>CM038722.1:13257578-14501328 GCA_021613375.1 Megaleporinus macrocephalus
GCTGCTCTTAGAAAGGGAGAAATGTACTGTGTAGTGTAATGCTGGTCTTAAAGAGGGAGAAATGTACTGTGTAGTGTAGTGCTGCACTTAAGGAGGGAGAAATGTACTGTGTAGTGTAGTGCTGCTCTTAAGGAGGGAGAAAGGTACTGTGTAGTGTAGTGCTGTTCTTAAGGACGGAGAAATGTACTGTGTAGTGTAGTGCTGTTCTTAAGGAGGTAGAAATGTACTGTGTAGTGTAGTGCTGCTCTTAAGGATGGAGAAATGTACTGTGTAGTGTAGTGCTGTTCTTAAGGAGGGAGAAATGTACTGTGTAGTGTAGTGCTGCTCTTAAGGAGGGAGAAATGTACTGTGTAGTGTAGTGCTGCTCTTGGAAAGGGAGAAATGTACTGTGTAGTGTAGTACTGCTCTTTAGGAGGGAGAAATGTACTGTGTAGTGTAGTGCTGCTCTTAGAAAGGGAGAAATGTACTGTGTAGTGTAGTGCTGCTCTTAAGGATGGAGAAATTTACTGTGTAGTGTAGTGCTGCTCTTAAGGAGGGAGAAATGTACTGTAGTGTAGTGCTGCTCTTAAGGCAGGAGAAATGTACTGTGTAGTGTAATGCTGCTCTTAGAAAGGGAGAAATGTACTGTGTAGTGTAGTGCTGTTCTTAAGGATGGAGAAATGTACTGTGTAGTGTAGTGCTGCTCTTAAGGAGGGAGAAATGTACTGTAGTGTAGTGCTGCTCTTAAGGCAGGAGAAATGTACTGTGTAGTGTAATGCTGCTCTTAGAGAGGGAGAAATGTACTGCGTAGTGTAGTGCTGCTCTTAAGGAAGGAGAAATGTACTGTGTAGTGTAGTGCTGCTCTTAAGGAGGGAGAAATGTACCGTGTAGTGTAGTGCTGTTCTTAGGGCAAGAGAAATGTACTGTGTAGTGTACTGCTGCTCTTAAGGAGGGTGAAATTTACTGTGTAGTGAGGTGCTGCTCTTAAGGAGGAAGAAATGTACTGTGTAGTGTAGTGCTGCTCTTAAGGAGGGAGAAATGTACTGTGTAGTGTAATGCTGCTCTTAGAAAGGGAGAAATGTACTGTGTAGTGTAGTGCTGTTCTTAAGGACGGAGAAATTTACTGTGTAGTGTAGTGCTGTTCTTAGGGCAGGAGAAATATACTGTGTATTGTAGTGCTGCTCTTAAGGAGGGAGAAATGTACTGTGTAGTGTAGTGCTGTTCTTAGGGCAGGAGAAATATACTGTGTAGTGTAGTGCTGCTCTTAAGGAGGGAGAAATGTACTGTGTAGTGTAGTGCTGCACTTAAGGACGGAGAAATTTACTGTGTAGTGAGGTGCTGCTCTTAAGGAGGGAGAAATGTACTGTGTAGTGTAATGCTGGTCTTAAAGAGGGAGAAATGTACTGTGTAGTGTAGTGCTGCTCTTAAGGAGGGAGAAAGGTACTGTGTAGTGTAGTGCTGTTCTTAAGGACGGAGAAATGTACTGTGTAGTGTAGTGCTGTTCTTAAAGAGGCAGAAATGTACTGTGTAGTGTAGTGCTGCTCTTAAGGAGGGAGAAATCTACTGTGTAGTGTAGTGCTGCTCTTAAGGAGGGAGAAAGGTACTGTGTAGTGTAGTGCTGTTCTTAAGGACGGAGAAATGTACTGTGTAGTGTAGTGCTGCTCTTAAGGAGGGAGAAATGTATGGTGTAGTGTAATGCTGCTCTTGGAAAGGGAGAAATGTACTGTGTAGTGTAGTACTGCTCTTTAGGAGGGAGAAATGTACTGTGTAGTGTAGTACTGCTCTTAAGGAGGGAGAAATGTACTGTGTAGTGTACTGCTGTTCTTAAGGAGGGTGAAATGTACTGTGTAGTGTAGTGCTGCACTTAAGGAGGGAGAAATGTACTGTGTAGTGTAATGCTGCTCTTAGAAAGGGAGAAATGTACTGTGTAGTGTAGTGCTGTTCTTAAGGACGGAGAAATTTACTGTGTAGTGAGGTGCTGCTCTTAAGGAGGGAGAAATTTACTGTGTAGTGTAGTGCTGCTCTTAAGGAGGGAGAAATGTACTGTGTAGTGTAGTGCTGTTCTTAGGGCAGGAGAAATATACTGCGTAGTGTAGTGCTGCTCTTAAGGAGGGAGAAATGTACTGCGTAGTGTAGTGCTGCTCTTAAGGAGGGAGAAATGTACTGTAGTGTAGTACTGTTCTTAAGGAGGGAGAAATGTACTGCGTAGTGTAATGCTGCTCTTAAGGACGGAGAAATTTACTGTGTAGTGTAGTGCTGTTCTTAAGGACGGAGAAATTTGATGTGTAGTGTAGTGCTGCTCTTAAGGAGGGAGAAATGTACTGTGTAGTGTAGTGCTGCTCTTAAGGAGGGAGAAATGTACTGTGTAGTGCTGCTCTTAGAAAGGGAGAAATGTACTGTGTAGTGTACTGCTGCACTTAAGGACGGAGAAATTTACTGTGTAGTGAGGTGCTGCTCTTAAGGAGGGAGAAATGTACTGTGTAGTGTAATGGATTCAATTCAAGGATTCAAGGATTCAAGGAGACTTTATTGTCATTCGCATCACATGTGGTACATGGGGTGGAACGAAATTGTGGTACCCAAGGACCCAGTTTTACCCAGACAGCAGTACTTAAATAAATAAAATAAACATAAATATATAAAATATATGAAAATAAAATAAACAGGAATGGAGAAGGTAGCAGCAGAGTGTATTAAAGTGACTGGTGTCGTAAAGTGTCAGTGCAGTAAAAGTGTCAGTGCAGTGGTTCCACTAAGTGGCGTTTAAAAGTCTTACAGCTTCCGGAATGAAGCTGTTCCTCAGTCTGTTCGTTCTACACTTAACGCTCCGCAGCCTCCTGCCTGAGGGGAGCGGGACAAACAGTGAGTGTGCTGGATGAGTGGGGTCCTTCATGATGCAGGTGGCCCTCTTCCTGCATCTGGAGGTGTATATGTCCGTGGTGGTGGGGAGGCTGACTCCGACAGACCTCTGTGCAGCCTTCACCACCCTCTGCAGAGCTTTCCTGTCTGCAGCAGAGCAGCTTCCGTGCCACACGTTGATGCTGGAGCATAGAACGCTCTCCACCACACATCTGTAGAAGGAGGTGAGGACCGAGCTCCCGAGCCCAGCTCGCCTCAACCGCCTGAGGAAGTAGAGCCGCTGATGTGCCTTCCTGACCAGGCTGGAAGTGTTGTTGCTCCAGGTGAGGTTGTTGCTCAGGTGAACACCCAAGTACCTGTAGCTGGAGACCACTTCCACCGCAGACCCTCCGACATGCAGGGGGAGGTGGGCATGTCTGCCCCTTCTGAAGTCCACAATCATCTCCTTCGTCTTCTTTATGTTGATGCAGAGGTTGTTCTTTCTGCACCAACCCTCCAGGTGTTCTACCTCCCGTCTGTAGCCAGACTCATCACTGTTTGTGATGCATCCGACCACTGCCGTGTCGTCCGCAAACTTCACAATATGACAGCCTGGGTGGATGGGTGAGCAGTCATATGTGAGCAGCGTGAACAAAAGGGGGCTCAACACACAGCCCTGAGGGGAGCCAGTGCTGAGGATTGTGGTGGAGGAGGAGAGGTTGTGGATCCTCACAGACTGCGGCCTGTTGGTCAGGAAGTCCAGGACCCAGTTGCAAAGAGAAGAGCGCAGACCAAGTGAGGAGAGCTTATCTGTCAGTGTCTGGGGTATCATGGTGTTAAAGGCGGAAGTGAAGTCCACAAAGAGCATACGGACATAAGAGTCCTTCTGCTCCAGGTGGGTGAGGGCAGTGTGGACCACAGAGGAAATGGCATCGTCTGTGGATCGGTTCCTCCTGTAGGCGTACTGGTGTGGGTCCACAGTGACGTCGATGGTGGCTTTGATGTGGGTCATAACCAGTCTTTCAAAGCATTTAGTGACTATCGGCGTGAGAGCTATCGGCCGGTAGTCATTCAGACCTGTCACTGTGGAGCTCTTGGGGGGTGGCGGTCTTCAGGCAGGTGGGAACAGCTGCCTGGGTGAGGGAGACATTGAAAATGTCTGCCAGGACCTCGGAGATCTGATCAGCGCACTCCCGTAGTACTCGTCCGGGTATATTATCCGGACCAGCACTTTTCCGGGGGTTGATCCTCCTGAGGGTCCTCCTTACCTCTGCTGGTGTCACACAGAGGGGTACTTCTCCAGGTGGAGGGGTGAGTCTTATGCTGGGCGGGGTGTCAGGGTCCTCAAAGCGGGCATAGAATTTGTTGAGAGCCTCGGGCAGGGAGGGGTCTTTGGAACATTGTGCATCTCTGGTTTTATAGTCTGTGATGCACTTAATTCCCCTCCACATGCTCCTAGGATCCTGGGAGGAGAAGTGTCCCTGGATTTTCAGAGCATATGCAGCTTTGGCCCTCTTAACACCTGCGGTCAGCTCTCTTCTAGCCCTCCTGAGTTCCTGTGCGTCGCCAGACCTGAAGGCAGCATCCCTGGCTTTCAGTAGAGAACGCACCTCTCCATTCAGCCAGGGTTTCTGGTTCGGGTAGCAGGTCACTGTCTTTGTGGTGGTGACATCCTCCACACACTTGCTGATGTACCCGAGGACAGCAGATGTGTAATCCTCCAGATCCAGCTCCCCCTCACTCTCAGCAGCCTCCCTAAAGACATGCCAGTCTGTGCAGCCGAAACAGTCCTGCAGCACAGCGTCTGCGTCACCGGGCCACACAGTGATGGTCTTCTGTGTGGGTCTGGAGCGTCGCAGCGGGGGGTGGTATGCAGGGACCAGCATAATGGAGATGTGGTCGGAGAGCCCGAGGTGGGGGTGGGGGACGGCTCTGTACGCGTCTCTGATGTTGGTGTAAACACGGTCGAGTGTGTTGTCTCCCCGTGTTGGAATGTCTATGTGTTGGTAAAACCTCGGCAAAATGTTCGTCAGGTTCACGTGGTTAAAATCCCCCGCCACCACGTAAAACGCCTCCGGATGCTTGTTCTGAAGCGAGCTGATGTTGTCATGTAGCTCCTTCAGTGCGTTGTTAGCATTAGCATCCGGTGCTATGTAAACGGCAATGACGAACACAGCTGTAAACTCCCGAGGCAGATAGTGTGGCCGACACTTCACGGTCAGCTGTTCTGTTGCCTCGGAGCATAGGGCGTTTACCATCACACAGTTTGTGCACCAACCTTTGTTTATGTAGACGCATAAGCCGCCCCCTCGTGCTTTTCCGGACAGCTGGTTGCGGTCCGCGCGGAAGAGCTGCCGGCCGGCGAGCTGGAAGGCTGAGTCCGGCATGCTGTCGTTTAGCCATGTTTCCGTGAGACAGATCACAGCGCAGTTCCTCATCTCATCAGAAACACTCATCCTCAGCCGCAGAAGGTCCAGCTTGTTGTCCAAAGAGCGAACATTGGACAGGAAGAGAGATGGAATCGGGGGTCTGTCGGCGTTAGCCTTGAGCCTGGCTAGCACGCCGGCCCGCTTCCCTCTCTTCAGTCTTCGCCTGCATCGCTTCCTTTTGCCCTTTGTTCGTACCGCTCTGACCCGCCACGCCGGTGTCCGGAGAAGTTGTAGTCTGCCCAGCTTGGCTCTGAAACTACTGTCCATAGTTGCTACTTTTGTGGCAGAGCTGTCCTTAATCTTAAAAAGTTCGGTTCGGCTGTAACTCACAGGCTTAAGGCGCGTGAAATCGCTATCAGAACCGACGTAAAAATAACTGAAAGCTGGGTTTTCGCTGGGAGCGTGAGAAGCTGCTGCACCACCGCGCGCGGCCATCTTGTAAAATGCTGGTCTTAAAGAGGGAGAAATGTACTGTGTAGTGTAGTGCTGTTCTTAGGGCAGGAGAAATATACTGTGTAGTGTAGTGCTGCTCTTAAGGAGGGAGAAATGTACTGTGTAGTGTAGTGCTGCACTTAAGGACGGAGAAATTTACGGTGTAGTGTAGTGCTGTTCTTAAGGAGGGTGAAATGTACTGTGTAGTGTAGTGCTGCACTTAAGGACGGAGAAATTTACTGTGTAGTGAGGTGCTGCTCTTAAGGAGGGAGAAATGTACTGTGTAGTGTAATGCTGGTCTTAAAGAGGGAGAAATGTACTGTTTAGTGTAGTGCTGCTCTTAAGGAGGGAGAAAGGTACTGTGTAGTGTAGTGCTGTTCTTAAGGACGGAGAAATGTACTGTGTAGTGTAGTGCTGCTCTTAAGGAGGGAGAAATGTACTGTGTAGTGTAGTGCTGTTCTTAAGGAGGTAGAAATGTACTGTGTAGTGTAGTGCTGTTCTTAAAGAGGCAGAAATGTACTGTGTAGTGTAGTGCTGCTCTTAAGGAGGGAGAAATGTACTGTGTAGTGTAGTGCTGCTCTTAAGGAGGGAGAAAGGTACTGTGTAGTGAGGTGCTGCTCTTAAGGAGGAAGAAAGGTACTGTGTAGTGTAGTGCTGCTCTTAAGGCAGGAGAAATGTACTGTGTAGTGTAGTGCTGTTCTTAAGGACGGAGAAATTTACTGTGTAGTGTAGTGCTGCTCTTAAGGAGGGAGAAATGTACTGTGTAGTGTAGTGCTGTTCTTAGGGCAGGAGAAATATACTGTGTAGTGTAGTGCTGCTCTTAAGGAGGGAGAAATATACTGTGTAGTGTAGTGCTGTTCTTAAGGAGGGAGAAATGTACTGTGTAGTGTATTTCTGCTCTTAGAAAGGGAGAAATGTACTGTGTAGTGTAATGCTGGTCTTAAAGAGGGAGAAATGTACTGTGTAGTGTAGTGCTGCACTTAAGGAGGGAGAAATGTACTGTGTAGTGTAGTGCTGCTCTTAAGGAGGGAGAAAGGTACTGTGTAGTGTAGTGCTGTTCTTAAGGACGGAGAAATGTACTGTGTAGTGTAGTGCTGTTATTAAGGAGGGAGAAATGTACTGTGTAGTGTAGTGCTGTTCTTAAGGAGGTAGAAATGTACTGTGTAGTGTAGTGCTGTTCTTAAGGAGGGAGAAATGTACTGTGTAGTGTAGTGCTGCTCTTGGAAAGGGAGAAATGTACTGTGTAGTGTAGTACTGCTCTTTAGGAGGGAGAAATATACTGTGTAGTGTAGTGCTGTTCTTAAGGAGGGAGAAATGTACTGTGTAGTGTAGTGCTGCTCTTGGAAAGGGAAAAATGTACTGTGTAGTGTAGTACTGCTCTTTAGGAGGGAGAAATATACTGTGTAGTGTAGTGCTGCTCTTAGAAAGGGAGAAATGTACTGTGTAGTGTAGTGCTGTTCTTAAGGACGGAGAAATGTACTGTGTAGTGTAGTGCTGCTCTTAAGGAGGGAGAAATGTACTGTAGTGTAGTGCTGCTCTTAAGGCAGGAGAAATGTACTGTGTAGTGTAATGCTGCTCTTAGAAAGGGAGAAATGTACTGCGTAGTGTAGTGCTGCTCTTAAGGATGGAGAAATTTACTGTGTAGTGTAGTGCTGCTCTTAAGGAGGGAGAAATGTACTGTGTAGTGTAGTGCTGCTCTTAAGGAGGGAGAAATGTACTGTAGTGTAGTGCTGCTCTTAAGGCAGGAGAAATGTACTGTGTAGTGTAATGCTGCTCTTAGAAAGGGAGAAATGTACTGCGTAGTGTAGTGCTGCTCTTAAGGATGGAAAAATGTACTGTGTAGTGTAGTGCTGTTCTTAAGGACGGAGAAATGTACTGTGTAGTGTAGTGCTGTTCTTAGGGCAAGAGAAATGTACTGTGTAGTGTACTGCTGCTCTTAAGGAGGGTGAAATTTACTGTGTAGTGAGGTGCTGCTCTTAAGGAGGAAGAAATGTACTGTGTAGTGTAGTGCTGCTCTTAAGGAGGGAGAAATGTACTGTGTAGTGTAATGCTGCTCTTAGAAAGGGAGAAATGTACTGTGTAGTGTAGTGCTGTTCTTAAGGACGGAGAAATTTACTGTGTAGTGTAGTGCTGTTCTTAGGGCAGGAGAAATATACTGTGTAGTGTAGTGCTGCTCTTAAGGAGGGAGAAATGTACTGTGTAGTGTAGTGCTGTTCTTAGGGCAGGAGAAATATACTGTGTAGTGTAGTGCTGCTCTTAAGGAGGGAGAAATGTACTGTGTAGTGTAGTGCTGTTCTTAGGGCAAGAGAAATGTACGGTGTAGTGTACTGCTGTTCTTAAGGAGGGTGAAATGTACTGTGTAGTGTAGTGCTGGTCTTAAAGAGGGAGAAATGTACTGTGTAGTGTAGTGCTGCTCTTAAGGAGGGAGAAAGGTACTGTGTAGTGTAGTGCTGTTCTTAAGGACGGAGAAATGTACTGTGTAGTGTAGTGCTGCTCTTAAGGAGGGAGAAATGTACTGTGTAGTGTAATGCTGGTCTTAAAGAGGGAGAAATGTACTGTGTAGTGTAGTGCTGCTCTTAAGGAGGGAGAAAGGTACTGTGTAGTGTAGTGCTGTTCTTAAGGACGGAGAAATGTACTGTGTAGTGTAGTGCTGCTCTTAAGGAGGGAGAAATGTACTGTGTAGTGTAGTGCTGCTCTTAAGGAGGGAGAAATCTACTCTGTAGTGTAGTGCTGCTCTTAAGGAGGGAGAAACGTACTGTGTAGTGTAGTGCTGTTCTTAAGGAGGGAGAAATGTACTGTGTAGTGTAGTACTGCTCTTTAGGAGGGAGAAATGTACTGTGTAGTGTAGTGCTGCTCTTAGAAAGGGAGAAATGTACTGTGTAATGTAGTGTAGTGCTGTTCTTAAGGACGGAGAAATGTACTGTGTAGTGTAGTACTGCTCTTAAGGAGGGAGAAATGTACTGCGTAGTGTAGTGCTGCTCTTAAGGCAGGAGAAATGTACTGTGTAGTGTACTGCTGTTCTTAAGGAGGGTGAAATGTACTGTGTAGTGTAGTGCTGCACTTAAGGAGGGAGAAATGTACTGTGTAGTGTAATGCTGCTCTTAGAAAGGGAGAAATGTACTGTGTAGTGTAGTGCTGTTCATAAGGACGGAGAAATTTACTGTGTAGTGAGGTGCTGCTCTTAAGGAGGGAGAAATGTACTGTGTAGTGTAGTGCTGTTCTTAGGGCAGGAGAAATATACTGTGTGGTGTAGTGCTGCTCTTAAGGAGGGAGAAATGTACTGTGTAGTGTAGTGCTGTTCTTAGGGCAGGAGAAATATACTGCGTAGTGTAGTGCTGCTCTTAAGGAGGGAGAAATGTACTGCGTAGTGTAGTGCTGCTCTTAAGGAGGGAGAAATGTACTGTAGTGTAGTACTGTTCTTAAGGAGGGAGAAATGTACTGCGTAGTGTAATGCTGCTCTTAAGGACGGAGAAATTTACTGTGTAGTGTAGTGCTGTTCTTAAGGACGGAGAAATTTACTGTGTAGTGTAGTGCTGCTCTTAAGGAGGGAGAAATGTACTGTGTAGTGTAGTGCTGCTCTTAAGGAGGGAGAAATGTACTGTGTAGTGCTGCTCTTAGAAAGGGAGAAATTTACTGTGTAGTGTACTGCTGCTCTTAAGGAGGGTGAAATTTACTGTGTAGTGAGGTGCTGCTCTTAAGGAGGAAGAAATGTACTGTGTAGTGTAGTGCTGCTCTTAAGGAGGGAGAAATGTACTGTGTAGTGTAATGCTGCTCTTAGAAAGGGAGAAATGTACTGTGTAGTGTAGTGCTGTTCTTAAGGATGGAGAAATTTACTGTGTAGTGTAGTGCTGCTCTTAAGGAGGGAGAAATGTACTGTGTAGTGTAGTGCTGTTCTTAGGGCAGGAGAAATATACTGTGTAGTGTAGTGCTGCTCTTAAGGAGGGAGAAATGTACTGTGTAGTGTAGTGCTGTTCTTAGGGCAAGAGAAATATACTGTGTAGTGTAGTGCTGCTCTTAAGGAGGGTGAAATGTACTGTGTAGTGTAGTGCTGCACTTAAGGACGGAGAAATTTACTGTGTAGTGAGGTGCTGCTCTTAAGGAGGAAGAAATGTACTGTGTAGTGTAGTGCTGCTCTTAAGGAGGTAGAAATGTACTGTGTAGTGTAGTGCTGTTCTTAAAGAGGCAGAAATGTACTGTGTAGTGTAGTGCTGCTCTTAAGGAGGGAGAAATGTACTGTGTAGTGTAGTGCTGCTCTTAAGGAGGGAGAAAGGTACTGTGTAGTGTAGTGCTGTTCTTAAGGACGGAGAAATGTACTGTGTAGTGTAGTGCTGCTCTTAAGGAGGGAGAAATGTACTGTGTAGTGTAGTGCTGCTCTTAAGGAGAGAGAAATGTACTGTGTAGTGTAGTGCTGCTTTTAAGGAGGAAGAAATGTACTGTGTAGTGCTGCTCTTAAGGAGGAAGAAATGTACTGTGTAGTGCTGCTCTTAAGGATGGAGAAATGTACTGTGTAGTGTAGTACTGTTCTTAAGGAGGGAGAAATGTACTGTGTAGTGTAGTACTGTTCTTAAGGAAGGAGAAATGTACTGCGTAGTGTAGTGCTGCTCTTAAGGCAGGAGAAATGTACTGTGTAGTGAGGTGCTGCTCTTAAGGAGGTAGAAATGTACTGTGTAGTGTAATGCTGCTCTTAGAAAGGGAGAAATGTACTGTGTAGTGTAGTGCTGCTCTTAAGGCAGGAGAAATGTACTGTGTAGTGAGGTGCTGCTCTTAAGGAGGTAGAAATGTACTGTGTAGTGTAATGCTGCTCTTAGAAAGGGAGAAATGTACTGTGTAGTGTAGTACTGCTCTTTAGGAGGGAGAAATGTACTGTGTAGTGTAGTGCTGCTCTTAGAAAGGGAGAAATGTACTGTGTAGTGTAGTGCTGTTCTTAAGGACGGATAAATGTACTGTGTAGTGTAGTGCTGCTCTTAAGGAGGGAGAAATGTACTGTAGTGTAGTACTGCTCTTAAGGAGGGAGAAATGTACTGCGTAGTGTAGTGCTGCTCTTAAGGCAGGAGAAATGTACTGCGTAGTGTAGTGCTGCTCTTAAGGATGGAGAAATTTACTGTGTAGTGTAGTGCTGCTCTTAAGGAGGGAGAAATGTACTGTGTAGTGCTGCTCTTAGAAAGGGAGAAATGTACTGTGTAGTGTAGTGCTGTTCTTAGGGCAAGAGAAATGTACTGTGTAGTGTACTGCTGCTCTTAAGGAGGGTGAAATTTACTGTGTAGTGAGGTGCTGCTCTTAAGGAGGAAGAAATGTACTGTGTAGTGTAGTGCTGCTCTTAAGGAGGGAGAAATGTACTGTGTAGTGTAATGCTGCTCTTAGAAAGGGAGAAATGTACTGCATAGTGTAGTGCTGCTCTTAAGGATGGAGAAATTTACTGTGTAGTGTAGTGCTGCTCTTAAGGAGGGAGAAATGTACTGTGTAGTGTAGTGCTGCTCTTAAGGAGGGAGAAATGTACTGTGTAGTGCTGCTCTTAGAAAGGGAGAAATGTACTGTGTAGTGTAGTGCTGTTCTTAGGGCAAGAGAAATGTACTGTGTAGTGTACTGCTGCTCTTAAGGAGGGTGAAATTTACTGTGTAGTGAGGTGCTGCTCTTAAGGAGGAAGAAATGTACTGTGTAGTGTAGTGCTGCTCTTAAGGAGGGAGAAATGTACTGTGTAGTGTAATGCTGCTCTTAGAAAGGGAGAAATGTACTGTGTAGTGTAGTGCTGTTCTTAAGGACGGAGAAATTTACTGTGTAGTGTAGTGCTGCTCTTAAGGAGGGAGAAATGTACTGTGTAGTGTAGTGCTGTTCTTAGGGCAGGAGAAATATACTGTGTAGTGTAGTGCTGCTCTTAAGGAGGGAGAAATGTACTGTGTAGTGTAGTGCTGTTCTTAGGGCAAGAGAAATGTACTGTGTAGTGTACTGCTGTTCTTAAGGAGGGTGAAATGTACTGTGTAGTGTAGTGCTGCACTTAAGGACGGAGAAATTTACTGTGTAGTGAGGTGCTGCTCTTAAGGAGGAAGAAATGTACTGTGTAGTGTAGTGCTGCTCTTAAGGAGGTAGAAATGTACTGTGTAGTGTAGTGCTGTTCTTAAAGAGGCAGAAATGTACTGTGTAGTGTAGTGCTGCTCTTAAGGAGGGAGAAATGTACTGTGTAGTGTAGTGCTGCTCTTAAGGAGGGAGAAAGGTACTGTGTAGTGTAGTGCTGTTCTTAAGGACGGAGAAATGTACTGTGTAGTGTAGTGCTGCTCTTAAGGAGGGAGAAATGTATGGTGTAGTGTATTGCTGCTCTTGGAAAGGGAGAAATGTACTGTGTAGTGTAGTACTGCTCTTTAGGAGGGAGAAATGTACTGTGTAGTGTAGTGCTGTTCTTAGGGCAGGAGAAATGTACTGTGTAGTGTAGTGCTGCTCTTAGGGCAAGAGAAATGTACTGTGTAGTGTAGTGCTGCTCTTAGGGCAAGAGAAATGTACTGTGTAGTGTAGTGCTGTTCTTAGGGCAAGAGAAATGTACTGTGTAGTGTAGTGCTGTTCTTAGGGCAAGAGAAATGTACTGTGTAGTGTAGTGATGTTCTTAAGGACAGAGAAATTTACTGTGTAGTGAGGTGCTGTTCCTTAGGAGGAAGAAATGTACTGTGTAGTGTAGTGCTGCTCTTTAGGCAGGAGAAATGTACTGTGTAATGTAATGCTGCTCTTAGAAAGGGAGATATGTACTGTGTAGTGTAGTGTAGCTCATAAGGAGGGAGAAATGTACTGTGTAGTGTAGTGCTGCTCTTAAGGAGGGAGAAATGTACTGTAGTGTAGTACTGCTCTTAAGGAGGGAGAAATGTACTGCGTAGTGTAGTGCTGCTCTTAAGGCAGGAGAAATGTACTGCGTAGTGTAATGCTGCTCTTAGAAAGGGAGAAATGTACTGCGTAGTGTAGTGCTGCTCTTAAGGATGGAGAAATTTACTGTGTAGTGCTGCTCTTAAGGAGGGAGAAATGTACTGTGTAGTGTAGTGCTGCTCTTAAGGAGGGAGAAATGTACTGTGTAGTGCTGCTCTTAGAAAGGGAGAAATGTACTGTGTAGTGTAGTGCTGTTCTTAGGGCAAGAGAAATGTACTGTGTAGTGTACTGCTGCTCTTAAGGAGGGTGAAATTTACTGTGTAGTGAGGTGCTGCTCTTAAGGAGGAAGAAATGTACTGTGTAGTGTAGTGCTGCTCTTAAGGAGGGAGAAATGTACTGTGTAGTGTAATGTTGCTCTTAGAAAGGGAGAAATGTACTGTGTAGTGTAGTGCTGTTCTTAAGGACGGAGAAATTTACTGTGTAGTGTAGTGCTGCTCTTAAGGAGGGAGAAATGTACTGTGTAGTGTAGTGCTGTTCTTAGGGCAGGAGAAATATACTGTGTAGTGTAGTGCTGCTCTTAAGGAGGGAGAAATGTACTGTGTAGTGTAGTGCTGTTCTTAGGGCAAGAGAAATGTACTGTGTAGTGTACTGCTGTTCTTAAGGACGGTGAAATGTACTGTGTAGTGTAGTGCTGCACTTAATGACGGAGAAATTTACTGTGTAGTGTAGTGCTGCTCTTAAGGAGGGAGAAATGTACTGTGTAGTGAGGTGCTGCTCTTAAGGAGGAAGAAATGTACTGTGTAGTGTAGTGCTGCTCTTAAGGAGGTAGAAATGTACTGTGTAGTGTAGTGCTGTTCTTAAAGAGGCAGAAATGTACTGTGTAGTGTAGTGCTGCTCTTTAGGAGGGAGAAATGTACTGTGTAGTGTAGTGATGTTCTTAGGGCAGGAGAAATGTACTGTGTAGTGTAGTGCTGCTCTTAGGGCAAGAGAAATGTACTGTGTAGTGTAGTGCTGCTCTTAGGGCAAGAGAAATGTACTGTGTAGTGTAGTGCTGTTCTTAGGGCAAGAGAAATGTACTGTGTAGTGTAGTGCTGTTCTTAGGGCAAGAGAAATGTACTGTGTAGTGTAGTGATGTTCTTAAGGACAGAGAAATTTACTGTGTAGTGAGGTGCTGTTCCTAAGGATGAAGAAATGTACTGTGTAGTGTAGTGCTGCTCTTTAGGCAGGAGAAATGTACTGTGTAATGTAATGCTGCTCTTAGAAAGGGAGATATGTACTGTGTAGGGTAGTGTAGCTCATAAGGAGGGAGAAATGTACTGTGTAGTGTAGTGCTGCACTTAAGGACGGAGAAATTTACTGTGTAGTGAGGTGCTGCTCTTAAGGAGGAAGAAATGTACTGTGTAGTGTAGTGCTGCTCTTAAGGAGGTAGAAATGTACTGTGTAGTGTAGTGCTGTTCTTAAAGAGGCAGAAATGTACTGTGTAGTGTAGTGCTGCTCTTAAGGAGGGAGAAATGTACTGTGTAGTGTAGTGCTGCTCTTAAGGAGGGAGAAAGGTACTGTGTAGTGTAGTGCTGTTCTTAAGGACGGAGAAATGTACTGTGTAGTGTAGTGCTGCTCTTAAGGAGGGAGAAATGTACTGTGTAGTGTAGTGCTGCTCTTAAGGAGAGAGAAATGTACTGTGTAGTGTAGTGCTGCTTTTAAGGAGGAAGAAATGTACTGTGTAGTGCTGCTCTTAAGGAGGAAGAAATGTACTGTGTAGTGCTGCTCTTAAGGATGGAGAAATGTACTGTGTAGTGTAGTACTGTTCTTAAGGAGGGAGAAATGTACTGTGTAGTGTAGTACTGTTCTTAAGGAAGGAGAAATGTACTGCGTAGTGTAGTGCTGCTCTTAAGGCAGGAGAAATGTACTGTGTAGTGAGGTGCTGCTCTTAAGGAGGTAGAAATGTACTGTGTAGTGTAATGCTGCTCTTAGAAAGGGAGAAATGTACTGTGTAGTGTAGTGCTGCTCTTAAGGCAGGAGAAATGTACTGTGTAGTGAGGTGCTGCTCTTAAGGAGGTAGAAATGTACTGTGTAGTGTAATGCTGCTCTTAGAAAGGGAGAAATGTACTGTGTAGTGTAGTACTGCTCTTTAGGAGGGAGAAATGTACTGTGTAGTGTAGTGCTGCTCTTAGAAAGGGAGAAATGTACTGTGTAGTGTAGTGCTGTTCTTAAGGACGGATAAATGTACTGTGTAGTGTAGTGCTGCTCTTAAGGAGGGAGAAATGTACTGTAGTGTAGTACTGCTCTTAAGGAGGGAGAAATGTACTGCGTAGTGTAGTGCTGCTCTTAAGGCAGGAGAAATGTACTGCGTAGTGTAGTGCTGCTCTTAAGGATGGAGAAATTTACTGTGTAGTGTAGTGCTGCTCTTAAGGAGGGAGAAATGTACTGTGTAGTGCTGCTCTTAGAAAGGGAGAAATGTACTGTGTAGTGTAGTGCTGTTCTTAGGGCAAGAGAAATGTACTGTGTAGTGTACTGCTGCTCTTAAGGAGGGTGAAATTTACTGTGTAGTGAGGTGCTGCTCTTAAGGAGGAAGAAATGTACTGTGTAGTGTAGTGCTGCTCTTAAGGAGGGAGAAATGTACTGTGTAGTGTAATGCTGCTCTTAGAAAGGGAGAAATGTACTGCATAGTGTAGTGCTGCTCTTAAGGATGGAGAAATTTACTGTGTAGTGTAGTGCTGCTCTTAAGGAGGGAGAAATGTACTGTGTAGTGTAGTGCTGCTCTTAAGGAGGGAGAAATGTACTGTGTAGTGCTGCTCTTAGAAAGGGAGAAATGTACTGTGTAGTGTAGTGCTGTTCTTAGGGCAAGAGAAATGTACTGTGTAGTGTACTGCTGCTCTTAAGGAGGGTGAAATTTACTGTGTAGTGAGGTGCTGCTCTTAAGGAGGAAGAAATGTACTGTGTAGTGTAGTGCTGCTCTTAAGGAGGGAGAAATGTACTGTGTAGTGTAATGCTGCTCTTAGAAAGGGAGAAATGTACTGTGTAGTGTAGTGCTGTTCTTAAGGACGGAGAAATTTACTGTGTAGTGTAGTGCTGCTCTTAAGGAGGGAGAAATGTACTGTGTAGTGTAGTGCTGTTCTTAGGGCAGGAGAAATATACTGTGTAGTGTAGTGCTGCTCTTAAGGAGGGAGAAATGTACTGTGTAGTGTAGTGCTGTTCTTAGGGCAAGAGAAATGTACTGTGTAGTGTACTGCTGTTCTTAAGGAGGGTGAAATGTACTGTGTAGTGTAGTGCTGCACTTAAGGACGGAGAAATTTACTGTGTAGTGAGGTGCTGCTCTTAAGGAGGAAGAAATGTACTGTGTAGTGTAGTGCTGCTCTTAAGGAGGTAGAAATGTACTGTGTAGTGTAGTGCTGTTCTTAAAGAGGCAGAAATGTACTGTGTAGTGTAGTGCTGCTCTTAAGGAGGGAGAAATGTACTGTGTAGTGTAGTGCTGCTCTTAAGGAGGGAGAAAGGTACTGTGTAGTGTAGTGCTGTTCTTAAGGACGGAGAAATGTACTGTGTAGTGTAGTGCTGCTCTTAAGGAGGGAGAAATGTATGGTGTAGTGTATTGCTGCTCTTGGAAAGGGAGAAATGTACTGTGTAGTGTAGTACTGCTCTTTAGGAGGGAGAAATGTACTGTGTAGTGTAGTGCTGTTCTTAGGGCAGGAGAAATGTACTGTGTAGTGTAGTGCTGCTCTTAGGGCAAGAGAAATGTACTGTGTAGTGTAGTGCTGCTCTTAGGGCAAGAGAAATGTACTGTGTAGTGTAGTGCTGTTCTTAGGGCAAGAGAAATGTACTGTGTAGTGTAGTGCTGTTCTTAGGGCAAGAGAAATGTACTGTGTAGTGTAGTGATGTTCTTAAGGACAGAGAAATTTACTGTGTAGTGAGGTGCTGTTCCTTAGGAGGAAGAAATGTACTGTGTAGTGTAGTGCTGCTCTTTAGGCAGGAGAAATGTACTGTGTAATGTAATGCTGCTCTTAGAAAGGGAGATATGTACTGTGTAGTGTAGCTCATAAGGAGGGAGAAATGTACTGTGTAGTGTAGTGCTGCTCTTAAGGAGGGAGAAATGTACTGTAGTGTAGTACTGCTCTTAAGGAGGGAGAAATGTACTGCGTAGTGTAGTGCTGCTCTTAAGGCAGGAGAAATGTACTGCGTAGTGTAATGCTGCTCTTAGAAAGGGAGAAATGTACTGCGTAGTGTAGTGCTGCTCTTAAGGATGGAGAAATTTACTGTGTAGTGCTGCTCTTAAGGAGGGAGAAATGTACTGTGTAGTGTAGTGCTGCTCTTAAGGAGGGAGAAATGTACTGTGTAGTGCTGCTCTTAGAAAGGGAGAAATGTACTGTGTAGTGTAGTGCTGTTCTTAGGGCAAGAGAAATGTACTGTGTAGTGTACTGCTGCTCTTAAGGAGGGTGAAATTTACTGTGTAGTGAGGTGCTGCTCTTAAGGAGGAAGAAATGTACTGTGTAGTGTAGTGCTGCTCTTAAGGAGGGAGAAATGTACTGTGTAGTGTAATGTTGCTCTTAGAAAGGGAGAAATGTACTGTGTAGTGTAGTGCTGTTCTTAAGGACGGAGAAATTTACTGTGTAGTGTAGTGCTGCTCTTAAGGAGGGAGAAATGTACTGTGTAGTGTAGTGCTGTTCTTAGGGCAGGAGAAATATACTGTGTAGTGTAGTGCTGCTCTTAAGGAGGGAGAAATGTACTGTGTAGTGTAGTGCTGTTCTTAGGGCAAGAGAAATGTACTGTGTAGTGTACTGCTGTTCTTAAGGACGGTGAAATGTACTGTGTAGTGTAGTGCTGCACTTAATGACGGAGAAATTTACTGTGTAGTGTAGTGCTGCTCTTAAGGAGGGAGAAATGTACTGTGTAGTGAGGTGCTGCTCTTAAGGAGGAAGAAATGTACTGTGTAGTGTAGTGCTGCTCTTAAGGAGGTAGAAATGTACTGTGTAGTGTAGTGCTGTTCTTAAAGAGGCAGAAATGTACTGTGTAGTGTAGTGCTGCTCTTTAGGAGGGAGAAATGTACTGTGTAGTGTAGTGATGTTCTTAGGGCAGGAGAAATGTACTGTGTAGTGTAGTGCTGCTCTTAGGGCAAGAGAAATGTACTGTGTAGTGTAGTGCTGCTCTTAGGGCAAGAGAAATGTACTGTGTAGTGTAGTGCTGTTCTTAGGGCAAGAGAAATGTACTGTGTAGTGTAGTGCTGTTCTTAGGGCAAGAGAAATGTACTGTGTAGTGTAGTGATGTTCTTAAGGACAGAGAAATTTACTGTGTAGTGAGGTGCTGTTCCTAAGGATGAAGAAATGTACTGTGTAGTGTAGTGCTGCTCTTTAGGCAGGAGAAATGTACTGTGTAATGTAATGCTGCTCTTAGAAAGGGAGATATGTACTGTGTAGGGTAGTGTAGCTCATAAGGAGGGAGAAATGTACTGTGTAGTGTAGTGCTGCACTTAAGGACGGAGAAATTTACTGTGTAGTGAGGTGCTGCTCTTAAGGAGGAAGAAATGTACTGTGTAGTGTAGTGCTGCTCTTAAGGAGGTAGAAATGTACTGTGTAGTGTAGTGCTGTTCTTAAAGAGGCAGAAATGTACTGTGTAGTGTAGTGCTGCTCTTAAGGAGGGAGAAATGTACTGTGTAGTGTAGTGCTGCTCTTAAGGAGGGAGAAAGGTACTGTGTAGTGTAGTGCTGTTCTTAAGGACGGAGAAATGTACTGTGTAGTGTAGTGCTGCTCTTAAGGAGGGAGAAATGTACTGTGTAGTGTAGTGCTGCTCTTAAGGAGAGAGAAATGTACTGTGTAGTGTAGTGCTGCTTTTAAGGAGGAAGAAATGTACTGTGTAGTGCTGCTCTTAAGGAGGAAGAAATGTACTGTGTAGTGCTGCTCTTAAGGATGGAGAAATGTACTGTGTAGTGTAGTACTGTTCTTAAGGAGGGAGAAATGTACTGTGTAGTGTAGTACTGTTCTTAAGGAAGGAGAAATGTACTGCGTAGTGTAGTGCTGCTCTTAAGGCAGGAGAAATGTACTGTGTAGTGAGGTGCTGCTCTTAAGGAGGTAGAAATGTACTGTGTAGTGTAATGCTGCTCTTAGAAAGGGAGAAATGTACTGTGTAGTGTAGTGCTGCTCTTAAGGCAGGAGAAATGTACTGTGTAGTGAGGTGCTGCTCTTAAGGAGGTAGAAATGTACTGTGTAGTGTAATGCTGCTCTTAGAAAGGGAGAAATGTACTGTGTAGTGTAGTACTGCTCTTTAGGAGGGAGAAATGTACTGTGTAGTGTAGTGCTGCTCTTAGAAAGGGAGAAATGTACTGTGTAGTGTAGTGCTGTTCTTAAGGACGGATAAATGTACTGTGTAGTGTAGTGCTGCTCTTAAGGAGGGAGAAATGTACTGTAGTGTAGTACTGCTCTTAAGGAGGGAGAAATGTACTGCGTAGTGTAGTGCTGCTCTTAAGGATGGAGAAATTTACTGTGTAGTGTAGTGCTGCTCTTAAGGAGGGAGAAATGTACTGTGTAGTGCTGCTCTTAGAAAGGGAGAAATGTACTGTGTAGTGTAGTGCTGTTCTTAGGGCAAGAGAAATGTACTGTGTAGTGTACTGCTGCTCTTAAGGAGGGTGAAATTTACTGTGTAGTGAGGTGCTGCTCTTAAGGAGGAAGAAATGTACTGTGTAGTGTAGTGCTGCTCTTAAGGAGGGAGAAATGTACTGTGTAGTGTAATGCTGCTCTTAGAAAGGGAGAAATGTACTGCATAGTGTAGTGCTGCTCTTAAGGATGGAGAAATTTACTGTGTAGTGTAGTGCTGCTCTTAAGGAGGGAGAAATGTACTGTGTAGTGTAGTGCTGCTCTTAAGGAGGGAGAAATGTACTGTGTAGTGCTGCTCTTAGAAAGGGAGAAATGTACTGTGTAGTGTAGTGCTGTTCTTAGGGCAAGAGAAATGTACTGTGTAGTGTACTGCTGCTCTTAAGGAGGGTGAAATTTACTGTGTAGTGAGGTGCTGCTCTTAAGGAGGAAGAAATGTACTGTGTAGTGTAGTGCTGCTCTTAAGGAGGGAGAAATGTACTGTGTAGTGTAATGCTGCTCTTAGAAAGGGAGAAATGTACTGTGTAGTGTAGTGCTGTTCTTAAGGACGGAGAAATTTACTGTGTAGTGTAGTGCTGCTCTTAAGGAGGGAGAAATGTACTGTGTAGTGTAGTGCTGTTCTTAGGGCAGGAGAAATATACTGTGTAGTGTAGTGCTGCTCTTAAGGAGGGAGAAATGTACTGTGTAGTGTAGTGCTGTTCTTAGGGCAAGAGAAATGTACTGTGTAGTGTACTGCTGTTCTTAAGGAGGGTGAAATGTACTGTGTAGTGTAGTGCTGCACTTAAGGACGGAGAAATTTACTGTGTAGTGAGGTGCTGCTCTTAAGGAGGAAGAAATGTACTGTGTAGTGTAGTGCTGCTCTTAAGGAGGTAGAAATGTACTGTGTAGTGTAGTGCTGTTCTTAAAGAGGCAGAAATGTACTGTGTAGTGTAGTGCTGCTCTTAAGGAGGGAGAAATGTACTGTGTAGTGTAGTGCTGCTCTTAAGGAGGGAGAAAGGTACTGTGTAGTGTAGTGCTGTTCTTAAGGACGGAGAAATGTACTGTGTAGTGTAGTGCTGCTCTTAAGGAGGGAGAAATGTATGGTGTAGTGTATTGCTGCTCTTGGAAAGGGAGAAATGTACTGTGTAGTGTAGTACTGCTCTTTAGGAGGGAGAAATGTACTGTGTAGTGTAGTGCTGTTCTTAGGGCAGGAGAAATGTACTGTGTAGTGTAGTGCTGCTCTTAGGGCAAGAGAAATGTACTGTGTAGTGTAGTGCTGCTCTTAGGGCAAGAGAAATGTACTGTGTAGTGTAGTGCTGTTCTTAGGGCAAGAGAAATGTACTGTGTAGTGTAGTGCTGTTCTTAGGGCAAGAGAAATGTACTGTGTAGTGTAGTGATGTTCTTAAGGACAGAGAAATTTACTGTGTAGTGAGGTGCTGTTCCTTAGGAGGAAGAAATGTACTGTGTAGTGTAGTGCTGCTCTTTAGGCAGGAGAAATGTACTGTGTAATGTAATGCTGCTCTTAGAAAGGGAGATATGTACTGTGTAGTGTGGTGTAGCTCATAAGGAGGGAGAAATGTACTGTGTAGTGTAGTGCTGCTCTTAAGGAGGGAGAAATGTACTGTAGTGTAGTACTGCTCTTAAGGAGGGAGAAATGTACTGCGTAGTGTAGTGCTGCTCTTAAGGCAGGAGAAATGTACTGCGTAGTGTAATGCTGCTCTTAGAAAGGGAGAAATGTACTGCGTAGTGTAGTGCTGCTCTTAAGGATGGAGAAATTTACTGTGTAGTGCTGCTCTTAAGGAGGGAGAAATGTACTGTGTAGTGTAGTGCTGCTCTTAAGGAGGGAGAAATGTACTGTGTAGTGCTGCTCTTAGAAAGGGAGAAATGTACTGTGTAGTGTAGTGCTGTTCTTAGGGCAAGAGAAATGTACTGTGTAGTGTACTGCTGCTCTTAAGGAGGGTGAAATTTACTGTGTAGTGAGGTGCTGCTCTTATGGAGGAAGAAATGTACTGTGTAGTGTAGTGCTGCTCTTAAGGAGGGAGAAATGTACTGTGTAGTGTAATGCTGCTCTTAGAAAGGGAGAAATGTACTGTGTAGTGTAGTGCTGTTCTTAAGGACGGAGAAATTTACTGTGTAGTGTAGTGCTGCTCTTAAGGAGGGAGAAATGTACTGTGTAGTGTAGTGCTGTTCTTAGGGCAGGAGAAATATACTGTGTAGTGTAGTGCTGCTCTTAAGGAGGGAGAAATGTACTGTGTAGTGTAGTGCTGTTCTTAGGGCAAGAGAAATGTACTGTGTAGTGTACTGCTGTTCTTAAGGAGGGTGAAATGTACTGTGTAGTGTAGTGCTGCACTTAAGGACGGAGAAATTTACTGTGTAGTGAGGTGCTGCTCTTAAGGAGGAAGAAATGTACTGTGTAGTGTAGTGCTGCTCTTAAGGAGGTAGAAATGTACTGTGTAGTGTAGTGCTGTTCTTAAAGAGGCAGAAATGTACTGTGTAGTGTAGTGCTGCTCTTAAGGAGGGAGAAATGTACTGTGTAGTGTAGTGCTGCTCTTAAGGAGGGAGAAAGGTACTGTGTAGTGTAGTGCTGTTCTTAAGGACGGAGAAATGTACTGTGTAGTGTAGTGCTGCTCTTAAGGAGGGAGAAATGTATGGTGTAGTGTATTGCTGCTCTTGGAAAGGGAGAAATGTACTGTGTAGTGTAGTACTGCTCTTTAGGAGGGAGAAATGTACTGTGTAGTGTAGTGCTGTTCTTAGGGCAGGAGAAATGTACTGTGTAGTGTAGTGCTGCTCTTAGGGCAAGAGAAATGTACTGTGTAGTGTAGTGCTGCTCTTAGGGCAAGAGAAATGTACTGTGTAGTGTAGTGCTGTTCTTAGGGCAAGAGAAATGTACTGTGTAGTGTAGTGCTGTTCTTAGGGCAAGAGAAATGTACTGTGTAGTGTAGTGATGTTCTTAAGGACAGAGAAATTTACTGTGTAGTGAGGTGCTGTTCCTTAGGAGGAAGAAATGTACTGTGTAGTGTAGTGCTGCTCTTTAGGCAGGAGAAATGTACTGTGTAATGTAATGCTGCTCTTAGAAAGGGAGATATGTACTGTGTAGTGTAGTGTAGCTCATAAGGAGGGAGAAATGTACTGTGTAGTGTAGTGCTGCTCTTAAGGAGGGAGAAATGTACTGTAGTGTAGTACTGCTCTTAAGGAGGGAGAAATGTACTGCGTAGTGTAGTGCTGCTCTTAAGGCAGGAGAAATGTACTGCGTAGTGTAATGCTGCTCTTAGAAAGGGAGAAATGTACTGCGTAGTGTAGTGCTGCTCTTAAGGATGGAGAAATTTACTGTGTAGTGCTGCTCTTAAGGAGGGAGAAATGTACTGTGTAGTGTAGTGCTGCTCTTAAGGAGGGAGAAATGTACTGTGTAGTGCTGCTCTTAGAAAGGGAGAAATGTACTGTGTAGTGTAGTGCTGTTCTTAGGGCAAGAGAAATGTACTGTGTAGTGTACTGCTGCTCTTAAGGAGGGTGAAATTTACTGTGTAGTGAGGTGCTGCTCTTAAGGAGGAAGAAATGTACTGTGTAGTGTAGTGCTGCTCTTAAGGAGGGAGAAATGTACTGTGTAGTGTAATGTTGCTCTTAGAAAGGGAGAAATGTACTGTGTAGTGTAGTGCTGTTCTTAAGGACGGAGAAATTTACTGTGTAGTGTAGTGCTGCTCTTAAGGAGGGAGAAATGTACTGTGTAGTGTAGTGCTGTTCTTAGGGCAGGAGAAATATACTGTGTAGTGTAGTGCTGCTCTTAAGGAGGGAGAAATGTACTGTGTAGTGTAGTGCTGTTCTTAGGGCAAGAGAAATGTACTGTGTAGTGTACTGCTGTTCTTAAGGACGGTGAAATGTACTGTGTAGTGTAGTGCTGCACTTAATGACGGAGAAATTTACTGTGTAGTGTAGTGCTGCTCTTAAGGAGGGAGAAATGTACTGTGTAGTGAGGTGCTGCTCTTAAGGAGGAAGAAATGTACTGTGTAGTGTAGTGCTGCTCTTAAGGAGGTAGAAATGTACTGTGTAGTGTAGTGCTGTTCTTAAAGAGGCAGAAATGTACTGTGTAGTGTAGTGCTGCTCTTTAGGAGGGAGAAATGTACTGTGTAGTGTAGTGATGTTCTTAGGGCAGGAGAAATGTACTGTGTAGTGTAGTGCTGCTCTTAGGGCAAGAGAAATGTACTGTGTAGTGTAGTGCTGCTCTTAGGGCAAGAGAAATGTACTGTGTAGTGTAGTGCTGTTCTTAGGGCAAGAGAAATGTACTGTGTAGTGTAGTGCTGTTCTTAGGGCAAGAGAAATGTACTGTGTAGTGTAGTGATGTTCTTAAGGACAGAGAAATTTACTGTGTAGTGAGGTGCTGTTCCTAAGGATGAAGAAATGTACTGTGTAGTGTAGTGCTGCTCTTTAGGCAGGAGAAATGTACTGTGTAATGTAATGCTGCTCTTAGAAAGGGAGATATGTACTGTGTAGGGTAGTGTAGCTCATAAGGAGGGAGAAATGTACTGTGTAGTGTAGTGCTGCTCTTAAGGAGGGATAAATGTACTGTAGTGTAGTACTGCTCTTAAGGAGGGAGAAATGTACTGCGTAGTGTAGTGCTGCTCTTAAGGCAGGAGAAATGTACTGCGTAGTGTAATGCTGCTCATAGAAAGGGAGAAATGTACTGCGTAGTGTAGTGCTGTTCTTAAGGATGGAGAAATTTACTGTGTAGTGTAGTGCTGCTCTTAAGGAGGGAGAAATGTACTGTGTAGTGTAGTGCTGCTCTTAAGGAGGGAGAAATGTACTGTGTAGTGCTGCTCTTAGAAAGGGAGAAATGTACTGTGTAGTGTAGTGCTGTTCTTAGGGCAAGAGAAATGTACTGTGTAGTGTACTGCTGCTCTTAAGGAGGGTGAAATTTACTGTGTAGTGAGGTGCTGCTCTTAAGGAGGAAGAAATGTACTGTGTAGTGTAGTGCTGCTCTTAAGGAGGGAGAAATGTACTGTGTAGTGTAATGCTGCTCTTAGAAAGGGAGAAATGTACTGTGTAGTGTAGTGCTGTTCTTAAGGACGGAGAAATTTACTGTGTAGTGTAGTGCTGCTCTTAAGGAGGGAGAAATGTACTGTGTAGTGTAGTGCTGTTCTTAGGGCAGGAGAAATATACTGTGTAGTGTAGTGCTGCTCTTAAGGAGGGAGAAATATACTGTGTAGTGTAGTGCTGCTCTTAAGGAGAGAGAAATGTACTGTGTAGTGTAGTGCTGTTCTTAGGGCAAGAGAAATGTACTGTGTAGTGTACTGCTGTTCTTAAGGAGGGTGAAATGTACTGTGTAGTGTAGTGCTGCACTTAAGGACGGAGAAATTTACTGTGTAGTGAGGTGCTGCTCTTAAGGAGGAAGAAATGTACTGTGTAGTGTAGTGCTGCTCTTAAGGAGGTAGAAATGTACTGTGTAGTGTAGTGCTGTTCTTAAAGAGGCAGAAATGTACTGTGTAGTGTAGTACTGCTCTTAAGGAGGGAGAAATGTACTGTGTAGTGTAGTGCTGCTCTTAAGGAGGGAGAAAGGTACTGTGTAGTGTAGTGCTGTTCTTAAGGACGGAGAAATGTACTGTGTAGTGTAGTGCTGCTCTTAAGGAGGGAGAAATGTATGGTGTAGTGTATTGCTGCTCTTGGAAAGGGAGAAATGTACTGTGTAGTGTAGTACTGCTCTTTAGGAGGGAGAAATGTACTGTGTAGTGTAGTGCTGCTCTTAGAAAGGGAGAAATGTACTGTGTAATGTAGTGTAGTGCTGTTCTTAAGGACGGAGAAATGTACTGTGTAGTGTAGTACTGCTCTTAAGGAGGGAGAAATGTACTGCGTAGTGTAGTGCTGCTCTTAAGGCAGGAGAAATGTACTGTGTAGTGTACTGCTGTTCTTAAGGAGGGTGAAATGTACTGTGTAGTGTAGTGCTGCACTTAAGGAGGGAGAAATGTACTGTGTAGTGTAATGCTGCTCTTAGAAAGGGAGAAATGTACTGTGTAGTGTAGTGCTGTTCTTAAGGACGGAGAAATTTACTGTGTAGTGAGGTGCTGCTCTTAAGGAGGAAGAAATGTACTGTGTAGTGTAGTGCTGCTCTTAAGGAGGGAGAAATGTACTGTGTAGTGTAATGCTGCTCTTAGAAAGGGAGAAATGTACTGTGTAGTGTAGTGCTGCTCTTAAGGAGGGAGAAATGTACTGTGTAGTGTAGTGCTGTTCTTAGGGCAGGAGAAATATACTGTGTAGTGTAGTGCTGCTCTTAAGGAGGGAGAAATGTACTGTGTAGTGTAGTGCTGTTCTTAGGGCAGGAGAAATAAACTGCGTAGTGTAGTGCTGCTCTTAAGGAGGGAGAAATGTACTGCGTAGTGTAGTGCTGCTCTTAAGGAGGGAGAAATATACTGTAGTGTAATGCTGCTCTTAAGGACGGAGAAATGTACTGTGTAGTGTAGTGCTGTTCTTAGGGCAGGAGAAATATACTGCGTAGTGTAGTGCTGCTCTTAAGGAGGGAGAAATGTACTGTGTAGTGTAGTGCTGCACTTAAGGAGGGAGAAATGTACTGTGTAGTGTAGTGCTGGTCTTAAGGAGGGAGAAATGTACTGCGTAGTGTAGTGCTGTTCTTAGGGCAGGAGAAATATACTGCGTAGTGTAGTGCTGCTCTTAAGGAGGGAGAAATGTACTGTGTAGTGTAGTGCTGTTCTTAGGGCAGGAGAAATGTACTGTGTAGTGTAGTGCTGCTATTAGGGCAAGAGAAATGTACTGTGTAGTGTAGTGCTGCTCTTAGGGCAAGAGAAATGTACTGTGTAGTGTAGTGCTGTTCTTAGGGCAAGAGAAATGTACTGTGTAGTGTAGTGCTGCTCTTAAGGCAGGAGAAATGTACTGTGTAGTGTAGTGATGTTCTTAAGGACAGAGAAATTTACTGTGTAGTGAGGTGCTGTTCCTAAGGAGGAAGAAATGTACTGTGTAGTGTAGTGCTGCTCTTTAGGCAGGAGAAATGTACTGTGTAATGTAATGCTGCTCTTAGAAAGCGAGATATGTACTGTGTAGTGTAGTGTAGCTCATAAGGAGGGAGAAATATACTGTGTAGTGTAGTGCTGCTCTTAGAGAGGGAGAAATGTACTGTAGTGTAGTGCTGCTCTTAAGGAGGGAGATGTACTGTGTAGTGTAGTGCTGCTCTTAAGGAGGGAGAAATGTACTGTGTAGTGTAGTGCTGCTCTTAAGGAAGGAGAAATGTACTGTGTAGTGTAGTGCTGCTCTTAAGGAGGGAGAAATGTACTGTGTAGTGTAGTGCTGCTCTTAAGGAGGGAGAAATGTACTGTGTAGTGTAGTGCTGCTCTTAAGGAGGGAGAAATGTACTGTGTAGTGTAGTGCTGCTCTTAAGGAGGGAGAAATGTACTGCGTAGTGTAGTGCTGTTCTTAGGGCAGGAGAAATGTACTGTGTAGTGTAGTGCTGCTCTTAAGGAGGGAGAAATGTACTGCGTAGTGTAGTGCTGTTCTTAAGGAGGGAGAAATGTACTGCGTAGTGTAGTGCTGTTCTTAAGGAGGGAGAAATGTACTGTGTAGTGTAGTGCTGCTCTTAAGGAGGGAGAAATGTACTGTGTAGTGTAGTGCTGCTCTTAAGGAGGGAGAAATGTACTGTGTAGTGTAGTGCTGCTCTTAAGGAGGGAGAAATGTACTGCGTAGTGTAGTGCTGTTCTTAGGGCAGGAGAAATGTACTGTGTAGTGTAGTGCTGCTCTTAAGGAGAGAGAAATGTACTGCGTAGTGTAGTGCTGTTCTTAGGGCAGGAGAAATGTACTGTGTAGTGTAGTGCTGCTCTTAAAGAGGAAGAAATGTACTGTGTAGTGTAGTACTGTTCTTAAGGAGGGAGAAATGTACTGTGTAGTGTAGTGCTGCTCTTAAGGAGGGAGAAATGTACTGCGTAGTGTAGTGCTGTTCTTATAGAAAGATAAATGTACTGCGTAGTGTAGTGCTGTTCTTAGGGCAGGAGAAATGTACTGTGTAGTGTAGTGCTGCTCTTAAGGAGAGAGAAATGTACTGCGTAGTGTAGTGCTGTTCTTAAGGAGGGAGAAATGTACTGCGTAGTGTAGTGCTGTTCTTAGGGCAGGAGAAATGTACTGCGTAGTGTAGTGCTGTTCTTAAGGAGGAAGAAATGTACTGTGTAGTGCTGCTCTTAAGGATGGAGAAATGTACTGTGTAGTGTAGTACTGTTCTTAAGGAAGGAGAAATGTACTGTGTAGTGTAGTACTGCTCTTAAGGAGGGAGAAATGTACTGCGTAGTGTAGTGCTGCTCTTAAGGAGGGAGAAATGTACTGCGTAGTGTAGTGCTGCTCTTAAGGCAGGAGAAAAGTACTGTGTAGTGTAATGCTGCTCTTAGAAAGGGAGAAATGTACTGTGTAGTGTAGTGCTGCTCTTAAGGCAGGGGAAATGTATTGTGTAGTGAGGTGCTGCTCTTAAGGAGGTAGAAATGTACTGTGTAGTGTAATGCTGCTCTTAGAAAGGGAGAAATGTACTGTGTAGTGTAGTGCTGTTCTTAAGGACGGAGAAATGTACTGCGTAGTGTAGTGCTGCTCTTAAGGAGGGAGAAATGTACTGTGTAGTGTAGTGCTGTTCTTAGGGCACGAGAAATGTACTGCGTAGTGTAGTGCTGCTTTTAAGGAGGGAGAAATGTACTGTGTAGTGTAGTGCTGCACTTAAGGAGGGAGAAATGTACTGTGTAGTGTAGTGCTGTTCTTAAGGAGGGAGAAATGTACTGTGTAGTGCTGCTCTTAAGGAGGGAGAAATGTACTGTGTAGTGTAGTGCTGCTCTTAAGGAGGAAGAAATGTACTGCGTAGTGTAGTGCTGTTCTTAAGGAGGGAGAAATGTACTGCGTAGTGTAGTACTGTTCTTTAAGAGGGAGAAATGTACTGCGTAGTGTAGTGCTGCTCTTAGGCCAAGAGAAATGTACTGTGTAGTGTAGTGCTGCTCTTAGGGCAAGAGAAATGTACTGTAGTGTAGTGCTGTTCTTAAGGACAGAGAAATTTACTGTGTAGTGTAGTGCTGTACTTAGAAAGGGAGAAATGTACTGTGTAGTGTAGTGCTGCTCTTTAGGCAGGAGAAATGTACTGTGTAGTGTAGTGCTGCTCTTAAGGAGGGAGAAATATACTGTGTAGTGCTGTTCTTAAGGACGGAGAAATTTACTGTGTAGTGTAGTGCTCCTCTTAAGGACGGAGAAATTTACTGTGTAGTGAGGTGCTGCTCTTAAGGAGGAAGAAATGTACTGTGTAGTGTAGTGTTGCTCTTAAGGAGGGAGAAATGTACTGTAGTGTAGTGCTGCTCTTAAGGAGGGAGAAATGTACTGTGTAGTGTAGTGCTGCTCATAAGGAGGGAGAAATGTACTGTAGTGTAGTGCTGCTCTTAAGGAGGGAGAAATGTATTGTGTATTGCTGCTCTTGAGGGAGAAATGTACTGTGTAGTGTAATGCTGCTCTTAGAGAGGGAGAAATGTACTGTGTAGTGTAGTACTGCTCTTAAGGAGGGAGAAAAGTACTGTGTAGTGTAGTGCTGCTCTTAAGGATGGAGAAATGTACTGTGTAGTGTAGTGCTGCTCTTAAGGAGGAAGAAATGTACTGCGTAGTGTAGTGCTGCTCTTAAGGAAGGAGAAATGTACTGTGTAGTGTAGTGCTGCTCTTAAGGAGGGAGAAATGTACTGCGTAGTGTAGTGCTGTTCTTATAGAAAGATAAATGTACTGCGTAGTGTAGTGCTGTTCTTAGGGCAGGAGAAATGTACTGTGTAGTGTAGTGCTGCTCTTAAGGAGGGAGAAATGTACTGTGTAGTGTAGTGCTGTTCTTAGAGAGGGAGAAATGTACTGTAGTGTAGTGCTGCTCTTAAGGAGGGAGAAATGTACTGTGTAGTGTAGTGCTGCTCTTAAGGAGGGAGAAATGTACTGTGTAGTGTAGTGCTCCTCTTAAGGACGGAGAAATTTACTGTGTAGTGTAGCTCTTAATGAGGGAGAAATGTACTGTGTAGTGTAGTGCTGCTCATAAGGAGGGAGAAATGTACTGTGTAGTGTAGTGCTGCTCTTAAGGAGGGAGAAAAGTACTGTGTAGTGTAGTGCTGCTCTTAAGGATGGAGAAATGTACTGTGTAGTCTAATACTGCTCTTAGAGAGGGAGAAATGTACTGTGTAGTGTAGTACTGCTCTTAAGGAGGGATAAAAGTACTGTGTAGTGTAGTGCTGCTCTTAAGTAGGAAGAAATGTACTGCGTAGTGTAGTGCTGCTCTTAAGGAAGGAGAAATGTACTGTGTAGTGCTGCTCTTAAGGAGGGAGAAATGTACTGCGTAGTGTAGTGCTGTTCTTATAGAAAGATAAATGTACTGCGTAGTGTAGTGCTGTTCTTAGGGCAGGAGAAATGTACTGTGTAGTGTAGTGCTGTTCATAAGGAGGGAGAAATGTACTGTGTAGTGTAGTGCTGCTCTTAGAGAGGGAGAAATGTACTGTAGTGTAGTGCTGCTCTTAAGGAGGGAGAAATGTACTGTGTAGTGTAGTGCTGCTCTTCGAGAGGGAGAAATGTACTGTAGTGTAGTCCTGCTCTTAAGGAGGGAGAAATGTACTGTGTAGTGTAGTGCTGCTCTTAAGGAGGGAGAAATGTACTGTGTAGTGTAGTGCTGCTCTTAAGGAAAGATAAATGTACTGCGTAGTGTAGTGCTGTTCTTAGGGCAGGAGAAATGTACTGTGTAGTGTAGTGCTGTTCATAAGGAGGGAGAAATGTACTGTGTAGTGTAGTGCTGCTCTTAGAGAGGGAGAAATGTACTGTAGTGTAGTGCTGCTCTTAAGGAGGGAGAAATGTACTGTGTAGTGTAGTGCTGCTCTTAAGGAGGGAGAAATGTACTGTGTAGTGTAGTGCTGCTCTTAAGGAGGGAGAAATGTACTGTGTAGTGTAGTGCTGCTCTTAAGGAGGGAGAAATGTACTGTGTAGTGTAGTGCTGCTCTTAAGGCAGGATAAATGTACTGTGTAGTGTAGTGCTGCTCTTAAGGCAGGAGAAATGTACTGTGTAGTGAGGTGCTGCTCTTAGAAAGGGAGAAATGTACTGTGTAGTGTAGTGCTGTTCTTAAGGATGGAGAAATGTACTGTGTAGTGTAGTGCTGTTCTTAAGGAGGTAGAAATGTACTGTGTAGTGTAGTACTGTTCTTAAGGAAAGAGGAATGTACTGTGTAGTGTAGTGCTGCTCTTAAGGAGGGAGAATCATCACTATTGGTAACTGCACAGAACAGGGTCTGCGGTAAAGTAAATACTTCATGAGCAGGTGTGGTTAGAGATGCTGCATAATCAAATGATCAAAGTACAGTAAATCTGTTCTGAAAATTACTCCAGTTGTAACATAAGCAGGGCAGGTTAGTGGAAAAAAAACTATTGGGCTTTAAATACACAGAAATATACTGCAAGAATTTTTTATCATGGTGATAAATTGTGTTACAATATGCCTTTCTGAGCATATTGTGGTTCTCGTCAGTACTTAAAGAACACTGGCTGACTTGCTTTTAATGTGTAGGCTGTGCATAGGTGGTTGGGAAAAAGGGATGGAGAGAACCTGCCTGTGCAGCAGAGATACGGTGATTCAAGCAATGGTTGCAATGAAGAAGTGCTTAACAGGAAGATTTATCACATGCACACTAGATAGGGAAACTTGGTGAAAGTCCCCAGGGCAATATGTCCCCACATTTGTTTTGTCATAAGTGATCGGGCCAATTTAAAAGTAAATTGGCCCGTAAAGTAATAAAAAAAAGACAAATATGGTTTTGTGTGTAATTTTGGGTTGTGGAGAGAACAGTACATATTACATAGAGAGACTATAATCTAGAACTTGAGGCTACGATAACTGATAATGAAAATAATCATAACAAGCATATTTAATGATGAATTTACATATAATCATAATTAAAACAATCATAAACTATTTAATTTATAAACTTGACAAAGGTGTCATTGCTTATTAAATTAAAGATGAATCATGAAAATCACTAAAAATGATTTGACTCAAAATTTGACTGCTGTTCCCACTTTTCCAGAATTACCTCTATTTGTGTAAAGGTTTATTTATGCATTGTCATCCTGTGCCTACTTAACATATATAAATTAACAGTAGTTTAACAGTGAATTAACATTGTAAGCATTTAAAGTCAGATGTTTTACACTATTTGTTTTTTGCTTTGTCAAGTCTAAATTGTCTTCAGACTTTCTACTCACATGTTCCTTAGATTCTGTTTGAAAGCTGTGGTGAGGTTGTAAACTCAGGAAGAGGAGTTCAAGAACACTTCTGCTACAAAGTGCAAAGAGCTGGATTAATATCTTGGTAGTTTACATGTATCTACCTACTTGAAGGGTCAGTGGATTTCTAGTGGGGGGCTCTGGTCCAGTTTCGGCAGGTCATTCAATCATGAAAACAGTCAAACAGCAACTTGACTATTTGCACATTTTATGTGTTATGAATTAGATTTTTTCTACACACAATCATCCACAAAGTGAAGTGAAAATATTGACATATCTATAGGTCTTTCCACCGATATTCGATGAAGTCTGGTCTTTGGCTGGCCCACTCAAAGACTTTCGGTGACCTGCCCAGAAGCCACTCCAACATTGTTTTGGCTGTACGTTTTGGGTCACTGCCACATTGAAAGGTGAAGTGTTGCTCCAAGTTCTTTAAGGATGTTCCTGTATGTTCAGCTGCATGTAGAAGCACCCCCCACAGCATGATGGTGTCATCACATGATGCTGTGGTATGTGATAGATCATCACAAAGTAGCAAGTAATTGTGAAGTGAAAAGAAAATAATACAATGTTTTATACATTTTTAAGAAATAAAAATAGGAAACTATGAATAATTTTCTTTTCACTTCATAATTACTTGCTACTTTGTGTTGGTCTATCACATAAAATCCCAATACAATACATTTAAGTTTGTGTGTGTAATGAATTTTTTTTAGAAATGTTTAAGGCGCATGTATATTTCTTCAAGGCACTGTATGACCGATTTTGCAGGATGGCCACATCTACATGATGTACCTTAAGATTTCTTTATAACAGAAAATGGTTTTATATATATATATATATATATATATATATATATATATATATATATACACACATTAGGTGTGTGTTTAAAAAAATGATTTTTCGATTGTAATGTGGTGACTGATATACCCCATCACCTGCTTTGAGGTGGTCTGGTGGAACTGCAAAGACTTTAAAGCTATGCTGAAGTATAAGAATTGCTTACCTGAGATCTTACATGGTCAAGAGAAGCTGAAAGCGTGCTGGTGGGAGCAGGGGTCCCTTTTCTCTGGGCCGGGAGGATCCACTGGTCTAGGAGGGAAGGGGTGTCCTTGCACTGCTAAGTTGGCAGGTCCTATAAAATAAATATAGAAAGTACAGTATTTGATTAAAATGAGACATGGTACCAGTGGTAAGGATAAGTTGCCTCATTACAAGCAATAGAGTTAGCAGCTGTGTTTTAATGGAGGTAGCAAGGTAATAGAGTGTACACCCCTAGGGTGATATAATGGTTTGGCCCAGGGCGGGGCGTACTGAATAAAAGCCGCGGGAAATTTGATTCAGGGTTTTTCTGTGGAAGGTAACGCTACTAGTGGATGTAGTAGTGGAGCATATTCGGCTAATGCTGGAGTCACTGAAGTGTATATATTGTAAATATTTATGTTTCCGTTTTGTTTTGTATTGTACAGTGTTTTTGTCGCACAATAAACCACTAATTACCCATATTCAGCAGAGTCTGTCCTGTATTTGCTCACGGATCTAACTTCTCGGGTGCACATAAAGCCGGAATTCCCCTCAAAAGGGGTAGAAACATCTTTACATCAATTCAAATCGATCTTCATTTGATATAATCCGATAATGATTCGCATTAACCCGATATCAACCTTTAAAATTAGCATTCCAGCCCCCACTGAACGCCCCCCCGCCCCTAAGAACAGCACTACACTACACAGTACATTTCTCCCTCCTTAAGAGCAGCACTACACTACACAGTATATTTCTCCCTCCTTAAGAGCAGCACTACACTACACAGTACATTTCTCCGTCCTTAAGAACAGCACTACACTACACAGTACATTTCTCCCTCCTTAAGAACAGCACTACACTACAGTACATTTCTCCGTCCTTAAGAACAGCACTACACAACACAGTACATTTCTCCCTCCTTAAGAGCAGCACTACACTACACAGTACATTTCTCCCTCCTTAAGAACAGCACTACACTACACAGTACATTTCTCCGTCCTTAAGAACAGCACTACACTACACAGTACATTTCTCCCTCCTTAAGAACAGCACTACACTACACAGTACATTTCTCCGTCCTTAGGAACAGCACTACAATACACAGTACATTTCTCCCTCCTTAAGAACAGCACTACACTACACAGTACATTTCTCCGTCCTTAGGAACAGCACTACAATACACAGTACATTTCTCCCTCCTTAAGAACAGCACTACACTACACAGTACATTTCTCCGTCCTTAGGAACAGCACTACAATACACAGTACATGTCTCCCTCCTTAAGAACAGCACTACACCACAGTACTAAAAGTCTAAGCCTAAGTAACTAGGATTTACCTCATTAGCACAGCTCTCCTGCCCCAAGAGCAGCACTGCTATGCAATAAACCAATACTATGTAGTACTATGTATTATATAGTACTATATAGTATACAGTACTATGTGTACTATATAGGCTAATGAACTGCCTATGCTAAGGGTGCATTACACTCAAAAAATGTAAGACTGCCAGGCACGCTAATGCATGTTTTAAAAAAAGCTAACATAGAAAGCTAGATAACACATGGACAGGTAAACACTATGGGATTTCATCATAACAAATAGCTAACTTAGCTAGCTAAGCTCTCAAATGCAAGCTTTATTTGTTGTTTTCCTGCCAAATCAAGCTAGCTAGGTTATGTTAGCATATGGGCATAATTCAAAATAGCTAGCCTACTTTAGTAAAACTTACTGTTAAACATCAACTTAAGAAGCTAACCTAGCTAGCCTTCTGAAGTATCACTCACTTGGTTCAAGTTAGCTCAGCAAGATAAGCCCAGAAAAACAACTAAAACAAGTAATGAAAAATACTTACATTCGCTGAAAGTTTAGTTATTTCAGCTGCACAGCTGCACTCTCCCAAAGTTTTTTTCTCTTGGTCCCGCCTTTTTTACTCCCCCTCCTCAATTTGATTGTTTATCGGTCTGAACAATCATTTTTCGTTCTGCCCTCAGGACACTTTTGTGTAAGTAAAACTTTGAATGGTGAATTATCCGCTCATACGGAAGTATGGTGATCCACAGGGCTCTGTCTTAGGATCTATATTGTTTGCCTTTTATATATGCAACCACAAAGTACCATTATTAAAAATGGCAAAAATGTCCATAAATGCTATGTAATTGTATATTTCAGTCAACCCCAGATAATACATTTCTACTTATGAAATAGAGGATTGTGTAAAAAACATTAAAGACAGTAACTTCCTCCTACTTATCTGAGATGAACAGAAGTTCTTCTTGGTCCAAAAGTTACTTAAACAAACTGTCTACATGCTTAATCTTAATAGTGTCTCAGTTGCATCAGGTACCAAATGATCTGTCCTTCAATTTACATATTACCAATGATTGGCTTTCTTCCATCTTTGCATTATTCCCAAACTAGGAAATGCAGGACGTAGAAAAGCTAGTTTATGCCTTACATCAAGGTCAGATTATTGTAATGCCTTGCTTTCTGGTTGTTCCAGCAAAAGCCTTTACAAGCTTCAGTTACATCAGGGTAGAGCCTTTTCATATAGGGTCCCCAAGCTTTGGAATAACCTTCCAGTCAGTGTTCAAGGCAAGTATAGGATAAAAACCTACATGTTTAATAAAGCTATTGGTAATAAGATAGTCTGTCATTGCTGTCACTGAGCTGCTCTTATGTGCTAACTTTGCTGAAGGTGTAGTAGAGGGGCGCTGACATCTCAGGCAACATTTATTACCATCTGGCTCTCGCTGCTGTACCCTGTTAATACCATAAACTCCTAACAGAACTAACTGTATGTGATTTTCTTGCCAAGCTCGACAACTGCCCATTCTGTGCAGTCTAATGTTGAACAAATGTCCATTCTGTATGCTCTGTTGTTTTTCTTTGTTTGCCCTGACCGGATGCCCCTGCTTGTCTGCATTTCGGACTAGTTTACCCACCATGTAGCTTTCTGTAAAAAGCCTCGCCAGCATGCCACTGGCCTTCCTGAAGAGCTTCTTCTTAACTTCTTCTCCTGCCTCACAGTTCAATGAACTCTTCTCATATTCTTACTTATAGATCATCACTATATGTAACAGTAGCTATTGACATACATGGGTTTTTTTTAGACTCCTAACAGTAGTCACTGGTTTTCACTGGTAACACTGACTGACTGGTTTTCTTCCTTCATGAGAACTGCAACTGCTCTACTTGCAGGTAATGTGTGAAAAGCAAAGGTGCAGCAAAGAACATTTGTTTGGTACATGTTTGGTTACTAAAGCTCCAGAGATTAGTCAAGACAGCAAGTAGGATTATAGGGACAAAGCAGTTGGCACTTTCTCAGCTTTATACTGACAGTTTCATAAAAAGTCGTCAATGTATTATGAAAGATCCCACCCTTGCTTTACATTAGAAATGTCATGAGGTTGAAGGATGCAGGCCAGAAATACATCAACCAGGCTTAATCAGTAAAAAGTGGATGTGTTTTGTTGTGACAGCTGGTTTTGCCATTTGTGTGGTAGTTTAATGTTTTTTGTATATATTAGTTTTAGGGGTTACTTTGTGGTATTGTTTTTGTGTAGTTGTGGGGATATCTGTATATTTTCCTGCACTATTGAGCCACTGGTTTTTCTATATTGTTAATAAAGTTTTAGAGGATTTTAATTGGGCAGTGTTTATTTGATATGTGTAATTGATATGTGTTTATCATAAACTTATTATTAACTTACTAAAGGATATCAGAGATTTTCACACGTTGTCATCAAAACCGTTAGAAGACATATAGGCAGCTGTCAACTCATGTTAACTGACAGAGAACAGTGCCTACTATGGTTGAAAATACGTGTAAGTACCTTAAATCAAACCATTGAATACAGTAAAAAAGCTGGTCACTGCCATCAGTGGTCAGCTGGTAGAAAATGGAGAATTTGACTGAAACATTTATTTGAAAATGTGCCATAACATTTGCACAGACCACAAATTATGTTTTATTTTCCCTACAATTACATGTTTAAAATAATGTCAACATGTTTAATGGTTTTAAATTATATTCACTGTCATATTTTATAATTCTATCTATATGTTTATATGTGTTCTGAATTACTTACAGTACTAATAATCTTTTGCATTTTACAAACATGATCAAGAAGTTAGTTTACATGTATGTTTTTGTTTAGTTATCTGTCTTTTTATTACCACTTTTCTGGATATTAGTGATATTAATCTTCTGAATACTGTGCTGGTTTTTTCTGGTCATCCAGTGTGGTCATGCTGGTTGACCAGCAAAAAGCCTCCAAAATACACCAAACTGGTTATGCTGTTATTTATCAGGGAATGCTTAGTTCTCAGTGCTGTGCATGCTTATTTACAGCAGTCTGATACAACATCATAACCCAATTCCTGCATTTATCTGACTATTCAAGTGGTCATGTATACAGCATTTACTGATTTCTTAGATTGGACTGATGTCCAGAAATACTATAAAGAAAGCTCAGTTATCAGGTTTTTACTGCATGTACACTACTGTGCAAAAGTTTTAAGTACCTGAGGAAATTATATCTAGCTTTTCTCCCGACAAGAAACTTTAAAATTTTAAAATATTCAAATAGCATCAATATAGCATCAATACTGTAACTAGTGGTTTTACATATGTCAGTGTGTTTATTTAACCCTTTCCCAGCTTTTCCCTGTGACAGAATTTAATCATTTCATGCAGTGTCTGGGGCGTCCAGGAGAATCTGTGCTAATAATATCAGATATCTGGCACTTATTGCTAAGATTAAGGCTTTTAAACCAGACTTTTGCACAGTAGCGTATACTCTTATGTATTCCCATATTTGCAGTATGAACGAGGGCAAACCATATATTCCATTGTGGAGCTATGGCAAGTGGCAACGTTGCACAGATTGTCAGGAATTTTCCATCACTTTTGTTATTGACCTCAGAAGTGGAATTAACTAGACTAACCTAAACTTAACCATGTTGATAAAATTATGGTCACCAAACATCTCAGATGAAATTATTATTAATATTATTAATATTATTAATTTTGCCAATCCACCCTCAAATATATAACCTACGCTAATAAAGCTCTCCTTTGATAATGATCCCTTTTTTCATAACCATGCCACCATGGCACAGCTAGCATGGCTTCATGTGGCTGTTGAATGTTTACGCCATATGACTCAGGTGTTACATCGATTTCTGTGATCGTTGATTTGAGTAACCATAGAGGATGTTACCTTGCTGTTTCTGATGACATGCACAAGTGCTTTATGCAGACTCTGTAAGCTATGCTGACACACTTTTGTTGCTCATTTTCCTGCTTTCAGCGAGCCTAACAATTACAAATTTTCTCCATGTGTAGAGGTCATATGAGGAAGGTCACAAAATATCTACACCAAAGAAATACCAAAATTGTTTGCCTGAAGAAACCAAAATACCAGGCACAATAAAACATTTGTAAAAAAAAATAATACAAACACTTTAAAAGCACAGAGTAGCAGTAAGAATAATATGTTTAATTTGATAATGAGACTTTTATATAAAGAGTTGTAAAGCTGCTGGAAGAATGGTCTCATTCCTAAACAGATATAGTGTAGTATTTTTATCCGGCTTCATTTAGGTGTGGTCATAATGGCCCTTTGGATAAATCATTAATAGATGGCTAGTCTTTTAAAAGGTTTTGGTTATTTCATCATGGGCTGATATGTTCTCATGGTAGAAGATAGAATTGTGACAAATGTGCCAGGTCCTGTCTTTATACCGCAGTTAGAGAGGTTATATTGGCATTAAATGAGAATGATGTAATGACTCTGTTGTACACAAAGTACTGGCAATATACAGCTACAACTACAATGTGTGATGCCACTGTATCTCCACAAAAAATAAAGACTTACCACTCCTTTACCTTTTCATGTTGGAGCAGCTGACGTGTTCTGCATAATTCTCTCAGTGCAAGAGCTAAGACAGAGCCATACTGCCCTCATGTTCTAACTAACAGTGCCATAATGCTCTCATGTTTTAAGAGTGCTGTAATGCTCTCATGTTCTGACTAACAGTGCTGTGCTGTTCTCATATTCTGATCTTCAGTGCTTTACTGCCCTCATGTGTTCTGATTAACAGTGCTCTATTGCTCTAATGTTCTAAAGGTGCTCTACTGCCCTTGTGTTCTAACTAACAGTGCTGGGTTGCTCTCATGTTCTAACTAACTGCTTTATTGCCCCCATGTTCTAACAGTGCTGCTTTGCTCTCATGTTCTAACTAAGAGTGCTGGTTTGCTCTCATGTTCTAACAGTGCTGGACCGCACTCATTTTGTAACCAACAGTACTGGACAGCCCTCATGTTCTGACAATGCTGTGTTGCTCTCATTTTCTAACTAACTGCTTTACTGCCCTCATGTTCCAACCAACAGTGCTGGACAGCTCTCATGTTCTGACAGTGCTGTACAGCCCTCATGTTCTAACTAACAGTGCTTTACTGCCCTCATGTTCCAACCAACAGTGCTGGACAGCTCTCATGTTCTGACAGTGCTTTACTGCCCTCATGTTCTAACAGTGCTGGGTTGCTCTCATGTTCTAAGTAGCTGCTCTACTGCCCTCATGTTCTAACAGTGCTGGACTGCCTTCATGTTCTGACAGTGCTTTACTGCCCTCGTGTGGTCTAAATCCTGTGGATTTCACTGCGGGCAGTTCTGTTTGAATGACAGCTCATCGCACAAATCCGCGATCAGACTGAGAGCCAATCCACAGTAACGTTACTCCACCGGCAACCACAGAACCCAAACACAGCCGCTAGCACCACAGCAGGCTGTCAGAACCATGTAAACATGCAGTTTCTCGAAGAGTAAGCTTTTGTATCTGGAGCTGGCACTTATCCCAGTGAAAACGCTGTGGTTGGTATCGTCTTTCATTTTTTTAATAGCCTTTTTAAGCCTGTCTAACGTCAAATAACCTCTAGCTAGCGAAAGCTAATGCTAACGCCGGTTGTTAAAATAGCTGGACAAGAGCACAAACACTTCAGCAGCGTTTTAATGTTCATTGTTTAAATGTTTATGATTGAACCATTTAACCCTCTTAGGATGGGTTTGGGGAGCTTTCGTTTAGATTGCTGGAACGTTATTCACACCACACTGTCACACTGGAATATGCTTGTATGGATGTTATGTGAGTTTAAGAAGTGGAATAGACTCGGGGTGGTACTGAGTTTCTCTTATGCCCAGTAACTACATGACAGATTTCATCTCGAAGTAAAAGTACGGTAAGAAGTACTGACACTGTTAAAGGTTGGTGTATTTTACCTTTCTCTTATTTTTGCTTACGTGAGTTATTAAGATGCAGACATAGTCGTTTAGAGGGGTTCAGTATGAAGTGCCCCATCCTACAGTAGCTTTCCAGGGAAGAGTTGTTGCGGTGGTGGTGGTGGTGGTGGTGATGGGAACCAGACTTCTGAAGAGCTTTATTGCCTCCATACAGAAAGTTATTATGTGACATGGATATATGCCACCTGATATTTGTTAATGGTGCAAGGGTACATGCAGGGTGCTATAAGGAAAAATTTGATTTGTGATTTATGTTACAATTATGGGTATTATCAACACCACAGTGAAGAAATCACATGTTGGTCTAAAATACAAAAAAAAACTTGCAAGAGAGTTTTAAAATGTTAAAAAATACCCCAAAACATGTTTTTTTCCTTATTAATTCTTTATTTATTTTTGATTTATCATAAATGTAACATTCCATGTACACAACATGTGTAGCTTCAATAGCAAAAACAAAACTTTACAATTGTAGAAAAATCTGCTTAATATTAAGTGTGCATTAATATGTAGTTTAACTCGTACTAACCGATGTGGATGGGTTTGTTTGAGTTATAGTTAAGGGCTGAAAGCGTACTGTAGTCCAAATAGAGATTCTTTTAGGAATTCTATTAAAAATGCTCTAGTACCATCAATTTCATGTTTATCTGCTTCTTTTTTTTCTTTCTGTTCAGCCTCCTTATCTTTTTGTTGCTTTCTGTAGGAGTAGATGTCCAAGTGGTGCCCATAATTAACACCGTGGACAGTCAGTTAGGTGCTGAAATGGAGGTGGTTCCTCCCAACTCTGAGAGAGAAGCTAATGCCGGCAGCGTGGCAGGCACTGAAGAGGAGAAAGAAGACGGAGAGGTGCACACAGCCATGCTGTGGTCCATTCAAGAAGCCATGAAAAGGCAGACACTTCAGATCGGAGTCTCAGCCTGTGGTGCTACAGCTGTGGTGGACGTGCTCCAGGCCCTGGGAATCACAGTGGCCCCAGAAATGGCTGACCACTGTGTACGGACAAGACTAAGGAAGAATGATTCTCCGTTGCCTGAGTACCTTCTCTCGCGCAGCAAAGCTGGTGAATTGCTTCTTTATTTGCGTAACAGGAGAATCCACTACCTCACTCAGTCATGTTAGCAGTTTTAATGGAATCACTGGGGTTCTTTAGGGAAAGGGACAAGAACATTTGAGCTGGATCAGTTAATATTTCTGACCTGTATCTGTAAACACATTATTTCCCCTGATGTTCACAGCACTATCTGTAATTACAGGGTCAACAAAAGATGATTTGGTCTGCAGGTCAGCTCATCCACTTGTTAGCTATTTCTGATTAGAGTGAGGCAACGAGAATGTTCATCTACAGTCCCCAGTCCTTTAACCTGTCTCAGCGTTCACTCTTGCAGTTTTGTACATGTGTGTTCAGCATCCAGGTGCATCCCATTTCTCAAATGTGCAAAAGAATGCACCACATTTTTCCCAATACCTTAATAAAGTTATAAGTTATATATACCTTACTTTTAGACACTGGTGATGTTCTAACGTATTGTATCATGCATTAAGGAGGCGCTAGTTAACGACAGTCTGTGTACACTTTGCGTCAGTGGTTGTGGCTAATTTAGCGAAATTTCTGCGAAGAATCCCGCAACTTATTATTTTTTATTTTAAGTAACTGTGATTTTATTAAAAAAATATGATTGAAAATAATGACTAATTACCAAAGAGTGTGTATGAATATTCTGACATATTGTGTCATTATTCTGAGAAAAATGTATATTTTACTATTTATTTATTATTTTATTATTAATTATACATGAAAATTTAAAGTGTAAAATCCCTGTTTAATTTCACTAAGAGCTTCTTGCTCAAAGACACTTTGATGTTTTAGGAAATAATAATTTAAAAAAGCTGGTTCCAGTTATGTATGTGGAGGTGGTTTAAAATGCAATTCCAACTGGATTTTTACGGATGGGACTCAGTCTGGACTGCTCACATTGGACTTCAATGTGTCACTCGTAACACAACAACAACAAAGTCAAAGCCAGAGTGCTGGATCTAAAGACGTATCTTATGCCAAAGAATTTCTATTTGCATGCAAGATGATGCGCCTCACCTGCATTGTTACTTATGCCTGATGTTGTTACCACAGAAACCCGTGCAGAGTGCACAGTCATTTGTTGGTCCCAGACTTAGTAAAGCACAATATGTGGTTCAATATACTCAGGTTCTGTGCTTAATGATGTATAAATGATGGAGATTTGTGTGTGTGTGTGTGTGTATATATATATATATATATATATATATATATATATATATATATATATATATATATATGGTTTAGCATATATAGGTGGTTTAGCATTTCTTTTGAACTTTCTTTGGATCAGACTCTAAAGGTTATTGGCAATAGATCATGAATGATTCTCCAGTAGCATCCTCAAGAATGGTCAGAATGTAGTCTGCATGGCTCAAGGCTGCATAGTGGTCTAGAAATGCAGCCCATCTTTTGGGACACAGCTATTGTGTTAAAGCACAGTAAACCCTAAACTCTGCAGTGGACTGACATCTTTAATCTAGCCTGTTATGTTCATCCTTTCTATCTATCAGGTGCCACCCACCATCAGCTAATAGACGGAGCAGAGCAGGCCAGTGCTGGTCAAGTGCTTGGCAGGTTCTTCAGTTTCCATCCGGCAAGGCGGGTAAAGCTGGTATCGTGGCTAGCACGCTGGATACGGCTTGGAGCTGTGCCTGTAGCCACCATGAACATGCAGCGGGGAGTGGCAGAGGGTGAAGAAATTCCTGATGCCTGGCATCACCAACTGATATTTGGAGTGGGACCCAATGCTGTGTTCATGACCAATCCTCTGGATGTAGGTATGTGGTGAGAGATCTGTGATATCCAAAGGTGTGGAGATGTTTTACTCATCATTAAGGGGACTCCTCAGTTAAAATGCAAAACGTAATCATTTCGGCATCTTTTGTAAGCGTGCCTAATCTCCCCCTACAGTAGTGCTGCTGTAGTCTCAAGAAGGAGATCTTCTGATGATGTATTTTATAGGTGGGAGAAAAAGTGCTGATGGATTTTTTTGAGGTGCTAAAACTTAGTTTACAATGTTAACACTTTAGGAGTTTCCATTCCTGCCCTGGGGACCTCATGTACTTTCTGTTATCTAGCAAAACCTGATTCAATTCATCAACAAATCAGTGAGCTAATGCGCTGCATCAAGTGTATTGGAGATGGGAAACCACAAAATAGTGTCGAGTGAGGGGTCCTTAAGTTGGACTTTATAAACTCACTGCTGTGTCCAGTCACTATTAACCTGGTCTTGTGGTTTGTGTCGACAGTTGGTGAAGAGGAGGTACATGTGCGCCTGTGCAGTGAATCAGTGCTGCTGATCCGTCGTGAAGATGTCTTGAAGAGGCTTACGCCAGGATACCCCTTATCACTGATCTCAGACCAGCAGGCCGACCCACACTGGAAAACTCTTAATGTGGAAGGTACTAAAAAAAGTCCATACTTTCACAGTCCTCTTTTTAGCTTGATTATGTTCAACTAGAGTTGAAGAATATGGTTGCAAAGTGCATTACTCCTTAGTAAGTACCATGACAACTGCTTTTTCATTACTATAGCCATATGCAAATAAGCCTTTCACTTATCAGTTAATGTTGTCTGTGCTTTAACGACTAATTCTGGCCAAGGAATGAAACATAGCCCTGGATAAAGACTTAAAGGAAAAAAGTCCAGTACCTGCCTGATCAGGAAAACCTTAAAAAAAGCTTCGAAAAACACTAATGTGTTGTCAGTATAATAGAGAATTTTTCAAAACTCAGATTGGACAAAAAAAAGGATAGAGAAGAGCACTTATGGATTTTTTCAGATCAGAAGAAAGAGTCAACCTTAATCTTCTCCGCCGATGAAAGCTAAGTACTGTAGCACAGTCCGCGCTACCCTGGGGAAGAAAGAATGCTTGAGGCAGGAGTTGCAAGCATTTTTATGTTTTTTCCCCAAAACATAAATTAAACCCAAAGTCCAGCCACACAGACACGCCCAAACCTGAGGCAAACTCGTCCTGTTTGTAGTTCATCCTTCGTTGCAATATTCTCTCTGAAACAATAAAATAGATCTGTCACATGTGCACCTGCAGGCAAAGCCAGTCTCCCTGCACCACGTCCCAGGTCACCACCCTCATTTAAGGCTTCAGGCCCTCGTTCCCCCTCACGGCTCTTGTCATCTTCCTACCTTCTCTCGTGGCTGTCCTTCTCTTCCTGCCATTTCTTGTGGCTGACAGCCTCCTCCCAATGGCACATGAGGTTTGGATACTGCCTTTTCGCTGCCTCTAGTGGCTCTCATTGTTGTCCGAGGAACGGACACATGGCACATACTGTTTATCTGATGGTTTTCACCAGGTCTTGCACAATAGGATGTTTTCAGTCATGTAATTGCAATGACATTCAAAGTCCAGATGGAGGCGAGAAGCCTGTACTGCACTAGTTTAAAAATATTATGAGCAAAGGGTACAAACAGAAGATCACATATGTTAGATGCGATCCTAATGTTAAGAGTGATACTAACTGAACTGAAAGATTTGATCACATATAAGAACTACCAAGAAAACAAACCTTCTGAAAGTTTGTGACGGAGCTCCTTATGTGGAAAAGCACTTTCTGCCCTCCAGCTGCAGTTCACACCAACGCAGTACAGCGATGTGACGTCTTTTCAAACAACCTGTTTGAAGGAGTTCCACAGTGCCTCTAATACTTCTGATAGCTCCTGCTTTGTTTTGTTTTGTTTTTTTTTACTTATTTTTCTTTTATTTGTAATGAATCTGCTGAGAAATATCTCCTAACGTCTGTTTTAAAGTTAAATAACGGATGAGTAGTATCTGTTCCATGTTTTTCAGTCACAAATATTATTGCCAAATATTATTGCAATTTATTATTTTGTCTATAATGTGGATTCTTAACTGTAAGCATATTCTTATTCATTTCAGGTCAAGTTAGACAGATGATGAATGAGGAGGAGAACAGTGAAGAAGATCATCCAAAGATGACACACATAGTGATCCCTGCAGCTTACAGTTCTGGAATCACGCTGTTCGTGCTCAGAGATTCTTCTGTTGGTCAGGAACTCCTCAGTGCACCTGAACTGCCTCTCTTGTGACATTGTACCTCCCTACAGTATGACTGGATTCACACAGCATATGAAGTGCCATGCAGATAAAGTATTTAAGTCAGTCAGTATTTTAAGCTGTTAATATTTTTTTTTTTTTCGTGAGATCGCTGACACTTAATGTTTCCTCAAAAGACAGGGGAGAGCCCTACAAACTGCTAGAACATGTACATTCTTGGAATTCTAGGAATATGCAAGCTATTGCAGATTGCACTTGGGATTGTCACCCATGCATTTGTCAACCAGTAATCAAAATCTGAGAATTTGTGTCATTAAAAGTCAGGATATGTTTGGAAAAATAGTAAACATGCACTGTGTTCATGTCTACTTATGACAGAAGCTTCATTTTTCTTTAGATCAGTGGTTCCCAACCCTGGTCCTGGAGGACCCCAGCCCTGAACGCATTTGTGTTTTCCTGCCAAAGCACACCCACTTCCATTCAGAAAGGGCTTGTTAATTGGCAGATTAGTTGGATGGGGTGTGTTGGGAGCAGAGCAAGCTTTCATACTGCAGGCAAATCAGATGTATTTCTTAAATTAGATCCTCTGAGATGACTGTTTGTATTGTTATTTGCGAGTGATCCAGACATCAGCCTGCCTGTGTGAGTTGATGTGGTAATGACGGAGGTGTGAGGAACTATGTAGTCACACTGGTGACGTGGTATTTATATGTGGATGCAGGGTAGACGGAGGGGGATCATTTCAAACAATTCTTCTGTTAAGTCATGGTTCACAACTCTTTCATGCCCTTCTTGAACCTAACACTTCCAAGACTCTGAATTTGACATTGTTGCTGTTTGTCACATTGCGAGTGGTGCAAAAGACATGCTGAAGTCAGATTTAAGGGGCCAGTGTCCGAGCTGAGACACATCTGTAAAAATCTAATTGGAACCGCACCTTCAAATGTGGTTTGGCTCTGATTTGGAAAAGTTGGATTTTGTGTTGTTTTTTTGTATCCAGATGATCAAAAATCAACTTGAATACAGTCTGAATCTGGCAGAATTTGGACTGGCAGTCTGAACCATATGCCATGCAGAGGGTTCCCCAGGACCAAAGATGGGAAGCACCGTTTTAAAGTATTCTGGAATAAACATCAAGTTAGGAAGCTTCATAGAAGACAACACGCCCTGGGAAAAGCAGGCTGTACATCTTTGGGTCGTTCTGTCAGTGTGGTTTTAAATGGGGTACGAATGTGCAATCCACATTGAGCTTTTCTAAAATGTAACAGCCACTGGGACGCTACTTTTTAAGGAAAGTTGTATGTGGGAAAATTACAGATATTGAAATTATTATTTTATTTCAATTTTAAAATAATTTAATGTTTCATGAGTAACACCACTGAAATGATTTTTATCAAAAATATAAAGAGAAAGCAAACTGTATTCTGTATTAGTTGTTTAACTAGCATTAGGTAAATCAGAAAAGACCTACATGTTTGTTTGTTTTTTCTTTGTTTTTGTTGGTAACTCCACTGATGGATCTATAAAATCTATATTTAAAATTTGTTGAACAAGGTAAGAATCATTTAAAAACATTTTACAACTGAAAAATACGCATCTAAATTGTTTTAGGACATAATACATATGCCTCTGTGCAGTCACTGCTGTGTTATGCATAAAAGCACAACATGAATGAAAGCCACTAATAGAAAATTCAAAAAGAAGAATAATGGTTAATTTAGGGGTAGAAAGAAAAAAAAATCTCTCATTTATTTTTATATTGAGCTTATGGTTATTACTAAAACCACTTTATGCCACAGTATATTCAGTGAAAAGGTGTAAACGTTTCTGAAGCACTTTTTCCCACATTGGCTTATGCAACAGGCTGATTTCTTTAATTGGACTACATTTCCCATGAGCGCCAAACAAAATACATCGCGGAAGTGTGGAAAGATTAGCCGAAACGAAACAAATTGTAAAATTAAAATTATTTAGTTATATTTACACTCTAGGACACATTTTAAACCTACATGGAGTCATAGTTCATACATGTGGTTTACTAGGTCGGGGCGTTTGCTAGCTGAAGAGTTAACACGCTTTAACTGAATCCACGTGCTCACTGATTTGGTCGCTGCGCTTTCTGTCCTCAATCCAGTTCAGCTGCGGAGTCTAGTGATGAGAAGTTCGATTCACTTCAGCGAACCGACTCTTTCTGAATGTTCAAAAGAAACAATCGATTTAACATGGAGATTCGGTTCAGTTGGTAGGTCTTATCAGTGTTCAAAGCTCAAAGCGCAAATAGAGAACGAGAGACGTTCAATCCACAAAAAGAAGACATGTTAAGTGAGATTGTGCATTGTGTGCCATAACAGGATTTTTCTGTGATTTCATTTGGTGTGTATTTAATTATCATGGCACAAAAACAAAGCTCGATTCTGTGGGACTCATGAATCGGTTCAACCGAGTTGATAAAAAAAGAATCGGTTGAAAAGAAACGACTCCTTCGCGAGCTGGACGTCGTTAGTAGCGTCCTGTCTTTACAACGCCTTCTCCACCACTGCAGCGGACCGTAGCTGGACAAGCTAGCTACTTTCTCCTTACCCCTGATAAAAGGTGAGCTATCCGTCTAAATCTCTCGGTAAAACTTTTGCATTAACTGCCAACTTGCCTGCTTCGTTAGCATTGCTCAAATCTAACTTAACAGTTACCTGTGTTTCTGTTTCTTACTGAGTATCTGAAACTAAACGCAGGGGTTTATTCAGACTCTAAATTTGACAGACTGTCAGTTTGAGCTATTTGAACAGATCATGTCGCGTTTGAACTGTTTACTTATTCGTGGACTTGTAGTTACCCTGGAGTTTTCTGAGCCAGAATGAATTAACATGCATAACTTCGACCTCGTGAATCACATGGCTACAGTGATCCTCATCAAATCAAGTCATCAGACCAGTAAATTAGACCCATCCAGCATCGTTTCTGCTGAGTGGTCTTCTTTCTGCGTTATCTTCGTGTTTCAGTGGTCTGAGATGCCCTTTTGTACAATTTGGCAAACTTTGGAAATTGTATCAGTAGGTTTTGGGGTCTTAGGTCAAACGAATACGCTGTGAATCGCTTCTGTCTGTCTGTTCAAGAAGTCTGTCTGAATTGTTTGTTCATTCACAAGGGAGTTAATTCTGAGTGGTTTGGTATGAAATGGTTAATTGTAGAGATTTCTTTACAGTAGTGGTGGTGATAAGATCCAAGAGTCCCAAGCTGTGCAACACAAATATAGCCATTTTATTTATTATCTAAACCACCAGTGAACCATGAATGGATTAAATGGATAAATAAGACATTCAGGCCAAAATATTTTCACAAAGCTATCTTAAGCTGTGTCTCAGACGCAAGGCAGTGTATTTGTAACCATTTCCAGTTTACAACTTTCTGTGAGGGTGCTTTTACAGTTGGACTTTTGGTTCCTGTCGTCATTGTTATGACTGTCACTTATGAACAGATCAATTCCCATCAGACCACCCCAAATGACCTTGTTTACACACCTTAGCCACGTAGTTATGTAGAAATAAAGCTGACCCTTCACATGTCATGCCTGTAAATCAGTTTAATGGAAGCTACCTTAGACTGCCGTGCGGGTTTGGATTTGTAACCCTGTTGCTAACAGGTTGCAAGTGACCGCTCGTTTAATGAGGTGCATGAATTCTTGCTGCTGTGACGTTTATCTCATATGTGGATTTAGGACCTTATGGCTGCATAAAAGGTCACTCTGTGGTTTCCTCTAGCCATTAAGATGTGGGTTCCCGTCTCATGCTGGTAATCCATAGGTCAATTTTTACAGGCTGTTAAACCTGTGTTTTAAAGTGGGTTTGTGCTGCATGATCTGGTTTGCATTGTTGCTGTGCCAGCTTGTGTCCAGAAGATGAGTAGATCAGGCAGTAGATCAGAACTGTGTATATATAAAAAATGTATAAAATAATAACCGAAACTGACCACTGATGAGGGCCTAGACTAGATGTAGCTAATAATATAAATTATGTATTACCACATGGACTGCAATTTTTAACAGTACAGCATGGGCTACAAGGCAGGGGTTTCTACTAAAGTGACCTGTGCACTGAAGTCTGAATACTTGATGTGCGCAAATATAAAATTAACATAAACAGAGTTCTGTAGTAATGCTTAAATAAAAAAAAAAAAAAAAAAAAAAAAAAAATATATATATAAATATATATATATATATATATATATATATATATATATATATATATATATATATATATATATATATGCCGTAAAACTGACCTTACACAATAACCTGGTTTTGTTTAAACAGAGGAACTGACAATTATAGCACTTCTATTTATTTGGCCTAAAACAAAAGTTGACTAAAATAATTTGGTGGTGAGCGGGTGTCTGTGGGCTACAGAGTTCTGTTTTTTTATATCCTGCAGTTCATGTCATATAAGTGTCAAACGTGGATCTATGAAAGGTTCTCTATAGATAAAAACTAAAAGAATGCATTATTATTATTATTGTTATTATTACCACCACTCGAGTTAAAGTAGGGTTAGCTTTGGCTCAGTAGCTATAGTTCTACAATATCCCTGACCACCTTAACACTGTTACCTGGCCTCTGATTGGCTATTATGTGCTTTACAGACTTGTTGCCATGGCAGAGCGTGTGCTTATAATTGGCAGTGGAGGGCGGGAGCATGCGTTGGCATGGAAGCTGGCACAGTCACCTCATGTCCAGCAAGTCCTGGTAGCCCCTGGCAATGCAGGAACAGCCAACTGTGGAAAGATCTCCAACTCTGGTGAGTGTATATTCTGTCAGTGGTTCTCAATTAGGCTGGACTTATTCGGTGATTACCAACAGTCTTGTGGGTTTAGTTAGCTGAACACCTAAAACATGGGGTCACCAGAATGGGCTTTGGGAAGTTATGTATTATGTTCTGTACGTCAGTTGTCTTTTATTGTGTTGTGTGTGTGTATATATAGCAGTATCTTCCAACCCGCTCACAGCCATTACATTCACATTCATCTTTTCTCATAACTATCCTCTCTCTCTTTCAGCTGTTAGTGTGAGTAATCATGCCATCCTGGCTCAATACTGCAAAGATCATAATGTGGCGCTGGTGGTGGTTGGCCCAGAGGTTCCCCTAGCTGCAGGTAAGCCTCTATATTAAGGGTGTGTGTTTCCGTTGTTGCTTCAGAGATGATGTCAGGCAGCCTTTGGAGCGTATGCAGAGTGCCTTTGGAGGTTGTCATAGTAATTTATTTTCCCCTGACTGTCAAGACTTAAATGTATACTTTGTTCATTGTTTTTTTTATGAGTTTTTATTTTGTAAAATTAATTACTAAATATTGCCATTTAAATTTGTGACAGCATGCATATTCTTATAGTCTTGGTTGTCCTGAATATTACATTACAAGCGTTATTTCTCAAGGAGAATAGGTGACCCAAACAAAACGAACGTTCTTGCCACAGGTATTGTAGATGACCTGACTGCAGCAGGTGTACCATGCTTTGGGCCTTCAGCGAAGGCTGCCCAGCTGGAGGCCAGTAAAAGCTTTTCCAAAAGCTTCATGGACCGCCACGGCATCCCTACGGCCCGGTGGAGCTCCTTCACTGACCCTCAGGACGCCTGCAACTACATACGAGGGTAAGTGTGTGTGGAGGGCGTGGAATGGTGTTGGGATAGTAGTTATTAGAAAGGGCTGACTCCCATGTGGTCTTTAATAAGATTAACAAAGCTGGTTATTTAGCAGGGCTGATGACTGCCTCTGTTTAGATGGGGCAGCTAAACGAACACATCCATCCTTCAGAAGTCTGTTCAGGGGTTCATGAATCCCAAACTTCGCACATCTAATTTATTTATTTTAATCATCAGTCGGTCGGAGATCGGTTAGTCGGCTGAGATTCATCCAGATGAGGAGTTGAGATAGTGTGCGTTCTGACAACTGGATTAAACAGACACAAGCTTAAAAAAATGTCCAGGGATCACATTTTAATAATGAGTTCTAAATACAGAGAGTCAGAAATGTATTTTATGGTTTAGGGGGGCTGTCTGCTGCTCTTTTTAAAAAAAATGCATGTGACAACATTCCCTTGGTAACTGAAGTACCTGAATTGGAGTGGTTGGTAAGCTAGGCTAACTGAAGCCAGGCCTCAGAAATCTGAAGTCTGACAGCATTTCAATCTTTTGAAGTTCACAACACAATGAGCGGTTGTGCTATGTAAACAGATTTATTGCAAAATACATACATATACAATTCAGGCAGTGGGTATGTGTACAAGGCAGAAAATGATCAACAGTCTCATGCACAGAACCTCCACCTTAAAGTGGGAGAGCCGATAAACCCCATCTTGACTCAGAGAAGCCTTCAAACAACGAATCTGTTAAAATCCTAAATTAGAAGATTTTTAGTTGCATATTTGTTTGATATTTATATCTCAAGTTTAAAGAGACTACAGTAGACTAATCCTTAAGAAGTTATTATTTCAACGTGGACAATGATATGAATTGAACATTTTCATTCATGTTTAGAGTTATGTTTAAGAAGACATGAAGAAGTAAACAGATCCTGGTAAAAAACAAAAAAGACATGTCTGTTAGTTTATACTTTGAGTTTATTTCCAGGTGTTTGACTTGTTAATTTATTTACATGCAGTTTTTAATGTTTAAGGTGAAATATTAAAGAAATAAAAAAGAAATACATGTGCACTGTTTGGCTCATTATTCCACAAAACCATACGGTAAACCCACATTTTATGTTTGTTATTAAAACTAGCTGCAATTCAAGTCTTGCGTTTTATGTAGCATCTCTTTTAATGACTCAAAATCATCACTGAGATTTCTTATTGCTAGATGGGTAAAAACAGGATAAAGTTGAATCAGTAGACTTGAGTGGTTCTTTTTAGTGCATAAAAAAATTTAAGAAACTAATGAAATAATATGAAGTAATATTTATTTTGAATTGATGTTATATAACATTTGTCTTTGACATGACAATTACATATTGTGCTTTATATAACTACCAATATTGGGCTTTTATTTTATTTTTTTTATTTGTTTGTTTTTTGGAAACTTCAGTCGTACTATAACCTGCATTGGAATAAATAACTATAAATAAATAACGCATAGCAGCGTTGAACATAGCGTATTTCATGGCATGTATTTGATCCATAGCAAACCCTTTTATCAAAAAGTATTGGTGTGCATATGTTGACGCTCCCACTTTAAAGGAAACTTCACATTAAACAGCAAAGCTAAATTAAAAGAGAAGTTTAGAGTGCCAGTTATGCAACTACCCTGAAACCCATTCAATGGGTTTTCAACACAAAATGAGGAATCTGCAACAAAGATCTAGATAAAGAAAAAATGCGCAAAATAATGATCATTCAAAAAATCACTTTATTAATTTTTTTTTGTTAATTAGTTAAGTTGTTGGCTATTATAAATTATTTAGTAATAACTAATAAACTTGGACTTGAAAAATAATAAATAAACAAATTACTATCAAGTTTATCAACAACAAAAAAATCGTCTTCATTATATAGTAAACCCAGTAAAAGTCAGAAAACACTGAAGTGATGAGACTTAGGGATACAGTGAATATTACTTTTGTGACTTTGCTTCTTCTTGTGTAACTCCTGTGCCAGTAGATCTTTAGAAAACAGGAAACTTAAAGAATTAGCGCAAAAGCTACATGTGCACCAACATAACACATCAAACCTTTTCCACAGAGCAGATTTCCCAGCTCTGGTGGTGAAAGCCAGCGGCCTGGCTGCAGGGAAGGGAGTTATCGTAGCGAAGGATAAAGACGAGGCCTGCCAGGCAGTATTGGACATCATGAAGGTCAGTGAGTCCCAGTTATTTCTTGGCCAGTGTTTTTGTTGTTGCTGCACTGCTCACATTAAAGTGAGTCAAGAAATAATAACTTTCCTTTTTTTATTTTTTTATTTAACTTGACGCTAATGTTGCTGTAGAGTAGAAACATGGTCAAATTTGTGCCGGTAACAAACTCCTGTTGACTTTCTCACTTTAGACGTGCTAAAAACAGTTAATTGTGTTTTTCGCTGAAGGAGCTGTCGGGAGATGTCAAAATCTAATCTAGACATATTTTTAAAAATGGGATATCCAATGGCGCCACCGTTTCAATTGATAAGTGATTTTACTGTGGTGTTAGTAATTAAATCTAGCTGATGACTGGCATACGTTGTTTTTACCAAGAATGCTTATAGAGTAAACACATTGCCTTATAAATCCACAAAACATACTTTGGGTGTATGAGGAGTGCATGTTAGGAATATCTGTTATATTTCCTGTCCTGATGAATTGACTTGGTGATTAGTTTGCCATTTGAAAGATAATCAGAGTGTTTGCAGACAGTTATAAAACAGATTTAGCAGACTGAAGATGGCTAAATTACATGTGTATGTAGTAAACTATATTAAACAAAAGTTTTTGTCTAACTCCAGTAATGTTCATTATGAAACTGCAGAATACAAAACACATCAATATGCCACACAAATGTCTGTGTAACAGATGTAGTTTTACACACCTGTTTATAACACCATGACTTTGTAAACCTCGACAACAACACAAAGCAAAATGTTTAACTTACTTGAAACTTAAAGTTTAAGATCTGCTTCGGACAGTTTATTAGGAATGGTATGCAAAATGTGGACATCCACTTCACAGCCTGGACTGTTTCAGCACCATCTGTCAGTGCCCATACATGCTGGACATCTTAAGGTGTAACAGAACATTAGCTCAAGAAGCTAGCGAATAGGAAGCCAATTTAAGCCTTGTTTAAAGATGAACATCAACCACAGCCTGGTGCGGTAGATTTCTGGATGTATAATCTGCCATTGCTGTTGCTATAAGGTTAAGGATTAAAGGTCAGTCATGTTCAGATCACAAAAAGAGAATAAAGGGGGCCACCGTTTCTTAACAAAGCATAAGTCAGTTTCTTAATCGCCAGCTTCTTGTTCCTCACATTCCTGCGCCATTTAAGGTGGAGCAGGAAAACTCAAACAAGAAGTTGGTGAACAGAAAGCCGAATGAGCTTGTCGAATTAAAGAGGGCAATTATAATTGTAAATATTATAATAAATAAATGTAATTCATTGTTCATTTAATAAAAAAAATTGTAAAGACTATGGACATGGCAAAATCACAGTGGACTAAAATCACAATTTGACAGTGTAAATATACTTCTTCATTCTAAGGCACCATTACTTACTTACAGCTGAGGGAGGAGAATATTCACCACCATTAGCATAGCACTAACATAGCAGTTCCCTCAGACACAATAGTGAAAATAAGTGTTATTAGTGCTACTGAGGCTACTTATAAAGTTAATTCTTCAATCACTGCTTAAAGAATCATGTTGTGACAAATTAATGAAATGACTGGTTCAAACCAGACCTATAAACGTAAACAGTCCTATTTATCTTTTTAAGAGTATTTTATTTAAATTCTAAGAATTTTACAACTTTACATATTATAACAGTGCTCAGTTAATATTATATTAATTGGTCTTTAAAACAACTGGTAGATTACCTGATATCTATAATTTTATAATGGCAGCCCCGAATGCAGTAATGATTGTTGGTGATTGTGTTGGTGTGGGGTCTGTGGATGGTACTGATTGTGTTTAACATTGTCTTTTTTTAATGTTCTAATATTCTAGGACAAGGCTTTTGGCACTGCTGGTGATACTGTGGTGGTGGAGGAACTGCTTGAGGGAGAAGAAGTCTCTGTGAGTGTCTTTTCTTTAAGACATGTGGACATATATGCATGTGTTGTCCGACACATTAACCCTTCTGTCTTCCTCTTAGTGTTTGTGTTTCAGTGATGGCTCCACAGTGGCTGCTATGCCCCCTGCACAGGACCATAAGAGGCTACTTGATGGAGACCAGGGTCCAAACACAGGGGGAATGGGGGCCTACTGCCCCACCCCACAGGTAAACAAGCCGTTATGCTTTAGTGTTATTAAAGTGCAGCTTTTTTTTTCCATCATTGATTTTGGAGAAATAGTTACAATTTAGTAGAATTTACTCAAAAATGTTTGACTTTGTATGCAGTAACACAACGTAACCAATCTGACCTACATTTCCATGCGTGTTCTTGTTTAAAATTATGGTTTGAGACCCAAAGATCAGGTTTTCCCTATAACGGAAATTCATCATGGAGACTCAAGCTTGAGTGACTGAAACTTGAGTCACACTCGAGTTATGTGTTAACTCAGCACACTAAACTGACATAAGATTTTTACTTCTACACATGCTTAACTTGCGACTCGACTCAGATGTGCATTTAATTGACTATCGAGTCTTGTTTACTCAACTTGATGCGTACTTGACTCAAGACTTGCCTCAGAGGCATGCTTAGCTAACTTATAACTTGGCTTTGGACTTGCGCAAGGGAAACAAAAATTACAAACAAAAGAAATAAGTTAGGACCACCAAAGTAAATGCTGTGTTTTGTTTCCAACACTTACATGAGACGTACATGTGTCTTTCTGTTGTGTGGTGTTTTTTTTTTGTATTTATTTATTTTTTTTCCTCTATGCACACTGTCAAGGTTTAAGGGCATTGTGTTCTAGGTATTGCAGTGAATTTACTTTGGTAAGTGTAGTCTCAGCCACATTTTAGAATGCTCTTTTTTTCATTGACACACTCATTTTATTTTTATTCAGTAAGTAAACTCTCTCTGACAAATACAAGTACTTTACTGACAGTCCAGTCCAAGTCATCAAGAGAAAGAAATCAGGAAAGGCAAACAGCAGGAATGACTGTGATGCTGTCCTGCTTGCAGTAGCATCAGGTTTAAATAAGGCCTCAAATAATGGCCCTTCAGCTTGTTAACAGAAAGAAACTGCAGAACGTGTTAAATTAAATTAACACTAAAATTTCCTGGTGTATTAGGTGTGCAGTGAGGTGCTTCAACAGATCAAAACCACTGTCCTGCAGAAGACTGTAGATGGGATGAAAGAAGAGGGCATACCATATGTGGGTATGTAAACTTGTAAACGTAACCCGTTTCATAGTTTTGATATCCAGTGTCCTTGTGTAAGGAGGGAGAAAATACAACTTGATAAACAAAGTCATTTGACAGTGTTTGTCCAAACAGCAGTTTGATGACCTTTGAACTCTTGCCCCATCTCCAGGTGTGCTCTACGCAGGGTTGATGTTGACTAAGCAGGGGCCAAAGGTGCTGGAGTTCAACTGCCGCTTCGGTGATCCCGAGTGTCAGGTCAGTGTTTGAAGCATTTGGTGTTTCATCTCACGACTCTGATTTCTATTGTTTGTGTGTTTATTGACTTCTGATTATCTACTAACAGTAATCCCAGATAATCTGTACAGCAGGCAGTCAAATATATAGATTAGACCAGCAAAGTTTTTTTGGACTCTCCTTGCATCAGAACGATTCCTTGTCTGTGCGAAATGGTGTTTTGTGACTGCGGTAGTTTTTTTTATTTTATTTATTTTTATATAGCGCTTTTTACAATGATGTTGTCTCTAAGCAGCTTTACAAAGTTTTGAAAACAGACAGTTACAACATATATCCCCCAGTGAGCAAGCCCCTCCCTCAACTGGGGGAAGAAACCTTGGGAGGAACCAGACTCACAAGGGGCGACCCATCCTCCTCTGGTCAAACAGTATTTACAGTATAATAAACTAAATACCAAAGAAAAGAGTCTCTATTTGAAATCTGGATAGCAAAGCTTTAGAAGCTGTCCAGGTAGAAGCAGTCTCTGACTGAGGCTTTATGTAAAGTTAGCGTGAGCTGAAACAGTCCCATCCTATCTCAATGCTGGTGCATCTGGATGGCACAGTGATATAACTGAGGGTGTAGCAGTTGACACAGATGGACAGGTGAGCTGGCTGGTGATGGGTGGGGAGTTGTGATGTGCCTTGCAATAAAAAAAACCTGGTGAACAGAAAAGAATATTTAGTGATATGGGTGCTTCGGACCAGTTCCCTGAGTATTTAAAGAGAACTCATTAGAAATTTGGTGAAGTACATGTCTTTTGACGACATCATCAGAATAATGTTTATGTTGCATTGAGCCAGACCTTCTGTTTAAGTGTGTGTGTTGTATGATGAGTGATGTAAAGTCTGAAAACTAAAGTCAGACCTGATGCTTTACAGGGTGAGTGCATGCATACTGTAGAAAAACATGTATCTCCAAGATAGTAACTCTACAAGAGAGGGGAAAAAACAGTCTTTACTGTTAATGCAAGCCAATGGAACCAGAATTATTCCCAAACTATTTTGGAGCATTTCTATATCAGCAGCTGTGGTATTCAAATATATAGGTGTAAATACTTATATAGACTTGTAGCAGAAATAAATGTTTTGGCCAAAATGACTTCATAGTGTCTCGTCTTTTGCACTAATTTACCGCTGTGTTTACAGGTGCTGCTGCCTCTGCTAAAGAGTGACCTGTACGAGGTACTAAACAACACACTGCAGGCTAAACTGGCCTCCGATCCTCCTGAGTGGCTAGACAACAGCTCTGCAGTCACTGTGGTCATGGCCAGTGAAGGCTACCCTGGAGCCTACAAAAAGGGTGTTGAAATTACAGGTAACTACTGAGACAACTTCTACTAAAGTGTGCGACCGTGAAGGTAAGGGTGGAAGTTGGCATGTGCTTAGTTTTAGTATTTTTATCACAAAATTAAAAAAAAAAAAAACATTAGTTCTGCTGTAATGTACAGAGTTGGATTATCATATGTGATTTTATGTGAAGCTCAAAGAAAGGGTGATTTGTGGTACTTGACACACAAACAGGTTATCCTCAAATTCACTGCCTTTTTCAACTCGACTTCAAGTTTTAGCCTGGAATTGGCTTATTAGCTACCTTCATTAACTGTCACATTTGTCAGAGCTGTTGTTAGTGAATGGCTAGACTTCTTTTATAAAAGTTTTGTAAAAAGGAGTGTTTTGTAAAAAGTTTGTGATGTAAATATTTTCTATTCATAGTCAAATTTAGTGAGAAGAGATACAAACCAATGTGCATCATTAGAGTCGTATATATTTTATTTTAGTCAGTGTAGTCGAGGTAGTTGAGAGCCAGTGTCCAGCAATTTTCCCTGATCCTACAAACCCACTACTGAACCTAATAACAGTAAACTTGAATCAGGTGTGTTTTGAGAAGAAAAATAAAAAACTGCTCCTGATCTGGGACTGGACATACAAAGTCAAATGATTTTCTAAGATTTGCTTTGATCTGTAAATGTGTGAAATGTGTGTCTGCAGGTCTGTCTCATGTCACAGAGATGGGGCTTCAGGTGTTCCATGCTGGCACTGCGCTAAAGGAAGGGGGCAGAGTTGTGACCAGTGGTGGACGTGTCCTGACAGTAACTGCAGTTCAGCCCACTCTAGAGAGTGCCCTACACAGCGCTAATCAGGGCGTAGCTATGGTGGGCTTCCCCAACGCTGTGTACCGCCGAGATATCGGCCACTGTGCAATAGCTTACCTTGCCCGCACCAGGTGTGTGTGAAGAACTGATTGTTGTTTAAAATTTACAGTCCAGTCACCGACGAAATGAAAAGACCACTAATTTAAACACATCTAGCAGATGTAGGAATTGATGAGATGGTAGATTAGTTGTAGACATGGAGGTGCTGTACTGCAGTAGTATATCGTGACTGGTGTCTGGTATATATTTATTCAAGAGAAGTAAGGCTATTAATAGAAGGATTATTAGAATTAGATTTAAAAGTCTGTGTTTTGCCTGTGTATGTTTTTGTGTGTGTCTTTATTTACTGTAATAAAAAAATTAATTCATACAAATGAGATTCAGTATCAGTTTGCAAGTATTAAGCATAAAGAAATATTAAGAAGTAATATTACTATAGCAAATAAAGTTTAATCAAATCACATAGGTGTACACTGACTCTTGTCCACTTCTGTCCATTCACAGAGGACTGACATATAAGGACAGTGGAGTGGACATAGCTGCAGGGAATAAGCTGGTGGACATAATCAAACCTCTGGCCAAGGCCACTTCTCGCACAGGTACTTGCCTCCAAAATTACGAATGGCCTAACATAAATATATATAGCATATAATCGCTGTCCAATCAAAAACAAGTATCTTCAAAATGCCAACTTTACAGGAAAGGCCAAAAACTGTCTTTACTTTCAATGTGAGTCAATGGAACCAGAATTTTTTCCATGCTCTCGTGAAGCGTTTCTATTGGTCCATTCATTCTGAAATGTTCAGACAATGTAAACAGCAGCTGTTGCGTTCAAAGGATATAGAAAAATGAAAATCACCAAAAATGGATATCTTTATTGGACAGCGATGAAATTTACAAATCTATAAAAAAAAAATCCACAAGTAACACAGTGAAACAAAAGCTGTCAGTTGTGCACATATTAAAATAGAAAAGTGATTTAATTGCAGAATATTACAGTAACTGGTAGCCAAATTATCAATTACGTAAAGCAGATTTTCAGATTTAGAAATATTAAAGAAACATTTTGAAAATATAGACTGAAAAACGAAATCCATTAGCTGCGGTTTAGAGTTTAAACCTGAATGAGTCACGTTTGTTCTTAAACTCCGTCGCTCAGAAGCTGCAGGTCAAAGCGCAAACTGTGGGTTAAACTAAACCCAGTTGCTGTAGGTGCTGTAAATTTCCAAATCTGCCACTAGATGTCACTGTCTCTCAGGTTTAACTGAGGTGTACAGCAAGATTGTTGTAATTGACCTTAATTTCCATAATAATGTGGACTTCGTGGCATGTTTTAATTAAATGCTGTACTGCTAAATTAAACGCCCATTGAGGTACAATACCCAACTACAGGAAACGTTGGAGTCTTTATTAGGTCTTTCCAGATTACATTGTTCAGAGAAGCTAAGGTGTGTTTGCAGTGTTTACTGTTGCAGTTGGACAGCTCTTTGTTAACGGGACGTTGGGTGACATTTGATTGCAAAATAATGTTGATTGCTCTGTGGTTCACAGCCTGATGGGAAGCCAGCACAGTGGATCTTTAAGACTCAGTCAGTCTAAATGAAGCAGCGAGCTTGTGGCTTCTGTTGAACGGTAGGGCTGCTGGTGAAGTGGGCTTTTTGGAGAGGCATCATTTGGTACAGAGGGTAGTCTCACTCACAGAGCAGCATGTCACTATAAACCCCTTCCTCAGTCCTGTCCGTCCATCCTGAACTTCAGTTTCATGTCATTTTATTATTTATTCATTCATTTATTTATGATTTATAATTGTTGATGTGTTTTAAATGGTAGGGCTTAAATGGTTTTAAATAGTAGGGCTTTAGTGATATGGACATGACTTTGTGTTACATTGCTGTGTTGGGTTAATAACTCTTAGGTTTCAGTTATTTAAGGCTGGGACGACACATTGATTCTGAAATTACGTTGATTAGCATAACGTGCGTCGATGCTTCTCAAAGATGGCTGCAAATACTGAAAGCATGGATTTATCCGGAGTGCAAGCTGCAGCTACAAGAAGTTGCAGGAGTGTTTCACACAGACACACAACAGTGTGGTGCACTGTCAGCTCTGCACAGTGACGATGATCACAACAGTACAACTGCTAGGCACGAGTACTTGAAGCACAAACATCCCGTAGCGCTTTGTCAACACAGCAGCAGGACAGCACCTATTTAGTTTTTTCTTATTTTAGCAGATTATTTTAAGATTATTAACACGTGTAACATGTTTCTTTCAGTAGTGTCACCTGAAAAGCTTTAAGACACATGTACTTGTTTCTAAAATTTCTCTCTGCCACATGTATATTCCACACACTGTCCGGTTTGTTGTGCTTGAGGCGTGTAGGTTACGTGTCATTTGTGGCTCTAAACGTCCAGTCAGAGCGTGGTCTCTTAGTCTTTACTTCTTTAATTACTAACACATTTGACTTCACGTTCGAGTAATCAAAAAAATTGATGGGACTGACAAAACAATGTACACTATTTCATTACTAGTCTAAAAATTGACCAAGGTTTTCTGTTTTGGAAAGTAAATGATCTTATACCATGTGGAACATCAGAATCTATTATTATTATTGTTGTTGTTGTTGTTAATGTAATTCCAAAAACGGTGCAGTTTAATTCCCACATTCAGGTCAATACCACATCCAGTGACCATTTTTTTACACCCTGTTTACAGCCAGTTTAGTAGTTTTATTCTGTGCTCGTCATTCTTTTTCTCAGGCTGCAGTGCTGAGCTCGGAGGCTTTGCTGGGCTCTTTGACCTAAAAGCTGCGGGGTTTGCTGACCCTATCCTTGTAGCTGGAACTGATGGAGTCGGTACCAAACTAAAGGTACAGACATTCTCCTTTATCCATACGTTCTCTTTAACTGCTGTTTCCTCTTTAAATGTTCTTTTTCTGCTCACATACATTTAGATTGCACAAGCCTGCAACATCCACAACACACTCGGCCAGGATCTAGTGGCTATGTGTGTCAACGATGTTCTGGCTCAAGGGGCGGAGCCTGTTTTCTTCTTGGACTATTTCTCCTGTGGGCACCTGGATGTGGGTGTGGCCTCGTCTGTGATTGGTGGAATTGCAGAGGCGTGTCAAATGGCAGGATGTGCTTTACTGGGTGAGGCACTGTTGCCTATTATGATGGAGAAAATGTGGAGTGGTTCCTGCATGTTTTTTATTGGGTTTTGAAACAGTAGAACAGTATGAAATGCATGTATCTATAAAAAGGAATGAATGTACATCCCATAGCAAAATCATTAGTACTGACTACTTACACATCATGTGGTTACTGACTAGGGCTGGCTCAGTACCACATTTTTCATGTCCAACACTGATATTGATACTGCAGGCTTGAGTATCTGCTGATTCTGATACCATCTTTTTTCCTTTCCTAAACACCTATTACAGCTATTATTAATATATTCATATATTATCATTACATTATATTATTAGACGGCCAGGGTATTAATAATAACAACAGCATACGCAAACTGTGAAACAAAATTGCTGCTGTTGTAAAGCCCACATCAGTTATTCAGTGTTGCTTTTAGAAGTGTTTCTGATTGGTCAGCACTATTTAGATGTTCACAGTGAAGTTTAACTTGCTACATTGTGCATTAGTTTAAGCGTTTACGTGATAATCTGTCACTTTAAGAATGTATTTGTTCCTGTTCAGGTGGAGAGACTGCGGAGATGCCGGGAGTGTACGGTCCAGGAGAGTATGACCTGGCCGGGTTCTGTGTGGGAGCAGTAGAGCGGGGGTCACTCCTACCCAGGCTAGGAGACATTCAGGAGGGAGACCTGCTGATTGGGGTTGCTTCCTCCGGAGTGCACAGCAACGGTTTCAGCCTTGTGCGCAAAGTCCTGGAGCGGGCTGGTCTACAGTACAGCTCTCCTGCTCCCTTTGGACAAACTGGACAAACAATGGGTACAAGAAGCTTCACATAAAAGTGCAGTTTTTGGACTAAATAAAAAAATTATATACACTCAAACTCTCACACTCTCTCTCTCTCTCTCCCTCTCTCTCTCTCTCTCTCTCTCTCTCTCTCTTTCTCTCTCTCTCACACACACTTAAACACACACTCACACTCTCTTACACACACACACACACACACACACTCACACTCTCTCACACACACACACACTCACTCTCTCTCTCTCTCTCTCTCTCTCTCACACACACACACACACACACTCTCTCTCTCTCTCTCACACACACTCAAACACACACTCACACTCTTACACACTCAAACTCACACTCTCTCTCTCACACACACACACACTCTCTCTCTCTCACACACACACTCAAACACACACTCACACTTACACACTCAAACTCTCACACTCTCTCTCACACACACACACTCTCTCTCTCTCTCTTTCTCTCTCTCTCACACACACTCAAACACACACTCACACTCTCACACACACACTCAAACACACACACACTCACACTCTCTCACACACACACAAACACACACACTCTATCTCTCTCTCACACACTCACACACACACACACACAGGATTTCCTTAGCTGAGGTCTGTCTTTCTACGAAATAGATATCTACTTTATTAGAGTGATTAAATGATTATTTTGATGTTTATTTTACAGGTGAGACTCTGCTCACGCCCACCAAAATCTACAGCCGCCTTCTCCAGCCAATCCTGCGCAGCGGAGCAGTGAAAGCCTTTGCCCACATTACAGGGGGTGGTCTATTGGAGAACATTCCTCGAGTTCTACCCAAAGAACTAGCTGTAGATCTGGGTAAGATGCACAGAAACAGTGGAATTTGGTGATGCGCACGGGAGAGGAAACCATTGAATTTTAATAATAGATTAACTGTGTGTGTGTCTGTGTGTCTGTATGTACATTTAAAAAGCAAACCCAAAGTGAGTATACATCCCACAATAAGAATCCACTGTTGACATATATATAAATATAATTACATTATTTATATAGTGTTGACTACACTGCCCTCTGCTAACCGCACCTGATTATGTTACTGGCACTTGCCAAGCTTTAATCGTGCCCACATAATCCTCACATATACTTCTTAAGGCTTGATAAGCTCTTACATTAATAGTAGAATGTAAAGAATTCTATCAGTGAAGAATGCTTTGTTAGAGAATAAAACCACATGAATATTTTGGAGAAGCTTCTTTGGTAAAATTTGATGTTATTGAACACACACTGAACAAATGTAATGAACTATACAATGTTTTAAAAATGAAAATGGTTGTATTCTTACTTCTGGGTGGCAGTGAAACCTTTCAGATTTTCTCACAGGTAACACTCAGTTGTCTTCATAGACTAACAGTAATAATAACGTTCTGTTTTCAGATGCTACACGTTGGAGGATTCCTCCTGTGTTCTCCTGGCTTCAGAAGGAAGGTTCTCTCTCCGAGGAGGAAATGGCCCGCACCTTTAACTGTGGACTCGGTGCAGTGCTGGTGGTGGGCAAGCAGGAGGCTCAGAGGGTACTCAGACAGCTGCAGGCCCATGAGGAGGCATGGATTGTGGGCTCACTCACACACAAAATGCCTGGTGAGCCAGACCATGGAAAATATCACCACCGATGGTTCATAATGTGAACTAGTTTAGGTGGTTTAAATTTACAAAACACTTTTAGGACTTATAGGACTTATACATATAAAATACTTTAAATAAATCTTGCTCATGGTTCAGGATTCCTGAAAGCTGGCTGATGATTCTAATCACAGGGGAGGCCTTTAGCAAAGAAATGAATAACTTGCTTAAAACATAAAACTCAACTAATCAAATGAAATGGTGGCGTCTGACTTTTGCACGGTACGGTGTACCGTAAGTTGTTAAGAGATCTGCTTTTTAGTGTTTAGAGCTACTAAAGCAATTCCTCAACACCAAAGCAATACATTCTCACCTTCATCTTTCAAAGATTATTTGTTGTAACTGTGATCAACAGACTTCATGACTCACATGGTTCTTTCACTTGATTTAGTTTATTAGGAAGTGAACATGCAAGTTGTTTCAGGTTTGTTCACACTAACGACAGGTTTTGATTTGTTACCTACACCAGAGAGCCAGGATTTATTGTAGTGATTAATTTGTTTTTTACTTAAATAGGTGGTGAGGCTGTGATGGTCAGAAATTTGGAACACAGTCTGAAGGCAGGCCCCAACCCCTGTCCTGACACCAGCGTCCTACAGAACGGAGCTTCTCACACAGATTCCAGTTCCCGCAAAAGGACCAAGGTAGCTGTGCTCATCTCTGGAACAGGTGAGTGTCAGCAAAGTGTCATCTACAATCATGAAGTCTTTAAGTCTTTAAAACAGAAAGTCAAACTCAGTGATGCTCTTTGTAAAATTATGCATATTTACTATATGACCAGGACAGTCATAATATTATGAAATGACATTAGTCACAGTATAAAAGGAACATATTATATATGAGCTTCTGACACTACATTATTAGCAAGTAGCTAAAAAAAAGTTATTGCTTTTATATTTTGATGTTTGTGGCAGGCACCAACCTGCAGGCCCTGATAGAGCAGACTAAGAAGCCATCCAGCTCTGCAGAGATTGTGGTGGTCATCTCTAATCGTCCAGGCGTAATGGGCCTGAAGAGAGCTTCTATGGCAGGCATCCAGACACGGGTACGTTATTCTTACTATTGAACTTTCTTAATAGAAGTATAAATATTGGTGTCGTGGTCTTCTTCAGGATTTTCACTCAAGTGCGATATAGCTTACTAAAACTGAATGATTAATGCGTTTTCATGCCTCAAGTGGATGTGCTGGTCTAGTTGGTGAAAAAAAAAAGAAATATAATCACAATATCATTCAGAAAAATCACTTTGTTTAGTCATAAAGCACACCATGCAATATGTTGATAATTAGCCTTCCTTTAATCAGACGTGCTATAACAAAAATTAAGGCTGTACTGCACCATGCTTCCACTCTTCTACAGCAGATGTGTTTGTAGTGCTGTTGTGCAGCTTTCCTTCTGCGCTATGAAGATTGTCGTAAGTTGGGATGAAAGCTCAAATGTATGTCTTTAGATAATTAACTGTTTTATGTACAAGAGGTGGGCATATTGTTATCGTAATTAATTATTATAAACAGTATGCATCTGTAAGCATGTGGTATATCATAAGTAATTTGAGATCTTTGGGGAGCTTCTTGTACCCAGCTTTTTTTAAAATTGCCCTACTAGTGCTTTGTGCCTGTGGCAAAATATTGTGATGCATACTGGATTGTAAAAATGTCTTTAAATCTTTTGATCGAGGGGCGAAATATAGGAGTCCTGGGAGGTCTGTGACCTCCTAACTGACCTATTGGACCCCCTAAATAGCTCAAAATCTAATATCTAGTGGGTCCTGGAAATTGTATGCATTAGAAAAATATATATGCTCAAACACAAATATAGGGAATGGTTGGTCCTTGCCTGTGAAAAACAATATGCTGGTTTGATCAGTAGTTTTGGAAACCTGCCCACTTTGCCAAGAGATTGGAGGAAAGAGTGAATTGTTAGTTATTTCTCAAACTGAAGACAAAAGAGATGTGTAAGATCTCAACGAACGTGTGGAACAGTGCATTTCTAAGCTAGAAATTAGCATTTCCTGAAGAAGAATTGTTAAACCAAACATTTTACCACAGTTACCACCCCTTGAAAACCAGGAATTACTTTGCATACAAAGAGTGATGTGATATTTTTGCCATATTGCCCCTTCTGAATATGCATCCATGAGTTCAAGTATATGAAAATACTGAAACTTGCTCTGATATTTATACCATTTCCTCTTCTAAATATTCTAAATTGGTAAAAGCTGTGTTCTCTGCCATACTAAGCTTGAATAAATACCATTTTCAGAGCATGCATAACTTTTATATTTTAATGGTTTCAGAGCTATAAAAGCTGCTGTAATGTCCGGCATGATTTAGAATTTAAAATAATGACTGCTTGTCTCAAACTTGAAATAATCCCACACTGTCTATGTTGCCTGCTTTAGTTGAGCTCCATCTGCTGGTAGAAATGCAGGCTGCAATGCTTACTGCTAATGTATTTTTGCTTGCACCAAACCTCTAGGTGGTGGACCATAAGCTCTATGGAAGCAGAGCTGAGTTTGATAGCACCATAGACCATGTCCTGGAGGAGTTTGGAGTGGAGGTTGTGTGTCTCGCTGGCTTTATGAGAATCCTCACTGGACCCTTTGTGAGGAAATGGAATGGTATGAAACTGAACTTGATAAACACTAGCTTATGTATAAGTATGCTCTCAGGGCCACTTCACTACTATCACTGGCTGTGCCAGATAGGCTAACATAGTGAATGTATATACGTAAATACTGGGGATGGATGAAGATACAAAAAGTTTGAATAACCAAGTCACATTAATTAATTCCTGCTTCAAGTCTGACCTACTGGCAATACCAGATTCTTAAACTTGGGAAAAGAATCCCATTTGGGGCCCTGGAAGTGTTGCAAGTCAGTGGGGGTATCCAGTGGAAATACTGTGAGCATGCATACTCCAGTAATCCTTTTATTAACATTGTTTATAGATCATAGGAGGTGGCAAGCTAAGCTAGTGCTAGTGTGGCAATAGGCTCACTACTCCATACACCATAGTTTTAGCTAGATGAGCTGTTACCTCTAAAGCTAAGCTTGCACAGCAGTTGACTAAAAGCTCTGCATGCCATATTGATTTAGTTTGATGTATTGAACTGTAGAAAAGAATCCAGAAAGTCCAAAAGGGATCTATCTGGGCCACATAGAGGATTACAGCTTTGTTTTGGTAGTAATTAGCTGTTTTCTTTCTAACAGGCAAGTTGCTGAACATCCATCCATCACTGCTGCCGTCTTTCAAAGGTGTAAACGCACAGAAGCAGGCCCTGCTCGCTGGGGCCCGTGTCACAGGCTGCACCGTACACTTTGTGGCTGTAAGTTAACCTCCTTTACGGCATGTTTGAAGGTGCAGGCCACCATTTACCTCTTAATATTATTTTTCAGCAAATTACTGTGTCCTGAAGTTCTACAATTACAGACTAGTCCATGTGTTTATCTACATACTTACCTAGTCTTACTGTACTCCAGTCATTAATGCTCAGGACCCCCACAGGAGAGAACAGGTAAGCCCCACCACATAAATAACACCTGCTCTGTGGTTTTCCTGGGGGGTGGGGGCACTTAGATTATACAGAGAAACAGATGGACTGCAGTCTGTAATTGTAGAACTACAAAGTACACAAACAGTGCTCGAAATGTGTCTGTATTCTTTCTCACAGATATTTTGTAAAAATGGGAAACAGTATTTCTGACATACTCTGATCACTAGTCAAGATTTCTAAAGAAAAATATTTTAGAATGCTATTGAAAAGTAACTGAAACTGCCAGGAGTTGCATTGTTCCAATTATGTTTAAAATGGAGGTCTGGCTAAAAGTTTTCTTGTTTGTGAATTTGAACCCAAAATATTGTTGAGTATAGCACGTAGTGTTAATGACACCTCAATATTTAGCATCATAAATCGTTTCTTCAAAACATTAATCGTTTACCTAAAATAGACATGTTGGTGTGATTTTCGGCAGTGTATGACATTATCTATAAAAATGACTAACATGCCCGCTACTACTCTTGTACTTGTCTACAGTAGTTTAAAAAAGTTGATCACACGCTGGACAAATTGCATCTTTTGTAGATTTTTTTGTAGATACACACTTATAGAAAATTAAATATTGTTTGCTATTTTTACAGCATAATTAAATTGTTCTTTATTTGTTGAGTACAATACAAAATGTGCCATAGCATTTGCACAGACACATTTTTATGTATTCGGAGAAAGTGGTAAATTAAGAAAGTAAACAGTAGTTGTTTATTAGAATGTGCCGGTGCGTTTGCAGAAACTGGAGCTTAAAATTGCACCATTTTTGGTCGCTACAAACTGTTAAGCAGCATGCTAGCCAGCTAACATTAGTGGTACGTGTAATGACTAACACTTATTTTGTTTACTGTCTCAAAACAACTTTGAAGTGGGCTACGTTCACCGATATCTTCCAAAGCTGTTCCTCAAGTGTGTTTTGAGAAAAGGTACCAAGAAAAAGTCTATGTAAGGTCCATGACGTTTTATTAAACCACAGAACTGTTCACACCTTTTTATACTCTAGTGAGTATTTTCCGTAATATCCCAAGAACAAATCTCTAATAAGAACACACAGGTGAATGTCTCAATCCTTGTGAAAACTGTGTCGCTGAGTTTTAAGAGGAAATTTAATTTGCTTCCCAACTTAGGACACGGTGGCAGCTGGGAATTACTATCCATTTATTTATTTAATCCGTGGTGGAAAATTTCAAAATACAAGCTTCAATGAATCACAGGATTATTTTCACTAATTTCACAAGCCGCCCCTATATATGTTTATTTTACTAACACATATAAGCTTCTATGACTTGTTTGACTCGTAAGTGTAGTAGCTCCAGTACAAAACTATAGAAGCATACTTAGCATGATTTGTGATTTCACCCAACTGTCATGATAACTCTATTAAACCGAAAGCTTAATCTCTGTAAATGTCTTTTCATATTGTGTACACTGTTCTGAATCAACAGGAGGAAGTGGACGCAGGAGCCATCATTGCCCAGGAGGCCGTTCCTGTGCTGGTAAATGACACAGAGGAAAGCCTGTCAGAGCGCATCCGAGAAGCGGAGCATCGGGCTTTTCCCACAGCTTTAGAAACCGTGGCAAGCGGAGCAGTCAGGTTGGGAGAGGACGGGCGCATCACATGGAACCAGTCTGCGTAGAGATAGAGCAGCAAAACCTAGAGCATGTTCAGCAGAGCTCAGTTATATAGATCCTATATGCTCAGCTAACATATAGAAAGTAATCCGCTGGTTTGGAATTCTGAATGAGCCTTGTTTACGTTACGGGGGTACAATTCCAGTTTGAGTATTATTTTTTTATTTTCTTTTGTTCTTGCTGATAAACTGTAGAATGCTGTTCTGTCTAGTTTTACAGGGAGTAGAATCGTTACAACAGTGTTTGTATTATCATGAACTTCTGAACATTCCAGTTAGAATGAAACATTTCATTAGAGACTTTGACACTAATCAACTATTCCTTAAAGCTGTTGGTACGAAAAGCTAGATTGCATGAGAAGTGCTAAGTTTTAAAAAGCAGGAAGAGGGTGTAAAAGTCATGCTTGATGGTGAACTGCAGCAGAACTGTACAGTTGCTCTCTGCAATGTAATGGTAGATACTGTGATGACTGCTTGGCGCTGCAGGTATTAAATCTCGACATGGAACTTGCACAACTGTAACTTTTGGTTTCTTCCAGTGAAGTTTAAGAAAAAACTGTAACATAACAGCAGTCATTTTCTTGCAGTGCTTGTCCTCCTGAGCCTCAGTCCTTGAATCACAAGGTAAATATTTTTTTTCAGTAGAAAAAAAATCTTTTCTTTCACTGTTTATAAGCAACTGTTACCCCCAGCATGTAACGCTCTTAATCCAAATCCATCTAAAATGTCAAGATTGTGTCAAAAGTGTCCAGATTACTGAGGACAGTATTCCAATGCTAGATAAAGCTTCTTGAGAACACGTTTGGTAGAACATTATAATGTCATTATAAATCATCATAAACCTGTGCTGCTGTGTTGGAGAGTAAATGGTTGTAGTTTGCGATTCACATTTTATTGTCACAATCATAGAATTTGGAATCATGGAACTGCTCATTGGCTCCTGTTGTGAGTAAACAGGTTTTCTGAGTAGGGACATGTATCACAGATATGGTTCATGTTTAGCAATGGTTTGATACAGATACAGCATATCATCCAAAATTGCAACTTTACAGGACAGACCAAAAACATACTTTCACTGAAAATCAATGAAACCAGAATTAATTCCAAGCTTTTTTGGAGCACTTCTATTGGTCCATTCATTATAAAATTACCACACAATGTAAACGACTATTGGTGGGTTCAAATGATGTAGAAAACTCAAAATTGACAAAAATGGAGATACATGCTTATCAGACAGCAACGATATATATAGTTTAGGTTGGAAAGAGCTTTGCTGGATGCAATCTGATTCTTTTCAGCTGAAGTGTTATTGTGCAGTATACATCATATACAAGTATACATCAGACCAAAACCTGCAAGATTGTAATCCTGCTCTGTGTCTTTTAGCCAGCAGATATGATTCCCATGCAGAATCTTACTGAGTGAGTCCATGGAAGGCTTTTAACGAGGTGGTATGGTGTTGTAACTTGGTAGACCACTGGCTCCACTCAGTGAGCTTAGATTGTTTCATGACCAGACCTGGTGACTGGGCCTCCTTCACTCGTTCAGAGAGAGAGTATTTCAGTCAGTACATATGCTGCTGATTGCAGTATTCACTGTTCAGTCTTGTCACTCTTGCTGAAGCGCAGAATGGATAGCCTCTCTCTTCCAGCCTGACGAGAAGAGTGCACCTTCCCTCTTAGTCCAGAATCACCAAACAGAGCCAGAATCTCCTCTAAACACAGACAGAAAGACAACAGTATTTCACATCAGCTGGGGGATGTGTGGGGAATCACTCTGAACTATGGAAGCCCAACGGGGGGCGGTGGTGGAAGTTAAAACTGAGAGAAAACGGATTTTCATGAAAACACGTCCTATAAAATCGAATTTATCGCCCAGCTCTAATTAATAAATGTATATATAAAATAATCTATCAAAGCATCTAATAACACTGATATGAAACTGATGGATATACATCTGTACCAGAGATCCACCCTCATCTACACAAACCTAACTTTCATTCAGAAACACCTCTGTAAGCTTTTTTTAATTTCTGGAGATTTCTTCATGAGGCTTTTGTTTATACTGGCTAGGTTTTTTTTGGTTTTTAAACAGCATTTGCGATTTTAAGACCGCACATCTGGCTGTTTGTCGTTTAAACATTAAGGAATGTTTTTTTTTTTTTTTTGTTTTGCTTAGAAATAACAGTATGTCCGATAGCATCAGCAGTTACAAAAGCAAAATCTATCGGAGATGATTTAACAAAATTAACGAGACGTGAGGCAGTGTATGTATGTAAGCTTCTATTACTTGTTATTGACAATAGCCATGTAGCTTGAATGTAAAACAAAAGATTTAAAATAACACTATGCTTCACACTGGGGAAGAAATGCTACTCCCCATTCACACCATCTAATTACCTAATGCTTATGTCACCATCCATAGGACGCATGGACAGGAATGGGGCATTATAAGAATATGGTTATTACACCTGAACACTGAACTTAGCCAGTTGGTGCTATTGTACCAATTGAAGTGCTAGTAGATAGAAAACTTGGACAACTTGTTCCATTTGTAAACATCAAACTAGACCTCTATTGTACATTCCATTGTTTCAAAGTGAGACTAGGAAAAGCCACCTTGTAGGTGGTTTTAGATTAAAATTTTCTGAAATATCACAGGCTCATCTCAGTAGTATATCAACCATGTGTGTATAAACCATGATTACCATTAATTTGCAATACCTATAGGTTTTATATACATTAATAAAAAATGACAATTAAAAAAAGGTACAACTCTTAATTCTTATTCTTAATGAGAAGTATCTGATAAGAAATATGCTAAATATCTCAGATCATCCTACCTGGGTTGTTATCTGACACCGTAACAAGATAGAACAGGCCCTTATTAGAAAGTAACTGGGGGACCATGGGGAAAAATCTGTCCATCACCTCGCGGCCTCTCTCTCCTCCAGCCCAGGATGCCTCAATGCCATGACTGCCCACCTGCACAGCAACACAACCATATCAGGCAAGAACGTTAAAATGCCTCAGTATTCCTGACCACACACGTTAGTTTATGACTGAATCAATTGAGGGGTAAAGTTTGGGTCCAGTCCAGGGAACTATGTGGGTACGGTTCCAATAAAATAGTTGCTGCTCTCTTATCATTAAGTCAATCATTTGATGCCATTTTGAAAATGTAAACGATGAAACACACACAATTATTGTTTACATTTTTGATAATGCTGAATAATTGTATCAGCTGTAGTGTTGTTTGCACCCAGTTTAACTTGTTCTTCATCAAAAATGTAATAATAATCCTAATATTATTATGTTACACTTATATAGTGCATATTTATTAGTAGAAAAAAAGGTTTTTAGCTGGAATTTGAACATGGTATGAGAGGGAGAGGAGAAATGAGAGGAAGATGGGCTGGAGTGGAGGCAAAAACACTAAAAGATCTGCCACCCACAGAGAAAAGCCTAAACCTAGGAACCTAGTTAGAATACCAGAATAAGGACTTTAGCTTGCGTGATGGGGCATAAAGATGTGAAAGAGCAGACAGATAAATGCCAGCCATGCACGGCTTTAAAGGTCAACAGCAGGATTTCATAGGATGCATATTCATTTTAGGGATGTTTTTAGTAACGTGTAGCTGTGACAAGTGAAGCTGATGGAGGACAGGGGTGATATAAACAGATTTCTTATAGAAACTAAGATTCTGGCAGCAGAGTTAAAGATAGTAAACCCAAGAAAAAAAACAGCAATAATCTAGTGTAGATGTAATGAAAGCATGCACCAGGATTTCAGCATCTGTCATGGTAAGCATAGTAAGTGGGTGGAGAATAGCAATACTACAAAGAAGGAAAAATGCAGACTTTGCGATTTTATACGTGAAATAAAGGCAAGACATGGATCGAACAGGACACCAAGGTTTCGCACAGTGGAGGTTAGGCTGACTGTAGTACCATCAATAACAAGAGTGGCGTCTGAATGGACAGAGATGGCTGACTTTGTACCAACAAGCAACAATTCTGTTTTATTCGCTTCAGCAAGTTAGCATTCAACCAAAGTGTTAACTCCTGAATAAGAGACTATATATAAAATAAATAACAGGAAACCAAGAACAGAGCTCTGTGGAACTCCCTGAGTCTGAATCTGTTGAGTAGATATGTACCTCCTCAGATGGTGTAACAACATATGGAGGGTTGAAAAGAAGAACATCCACCTTTCCATTCAGTCTGGGCAACAAACACTCAGTCTGAGAATTAAAAGGACAAACATAAACCAAACAATAAATTAAATCCGAAGCAGTGCTACGGTGGTACTAGAAACGAGGGACACACTTTGGTAATATGCATCTCCGTCCACTATTAAAAAAGAAAGTAAGAGAACTGAGAGCATCTCACCAAATCTGTGATGACTGGCTGTAGATCAAGCTTATTGCAGCGAGATGTCTCTGCTGTGCACTGGGCCGCTGCCGGGTTCAAATCAGTACAGCTTTAACGTGCACGCACACAAAATAAAGACAAAAATCAAAAACATTATATCAAAAATCAAAACCGAAGATTCAACCGCATTCAATTTGTAATGCAATGATTATAGTAATCTCTAGAGATTATAGTAATCTTGTAGTAATACTGCTTAAACCAGCCCTCTCTTTGACAGGCTGGTGTTAATGTATGCCAAGACAACATTTTTTTAAATAGTTTTATATACAATCACATAGACACCCCGGCTTAATAAGATTTTACTTAACAAATATTAGAAAAAAAATAGGGAAAACACTAAATTGTGCATTAAAAATGTGCAGAATTTCCTCTTTGTGGAAAACGGTTATTTGACCATGACTACCCAAAACTTTGCACATGATTGTAGCAGTTAAAAAGAGGATGCAGCTACTGTTCAAGGTCATAAAACCCAGTTTGCTAAGCGTGTATAATAAATATTATTTACATGTGAAATATCAGTGCAGATTGGTTTTACTGAAACATGGCACTTCTTAAACTAACGTGAAGCTATTTTTTCTTATTAAATTTCTGTGTAAATAGATTCTCCAGTGAGATCTAGTATGTTATATTTAGTGTATTTTATAAATCTTTATAAACTGCTCCTAAATTATCTAAACAAAGCGTGCTGAAATGTAAATGGCTTCCTAAAGAGTCATAATCAAATCTTATCATTTAAGTTCGAGTTTTATGCCCGTGGAGTGTAGCTGGGCTAAAACATCAGGGCAGCATAACACACGTAAACGAGGGGATGTTAAATTTTTTATTGATGACATATTGTGACAAGTCGCATACTCACAGATATAATGCTTCAGGTCCAATCACAGATGCCAAGAAGGCAGAGACCACACCTGAGCCGCTGCCCACCTCCAGACAAACAGCAGGTCTGGGTTGTTGGAAAATCCAGTTAGATCACAATAAGTTATTTATATCTAGGTAGCTGAGGTGAAAGTCACACGTGTCAAACTCCAGTTCTGCAGTATTAGCTAATTAGCAGGATCTTCATTAACTGTCGGTCAGTGTCATAAGAAGACAAAGTAGCACAACGAGTTTAGCATGACCTAAACTGCTGTCTGCACAAATGTTTTTTATAGATAGTAATACAGTCCTCCCATCAGGTTATCCATCAGTGCCCAAGTCCTAATCTTCTGTATTTTTAAATAAGGACCAAAGGAACCATGAAGTCATTTGCTGAAACTATTAAGTAAGGCAAAAATATATCACAGTACACGTCACAAAAGTACTGCAGCATTTAAAATATACCTTAAAAAAACTATAAATTACCAGTATTAGTAATTAACTCACCCACCGCACTGCACTTAAACAAGATTAACTGAGCTCACTTTGTAATCAAACATGCTGTTGGAATGTGTTTTCATTACAGATTATTGTTTTGACTTCTGTACTACTCAGTACGACACTGCCCAGCCCTACTATCCACATAGTTTTCAGTCACCGCGCTATAGTTATGACACTCTCTGTAGGCAACACCCACCTCTGTTGCTTCAGCAAATCAGCATCCTTTTCTAATGCGTCAATTAAAAGAAAGGAGTCTTCCGCCGGCTCGTACACCTCAGAGAAAGGCCCGCGGCCTGCGTGAGCATACAAGGGAGTCGGGTACATCAGTGCAGCATGTTAGGTAAAGCAGATGTTCCTAGAAGAGGAACAAAGAAAACATATGGTGGACCAAACCTCCGCAAATCTGCATCCAAATAAACAGGTTTATTCAAGCTCTCCGTGCAACGTCCTTTAAAACATTTGTTTTTAGTTCTTTACAATTTGACCTGTATTTTGAAGACGATGCTTTGCCAATGTTTTTAATGTGGTTCTTTGAGGAAAAAACATTATTGTGGAACAAAGGCATTCCTTTCATTGATAAATAAATCCTGCTATTATTTAGAAGCCCCTTAAATGCTGTCCTTCATGCATAAGGACCCATTTTAAATCCTACCACAATTATACTGCCTGGTCACTTTATTAGAAACACTTGTCTTATTGGTACTCCTAGCTAGTGTAGTGTGTATGAAAGCAAGTGTCAACCATCCTTTGTTTACCAGATGCCCTACAACAGAAAAAGATTGCTGGTTGTTAGATTTGTTAGTTGTTCTCTAGCCCAATGTTTTTCAACCCTGGTCCTGGAGGCCCACAGCCCTGCAAGTTCTGATGTTCTCCCGGCTCCTAATACACTTGATCCAAAAAAATCAGCTTATTAAGAGCCCATTATTAAGTTAAAGTGGGTGGCTCAAACAGGAAAGGCACCAAAATATGCAGGACAGTGGACCTCCAGGACTGGGGTTGAACATTGCTTTAACCAAGTGGTCACCAACTGTTCTACTAGAGATCTACTTTATTACAGACATTAATACACAACCTTCTCTATCTAATTACTACCTTTAGAAGACTAGGAGGTAAAGGAGGTATTTCAGATTTGGGATGAAGGGGAAACCTGCAGGAAGGTAGATCTCCATGAAGTGATTCAGTGACCACCGCTCTAGCCCTTCTTCAAGCAACCAGTTTCTGTTGACAGAACTGCTCTTGGATAGGTGAAGGAGTGTGATCAACAGGCTACAGTCTGTAATTTGTACATTTATAGTGACTCTATAACAGAAACTGAGGGCTGGTGACTTGCAGGACCAGAGTCTTCCACCCCTGACCTCATCTGCTGCACACCAACAATCACCAGCCCTGGTCAGGAAGATCTGCCTTCCTCCAGAGTCCAGTTCTGGGTGATAGATCTGACCAGGATTGGGCACATCACTAGTTACCCACAATCCAGCTAATCAACTCACGTTTCAACTGAACTCTGCAAGAAAAGTAGATCTCCAGGAGGAGAAGGAGTAATTGGGGCCAATGGCGTGCAAAGTAGGTAGATGTTTCTAACATTGTGAATGTTTGAGGCTACATTAAAGTCAGGACGTGCACTAAACTGATATAAACAAAAAGACTGTAAAAATCAGCTAACCCACAAAAATCCCACCACAGCCCCAGGTCACTCACCAAAACGATTGTAAAAGTGCTGCTGAGCACGCGATGGGAATGTTTTCCTTTTTAGTTTTATAGTTTTATTTTCCGTGAGTTGACATGCAACGATGCTGGCAATTAAAAGGCCCAAGAGTGTGAAAGTTGTTATGCAAAAACGAGAGGATTAACAGAAATCGGTCGTCTGACGTCTGGGCGAAATTTACAGTGTCTTAAATGAACTATATAAATCTCTATGACTGTCCATCCTAAGTGCACCAAGTGTTTTTATTATGCCGAACACAGTTAACATCCGTTTGGCTGAATTTAACGGTCTAACGCATTAACAGTAACTTACAGACTGGTGTTCAGATGAATGAGTGCGTCGACACAGAAACACGCTTTAATTTAAACGATAAACGCGGAACGCCAGCACACTTCACTATTAGCCACGCGGGCGTTTCAAAAAAAAAAAACAATAACAGACGCAAACCTTTTACACGTGGTATCCAGATATAAATTTTATAAAGAAACCCAGCCTTACAGCTTTTCATACCTGTTCTCCTTTCAGCCGCACTGTTTTGAAAATTCACATGTGCGTTGTTTCACTTCCGGATACTCCCCCAAAGCATTCTGGTAGTTGTAGTTTCTATAAGAATAACGGCTGTTTGGATATTTCGTTGTGGATTCTGATTTCAGTTTACGAGAAAAAATTATTTAGGTTTTCTGGAACAGACCAAAAGAGACAGTAATAGCACATAAAAAAACTGTGGAGAATAATTTGCATAGTTTTACTTCAGCCACTTTCAAGACACATTTTAAGGAATATCACTATGTAAGATCCACTGTTCCTCTGATAAATCATGATTGTGAGCACTCGCATTCAGGCAGCGCTGAAACATATAAGCAAAAAAAAGTTGAAACAGTTTTATTTCTCAATATAATAATCCAATCCAACTGGTGTCAGCGCGCAGACCCAGCGAACACATAATGTTGTCACAATGCTGTCTACTTTTCTACAACGGTGCTACAACATTGTTAAAATGTGGTGCTTTTTACGTTGTCTGAACAAGGTTATCACAACTTACAAATGTACATAGAGTTCCACACAGATATAACGAAACATATGAAGGATTCTAGGAGGTAGTAACAATTTCTGAGGTTGTCAGAAAACATTAAAATGTAACTGTGTTTGCAGGGGATGTACACCCTCCTTGAACGTGAGTGCTTTTGGTAGAGCCGGTGTTGTTTGATGCTGATGTCTGCTCAGTGAATGTGGCACCTACGGACTTGATTTGTAAAGGAGAACATGAATTTAAGGGGAAACTGAAATGGACGCAACACTGCTAGGAGAATTCTGTAGTCAGACCCCAGCAATATTGTGGTTAGCGTGTGTATTTCACAGGGTAATGTTATATTACTGTGAATCTATTTCCAGTCAGGTAGTCTTTCTTTCACACATGCAGGGTTGGTCTGTTCTTTTATTAATTATTATTAAGTTTTGTTAATCCATGTGTATATCACAATCAGGGATATTCACACTACAGACAAAGTCACCAGGATCAAAGTCTTTCAATAAATTCAAATCCTAATAATAGATATTTAAGAGACTCAATATCCATCTGCTGAAAACCCTACTTCACCTTAGAATCTATGTCCACTATTTGGCTCCACCTCCCCCTAAAAGAGGCACGAACTTCACACAAGAAGGAAGATATCCTCATGTGACTTGGTTTTGTTGCTGCTGTTATACGCTGTTTGCTCTGCGCATTATGTATATATATTGTATATATTTATTTGGCCACATGTTCATTATCTTGCTGAAAGACCCAGTGAAGACCCATCTTCAGCTTTTGGGCAGAGGCCACCAAATTTCGATTTACCATGTCCTGATATTTTAAAGAGTTCATGATGTCATGCACCCTAACAAGGTTCCCGGGGCTTTTGGAAAAGAAACAAGCAGACAGCATTACCAACCCTCACCCATACTTAACAGTGGGCACGAGGTGCTTTTCCACATACTCATATTGTGTGTTACGCCAGACCCACTTAGAGTGCCAAAAAAGCTCTATCTTGGTCTCATCTGACCAAAGCACGGTCCCAGTTGAAGTCCCAGTACTGCTTAGTGAACTCCAGACATTTTCGTTTATGCTTGTAAGTGAGAAAAGGCTTTTTCCGTGCATGCCTCCCAAACAGCTTGTTGCCAAGTTGATAGCACCTGATGGTTGTTATGGAGACTTTGTGACACCAAGATGCTACTCTTTGATGCAATTCTCTATCAGTGAGCTTTGGAGAACTTTTTACTTCTTTTGTCGTCCTCCTCACCCTGCGTGGTGGCTAGATCAACTTGCATCCTCGTCCAGGCTTGTTTGCTACTGTTACAGTTGTTTTAAACTTTTTTTTTTGGCCTGCGTTTTGGCCCTCATTGGAGGACTAATAGTACTTTATTTATGTATTTATTTACTTATTTACAACATGTAACATGGGGTATGGGATTAAGGTGAGGGGAAGGGGAATAAAGGGCAGACAAATACAAATGCAAAAGAAAAAATAAATACATTTTCAAATGTATTTGAAAACTTACATTGAAAAAGCAAATTTAAGTACAAAACTAAACGAAATTGACGAAAAAAATACACATAATATGTCATATCATTTAATTGAGATACAATTATTAATAAAGTTACCTTTTTGCATTTAATTTGTTGCCAAAAGTGATTGATGGGTGAACATTACCATATAGCATGGGTGTAGTTATCTGGGGTATTTAGTAAGCAGTGTGAGCAAATTTCTGAATCCGTGAAACCCATTTTGAATAGTTTTTGTCCCGTGTAGTGTGTTCTGTGGATAACTTTGTATTGTATGACGTGTAGGTTTGTCATGTTAAATGTGATTTTAAGAATCCGTGACCAGAAATCTGTACTGGACGTAATTGAAAAATCCTGTTCCCATTTCTCAGAAGGTATAGAAATAGTTTGGTCTGTTTTAGATATTAATATATAAATTTTAGATACAAGTTTATTTGATATAGTGATGTTAACAAAATCTGCGATTAATGGAGGTAATTTGCATGAATTTTTATTTTATTTTTGAATACAGTATAGATTTAATATGAAGATATTTGATATAGTGACTCCTCCTAATGCCAAATGTCTTAATTAGATGTAAGAATGATTGAATTGATTGTTCTGAAAGATATGTTTAAAGTGTGTTATTCCTTTTTCAAGTCCTATGTGGGAATTTGGGATTTTTTTAGTAGGTGAGTATTCAGAGTTATGCCATATGTGTGTGTATTTGGTGGGTGACAGTGGGGAGTTTGTGATTTTGTGAAATTTCCACCAGGCTGTTAACGTAGCAGTTGTATTACATGTAATGAGGTGTAGTGTATCAGATTAAGTAGTCTGCGCACGCAAGTGGTTGAATGACTTCCTTTGATAAAGCCAGTTTGATCTGGATGTGTTAGTGATTGGATAATAGCTTCTAATCTGATTGCTAATGTTTTGCTAATGAGTTTTGTATCTGTGTTGATAAGTGATGGTGGTTATTAACTGGAGGGTAATGTGGGGTCCTTATTAGACTTTAAATGAAGTGAAACAATAGCAGTGTTCATTTCTGTAGCTAATTTCAGTTTTTGTTTTACTGGCTGATATTGTCTGCTAGTGGATCAAAGTCTGATGAGTACAATTTTTTGTAGAAAGTATTATTCATTTCCTCACTCATCTGTCTGATTGAGTCTTTGATTGTTGATATTATTGTTTTTTTCCTTATTGCATTTGATGAAAGTGATTTCCCGGGGTTATTGCTATGTTCAAAGTGTTTGTGTATAAGCTATTGTACTAAGAATTGTGTTTTCTTATTTATAAGTTCATTATATTGTAATTTGTGTTTGATTACTTAATTCTGTATTTCGTCTGTAGGGTTATCTGCTATCTTATTCTCTAATTTAAATTCAAATTCTGTGTCTTTATTTTCTTATATGAGGAGTAAGATATGATTTTTCCTCTTAACAGGGTCTTGGCAGTTTCCCATAAGAGTGTGGCTGAGGTTTCAGGAGAATCATTTATTTCTAGAAAAGATGCCCACTGTCTTTTGAAATATTTTTCAATTTTAGTAGCTAAGTGTTAAAGAGCAATCTGAAGCTTGATTTAAGTGTGTGTTTTTAAGTAATATAGGGACATGGTCGCTGATAATAATAGGGTGATATTTTATGTCTGATATGCAATGTATAAATGAGTTACTGGTAAAAAAAAATTAAGTGTGAGTGGTGGACTGGGGAATAGAAAGGATATTTACGTGCTATGCATCACCAAGCCCAAAATCAGACAAGAACTGTTTTATTGTTTCTGTTGATTGCCAGGTTCTTGCATTATGTGAATTTGTTATTCTGTCCAATAGTGGGTCCATAACTGAATTAAAGTTGTAAAGTTGTTTTAAACTTCTTGATGATTCCTCTGACTGTAGATATGGGCAGGTGTAGGTGAGTGGCTATTTTCTTGTAGCCACTGCCGGACTTATGAAGGTCAACACACATCTGCCTTACTGGAATAGTGTGTTCTCTTGTCTCCCATGTTGAAGAGTGGATAAGAGAAATAGGCCTCTGTGTTACATCATATTTATCCCCTGGGAAAACAGGAAGTGATGAATTATATCATTTTATGATCATTTATTATGATCATTTATTACATTTATTATCTGTAAATTGTTAGGGTTGCTGTAAATTGTGGACCAAGTGATTTTATGACATATATTACATTTTTTCTACAATTTTTAGTGTGAGATTATGCTTCTGCAATAAAAAAATATATATATTTATTAATGAGGGTTGCCAATAATTGTGGATGGTGCTGTAAATGCAAAATGATCAATGACCTCTGTACAGTTCCAATAAGATGTCTCCTAAGCCAATAACTCCACTTTTGTAAAACATATTTCTTCAGTGGGTGACCAATTTAGCATAAAGTCTTAAAAACTAAATATCATCTACATAATATAGACCCTTATTTCTTCTTAACGGTAATAGAACCATTTTCCATAAAACACATTTATTTGGTGAAAAATTATGCATGTAACGTAACTTCCATAACAATAAGGCTTGTTAATAAAATGCAAAGATTATTTGCTAACTTAATAATTGAATAACTGCATGCTAGTAAAAATTAAATAATGTGTAGTATGAAAAACAAATAGAATTGGAAATATATAAACCATCTTAAGTCATTTAACATTAAATGTGTAGTTCAGATATAAAAGTTCAAAACATTCTTCTGTTCTTTATCCTGTAAGAATTTGCTTTTAGTTGGTGTTGATTATTGCTCCAAATAAAGCTTAAAAATAAGACATTAAGAAAAACTAAGAAAGGCACAGCCTTGGCTTATCTCCCTGTTGCTCTTAAGGTTCAAAATAACCAAACTTTCAATCTTTCTATGAATTTCTATGAAGTCCGATAACCTTAAAGCGTTGATATTAAACAGATGTTCAGTCGTACTGCAGGTTTTATAGAAATCCAAATAAATTATTCATGCCTCAGCTGCAATAAAGTCAGAGTAATCTAAAAGGTCCAAAATCAATTTAATATTACTGCTTATATGCCTGTTGGCCATGAATTCTCCTCAACATTATTTTATAATTCCACTTAGGCCCTTTTTCAAACAGTTGTCATATAAAAGAGATAAAATCTTATAATCCATCTTTAATATAAGTATTATTATCTAATAATAGTTGATCTTTCATAGAAGCAGACATTCATTGTTTCTGTACATTCCTGGCTTTTTGTAAATGTCCCTGCTGAGAGTTTACCTGTTTGTTGTCTCTCAACTGCAAATGATGTCTACCTGAACATGTCACACTACTCATATTGTATGTTCATTGTTACTGTGGTCTTAATCCTTACTAATGAATCAACCGTCACACTGGAAGTTCTAAGTAAATAAACCTACTTTGTTTGTTCTTGTGAAAAAAGTGTGATTTTTGTTCACTGTCCTGCACAGAATCCAATTAAACAGGACTAATTAAGCTCTCTTTGTAAGGAAACATGTAATTTGGCTGCCCTCTGTGTACTGAGGATATCCAGGATGTGATTAGAAAATCATGCAGAGATATAATTTATAACAGTAAATACGGTCACATCAGCCCTAAGTATGACATTAATTTTCTTTATAATATACTCATTATGATTTATGGTATGTATGATAAATGATTTTGACATAACTTCATATGCTACCATATCAGTTGTTTTTCATGGACATAAGATAAGAGACTTAATTGACCTATTTGACCTTTATTCATTCTTAGCTTGGACTAAAGCTTTTCTTGATTCTTCTCAGTCAGCGACTTTGGTTGGATAAATGTTTCAGTACTGGCAGTATTGTTTATACAATATTGTACGTGGTCTTCCACTTTGTTCAATGTATATTTTATTGATGGTGATTGATGCCGGTAGGATTATATTGCATAGTGAGCACAAGAAGGGCTACTATTATATCTACCTTAGTTTAGGCTACCTTGTAAATGAGCAAGTAAGCAAGCAAGAGAGAGACATTAATCAAACACTGGAGAAGCTGCACACAGCCAGAAACCTGCATCTCATTCTTAAGAACATGCAAATGCAAAGGCATGATCTGCTGTCACTTTGTTCTCAAGATATTAAAAATAAATAAATAAATAAATAAATAAATAAATAAATAAACAAAACAATTAAAAAGTGTACACATTTCAGTTGTCTGTGTGTTTTTTAGGGGCTACCTAAAAAAATCACAGTGGAAGACATCACACTATCATTTGAACATTGCTGTTTGAAATCTAGTCTGAGGCTCTTGAGTTGACTTTCGATTCCAAATGTCTGGTTTCAGAGTATCGACTTTTCAAGATTGACTCTCACCTTGTAAAGGTTAATGTGCAGAGCTGTTTTTCACTTTTTTCAGGAAGATAGAAAAGAGAAATAAAGTACCTAACACTCTAGTGCTCTAATTGCACTTGTTTTTTAAACATTTATCACTGTTTTATATTTTAAGGAACTTATGAAATTAAAATCTAATGAGGAAACAGTTTCCAGGAGTATTTGTAGCCTGCGTGTTATGGTTACATAATGGCTTGAAGATGTAGGGTGTGGAAGAAGCCAAACCAACAATTTGTGGTATTTTAATTTTGCAATCTATGGCTGGCCCTTGCGACCCAAAGAGACAGGCTGGCGTGACCATTTTGCTTATAATTCAGCTAGCAGATTTAGCATATTATGTTACCAGACTAGTCCGTTTACTGTTGGTGTGGAAGGTGGCGCCAGTGGCTCTCCACCCTCTTCGATTTTCTACCTATGATTTGTAGGTTGATCTTTAAAACAAATACGCAGTCCTGGACAATTACAGACTAGCAGGGAAACTTGAACAATTGTCCATCTATGGCTTTAGTTTGACACTGGTGGTGTTTTACCGCAAGCAAACTTTTCTTTTGAAATCTCCCACTGCCCTTTATTTGCTCTTGGATATGGGGAGGCACACCAGATGGTCTCAGTTAGACACTCCAATGTGCTGTTTTACCCATTAACAGTCCCCACTCAGTCCGAATTATAGACACGAGAGGGACACATAAAAGAGAGGGTGTAAAAACGTGTAATTTCGTTTTTTTTTTCTTTTTTGTGTGAGCTCAGGGCGATAAGGCAAACAAACTTGTTTTTAATTTAGACATTTCTTGGTCTCCAGAGGGCCAAGCCTTTATTAGGGGCCACACGCACCAGAACAGAGACCAGGCCAAGTTTGGAGAGCCAAGCTGCCACGCATTGCTGGAGGAACTGATCCAATAAGTGAGGGATTTGCTACAGTCTATCAAAAGAAGCAGGGCCGAGAAGCTATGCTGAGAGAAGTAACTACATATAGTGCACATAATGCTAATGGCTCTCAAATACAAATATGCTTAATTACATCAACAGAAAGTTTGAGGCACTTTTTTTCAGTGACATTTTGAATGAATGGAATGGAAAGTTCCTTCTCCATGGAAAAAAAGATGAGAAACTGAGTCAACAGATGGCAGCATTGATCCATGTGGAAATGTTTTCAGGGCCCTACTTCTGTTGAAAGTTTCAAAGGCTTTTATTCATGTTGCTGGCAGGGAGAAGGGGCAAGAGTGAGAAGAAGGGGATACATACCCTATGTTGGCAAAATTATCTATTCAATTTCTCCTCGTTATGTTTTCTTTTTAAGCTTGAAACTGACATGAAGAATTAAATATATGCTCCTGTTCTAATTTCTAACTCCAGAGACTTACAATTCCATCCTCAGTCCCAGAACAATAGCGCAGTTGGCCATGAAAATCAGTCCATAGTGCTTTAACCAAAACTGATACAGGTGTGAAAGCATATAATTCAAACTGTAAGAGAAACTCTACCCACACTGAACACGATAACAGAAACTGTACCAAACAGTCGCTCGTAGGCGGATATCCATCATTGCACTCCTTTAGTTTTCTGATGTTAAAGCAGTACTGCTCTAGAAATGAACAGCTTAAACAGAGCATCTATGGTTAGATTAGGCTGGTGACAAACTTTTCCTTGTATGTTGCTTTGACTGGAATGTCGAAAAGAGAACTATGTTGTTTAAAAATAAAGGTTCCTAAGGGGTTCTTTGGAGTACTGCCTTAAAAGAATCACTTTACAAAACACTCTATTAAACGATTCTTTAGCAAGTGTGTCTGTGTATGTAAAACCTATTTCTCTTGTTACAGTGTGATATGAGTTTGTAAATATTGTGAATGTAGAAATTAGGTATCTTATGTTTTATTATATTGTTATTTGTTTTTTCTTTCTGACAGATCTTCGCTGCGTAACTCGTCACAAAGTTTTGGAAATATCAACTTCATTCCAGATTGTCTGGTATGATGTGATTCAGGCTTGTATACAAGCTTTTTGATGGGATGCACAGATTCCGGAAATCGAGAACAGATTTTTTATGGAATTTTTTTTCTATAGATGGAAAATTGCACGCCAATCTACTGTACCTCTTCTCGTCCGACAGACACCATTTCGCATACACTGCCTCAGGGCAGACCCCCGACCACGACTGTAGTGTTGGTTCAACCCGCACTTTTTTTCCAATACCTCTTTTTTCCCCTTTTCATTTTTGGGCAAAACCAAACCTTATAGTTTAATTTAACCTACAACCAACAAACTGCATATGTACTCAATCAGGGCAGATCCCCAACCTGTAATCCACAGACAATCTTACCTGCACTCGTCTATTTGTCATTTATTCATCCCTCATTCTACCCATAGGATCCAACGTATTTTTAACCAAACTCAATATTACGGATTCTTTAAACCAACAGCCACCAGGCTGCCTGTACCCACTTAGAGCAGATCCCCAACCGGTAATCCACGGATATACTGACCCGCACTCCTCTATTTGTTGTTTATGCACTTTTCTAGTAATTTAATGCTCACCATGAAAAGCCAATGCATTTACATATATTCAGCCTACAGCTGTTTATCCCCGCCCACTCAGATTGAACTCATAAGGAACGCTGTAGCACCGACTACTTTTTAAATGTGACACTGAGCAGCTAATCATAGCAATGGTCATTTTCATATATCACTTTTAAAATTACAGCTACTTTAATTTCTTTTAACTTTTAATAAGGGACATAATGTGAAGGGGGAAGAAAATGATAAAAAACAGATAAAAAAACATAGAAGAAAAAAATGTACATGTGGATATTTAGTTTTAAGAGCTTTCTAATTAAAGCATATAGATGAGCTGAATGCGAGAAGGAACCTTTATTTGTAAGTGTCTTTGGCATTTTAGATTCTCACCTAAAGCTGACATGGCATGACAGTCAGGTGGTAAATAGACTCACGTTCTTTCTCTCCGCTCAGGCAGCTGATCTCCACAAGGGTGTCTAACGTATCCCAGACTGCTTCGTCTTGACTGTGACCTGGCTGTGATCCACAGAAGAGAGTATTTAACACTTTCCAGACTTGCTGGCCCCAAAAGGCCACTGAGTGAGAGAGTGAGTAGAAGGGTGGGTGAGTGAGTGGGGGCACGAGACCCCTGAAGCATCCAGCTGACTCCACAGAATTTAATTCTGCTCTATTTACCTTTATTTTCTTAGTAATGGAAGTCTTGGAAAGTCTTTGCTGCAAAGAGAGTTTGGCAACTTGTCTGTGTTAAGCTCAGGCCTGCAGGTTTTTTAGGGTTCGCAGAATTCCCCAATAATATGTGCAGTCTTAAAAAATAAAGGTGACAGAGCTCTATGATTGGATGCCATAGAAGAAATGCCTGCGGGTTCTTTAAAGATCCTTTCAATGGGTGAATTTCTTTGAGGAGAAAACTGTGTTTGTTTTAACTAATGCTTATCTGCTGCATCTGTAGTGTAGAGCAGATTACCACATGCAGTAATTTTAACACGTTTCCCGGAAGCCAGTGGGCGTATTCTTCGGTTTAGAACATGGAACCTCTTGGAAATACAGCATTTATCAGCATAAGAAACAAACTTTGTTGGGCTGTATTTTGGAGCTATTTTTTGTCTAAAAGATAAACAGTACAGATATGTTAGTACAGCTAACAAAACAATAAAGAAATAAAACAACCAAAAAGGAATTAGGAACTAAATATGAGTGGCTAAAATGTAATGGCATTAAAACATAGATTGATTTACGCACAGATATACTTAAGTACAAATAAAAGTATTAAGATTTGATAACAGGAGAGTGCAAATCCATCAGTATATTACTTTGTGTGCATATTCTTGTGTAACTAGTCACTACCCACGTCTTCTACATAGAAACATGTTGAAATTATCTTCTGTAATTAGCAAACGCTACAGATGTGGCAGATACTAAAGCAATTATTCTATAACATTGCACCAAATAACTACTTTGGTACATTTCTTTAAGTTACATAATGCTTAGTTCACACTGAAAGACGCTCGCCGGCCTGTCGCCTAGTGCTCGCCGACTAATCGCAGACGCTCTGCGAATATCTAGCATGTATAATATCTAGGCCAGTCGCCGACTGTGAGTCAACAGCAGCGTCTAGCTACAGCTAATGGGATCACGTAGAGAGAGAACCGTGTCACCATTCACCACTCTCTCTGCGGCTGAGAGCGACACGTACGTTTTCATTGATAAAATATTTACCTTTTTCTTCTTTCTTGCAGATCAGCGTAGTGTTGACTCGTATCGCTTGTTTGTTGACGTCCGTTTTGGAAATAGTGTATGTTCTACGTGGTATCGCTAGCTCACATGCGTTTAGTTTTTGTGTGTTCTCGTGACAAAAACGTGTTTTTGGACCAAAGCCAGATGAGTCTACGATTCTCCAGAGTGAAAGTCGTGTAATTCGTGACCCCGTGTCGCCGATCAGTCATGTAGTGTGAAAGCCACAACAGCTGAAAGACTCGCGATAACAGCACAACCAGTCATGTAGTGTGAATGGTACAAAAACCTGACGACTCAAACAGTCGTGTAGTGTGAACCAGTGTGAATAAGGCATAAGCCTTTTTTATTTGATGAGTAGTCTCCAGTCTCCACCTGACACCAAAAGTGTCAAAAGTGTTCACATTCATTACTCAGGTAGAAGTATAGATACTATGGTTAAAAAATACTTCTGTAGAAGTTGAAGTCTCAACTGAAGCTTTTTAAAAGTGTAAAAGTACTGCTTTCAGAACAACTTAAAATACAAAATTAAAAGTAATGTAAGAAAAAAAAATGCCATTAAGGACAAAAGCTAAGGCTGCACCAGAGGGGCCTATAGAAGACTAGCCCACCTCCCCCCCAAAAAAAAATAATCTAAAAGCCATATTGACTATAATGTTATATTAAAATGTAATTGTTGGAAAATTTAGGATGTGCTAGGCTTCCTGTTTCAGTTGCATATAAACGTATTGAAAATTAATGTATTTTAGTACAATGCAAATATATTAAAGAAGCATATCTGTGTACTACTGAGCATTAACATGTGTTTCATGGAACAGAAGATATGATGACTAGTTGCTTATGGGTATTGTAATGGTGTAAAAAATGATGAAAAACTTCAAAGGCATGTTATCAATAACCTTTACTGGAATGTAAATGTACATGAATGTAAACAAGCTAAAAAAAATGAAATGAAATTTGAACCAAATTTCTAATGTATGGAGTAGAAAGTACTGATAATGGAGTGTAAATGTAAGGAGTAGAAAGTACTGATAATGGAGTGTAAATGTAAGGAGTAGAAAGTACAGATAATGGAGTGTAAATGTAAGGAGTACTGATAATGGAGTGTAAATGTAAGGAGTAGAAAGTACAGATAATGGAGTGTAAATGTAAGGAGTAGAAAGTACTGATAATAAGAGTGTAAATGTAAGGAGTAGAAAGTACAGATAATGGAGTGTAAATGTAAGGAGTAAGAGTACTGATAATGGAGTGTAAATGTAAGGAGTAGAAAGTACTGATAATGGAGTGTAAATGTAAGGAGTAGAAAGTACTGATAATGAGTGTAAATGTAAGGAGTAGAAAGTACTGATAATGGAGTGTAAATGTAAGGAGTACTGATAATAGAGTGTAAATGTAAGGAGTAGAAAGTACTGATAATGGAGTGTAAATGTAAGGAGTAGAAAGTACAGATAATGGAGTGTATAATGTAAGGAGAAAGTACAGATAATGGAGTGTATATGTAAGGAGTAGAAAGTACTGATAATGGAGTGTAAATGTAAGGAGTAGAAAGTACTGATAATGGAGTGTAAATGTAAGGAGTAGAAAGTACAGATAATGGAGTGTAAATGTAAGGAGTAGAAAGTACAGATAATGGAGTGTAAATGTAAGGAGTAGAAAGTACAGATAATGGAGTGTAAATGTAAGGAGTAGAAAGTACTGATAATAGAGTGTAAATGTAAGGAGTAGAAAGTACAGATAATGGAGTGTAAATGTAAGGAGTAGAAAGTACAGATAATGGAGTGTAAATGTAAGGAGTAGAGAGTACAGATAATGGAGTGTAAATGTAAGGAGTAGAGAGTACTGATAATGGAGTGTAAATGTAAGGAGTAGAAAGTACTGATAATGGAGTGTAAATGTAAGGAGTAGAGAGTACAGATAATGGAGTGTAAATGTAAGGAGTAGAAAGTACTGATAATGGAGTGTAAATGTAAGGAGTAGAGAGTACTGATAATGGAGTGTAAATGTAAGGAGTAGAAAGTACAGATAATGGAGTGTAAATGTAAGGAGTAGAAGTAAAAAATCTAAAATAATTACTCCAGTAAAGTATACATAACCAAAGTAAAGTAACGAGGTATTTGTATTTGACACCTCTGCCTGACAAATATGTCATTTGTGCCATGTGAAGACAGTTTTCACTCCATTTAAATCAAAGTTATATCATAACAAATGCCAGATTGGAAGTAAAGGCAATCCCTGGCAAAGAATGTTAAAATTGAAATGCAAATTGAAATGAAATCAACAAATTTCTAGGGCCTTATTTATATATTATTTTTTATTGTAGATCTGCTACGCAATAATTGGAACGGGTTAAAATCTTTTCAATTGTTAATTTAATATGAACAGGAACATGAACTAACAGGTTGACTTTGAGTGTACAGCAAGAAACCTGGTGGAGAGCCCAAGAACAAGATCTTCAAATGCAGAAAACCGTGTGCTTTTCTGTACCATCCCCTGTGACCACTTGTGTGACACTTTTATGAGCGTAACATTAGAGCCTGAATCGAGTGAATTAGGAGAACAGTGGGGCCAGTTTCCAAGAAAGGAGTGCTCCTCGGCCTGCCACTGCCATGCTCTAAGAGATGTTTCTGTGCAGGATGTTCAGTCCTGGCCACTCAGCGAAAGATTCAGCCAAACTGAGGATAATAGATTTGTGGGATAGCTTTACGAGCGGCTGGCGCATGCTGGGATTAGGAGACTGCATTTGAGGATGTAGCTTGACACCAAGGACTTCAAAGTACTGCTGTTGCAAGGACAAATCATGGGAGGGGTCGGTGTGGTGAAATGTGTGCAGAATGCTTCGTTCTGCCAGTTGTGCGCAAGCAGCTACATGAAACTAGTGGTACGAAAGGAACAGTCCTGCAAAAAAAAATCTAATTATCACCATTTTCCCCCCTTACGTCAAATGTGGTCAGTTAGGCAAGACATGTTTGGTGTCCTAAGTTTTGTTTGTTTGGTCTGGAGCTCTGAGGCTAATGTACCTAACAAAAATCTGAACCTCATCATCTAGTATTGTGTAAACTACATGTCCAAGTCATCACACCATATTAAGGGTCAATTTGTTACTTGAATTCTATAACAACAGCAGTTCAGGTTTAAAATAAAGTTTTCATAGTTTGTGTACTGGTAAGGTACAAGTTCAAGTAAGTTCCACTTGCTAATAAATGGAGCAAAAAAAACTTATTTTACAATGAGGGTTAACTTTCTCTGTTAACTCAAATGTCACCAATAGCACTGTGTCTGTATTTATTGGAGTGAAAAAGGTACACCTAATATTTATATAGCAGAATGTCCCTCATGTTATTGATGCCACAAATGTTGCAAAGAAAAAAACATCTTCGTCAGTACCTGATTGGTCAGAGGTTCCTCTGATTGGTCCATAAGCTGTCTTTGTTTCTTTTTTAGTGCATGATCTGTTAGGAACTCACCTTTTTGATATTATTGATCTCAATATATATATGCCATGCACATCAGGAGCCAGGTTGGCATCAGGAGCCAGGTTGCACCAACAAGTTAGTTAAACATGGTGACTAGAAGGAACCGTGTGGCTCAGCTATACATGTTTGAGCTATCAGGAAGCGACAACAACAAGAAAACGAGACATTTCTTTCTACTCTGTCTCTAAACCTCAAGCGAAAAAAGTATACTTTATCGAGATAGGTGAGCATCTTGCTAATTCAGGTTGGTTCTTTGAAATCTAACAGAGAAAAACTATACATAATAGTTTCAAGAGAATCATGAAGATGACAGGAGTTTAAAAATCTTTTTCATGAAGATTCTGACATTCACCAAGGATTTCTTGTTTGGGATTTTGAATGTGCACAAAGTGGCAAACAGTTCTGTGGTTTTAAATCTGAAGTTTTCTTAGGACCTTTATCAAAAACAATCTGGGAAATCATAAAAAAGATATCAGTGAATAAGGCCCATTTCTATTGGAAAATCCTCAAGTTATTCAGTTCTTCCTGGGAAATCCTGCTTTGAGAGCTGCAACACTGCTCTAGAAAGTTAGACATGCAGCATAAACTGCCATGTTATCCTAATAAAAAGGTGATCCACTATTAGGAGCCAGAAAATCCAGAATTAGATCAAACTAAGCATGAAATTAAAAAAGAAATCTTTAAAAAGCCCAAACTGATCCTAGATCAGTGTTATTACTCTGAGAGGTATAGTAAATTAGGGTCAGTTTTGATGGAAATCATGAACACAAAGAAAAGCACAGCTGTTCTTTTGTTCCAGACACAACATACTGAAGCAATGTTTTCACTTTTATTTATTTTTCAGGCAAATTCAGGCTCCCCTCTTTTTTCTTTTGTTGTTTTGGTTGAGTTCACTCCTAAACATTTGCTTTGAACAAATGGTAACAATCTTATTTCAAACTCTTTTTCAGTGAACATAAAACAGCAGTATTCATTATGAACTAAGTAATGTTTGTTCTGTGGCTGAGGCACTGTTTTAATGTAATGCCCTTCCAGACACAACAGTATTAAAAATGGTATGTCATATGTAATGCCGAATACATTGCACAGGCACATAATATGCCGTCTCATGGGCTGATAAAAATAGTAGCGGAATAAGAGGTATAGATATAATCATTGTATAGTGGAGTTTCAGGGTGCTAATCATTTCGCCCCTTGATTCCTATTGGTTTGTATGAATACTGTATTAAACCATAACATTGATTAAAAAAGCACCAGCATCATATTCTGGTATATGCTCTATGATTGTGGAATGTTTTGTGGTTCTAGCTGGTACATTGTGAAACTGATGACAACATTTTTCATTTTTTAAATAAAATTATTATTATTATTATTATTATTATTATTATTATTATTATTATTATTATTATTATTATTAATAATAATAATAATAATAACAATAAGAAGAAGAAGAAGAAAAAGAAGAAAACAATGAACAGTAATTTAACTTTTTCAAGCAAACACAGAGTACATGGAATTGGTTACTACCTGCTTTGTGTTAATAAGAAGGACAATATTGTTTTTTCTCAGTCAGGCTGGTTTTGGGATTGTCTGTGGTATCACAGTTTAGAACTATGTGTGGGACTGGAATGTGGTGCACAGGGCCGTATGACACGTGCAGACTCCTGGCCACCGGTCCATTCCCTGTAGCACCTTTTCCACTGCCCTGGATTCATAAAAGTCAAAGCTGTGGAAATATGACCAACGGGAGAATGCCACAGGCCTTACAGTGAAGTCTCAAAAATGTAGCACCATTAAGCGCGAGCTTACGAGAATTCCATACGGCCGCAATTGTGACTCTCAAACAGCTAGAACACAGGTGCAGTGGAAATCATAAGGAACCCACATTTAAAGAACCAATACTTTCCCTATTGTATGATAAACGGCTAAATTGCTGAGTGAGTTACTGTGCAGACCCACAGCATTCAGAAGTCCCAACTATGAGAAACCATTAGATAGATGAATTGTCCACGGCATGAATTTATTGGAATTTACACAGGTGATATCTCTGTGGTTCCACAGAATCTGACGCACTCAGGGGTACGTTTGAACGTGAATGATCGCTGAACCTGGCTACTGGAGCCAAGTTTTGTACTTGCAAAGAAGCATTTGGGGTTCAAGCTAGTCATAGGAGTAAGGTAGTATGTACTGTATTTATCATACTCAAGCTGTAAAAAAGACAGGATTTATTTCACCCCACTGTCCATCATCCCAATGCTCTTGCCAGAACAATAAAAGACAAAAGAAGTCAGGCTGAAGAAAGGCGATGAGGCAAAGAAAAGAAACAAATGAAGCCTGAACACAGTAAATTATCATCGGTTCTCTTTGAAGAAGATACAAATGGAGTCTAGGAGTAAAAAAGTCAAAGTTACAAAAACAATTACGAAGTATTTGGAAAAGTAGGGTGAAGAAAAGAGCTGTGGTGTAGCAGATCAAACGAGGGTGCTGTTAGAAGCAATAGTTCAGCCAAAAAGTCTAATTTACACACTTTCCTTCTTAAACCAAATGTTCTCGATCAGTCAAGACATGTTTGTTCTCTGATGTTTACGTGTGCAATTTTTCACTGGATGTATGAGGCTAATGTAATGAGTGAGCAGGCCTAATGGAGGCGTAGGACCAGTTAGCAAACTGCTCTGTGTTATTTATACAATGGCCAGAAAAGTCAGGCCTCTATATACCTGTCATGTGATATATATGTTCATTTTATTTGATCATTTTTTACTGTCTCATTTTTGATTCAGTAACTCATCCTTTCTCATAACGGATTCAGAACAAATTCTTCTTTTATAATATACAAGCATGATTGCATCATCTGATTGCTCCTGTCCCAACTTTTTTGAAACGTTACAGGCATCAGTTTTAGAATGAACATATGTTTACAACAAACAGTGAAGTTGGTAAGATAAAGCATTACATATATTGTCTTTGTCGAAGTAGATTTAGAAATCACTGCTTTCTATTTTTATTTTAATTTTACATACTGGACTCCAACTTTATTGGAGAGCAAGATTCTCCTCTGCAGTCAGTAGAGTCACTAGTTAGAAACACTTATAAAGACAAAATTTCAAAAAGGATGTTTGTGTTTCCTAAACAGTTGCCAAACCTGATGGAAACATAACAGTCACAGAAGAGCCTAAGTAGAGCAAAATTGTTTATAGTGACTGAGGAGGCACTGCTAAGTAGTGAACAGCCATCTTCTAGAATGAGTGTCTTGTACTTATTATGTAACTCACCCTGTAATGCACTACTCTTAATATTCACACCAATGTCATTCAGGTTTGATAGCATGTCTCACGGCTAATGTTCTGTATGGACAAATACAGTATGTATAAGAGAATGTTTGGTTTATTTAGCTCCTCTGTGATCACATCAATGGATGCATACTCTAACCAATGACTTACAAGCACTAACAAACATTAACAATTCCTATACACAAGTCAAGCTAATATATATAACAAAAGCATGTAGAAATCCTGTCGAAGAGCAGCTTAAAAGGCCTAAATGGCCACTTTCTTGCTGCAGCATTAAAGCTTTGGGGTTGACCATGTGTTAAAACACCAAAAAGAGACAAACGTGGAGGGCTGACTCGGAGTACAGCTTCCACCCCTCCCTCTTTTCTCTTTCTGTCACTCACTCACTCACTCACTCACTCAGACACACACACATGACTCGTTAGGCCCCATAAAGCGAGTATTTGGCCTACATTCACCACTGGGCCAATAAATGGCAGGCCGGGGATGTTTTTGAAGTTAATGATGGCGTGTCGGGGCACAAGGAGAGGGAGGGCTGTTTCAGCTGACGCTTCTGTCCACAGGGAGCGGCGGGGGTCAGCAGCAGGGAAAGAACGGCAAGTAACAGCAGGGCTTTTTCCTGAACTGTCACCACACACCTGTAGAACCACCCAGGGCCCCCTTACATCCCACCATTGGGGTGTCAGGACGATTAATGACTGTGTGGGGGGGGAAGAACAGCATATACAGACTGGGAGTGGGAATTGTTGTCGAGGGTCCATGGTATTTCAGAGGCTACAAGAAAAACTGACAGTTAAAGAAACCTGTGGCCTTTAACCTTTATTGGTCCCTCGTGGAGTATATACTTCAAAACACCTCTACTTATGCTTTGTTAAATTATTTCTCACTCATAACGCATTAACAAGTGAAGAAATTCTAATTGATGCTGTTTGTAACGAGGAGATCTGTGTCTACGTGTATGTTTTTATGTACTCAGAAGCGCAAGTTTAGGCAAAGTCATTATAGGAAAGTCGGTTTACACTGTGGTCATCTTGCCAATGCCACTGGGCAGTTATTTCCTGTCATACAAGACCAGATTCGTATCTCTTCTCGAGAGAGACTACATTCTAAGTATTATTATGCTAACTGCTAGCAGGATGCTAATTTTGACTAAGATCCCTATAAGAATTTAGAGTCGTTGGCTCTTACAGTGTTGTTTTATGCTAGTTATAGCATAAACAAGTGTATGTTCAAGGGACATAGCATTATTTTGAATATGTTTATTGTTGTTTATTGTTTATTGTTATGACTTACTGACTGGAGATAGTAGACTGTACAATAAGATTAAATTCCTAAATAAAGATAGCATTTGCTTCTGTAACACAAATTAGTGAAGAATCCAACCCTATTAGCTTAAGCACGAATCTACTGAAAGGCTTTGAATATGTTCCGTATTGAAGAAGCCTGTTAGCGTATTAGGTACCTTCTGACTTAGTCTAGCGTGGGCGGAATATAGTTCAGTCACAGAGAATATAAAGTGTATATTTGTGTAGTGAAGTCTGTAACAGTAGCTGATTATGGAAGTCTTTTTTACACAGTGAAATGTTTTCCTGTAGGAATATTTTAGGCGGCATCCTCTGAACAGGTGTGTAGTGTGACATTAGCTAAGAAGAAAATGCACCCTTCATTTTTATTTATTTGTATTTATTTGTGTTACAGCCGTGTACTTAAACAAATAATTATGAAATCCTTTATAATGAAAGTAAATATGTATGTTGAATTAATTATTGTCTCATTGAACTAATATTGCTCAGAAATGGATGTAGTAAGCATAAGTTTAAACCCTAGACTAACCTGAAGGCGTACGTGTACTTATTTATGGGCGTGCCCGCACGTGTTAGGGATCTGTTTGTGTCTGAGTAGGTGACGTGCAGATTTGCACAAGCTACAGAATTCCGTAGAAGAGGCATGACAGGTATTTAAACAGTCGTGAAGAATTGGGGATTATAGGGGCTGACGAGGGCATCCCTGAAACTAAAAAGGTCAACTGCTGGAAAGACGAGAGGAAATATTCCCAACTTGTCTGCGGCTTTAAAAAGTAAGAAAAAAAACCCCCAGCAAAAACTGAGGTTCACACAGCTAGAACTAGAGCATGAATTTCAGGTTTTAACACTGTAGCTATGTGAAAAATCCAACGTGCACAATTAGCAGCCACATGTTTGGTGTGAAGTTTGATTCTTTAGCACTAAAGCTGTGGGGCTAATGTAGCTAGCAAAGAATAAATGCTAATGAACACTAATCAGTATTGTGTAAAGTGCAACACTTACACACTTTCCTTACAACCACTTTGAGCTGTTTAGTAATTTCAAATAGACTTGCTTATGTGGTTGTGAACAAAATTCAAGTTTGAAGATGACTGCTGCTACTGTTTTATAGCAAAATGTGTTTCATACAAAGCAATATTCTGGAAAATAATATATTTTTCCAAAATGTCTGCATAATTAAATGTTTAACATAATTACACATTGCATAATTTGCACACTACCGGCAATTATTTATTATTCTCTGTCTGTACTGTGTTGTGTTGTCTGTCCGCACTTGTTTGTTTGTGTTGCACTTGTGTCTTGTATGCACTGTCTATGTTGCACCATAGTCCTGGAGGAACGTTGTTTCGTTTCACTGTGTACTCTGTATGTAGTTGAAATGACAATAAAAACCCACTTGACTTGACTTGACTTTAATATGTAAACAGTCATTTAGAGTTTGCTGATGTAAAATGCTCTATTCTATTCTATACTAGGTTGGACATCTGAGAAGCTTTTACAGAGTTAGAGTTAATACCTGTTGCTTGATGTCTCAGTCATTGTTTTCAAAGAGCTTTAAAAGTTTTTGGTCAATGCCTGCAGGGCATTGTAAGGCTTCTGATACTCAGATTTCCAGCTGCATTTCATGCTGCCATCTTTTCATGAATCTTAGCTCACCACCTTAAGCTCAGAGTTGCTAATAAATTCCGGAACTACAGGTCTTTACTGTGATCTTGTTCAAGAACTCATTGGTTGTTTCATCTGAAGATGCAAAAAGTCTTGGTGTGGTTCTGGATGATCAGACTACTGTAACTTGCTCCTGGTTGCTCATCCTACACATGATCCTGAAATCCACTAATGTCACACCACTGCTATGTTCCCCCGGCCGGCTTCCTGTGCTGGCTTTACATCTTGATACATGCCTGCAAAACCAAAAATGGACTGGGTGGCAAAGGTCAAAACTTGATCCATACCTTGAGTCCTTTGATCTAACTTCAAGTATTACTTTAAGTCGCAAGAGGAAAGGAAGTTGTCTGTACATACATATACATGCAGCCAGGGGTTCACTCTTTATCAATGAAAGATTGGTGAGGGTGGTGGAAGAGGGAGAGGAAACATACATAATATATGTTATACAGAAGGAAATTACTGGCTAGTATATTTTTTTCCCAGATGATGGCACACAGTGATGCCTCCAAACATCATACTTTAATCAAATGAGAATTTTATCTCTTACCATTTAGACAGCCAACAACTGGAGGTTTGCAGGTTTGTGTTGTTTGTGCTTAATGCTGTAGCAACAGTCTTTCTATATCACATGCAGCCATCTTCAGGAGATAGTTTATGAAATCATGTGTTTCACTGATCTACGAGTAGCTGAGCTTTGACCTTTTTGGGTGTATTTCATGCTAAAGGAGCAATGCCTTATCAGCCGGGACCACACAAGACCTGACTGAGGCTGTCAACTGAGTGGAAAAAGATGAGCTGTCCTGTGGTCCCTTGCAAATGTTTTCTGACAACTTGTTTTTGTCTTTGCTATAATCCCCCCCCCCCCCCCCCCCCCCCCGTCAGACCTCCAGCACAAACACATTTCGTCAAACACATGGGCTGAGGGCAACCGGCGGCCACAACTCACTGTGTAATAATAAGCAAGAACCGTTCAGTGTCACTGAGCAATAGTCTCTTGTAGAGATATGTGTTTTGGTTGGATGACCAGGAGTATGTTTAGAGGGTGTATTGTTGATGTGAACTAAAACATGCTTCAATATTCTTCTATATAAATCAGGTGCAAGAGCACATTTATACGTCATTCACATTAAAAACATATTAGCCCTGCTTTCTGCCTCGCTTTGAAGCCAGCGCTTCAGGACAGCACTGTTCTTTTGGGGAGTGTTTTCGAGAAGGTCAAAACTTTCTGAGACGTTCTCCATAGAGGCCTCGGAGGGGTAACAATTTATTCTCGAGTGTGACGCTGGAAAGCACAAACAGCACCTGGAGCCGCATCCGTAAAACATTGATGGCTTTAATTTGATTTTACCTGAAAGTACATGTGCATGGAAATCGATATTGATCATCATTAGCTTCCACCCTGACGTACACGATGTGCTAGCAGGTCATTACAGTGCGTGATCTGTGAACTGTGAACACTTCTAATAAAATACTTAATAAAACACTTTTAATAAAAGCTTAAATCCTAACTCATAATGACTACTGGATTAGCCAGTTAGCCCATTAACAGTCTGCAGTTTGTGATGGTATGTATGTATTACTGAGCCTGAGCATCCGCAAGCTGGGGCAAAAAAAATTCTGTGCACTCCTCCTTCTACTGTACTATGGTTGTGAACATTGTGATTGTTTACAGGTACCATGGGTTCAGAGGTAGCGTAGTGGGACAGTGTAGCTTGTGACAGAAGAGCTGACCTATGTAAGGTCATCATTAATGCTGAACAATATATACATGTTTTGTAGCAACGCATGATGCCGTCCAGACAACATCTTTTTCAGGGTAGATCTAGCTTAATCATCAGGACAATGTCTTGCCACAGGTTGCAAGTATCACAACAGCATGGCTCTGTAGTTAAAGAGTATGGGTGCTAAACTGCAAGGATTTCAAACGACAGGTGTCTAATTTGTATGATCAGATTGTAGTTGCAACTAAAGTTATTCACATTAGTTGTGAGAGTAATGTAGTAGTGTGTACACACTGTTTAGTAAGGGGCAAAGAATTGCAAGCCTAACGACAATAACTAGCTAACTGAGCGAATGTACTATGTATAACGAGTTTACGTTTTCTTTTATTAATTTAACTACAGCATGAAAAGAGCATGACATTAGCTTAAGTTGGCCTGGTTAACAATCGGCTATCTATCTATTTGACTGTGAAGGAAGACAGGCTAAAGTTCTAATCGTTTAAGGAAGCAGTCACTGTAAACTACAAAAGCATAGTAGTTTACATTGAAGACAGTGAACAATGTTATCTAAATATGGTATACGCTAAAATATGATGATATAACACTGAGTTTCTCATCACAATTTCTGAAGCCATGAACTGGCGTGTTCTAAATGTTGAAAATACACAGGAAACGCAAATGTCGCTTGAGGGTAATGTCATGTGGCTGCTTGTACAGACTACAGAAAATCTGTTCTGCTCAAATCGGAAATGGTGAAAAACTGGGTTTAAGCGGCCTTGAAGAGCCAATTTGGAGGTTTTCTTGCCACCTGGTTCACCTCACTCTTCAGTAACCAGGTTTAATGGTTGTGTCTGAGTAAGGGAGTAGCAAACTGTGCAGAATACCAACTTTCCATATACCCTATGCTTTCATTGGCTGATTGGTTAATTGTATTGTATTGTAAAGTGGCTGCTGAGTATCTGTTAAATTAAGGGCTTTTCAAAATAACCACATTCATAGAATCCAAGCCAAACCCCCAAATTCTATTGTTGAGGTGAGAGTGAGCCTCAGTGAATAGTAGTGGAAGAAATGTAAAATACTTTATACACCAACCAAGACAGCACTTGTACTGTCTGAAGGCAAAGGGACAGGGGCTCAAGCACCCCACGGGGGTTTATCTATGCATATGCAGATTTGTGATATCTGCTCAGTGTTATGTGCTGTGAGGCCACATCCAAGTTGTACATTTATTCAAGCATACACTCATTTAGACACTAATGTTGACAACTTGCGAAATTTTATATAAAATTCATGTGTTTTATAAGGACCTTGACTTGCTAGAAGATGAAGAAATGCCTACTTCTTACTCCATGTGTTTAAATAAAGCCTTTTTTGCCTCATTGCAAAATCTTTCCTAACCTCATTTCAATGTCATTTTCTCTCCGGTTCTTTTCTTTAGCAGTCTACAAGCTCGGACCCCAGTGACTCCAGCAGCCTGTTGCTGCTGATTGCTTATGAGTAGGACAGGGAATGGTTGAATTTCTAATAGACAACTGGATTTAACATTATTGCTCACATTATCATGCAGCAAGTCCAGTGAGATCCATTTACATGACCTAGTTGTTGCAGTTGTGAATAAAAAAGGTATTGTAACACTAAGTTTGGCAGCGATGTGAGGCCAAAACTGTTTCATTTTGTAGAGCTGATATTAAACACATTGAGTGAATGTACTTAAGCATTTCTGGTCCACCACAGCTGCATCGAAAAACATGTGCTCTGCATGTTTTTAATTTCCTAAGAATGCTTAGTGCTGTTTGTCAGAGTCATCTCCTTTCCCCAGGGTTTACGACTAGAGCACACTATATTCTATATTCTGTTTGCTTCAGCGTTCATTGACCACAGCAGCTAACCAAAATACATTTAACCCATAGAAGTCTGGAGTCATGTTGCTGTGTCGGTACACATAATGCACACAACATTACAGATTACACAAATAACTACATAGTTGTGTTTTTATTAAATTAACATTCTGTATTAATGGAATACAACAAAACTGTAGTACAATAATACATCAAATTAAAATCATAGACACAGTTCAGTCCAAAAGTCAGAGACCACATGTGACAATCCATCTAATTTGCATTTTATTCTAATTTAATACAGTTTTGGTGGTTTCATTAATTTGAGTGATAAGTAGATTCTCTGACTGGCTAAATTTTAGAACAGCTTGGTACAGTACGTCCCCTTATTGCTGTAATGACACTGCCAGATAACTCTAGCATGGACTCCAGTTTGTTTAAAAGCCTCTGGTCAGTAGATCAAATCTAACACTCATCTGAACATGTGTTTCAACAGAAGGAAAAAAAAACGTTTAATAGGGACCCAGAAATAGTGCTGAATTTCAAATATTTCTTCTTAATTTTAGGTGTCAAAACGTTAAAAACATTAAAAAACTCCAATCTAACTCTTCTTCTGCTTATTTTTATTAATGAGATCTAATGAGCTTTTGTTATTTAAACTATTTTCAGTACTTCCATATATTCAACTTAAAGTTACATGTATCATGTAAAGTCATTTCAGACTATCAATCTGAAATCAGTACTGCGGCAACACTGTGACGGGAAAGACACCAAAAAAATGTAAAAACAACTTATTTCACAAAGCTTAGTTTACAAATGTACTATGACATTTTTAAAAAGTAAAATATATATAAAAAAATAATATTTAATGTATATAATAAGCTATATACATTAAATATTGAGCTTCTGCAGGCTAGGGTTACCAGATGAGAATGAGAGAAATTCAGGGCATGAGACTTGGAATCTGTGTGTCATGACAGAATAATTAGAATAATTTAGATCAGACACATCAATTCTAATAGTCAGTTAATATTCTGAGCATATGATCAAGATCATGTTGGCCTTACTCGAATATAAGAATCGAATATCTATAGCTGACCTGTTGACCACACACACACACACACACACACACACACACATACAGAATTACGGTATAGTATCATCTCTTTATATCTTATCATTCTGTAACATTAATTAGCTAATACACATACAGACAGCACTACTCTAGCACCTTAACTTTAATAACACACAGACTAACCAACAGCACAGCAGCAATAAACCCTCAGATAGTCACTCCTAGCTAACAATAACAGAATAAAGAGTGATCAGAAATATGGACTGCTGATAATGACGCCAATGTGTTGGTTATGAGTGATTAAAACTTACTAGACACACGACACCAGTCAAATAAAGCACTGACACTGTGGGTGCACGCGATGCTGCACTGAGAGAAAGAGAAGCTGGATCATACCATTTTGCAAGGCATTCGTTGTTAAAATAATTGGTTTGACCATATACTCTCTATGGTTTTAACATTTCCAGCTTGTCAGAGACAAAGTAACGTTAAAAGAAAAACTATTATAATCTTTAAGGTGCTGTGGCTCAATTTAGGGGTGCTTAAGCTAAGGCTAGCCTTAATTGACAATTACAGAAATATGCAGCATTTCGGTTCACTTTGACTTATTATAGCTTTATGATTCTTGGCCTAAGAATAAAAGTGTCACACTTCCAGATTAAGTCAAATTTTAGTCCTCCAGTCCAGACTGTGGTCCAAAACAAAGTAGGTGTGAAAGCACCCTAAAATCCATGCCGATGTCTTCTGATACATCACTCCATTCATGTTTCCTTTAGTGAAGTTAATTCTCCAGTACAGTACAGAGTATTTCACAGTTAATATGCTGTTTTTTTTCAATATGCTTTTTCTCCAAATATGAGGAGCTAATTGCTTCCAAAAGTTCTGTTTTAGTTTCAGCTGACCAGAGTGTTGTGTTCCAAAAGGGGAAAATTGCTGTGCAGTTAGTTTCTTATTGTTCTCTGTGTAACTGTTGTTCTTGCCACTTTTAGGTCCTGCAACTGATTTTGACAGACTGCAGCCTCTTGCCTTCTCTATAATTAGTCTGAGAAAAATCTTGTGTGGTTCCAAGAACACCCCACTTGCATATTAAACAAGCATCATGTGAGAATTGGTATTTTTGCTCATTTTGCTCTCTACAGTTGCTGAATGTTATTCAGTTCTCATAAATACAAATCAGACTTTGAGCCCGCGTCAGGTACACAAATTGTTGATGAGTTGAAGGCCACAGAATCCGATTGATGTTACAGACTACAACCGCGATATTGATTGTTTATGTGTAAAGAACTGAAATTGAGAGGCTAATCTGTAGCCATGTAGACACATGCAGATTCTGCAATGGAGTTGGAATTTGGCATGATGCCTGGAATGCGCAATGCTTTGTCCACAGTCAGCTCAGAGGCCAGGCCCCAGTGAAGCAGAGGGCAGATGCGGTTGAAAAGTCCTTGTTAGTTTTGTTAAGCAGAAGAAGTTCTTCCTTTGTTTTGTGTAGATATTGCAGATTGGAGAGAAATGCATTTTGTAAAGATGTATGAAACCCACACCATCTCGAATTTACGAGCATGTCAGCAAAGATAACTTCATAAGAGACGAAGCCATGTCCACTTAAAAGGTAGAATAGTATTACAGGATTTTATACAGAGGGGTTTCAAACTTTGAAGACAGATAAAACCTTTTGCATGCTTTCCTGAAACAGGACCTGAAAAAACTGCTAAAGACCAGAAAACAGTGATGCCACAGATGAAGTAACAGCCTACATCGCAATCTCTCAGGAATAACATTAGCAGGGATGTACACTCTGCTGTCTTTAGTCATATAACTCTCTTAAATGCTTTTATGTCATTTAACTGTTGCCAACGAATAAAAGAAAGATTAGCTCTTGTCTGGTCTCTTGCTTGGTCACTCTTTTTCTCTTACTTGCTTTCTATAACAACTTCTTCTTCAGCCTCTTCGCAGCATCTGCCATGATGTCCTTGCTGGGAATACTGAGCTAGCTTCTTCCTACAACTAGCTGAAGACCCATAGTTGTTGATGGGTACTGACATGGTACAGTCAGTTACATTTCGCTGTTGAAGGACTGATCATCGGGCCATCACCCCACCATCACCAGCCAGCTCACCTGTCCATTTACTGCTACACCCTCAGTTACATCACTGTGCCATCCAGATGCACCAGCATTGAGATATGATGGGACTGTTTCAGCTCACGCCCACTTTACATAAAGACTCAGTCATAGACTGCCTCAGCCAGAGACTGCCTCAGTCATACACTGCCTCTATCTGTGCAGCTTCTAAAGCTTTGCTATCCAGATTTCAAACAGAGGCTCCTTTCTTTGGTATTTAGTTCAAACTGTAAATACTGTTTGACCAGAGGAGGATGGGTCTCCCCTTGTGAGTCTGGTTCCTCCGAAGGTTTCTTCCTCCAGTTGAGGGAGTTTTTCCTTGCCACTGTTGCCTCTGGCTTGCTCACTGGGGGATATATGTTATAACTGTCTGTTTTCAAAACTCTGTAAAGCTGCTTTGAGACAACATTGTTGTAAAAAGCGCTATATAAATAAACTTGACTTGACTTGACTTGACTACACAGTTTCTGAGCCTGCTCCTCCAAAATTACACAGCACTAAAGCAGGCTTTCCAGGCCCAGTGTGGCAATAAAGGACTCAGCATTCTCCTTATTATACATCAATGTACCATCAGTATGATGTAGATGCTACTTGAATGAAAAAACTTTATATAATGTTGCTTTAAAAACTTGTCATTTTGAAAGAAGAGAATTATATTTTGGGAGCTAGTTTGCAGAGCAAAGTTTGGTTTGAGATTTCTCTTCAACACTCCCAGCGAACACACATGATTTAACATGATAAAGTATTTATTAGCCAACCCAGATCTTGGATGATAAGCACATATACAGTAATTCTGGGCTGCCATGAGAATGGGTTTGGAAATGGTGATGTTCACATTAACATTAACACAATACTTACTGCATTAGTGTTATTTATATTAATTTTATTATTTTTTGTATAGTTTAGTTTTTTAAACAGATGTTTATGCTTATGAATACATATATTTGTGTTAATGTAAAAAGTCACATTGTGTGTAATTTTATTGCACAGTGGAAATATGTCAAATGAAGAAGTGTTTGAATACTTCATCTTAAAGCATATTTGCAATGAAGAATGTTTGAAGTAAAAAAAGTATCTGACCACACGCACAGACTGAACTTGTTTTCTGTCAACTCTCTGACAAACAACCGCTACTTTAAAGGAAAGCCATCAAAGAGCTTTTTTTAAATTATTCGCTGCATTTATTGACACTAACGTGTAGCTATGATATTTTTGTTCAACATCTTAGTCATTTGAGAAAATACCACACCATTCCGATGAAATTACACTTCTACAGGTAATGGCTGTGAAAAAGAGTTTGCATATGTTCTGTGAGGACCGTTTCCCTCTGAATCTAGCCACTAATTATGCTATATGTTACAAGTTCCGTGCACAAGATCCGAACAGAAGAAGTCATTAAAGGATTCTCGGTTACCAAGCTGACTCACAAGCGCAGGGCAAAATTAGAGAAAGCAGAGCTGGTATTCGTAAAAATAACACATTTTAATCATCTCTTATGTCGGGCCTCTGTCGGAAATCTCAAATCTCAACTAGCAAGCTGCTAGCATGCAAAGGCAGGAGCCAAAACTCACATACAAATACCATCTAGCCAGCATGCCTTTTTCCAACTGAGTCATGCAAGACTGCTCGTAACATGATCGAAGCTCCGGTTATCCTTTCAAAGAGAAATTATGCGCCTATTAAGCTTCTGGGTAATGATTCTCTGTCTTATACCAAGTTCTGCCATTGGTTGGTTGACTTATGAAGGAAATACTTTTCTTCCTAGCTAGCCTAAGTTTCTAATTCATGGCCAAGTAGCCTATATTTACCAAGGAAGTCTGTGGAAATCACTCTGTGATTAGCAGCAAAGGCAGTCGCAGGTTGGTGGTTTGTGTTTGGACGAGCAGATTACGAGGTTAAGGTTTTAAAAAAGTTCCTGTTCCTCGATGCTCACCACACTGTATCAGTGGAGACACATGCACACTCTCGCGCTGTGTCTGAAAGGTGAGAATCACGGAGGTCTTCCTCAAGGTTAGCATAGGCATAGAGACCAAAGCCTATAATCTGCAGAGTAAGGCTATTCTTCAGTGGCATGTTGTTGCGGTTTTGTGGCCCTGTTGATTCTGCTGCTATTCTCACCCGGCCCACAGCAGCCCTGGGGGAAAACATGTGCGTGCCAAATGTGCCTCCAATGAACTACGAGCGGGGCGCTAAGCCACAGAGTCACTCCTGGTGCTTCTGCAGCCTTTCAGAAACATCTTATAAAAGAGCAAGGTGAGGAGAGCCAAGAGGAACCAGACTGGTGTCTGCTGAGGAGAGACTAATAGGAGCTGAGGAAAAATGCTGAATTGCTGGTGTTATTTTGCTTCACTTGTTCCTGTAAACTAGTCTTAAAGTCTCAAAGAACCCCAATCTCTATGTGTCAGAATGTGTCAGAGCACATTCAGAGACTTTGGCCATGGCCCCTTTAACTTCTTGAAAACTGTTGCTGTGTTAGTTGGTGCATGAGTATGTCCATGTTAGCTGTTGTAAATACATTAGCTTGTATAATAGGTGCATCTTGTGAGTTTTCATGTTTTTTAATGTGTCTAATCCACAGTCGTTCTGACCCTCACTCCTCTATGTGTCTAATCTACAGTTATACTGACCCTCACTCCTCTATGGGTCTAATCCACAGTCATACTGACCCTCACTCCTCTATGTCTCTAATCCACAGTCATATGGATCCTCACTCCTCTATGTGTCTAATACACAGTCATGCTGACCCTTACTTCTCTATGTGTCTAATCCACAGTCATACTGATCCTCACTCATCTATGTGTCTAATCCACAGTCGTTCTGACCCTCACTCATCTATGTGTCTAATTCACAGTCGTACTGATCCTTACTACTATATGTGTCTAATCCACAGTTATACTGACCTTCACTCATCTATGTGTCTAATCCAGTTATACTGACCCTTACTTCTCTATGTGTCTAATCCACAGTCATACTGATCCACACTCTTCTATATGTATCTAATCCACAGTCATACTGACCCTCTTTTCTCTGTGTCCAATCCATAGTCATACTGATCCACAATCCTCTATATGTATCTAATCCACAGTCATACTGACCCTCACTTCTCTATGTGTCTAATCCACAGTCATATGGATCCTCACTCCTCTATGTGTCTAATTCACAGTCGTTCTGACCCTCACTCATCTATGTGTCTAATTCACAGTCGTTCTGACCCTCACTCATCCATGTGTCTAATCCACAGTCGTTCTGACCCTCACTCATCTATGTGTCTAATTCACAGTCGTACTGATCCTTACTACTATATGTGTCTAATCCACAGTTATACTGACCTTCACTCATCTATGTGTCTAATCCAGTTATACTGACCCTTACTTCTCTATGTGTCTAATCCACAGTCATACTGATCCACACTCTTCTATATGTATCTAATCCACAGTCATACTGACCCTCTTTTCTCTGTGTCCAATCCATAGTCATACTGATCCACAATCCTCTATATGTATCTAATCCACAGTCATACTGACCCTCACTTCTCTATGTGTCTAATCCACAGTCATACTGATCCTCACTCCTCTATGTGTCTAATTCACAGTCGTTCTGACCCTCACTCATCTATGTGTCTAATTCACAGTCGTTCTGACCCTCACTCATCTATGTGTCTAATTCACAGTCATACTGATCCTCACTAATATTTGTGTCTAATCCACAGTCATACCCTCACTCCTCTATGTGTCTAATTTAAAGTCATACTGACCCACACTTCTCTATATGTCTAATCTACAGCCGTACTAACCCACACTTCTCTATGTGTCTAATTTACAGTCATACTGACCCACACTTCTTTGTATGTCTAATCTACAGACGTACTGACCCACACTTCTCTTTATGTCTAATCTACAGCCGCACTGACCCACACTTCTCTAAATGTCTAATCTACAGCCGTACTGATCCTCACTTCTATATGTATCTAATCCACAGTCATACTGAGTCACACTCCTCTATGTGTCTAATCCATGGTCATATTTACCCACATTATTCTATTTGTTGTTTATTCATTGCTCGTTCCTCCCATACACTATTTTAACTACTGAAACCACTTAACAACACCACAGCAACCGCCTGGGATACTATAGCATCCACCTAGCAACATCATAGCAACCATTAGCAACATAATAGAAACCATAGCCTAGCAAAAGGAGGAAGTGGAAAACATTTAAGTCGTCCTGCATTACGTGTTTGCTGTAAATAAATATCTGTATAGAAAATAAAAAAGTATATACATTATATATACTGATTAGTCAAATATCTGTTTTCAGCTATGGTAAGATAATGGCCAATTAAATAACATTATTATAGAGCATTACCAAAGGCAGTGCTAATGACAGTGCATTCACTTAAATTATATCATTCAGAGATTTCTTGTCTGTGCCAATTGGTCATAGACAGTGCAAGAATCCTGATGTCAAACCTGTCTGAGTAGTAATTAAGATGCTTTGAGGAAAATGGAAACTGATCAGTTATTATATTATTTTATTATATAAATTACAAAAAAAGTTTGGTAATTGCATATTGTATTTACTATTAAAATGTTTTCTTTTGACAATATAAGTGGGGAATGTTATTTGGTTTATATTGACTTTAGGTGATGATTCTGAATATACTTTATTGAAAAAGGGACTGAGAATAATTAAAGCATCAGTTGCTTCCAATGCTTTCAATGCACAATTAGACTAAGACTATGGTGTAATAATAATTATTAATAACTTTTTCCCTCGTTCTTATTTTTATGTTCTGTAAAAAGGGAATCTGGTCTGGGCTCTGACTTTCACTTAAAGTGCTTAGGTCTTGTGACTAAGAAGTAAGATAACTTTATCTTTAACTTTATAATATTAAATTCTTGTTTTCCTTTTAAAACAGAGTTTATTGAATACATGGGCTTATATATTATTGGCCAATTGCTGTAGCTGTACCTATAATAACTCGGTTTAACAGGTTAACAGGGATGTTGTGAAGCACACTTCTGTTTGAACTTACCCCATTTTTAAAACTCTGACCTCTTGACTGCTGTTCCCAGGTTTACAACAAATGGATCAAATTTAGCCTTGTCAGCTCAGGAGACCTGCAATCAATGTCTATAATTAAACCCCTTTAGGAAGGATTTAAATAATATAATCTTCACTAAACTGCAGGAATGAACGTGACCTTTGTCGTGCAAGTGGGCGCCACAGAAATAAAACACCTAGTTTTTTCCTTGGACTTTAATTCCTTACAGACATGCATTATCACAGCACGGCAACATGTAAACAGAGATATCGTGTGACATACTGCTTGCCAGCACGGCTTTTGTTGATTTGTTGTAAAACTGAATATTTTGCTGAATATTACAACCACTGTGGAAAACACTAATTAGGTGATAAAAGTCCAGCATATTAGTTCGTTTGTTAGTTTGGAACTTCTCTGTGTTGCGTGCATTATGTATGTAAATGAAATTCTTTTTATTTGACCATTTATATGGTAATTACCATGCATTATGCCCAGAGATATAGATATAAAACTCTGGGGCTGCAAATGAATGAACCTGGTAGTCTCGTACAATGGGTGTTAATATCTTATGCAAACTTCCACATGCACTTCTAATTAGTGAACTTGGCCCTATTTTTAGGTGCACCCTTCACTGACAGCATTAATCAACTACTTGAATGCGGCTTGTATAACCTTCATAGAGAAGAATTGGCAAAACAATAACATAATCTAGAGCAGCTTCACTTCACCAGCCTAAGTTCAAAACAAATTCATATACTTATGCACACATAGAGTACAGCACTCTCTGAGTTGTTGATTGAACCTACTGTACATGCTCAGGTTTACCAAGAATTAATTAAATTCATTTATTGGACACGTTTGTGCTAAAGTAAGTAGGTGTTCTTTCTTGAATTATTTTATTTCTTTGTTAATCACTTCCTTATGCAAACTGTTGCTAATCACTAAGGATGGAATGGAACTTGTTTTCATACCAGGGGCAACATGATGCAGTCCACTCCACCATAAACTGTAACTTTGTTTCTCCTGCCACACACACAAATTAGAAAACAGAGGCTACTATTCAATGCAAGGACTGCTGGCTTAACCTTTAAATTACTTAAGATGGCCACAGATGATTATATGCTTGAGTTTGTATGACAGTTCACACTAACCAGCCAAAAATGCTTGAATCTTCAGACTCATCCGATTACCCCATCCAGCATGGGTTATTTTGATGTCGACCACTGCAACATTGATATTCCTTTATTTTTTTTGACCAATCAAGCATTCCAGATTAGTGCTTCTGTGAGTGTTTTAATGAGTCAAAGTATTTGTGTGGACCAACAAAATAAGGCTGTTTGCCAGCAATAGCATTATTAGCAATAGTATTATTCATTTGTTAATGTTCATTGGTTCCAAAATTCAATCATTCTCTCAGAGGAAGTCAATTTTAATATTTCAGGTTTTATTTAATAGTAGTAAATGGACATATGTGACTTGGTTTATAGAAGAATAGTCAAAGAAATAGCCTCATTATCATTTACCTTTAACTATGACAGGCTAAGATTATTACTACTTTTTTCCCCAGGTATTATAACTCTTTAATAGCAGGTATGCTTCTACTTTGTGTTACTCACTTTCGTGTTACTACAGAACAATTTCTCTTTCTACAGGGGTCTTTCTACTTAATAGTAATTTATATAGTTCTCTTTTTATCTTGTCATAAACAAAAGCAAATATACCAGCTGGCAAGATGAAGCCAGATTATCGTGTATTTATTTCCAGAAATGTTTTTGTATGTGTGCCCCTTTAAAAGGGTGTGAGGAGTTTTATTGTGCAATAATCTGGAAATTTGGACCCAGCTTAGTAGATTTTCACTTAAATTTTGCACTCCTCAGCTACTACAAAGCCCTGGTTTTGAAGTCTCAGTTATGACTCTGACACAACTTCTGCAAAGTTATGGTCTTGAATGGGTTTTGCCCTCCTGGCCTTGACTCAGGATTGACTACCACAAAGTGTTGGTCCTGACTCAAAACAAAATCTTGGTCTTGACTTGGACTCACCTCTAACGGGCTACATTATGACACTAGCTGGCTGATTATCTAGTCAAAGAGTTAAGTGGTAAATGTTGTTGCTGAGAGATTACACGTATTTATTGCTCATAGCAAAGGGTTGTTGGAGATAAATGATAAATCTTTACTCAGTTTTTCTGGGCAACAGCTACATAAAACTATGACGCTGGAATAAAGTACATATTTGCAGGTTATTGGAGTGATTGTGCAGAGACTTGCATGTTATTTGTATGTTGCATATTTGGTATTTTGTCCAGATCATGCCAGCCTATTTTAGGTCTCATCAGAACTAGTCTGGGAGCTTAATGTCTGCGCTGCCATGTTTTCCAACAGCTGAATGCACTTAAATGAGAGTGCTAACTGCCTTTCTCACTTAATAAATTCTAGCAGATGTAAAGATTGGCTTGTGTATCCCTCCCATCACTATCCTTCACCCTTTAATGAGAGCCGACTATATTATCCTGGATTCTGTCCATAGGTGCTTTAACAACACTGGGAATCAAAACACACAGTTCTTTTTCATAGCTTGAACGGCATTTTCACAAGATGTTAACTGTGAATACTGTGGCTGTTGGCTAATTTATCTTAGAGTGGTTGTGGTTGCGTTTAGGAACAGAACTAAATAACAGCCAAAGAGGGCTACAATACTGCTCCCCCTCTGGCAAACTATTGATTTATTCTACTTGGCAAATTATAATGACACCATTACATTTTACTTATTCAGAGACTCTTCAAATACATCTTTGTAGCAGTGATGAGTGGGTATCAAACACAGTGTGACTGTGTTGCCCCTGGGGAAATTAAGCTGCCAAGTTCCTGTACACGATTGTAAATGCTTTGCATTTAGTTCAAGCTATTTTGCTGCTGCAAGAATAGCTTGGAGTGTCTTTGCTGTCAGATTTTCACTACTGTCAAAGTGTTCTGTTTCAATGGTAATTGCCTGTGTTAGCTAGTTAGCATTGTTACTTGCACTGTATTTTGATGGGTTTGACTAGCTCTGCATATATACATATAAACACAAAAGTATTTGGAATCTTCTGCTGCAACATCAGGAAAATAACTGCATTTGGAGGCTCATAAAATGTGTTTCTTTGGTCAAGCAGTTGAACACAAACGTAAGGTCAAAATGCATGATGCTAAGTGGTGTAAAGCCTGCCACAACTGGATGCTAGAGTAGTTAATGTGTTCTCTGGAATGATGAATTACACTTCACTGCTTGGCGGTCTAATCACTGAATCTGGTGGATGTTAAGATAATGCTACCTACCAGCATGCAAATTGTCAACTGTAATGTTTGGTGGAGAAGGGATACTAGTCTGGGTATGTTTTTGAGGGTTAGTTACAGTGAAAGGTAATGTTAATCCTACAGCATACAAAGACATTTTAAACAATTATATCTCAGTCTGGGAAAGGCCCTTTGCTGTTCCACTATTACTGTACGCCTGTGCACCAAGTAAGACTCATACACAGATGATTTGATAAGTCTGGCTTGAACAGAGCCTCGGCCTCGACTCCACCGAACACCTATGGGATGATCTAAAACATTGATTGCAAGCTACGCCATCTTATTAAACATCAGCATCTGAATCTTCTTGTTAAACATCAGTATCTAAATCAATGGGTACAAATTCCTAAATACACACTTTCAAATATTAAAAGCCTTCCCAGAAGAGTGGACAAAGGGGGCAAACTCTATATTAATCCCCCTGGTTTTGGAAAGTAATGTGTGATAAGCAGTGCAATGTTCAGGTGTCCACATACTTTTGGTCATACAGCGCAAATGTGTTTGAATTGAAGCATTACTTTACAATCGATCACATTTCCATTTACAATGGGTGGGACCACTTAAGCTAGGGCAAATGTGTCTAGGGCTTCCTCAATGCCAATAGTGATGTCAGCCATAGTCCATACAGGTTTAAAGCAGTTCAAAACAGGTCTGATATATGTAATTCTCAAAAGCACAGTTGTGTAAAGACAAAGCTTTGCAGCTCATATATATAAGCAAGCGGTAAGAACAAAAGTTAGATACGTCACAGCTTATGCCTAGTTCACACTACACGATTTTAGCCGGATTTTTCAGCCGCTGACTGTTTTTTGTAGATCAACGTAAAAAACCTCTGTTTGGAGACAAATCGGCGACCACTCAGCGCTCGCTCAGTCGTGTAGTGTGAACTGCTGAAAGACGCTCACCGAGCCATCGCCAGCATACCTAGGCCAGTCGGCAACTGTGAGTCAACAGCAGCATCCAGCTACAGCCATTGCATAGAGAGAACCGTGTCAGCGTTGACGCAATCTCTCTGCTGCTGTGGGCGATGCGACAGTTGAGAAGGAGTACACAAACAGTAAACAATGGCTGCGAGAACCTTTTTCCATCTTCTCATCCACATTCGCTCCTTTTTCTTCTTTCTTTCGTCATTGCAAATCAGCGCAGTAACAACTTGACGTGTGTTTTGCAAATTAAGCGTGTTCTAGGAGGTGCGTTTAGTTTTCATGAGAGATTAGTTCTCCTGTGTTCTTGTTTTTGGCAGCAGCCAGATGAGTGGGCGGTTCCCCAGGGTGAAAATCGTGTAATTGGTGACCCCGTGTTGCAGATCAGTCATGTAGTGTGAAAGCCACAACAACTAAAAGACTTGCGATTACAGCTCAACCAGTTATGTAGTGTGAACGGCACAAATACCTGACGACTCAAAAAGTCGTGTAGTGTGAACCAGGCGTTAATGTTTTACAGTGAAGGAAAAATCCCAGGACTCTTGCGTGTCCTGCCTTGATACTGTAGGGTCTCTTGTAGTCTGGGTCTTTATAATGCATGTATGTTTGTGTGTGAGTTCACAATGATCAATGAGACCTTTGGCTGGCTACAATCAAGCATGCTACGGCAATTACACTTCTATCCCCAGTTGGAAAGAGCTTCAAAGATGTCTGTCTATGCCAAGGGAAAGGGGATGTCAAGAGTTGGAGCTGCTGAAAACCAAAATGCCTCAAATTCATGAAAAACTGATCATTTTTTACAGACAGCTATTTGCATTCCTACTGAAGCGTGCAACGCGGTGCTGCGGTTTGGGAGGCAATCAGCTAATCTCGGTCCTATGATAAATACCCTTCACCAGTTCATTTCTCTTGTGTGTTTCTGTTTTCCAGGCAATTTCACTCACTGACAGACCCAAGTGTGTGTTACCGCCAGGGAAAAGTGTATGGGTGTTTATCTGGCGGATGTAAACGGCTGAAAAATGGAGGTCAAACAACTGGTAATGGAAGTGTGTTAGCATGTACGCTTATTTCCAGTTGAGTGATAGTGTATGTGTGTGTGAAGTAAATGTCCTTGACTTCCACTTTGTGTAATGGTGTTGTGGTTTGTCAACTTGCAATAACTAATTGAGCATACTGGTCACAGAACAGTAGGCTCGAGTCATGTTTCTTGCAGTCTTGTGTATGCTAACATGCTAAAATCCCAGACTGAACTGTTCCTTAACAACAACCACTCTGCTCAGTGGTTAAACCGTAATATTGATGAGTAGATTTAGGTTCAGTTTCACCACTTCAATCTCACGCATGAGATTTGAGCTAATTTAGCAGTGCCAGTGAAAAACAGGTGTCTCCCACTTCATAGGAGAGGCCACTTTCAATGTAAGTCAGTGGAACCAGAATTTTTTTCATGCGATTTTGGAGCATTTCTATTGGCCCATTCATCATGAAACTTTCCCACAATGTAAACGGCAGCTGGTGTATCTAATTGATTTAGAAAAATAGAAATCAACAAAAATGGAGATACATGTTTTTCATTAGACAGCGACGATATGCTGGACGCACAATAGATACTGGCCAGTGCTGGACTTTCTAGCATGACTGGTAGCTTCTGCAGCAACAGACTAAAGAGGTTCAGAAGCACACAGTAAAATTCAGAAGAACAGAAAAACACCTTTTTTTATTTAAAAAAAACAAAACGTGCAGATGTGTTTGAGAGCTGACAACATAAGAATGCCGAATTTGAACCGCAATTTCAAAGAAAAAACATACTTTGTGAAAGAAATAAAAACAGGAGGAGACCCCCCAGATTAGCAGGATAGCATTTGTCTAAATCCAACCTAATCAGCAACACCTTTTACCATCTTCTAGCTTTAGTTCTGACCAAGTTTATTTACTACCAATGCTGTTCTCAATGCAGGATTGTTCTGACTAGTTTCAGCAGAACTGTCTCTACGCTCGACTGAAGAAGTAGCGCTTGTAGATGATGACAAAACACAATATGTAGATAAATATACAATTACATCATTTTACTTGATTGGTGTTTTGACTTTTGTACTTCAAGTTTAAATTAAGACAAGTGACCATCCTGCTTACTGAACCAACCAACTTATGGTCACAGCCTGAAGAGGTAAAGGGGGCCAGGGGTGGGGTTAGGGGGGTTTAATACAGTGTTTATCCTGCTATAAGGACACTGCTGGGTCTTTGCCAAGTGGGTCAGCCATGCTGGAGCTTGCTGTACCCCAGGAGAGCAGTGTTTTGTCTGTGTGCAACTGTGTGTGTGTGTGCTGGTGTGTGTGTGTGTGTGCTGGTGTGTGTGTGTGTGTGTGTGTGTGCTGGTGTGTGTGTATGTGTGCTGGTGTGTGTGTCAGACAGAGAAAGAAAACAGCACTATTAGCTTTGAGCCATTCATATTGTAAGTCTCCAGACTGAATGGATGACTGAATGTTTTGCTGATGGCTCCATATGTATGCATTTGTGTGTGTGTGTGTGTGTGTGTGTGTGTGCGTGTGTGTGTGTGTGTGTGTGAGAAAGAGAGATAAAGGAGTCTCTGATTGTATTTATTTTATTTTACCTTCAGGGGAAACCTCTCAATAGTTCTTGGAAAACTATTCATGTTTAAGGAGAAGGAGCTTAGGAAGGGGAAAAAATAATAAAACGAGGTTATGGTAGAAACTGCTGATGCAGATGTTTTGTGGCGTTCATAGCAGGAATTTTGCTGCAGTTTAAAGTCTCTGATTAACTTTCATTTAAAGTTCAAAAAATGAACTCATGATTAATGTTTAATATATTCTAGTACAATCTGTAACATGCAGGATGAGTGATCTACGTTTATGTCAACGTCTAATTTCTGAAAGTGTATATAAGTTTTGTGTGTGAGATCGATAACCACTGGCAACCCTTTTCCAGATGTGCAGGAGCGTGGACCATCTGGACACCCAGGGCTGCTCTGTTAAGCCAAGTCAGGTAAATATAGACGGCACACATTCTTGTTTCTCTTCATGTTTTCTTAGCGTTTCATTGTGCTTCACTTAGTGTTTCATTGTGTTTTACCAGGTCTGGGGCAGTCAGTGGTTTGTTCCAAAAAAAAAAAAACAGCTTCTTTGTTTTATTTGCAATTTTCTTTTCTTTTTCATCGATTTCCTTTTTTCTCAGTAAGTGGTTCCTGGCAGCTAAAAATCTCATAAGACCTACAGCTTTAAGTTTTCTTCTCACACAGGAATGATGGACAGAAACACCTGTGTCGTTTTTTGTTGTCTAGAGGAGGAGTGGAGTTGATCATCTCTTAAAGATTATAGCTTTAAGTAGTGTTTATCTGATGGTGCCAGTTCAGGTGGTCCAAAAGATCTTGCATGTTTGAAGAGAAGAGGGAAGCCGGTCGACTAGTCAGGCTGGGGAGAGAAAGCTGGTTCTGTGCTGGGAACAGAGCTGGAGTGTCTTACATCAGTGGCAGAGAGAAGGTCCCTTTGTAAACTGCTGACCCTCATGGACAATGCTGACCACCCTCTGCAGAGTTCCATCATCAGGCAGAGGATGGAACTCCACAGACAGATTCAGAAAGTCTTTTGTCCCTCAGGCCACTGTTTAACTCACCACAGCACAGTAAAACTTAATCCTGTAATACCAAACCTCTATATCAGCTATCAGACACTGTTATACTCTAAACCCCTATATCAACTATCAGACACTGTTGTACTCTGTTGGGTGCAGATCACTTCTATATCACTTCTATATCAGCTATCAGACACTGTTATACTCTAAACCCCTATATCAGCTATCATACACTGTTATACTCTAAACCCCTATATCAGCCATCAGACACTTATACTCTAAACCCCTATATCAGCTATCAGACACTGTTATACTCTAAACCCATATATCAGCTATCAGACACTGTTATACTCTAAACCCCTATATTAGCTATCAGACACTGTTGTTCTCTGTTGGGTGCAGATCACTTCTATATCACTTCTATATCAGCTATCAGACACTGTTGTACTCTAAACCACTATATCAGCTATCAGACACTGTTATACTCTTAAACCCTATATCAGCTATCAGACACTGTTATACTCTAAACCCATATATCAGCTATCAGACACTGTTATACTCTAAACCCCTATATCAGCTATCAGACACTGTTATACTCTAAACCCCTATATCAGCTATCAGACACTGTTATACTCTAAACCCATATATCAGCTATCAGACACTGTTATACTCTAACCCCCTATATCAGCTATCAGACACTGTTATACTCTAAACCCCTATATCAGCTATCAGACACTGTTATACTCTAAACCCATATATCAGCTATCAGACACTGTTATACTCTAAACCCTATATCAGCTATCAGACACTGTTATACTCTAAACCCATATATCAGCTATCAGACACTGTTATACTCTAAACCCCTATATCAGCTATCAGACACTGTTATACTCTAAACCCCTATATCAGCTATCAGACACTGTTATACTCTAAACCCATATATCAGCTATCAGACACTGTTATACTCTAAACCCCTATATCAGCTATCAGACACTGTTATACTCTAAACCACTATATCAGCTATCATACACTGTTGTACTCTGTTGGGTGCAGATCACTTCTATATCACTTCTATATCAGCTATCAGACGCTGTTATACTCTAAACCCCTATATCAGCTATCAGACACTGTTATACTCTAAACCCCTATATCAGCCATCAGACACTTATACTCTAAACCCCTATATCAGCTATCAGACACTGTTATACTCTAAACCCATATATCAGCTATCAGACACTGTTATACTCTAAACCCCTATATTAGCTATCAGACACTGTTGTACTCTGTTGGGTGCAGATCACTTCTATATCACTTCTATATCAGCTATCAGACACTGTTGTACTCTAAACCACCATATCAGCTATCAGACACTGTTATACTCTTAACCCCTATATCAGCTATCAGACACTGTTATACTCTAAACCCATATATCAGCTATCAGACACTGTTATACTCTAAACCCCTATATCAGCTATCAGACACTGTTATACTCTAAACCCATATATCAGCTATCAGACACTGTTATACTCTAAACCCCTATATCAGCTATCAGACACTGTTATACTCTAAACCCCTATATCAGCTATCAGACACTGTTATACTCTAAACCCATATATCAGCTATCAGACACTGTTATACTCTAAACCCCTATATCAGCTATCAGACACTGTAATACTCTTAACCCATATATCAGCTATCAGACACTGTTATACTCTAAACGCCTATATCAGCTATCAGACACTGTTATACTCTAAACCCCTATATCAGCTATCAGACACTGTTATACTCTAAACCCCTATATCAGCTATCAGACACTGTTATACTCTAAACCCATATATCAGCTATCAGACACTGTTATACTCTAAACCCCTATATCAGCTATCAGACACTGTTATACTCTAAACCCCTATATCAGCTATCAGACACTGTTATACTCTAAACCCCTATATCAGCTATCAGACACTGTTATACTCTAAACCCCTATATCAGCTATCAGACACTGTTATACTCTAAACCCATATATCAGCTATCAGACACTGTTATACTCTAAACCCCTATATCAGCTATCAGACACTGTTATACTCTAAACCCCTATATCAGCTATCAGACACTGTTATACTCTAAACCCCTATATCAGCTATCAGACACTGTTATACTCTAAACCCCTATATCAGCTATCAGACACTGTTATACTCTAAACCCATATATCAGCTATCAGACACTGTTATACTCTAAACCCCTATATCAGCTATCAGACACTGTTATACTCTAAACCCCTATATCAGCTATCATACACTGTTGTACTCTGTTGGGTGCAGATCACTTCTATATCACTTCTATATCAGCTATCAGACACTGTTATACTCTAAACCCCTATATCAGCTATCAGACACTGTTATACTCTAAACCACTATATAAGCTATCAGACACTGTTATACTCTTAACCCCTATATCAGCTATCAGACACTGTTATACTCTAAACTCCTATATCAGCTATCAGACACTGTTATACTCTAAACCCCTATATCAACTATCAGACACTGTTATACTCTAAACCCCTATATCAGTTATCAGGCACTGTCATACTCTAAACCCCTTTATCAGCTATCAGACACTGTTATACTCTAAACCCCTATATCAGCTATCAGACACTGTTATACTCTAAACCCATATATCAGCTATCAGACACTGTTATACTCTAAACCCATATATCAGCTATCAGACACTGTTATACTCTAAACCCCTATATCAGCTATCAGACACTGTCATACTCTAAACCCCTATATCAGCTATCAGACACTGTTATACTCTAAACCCATATATCAGCTATCAGACACTGTTATACTCTAAACCCCTATATCAGCTATCAGACACTGTTATACTCTAAACCCCTATATCAGCTATCAGACACTGTTATACTCTAAACCCCTATATCAGCTATCAGACACTGTTATACTCTAAACCCCTATATCAGCTATCAGACACTGTTATACTCTAAACCCCTATATCAGCTATCAGACACTGTTATACTCTAAACCCATATATCAGCTATCAGACACTGTTATACTCTAAACCCCTATATCAGCTATCAGACACTGTTATACTCTAAACCCCTATATCAGCTATCAGACACTGTTATACTCTAAACCACTATATCAGCTATCAGACACTGTTATACTCTTAACCCCTATATCAGCTATCAGACACTGTTATACTCTAAACCCCTATATCAGTTATCAGACACTGTTATACTCTAAACCCCTATATCAACTATCAGACACTGTTATACTCTAAACCCCTATATCAGTTATCAGACACTGTCATACTCTAAACCCCTTTATCAGCTATCAGACACTGTCATACTCTAAACCCCTATATCAGCTATCAGACACTGTTATACTCTAAACCCCTATATCAACTATCAGACACTGTTATACTCTAAACCCCTATATCAGCTATCAGACACTATTATACTCCACATCCCTATATCAGCTATCAGACACTGTTATACTCTAAACCCCTATATCAGCTATCAGACACTATTATACTCCACATCCCTATATCAGCTATCAGACACTGTTATACTCTAAACCCCTATATCAGCTATCATACACTGTTGTACTCTGTTGGGTGCAGATCACTTCTATATCACTTCTATATCAGCTATCAGACACTGTTATACTCTAAACCCCTATATCAGCTATCAGACACTGTTATACTCTTAACCCCTATATCAGCTATCAGACACTGTTATACTCTAAACCCCTATATCAGCTATCAGACACTGTTATACTCTTAACCCCTATATCAGCTATCAGACACTGTTATACTCTAAACCCCTATATCAGCTATCAGACACTGTTATACTCTAAACCCCTATATCAACTATCAGACACTGTTATACTCTAAACCCCTATATCAGTTATCACTGTCATACTCTAAACCCCTTTATCAGCTATCAGACACTGTCATACTCTAAACCCCTATATCAGCTATCAGACACTGTTATACTCTAAACCCCTATATCAACTATCAGACACTGTTATACTCTAAACCCCTATATCAGCTATCAGACACTGTTATACTCTAAACCCCTATATCTGCTATCAGACACTATTATACTCCACATCCCTATATCAGCTATCAGACACTGTTATACTCTAAACCCCTATATCAGCTATCAGACACTATTATACTCCACATCCCTATATCAGCTATCAGACACTGTTATACTCTAAACCCCTATATCAGCTATCATACACTGTTGTACTCTGTTGGGTGCAGATCACTTCTATATCACTTCTATATCAGCTATCAGACACTGTTATACTCTAAACCCCTATATCAGTTATCAGACACTGTTATACTCTAAACCACTATATCAGCTATCAGACACTGTTATACTCTAAACCCCTATATCAGCTATCAGACACTGTTATACTCTAAACCCCTATATCAGCTATCAGACACTGTTATACTCTAAACCCCTATATCAGCTATCAGACACTGTTATACTCTAAACCCCTATATCAGCTATCAGACACTATTATACTCCACATCCCTATATCAGCTATCAGACACTGTTATACTCTAAACCCCTATATCAGCTATCATACACTGTTGTACTCTGTTGGGTGCAGATCACTTCTATATCACTTCTATATCAGCTATCAGACACTGTTATACTCTAAACCCCTATATCAACTATCAGACACTGTTATACTCTAAACCCCTATATCAGCTATCAGACACTGTTATACTCTAAACCCATATATCAGCTATCAGACACTGTTATACTCTAAACCCCTATATCAGCTATCAGACACTGTTATACTCTAAACCCCTATATCAGCTATCATACACTGTTGTACTCTGTTGGGTGCAGATCACTTCTATATCACTTCTATATCAGCTATCAGACACTGTTATACTCTAAACCCCTATATCAGCTATCAGACACTGTTATACTCTAAACCACTATATAAGCTATCAGACACTGTTATACTCTTAACCCCTATATCAGCTATCAGACACTGTTATACTCTAAACTCCTATATCAGCTATCAGACACTGTTATACTCTAAACCCCTATATCAACTATCAGACACTGTTATACTCTAAACCCCTATATCAGTTATCAGGCACTGTCATACTCTAAACCCCTTTATCAGCTATCAGACACTGTTATACTCTAAACCCCTATATCAGCTATCAGACACTGTTATACTCTAAACCCATATATCAGCTATCAGACACTGTTATACTCTAAACCCCTATATCAGCTATCAGACACTGTTATACTCTAAACCCATATATCAGCTATCAGACACTGTTATACTCTAAACCCCTATATCAGCTATCAGACACTGTTATACTCTAAACCCCTATATCAGCTATCAGACACTGTTATACTCTAAACCCCTATATCAGCTATCAGACACTGTCATACTCTAAACCCCTATATCAGCTATCAGACACTGTTATACTCTAAACCCATATATCAGCTATCAGACACTGTTATACTCTAAACCCCTATATCAGCTATCAGACACTGTTATACTCTAAACCCCTATATCAGCTATCAGACACTGTTATACTCTAAACCCCTATATCAGCTATCAGACACTGTTATACTCTAAACCCCTATATCAGCTATCAGACACTGTTATACTCTAAACCCCTATATCAGCTATCAGACACTGTTATACTCTAAACCCATATATCAGCTATCAGACACTGTTATACTCTAAACCCCTATATCAGCTATCAGACACTGTTATACTCTAAACCCCTATATCAGCTATCAGACACTGTTATACTCTAAACCACTATATCAGCTATCAGACACTGTTATACTCTTAACCCCTATATCAGCTATCAGACACTGTTATACTCTAAACCCCTATATCAGTTATCAGACACTGTTATACTCTAAACCCCTATATCAACTATCAGACACTGTTATACTCTAAACCCCTATATCAGCTATCAGACACTATTATACTCCACATCCCTATATCAGCTATCAGACACTGTTATACTCTAAACCCCTATATCAGCTATCAGACACTATTATACTCCACATCCCTATATCAGCTATCAGACACTGTTATACTCTAAACCCCTATATCAGCTATCATACACTGTTGTACTCTGTTGGGTGCAGATCACTTCTATATCACTTCTATATCAGCTATCAGACACTGTTATACTCTAAACCCCTATATCAGCTATCAGACACTGTTATACTCTTAACCCCTATATCAGCTATCAGACACTGTTATACTCTAAACCCCTATATCAGCTATCAGACACTGTTATACTCTTAACCCCTATATCAGCTATCAGACACTGTTATACTCTAAACCCCTATATCAGCTATCAGACACTGTTATACTCTAAACCCCTATATCAACTATCAGACACTGTTATACTCTAAACCCCTATATCAGTTATCAGACACTGTCATACTCTAAACCCCTTTATCAGCTATCAGACACTGTCATACTCTAAACCCCTATATCAGCTATCAGACACTGTTATACTCTAAACCCCTATATCAACTATCAGACACTGTTATACTCTAAACCCCTATATCAGCTATCAGACACTGTTATACTCTAAACCCCTATATCTGCTATCAGACACTATTATACTCCACATCCCTATATCAGCTATCAGACACTGTTATACTCTAAACCCCTATATCAGCTATCAGACACTATTATACTCCACATCCCTATATCAGCTATCAGACACTGTTATACTCTAAACCCCTATATCAGCTATCATACACTGTTGTACTCTGTTGGGTGCAGATCACTTCTATATCACTTCTATATCAGCTATCAGACACTGTTATACTCTAAACCCCTATATCAGCTATCAGACACTGTTATACTCTAAACCCCTATATCAGCTATCAGACACTGTTATACTCTAAACCCCTATATCAGCTATCAGACACTGTTATACTCTAAACCCCTATATCAGCTATCAGACACTATTATACTCCACATCCCTATATCAGCTATCAGACACTGTTATACTCTAAACCCCTATATCAGCTATCATACACTGTTGTACTCTGTTGGGTGCAGATCACTTCTATATCACTTCTATATCAGCTATCAGACACTGTTATACTCTAAACCCCTATATCAGCTATCAGACACTGTTATACTCTAAACCCCTATATCAGCTATCAGACACTGTTATACTCTAAACCCCTATATCAGCTATCAGACACTGTTATACTCTAAACCCCTATATCAGCTATCAGACACTATTATACTCCACATCCCTATATCAGCTATCAGACACTGTTATACTCTAAACCCCTATATCAGCTATCATACACTGTTGTACTCTGTTGGGTGCAGATCACTTCTATATCACTTCTATATCAGCTATCAGACACTGTTATACTCTAAACCCCTATATCAGCTATCAGACACTATTATACTCTTAACCCCTATATCAGCTATCAGACACTGTTATACTCTAAACCCCTATATCAGCTATCAGACACTGTTATACTCTTAACCCCTATATCAGCTATCAGACACTGTTATACTCTAAACCCCTATATCAGCTATCAGACACTGTTATACTCTAAACCCCTATATCAACTATCAGACACTGTTATACTCTAAACCCCTATATCAGTTATCAGACACTGTCATACTCTAAACCCCTTTATCAGCTATCAGACACTGTCATACTCTAAACCCCTATATCAGCTATCAGACACTGTTATACTCTAAACCCCTATATCAACTATCAGACACTGTTATACTCTAAACCCCTATATCAGCTATCAGACACTGTTATACTCTAAACCCCTATATCTGCTATCAGACACTATTATACTCCACATCCCTATATCAGCTATCAGACACTGTTATACTCTAAACCCCTATATCAGCTATCAGACACTATTATACTCCACATCCCTATATCAGCTATCAGACACTGTTATACTCTAAACCCCTATATCAGCTATCATACACTGTTGTACTCTGTTGGGTGCAGATCACTTCTATATCACTTCTATATCAGCTATCAGACACTGTTATACTCTAAACCCCTATATCAGCTATCAGACACTGTTATACTCTAAACCACTATATCAGCTATCAGACACTGTTATACTCTAAACCCCTATATCAGCTATCAGACACTGTTATACTCTAAACCCCTATATCAGCTATCAGACACTGTTATACTCTAAACCCCTATATCAGCTATCAGACACTATTATACTCCACATCCCTATATCAGCTATCAGACACTGTTATACTCTAAACCCCTATATCAGCTATCATACACTGTTGTACTCTGTTGGGTGCAGATCACTTCTATATCACTTCTATATCAGCTATCAGACACTGTTATACTCTAAACCCCTATATCAACTATCAGACACTGTTATACTCCGGACCCCTATATTAGCTATCAGACACTGTTATACTCCACATCCCTATATCAGCTATCAGACACTGTTATACTCCGGACCCCTATATTAGCTATCAGACACTGTTATACTCCACATCCCTATATCAGCCATCAGACACCATGTGTACAGTCTATACATTAAATAGTACTATTTTCATTTTCACTGCCAACTGCATAACTGCGTATTTGCACTACCAGTTTTCTATCTATCTATCTATCTATCTATCTATCTATCTATCTGTCCGTCCTGTCTGTCCTGTCCTATCTATCTATCTGTCCGTCCGTCCGTCCGTCCGGCCGTCTATCTATCTATCTATCTATCTATCTATCTATCTATCTATCTATCTATCTATCTATCTATCTATCTATCTATCTATCTATCTATCTATCTATCTATCTATCTATCTATCTATCTATCTATCTATCTATCTATCTATCTATCTATCTATCTATCTGATTGTTAGGAGAAGTAGTGGTCTTTTAGTATCCAGTCAGATGGTCTTGCTTGTCATTCCCCAATAGCTTGTATACATTGGATATACATTGGACTTAAATGTTTATAGGATCTCTAAAATTGGTAAAAATCTTTACTTTTGGTGTTCAGCAAAGCACACCCTTGCCATGAGTTCCCTCCCTTGAGTTTCCATATTGTGCTTTGACCCCCCAATACAGTGCCCCTCGTCAACTATACAAGCACACGTACAGCTCCGTTTTCACAATTTACGTGGAATGTTTCATAGTTAGCATGAGACCGTAAAATGGCTGAAAGTGCTTGAGGGATTAATAACAGCGAAAGCCCTTTCAACCCACCTCCAGCAGCAGCTTCCTGGAGATCTGTCAGCGTCTGGATAAAGCGACTTCAGCGTGCCGGCGCAAAATAAATGCTGGGTGGAATATTTTCATTCTTAAGTAAATGACGAGTCGCGCGTTCTGACCTTTTCATTTGTCCCAGTGCGATATTTGGGCAGCGGCTCAAAGCGTGGGGGCCGAATATTTTTGTGGTGCAATATTGGCTGTGAGGTGCCAGCTGGCAGGTAAAGCAACAGAAATACCTTGCAAACTGGCGCGTGCTGAGCTTCGCGATGGGCCTTAGGTTGATCCACTTGCATTGAAATTCATGTTTACTAACATTTCCATTGCGAAAGCATCTTCTAAGCTTGCCCTAATAATTGACGGGTGCCAGATGAGCTTGATGGGCCTGCCAGCGTTGTGAAAACCGCATGCTGTTTTGAAACCTGACACAGCAAGCACAAAATTGTGACAGCGATAACCTGATCTCAGTGTTGTGAAGGAAACAGGAACGGTTCAGAGATTTCCATTTTCCATGCCTTTCTTTGCCGAGTACGTCCTTAGCCCCTTCTTCCTGAGCACACTGAATTCTAGGCTTAATATAAAGTATCGTAGGCAGTGGCGTGGATTTAATTTCACCTTGGGCGCACTGCTCGTACAGCCTGAACCATCATACAACAAATGTTTTTATAGTCATTTTTAGGATTAGGAATAAGCCCTAATGATTTAAAGGAATTTAAAATAACTGTAATAAAATCTAATTACCATTTGAGAAAGTGTATATTTACTTATGTTTTCAGGTATTTAATGAAGGCTATTGATATTTTATTATATAAACTGTACACAGGCTTAGTAACTTAGCTAGTAGCTTACTAACTAACTTGGTAGCTTACTAACTAACTTAGTAACTTAGTTACTTTTATCATACCTTGTTGGCAAACAAGCCGTATCTTCTTTCTGTTCAGTTAATTTCTTTAAACAAGGTATTTGAGGTGGTTTCACTGGGCCACTTTTATGCATTGAGCACAGCTCTGTCAAAACTAAATTGAAAGAATGTTTCTGAGACATTCCAAAGAATGAAAGTGAGACAAAGAGCCTTCTTCTAAATGAATCTGTGTTATCAATGGTCCTCCAGATATTAAAAGAGCAGACCCAAGTATAGACTAACACAATGTGCTTAACCTAATACCACACAAACATTTATAATATTTCACGTCTGTATTGGAGACAACATTCACAGTGTAGGGTCATTGTCCTGCTGCATCATCCAACTTCTACTGAGCTTCAGCTGGTGGACAGCCACCCTGATATTATTCTGTAGGACATCTTGATAAACTTGAGAATTCATTTTCCCTTCGATGATGGTAAGCGGTCCAGGCCCCGAAGCAGCAAAGCAGCCCCAAATCATGATACTCCCACCACCATACTTCACTGTTGGGATGATGTTTTCATGTTGGTATACAGATCCCTTTTTACGCCATACATAGTGCTGCGTGTTCTTCCCAAACAATTAAACCTTGGTTTCATCAGTCCACCAAACATTTTCCCAGTAGCGCTGTGGAGTGTCAAGGTACTCTTTGGCAATCTTCAGGCATGCAGTGATGTCTTTTTGGAAAGCAGCGTCTTCCTCTGTGGCGTCCTCCCATGGAAACCATGCCTGCTCAACGATCTGTGTGTGGTAGACTCATGAACAGAGATGTTAACCAGTTCCAATGATTCCCTCAAACTTTTACACTAGGGTTCTTTTTTTACCTCTCATTGAGTGAGCATTTTGTGTTGTGCCTTTGGAATCAACTTGGCAGGGTGCCCACTTCTAGGGAGAGTAGCCACAGTACTAAGTCATCTCCATTTATAGACAGTGTGTCAAACTTGTACCAGTTAATACCTAACGTCTTGGAGATTACTTTGTAACCTTTTCCAGTTTTATGCAAATCAACAATTCACACTTTATGACCAATTAAGGCAGAAAAACTCATTTCAAAGGGTTTACATACTTTTTCTTGCCACTGTATATAAATATCAGTTACGCTTAAAATGGGGCCCAAATGTATTGGTAACAATCTTCTATGTTGCATTATTTTCCAATTTAATACAATTGTAAGAATGGAAATAATTTTGTGTTTGTATTTTCATTTCATTCTCTTTTTTTATTCTATTACTTCCAGTATTTCTTTCTACTTTCTATCATTGAACTATATTTGAATTAAGAAATGTTAATGCCAAGACAAATTCTTTGTTAGTGATATCTTGTCTGGCCAGTAACAGTAATTCTGATCCCAGTAGCGGTGACTGTTTCCTCACCTGCTGGTCCAAGTGTGTCAGATGGTTGTGGTGACCCACATAAAGGTTGGCCATAAACACGTTGCTGAGGTCCGCTGTGGACCGCGCAGGCGGCCGCAGTTGGGGAACTGTAAAGCAGCAGCCTGACTTGGCCTCGTTTCCCTACCCACCCTCTCGTTTCTTTTTCTTTTCACTCTCATTGCTGTTCATCCCTGTTATTTCCTTGTGTTTATCTTCGGCGGAAGGTTTCACCATCTATGACCGAGCTCAAACATAGGCTGGACATTTCAGAAGTGTTTGCTAATTTAGGGTTTATGCACCACAAAATCATATCAAATTGCACCACAAAAGCTAGGTTTTATGCTGAGCTTATCTGCTGGTTTAAAAACCTTTGGTTAAATAACATGTTTTGTTGACTTTCTAAAGTTGGGCATATGCTACATCTTAAAATCTTTTTAGTTTTGTTGACACATTTAGAAAACAGGCAGAATGACACATTTACAGAATTCCCTGTTCATTTGTTGTGTGCACATGGTGTTGATTGTATACACACATAAGAAGCTTGGGAGGTTGGAATGCAGATATAGAGAAATATCTAACTACGAACTGACTGCTGGCTTGAAACTGTAAAGAAGTTCAACAAGCAGCTTCTCTCTTTCTGCAGCCACCACTCGTGAGGTGACATTTGACCTCCGCATTTAACCCATCCGTGCAATGAAACACCCACATATACATACACACACTAGTGAACATACACACATGCCCAGAGCAGTGGGCAGCCCTATCCATGACACCTAGGGAGTAGTTGGGGGTGAAGTGCCTTCAGTTGTGTCCTGCTGGTTCTGGGGATTCAATCGGCGACCTTCCGATCACAAGACTGGATCCCTAACCTTCAAACCACGAATGCCCCCAAAACTCGTGCTGTGCATTGGCTGGCAATCCAACCCAGGCCTCCCGCGTAGCAGGCGAGAATTCTACCATTGAACCACCAATGCATCCCACTTCTCTCTCTCTCAGCTCTTCTATTGCCTCCCATTGAAACACTCCTGTATTTTAGAGCAGAAACTGAAATTGCATCCCTGTGCCTCATGGTGAGCAATTAGATCCTGTTGCTCTTTTTAGAATATTTGTTACTACTGTAACACATTTTCCATGAATAAAAAAGCCCTAGTGCCCACCACCACCACAGTCAGCATGCTTCTATTGCATTGTTGAAACTATAGTATCCCCAGTTTTGTCTCTCCTTCTTATTTCGATAAGCTTGAACAGCGTCTTATGCCAATTCATCTTGGTAACACCTCGCCATTAACTCCATATCTGACAAGGAGAATGGGTTTTGCTTGACTTTGTAGTCTTCCCCTACGCTGACTTTCCAAGAGCACACGCTTCCATATCTGTCACCCTGGTTTAGGCCCTTTTCAGGTGATTTTGAACAGCTAAGATGTCTAATCCACCACATTTTCTTCCCCTTGCCTCTTTGTACATACCCTCAGTTACGATCTATTATTATTATTATTGCTATAATAGGCATGTGGATGCTTAGACGTCGAAGGTCTGGCTTTAACCACACACAGATTTCCAGGCAGAAAGCACAGCAGCTGAGAGAGATTTGTGGTTATATGCAGACGAGCCACAAACTCCCCTCGTCTTGATGTTCTTCCTCCGAGGAGAAGTACTGTTTGGTAAGCAGCTTGTGGACCCAGGAGCACAAGATGGTGCAACGTGTTGCCGAAACTCGACCCTCGCTGGTTCTGACGTGTGTGATGTCGACAAGCGCAATGTGCTGGCAGTTTAATGGAGGGTGTCAGGAAATCGGATAATGACAATAAGACTGAACTTCTGGTAAACAAGAACTTGTGCTCAGACTTACAGAGCACAGCTGGAGCCAAGTAGCGTTTAGGCCGGGAATGACCCGCTGCATTATCATCCACTGCATATATCCAGATTTAGATTCACACATTCAAGTATTCAAGTGATGAGTTTATTAGTCTTTTGAACAACACGTCAGGACATTTATGCTTTGAAACGCTTGTGGTGAGGCACCACTAATCACTTTACAGCAGGGTAGCATTATTTTTAAACTAAAAACTACTGAAATATAATGATATAGAAAAATGTACACAACATATACACTAAATGTACAGAAGGGTGGGAGGGAGCGACATACACAGAAGGGACATACACGTGGCCCTTGTTAACTAAAGTGGCTTAAAGTCAAATCTGATAATAAAATGTTCAAAATGTTCAAATTTAGCTGACAGTCATTATCTTTGGTGTAATTGCATGATTAAACTCATGTCTGGTAGGAATGTGTGTAACTAAGAGTATGTAGTTAATGGTTTATTTGCGTTTAACTAACCAAAACTATCATTCATCCTGGGCTGTTTTTGTGCCCGGCCTGTTCCCCGGGCCGCCCCTGTGACTGAACCTATGTGACTGCACCCATCCATTTCCCTGTCCAGTCTTTCATCCAGCCCCCTGTCCAGCCTTTCATCCAGCCCCCTGTCCAGTCTTGTGTTCCGTCTAATGTCCAGTTCCCTATCCAGTCTTTTGTCCAGTCTAGAACCAAGCAAAACAGCCCACACCTTATGTCACCTTATTATTGGTGGAAATCCCCTTGGCAACTAAAGTAACCGTGATGGAAAAGATCTGCTATAGACCAGATGCATCTCGTCTTTGATTCTCTTTTTCCACTCTTCCATCCAGTTCCCCATCCAGTGTCCTGTCTAGTCTTTGTCTTGTTCTTGGCCTCTCTCTTAGGCAAGCTTCTAGGGCGTGTTCGTTTTCTTGCCCCCGGAGTTGCGCTTTAAGGGGGGATTCAGTCACGCCCTGCCCTGTTTGGTCTGTCTACGTCCTTTGTTTACCCTGTGTTTGCCATGTGCTTCTGTTTATGGTTTGTCATGTGCTCCTCTTTGTTTCTGCTCTCACCTGCTTGTATTCTGCATCTCCTCCCATTGTTCCCAGGTGTCCCTTGTTATGTGTCTCTATTTAATCCCTGAGTTTGCTCCTCGTATTTGTCGTTTCCCGATTCCCATGTCCTTTTTCCTAGCCTTTGTCCTGTTTGTCCTGTTGCTTTGTCTTGTTTCGGTTTTTGCTTTGTTATTTAGTATTTAGTTTTTTCTGTTTATTCATAATGGACTATAATAAAAGACTTTTGTACTCCATGGTACCCACCTTACCCATGTCCGTCATCATCACGTATTGCTGGTAAAAACTGGAATACCATGGGGTTTAAAGTAATGTCAAACAAAAAGCTACAGTCAATGCAAAAGTTTGGGTGTTCTTGGGTATACTTACATATACATAGAACATTGATTGCTGTACATTTACAGATAATAATATATGGATACGTTTGTAAGGTATATAAGATATAAAATAATATATAAATAGACTGGAAGTGAGAATACCTAACTCCCAGTAACTCAGAGCACATGGGCTCCTCTAACTTTCTCAAAAACATAATTAAACATAAGACTCTGACCTAGTTTTAAGAGAACATGGGTGGCTGGAGGGGGGAGGGGGCTTTTTCCTAGCCTGGATTAAACTGGGCCACCCTGAACCTCCATTGCTGAACACTCCATCCTGCAAACTTGGCTGAGCGGGTGTACACACGCCTCAGTTAACTTAGCTTCCAGTTTCACAGACTTCTCCGAGACTCCCTCTGCTCTCTCTCCCATCGTAGCCCTCGGCCCGCATCCCGGATCCCCCCAGGGAATGCATAAAGGGTCTCAGCTCATGGCTCATTTGAGAGGCATTTTTGTTTATTTTCAATGTAAGCGTTTGGAAGGGGCCTGGAACCAAGCAAAACAGCCCTCACCTTGTGTCTGCCACCTTACGACGGGTGGAAATCCCCTTGGCAATTGAGGTGACCGTGATGGAAAAGATCCGCTATGGACCAGATGCGTCTCGTCTTTGATTCTCTTTTTCCACTATTTCGTCGTTGGATGAGAGTATGAGAGCAGTGGGCCACGTTTTGACGTAGGAGTCTCTTCCGAGAACCAAATAGGCTGCGGTTTGTATAAGAGGATCAGGACTTTCAAATCAAACCTGGCAGTCGAAGCTCTATTTGTGTGTTAAATGACACGGAGCAGGTTGGGATACCACCAAAACACTACATGTGAGGCTTCTCGTAAGTAATTGGTTAGTAGCTTTGCAATAACATTGTTGTGATGTATTTTAAAGACAACCCAGTGGAAAATGGATTTTCCAGTTAAGTGAGGTAAAACTCCATTTTTGAGGAACTGTCACCATTTACAGCTGTTCTTGTAGTAAATTATCAGATCTCTACTCAAATCTTGCAACGCAGGTTGTTTACGTACACAGATAATCTTCCTCTTTTCTTCTTAAAGCTTTCCTTTTTGAAGGCTTCTTAGGACTGCTTAACAGCCATGCATTAAGACGGCAAAACCCTTAATGTCATAAGTCATCTTGGATAAGGGCAATCTGCAAAGCCAATTAGCAATGTTGTGCTCAGTAAAAAAGCAAGGCTGAGGTTTCATTAGAGGGGAAAAGTTTTCCTGGCCAGACAAGAGAATTTTCCCTCTGTGGTGTTCAAAGACTGGTGATTAAGAGTTGCTACAGAAAATAAAACTTGACATCTTTGCACAAATAACGCAGAATATGGTGACTGTGGGACTAAATGGTGAAAGATAGACATAGCTGGCACCCAAGCACTTAGTTAAACAGGTGGGATGCAAGTTTGACAGATCATCCAGCAAGATTAAAAGGGGATGGTTGATGTCTTCCATGTGTGGGTGCAGTTTCTTAAATACTATGCCAAACAGTCTAATCTGATCGATCAAATCTGTTAAATTTGAACCTGCTGAACCTTGTTTACAAGCATCAAAGGCTGGCAAGGTGCCGCTGTCTAAGGAACAAACATCTACACAGTTGAGGCACATTATTATCACCACTTTCAATGGCGGTAGCGCGTAGGTGGCAGTGTTATGGTCTGGGGAATGTTTCTGTGGCAATCTCTGGGCCCACTTATCCATGTAGACACTCACAACCGATTTGCGTATGAATTCATCCTTGCAGATCACATACAACCATACATGCGGATTGTCTTTCCTGACCTGGTGGTCATAATAATGTAACTTAACTGTAGAAAACATTAGTGGTGCTCTATGTGTCTATGTAGGAATACAAAGTTTTATAGAGTTTTGATGGTTTAAATGAAAAGCATTTATACATAAGATTCTTCGAAGAACCATATTAGTGACCGAGATGTGGAATTGTGTTCTGAGGTTAGCTCTGGCTGGATGTCCCAAATAAAGATGTGGATACTACACCAACAATCAATGGGATAAATTATCCGTTGTTTTTCCCTCTGTTGTGTTCAAAACAAGTTGTCATCTTTATTGTTGAAGACGAACAGCTAATCTTGATTTATCACTCTGTGGATAAAGAAAGTTACGTCAGTGCCAGAAAACTGCCCAAAGGATTAACTCATCCACAGTACACAACTGGTAAGCTGCACAAATAGCAGCACGTTTTCATCACTGTTGTGACTGTTTTCCACATGGAGCAAGAGCTACAGGCTTAGAGGGGTGACCCTCTGTCTGTTTTTCTCCTGGCTTAGTACTGTACATTTTTTTCCCTTACAAAAGAAACAGTCGAATCAACCATGATCCGTGACCCTTGGGGCTTCCAGCTGGACTTGGTTGGTGTCCATCTTTGCAGCTGATGCTGAAGACAGGCTCCTGTGAGACTTGCCTGTGTTTACACTGGAGTTAATGTCATGGCTCCTTTTTCAGGGATCAGTGGATTTGTTCAGTACTCCAATGGACAAGATCAGGCCAGTCTTAGTATAGCCACAGTTTATGGCCACAGGAGGCAGGTTGTGATTAACCTCCCTTAGCAATGAGTTTTGTCCAGTACATCAAAACCTTTCCGGAACAGTGGTGGGGAATAATGCGTTTAATATTAATATATGTGACTCAATTGGAAGCACATCAGATTCATGGGCATGCAACTTAATGAGAACACTCAGATCGGAATTCAAGAGCATTTCTTTTTTAAACTGCACGCATAATCATTTAGAGACTAACCTGAACTAGTGTAGTGCCAATAAACACTGCAAAAGAGTGCATCTGACCCTTTTGTCTTCATTTTGCACTAATTTAAGTACCGACATGAAGGTAAACATTAAATTAGAGGATCAGATCTGAACCAAAAGTCTGACTTTAGGAAGAAGACTGTAATTTGAAAGTAGCAAACTTTGATGTTGCTATATTTCAAAGTAAAATACTTATTGTTATCACTTTGCACCATGTCATTCCTTCTTACAGTCAAGTGGAAGTGGGAGAAAAAAGCCAATGTCAATTTCTGCAAGCACCCATATGACCTTTACAATAGTATGTTAGTGCTAAGTTAGTGCTAAGCTGGTACATTTGGCAGGTTTGCCAGCTGTAGATTAATTATGGACGTTTAAAGCGTGCAACAGTCATTCAGCGCTACCTACATTTCCTTGTTAGACTTATATTCATGGTTTGTCATGCATCACAGACTTGTATTCTTTAGTCTGCAGAAATCACTGGGCATTCTCTAAAGGCCTTGGAGGACCTGAGTGTTACCCATTGATGCAGGCTTCTGAATGACTGAAACAAATCAGTCATAGCAGAGTGTGTCTTTTACTTGGCTGTTTGTTTGCCAGTCATACAGAAATCAAACCATAATCATAACTTTAGGCATTAACCAGAAAAAAAATCCTTTAAAATATTTAAAAAATATATATATATTTTAAAATATGTATTTAAAAAGAATTAAAAAATATAATAACAACCATAAAATATTTACATTTATTCATATTCACTTCAATTAAGTACATATAAAAGTTCTTTCTACAAATTCTACAAATTCTGTCTAAAGGACATCTGTTTTTAATGAAGTATTATTTTACCAAGGGTATATCTACTTTCACTTAAGTATAGGACTTGTGCAGTTTGTCCACCACTTCTAAGAATTAAATAAAGAAATAAACCGTTTCCTGTCCTCTGCGTTTTTGGTGTTTTACCACAACATCTTCCAGGCAAGCATGTTTTCCAGGCCAATGGCATTGTCATTAACTGTGCTCCTTTTGTGTTGTACAGCTCAGGTTTTCTTCTTGTGGTACCACAGACCTCTTTGTGAAGCTCACATGATGCAATGATTGCACACCAGCACATGGGAATCCCCGTCACCTTCCCCTTACTCCTCTCACCTCCCACTTTTTGTCACCAACACCACTCCCACCTCTACTTTGTTGAGATGTGGGTATAGTTCCATGCTCTCAAAAAGTTCATATGACTTTACTGCCTTAATATTAGTCTAGTAATGACTGCATACATAGTTGTTACTCACAGGGTGAATTTCCCAAATCCAAAGTAAGTGTGGACCAAGGCTTTTTACAACTAAGGATTTGGCCTAATCTATGTCCAGGAAATTGACTCATAGGTTTCCTAAACATTGATTGGAATAAACTGTAGTGCCAAAGGGGAATCACCACTGGAAATTTTACTAGCTAGCTTTTGTTCCATGAACTAATACACAAGTGAGAAAATTCAATTATGTGTTAGTAATTTGAAGTAAATGAATGTTAAAAACAATATACATGAACAAATGCCATTGGTTAAATTGTGTTTCTGCCTTTTTCCACATAACAGTCTCAAACAGTATTTTTTAAATGATGTTTTCTTTTTAAAAAGACGGTGTATGTAATTATAAATATAAACATATATGGATCTGTCAGTCACTTCCTGTGGCCCACACAGAATAGGCCATCCGCTACAATCTGGACAGAAGACACCAGTGGCCTGGACTTCCCTAAGGCCATTGCAATATCAGAGGCAGATCTGTCAAAGATATCTACCCCGCACAGATGAAAGTGAGCCACCGGTAAGTGGGCCATAAAACCACAGGAAGGAAAAGACCCTGGCTCCAATACCAAAATCACCCACTTCCCATCCCATCCCGTCCCTGTCTCTCAACTCCCTCCACTTCTGACAAGTGAAACAGGAAGCCATTTTGAGGCCAAACTCTATATTGATAGGTGTGTGCAACACAAAATGACAGATTTATAGGAAAGGAAATAGTGGTGGACAATATATACACACACTCCTGTGCTTGAGTGGATTTGAGATATTCCTTTGTAGAAGTCCTCTTTTTTAGCCTCTTCTTGAGTTACAGTAAAAACTAAATATGTGATTCAAAATGTATTTATGTATAACTGTATGTAAAATGTATAACTTTTCTGATGAATTAAATGATCAATTAGTAATTGTGGTCTTTTATTTGCTTGAACAATTTCTGTTTAAAATACCTGTGATGCAATGTTTCACCCTGTCTGATATATATTAAATATAGCTAAAACTAGTTTTCTAGCCTTTATAATTGCAACAGTTTAAACAAATCTGCCAACTGACACTACTAAGTCTGTCGTCCTCTTCGTTTTTATTGTTATGTCCGACAAGCATTCTATGGCAACTGTGGTCCTGATTGTTAGCCCATAGTTGCTGAATTAGCCTGTGAAATAAACACTTTGTATCGATAGGACACCAAGGACAGAGTTGTCATATAAAGACTTCATGCAAAACACACAGACAACACAGCTCTTCAGGCATGTAACATGAACCCATTATATTACTGGATTTGATCAGCATATGATAATATTATCGAGTATTACATTCAGTGAAATGTTAATGGCCATTGTTTGTCATAACAATGCATCAATTAGCAAGCAGGTGCCAATGTAGATGTTTGGCGCAAAAGCCAGGATTCACATTGGAAATGATAAGATGTCAAAGAGATGTTGAAATAACCACTGCCTACTGCTCCAGACTCATGAACCCTTTGGCTTCAGCTTTAATATAGGTTTACATGTAGCAGAGGATGTGGGATGTTGGGGCAAAGACATTTAAGAGAAGTTTCCCAGGTTGAAAAGGAAGCTTCTAGCACAGCTGCTCCCCTCATCTGAAAGCCAGCAGAAGAAAGCATTCGTAGGGTTGTCTCAGGGGAGGAGAGACAGGTTTGCGTTCATGAGGGAACCATCCAACAGTATATGGAGGTCAGGACCACAGTACTCGCATAGGCCCCAGTCTCTACTAGTGTAAATTTAATGCTTGCCCTGTTTATTTGAAAACAGTAGTTCTGTTCCCAAGCACTAATTTAATACTGGCTTTCAAACACTAATTTAATATATCGTTGAAAGCTTTGAACATTCCCATTCCCCATAGATTCCTCAACTGCTATTACAACTTGTACTTCATAATACTAGCTTGGGCACTTCTACACTATAATAATTCAAATTGCAAGTTGTCATGGTTTAGAAGGCTTTTGTCAAGTCTGCTCATGTGATCAGATTGACTTACTTCCCACAAGAGGCTCGTTCTTCTTTCAGAGCATATTCCACCAGAGGCTGCAAACGTATGGGGGATGTTGGCTACTCAATCTAACAGACCCTTAATGTGGGTGGACCCTTCGTTCAAATTTGCAATTGTGTTTATGTTTGACATTCAACAATACTAAGATTTCATTTATTGCAGATGTACGCTCAGGGAGGGGGAGCAGTGCTGAAGCAGCAGAAAACAGTACTTTAACTTCAGTGGATGACAGTTTGGGATTAAGTATCAGTACTCTGTTTTCAGTAGGATCTGGATGAAGTTTCAGGTTACCTCTGAGCAGTAGTCATCCAGCCAAGGAAGCATGACATCATTTACTGGTAAGACAATGATGGTAATGGTCCAGGGTCTGAACGTCACCAGGCAGTCACCACACGTTTCCTTCATGCCTCTGCCAGCATCAGCCTACGGCGCTGGTTCTCGTCTCAAATGTCTTCACCTTGCTGAAGTACTGCCATGGGATCATAGACAGAAGGCAGATTTTGGTGTAGACGCTCAGAATTAATGCCAGTCAGCAGAGTTTATGGGATTACAAAGGTCTGTTGTTTGTTTTACACACAATCGATCATTTTAAATGAAAAAACAGGACCTTCTTCTGCTTCTAATATAAACTGCTCTTTTGTGCTGAAGTAAAATATGACTTTCTTTGCACAGTGTTGCCTCAGGATAACAAACCCTTTACAATGACATGATACACATATAATTTAGTATATGACGCTGCAGTCACTAGAAACCCATTTTCAGTCAGTTCTGTTAAGTACTGGTAACCATGCTGTATCTTTTATTAGTATCATTAGTAGTTTTTGTTCAGAAACTGTGGATTAATTGAAAGTTACTTAAAGCCTTTTATGCTTTGATTGTAAGCACTCCTGCTCAGTGCCACCAGAGGTCCCTGTCTCCTGAGTTTTAGTAGCCTAGAACACACTACAGCTGCCCCTTGTTAATGCCACCTGACCATCATTAGCCTCTTTCTTTATATACCCCTCGCGCACACACCACAGAGCGTGTGATTGAAGATACTTTGGTACGTGCAAACCAAGCCTCTTGTTTATCTCTGCCAAGGCAAGCCAAGCTAAGCTAGGCTAATGCCACAGCAAGCCGAGCTGCCAAGTCTACCCAAGTCACGTTCTTCTAAGTCAAGCCAAACCAAGCCTGCCAAGCCAAGTCCAGCTGAGTCAAACCAAACCTGCTGCCCACCAGGCACCATCCTAATGCTACTTCCTGTTCTTACTGTCTATGTTGGCTGTTGATTCCCTCCAACCATTTCTTATTCGCCATCTATTATGGGCACCACCTTATCTCTTCCTTCTGTACCTTCTCAAGGGATGGGTGCTTGGTACACTATCCCACACACAATATTTTATCTAGTAAAATTTTATACAGGACAAGTGAATCAAACAAAAAAGAAACAAAGCATAGCATTTATAAAGCATGCAATAGAGGCTTAGGATGTGTATATCGTTTGTCATTAGTACATTCGTAGTTTGGCTTTCTTGATGCAGAAAAAAGGAGAAAATAATCTCCATTCACACATTCAGCATTGAATCAATGGATGTTAACAAGAGCCACATGGATAAAAAAAATCACAAAGTTTTCTGACGCATATTTGCCGACAATATTTTGAATGATATCCAGCAAACTTTTTGAATCATGCTGTAGGAAGTGGGTTGAAATCTTGGAAATGACAGTGGAAACACATGGCCTTGAGTGTTTATTTAAAAAAAAAAAAATCAGTATGATTGATGTGGTGATATAAGTGTAAGCTTTGCCTTGGTTTAAACTTAAACTATCTGTCCTGTCATTACCAATTCAGAGCCCAAGAGAAGAAGTACATCCATCTGTTAAAACAAAGTCAGAAATTTGTTGTTGCAGGAGGAAATGGAGATATGTAGTTAGACAACTATGGTTTACGCTGTGCTTGATTAGTTTAGATGACTTTTGTCCATATTGTGTTACTTTGGTGTGCATTAGTTTGCATGGCAATGTTCTGACTTGTCCTAACAAACAGCTCTACCAGTGCAATCGCATCAGAGTTCATTTAATTCCAACCAAACATGCTTAATCTGTTCAGAACGCCAAAAAAGACAGATCATTGGAAGTTACCTATTTTTGCTTGCACATTTTGGGATTACCCGCACCACCTCCAGTCTTTCACTCTGGCTGTCACATATCTGCACAGAAAGCAGTTTAACAGTAATGTAATACTGGAATTGTGTGGAAGAAGATCTGACTCGCTTATGATTTGTTGCAGGAAACTGGACAGCATTCCAACCAAATGGTTCTCCCTCTCTTTCCCCTTTGCCTTACTCTTGACCCTGCAAGTTTGATGATGTCACAGTCTCATTTTCACACACACAAGTTCCCATATTCCAACTCCAGACCTTTCATGGCAGGAAAGCCCCGTCATCTTGCAACACGCATGCTGGCTTGTAATAATACGCATGAAAACAACTGCAAATGTGCCTTGGCAGATGAACCTTTTCCGTTTCATTCCTGGAATAGGTGTGACCAGTCCTATTGAAGAAAGAGCGTAAAAGGCAAACCGGGAAGTACCAGCTTGAGAACCTACAGAGGAAGGAAATCACAGCTGCATCAAGAACAGGAAGTAAGCTACACCCCCATGAATCAGCTGTACCTAGTGGGACTGCAGGGAGTGGTGGCCGGTCTGCATCATAGCGTCCCGTGGAAGGAACAGCAGCTCTGATGTAACTGATGTAAGCAGGTTAACTCTTCGTACGACACGCAATGTTAAGCAACTCTTTACACATCCGCCTACACTACAGATGTTGGACAGGGCAGAATTACATCTGTCTTCAGCTCTTCTACCTCTCACATTGCAGAAAGAGTTTTTGTTTTCCCACTGATGCAGTCATGCCAGGCCTGTATACAAGGGCATAGATTTGCTCTTGATATTGGTGGGGACCTATGAATCTACCACAAGCCCCGCCCATATTTTCATCCAGATAGTGTTGCAACTTTCATACCATTAACCAGTAAGTTTACATCTAAAGACTTATTAACTTTACCTCAGCCATAGTGCAACTGAAACAGGTCTCTGACTCTGGGAGACTGTAAGAAAACTGACAGTTGCCAGTTTGTTGTGCAGTTCATTTCCAAACCATGTTATTAATTGCTACAGATGATGTTAGCCTGCTGTATGCTGTGCGCCAAAGCCTAGCATTGCCATTAACGTGCCATCCTCACTCGCTTTTGACACCCATGTTTCACCCACGTTGCACCTGATTATTGAACTGTAAGTCTCACATGTGACTGAAAAGCTTTCCTTCCAGTTTTGCCGCTGCTAACAACCAAACGTAGCTACAGAGTCTCACGTGACATGTGACAGCAGGGAACGGCACAGCCAGATCGAGGAGGGGATTAAATTATTGCTAGGGTCAATTCAAGAAACGCTGGATATTGGTGGGGATGCGTCACTTCAGTCCATGCTAATTCTACGCCCTTGCCATATATTTTACAGAGGTTCAAAGCAACTGCCTTGTGTCCAGGTCTTGCGATGTTTGGTACGTTCAGCCTCCAAAGCAGGTTCTGGAGATGAACTTTCGTAAGGTGATGGCAGGAATGCTACAGGCTGGTGTGTTTAGAAAGTGTTATGCCAAACAATCAGCTCAATTCCAGCTGGAAGTGATATCGCTCACAAAGTTTTATCTTCTATCTTCTCACTTCATATTCTCCTTTCACTTTTCCTTTTCACTTCTCAATTGTGAGATGTATCCATTTTATTTTGCGCACAATTAAATTACATGGTTTTTTTTTTATTACATTAGTCATATTAAATGCCAGGTTTGGTGTGTAATGGCCTTTAGTTTTACAACACAGGTCTGAATGTCACCACAAAAAAAAGAAAAGAGGTTTTGTTTTATCATCTCATTTAGCATAATAATACCAAAACAACAAATAAATAAAACCATCACATGACACAGTGTTACTGAGGGGTGGGCTTTGATTTATAATAGCAAATATGTGTCTCCTCTAATGTCGTTCTTATGCCCTTGTTTATCACAGTCAACTTTTATTACTCACTCGGCTTCCTATGCTAGGCAGTGCATGTTCTTATATGGGGAATCAATGTTGTTCATGGCAGAATTGGTGTAAAAAGACACAACCAGTGGGTGCATGCGGCTGTGTTAACAAAGCTGTGACAAAAATTGTGAAGATCAGTGAAGAACCTATATTTGTTTATAGTAAAGGCAAATGCACTAACTCAGCAACTTTAGGTTTAGACTGCATTATTTGAGCACAAGATGAATTCGTAGCATTCAGTGGAATGAAAGCACTATTAACAGTTAGTAATTTTGGGGGCCTGGCTTCCAAGTGAGAGTGTTTGGTCCCCTCAGTCGACCCCCCAAACTACTATTTGCTGTAAGCTCTACTGGTTGGAGAGATTGTTTGAACGAAAGCTTATAGTATTCTGAATGGAACAGAAGGCTATCACTGAATATGGGGCCTTCTTTATGATTTTTGCATTATTAAGACTTACTATTTGGAGTTATTAGCAGAGACACTGCTAAAAACAGATTTTTGTAGTGTTTTTGCAATAATTACATTTTAACACATGACACAAACATAGTTTTAATGTAACTTTTAAATCTAAATACTTTAAGGCTGGTTCACAACACAGTAAATGGGCTTCGGTACAAGAGGCTAGTAAAAAATGGAATAAACAGGGAGAACAGCATAGCAAGGTCAAGAGATTCTTGACCTTTTGGTGTTTTTTTATGGTTGACTGACCATTGATTTCCACTCTCTGAGCAACACATGCCATAGATCTCTTTTCACCTTCAGCTCTGTTTGCATGCAGGTCAGCTGAAACAGATGTAGGCCTAGCTCTTCCGATCAGGCATGCACCATTTAAGGAGTTTCAATGTGCTTGGCCATAGTAGTCATAAACTCTATGAGGTAAATCTAGCAGCCATTAGAACTTAATACGTTAGAACAGCCTAATTCATTGCTAATGACTAGATCAGAAAACCTCATTAAAAGGGAATCTAGAAAATAATCCTTTAACTTTTCTTCCAAAATAAGACACGGTGGCTCCTTCTGTGGCTATTTGATATGTTTCAACTCCTTCTCTGACAGATCTACATGTATGATTTTTGCAATAATTCTTATATATTAGTCCTAAATCCGTATTCACAAAGCTTAGAGTGCTGATTTAGGATTAGATTTATGTTATATTTCTGATTAATCTATTCACGGGAACAGATTCTAGCATGACACTATACTAACAGTGTGAATGACTGAAATATTTCCCAAATTCCAGCAGTCACTTACTTGGACACTGGAATATGAGACAAATTCCATAAAGCTCAAGTTAGCTTCTGATTGAATATTCATAATGAATGATCTCAAGGTTTATTTCATATATACCAAAGTATGAAAAGAGTGTGTGTGGATTTACAGCCAACTTTACCAGCCCTTTTTACAAGATCAAAAGAAATTTTAAGAAAATAAAAGGACTGAAAAGACTTTTACCTACTGAAGACAAAACTAAAGACAGAAAAGCACAAACAAGCAGCATTATATGCATATCAGGTACAATGTTTATTATGCCATGACATAAATATCTGGCCATACAAGTCAGAACTAAGACACTCTAATGTGATAAACTCTGTGTTTTTGATAACCTTGTCTCTGAACCTCAATACTACATGCTTTTAATGTTCTCATATCACTTTTAATGGAAATGTAACCCTTGGGCTCTTTATATGAGCAGTAAATTAAAAGATTTAGAAGTTTTGGCCGTGGTGATCTTAAGTGAAATGGTGAAAACTCCTGAAACCGAAAACTTACTGTGGATATGGGACACCTTTCCTGCAACAGACAAATAGATTCATCAGACTGCTTTGGAACTCTGAGGGGAAACGTGTGGTGATTCACATGAGCCAAAAATGAAGAACCTGAGGTACAAAGCCATGTGATGTGCTGCTCTCTGATGAATCTGGGACATGCTTATCCATCTGCCAGCCAAAGCAATGTGCCTCTTGACCTTCTTTCGGTGGATGAATCTCTGCAATTCTCATATTGAGCTACCTCAAGCTTTGTGTGCATCATTTTGATTTCTCTTGATTCTGTTTGACCACTTGTCCTGAATTCTCTGCAGGGAATCCAGCTCTGAGGCAGATCAAGCCCAGCCATTATATTCTGCCTATACATAGGCCATCTGGGTCAAATTAGCTCAGAGTGGTAAATATTAATTTGTGATCATTTGTCTGGATGAATCCACTAGTAAGGTTCACACTGGTTTGATAACTTATTGTATTGTAGCATGTAAGAGAACAGAGTGACCAAGAAAGTAATCCATCCATATATTATACAGTTCTCTGCAAACGTTTGAATGTGCTATGTCCAACATGCTTTGGTGATTGTCCAAGTAACAATATCGTCTACTGAGTAGAAATTTTATTTTTTTTTTTCTGCAATTTTAGTAAACTGTTTCTGCTCATTTCTGCTCATTTGCTTTGTTTAACGTATTGGGACAAAATAACAATATAAAAATGTGCCATAGCTTTTACACAGACCACATTCAGTTTGGCAAATCAAAATTTACTGTCACGCCCGGCCTGCTCTCCCTGTCTACGTCTTTGGTTTACATTCATCGTTCTAGTCATGTGTTAACCATGTGTTTCTGTTTATGTTTTGGTCACATGTCCGACCTGTGTCATCACCCCTCACCTGTTTCTAGTTCCTAGTCTCCCATTGTTCCCAGGTGTTACTTGTTTTCTGTTGTTAGCCTCTTTATAAAGACCTCCTGTTTTTGTATTTCAGGTTTTGTTCTTGTGCTTTGTGTTTATCAAGTAAAGTGCCTGATATTTTAGTAACTCACAATGGAATGTTAGATGTTGTACGGTTCATGGCAGTCAGTGAGTAACATACTGTTATTATTACAGGATCATAATTTATAGTAAAGTATCAATCACTTTACATGGAGCAGTTCACTTTACTTGATGGTATTTAAAATGTTAAATATATATTTTATCAGCTACAATACTGGTGCACTTTGTAGTTCTATGATTACAGACTGTAGTCTATCTGTTTCGCTGTATACTTTATAAGCCCCCTTTTATCCTATTCGTCTATGATCAGGACCACAACAAACTAGATATTATTTGGGTGGTGGGTCATTCTCAGCTCTGTGGTGACACTGACGTGATGATGGTCAGTGTGTTGTTGCTGCTGGAGTTTTAAAACACTGTGTCCAATCACTGCCCACCTTATAGGCACTCCTACCCTGGTGGTCCACTGTGTAGATGTAAAGTCAGAGATAATAACTCATCTGTTGCCGCACAGTTTGTGTTGGTTATCCTCTAGTCCTTCATCAGTGGTCACAGGACACTGCCTACAGGACACTGTTGGATGGATGTTGCAAAGACACTGTGGTATTCAAACACTCCAGCAGCACTGCTGCATCTGATCTACTCATACTAGCACAACACACACCATGTCAGTGTCACTGCAGTGCTGAGAATGATCCACCTCCCTAATAGTTCCTGCTCAGTGGTGATCCTGTGGGGGTCCTGACCATTAAAGAACAGGGATAAAGGGGATAAACAATGTATGTACCGAATTAGATGGACTACAGTCTTTAAATAATTAATTCATTGTTGAAGTACAGTGTGTTCCTATGTAGTAAGTGGAGTTGATAAAACAGACAGTGTGTGTAGATACAAGGAGGTGGTTTTAATGTTATGGCTGATCGGTGTTACATTTTCTTCTTGCTTTATATTGAGAGAGAATGTGTGGCTTGCTGTCTTCTGCTTCCTGACAGGAACACGAGTCCAACCAAGGCCAAGTCTGAAATGCTTCTCTGTTCACTGAAAAGACGTCAAGCTGTCTGTGGCACCACTGTCTTGTGTTGGGAACTTTTCTAGCCCAGTACATTACATAGCACTACTGTTTACACTGTTAGGTGGCAAACAAGCTGAGGCCCAGCGAAGTGAGTCATATGGAAACCCCCCCCCCAGAAACCCTAATCGTTTCTGGCAGCATCACAAACCTTCACCTGTCTGTCTGTTCCCTTCAAGTGCGAACCACTGAGCGACACTGAGAGAATCACTCTCTCTCACTGCCTTGTAAGCAGATCAAGCATTGCTGCAGCAAGGATCCTATTCATTTTGTTAGCATGCTGGGGTAAACTTGGGAACTGGGACTGGCCATCGGAACTGCTGGGAACATTCCCAGTGAGCCAATCTTTCTATTAAATTTATGCTTTGTGGTATTTGGCGGATGTTCCTACCCAGAGTGATTTATGGTTTAATTACATTAGAGAGGTAGGTGACTGTAGCGTTACAAGTCTTGCCCAAAGACTTCGCTTAATGTGGTGTAGAGGTTACACGACTATTGTTTTTTTACTAGCTATTTAAAAATTTGTAACCATATTAAAAAAAAAACCCATGACTGTTTAAGACATTGCTAAAATAATTTTGTCAGTCGCTTGATAATAAGGGCTGCAATCTGAGCTGTGAGTGAGAGTTTTCGCTGGATATCAGTAATACTAAGATCACCACTGCTCTCAGAGCCTCAGCTCTCAACAGCTTAAACTGGGGTTTCAGCCTGTGCTTTCATAAATTGGCCTTATTAGTGTAAAACTTTTGCTTATCAAGCTAAATGGTAGTAAGAATGGTAGTAATGGTAGTAAGTAGTAATGGTAGTAGTAATGGTAGTAAGTTTGATCATAGATTGGTTTTGAAAGATAATGTTCCACCAATAAAGCACCCTTGCTTGCATCACTTACAATCTTAAAGGCTGAGTTGAAGATTTAGCAATAAGGGTGACTGAACAGAGAATTGATCTTGGATTAGATACACTGTGAAAAATTTAAGTGACTCCCACTTAAAATTATTAAGAAACTAATTTCCTCATTACTCTAATATTATCTAATAATTTAAGTTGACAGAACTGTATGTATATTATATAGGCTGAACTATATTCTGCACTATTTAGTGTGGATCTCCATCCTTTGGGTTTTCAGTGTTTCATGTGTAAAGTCTAAATAGTACCATAAAGGCAGTGGGAAAGTCAGCAAGTCATTCCAGTGTCTCTTCTACCACAACAGCAAAGTTTCCAGAAAGGTCTGTCTCATCTTTGACCTTTAGAATAGCCATTTTGATCTGTATGATATGGGAGAACTCAGTTCCCTGGACAAGAAAAGAAAATACAAGCATCAACATCCACACTCTACCATAGCATTGATGTATACACTACAACAAATTATGCAAGTAAGACCATGTTAAATGGTTACTTAATTACTTTATTATCTTTCATTTTAAAAAAAGTTTTTAGTTTTGTTTTTTAAGCTCTATGATATTAAATATTTCAGCATTATTTCCGAAAGTAAGCAAAAGTAAATATTCTTGCAGCAATCTCAGTTTAGATTTATAGAGCGTGCAATTAACTTACACATTGCGAAAGATGAGTCTGGCACTTATACCACTAATTTGACTATAAAGTCAAAATTATTTGTAGTAATATTTTGTATGAAACTTTCACATGTTTTAATGTGCAGATGAAGAAACAAATCTAAGCTAGATTCATTTACTAGCCAACTTTAATTGGCTCCATAACCATAGCTAAGCTTAGTAGTCACTGCTTAATGGATAAAAATGAAAGAACACACAGCCTTAAAACTCTGTTTAAAAAATATCAATTGCATATTAAAGGTAATTCTAACATCAGGCTAGCTAGTTAAGGCATGGGGCATGTAGGATATCACTATACCATTATGATTCTTTTTCTTAAAACATGTTAATAAAAATATAATAAACATATTTGCAGAGACATTGTAGTAAAATGATACTAAACATAAATAACTTTAAAGTAATGTTGTTCAGTGTCACTGTGGCTTGCCGCTTTCATGAATTCAAAATGGTCTTCAGTGAACGATGGAAAATGTTACTGCATCAACTGCAGATTTACCAAAAGGACTAAAGCATTATTTTAATTTAACATCATTTTTAAGCTTGCTCAGCTAATTCCTTTGTACATTGTAAAAACATGATTTAAAATTTTGGTTAAACTTTACTGCTACTCTTAACTTGAAATCATTTGCAATTTTATGTTTTCTCAACATTTTGACAATTGGATTTTTTTACAGTGTACCCTAAGACCCCAACTTGGTTTGATTTGCCACTTGTGTTTGCACACAGCAGAACCTCTAAATTTAACCCATCCATGCAATGAAACATATACACACTGTAGTGAACACACACACTATCCAAATGTCAGAGCGATATCCAAAGCACCCGGGGAGCAGTTGGGGGTTAGGTGCCTTGCTCAATGGCACTCCTGGTGTGTGCTTTTGGTCCAAGGGATCAAACCGGTGACCTGGATCCCTAATCTTCAGCCCCCGACTGCCCATGTCTCTACTACAGTCTCATGTAAATTTTGTGGAATCAGTTCTGTATTTTCTCCATTTGTAGACTGTTTGTCTGACTGTAGCCTTTTCCGGCTTCATGTGCCTTTAGAACATGTTTAATAAAGCTTTCTGAAGGTTGTCTGCATTAAGCCATAGCTCACACTAACCTTTCTTGAGAGGAACAAGTGTGTCAGAAAGCTGGCTTCGTGTGCTGCTTTTATTTTATGCGCAAATAACCTTTGAAACCCACAAATTCAGTCTCACCACCTTAAGTGACACATTGTTTGCCCAGTTAGCTCTTGGCGAATTCATTAAAATAGAGGTTCACTTATTTTTTCTAGTCTGGACTGTGAAAAGCACAACTGTTTATGTAATAATAGTTTAGTTAGATTGTGTTTGTCTATAATTGTAACTTATTTGTAATCAATGCAGAAATCCAGGTAATTCCAAAATGTTTACTTATTTTTTCTTGCAACTGTAACTAGAAGAATTTAGAGTTCCGTTTGTCATAGAGCCAAACTACTTTATCTGAAAACAGCCATCACAAATGAATGGCAAATGAATTTGAACCTAATTAAATTGACCAGTGAGTATAAGAATGGTTGGTATATGGCCAGTTGGGAAGGGCCACTCTGGACGGATATCCTTGGCAAGTTGTTAATCTCTGTCTGTCCCTGGTTGGTATACCACACTGCTGCAGTGTAAAGCTGCTGTCCTTCTCCAAGCTTCTGCATTTGCTCCAGGTCTGCTTGGGTCGTTAGTGGCCAGGGAGAGAGGGGGTGGGCAAAGTTTCCTGCAGGAAGGAAGTCTGCTCTGTGGAGGGGCTCACAGTTCCCTGGGGCTGAGGTCTTACACACCGCAAAGTCCAGCCCGAAGCCACCCCGCCCCAGCACAGAACAAAGCCTGATCCTCCTATCCCCGTATCACTGCACACTTCCCAGAATTTTCCTCTCCTGTGGGGCAGGAGAAAACGGTGTTACCACAGAGCTGGTGGCGAGCTGGAGATTAACAGCTGACTGATGCACAGTAGGAAGTGACACTGTGGGAGTGTAGGCGTGAAATTAAATAACCGCGAAGTGTGGATTTCTATGAAAATGAAGGCCTGGAAAGTAACTTGCGTCAGATTCTGGGTATCCTGAGTTGGAGGAAGATGTTCCGTGTGCACGTGAGGTTCAGATATCTACTGTAGGTGTTTTTAGATATTTTGCCAAGACGTGGATGAAGTTTCTGCATTGTTCTGACTGCAAAGCCATTAACAGTGTATATGTACAGAAGAATCATATCATAGTCTCTTTTTATACTGTTTTCATTCCTACTCATGGAACAGTTGCTATACAGTCCTGCACACATTCAAATTGGGTTTCAGTTTAGCTTTCAGTGTTAAGTGAATATCAGAAAATATAGTTATTATATACAGTGCAGTTGTTTCAGGGGAGAAGTTATGACTCAAAAAAGGGCCTACAGAGCACAACTGAATAGAAAGTATCTTAGTGGGGAATCCACAGGACCTTTTAGGCCTTCAGAAAGGTTTATGCTTGTTGTTGTTTGATTCTGCAGATATTGTATCATTGTCATATCTGTTACAACATTTAGAAAAATTAAATTTTACAAGCTTCAAAAGTTCATGTTTGATCTAAAATGGCAAAAAGGTCAATGGACACCAGAATTACCTTAACGCTAACATACTAGAAGAACTCCTAAGAACTAATTAACATTGGATTCACATTTACGGTCTAAACTTGAGGCATAGCTCTATCACTCACATGCTATCTGCAAATAAAACATGATTTTGCGCTTAGCTATTGGACATTCGTACATGGAAAATGGACATCTTCATATAGGGCTATTAGATCAAAATAATATTAATATGAGGGACACCGCACAGTAGCCAACATGATAATTCTGTTCTGGGAATCATAGTAAAGCATTGTTCACAAGACTGCGAATGATAGTTTTATTACCATTAGAAAAAGAGCCTACATAAGCCTGGCCATATTAAAGCTGGGGTACCTTGTCAAGCAAGTGCCCCCTGAGCTGGAAATTTGCAGCACTTTATTTGGATTTGGCAGTCATACATGTGTGACAAAGTCTTTTTTAAAACAAGATTAGGTATTAGTACGTTCAGCTGGCTCAAGTATAAATTGAAGGCTTGGAGGGTAAAGGAGGATCACTGTTGTGATTGTTATCTCTTTGAGAACGTTTAACATGCTTTTTTGGCCGGCCATTGTGGCCATTATCGAGCGAAGCACTGAATGTCCTCTAGGCTCACTTACATTGTACCATCACTGATTCTTTTTGAAAGCCAGCCCATGCTAGAGCCCAGCTAAAGCGAGATACTTCATGTTTGGAAAGGAGAAGTTATAGATTTAGCAGGTTATATCAAACAGTAACCTACGCAGGAATCCTCATCTTACTGAGTTCATATCCACATGTGCCTGAAAAGAAGACTGTGGGTGTGAGTTTACTGACACATTTAACCCTACTTTGGAGGTTTACAATTATATTGTTTTTACTACGCTAGCAGCCACACATGGTTTCGCCCACGCATTGCACTTGTGTGGCCTGCAGCGTCAACCGCAAGCAATTTCATCACCGTTTCGCTAGCCACAAATGAGTGGAAAAAAGGCTAACTACATTCGAAAACCATTTAAAAGGTTTTGTACTACTAGAGCTACTGAAGCGTTTCATCCATTGATAAAAAAGAATGGCTAACTGAAAGTCATAATCCAGTGAAAGGCAGCAGTCAACACTGGTGAGCCAAACACAGGCGGTAATCCTCTAACAGTCCCTGCGTTTTCTAGTAGCTATTACGGCCCTGTCTTGGAGGCCTACTGAAGGGATTATGGGTAATTAGAGAGAAGACAGACAGAAACGAGAGGGTCGTGCTGATGGAACATATAGTACAGCAGGCATGTTTGGACGAGTGGCTTCAGCCCATGAGAAGCATATGGAGGTACGGTTGAACGGTTGCAATTGTAGCTGCTCATTTCCCTGACGTGGTAGAATCAGCAAGTAGACCAGAGTATCAGTGTTTCTTTTCTTTATTTGTGTCATGTGTTGCTTCAAGGGGACTGTAGGGGGCACCATGGCTCTTTATGTGTATTTATTACAAAGTACTAACCCCAAGGCTCTGTGTGGCCAGTCTTAAATTCTCTCCCTCTTTCTCTCTCTAGTGTCTGCAGACACTTGACAGCTGTGTCCAGCTGTAGCTGTTCACTTCCATGAAGCCAGAAGAGCCTCAACACTTGGATTTTTACAGTGTCTGTCCAGTTTTAAACTGGACAGCTGTACCATGCAAAAGTTAAGAGGCTGCCCTTGATGTATTTTATTTCCACTATATTAAGTGCATTAGGAAGGAAGGAAGTAATACTTAACTAATAAGAACAGAGGTCATTTACAAATAAAATGAAAGGTAAAATATGTTGAAAGCCATAGTAACCAAAGTGTTAAAAGATATAGAAAGTGGCTTGAAAACAGGTTTTGATACAACTACAACTTTCATATTTAGCTCTTCTCTGCTTTTCTGTTACGTTCGCCCATTTGCCATTCTTTTATTTTATTGCCCCGCCTTCATCCCAAAAATACAGATTGATGCTGATAGTACTGCACATTTCCTTCTTCTTGATTTCCGCTGGGATAGATAGCACACACTCCACCCTCTCTTGCTGATGTATTGTTATTGAGACTGAGCGGGATTGGTTCCTGTGTTTATGCTCCATCTTCCTCTTGGACACAAGAGTCGTTTATGGAGGAGTTGAAAGAGCAGGCAGGGCTGGTAAGAGGGCTCAGGAGGAATGAGGACTAACAACTTGGCTGCCTGACATGTAGCCGCCTGTCCGGCACCGTCTGCACAAAACCAGGGGGACAGAACGCATAACCTGGTCTGACCTCTTCACATGACCTGTCCTCCAGTCGCTTATGAATTGCTCATGACCCCAGAAGCCGACCAGCTGGGCTTCATCTCTTGATGTTATGTCTTTGATTGCTTCCATCAATTTGTCATGTCGCTTTCAATTAGATGGGCTTTCTATGCCTGAGTGGATGATAAATAAAGTGAGTCATGAGAACTTCCCCAGGCATCCAAAATTTCATGTGTGATGAATCCACTTCTGAGTACTGCGATGAAAAGTGAAAGGTCCAAGATTGGCCTGCTTCCACCACTTACTAATTAACAGGCTTGCCCAGCTGCACCCAAAATGAAAATGACATCACTGTAGATTCTTTTTTTTTTGTTCCTGAGTGTTCACACAGCAGCTCTCTCTGTCTTTTGCTTAGCTTTTTCTCATTTTACTAAAAGGTTGTCGTAACAGGAGACATGACATTGAATTGTCAGTTCATCAGGTACATTAGATTAGATTTAGATTAGATTAGATTCAACTTTATTGTCATCATGCTTGATGACAGTTTTGGATAAAAAAAGCATTGAGCTCAGGTTCATTTCAGATTCAAAACCTGACCTCAAAACCTATGATTCAGATTTGGCTTTGTAGGCTGTAACTGTGTGTGTGCCAAAATGTCAGGCTGTAGTTGGTGGTTGTCATTGTTGCCACAGTCACTTCTTTGGGACTATCTGTAAACAGGATCACTAAAAAAAATACATAAGTAAATAAATAACTCTTTGCCACTGGGTCTCCCAACCTTATTGGGGCATAATGTTTTTGACTATTGCTAGCAACTATCTAGTCCTTCCATCAGTGGAAAAGGGAACACTAGAAGACCACCAGGTATTTTTTGGGTGGTACCATTCTCAGCACAGAAGTGACACCAATCTGGTTGTAACAAGTTTGTGTGTCTCTCATATTAGCAAGGCAGCATTTTATCAGTGTGAGCGTCTAGACTGCAGCAGTGTAGTCAGATGTGAAAGGCAGGGACAGCGGGCTCAGTGGATTATGAGTCGATACGTCAGAGGCCACAGGTCAATAGTGAAAGCTTGGAGGTCAAGACAGGTTCAACACTTGCATAAGAAGCCAGGCCTTTAGTGTGTGTGTTACGGAGTGCAGAAGCACTTGAGGAATGTGGAGTAAGAAGAGGCCTTTCTTCTGTCAACATATCACCCTCCCTCACAACTCTTACTACCTCTTCCCAGAAAATGAATGAGAGGGGGAATAAAGTAGGTAAGGCTTAGAAAGTCAGCGAAAAAGAAAAGGAAAGGAAAGCCTGGCCATAGACAAGGTCTGCAAATCTGCATACACTGACCAGACAGCACGAGTGGTCTCTGTCATAGTTTAAAGGTCTCAGGAAGACAACTGATAAAATAAAAAGCGGATATAAAGAGTACATTAGGCTTCAGAAGAAAGAGAGGAAGAAAGATAACATAAAGGAAAAGGCCTGCAATAGTGAAGCAGAGATAGACAGAGATATCAAGACAGAGGCCAAGACAAGAGGCCGTTTCAAACACAGCGAAACATCTGCGGTCTTAAACTCAACACTCAACCAAATTCAAGGTCTTTACCAGGGGTGCCCTAACTTTTTGTCTTGGAGGGTACAATATTAAAACAACATACAAATACAACTTAGTTCCCAAAATACAGGATTGCAAACATAAGATAATTGCAAGTATGAAAATAAAAAGTTGCATGTGCTCTAAAAAAGTTTTTGGGGGACTTTCTGGTGCGCCAAATCAAATCTCACAGACCACACTGTGGGCAGCCCTTGTCCACTTACCCATAACAAGAGGTTGCAAGGCATTCTTGATAAAATAAAACCCCCTTATTTACTGATGTCTGACTTCTACTAGATAACTTCATCATGGCATTATGAGATCAATATTAAGAAGCACAAAAAGGGTTATTTTCCTTTTTTCCTTCATAGGACCATTAGCTGTCAGTCTGATTGTATTGTGTGCTGCCAATTTACATATATATAGTATGTCTGTTTCTATATTTATTCTATGATTTTAATTTTATGTTGACACCTGCACCATAAGATAGATTTCTTGTACACCTGGTGCTTGGCAATTAAGATTATTGTCCTGATTCTCAATTTTCTTTTTTTCCGGTGCATCAGACATCACTTTAACAGTAACCTACTTGTCTCAGTTGATTAACCTCAACAAATATCTGTAAGGAATTGAGAAGTACAATCCAAATTAAAACATTGACAATACAATGCAGAGAGATCAGACACAATAGGCTATTAACTGATCTAATCTAATTTGTTATAAAGCTTTGATTGGCTGCAAATAGCAGAACAATGTCGGATGTGTTACTTACTACATTAGTAATAAAAAACAAATGTTTATAAAAATAATGTTTTAATGTGTTATTGGTCCTTTTGTTAATATGTTGTTAATATGGAAGTAATGTTAAGATATAAAAAAGCATGTAACATGCATCTGGACAAAGAATTTCAATTATTTCCAATAGTATTTCCCAGAGAGAGTAGAATTATTGTTTTTTGTTATGTATTTGCTTCCTTCTACATAATAATTGATATGCACTTACAAAATTACATCATTGCTTACACAGTTACACAGTTAAGTTCAGTATCAATAGGTTCGAGTATACAACTTTGGCTATTTGTGTTGATATCAAAATGAAGTCTGGTGCAAGGAAAGATACACTGGACATAAAGTATCTTCTCAACTTACAAACATTAATTTGATATGGTTGAAAGTTTCAAAACTGCATATAATGAAGTGGAAGAAGTGTACGCCAAGACACTTTCAGAGTTTACGGACCTACATTAGCGCAAACGTAAACTTCATATCAGCACAACAAAGTAAGCAGCACTCCTAGGTAGACACTGATTGCATAATTTATTATGAAAGAGTTATTATAAAAGAGTAATGTAATTCTCTATTTATGTAATAGCTGTCACGAGTAGTGTTTCTGGCGACTGGATATTCCTTATGTTTTGGGAGCAGATGTACTTCCAACCTAACAAATAGGAAAATCTGGTTGTCGCCAAAAGTATCTGAATACATTTTTTTCCACAAAGACTGGGGAGGCCCTGAACTGATCCAAAGCATCAGGATCAGAGATGATTCAGGTATATTTTAATGAGTATTAGTCTATATTAACCCCATCCCACTCTGATGCTGGCTTTGTTTTCTTATGTTCATGAGTTCTGTTTACTCTATGGACATTATCAATACCCTACTGCAGCAAAGCATTAGACAGAACAAAGCAATTTGAATTTCTGCAGTGTGGAACTATATTGTAGTGAAATATAAAATATCCTTTGTTTGAGCTAGCCACATTAGCAAGCAAGCAGCAGTTTGGCTTTCACTCTACTTTGCCACTTACAACAAGCAGCATGCCAACAGAAGCATATACAAGTGAGTCACAGTTAGCAAAAAATACACCTACCACGGAAACATTCTCCTTTACCAGCTACACTATGATACACTATGGTTAACCAAGTTCAAAACCAAGATGGAGGAAGAGGCATCCATGCATGCACAACACTACAAAATGGTCATTTTAGATTTTTAAGTAGTCCTCAGAATAACCAAGGATGCAAAGAATGTAAAAGAGAAGATTTCACTGCAGACTATTAAAGTATTGGTAGCCAAAACATCCTATAGGGGCAAAACACCTCATAGTTTCAGAACAAAGTATATACTTTAATTTGCACCCTATGAATTCATACTCAAATCATGCAGTTGTATTATTCATGAATGCAAAAAGATTAAATGGATACAATGTTGTTTGGTCCAGACTCGTCACATACAATACTCAGATTGGTTCAGGTGGCAAAATTGGATCAGTTAAAAAGGACAAGTATTAAAGGTCAGGGTGCCTGTATGGTCTCCCAAACTACATTTATATTTTATTAAATCCATTCTTACACAAGTTAGATCTGTATTATAAACTGGAACTGTGGATGGTGATGCCCTTGCAGCTCTGTCTTTTAGAAGCATAAAGTGCATCCAGTCAACGCACCATTTGACAAATAAGTAAACACGGTTTGTGTTGTTTCAAAACAAGGGAATCTCTAAGGACTGTACTAAAAAGTTAGCCTTCAGCAGAAAAGCTTAATTGCTGCCTTCTGTCATTTAACTGGCCGTGTTCCCCTTTTCTTCTGGGCAATGTCTCGTCTGTCTAAAACAAACATCATTACACAGCTCAACTTGCTTTCCTAGTGGGTCCTGTTCTTTACAATGTCATAACTGTCATAACCGATTTCTTACATTCCGAGTACACGTTAACAGAACAGTGAATGGCTATTGATTTTGCCCATGTCTAATAACTGATCATTTTGGATGAAAGGTTGTTTGTGAAGGGTTCAGGAAAGCAGTTAAATGTGCATATACAAAACACAAAAATCTCCATTCCAAAAACATGAGGCAGGATGTGAAATGCAAATAAAATCAGAATGCAGTCATTTAGGAATGCACTTTGACCTATATTTAAACAAAAAAAACATACATTTACATAACATTTTATCTTATCTCTTTTATAGCTATATACAGATTCTAAATTGATTCTATTGTCTGTGACATATTTCAAAAAGTTGGCATGGTTAATTAAACCTTTTTACGAATGTGAATCAATCATGCTTGAGTGTAAAACAGCATGCAGGAAATGCTTAGTCCTTATTCAGCAAGTATGGATCAAGGTTGGCAAAAAACAAAAAAAGCAAGCAAATAATCCACATTTTTATGAATATTCCTCAGAAATGACTTCAAAGATTTTAGGTACTTTACTTTTTATGCTACATAATATCACCAAAAGATTCAAGGAACCCAGAGAAATTTCATAATTTGCTTCTATGATGAATATCCATATGTGGATTGGAAATACTTTGAATCACAAATGCATGTTAAGACTGCAGAAGGCAAATGTCCACAACATGTTGGCGACTTCTTTGGGGTCGAGGCCAACACTGATGCAAATAAACATGTGCATGGTGGTCTAAGAAGCCACACTTCTTATTTGTGGAAATAAACAAATAAATACAGTTACAAATGTTAGTGTCAATGGCTTTAATAATTTACAAAACTTGTTAAGACACTATTAAAGGTAAATAAATACTTTGGAACAGCATATGCTGCCTTCTAGATGACGTCTTCTTCAAGAACATCCATCCTTATGCCATATCACATTCTGCAGTTACAACAAAGTAATTTAAGACAGAGTGCCCAAAGTCCTTGCTCAAAGTCCTTGCCCTAGTGAAAACGTGTGGTGCACGTCAAAGTGCAAAATATGATAGCAAAGGCCCTGTATGGTTGCACACCTGACGACTTGTACAATGGAAGAATGCGAACCCCAAAACAAACCTGGTTCAGTTTCCATCATTTCTGGAACATATTGCAGGCATCAAATTTAGTGTGTGTGTGTTTATTTGGGGAAAAGAAAAATGGTTAGGTAACATTTATTTAACAAGTCAAATATTACAGTTTTGTTTATTGGAATAAAGGTTTCCGTGTTCATTTGTTGTTGTAATACCATAACATAATTGTATTATAGACAAGCAGTGCCATTGTATTGAATTTTCTGCCCTTTACTTTCAAAACAGGAAAGGGATATTATATAAACCATACATTTCTCGATCGAGGAACCTCAAGCTGTTCTACACCTCACAGCCTGTTGACAAGTCTCAGCTGAAGGGTTGTCATTTAGATGAAAGTGCCGCTCCTCACCTGGTAGAACATCTGGCTGAGGTGTGGAAACAACAGTGATTACAGACCCACCATGCTTGGCGGGCTGTCAGCTTGAGCTTTTTCCAGGGAATTGAGGAGCAGCAGTGCAGAGATGAGAGAGTGTGTTCTCAGTACCTCCTTACAGGAACAGGTGTTCCCTGGGCACAGTTTTCCTATCACCCACTTCCTAGCTTCAGCAGGATAGAAAGTATGTTAGCCCTAAACTAGAGCAAAGCAGTTTAGCAAAGCACCTTCATCCCATTGTATGTATATATATATACTTGTTTGTGTTTTCTCAGGCTGGCTTTATATAGTGAACCTTTTATTTATTAAATTATTACAGTGGTACAACAAAGTTTCCATGCACTTATGGAGCAGAAATCATTTGCATGCAATGCATTGTATTAATCCACTATTTATCAAAAATAATAACTACGATTTTCCCAACGGTTTCATCTTTGCCATTCCCCACCCCCTAGCTAGATCTACTTTTAGCACATGATACTGCCAGGCAGGAAGGATGAAGGCTTGTGAAGCCTGCCACTGCATTTTCCTAAATTACTGTTAATGTTATGATATTGGACAGCTCAGCGTGCTTGAAAGGGAACTTTAATTGCCCATTCTGTTACGTCAGTTATGGCGCTAGAGCAGCCCGCTTGGCTAGGATTGCATCGAGTGATGGGCTTAGAACACGAGCCATCATACCCCTCCAGGGACAGTGTGTCCAATTACGCTTTCTTGGATTCTCAACCCCAGATAGCTGTCGCATTGCCAAGGACCAAGCTGGCAATCTCCTGATGATGGAGCCAATGCTCAGGAGCCCAGTAATGATCAATCCTGATAACAGTAGGTTAAAAAAGCAGAATAAATGCACGGCCAAACTGTGGCTGTTCAAACTGTTCAGAAAGCTGTGACATAGACTGGCTGGCTAGCTAAGATAGCTATTCTAAGTATTGGTATTACATAAGTTTCTTATGTAACTGTTTTGTTTGTAACTCAGTTTATTGACAAAATGATAAACGACTTACTGTGTCAATCAGAAGGCCCTTTTACTTAACTCTGTTATTGCCTTTCTTCCAGGTCAAGCCATTGGAATTTCAGTGAAATGACAGTTTTTGGCATCAATATCTAGCACACTAGTACATATCTTTGTTTGGGGATTTTATGGAAGTTGCAAGGGTCAGAGATGCTATAAATGCAAGCAGCAAAAGACTTGACCTTTTGATAAAAAGTAGGGTAAAAGTCTCACCATGTACAGCTAGCCTCAGACTTTTTTTGGTCACTGACTTTTCTTGGACTTTGATACTGTTTCCAACCCTGATAGATGATGATGGAAGTATCTGTTGCTACTAGTGCCTTGGTTCTTTGTTGTGCCATGTGTTTGTGGGATGTCCTGCTTCTACCTCTGAACCAGGGGTCTGCCAGCTTCAATATATCACAGCACGATCCTCTCCCTAAACTGTCTGATTCCATTTCTATCGCTGTTTTCTGGAACGTTTCGAAATTCAGGCCACCTGAGGCATGTTTTGGCTTGGCTGGCGTGCAGAGGCCCTGATGAAGCTGCCGAGTTGCCCCCCACACACAAATGAGCAGTGGGTAAGGGATACATCAGTTTATGGCAAAGAGACACAAGAGAATGATTACAGTAATTACGGGGCCTCTGGACCTACAAGGTTGTGGGTCGACACGTGCTGGCTGCAGTCTCGCAGAGTTGGGGAACGAGTGCAAGAAAAAAGAGTGTTGTGACCTAAGGCACAGGATCTGAGTTTTAAGCTCACCCCAGCTGCTGACGTGGGTGGGAAATGGGGAGTAAGGTCCCTTCAACCCCAAGGGGAAGTCCTTTTGACGTCAAGAGAGGGCTTTTGCACGCTGGTCTGCTGTTTTGATACCAGTTTGAGGAGGTTGTATTACGGGCGAAAAGAAAATTGGAACGGGTAGAAGGTAAAGTGGGAAGAGGAGTGTTACATAGATACAAGTTCTGTCACACAATATTTCTTTTGTTTTGCTAATTTATCCTTGTGTGGATATAATGTCAACGGTGTCAGGAAGCACTTTACAAAAACACACTACTACCAAAAGAAGTTACATAAGAAGAATCATTCTCCATTCATTTTTTCTTACAGTTGCTGTAATTGACTTGTGGAAACTTTATATCCATCCTACAAACTGTCCACAAGTCTATTGGAGCCACCAAGTAAGCACCACACAAGTCTCTGTAGCCCAAAGGTGTCAAACTGGCTGAAGTGAATCTTTATGAAACCAGCTCTTGAGAGCAAATGAATAATAGCACAGGATTGGCTTCCATCAGAAGGTAGTTGTCCTTATTTGGTGAACAATGATTCTCAAATGCTTTCATATGAAAAGTTTCTTAAAGCATCTTAAAGCAGAAAAATGTGTGCATGCTTTGATGGTTTCACAATTGCTTTATGCAACATAGAAGCTACTATCTCAGAATCAACTGTCAATAGCAAAGAAAAAAGCAACATAGCATTGTATCTACTACTACTATAAGAGTTGTTTTCCTGTTCCAGGACAGAACTTCAGTAGAAGTCATCATTAAGCATGCAGAAGATGTGTGTTGCTCATTGTGTTGCTATGTGACTGCCGCTGGGCTTCAGAGTCCAGAACTGAGCCCTCTTTTATTTTTCCTCTGCTTAAGGTTTTTGGGAAAATATTTATACTTATAAGTATATTCTACCCATACTTATGACTTCTTGTGCACCATGTAAGACCCAGGTTTTCTTTCCTATTTCCAGAGATGCCTGTCTAAACTGCACTGTTCACTGCACATTAAAGTGCATTATGCCCAGTCATTACAAGACAGAAGACTTTTAAGGCAAATGTATTAGAATAAAAACACCATCTGTAAAGAATCTTGTGGTTATCTTGTATAACAGCCCATTATTCAAGGAGGATAAAAATTCAGTTGCACAAAGTAAACTTCTGTTTTTCTCACAATAGTGCAGTGCTGATCCTCTACCATGTACCGTAAGAACGGACATAGGTTCCCGTTTCCAACAGTTGGTTTACTAGTGCAAAATAACTACAGAAAGCTCTGGTTCAAATCTCTGCTTGCAATTTGAAAACCATATAGGCCAACAAATTCCCTGACATACTTGTAACTCCCACCTGAAATACTGACTAGAGCAGGTCTGCTTTTTATCCCTGGGTTCAGTAATGGACATCGAGGGAAAAGGCTATATGCATGGGGGCTAAATAAAGCTAGGCCTGCACAGCATATTGTCTTTAATGCCATTCTGACTCCCCACAACCTCCTTTATCTTTCTAAATGAGTTGTAAAATATTTATATAATATTTTTTTCTCCTATTTGTGTATATGTGTGTAACCACATGTACAGACATATAGTCACATCGCTTCCAGACAGGAAAGCAGGAAGATGCATGTAGACGCATAGAGGAGATTGGGGTTAAAGGCTATGATCAGTGGCTGAAGCGGATATGATTAAATGACAGATCACTTTACTCTCTCTGTGCTTCCAGAGTGCACATGTGTAAATGTGTATGTAATTATGGTTCTGGTTATGTGCATCTCTGTAATTAGAAACACATCTGAAACAGGTGAAGTCTACAATAAAGCCCACAAGTGTGTGAAAAGAAATATATAACTCATGTCCCTGAGTGAAGACGCAGTTGTTGGTCTTGTGAATTCTACTTTTCTGTATATCACAAATCCAGACTGCAAACAAGTAAAAAAATGATTTGATAAGAACTGATGCACTTATTAAGTTTTGAGCAACACTTGAGACAAAATAGAAACTACATAAGAATGTAAAGAACTGAAAGGTTTACAGTAAATTAGCCTCACGTGACCATAAATGTACAATCAAACCAAAATAAAACATTTTTTTACCCTTGCTACGTCTGTAAATATGCCCTGTCAAAGCAATTACTATCTTTTGGAATACTTGAAATCCTCTACTGTTGATGTAAAGTGGGAATAAAAAGACTTATTAGATTTGTGTCACGCCTCCCGTCTCGGCTGGTGAGTCCACTTGACCTGTGGACTACACTACCCAGAACTCCCCGCTGAAGGACGTCACTGTCACATATCCTCCCGCAACCTATTGATCACTGTCTCCCGAATATTGATTGCACCTGATCGTAATCACCTGTATGTGTATATAGACTCTTATCAGTTCCCTGGCATTGCATTTCTGAGCGTTTCTTTATTATTACCTGTTTCACGTTTTCCGGTTTTTGACTTGCGTGTTTGGATTTGCTCTGTATTTCATTATCCGGTTTTATTAGTGTTTTTCTTGTGTGCTCCCTGCTTGAAAAACCAACACACATATATAACATATACAGATATTAATCCATATAAAAAAATGAAACATGTAATGCAGTCTATCTTCATTGAGCTCAGTCGAGAGAAGAAGATTTCTGTGTTGCATTTGCATTTGTGGATGCACTGATTAACAATGATTTTCACAAGTGTTCCAGACTCTAATAATAATTTCCACTACAGAATCTGATTTTAATGCAGTGCTGCCTGAGGGCTCGAAGGTCATGGCTATCCATTATTCATTTGTGGTCTTGTTCCTTGCATACAGAGATTTCTCCAGATTCGCTGTATATTTTACTGGTATTAAGTACTATAGATGGCAAAATCTCCAAGTTTTATGTTGAAAAATTTTATTCTTGTACTATTTGCCCAGTCTTTCAAAGATTGGTGATCCTCTCTGGGATGTTTCTTGCATACTAACAGGTGTTTTTAATTTTACACAACTTTACAAGTCGTTTTTAAATCATGATACTGGCATTAAAATTTGATATATTTTTACATTCTGCACAGCAGCCCAACCTTTTTGGAAACAGGGGTGAAAAAACAATTGTTGCTTCATCTTGAGGACCCTCTAAACTGAACCTGCAGTGAGATGGGGTTCATTACATCCAAACATTATAAGCTGTTTTTTTCTGTTGTCCTGGTATTTTAGTTGGTCTTTCCATGATGGCTGAAGATAAGCACTATACCACTAATGTTAGCTAAATCAGAGAATTTGAATGAATTTTTTAGCCTATTAGCTAGCAGTCAGGTGTTATTCGACCACTAATAGAAGTGTACTCACCCTAGTCAGCATTTATAGACCACCAGGACCTTATTCTGAGTTCTTAAAAGAATTTAGTGACTTTGTTGCAGATCTAGCAGTGAGCGCTGAAAAACTAATAATCGCAGGAGATTTTAATATTCACTTTGAAAACTCAGCAGATCCATTAAAAAAGGCTTTTTCATCTATCTTAGACTCTATAGGTCTCACTCAGAATGTAATAGGGCCTACACATTCCTGTAATCACACACTAGATCTAGTTTTGACTTTAGGTGTTGATATACATAATCTTACTGTTCTTCCACAGACTTCAGTAGTTTCAGATCACTACCTAATTTCATATGAATTGAGTCTTAGTAAAAATGTATGTACATCACCCCGTTATTGCATGAAACGTTCAATAATGCCAAATACATCTCAGAACTTTATTGAAACTCTTCCAGATTTATCAACCATAATTTTTCCATCATCAGACCCAACCGAGCTAGACAGAATAACTGACTGCGTAGAAAATACGCTCCGACTAACTTTAGACAACGTTTGCACCTATAAAAATTAAAAAGATGCAACAAAAAAAGCTCGCTCCGTGGTACAACAATGAAGTACGCACCTTAAGACAGACAGTACGGAAATTAGAACGCAAATGGAGAGTGACCAAGCTAGAGGTATTTCACTCTGCTTGGAAGGACAGCCTTAGCAGTTACAGAAAGGCACTTATTAAAACACGCTCAGCATACCTGTCCACACTCATCGAACACAACAAAAACAATCCTAGAGTTTTATTTAGCACCATCGCAAAACTTACCAAAAATCAGGCAGGATCTGAACCTCAAATACCCGCCAACCACAGCAGCAATGATTTCATGGACTTTTTCAATAGCAAAATCGAGAATATTAGACAAAAAGTTCTACCAATACGAGTAACCTATCCTTCATCCGGTTTGGCTCAAACAGCACAAAATGTGATTTTAGAAGAAAGACTAGAAACATTTTCTCCACTACAGCAGACAGAACTAGAAAAACTTATCTCTTCCTCAACTTCTGCTACATGCACACTTGATATGATTCCAACAAGCCTATTGAAACAAGTATTACCAGCTATTATTAAACCTATCTTAACTATCATCAACTCTTCTCTTAGTCTGGGTCATGTACCTAAGTCTTTTAAACTAGCTGTGATAAAACCCTTGATAAAGAAGCCAAATCTTGACCCCAGAGAACTGTCCAGTTATAGACCCATTTCCAATTTACCTTTTATCTCTAAGATTTTAGAAAAGGCTGTAGCTCGACAACTCTGTTCTCATCTACATAAGAACAACATATATGAAAAATTCCAATCTGGTTTTAGGCCACATCACAGCACAGAGACAGCTTTAGTTAAGATAACAAATGATCTTCTTCTTGCCTCTGATCAGGGCCACGTATCTCTACTGGTGTTACTAGATCTAAGTGCAGCTTTTGACACTATAGATCACACTATTCTTTTGGACAGGCTAGAAAATATAGTTGGAATCACAGGAACAGCGTTATCCTGGTTCACATCTTACCTTAGTGATCGCTTTCAGTTTGTAAAGATAAATAATGTATCGTCTAACACTACAAAAGTGAAATATGGAGTTCCACAAGGTTCTGTTTTAGGTCCTCTGTTATTTACACTATATATGCTACCATTAGGCTCAGTTATAAATAGACATGGAATTAGTTTCCACTGTTATGCCGATGATACACAACTGTACATATCAGCCAAACCAGATGACAAATCCAGATTAAATAAGATAGAAGATTGTGTAAGAGATATTAGACTTTGGATGCTACAGAACTTCCTTCTTTTAAACCCAGATAAAACGGAAGTTCTCCTCCTCGGCCCAAAGGCTGCTCGGACTAAATGTTCAGATTTAATGTTAAATCTTGCTGACTTCTCTGTAGTTCCTGGTTCAGTAGCCAAAAATCTTGGTGTAACAATTGACTCAGATCTGACATTTAATCAACACATCGGTAATATTACAAGAACAGCGTTTCTTCACCTACGAAACATTTCAAAGTTAAGAAATGTGTTATCTGTGTCTGATGCTGAAAAGTTGATACATGCCTTTATAACCTCAAGGCTAGATTACTGTAATGCATTATTGTCAGGATGCTCCAGCAGGAACCTGAATAAACTTCAGTTAGTTCAGAACGCTGCAGCTAGAGTACTAACTAAAACCAGGAAATTTGATCACATGAGTCCAGTTTTATCAGCGCTACACTGGCTTCCTGTTAAATTCCGTATCGACTATAAAATTCTATTACTGACGTATAAAGCCCTGCACGGTCTCACACCGGAGTACCTGCAAGATCTAATTTCCTATTATGAACCGCCACGTTCACTCAGATCACAGGACGCTGGTTTTCTAATAGTTCCTAAAATTCAGAAGACTACAATGGGGGGGAAGAGCTTTTTCCTACAAAGCCCCAAAATTGTGGAATAATCTCCCAGTTAATGTTCGGGACTCTGACACAGTCTCAATATTTAAGTCTAGACTAAAAACATACTTGTTTAGTGTAGCTTTTGGTAATTAAGCTTCTCTTTTAGATAAAGGCAGGAGATCTGGGGGTTCTTGGACACAGAGGTTTATGGTAAACTGAGATGTTGGTGCTGTTGTTCCACCACTTCACGCGATCACACAGGTTTGTTGATGGTGGAGTGGGGGGACCCCAGTGTCTCAGGGTACTCTCATGTCCATGTTACCTTCTGGTTCTCTCCTTTTAGTTTAGGCTGTTATAGTTAGATCTGCCGGAGTCACCAACCACACTCTAAAATTCTGAAAATTCATATTCTCTACAGTCTTACTCCTGAGCCCAACTAACTCTTTCTCTTTACTCTTCCTGAGGAAATGACTGTCCTCCTGTCTGTTGAAGGCTGTTGAAGGACTGATCATCGGGCCATCACCCCACCATCACCAGCCAGCTCACCTGTCCATTTACTGCTACACCCTCAGTTACATCACTGTGCCATCCAGATGCACCAGCACTGAGATAGGATGGGACTGTTTCAGCTCACGCCCACTTTACATAAAGACTGTCATAGACTGCCTCAGCCAGAGACTGCCTCAGTCATACACTGCCTCTATCTGTGCAGCTTCTAAAGCTTTGCTATCCAGATTTCAAACAGAGACTCCTTTCTTTGGTATTTAGTTCAAACTGTAAATACTGTTTGACCAGAGGAGGATGGGTCTCCCCTTGTGAGTCTGGTTCCTCCAAGGTTTCTTCCTCCCGTTGAGGGAGTTTTTCCTTGCCACTGTTGCCTCTGGCTTGCTCACTGGGGGATATATGTTATAACTGTTTTCAAAACTCTGTAAAGCTGCTTTGAGACAACATCGTTGTAAAAAGCGCTATATAAATAAAATTGACTTGACTTGACTTGACTTATTCAGTACCATAGAAATGTTCAATTGCTATAACAATATTTGTGAAATGCATTATGGGTGCTGAATTGAGAAAATACTGATGGAAGTAAACCTGATGGTGATTCAAAACCTTTTTATCAAAGTGATGCAAAAAATACATGTCAAATGACACATGCCCTTTAAAAAGAAAAGGAAAAAGAATCAGAATATTTTGATAAGATCAAGTAACCAATGTTAATTTACTATCATTTCTGCATAAACTATTCAATATTATAAACAATATTATTTGTATATTAACAAAGTTACTGTGTCTTGCCAAAATAATGAATTAATTTTTCACAGTTTACTATTTTAGTAGGATATATAATGGACTGCCTTGATGTCTCATTAGTAGGCGATGAGCTGCTTTTTGAAAAAGACTTAACATTACCATTAATGGCAGATACATTTGTTTAAGTAAACTGCCACACATTCACATTTTAGCTCCCTTAGGAGCCTAAATAGGTGATAAATGTGAAAATAACCAAAGACATACACTGTGTGTAGACGTCCACCATCTGTGGCAACAAACCCAGCCTAGCAGAATACAACGAGGAGAGGGGTGACTGCTTGTTTTTACTCCATCAAGCTCCTTTCAAACATTTAAATGTAGAGTCTGGCTGTTTATGTTCATGATCCATGTAAATAGTTTAAATGAGGGGTGGAGGGGGGGTGTTAGGATGGACAGTCAGCTTAAAGGTGACTGTGTGTGTGTGGTAAAAGTGTAACAAACAATGTTGAATAACACAACTCATGCTGCAGGTTTGTGTATCAATTGAAAGTGAGGTGTGTGTGGGGGGTGGGGGTGGGGGGGGTGGGGGTGGGGGGGTGAGTTAAGGGGCGGCTGTGCATTCAGGCAGAGGTGAGCTGGGCCCAAAGCAAACACGCTATTTTACAATGGCCCCCCTCATGGCAGGCTGTCAAAGTGTGGTAAGCGAACCTCAGGAAGCAATTCTCGTGTGTCGTTGGGGTTAATTGTGTTTTGGTGTTATCTTTGAAATGGGACCCCCATCACCCTCGTACTCGCCAGCTGGAGAAACAAAACAATACGAGACTGTGTCGAAAGGGACCGGCTCTCACTCACACACACACACATATACACACACAGACACATTCACATTTGCCAGTTCTTGAGCAACGCTGGGTGAAGTGAGGGCTCTGTCGGACCTCACCATTTGATGTCTCAGCACTTTTATCAGAGGCTTTGTGGCAGCTCCTGCAGTCCTACAGTCTAAATCATTATCTGGATATGACAAGGTTGTGATTGGGGCTGCTGGAAAGAGGCTAGAAAAAAAACAAGAAAAAAGGGAGGCCAGCTAAAAGAGGAAAGACAAACTGGCCTCTCAGAAGACAAACCTCGTTTCTGTAAAACCTGTCAAATTGAACTCTTGTTAAGGCTGGATGATACAGCAATGATATCACACATTAATATTTGCACAGCAACATTCATCACAATTGTTTATGCATATTTCAGTCGGTGTACAAAGACTTTGAATGCTGTGGTGACTGTATTAAAAAAGATGCTCAGTTTAACTTTTAATATAAGCATCTGTTGGTGTATCAGCTGGTACGCGTTGACTTTCTACATGAGATTTTAGCAGGACAAGCAAAAGATCACAATGTGTAGGTTTATTTATACCCAGCCTTTTACAACAGACATTCACTGTAAAAAGTGTTTTGTTGGTTCAGCATAAACATGTACTTTATATGGCAACAAGCAATTAAAGTAGTTTGGCTTGACTCGAAAAAGTACTTTGATTAAAAGGATTGTTCATTCAAAACACTTTTTATGTTAAATAAAGCTAGTTTATTTGTTACCACATGAAGCAATTTTTAGGTTGAACCAACAAAGCATTTTTTACAGTGTTGTCAGAAAGCGACTTTACAGAAAATACGGGTCCAACACCCCCGCCAGTAAGCAAGCCAAGTGAGACGGTGGCAAGGAAAACCCTGGCAGAGCAAGAGAAGGAAACCTTGAGAGGAACCAAGCCTCAAAAGATCATCCCGATCACCTTACGTCGACAATATGAACAGTTATATGAACAGGATACGATTTTACAGTTATACCATATTGAATATAGAGAAAAGGGAAAAGCAGAAGCCTGTGATTAGACAGAAGTATTAGATTATCCAGTGATGGCTGATGACTGTTAAAGTCCTATCAGAGTAACGATCAGTAACAGATCTGAGAATCAGATGTTAGGAGTTCATCACAGGGAAAAACAATGAATGTCAGTAACTATTGTTAGAAGCCTACAGTGATGATCTGTTAGTGATAATATGAGAAGAGCTTACATCTCTAGGTCAACCAACAAGGTATGAGAGTCTAATAGGGTAGACATTGAGTGGACACTGTGCCTGAAAACTCCAGCAGCACTGCTATGTCTGATCCACTCACACCAACCCACACTAACACACCACCACCAACACATCAGTGTCACTGCAGTGCTAAAACTAATCCACCACCCAAATCATACCCACTCTTTGGTGGTCCTGTAGGGGTCCTGTAGAACTACAAAGTGTCCAAAATGGACAATGAGTGAAGAAACAAGTAGGCGGTTTTCATGCTGTGCTTCATGCTTTCATGTTTATGTGTAACACATCAACTGGAGTGAATTTAGTCAAAGCAATGACACAGAAATGTAGAACTACATAAAACTGAATACTGTCATAACAGATTATGTCTATTTTTAATATTTATTACATTTTACCATCATTATTAATTGTTATGACAGGGGTAGTAATGTTTGATGTCATGTCGGCTAAGCAGAGTACACCAAAAATATTATGTGACAAAAGACATCAAAGGTTATGTCATGACAGTAATGGGGACGAAACCCTATGACATGTTTATGTAAATTTTATGTTGCGAACTTTTTTTGGATTCTGTGTTTGAATCAACATATGCGCATGTTGGTTGACGTAACAGAATTAGCAGCTGGCATTCTTGTCCAAGCATGCTGAGCATGTTAATGTTATAATCCAATAACACTATGTGACCAGTAGAAGACCAGAATTGTAATGGAATTAGTACTTTGGCATATCACCATATTGCCTACCGGAAAAGGTAGTCTTAACAAATAAAATCCATTAATGACTTACAACGGAGGAGCATTATCATGTCATTTCTTCTTTTACAAAGCACCAACTGGTTTCATTTATTGTGAACTACTGCATATTCTACTAATGAAGGCTTCAAATAAAGTGGTCCTATGCCTAATGTCCTGATTTCCTTTTTTGCTAAACTGCCAACCATCACACTCCTACATACACACACATGCATAAAAAGCACATTAACTATAATGAGGGGGGGTCCATGTGTGGTGTCCGCAGTGTGAAATTGCTGCCTTTTCATCTTTTAAGCGGGTATATGGACCTGTGCGGCTTTCCTGGAATCAGAAGTTTTCCTCCCAACAATGCCTCCCTGCAGCTCCTGTTACATGAGCTGTGAGAATTAGATTGTATCGTGGAGCATTTTAGCAATTGTAAACTGTACAAAACTTGTGATTCCACATACTGTAGAATTGGATGCTGAGGAATTGTTTTTGTTCTCACTATTTTCTTACACATTTTACAAATGTGTTATCTATTACTGTAATAATAATTTTATACATTATACAATATATAATACATTATAATGTATTTGGTGCACTGTAGTGGACAGTACTAGTAACAAACTCCTGACTTTTGCTCCACTACACTACATTTTACTGTACTACATTACTTTTTACTTTGAAGCATAAATTTGGATCCAAAAGCTTATCTCAAGATACAAAAAAAAACAAAAAAAACAAACAAACAAAAAAAAACAAGTACAGTAAACTAGTCCTTCACTGTCAGTCAGGTTTAAATGTGATGATAATGTTAACGATTGCTCCTGTGTTACATAAAGGTTTGGTACAAGAAGAAGATCATATTCGAGGTTAGGGTTATCATTTTTGCATTGTTTTAAATGGACTTCATCAGTGCCTTCAGAAATTCACCTGAGAAAGCAAGTCGAGCACTTGTTTAATTCCAGTTAACATTTTACACAAAGTTGTCTTTGCAGTTGCAGTTTTTATGCTATGCTTGGATTTTTATAGATTTGCTCTAGTTGTCGTAGGACTGATGTCTCGAATGGTTTTCAAGCTTACTGGTTTCAGTAAATGTTCAGTAAACTGTTTCACCCAACTAGATCACTGTGATGTAGTGCAGACTGCTCACTTATGCAACCATATTTGCCGCAGTAAATATGAGATTCGAACCATGCGATATGTTTGTATACGTGTGATGAATCTGGTGACAGAAGCAGACCAAAATTGCTGCTGAAAATGTTTAACCGCGTCAAATAAACAGAGTACAATTAGTAACGTTGCACAAAGGCAGTGTATCGGTTGTCATTAGGTTCTGTAAATGCATTTTTGACAACAATGCATTGACATTAAAAGAAAAAGTACTTTTGAATACACAAAAATTTTTCAAATTGAGTACTTCAGTACTTTAACTCAAGTACAAATTTGATTTGACGATCTCAATGTCCTTTCCCTGGATGTTCACCGTAGTGGGTGAGGAGAACTTAGTCCACCACTAGCTCCTTGGCTTTGTCCGTGTTGATATGGAGGAAGTTTTGCTGACACCAGTCAACCAAATTTCTTCTTACTTCTCTGTACTCTCTTTCGTAACAATCCAAGATGTAGCCAACAATGGTCACTGGGGTGTGCAGTCTTTGGAATAGGTATGACCAGAGCTTCCAGAGTATTGACACTCTGTCCTTTTTCAGGCTCAGATCAAAAAATCCCCCACCGTTGGTCTGCGCAGTGTCTCAGCAGTCCATAATTAATTTTGTCTGGAGCTACTGCCTTACTCACCTTCATCTTGCTCAGCTCCCTCCTCGCTTGCTGTCAAGTGAAGCCCAGAGAAGAGCTGGGCTGATAACTGGGCATTAAAAGCAGCAGCATGGGCTGGTCAGAGGAAGGGGCAGGTGCCAGGTCGAATCTGTTGAAGAAGGCATTTAGGTTGTTTGCCTATTGTGGGTCTCCTTCAGGCTGCCTGTAGGATTTTTTATATCCTGAGATGGTTTTAAAGCCCCTCCAGACTTCACTCACATTGTTCTGCTGTAGCTGGCCTTTCATTTTCTTTCTGTAAAGGTTCTTGCTCTGCCTGATTTTCATTCTCAGTTCCTCCTGTATCCTCATCTTTTCCTTCTTGTTTCCTGATCTAAATGCCACCTTTTTCTTAACCCAGAGCTTGTTACTGGAAAAGAACTGTACTGTCCTGGTGGGCACAGTGTTCTCCACACAGAAGTTTATGAAGTCTGTGATGCAGTTTGTGAGGCTGTCAGCATGTTGCCCACAGAGAACCTTACAATCAGTTGTTTCAAAGCAGTCCTTCAGAGCCTCATATGCCTCATCGGACCAACTTCTCTCTTGTTTTATATTGGCTGGACGCCTGTGAAAAATGGGTTTGTGGACAGGCAGAAGATGTACCAGGTTGTGGTCAGACTTGCCCAAGGGAGGCAGGGAAGATGTGTTATACGTATCCTTGGTGTTGTATGCTTTATTGTCTCTTGTGTTGCATATTACATATTGCTTGAAATTGGGAAGCACTGAGGAAAGTGGCGTGAACACACAGTTTATAAACACATATTACTTACACAAAGCTTCTGTTATACATTTCAGTTATTTTACAAATGCTGACTAACAATATAAAAAATGAGGACTAACAAAGTCTTTATTAGCATATGTCTGTTTTACTAAAACTATTTTTAATTATATTATAAATGAGCTATATTAAATATGATACTACAATCATTTAACAGTATTATACTAACACATACAATGACATCATCAGCTATTGGAATTTTTAGCCCTCTAAAATTAGTATAAATTTTGCCCACAAATCTCTCAGGCTTTAGGAATTTAAGTGTGGACCCACATGCTGTGCAGTTTAAGAGATCACCATGTAATACAGAACTTAATACTCATATTATTTTTGAAACTGCTTTTCATCACATGGATAATCAATGATGATGAAGACAGCTGGCATTCTTGATATGTTGTTGTTGATATAATGTTATTGTAGCCTAGAACAATGAATGTGGATCTGTCTGTCAAGAGCTGATTTTGTTCTCATCTGGTAGTTTTTCTCAGAGCAAAGAACAGACCGAACCTTATCTGTGGTTTTTCCATGTCTTGATATGCCATGTGTCAAATTATGCAGCAGTTATCCGCAGCCAAATGTGTTAAAAGCGTGTTAAATAATCGAAAAGAATGCGGTTACAATGCACATACACAAAACATAAAAAGCTTAATGAAATTATTTATCTATTTAATCAAATGGAATACAAGCATATAGTGTATGCGGTGTATAAAATAACAATGAAAACATGCTGGCCTGTTTATCTGGTACACCTAAATTTCAGTTTTTTTAAAGACCCAACCCAATAGATGCACCGTGCGGTATTACTGTTAGAAACACCAGTTCTGATTAACAAATTTTGACCTGTATTAAAATGAAAACATTACAAAAACATGACATTTGATTTTTTACCTCATGAATGTTTTGTAAATACACAGTTGTATGCAAAAGTTTGAACACACTAAATTACATGTTTTGTTGAAAATTACGATTGTGTCTTTTAGAACCTGCAGATTTTCATTTTTAATTTTCTTTTATTTGCTTAATATATTGGAAAAATTATAACATATAAAATGCACTAATTTTTGCTTAGGCCACATTTTACAACCACTTAGGTTTCAAGGTTTCTTCTTATGCAGACATTTCTCCAGATTCCCTGAATCTCCTGGGGATTTTATGCACCTTAAATGGTAAAAAAAACTCAAAGAAGGTCATTGAGACCTATTGTTTCTGAACTGTTGCATTATTTTTGTGACAAACGTCAAGACAACCTTGCTGAAATGGGACTAGACCTAGGTACAACTTTTATAACCAAGCATGTTTGAACATTTTGCACCAATTCTAGTTTTAGTTTGCTTCTAAATTAACTTTTTGGAATTTACATCAATTTCAGAAAAAGCACAAGTTCACAAAACTATCAACTATTAACTAATCTTGACTATGTATTGTTTTATTTAGTTACAGGTCGAAGCAAATGTACAATTTAGTTTTTGTTTTGCATGTCCCATACTGTCCCAACTATATTGGATTTGCTGGTTTGTTCGGATAGCAGTTCATCTTTTGTTTTATCTTTCGAGTCTAGTATTAGACATTAGTTGTTTTTTGGCAAGGTACTGTAGAATTGATGTATGAACCAATGTAGAGGCCCAGAAAGGGTTAATACATTGAGAGAAGACACTGGGGCAGCTCCTCACTGTCCCTTTAAGACTCTTAAGATACTCCTGAGGCAGGCTAGGAAATTTTCCTAGAACATTTTTGTCTTCTAGTACAGTATGATTTATGTGTCTGTACTCCAAGGATTATCTTGCATGCTTTGCAGATGCATCAGTTCTTGGCTATGAGAATACTGTGAATGGAGACTAAATGGTTTGTGATTACCAAAACATGCAAATGATGATGGCGATTTGAGGTTGGCTCGCTCTGCACAGAAATGCTCAGATGGTGTCTAGTCGGTCTGCACGTGAGTTCCTACCTCATCTGCAGACGAATGCAGATTTCCATTGTTTGACCTGTTCATGCCCTGCTCAGAAATGGCTACATTCCTAGTCAGCCTAATGAGAAACTGTACTTTCTGTCCAAAAACAAGAATTTTCAGTTATTTTATGTTTCATATTCATGTAAACAGTCACATTTGGGGTAGTTGGGGTAAATTTTGGTCATATATTTGACAAATTAGGAGATCGGATATAACATCTGATTGATAGGCTTAACTAACTGAAATGATAATGAGGATGGTTAGAGTGGAGGATGGTTGGTGGGGTGGGGGTGGGGTGTCAGGTAAAACATAATATTATTGGTTAATATTGTTTTTCTTGCCCGTTGGTGAATAATGACATGATGATCAAAAGTCATTGCAGGTACTGACAGATAACAAGTCACTGATAGTTTAAATGATTATGACTGCAAATCATAAATAATCCAGACGCGAACTTAATCAGCACAACTTTAATGGCTAAGTAGTCATTGCTGTAGTAGGCTGAAGTTCTCCTAAGCCAATGTTGACTTGAGCTGCATCAATGAAGACTCAGCGATCGCGTTGAAAAGACACATCGATGAAGAAAACGTTAAACAACAATATATGATAAGCCACACAAAGTCATCATAAAATATACGAACACATTGATGGGTGCAGCATGGCTAGGTCAAATCCAAAATCTGCTAGCTCTATTCTAGCCTCCACTCAAAGATGCTTGACGTATAATCTACGCAGTACATGTGTCACTTGAAGGGGTTCAAGAGGGGGTTCATTCGGAACACGTGTCACGAAAGGAAACTAATGGTGCTTCAATTATAAGGAACTTTGCCTATGTGTAGGAGTGAAGTGGCCTCATTCTTTTTTCTTTCTGGAGATGGAGAAAGCAGGCCATTTTTGAACATTGCCTGTTGTACTGTCACATCTCCAGATTTGGAGGCTGTTTCCCCCCTGAGAGAATTATGAGCCCCTCTCTTTTGCTTATCTTGTGGTTTCTCGGAGTCCAGCAAGTACAGGCCAAGTGAGGCTCAGCCGCACACACTGTACATCTCCATAACCCGGCAGAGCCTGCCAAATGACGTCAGGCACGTCAAGACTAAGGCTCCAGCGAAGGATAAGGCACGTTCGCGGCGTGGCTTTTACCGGAGCATCTTTCATCTTTTGCCGTCATCTCCAAACCGCCAGGTCTCTCTGCTTTTCTTCCTCTCGTTCTCTCATTTCACCAGCTGCCCCACCGCTGGCTTTCCTCTCAGCCCTGCTGACGTCCAAAGCTCTCAACGTGCGAGAGAGCCTCTTACCCTTCAGCCGAGCCATTCGTCATCGACACAAGAACGCTTACATAATACTATTTACACACGGAGAAACTGCAGGCTTATGTCATCACCCTCACATTACCACAACAGAGAGGGAATATGATGAAAGAGGAGACTACTCCTACTGTCCCCTTAACTGTAGCTTTCTTAAATCAGCATGCCATGTCATCAAACCTCATAAACAATTTTGGGGAGGATAATACATTTTCGCTATATTGCAGTGTTGCAAGACAGTCCTGCACTGTTTCAGTGGAAGTATCTTTTAAAATGGAAGGTATTTGCAAGGATTTTAAACATTTTGTTTTTCAAATGAGGTTTAGGTTTAGCCTTAATTCATTAAATAAAGGAATTAAGCTGCCATGAGTGGACTTCTTTACAGTGTGCGACGTTTATTCTACAAGGTACAAATGTTACTCGGAGCTCATACGAAAGAAGGGAGGGAATGTAGTAGTGCAGACATTGCGTTGACCATGTAAACATGACAATACATGTGTTTAACTGTAACAGCACATTTACAACACAGTGCAACTGCAGTTATATGTTGAACTAATTCAGTTTAATGTGATGTATTTATATTCTAGTCAGAGACCACCCGTTCCTTTCAATATGGCCATTAAATACAACTTTTTCAGCACCACAAAAATTACAATTACATATACGTTTTCACAGCTAAACATAATTCTGAATACTTAGCAGGTCCACCCTCTGAATGTATTACAGCTTTAATTTATAAATTGTGTTTCAAAGAAACCTGCAGAGATATTTTAGTCATCCTTAATAAATGCTTTGTTTCGTGGAATGCATTGGTTGGTTAATTCATTGGCCTTTAAGGTGTTAATCCATTCATTCAGAGACAGTATGGGATGACTAAGTGCCTGGGAATGCATTGCACAATTCAACTTCACAATGCTTGTGTCTCATAAAGAGTAGTCACTCAGTCATTAGCATATTTGCAGTTACCATTACATGTTACTGTACAACTCAGACCCATTATATTGCGAAGGCGCAGTCATTTATTGACCTAAAGGGAAAGCAGCAGGCTGCGATATTTGAAAAAAAACCCTTCGCGAGGACATTTCACACAGTGTTGCATGTCTTTAACTGTTGGAACTAATCAGATTCAACCTTCCACCTGCAGAACTGATTTTATGCTTCAGTAAAAATAGCAAAACTTTAAGGCTTTAAGCCTGGAAGAAAATGAGAAACTGTGCTCAATGAGAGGCATAGACTCCCTAATCTGAATCTATACCACTTCCAGAAACAGGTGGTTATTTTATAGCCAAGCCATGCACTCACTGAGCCCCATGGCAGCCAAGCAGTAACCCCGTCTTAAGTAAATATGTTAGAAAGATATACAGCTCCTTTAGGAGTTATGCAACAAAAAAAGTTGGAGCGACTCTTGAACGGATACCACGGCTGCTCTGAAGCAGAGTAAAAGAGGCACTTCAGTTCTGTGCTTCATTTCTTCATTTAAATTTAATTGAGCCCAGCAAATGTTAATAAGATCCCTTGAAATGGAACAGGCTTGATTCAGGGGGGTAATGGAGGGCACAGTGAAGCTGGAGATCTAGATTATAGATGTCTGATCCAAGAGATCCTGTAATCTTTAAATCCACCTACAGTCCAATCCATAAGTAATTGGATGATGACATGGTTAGCTGTAATGTTAACTGTTACTTGTAATTTGGATATGAGAGAGCCTCTGCCCAAGGAGCTTACGTAGAGTTCGACTTTACACTGTACTAGCATGTTCCCCGCTGTTCTGGATTGTTCCAGCCCCACCTTGTCAGAGAACAGAAAAGCCAGATCACAGTTCCATAAAAATGCCTCTAGAGTTCTGTGGTAGATAATTAAACTAAACCACAGTGATGGAAAGAGGAAGAAGTGGAATAAAAACTGAACTCTAATAATCCAAACCACACCACCTCGTCTGTGAAACATGGTGGCGTAGGCGTATGTATGGCTACCAGTGGAAGTGGATAATTAGAAGTGGGTTGATGATGAGCCAGGTGGTGGCAACTGCACAATGAATTCTGAAGCTTTTACAGAGCTACATCAACTGCTCAGACGCAAAGAAATGCCTCTACGCTGTTTTGCATTATGATTCAATAAAAGCACACCTAATTTTCAGTTTGGCTCAGAAGTCAGAACTCGGTTCTGTGCCATTTTTGATCTTCACAAAGGGGGGATACATGTACACCGCCAGTATTGGGGGGATACATGTACACCTCCAATATTATGGAAACTGTGTGTGTATATATTCACTGATCAAAAGCAGAGATCCATCCATCATCTGCCACTTTATCCCGCTAATCGGGGTCACTGAAGCCAATCCCAGCCTCATCAGGCAAAGGCAGGGTACACCATGGACAGTTCACCACTCCATCGCATGGCCAATACACACAAGCAATTTAGAGTGACCAATCAATGCTGACTGCATGTCTTTGGACATGTGGGAGGAAACCCAGGGAGAACATGCAAACTCCACACAGAACCGACCGGACAGAGGATCGAACCCATATTGTTTTGCTATGAGGCAATAGTGCTAACCACTGTGGTGTAGTGGCATGCCGCCTATTGAGCATTGTAGTATGTCCTTTTGGTTATATATGCTGTTGACTTATTACCCAACATTTGGTTTTCTGAAGTTGGACATTTTTTATTTTGCCAGTTACTCACAGTGTTTTGTTTCTAGTATTCTTCTTTGTTGTTTTATTGCATTTGTTTTTGTTTCTCTTGTTTTGGATTTCTCCTAGTTCCAATGGATGTGCCTGCTTTGCCTCTGACAGCTGATTAATTAACTCCTAAATGAACATATTGAACATGATGATAAAACTTTACAGTAGAGGCAAAAACTTTACTTTCAATGTAAGTCAATGGAACCAGATTTTGGACCAATAGAAGTGCTTCAAGCTATTTTGGAGCACTTCTATTAGTCCATTTATTATGAAATTGTCACATTATGTAAACAGCCATTGTCGTGTTCAAATGCTGTAGAAAACTTAAAATGAACCAAAATGGAGATACATGTTTTTCATTGGACAGCGACGATATGACATAGATTATTGCAACAAGTGTATTTTGAAACTGCACTGTATAATCTACTCCTACTAAAGGAACTGAACTGAAACAGTCTCTATTCAAACTTTGGTCTAGGTTGTCATTCTCTGTGTTATGTTTCCTAAACTCTGTCTCTTTGTTAAATTGTGCTTGGATTGCGACCACCAGGACAGAGCGAACCTGTTTCCAGAGTTTTGAAGAGAAGCTGTGCTTTTCCATTATGGGAAAAAACACACTGTTCCTATTGAGGGGAAAAAGATGACTTTGAAAGTTTCTCAGGCTTGGGAGGCATTTTGCCAACTGCAAATCAGGCCCGTGAAAACATTAAAGGTATGAAACAGCTTATTCAAGAACATAAATGAAAAAATTTAAACAATTCCATTTCTGGGTTTTGATAGCTACTTTAGTGAACCGCCCAGTCTTCAAGAATAGAGCACATATATGAATGTCTTTGTTGTTCTAGTGTCTTAGCAGGTCACCAATGAACCCCTTCTGAAAACTTTCTTGAAAATCTGATTGTGTTTATAACCCCAGGCATTAAGTGGAAGTCAGAATTGCTTTTGGAGACTGTTTTTGTTTTCTTGATGACTCAGGGCCACTCATTTCTCCTCAGACGCACTACGTACGTCATCTCCTACGCAGAGCCAACTACTGCACCCCGTGAAGTTTTCTTACATCCATTCATATACGAAGAAAAAAAACTGAAAGTGTGGTTCGTCATCTGGCTTAGGGGAAGTACCTTACTTGTGGGAAGATCTTCAGTGGGTGACTCTGGCATTGTGACCGTTCTCTTTCACGGCGGGACAGCCTGAGTAGTTTATGAGCCATGACCAAGGCTGGCTTCCCAGAGACTTTTCCTACTGAGACCATTTGGGGAGGAAAAAAGGTTCAATGCTCTTTCCCCTTTACACAGTAATAATAGATTTGGTCAAGAGGTTGTTGCTTTTATTCTGCTCCTCCACTTCTAAAAGGTCATAAAGCCAATGCTTAGGTGATAACAGCCATAGACGTTGTTGAGAAAGGATCCTTTCCTGGAAAGGCTGAATAATAAGTGTGGCACTCTGATGATGTACTCAGGGCAACTGGATATAGGTACAAAATTGGTCTGAGCCTTTGAACTCCAGAGGCTACATTACAAAAAAAGTTCAGGTAAACAATTTTTACAAATTCAAGTTACAGAAGCAAATTTTATTCTAATATAATATATTGTACTTTAGAACATCTTTTCTCAAGTTAGAAAATTGCTCCAGGTTGCCAAAAACCACCTACTTTGACAGGAAAGGGCTGCTTTTCTGAAAATTATGAGTTCCACTAACATGGAACATTTAGTAACTAGGGTTAAAAAAATATATATTGCTTCCTGGTTTTCATTTACCATAGCCAAGTAGCCTGTTTTAACCAGCCTACACACAATGCTATTTCTCCTAATCAGCAGACAAAAGTTTAGCTTGTTCTGCTCATTATTAGCCATCAGCATAGGTTATTTGGCAATTTTCGTTCAACCCACATTTTACGTAATGAGTAAATGTTGCACCGTTATGCTGGTTAATGTTGTACGTGCTATACTAATTGATCACAACTGCCTTAAAATAATATCTTTCTTTTTGTAATGATCATGGTAGCATCTGAGATCGAAAGAAATACTTCTGCAAAAGATATCATTTCCTAGTTTTCCACTTAACCCATATGTAGTTTATCAGCCAACACATGTTCAGAGTCAGAATTTTGCTTCTATACTTTACAGCTACAAGGCTAATGTGGCTAAGAAGCACGAAATCTTAACAGTCATCCAAATAGTGCAAATGTCTTTTATTAAAATACATCGCCAATAACTTCTCTCAACCCAATCATACTGCATCCAGGTCTTCATTAGTGTCTGGAAATTTGGACTCCATATGTGTCTCAGTTAATTGACTACATCTGGGATACGTGGAAAATTGTGTAACATTGATTTTTCACCTAACCTTTTCCGTTAAAGCCCCTGTCTGCTCATTTCCAGAATTCTCTTCTAACTGTTATCTGTTGTTTTCTTGATGATTTCAATACAAACTGTGGAGAGATTTTTCAAATAATTTCCTGCAGCTTTCTTCTGTTGGATCTGTCGAAGAACCAGTGAGAGTTAGCAAGACTTTAATGTCACCTGCCTCGATAAAAGAAATGTGTTCCAACAGTTCTCATTACTCTGAACTCTGAAAAGACTCTTAACAGCAGTTGTTCTAGACCAAAGCTAAGCCACGCATTCATTTGATTCAGTTCTAATGAGGACAGATTTTTCTGGTCGCCATGTTTAGTTCACGTTAGCCCAATACAGAAATTTTTAGAGTGTCTAACTTTGATTAGACTGCATCAATATTGTAAGATACATTAAGATATATGAACTGTTCACAGTCATTTATACATTTTGAAATATTTAACGTCAGTAATTTAAACAAGGATAAAGATACACTCGTCCTAGTTAGATCAGTGTTTAGCAAATGTTGGGAATTTAGAATGTTCTGTAATGGTTTTTGTCATATATACTGGTACAGTGGTATATCTGGTAATAGAATAAGATCATTATTCTGTTTTATACAACAGTTCTGACAGCACCGTCTAATTAGTTATGAAGGGTCTGTCCTGTGCTGTTCTCACAAAAAACTTGTAACTATCATTACATAACTTCTATAAGATATTGGCTACTAACTTTCTGTTAAAAGAAGAGGCCAATACCAAAGTCTGAAATAATGTTTAGGGCTTTTCAGGGCCTTCCTGACAATCTCTCCTCTATAAACTTGACAACAGTTAGAAAATCTTTATATTGTGTTAACCCTAATTCCATTATTAAATTGTGTGTGTGTGTGTATATATATATATATATATATATATATATATATATATATATATATATATATATATATATATATATATATATATATATATGTATATATATACAAACTTTCTATTTATTTTCACTTAAAGATAAAAAAAACATATTGATCAAGGGCACACAACGCTTTTGCATACAATATATGAAATTTGAGAGAAAACTAATTCAGTGTCTCCACTGCTAGGGTGACTTTAAACTGACCCCAGTTAAAACAAGAACTCATCATTTTATGATTCATCAAAGAAATGGTGACCAAACAACTTTAGTAGGCCTTAAAACCAAATTTATGTCAGCTGCCACAGATGTTAAATGTGACTTTTACTTTAACAGAGTTAATCATTACAGACAAACCACATTACACCGCGGTGCCAGAGTGTGTTTGACGGCTCAGACACATAATTGTGTTTGGCACCGACGAAACCAAACAATTAACCACAAGCCTCATAAAATACATCACCCACTGGGACAGCAGTAGAAGAAGTAGTAGAACACATCATATCTCTGTATCAGTCATTGATCATAAAGTGGATATGACATCAGCAATGTCCTCACATCACTACTACACACCTGAATGACTCCATCACCGTGGCCCCGGGGTTGTTACACACACATACTGTACACGGAAAACGGAAACCACTAACTTTGATTGTTCCGCGGTTCATGGACCATAGTGTGCATGATTCAGCAGTAGCTAGGGAGGTGGTGGGTTTGGGCTTCCACACATTGTTCACTGGTTTCCTGTTAAAGATCACTTAATTACTGGAAGTCTGACCATTAAGAATTTAAATATGGATGTGAGGATGAATGTACTTTATTCAGGTCAAGGACGTCTGGTGACAGGAAGTGTTAACTTTAGGACTGAAGACAGTGGAATCTGATTGCATTTGATGGTTCCTATTGCTTCCAAGCTTCCAATCAGATTTCACTTTGAAGATTTTTTTAGCAGAGTGATCTGTCATAGTAAGCAGCGGCAGCCTTAGCTAAGCTGTGTACTTTGCTAGTTTCTTATATTTACAGTCATACAGTTTTGTTTGAGCCAAAATAAGTACATATCCTCTACAGAGAACATACATTTTAAGGCACATTTATTATTTAACTGAGAAAAACACACATTGTAAATTTTACAATGTTACAAATTGTACAATCTGTTAAACTCAAATAAATGCAAATTCATGTAAAATGGATATTACAGAGAGAATACATTTGAAGTTGTCCTTTCCAATTTTCATGTTCAGTTCATTCATTTAGACCATATAGAAAACCAAATTTGGAAACATTTGTCCTGCCTCAGCCAGCACAGTAGATTTTTCAGCCCGCTCCTGCCTGCGCATTCCACATGAGAGTAAATAATATCCAATATTTAACATACTCTATTTACATATATATGATTTCCACTGAAATAAAAAAATTAAAACAACTGCTTGATTATTTTAACGCTTATGTTAACAGGTCAATGTTTTCACTCAGGCTGCGAGAATCTAGTGACAAACTGTCACTGGGACAATAGAGTATGTCAAATATTGGATATTATTTATTTTTAACCATGAAAATCAACAAAATTAACAAACGTTTAACAGAAAAACAAAAAACAACTTAAAATGCTAATTATTTAATTAAACTTAATTAACAAACGTTAATAAATAAAATATGAAATATAAAATGAAATGAAATGAAATGAAAGGCCTACTTGTCATTGCAAGCTGCACACAGATTTCCCAGCTGGTCTACCGGGCTTAAAGCTATTTCGCAGTCACAGTCATTTATTCCTCTGACCAATCACAGTCCGCTACCTGTCTTTAAAATGAATCAACTTATGTTCCTGTTCTGCTGCGTACAGGTACAATGTATGATGTGCCTCTTCTTCGCCCCCTCCACCACCAGGTTAATTTTCAGTTAGGGGCAGATAAAAGGTCAGGGCCCCCTTTGGGGTCTATCTGTGCACACTTACTGAAATCCTATGAAGTTTTGAAACATTTTCTGTTAAACCGTGTGAAGCAATGCTATTGTTTGATATGCATAGATAACATTTCCAGATAACATTGTGCTTGATGGTTGATTGCAGTAAATGCTTCATGTTGAAATAAACAATGCAGTAGTATTATGGGATACACTTATTCACCATCAATAACAAAGACTGTAAATGAAAAAGTGAAAAGGGGAGAGAGAGAGAGAGAGAGAGAGAGAGAGAGATAGAGCAAGTTAGGCACATTAATAGGCTTGTGCACACACAAGGAATCTGAAAACTGTTTTTCTTGTAATACCAGATGCATCTACTCCAGGAACCGTTTCACTGTGTCTATTTTCTTTTAACACTGGCTGAAGTAAAGCCATCATGTTCAAGAATTTGAAACTAGAGTCTCCCCTTAACAATCCAAGGATCGTGATAACTAGATGCATATGGGGGCTGCGAGACACATTCATTCACACTGTGCAATTTGTGTGCAATCCAAATATGGGTCCATTAACTCTCAAAACGAGGGGCTTGTTAAAAACAACTGCATAATTAGGACCAGCTCACCAATTCACCGGTTCGGGAGGGCTTAAGAAAACACAGGCCTCAATCGCTGTCACCTGATGGCAGAAAGTGATTCCTCCTGACCCCCCTGCCTGCACGCTCTACCACATGGTTAGGTAACTGGAGGCAGACACTGGCCGGGGCAGCCCCTCAGCACTTCTCAAGCGTCCATTCATGACAGTGGTATCTGTGGGAGGAAGTGGCAATTCGGCTAATGTAGTGCGCCAGACATTCTTTACCAGTTTTCTGATTCCCACATAATGCGTCATTTACAGCTTGCCAGCAGAAGAATTGTAACCTTTATTAGTAACACAATCAGTCAAATGAAAGACTTTGTTAACCAAATGTCTGCCAAAGTTATTACTGCTATTTAATCTGCTCCTCTGCTTTAACAATGTCATTAATTTTGATAAAACACAGAGCATTATCTTAAAACTAGCCCAAAAAGTTTTTACATGATTTTCAAAATGTCTATAATTTAATAATTTTGTTTTCAGTTGTTCTTAAAATTGTTACATTTGTTCACAGTGGTGCTGATAAGAAAGAATTTATTGTGTCTAAAGGCTAGATGACATAGAATGGTTATGAATACGCTGCCTCGTGTCTAAGACATTGTTATGGAGCAGATTTAAGATCAGTCTTTGTTTTTTTGTACTCTGAAGGACTTTTTAAGAAGCATTCATAGTGGAGAGCTACATGCAGGCTATAAGCCAAATAGTCTTCAAAGAAAACTTACTTCTTCACCAGTTTATCATCATTAACATTAAATATAAAACTCACCATAGGATTTGGATAATGCATACAATTACTATATTTGCATTGCAGACAGTGTAAACACTGGTTTCTATCACCAACTCTGTAAAGAGAACTGTGTTGGTATGCTTCTTTCCTAATAACCACTGCACATCAAAACTTTTTTGATTGGTTCATACATCACTTAGAACCTGCTCTGGGGGCATGGTCTAACAGGAGAACTTTTTAATAGCCCAAAATGTTCATCATGAGCTTTTAGGGTAGCAACAACTACAAAGGAAAAATGGCTTTTTGGTCAAATTAGCACACAGCAGGTCTGTCTTTGTATGTAGTTTGTATTAAGCACAGAGTTAGTGAGGCTTATTTCTGTTTCTGTGCCTTATTCACAGATTCTACAGATTTAGCTAGCTAACTAGCACTCGGCAGATAGCTATATCGACCATTATTTACCAAAACTCCATATTCTAGGTTTCTGTACTCTGTAACTACATACTGTAACTCACTACTTTGTCTATAAAAAACTTTGAATTTAGCGAGAACCCTTTCACAGCTTCAGAGATAGCCAACCAATTGGGGAGCAAATCAAGAGACCCGCAGGCCTGATATAGTTGGCTTACAACTGAGGAGCTCTGATAGGATTGGTTTACAACCTTCAAGGTCCAATATGATTGGTTTTTAACCTACAAGGGGCCAATACCCCCCTAATACCAGCCCAGTGATGCCCATGGCCCATCTTGGCGAGAGAGCCTCTGTGAGGAAACATAGAAATAATCTAATATAAGTTCACTCCAAAGATACTGTGAGTGAGTTTTGTTTAAATATTGGTAGTGACCGTTCTGACCTCCCTAAATATTGGAGGGGATAATGTCAGTAATGAGCATTTCCTTAGCAATTAATTATGTTTTAAATGTGTGTACATATTCACTCCATCATAGCAGATCCAGTAACTAAGGCAGCATAGCACTAGCACTCATATGGTGGTAAAAAATAGTAACACAAAGGAAACTCCTACTCCGCAAGCTGGACTTGCAAACTGTCCAACTACTCTGAGGGCAGATTTTAATGAATTAAAGGGGGGCCCGGCAAAATTCTCTCAGTATATCACAGGCGATACTCACAGGTCATACAGAGTTAACAACAAAACCGGGGAAAAGGAACAGTTTGGAGAGATATGCTTGAAAGATGTCACACTCGATATGAATTGCAGGGCCGCCTTTCCAGGCATGTGATCTATGAAAGAAAGCTTTGTGTTCTAAAAACTGCTCATTGTTGGCAATAGTGAAAGTTAAATGTGCACACTTTAAAAAAATTGTCCTTTTTGCAGTTCATGTTTTCATGTACACTGTAAAAAGTGTTTTGTTGGTTTAGCCTTAAAAAAACCTTCACGTGGTAGTAAGCAACTGAATTAGTTTTACTCAGAATTACTTGGATTGAATGGATTGTTAGCCTTTTAGGATTGTTAGAATGTTTTAGGTTAAACAACTGAAACACTTTTTACAGTGTAGGCTGCACATATCTTTCGACACATCTGGCACATGGACTACATCGCACATTATCTTGATTAACACTTTCAACCATGCAGGGTCCTTGAGAGAGCACCACAATATGGATGATGTTAAAATGTTTGGGTTTGGATAGAGCAATAAATCTCTCTTTTTATAGGAATCTGAGAGCTCTGCAAACATTATAAACTCATTCACCAGATAGATCATTTTTTATTCAATCATTTATTTTCCAAGGGAGAGTGAATGACGGTGCTAAAGCCTATTGCTGCGCCCATTCTTAAGGCAGGAAAAACCCTGGACAGGCCACCAATCCATCGCAGGCCAGACACACTCACATACATATTCACACTCACACTTAGGGGCAATTAAGTATCTCCAATGCATGTACTTGGACTAGAGGGAAACCCACACAGACACCAGGAGAACATGCACACTCTACACAAAAAAAAACACTGGATGAGAATCAATCCCAGGTCTTTCAGTTTAGATCAGAATACAGTTATTAAATCCCCTTCAAGAACAAAACTTTTTACATTTTGTAACTAACACAGGCTACAAGTACTATAGTTTGGCTTTGTATGAAGTCAACTATTTGACCAGAAATCACAGGTACAGGTAAGCACTGTGATAACATGCTATACACATGACATAAAACAGTGGTTCCCAACCCTGGTCCTGGAGGAAGCCCAGCTTTGCACATTATTATCATGCCTACTTCAACTCAGGAGGGGCTTTTTAATTAGCTTATTAGTTGAATCAGGTGCGTTGGAAACAGGACAGATGCTAAAATGTGCAGGGCAGGTGGTCCTCCAGTTGTGAAGCACTGATATATAACAACCTTCTGGATTTGATTCCATTTTCAGGACTGTGGAGTCCAGAAGTGTTCACAAGTCAATGTATGAGTCTCTAAGTGTCAGGTCCTTAGAAAGGAATTTTGTTTAGTTTTTATGGCTTTAGGCATTATAATGTGCAAAAGTGCCACACACAGTAGCTGTGGTGTTTAGAAAAAGGATATGCAAAACAACTTGAAACATTAGGCTAGGATATAGTTTAGGTAGCACATATACTTATCCTTGCATACTTATCCTGCTGAAATGTTATTACATAAAGTAGTGTAACTTCCTCAATAATATATTTTTATAATAAAGTTGGTGTCCAGAGTATGTGCTTGGCAACTGTTTCAGGTTGTTTACCTACTTTTTTCTTTAAACAGCACATTTACTGCATGTGGCACATTGTTCTGTCCATCAGATTATATTATCTTATTATTTGAAGCTACATATTTATTACATATTATTATTTAATTTGCAGTTAATCAGTTTTCTTCATGATGATAAAGTGCATTTTATGATTTTAAATGTTTGGTAGTAATGTTCTGCTAGTATTCTGTTTTTCAGACATAATCATTCACCGTAGTATTTTATTGAACCTACATTGCTAATGTCTGTAGGCTTACATCATTGCCACTTATATTCAGGAAATGACTCATATAAAGATATAAAGCTTGTCCATTGTGACTGCCATGATTGGCTTTTTGTAGCCTGATTAGCGCTACTACCGCTAACTAGGCTAACTTAATGATTGTTTTCTAGCTAATGTTATAATTTCAGCCTCAGGACTCTCCAGGACAAGCTTACAAGATCATTTCTTTTTAGTACTCCTTTATTGCCCTGTGTTGCAAGGCTCTTTTTTTTTAAACTCTAGTCATGATATAATCTATTATCTATTTATCTTAACTATAAATAATTTTAGTTTCAGTTCAGGGCCCCAGAATGTTCAGAAACAGCCCTGATACTGAACATCAAAAGATGTTGTACACTGTCAAGTTTTTGATTTTAGAATAGTTAGAAGAGTTTTTATTTTAAAAATAAAGCTGATAGTTTCCTATTTTTAATACAGATGTAATCTAATAATAACATGGCATGTATCCCTGAAGACCAGCCACTTCATTGAGTGGATCACTTTGTGTATACATTCATTGCTCTTTTTACCGGCTCCTTGTCCCATATAGGTGCTGTCTGTTGTTCGTTGCAGGTTTTCTGTGGTGTGCTGTGATGGGCTGTGGGTTAAATAGTGGGGTTTGCTTATCTTCCATTAAACAGAGATGTATGACTGTTGGTGACATGTGTCGTGTCAGCCAGCACTCTCCTAATACCATGTTCAACAAAAGAGCATTCACTTAAAACTTTATGTTTCTGACTTTACAGTCCCAATATTAACCATCCCGTATACTCTCACTTATCTTCTTTACAGAGAGTGAAAGTCCACACCTATAAAAAGGACTGTTTGTGATCCACTCATCACATCACTTTTTCCATGCATTAAATTACTTCCATGTAGATGTTAAATACCTGTGTCATATTCCAAAGCCTCTGTAACTCTCTATAACCTTGTTGGCGTGACCATGATAACGATGTAAAGACTATCAGTGTAAGACAGAAGAATGCATTGAGTCAGCAAAAGACTAGTGAGAGCGAGATTCTGCAGACAGAGCAGGGAGCTTACAGTGGACTGGCCATGGTGCCCCCCACCGCTCCTTCTTGACAGAACACACATCACAGGTTTAAGTGCAGAGGCCTCCTTGAGGAATCTTAGTGTGCAGTAAAAGAGCTGAGGCACACAAATTCATCTGAACAAGGAGTTCTCTGTGGTCGCTGCGTCTCATTCATAAGAACTCGGTAATGCATTGCAGGCCAGATCCATCAAATCCATGTCATATCTTATTTCACTGCCTATGCAATTAGTTGTAGACAAATATACATCTGTTGCATGTTAATCCATGTAGTATGGCCTGTTGGAATGGATTGGGTGTTGCAACGAACATTGTCAGAAATGTTTCAACCACATGGAGTGCTGAAGCTTAAACAAAGGGGTCTTCTTTGATGCCATAAAAGAACCCCTTATGGATCCCTGGAGAATTTTCTTTTTCATTTGAGTGTTTTTTTTTTGAAGAAGAAGAGGAATGCAATGAGAGGTTTTTCAGGAAAGTGGTTTTATGGGATCACAGTGAAGCACCTTTTTTTAAAGAGGTGTTTTATGTATGCAATATGCAATGGTTCCACAGAATTGACAATTTTCTATCATTTACTCATTTCATTCAGTATTGTTCTTCAACTACAATATCCAGCATGTATTATGCAGGAACATCATACAACTGCTAAAAATCCCTGTGGCATCAACCAATCGTGACCTTATTTCTGGACCAATAGATATATTGAAGCATAAGTAAAGCCCTGGGTCTGTGAACAGTAAAAAAAAACTTTTCAAAAACAAAGGTAAGATATCTAGACAGACAGGTACAATTGCTAAATTTAGCAATTGATTGACACGCCATGTGAGTTATCCATTCTCTCCACTCTCCACTTCACCTTCCTTGCAATAGTGTTAGATAACTGCCTTATTCACCAGCTAATGAAACTTCTATACACCCCACAAAAAGTTTTTAAATGTTCCTCCACCTCTAAGGTACATCTGTAGAAAAAGAGTTTTCCTGGGCTTTAAACTCTAAAATCTCAGTCTAAAGACTACTGCAGCACTACAGTAGTTGCAGAGATGTACTAGAGATGTACTACAAATACTTCGTTACCTTACTTAAGTAGAAATGTTGGTAATTTATACTTTACTGGAGTAATTAGTTTTTTAGCTGACTTTTTACTTCTATTCCTTACATTGCCTTGCTACTCCTATTTCATTTACAGCTTGTTTTTATTTATGTACATTTACATTCCAGTAAAGGTTATTGATAAAATGCCTTTAAAGTCTGACTGCACTGTTACAGTACTTATAGACGACTAGTCATCATATCTTCCGCTCTATGAAACACATGTTAATGCTCAGTAGTACACAGATAGGCTTCTTTAATATATTTGCATTGTACTAAAATTTTCAAAGGGTATATATGTGGCTAAAACAGGAAGCCTAGCGCATCCCAAATTGATCAACTTTAACATTATAGTCATTATGGCTTTTAGAAGAATGATTTTTGGGGAGGTGGGCTAGTGCACTATATGCCCCTGTGGTGCGGCCTAAGCTTTTGTCTTTAATATTTTTCCCCCCTTACATTACTTTTACTTTTATACTTTAAGTAGTTTTGAAAGCAGTACTTTTACACTTTTACTGAAGTAAAAAGCTTCAGTTGATACTTCAACTTCAACAGAAGTATTTTTTCACCATAGTATCTATACTTCTACCTAAGGAATGAATGTGAATACTTTTAACACCTTTGAGTAGTGGCACCTATAACATGCACTCTGGGCTTGTTTACAACAGATGTCATTTTTCATTTTCATCAGAATGTCCATTTAAGGTTGCAGCTCTGATGCTTATTGAGCTCTACACGCCAACAAAAACCGCCAGCAAAAAACGCCAGCATGGTGATTAAATCATAATGGCTCTGGCTGAGAGCAACAAGGTCGAAACTTTGAAAGGGATAGGCTGGAGCAAAAAAGACTGACGAATGGATGACATAGTGAGGGGAGATAAAAAGGACAGAACAAGAGGCAGAAAGAGAGCAGGCTCCTGCTTGTGACCCAGATTGGTGGGAGATTTGATGGAGAGCGACAATGCGGGCAAACAAACACGGAGCAGTCGGCGAAAGACAGTGAAAGATCAGAGATGAGGGAGGGAACATGGGGGAGAAGCTCTATGATCAAACAGAAAGAGTCAGACAAGAGCACGGGGGAAGCTGGAGGGGGTCATGGTGGGACGTGCAGGGGCAGTAAGAGGTAATGGTGAACTCTGGGATGAACTGGTCGGGGGCATGAGATTCCAAAGCAAGAGGGCAAAAATGCTGTATTCAGAAGCATCCCTAGCCTGGATGCCAACTAATGACACCTGCTTGAACAATGCTACCCCACCCTTATGAGGGGCTCTCGGAAGTGGCGGCATGGCCTCTTATGAAGTGGGGCCAAAACAGCAAGCTGTGCTAGTTTCTGAATAAAAGACTGACCATTTCAAGCAGTTCACTAAACAGACAAAAACTGGAAGGGAGATGTGAATTTTGTGAGGACCAACAGTGGTCACCCTAAAAGTGGCCAAGGTCAAAGCCTGTGGAAACTAACAAGGTTCTACCAGAACTCAACATCAAACCCAGCTCCCAGGAAAGCAAACACTATGACCCGGATGCCTAAGCGAAGATGTAATGTTCAAAGACATGCACACGTAGTCCTTGAGAATTTGAAATATATCCAAGTACAATAGTAAAAAAAAAACAAATAAAATGATATCAAATACATTCAACTTATAATTCACTGTATTGCTTTTGTGTGTGGATCCACAAAATACTGTTATCCTGATAGTACAGTTAAACTGGGTCGGCCTCTCAGGCCCAGAAAAGAGTGGTTTATATAAATAATTTTAAATCATATTTAATAAATAGACAGTTGGTTTCACTGTTTTTTGTTTCTTGTGGAGTCCCACAAAGTTTAACCTAAGGGTCTTTGCTTTTCTCTCGAAACTTTGAAAGAACTTTTTCAAAGCTCTAAATGTCATAGCACTTGCATACCACAAGAAAGTCTGTTTACGTTCCAAACACACAATCTTAGATCGCAGCTGCTGGCCTCCTGCAGATACCCTTTGAAACAAGCCCGTTTCTGTTATTAAAATTATATGATATGTTGAGCTAAATTCAATAATAATGAACTAAAATGCAAACTGGTGATAGAGTTATGTTGTATTATAATTATTGTTTTCAGTGAATGATGATTATCATAATTATAGAATTATAGAATAATAATCACTGAAAAAAAAGCACTGATTATTACTGTATGGCATCCATATACATTATGATATTTCAGCATATATGAACCATCCACATGTAATGTATCTTGTAATAGAAGTGAGGGGGTAAATAGAAAAAACGTTTTTTTTTCTATTTTGCTAGATAAAGTTCTTTTCTAGTTTAATTTAGCATTTTGCTAAATTCCTGTTAATGTAAACACTCAAATTTATATAATTGTCAACTTACCTACGAATGCAGTCATTTATTTATTATTCTTTATTTTGTGGTCAATATAGAACACTAAAAGTCAATATTGTAGTGCTGGTGTGAAGGTGAAGACATGGAAAACATAAATGCTCTTTTATTGAATGTGGCAACAATGAGAAGTCATCAACAGCCAGACGTCTCCCACACCTAGACACTAACACTACTCCAACTACCACACAGCATGACACAACAAACCCTGCTGCACACACAGTCACAAGTTTCTCTTACTGTGAGTCCAGCATCTCCCATGTGCCCTCACACAATCATGGTCACATAGTCAATACGGATTGTTTCTGTTAATCCATCCTCAGCCCCGCATTTTTGAAAGAGACATCTCGGTGACCTCACAAAGTCTGAGCAGAGCCCTGCTTTTCTCTAGGGCCCCCTGGTAGAGGCTCTCATAACCAGGGCTCTCTAAAATCATGCCCCCACTCTTTCCTAGGACCTCTAATAGCCAGAAGTCCAAGTCAGAGCAGTGCCACAATGCCTCATCCATTTTCATAAGGGGCCCAAAAGCATGGCTAGGGCCTAAAAGCATGTCTAGGGGCCCCAAAGGCATGGCTGGGGTCAAAGTCCCTAAAAGTCAGAGGATCCTTAAAATGGAGAGCCCTCAGAAATAAAAATATATTGTATCATAAATGTTGATAGGCATCGCCAAATGTGCCCCTGGGCGCTGCCCCCCCCCCCCCTCACAGTCTCTGGTCAGTAGGAGTTTTAAAATGTCCATTGTCCAAAAAAACATACTGCTGGTTCTCCCTCTGGGCCCTATCCCTGAAGCTCTGGTGCAGAGGTACTGAGTGCTGCGTCCTCTTCCACAGTGCAGCAGTTCTTATAGCAGCAGTGAGAACCACCTCCAGTGTTGGCTGAAACTGGTGGGAAGCTGCCAGTTCATTGATGTGGATGATTAGAACACAGTATGGCTTACTGGGTACTATGAAAATAATCTAACTTTACAGTGTAGAATGTTAAAATAGATGCAACAGGCATCCGTACTTCAGAACAGGTGTCATAATTAGAATCCCCTTTACATGTATGCACATCACACAGCTATGTATTTCTGTTTATAAGCAACAGTTAATCTTGAGATATGTTTACAAATAAAAACAATAAAAATCATAAAGGAAACCTACCATCTATATGCCTGCATATCATTCGGGGGAATTTAGCGACACAGCTAAACAGTGAAATTTTGTTCATTTTTAAAGTACACAGTGCAACATACTGTTCCAAACCACACTGACAAGTCTGCAGTATGTATTTATGGAAAAATATGAGTGACTACTAATTTCTAGTGTTAATTAGCAATATTAACCTTGTAGCCTAAGCACTAAACTAAAGAATAAAATTGGGACACATATCAAGATGACTCATAACATCAATGACCAATGAAGACTGATTCCACATCTGAAAATTAGAACTAAGCTACTATGAGCAATAAACATTGGGTTAGCCAATTAGGTGAACATGAACCTTACCCACTAACCCTAGATATGTAATGTATTGTATTATCGTCTTGTGTGTTTCTCTAGATAATATGTTGTCTTACAAACATGCAAGGAAGGTGCATCTATGCCTATGCATGTTGCATATTTTGTTAATTTTGTTAACAAACTTAAATATGGATTTATTTTTTCAGCAAATATCAGTGACTGCTCCTTGCATCTACAGTAGAATTTCCTGTCATGTTAAGCATTTGCACTGAAAAACAAAGAACAGTGAATTTGTGTGGGCACTAAGTTCTGCAAATGTTAATATGCCAGCAAGAACAATTTGTTTCTCTTCTCTGATTATGAATTTAAGTGTTTACATACATTGCGAATATGATCACTGGGTGGAATTATTGCATTGTTGTATGAGCATGGCTTAAATAATCAATAGAAACTTGGTAAATGGGGTTTATATTTCCAAGTACATGGAATGGAAAAAGCTTTGCTTGTCTAAAAGATGCCAATGATTACTCTTTTGGATGTTCTAGTAAGGAAAACTGTGCCTCAAGGAACCTTTATTTTCAGAAAAAGTGATTCTAAATTGTATTTTGCTTAAATCCAAAGTGATCACTAACAGTTTAGACTGAATTCATAGCGATATAATACTAATGAGGTTCATTAAATAAGTCACACAGGACTAGCAGTTCCTATTAGTTGCTCTGTGAGTCAACCAATTCTGTGTTTTCTCTTTCCTGAAGGACTGATTAGCCAAGCAGAATTCCTGGAAGAGTCTGGCTATGGTCCATCCCAAGGCCAACACAGCACATGGAGGGAGGCTCGTAGAAGAAGATGGCATTTCTTTTCACAAAGATTAAGGAACAACAAACATTATTTGTTAAGACAAGAAGAAGCTGCTGACTGAGCTTTTCTTTTGAGGGCTGTCTCCCACTTCTTACTTCTGCGTTTGTCTTTTTGCAGAAGGTTAGCCCATTGACCTGAACACATGGAAATAATCTTCTTCATCACTGTCATTGTTTTGACCATAAGAAATTCATGGACTGTTGGCTTAATTCTGTCTGTATCATTTCATGGGGTCATTGTCATTTTCCAACAAGTCCAAACCTGCAGATCGAGGAAATTTACGTTAGTCAAAAGCAAAAAAAAAGAAAGCTTACATTTTGTCGATTTTCTTTTTAGATTTTCTATATTATCCATTTTTGGTGCTAGGAAAAAAAAATTGAGTGTGGGATGTGTGGGATGTGTCAGGGAATATCATCACATAGTTTTATGTAAAAATAAAATCAGTTAAAGTTATATTTTAGATAGAAAAACTAGAAACCTAGAAAACTTGCAAGTATATTTTTAGGTTAAAAGCTAGTCGTTCACTGAGAGTATAGACAAAAGTGTACTTTCATGAACTAAAAGTGGAATAACAGTATATAACTTGTTAACTTGGTGGTGCTACAGCTTTCAGGTTCTGTTCTATGTGAGGTTTGCATGTTCTCCCAATGTCTGTGTGAGTTTCCTCCAACGGGACGAAGAAATACAGTTAGGTGAATTGGAGATGATAAGTAGCCCTGTCCTCCAAGTGTGAATGTGTGTCGATGTAAATATCTGTGTAATAAGATTTTTTAAAGATGAATGAATGAACTAGTAAACTAGCAGTATATCTATAAGTTAACTTTTAGTTTAGTTGCAGCACAAAAGATATAAACTAGTTGCATATTTAGAGTTTTGTACTCTTACACTAAAAGTATACTTAAAGTTTACCTTCATAGACCTAAAAGTGGGCCAATCTAGTCCCAAGAAGTGTTTAAATAATACACATACAAGTACACTACTAATACATTGATATTAGTATATTACTACATAAAGTATACTTGGGAAATAAACTTTAACTTGACCTAAGTTTACTTAATGAAATGTACTTCGAGTCTACTTATTTTTTGTAAAAATTCTAATTGAATAGAATCAGAATGCAGTCATCAAAAAAAAAAGTTAAAAAAAAAAGTTTTCCTCTATGGTGGCAACCAAATCAAATCAAATCAAATCAAAGAAAACCAAAGCTTGAGCCATATCAAAGAGAACCAAAGGTTGCGCTGGCAGAACGTAACTGCTGCAACGTAACTGCTAATGGTTTTTAATAGGGTGAAGTTTAAACGCTGGTAGCACTTTCTGACAATGTGATTTAGAAGATGCAGAAGACAGCTCCTTATTAGGCAGCTTCTTCTTGGAATTATCCTGTTTCACCTTAAGTGGTGCCTGATTCCAAATGTGCACAGATTCAGGGGAAATGCAATCTGTGTACAGACCAGCAGACCAGCACCTCAGTTCTAATGTTCAAGACTGATTATTAAAAGTGAACTGAACTAAGTAGACTACCTGTGATAATGTAAGACACTGATAGCTTGTTTTCTACGGCAAACAGGAAGTCTTTCAACTACTTCAAAATTTAGCTGTCGCTGATGCAACTTTCTCAATAAGGGGCTCCTAAATGACCCTATCTTTGGCAGATCTCTAGCTTGATCTGTAGAGATGCTACAATCATTGACTATGTAGAGAGATCATAAATATTTTAATGGAACTAGATGTATTTTTAAGCAGAGAAAAATAAGGAGTACGCAATCTGGCATTAAAAGTAGCAAAGATAATGACCTCAAAATTCGGCCGTGTGGAAAACGCTTGTAAGGAAAACAGTAGGCCACTGAAACTGTACTCTTAACCACCATCATTTGTATACTACTCCAGGAATGATGTTTATATCCCTCAATGCGCTCTAAGGAAAGTAAAGTGAATGCGATGTTGGAGAGGTTTACTGACACGCCATGTAAACAACCTGCAGCTGCTTAGAGGCCTGCTTCATGTTTGTGTCACTGGCTGTGAAATAGACTAATAATGGCATAAAAAGATTTATTTAATCTCAGCACTGATGTGCCTATATAATAATAATAATGGTTTGATAATAAACCTACCCACTTCAATGATATTTCTGGACATTCACACAGACATTTTTATTTTATTTTGTGACATATATTTTATGTAGCTAGCTGTTTTACAGTGACTTAATAAAAAGCCCTGGCTTTGAGCAGCAGTTGTTTTCCTTTCTAACTAAAACCTGGTAAGATTACACCTTCTATTCATAGTCAACAATGTGTCTCGGACCACCAGAAGGCCCAGAGGCACATATTTGTCCTTGAAAAAAATGTGATTAGTACTGCCACTGCCAAGTCCAGTCAACCTACCGTATATGCCCTACTGTCAAGGTCCCGAAGCCCCCCCAGACAGGTTGAATTAGACTACGGGACAATTTCAATCATCTTGTTTCAAAACCAAAAGTTTATTATGGATGAGTCTGAAAGGGAAGACAGCTGTCTTGCTGCTTGTGAGGTCTAATAATTCAGAGAAAACATCTTCACTGAAAGCTGAAAGCTCTTAGGCTTCCACACTGATGTGAATGTTCAGCATGAAAGGAAGTACAAATGATAAAGCAGCGCTAAACGCTTTTAATATATACAATGCCATAAATAGCAGATACACCACTGTACCAAAGAGAACCTGTGACACTACGAAACCCAAGATTACTTATAAAATGTTTGATATTTAAGGCCCTGGTGTCGAGCACATAACAACACAGTTTACATTTATATCCTGGGCTTTGAATAACTAAATGACTAAATGACACTATGCTTCCACCCCAGCCGTTTCCACAAGGTTTGAGCACATAACTGTACTGTAGGAGGAGAGTCATTCAAGCTCATCTGGGTACTTATTAAAAATACCTCTTAGATCTTAGGTAGATTAAAAATGAGAGTTGCTGACAGTGGCTCTAATTTTCTAGAACTTATCATCTTATAGACAACTTTTGAGGATTTTTACCACAATGAACACCATTAGTGCCAATATGTATACCTCATCTAGCATGTTTACATTGGACCCACTAAAAAACAAATAACAAAAATAGCAGCAAAACAAGTGTGAGCATTGACATCGCTTTAGTCTTTTAGTCTTTAACTTTAGTCTTTAATCTTATGTATGTATCTTGCATGAAAGAGGAAAGAGTATGAACAGGGCAAAAGGAACATTTTTTGCAAAACATAACTGAAATTAACTATAAACTTTCATAGCAGCGCCACAAAACTATATAGAATTTCCAGTATGAATACTGAAAATGCTTTTTATTACCACAATGTCTAAAAAAACATTTTGACAGAATATCTTCACATATCAAGGGAGTATCAGAGACTGTGAGGGCTCCTATACAGGCTTGTCACTGAGAGAGTAAGAAAGAGAGAATGCCTGGATGTTTCCAGTGTAGTTCTATGTTAAATAAACTGAGACTGCCAGGGGACAAAAAACAGGCGAATACTAGACCCACCCGCTCAAAGTTATCGCAGTCTTACACACTGGCTAATTAGCTATTTAGCTACTAGTATCACTCTAGTTCTCAGCCAAGCTGCAGATTTTGATATAAAGAAAGTTACAAGTTATAGTTTTCAGATGGTAGATCAATATTTGTAAACTTGTCTTTATTTTCTTTTGTAGTTTTGTCTGTAAGTCAGTATTTCCAGTTTCTTGCTTTCCTTGTTGTCATGGTTTGGTTTGTTTCTTATTAAACTGCCATCCGGTTATGCACTTGCATCCTGCATCCTCATCTCTCCAAATGTGACATTCATGTGCTTCTATTAAAAAATAACTCCACCACGTGAAAATGATAGGACTACTATTTCCAACTGTGTGGACAGAAATTAGGGTTTTTGATGTCTTTCATCAGGAATAAAACAGAAAATACATGAGAAAAAGAATTAATGACTCCAGAACATAATTATGTATTGTTTTGCCCAATATGTTAATTTATCACAAGCAAAAAAGTAGAAAAAAATAAGTTATGCCTTTTGCTCTGCCTAAAAATAACTTAGGCCTTATTAAGTTATGCCTGAAGGTTACTACATTTGTCACACAACACCAGGTCTAGTTCCAGAAACCCAAATCAGAGATGTCTTTAAAAATCTGGTGAGAAGTTTCAGCTGTGAAACGTAGTGCACTGGTCTTACCTTACACAAGATAAATGAATGTTTAACAGCACATGTGAGAGACTAATGATTTTGTTGCATTTGGATTTAATAGCCATGGTTGTTTTTAACTACGGCTGCATTTATCCAGACATTAAAACTGAAAGGTAGTAATCACACACTAATAAGCTCTGCAGGTGCGTAAAGTAACTGCCTAATTCTCAGATGTTCCATCATAAACTGACTTAATTATGCTCTTAAATCTGAGCTATGAAAAAAATCACCTCGGGACTTCTCCACTCAAAGGCAGAATCCATAACTGAACGCACTATTAATGGAGAACGTATAAAATGCAGGGTGTGAATGTAAAGTTAAAATAGGTCAGTAAGCACGAACGGAGATAGCATGTCTTTTTTACCTCATAAATGAAAACGACCCAGAAGTTTGTCGTCTGAATGAAATCAGGGTGAAACAAAGTGAAGCCTTTTGCGGGCATTTCCACGACAGAAAAAGGATTTATCCATAATATCCTTTCAGTAGCGACATGAGGAAGTTTGTAGTTCAGGGCCACATGAAAGAACCGCATGTGTTGTCATTTTTTCCAAGACATGCGCCGTACCTTGTAGGTGGGCTCCTACAGTGCTCCAAAAGTCAAGTGAACTCAAAGACCCGATGCATTTGCCTTTGTTCTGAGGACACAAAGTGAAAATAACCTTTGAAGTTGTGGTTCAAACCGTATGCTGACTCTGCAGACATAAAAAGGGGTCCTCAGGTAGGGGGCATGCGCATGAGTACACACTCATACTTTCACAACATATTGGCTCCAGGACACAGTTTTAATGTTAAATAAGCATCAAGGGCTTTCAGAGAGAAGTCAATGTTGAAAGCGATGTGACAGACAAAGATGACCCTCAGTCCTAAGACTTAAGACTCTAGAAAAAAAAACACATGCACAAACAAGCAAAACTGATTAAATTAGGGGTTAACGCTTATTATATTGGAATTATTTGAGGCAAACTCTACTGAATATGGCATTAAAAAAATAGATATACCTAATTGATATTTGCCATTTATTTTATGGTTATAGAATTTATTAACAAACTTTCTAGTAATACATTATGGTTAGCTTTAGGAGTCGGTATAGGTTTCTATTAAGGTTAGGGTCAGGTTTAGGGCCAAGTTTAATAGATTGTATAATGCTCAATTTCAAGTTCGGCTGCATTTAATGGATGTTTAGTTGAATGTTAGTTAAAGCCAGACTCCAGTGGACTCATGGAAAAGCTTCAAGTGGGCTCCAGTTTACTATCAAATCAAAGTGTTACTATTTACAGATATCCTGACACATACTTTCATATATTGCAGACATGCAAATAAGAAATCATCTACTTAACTGCAGGTAAGTTTGCAGCTTATGAAGACACACTTCAGAGAAAGCTTTCTACAGAGTCTTTCATTATAGAAAATCTGACTGGCGGAACTGAAGCACTCCATGCAGTAAACCCTGTGTTTAAAGGAAAGAGGTAGGTTATTGTGTAATTTGGCTAGCTTGTGTGCTAGCTAAGACAAGAATTGATTTAATAGCTATTATTAGCTACAGCCTAATGACCTATTGACAAACATTTTGATACACTTGGTCAGTCTGTAGTTTGACTCATAAGTGTGCTAGTTAGTTAGCATAAAAGCTAATCTTGCATGTAGGGCATGTAGGTTTTTGTCCATCAGACAAAAGGTTTTTCACAACAAATGTATTGTAATTTGATTGTGTCAAACCTGACAGGTTTCAATTAACTAATGAGACTGAAATAAAATCTTCTACTAAAGACTAAAGAGAAGTTAATGTCCAGCTGTGTCTACACTCAAAGGTTTGGAGACACTATATGTTTCAATGATCATGGTTTCCTTGTCAGCGTAACACGTTCATTGTCTAGAGCCACTTTTAAAAGCAGCTGATAAAAAGCACTACCTTTGGTAAAAATGCCACACCCCCACACATTTCAACTTATTGTTGTGATGTCAGCACTCAGTAGCACTCATTGCTTTTAACAAGAATTTGGAAAAGGTCACTGTCTAATAATTTGTAGGCAACTCTTTATATTAGGAAAGACACTTTGGTAACAATAAAATTCATCTTCAGTCCTCATCAGCAAAACCACAGGCTTCGGACTGAAAATCACAAGAGCTTTTCTCTTTCACAAAACATCTGCAGCAAAATAAACAAGGCTCAAGATGCAAATCACAGCCCTGGCTCACAATCCGACCGCCCGAGAAAATAATGAGTAGAAGAGTCCATCACTTTTTCCATCCATGCGAGATTGATTAATTTTTATGAAGATTCGTTAGTCCCTCCGCCCCTGTTCAGACCGGACCGACAGATGGAATAGATTCATTTATCACTTCCGTGTATGCTGGAGGAGAAGACTTTGGCACTGGCCTTAATGTCCTCATTTCAAACGTGTGAGATCCTGGCGTGCTGACAACACCTGAGGTGTTGGCAATTTGAGTTGCAGACCTTTGAGATATTAAACAAGCTGGTACAAGCTGGAAGTTTAATTATTCTGGTGGAGCTTCAGGTGTTACCTGACCTTCAGCCATGCCGGAGTGGCAGAGTTGCACGTTTTCAGAGCACGTTTTAATTGCCCATGTTTTCAGTGATGCACATTTTGATAGCTCTTTTACCTTCACTTACACAAGCCATCCATCTGATTTCTGATGGTGTCGTTACAAGTAGAAGATTACAAAGAGCTCTATTTTTTGCCCAGCATCTAATCTGTCATTTGCTATTTTCCCCATTTCGTTGTAATAAAGACCAGGCTGGAAGATCAAACTCAAGTTGGGAGAGGAACTAGGCCATAGAATGAGTAATGCATGGTAGTAATGACTACTAAACATACAACAAATTTAAAGTCCAAATGAACATGAACTTTGAGTCAACAGTGGAGGCAACTCCAGTTTGCTGTAGACCTGGAAAAGACTTCAAAGACTGGAGGAGAAGTAGAAGGGCATTTAAAACCGTGAACAGAGAAGGGGAGAGTTAATTGAGAGCACATCATTTCCAGATGGCCTTGCAAAAAAAAAGACCTGAGCCAGAAGATGATTAAACTGCTAAGAGAGGTGGAAGCCCTGTGCAATTAAGTCAGATAGCTGCCATATGCAAAGGGACACAGATGCGAGTCATCGAGATTTAATTCCAACTTTCTACCCTTTCTTTCCACCAGGCTGTCCATAGTAGCTATATAATAGAGGACTGCCTCATGCTCTATCTGAAAGACAGCACACAGCTGAGGTGGAACGTAGATTGTGGTGAGGGTTAAGTCACAGGTACAGTAAAATGCTGTGACTCTGTGTTGAGCTGTTGGTGAGCAATGAGGCATGAAAAGGGCAGAGTAAAAACATGCTTTGTGAGGATGAAATGGATGGTAAACCTGCTGTTTTTCATGTTTATTTCATGCACAAGTTTTTATATATTGCATATTATGCATATCTTATACATTATTATATGTAATTTTGACTTGTTTGCTTACCTATGAATAAGAAAATCAAAGTTTTCTTTCAGTTTTTTAAATATCCATTGCTGTGACAAAATATTCCACCAGTGTTATTCAGAAAAACAAGGCATGCCAAAAGTTACCACTCCATCTGACATATTCTGAAGTGCTCTGGTATATTAGCCATTCTATCACATTAGTCCCCAAAAAATAAAGAATAAATAAATATTCAGAGTACTATCTGTTTAAACCCATCATGATTTATAAGATACTTTATCATTTCTAGGCATTTCTAGTTGGCAAATTCCAACTTCTGAATTTTTTACTGTTTTGACCTTTAAGGTGAAGTTAAAAGATTTAGTTGTGTAATGAGGATCATTTTTAAATAATAAAAATTGTAAAAAAAAAATTATTAAATTCTACATATTATTTCACTACTGAAAAATACAGTTAAGTCAATTGTCTGTATGAGAATCTGAGACTAAATCCTTGCCCCTCATGGCCACATGGTGACTGTTTTAAAATGAAAATATATTTTTGTCTGAAAATCAGCGTGTATCATAAAGAATACTCACTCCTGCTACACATGTTTTTGCAAGTCAAATACTGCCTCCGTTTTTTTTTTATTTCTGCTCAAAAAGTTCTGCTCAAAATAAACTAAAATTGTCACTAATGAAACATTTGGTACAGTTTCATGATAGTTTCGATAACAAAATGGAATTAGTAATTTAAAATTTAATAAAAATAACACACAGAGTCATTTAAAGCAATGAGTCTGTTTTTAAAGTTTAAGTCACTCTTAAATTTAATAGAACAATACTGTTTTTACTCTTAGAAATTCATTTCTAAGAGCAGCGCACAGCTTCATCTAGAGGATAGTACATAACTTGCATACTACTTTAATAATAGTTCATTATTTATCAATCGAAAGATTGGTAATGGGATAGTTATAAGAATTTTAGGGGTTAAGTAGAGCTTGAAAAGCATGAAGGAGAAACGGCAGCCTCAAGGCTTTTAACAGCTTCTTTCAGAAGCAGTATGAAAGAATACACCTGTTGAGAATTCTTAAGCCATGTGTTGGTGGCGGACGGGGGTAGCAATGGAACAGTTCTCCCTGTGCCAAAAAATAAGAAATACTAATAATTTCCTGTAATCAGCGGGGATTTACGAAACTAAACACTAAATCTGTATGAGGTCGAATGTAATTTTAATCAGCCTAATTGGATTATCCTGAGGTATTTTTAATGTAAGTTTTACAGCCCTGAACTTTCCTTTGCTAAGTGGCACCACTTCAGCGGGTGTCCTAAAACATTCAATCTCTCTGAGATAGACCGAAGGAAGGATAGAGAAAGTGAACCAGGAGCTGCTGCTGCCAAGTGCTCAGACCCTGCTGGATTCCTCCCATCCCATTTCGGAAAAAGAGATCCACAGCTTAGCCTGGAAGACGCTAAGCCTTGTGGAACAAGCATGTGTTTTACCTGGATCTATGGGGCAAAAATAAACAAGATGGTCAGGATTTTCCACAATGGCATCCCACCAATGGATAAGTTCAGCACTGTGTGCACCTAATAACCCACCACAGACAGATAACCAATGTGTCTATGTGTGCCCCAAACCAAAGCTCAAAATGTAGCGAGGTCGCGGCAGGTTTAGGTGTGCACATAGTTGCCTTGTTAAAGTGGGCCAGGCTTGGACCCGGATTAAGGGGTTTCATTCCAGGGCTTGTAAAATGAGGTCAGTCCTGCCCTTGAGTTCTCCCTCATATGAATGTTCTGTTGTGAGCAGCACACTGTTCGCCTCTAGGGATGTACTGTAAATATTGCGCTTCTCCTCAATTAGCTCTGCTATGTATTGGTTCCTTCAGGGAGTCTACACAGTATCTTCAGGTGTTCTTCCAAGGTGCACAGGTGCAGCAACTGAACAATGGCCAAAACTAAAACATTTCCTTCTGCCCACCTACGGAGTATCAAAATGCAAGGGGAAAAAAGAATTCTTGAAGAACAATGGAAATGTATGAAAATACCAAATTAAAAACAGAAGAATCTGCAACCTGGCATGAAAATAGAAGTTTAACATGTGACAGATTTTGAAACTGAGCAGTGTTTCACACTTTATTCAAAGACTTCCAACGAAGAGCATATTAACAAAGCAGTACTTTTGAATGGTAATGGTAATGCTCCTCTTATGCCTATCACGAGATGAAAAATTGTTGCAGAAATCCAGTTTAGAACACCACACATCAGTTCTATGGAAGATTTTGAAGGCATTTTCATTTCATTTAATTGATTTTTTATATTTATATTTTACCATATGTATTCATATAAACATGCCTTTACAAATTGTGTATTAAAGGGGTTATCAAAACATCCAAAATTCTATTGTGCTGATTTACAATTTCTTTTAAAGCCCCTGTCTACTCTATTTCATCATTTTTTTATTATTACCTATTATTTTACTACTATCTGTAGTTTTTGTAATGTTTACACTATAAAATAACAGTGAAAAAGTGGTGTTGGTCTTTTCTGTAGAAAGTTTTACTTTTTCTGCCGTTTTCTTTTGAATAATTTGAGTTGGATGAACATAAAGCGACTGTTCTTCTAATGTCTAAACTCCCAGCAACATTATTTCAACTATTTCTACTTTAACAGTGCTTGCAATGAATGTTACGCTGATGTTTGTAGCATAGACTAACACTGCTTTCTACTCGCAGTAGACACCTATTACAATATAATACTATAAGATATTAGGTTCATTTACAAGAGTACAATAGCTTGTTGTCCACCTTAACTGCAGGAATAAAAATGATGTGATAGCCACCCCAGTGTTTCTCTGCTCCCGATGTCCCACAAGTTACTTGCCTCTGACCTCCATTTCAGACGCACAGTCCAGGTTCTGAATATAATGTTAGTGCTAAGCATTTAAATGTATGTCTGTGATCTACCATCAATCAAACTAATTACAGACAGAGCTGTGAGACATTGTTGAAAAACGGCATCAGTTCTCTAAAACAACTGCTTTATTGAAACATTATTTAGTGATCATGTGTTCTGAAGTTCCTATTTAGTTGTATAATGTGTTACCAAAAAAAACCTCATAAGGTTTAATAAGCATGCATTGACATTCAGGACATAGCATTCTTCGTTGACCATGAGATTCAACTCAGCTCTATTCCTAGGTCGCTCTGACTCTGACTTGGAATCAATGCCAAAAGTCTGGACCCAGAGGCTATATGAAACAACAAGGAGCACACTCCAACTCTCTCAACCCATAAACATACCAAATAAAGAAAATAAACCATACTGGCAGTGCTCAAACTAGGTCAGGACTTGTCCTCTCCTTCTTGTCGCGCCATCCACTGCATATCCGTCCTTTTAATCCACCCAGAGTGAGGTTGCAACTCTGGTGAGATGATGGGGAACAGACACAGATCACGTTTTACAGGACATGAAGGTTTATGCTATTTATGCTATCTCTCAAAATGAATAAATGTGTCGTTGTGCATAATTTTTTTATAAATTCTTCAGAGGTCTAACAGAGTTGACAGATTCCAGTCCTGGAGGCATTCATTCTATTCAATCTTGTTTACATTCATTCTATTCAATCTTGTTTACATTCATTCTATTTAATCTTGTTTACAGATTGCCAATAAGCCAGTCGAGGGTGACAAAAGAAGAATTTGCCCTCCTGTGGATTCACACCAGAAAATGCATTCATGATATGAAATGTACAAAGAATATTAAACTAAGGTGCTGGAACTTCAACACAAAGGCTACATAACATTTACATGACCCTGCCATAAACATGCCATGGCTAATTATATCCTGTCATGTTACCATTGATTGCCATAACAGGTACTTTCTGAATTGTAGGTTACAGCTTTAAATTAGGATGTGACACTGACATGACATTAAACATATCAGCATTTGTCATAACAACTGCTGGCAATGGCGTAACTCTGTCTTTTAGGACAACTCATTTGCGTGTGATATGTCCTATGAGATGTTTATGGCATGGTTATGTCATTATTATGGGTTTAAGTAAGGTATTTCCAAAGAAAGAGCAATGAGATAAGCCAATCACCAATATTAAACATTTTATACTTGCGCCACTCTGCTTCAGCCCCATCACGTATACCTTACTGATCAAGTCCTTTAAACATTAAGGCTTTTTAGATGGTAAAACTCTGGACCACAGTTCTTAAAGACATTTAGTCACCTATAGACAGCACAAACTGCGATGAATGGGTGAAGTGCTGCAGTTTAAAATTGCAATGTCATTTTTAAACATTTTAACTTTCGCTTGCATTGGTACAGCCTGCTCAGGATGTCGTGAATGTTCAGGTGTGAGCACTGAGGAGAAGTCTTTCTACCAAGGGCGTAGGATTGGCATGGACTGAAATGTTGTGTCCCCACCAATATACAACAATTACTAAACTGTCCCCACCAATAATTAACCTAGAGGTGCAGAAAGGGTTAAATCAAGTTCTTTACTCGAGTCATATGGCCAGTGTGATTGGCTGTGCCTTTCCCTGCTGTCAGGTGAGACTCCGTAGCTACATTTGATTGTTAGCAGTGCCAAAACTAACGGACGGGACGTGGTGTGACAACATAGATCCATATGTACCCACCAATGTCAAGAGCAAATCTACACCTTTGCTTTCTACACCAGTGCTAGCTTTTCCTACCTGTGGTCTTCACTTTGTGTCCCTCCTTACCAGAGTACCCCTGAAGTGCAGAATTACAGAATTGTAGCAAGGCTGCAGTTTTGTTCCACAAAGGCTAGGTGACCTATGATCTTCTGGTAACGGTGTCATTTGACTGTTACTTTGGTGCTTAGGCTCTTTTTCGAAAAAAACAGTGCTGACCAAAATCATTGGGGCAGACCCAGGGATGGGGGGATGCCGCTGACATATTTTTGCTTAAACTTGCTGGTGCAGTGGCGCCCCAAAGTTTTCCCGTGGCTGAAAGGTCCACCAGATAAATAGAACAATAATTTCAATATGGCAGATTGTGAACAGACCTTTTTAAGTGCAGCCTCCGAGGAGTGTGAGGCCTCAAAGGAATATGGGCTGGTACAGATCACAATGGAGACCAGACCCAGGCACACTACCCACTGAGTGAGGCCCGGAGAGTGTGGTTAACCCTACGGTAGATCAAAGAACAGCTCTCAGCTGACTAAGAGAAACTGCATGTTTGTGTGGAAGGCACTCAGAGAGGGAGAGAGAGAGAGAGAGAGAGAATGAGAGGGTTCGGGGAAATAAGGGAGATGCATGATGCATGGACTAGAGACAAGAGGATGTTTATGTATACGTTAGTGTCTCATCTGTTTATCTGACTGTCCATTTTATGTATTAGCATGTGTCATCGTGTCCGCGTGTTCATATTTACAAGAATGCAGCTTTGCAACCTGGATGTCAAAACATAAGCATGCACTGGACACAGTCTCAGCGCTGCCTTTTTTCTGCTGACCTAGAGGGGCTGTGAGATGAATGATTGGCCAAAGCAACAAAGCACATTGACCCCTGAGGGCTGTGATTGGCTGAGCAGAAAGGACTAGTCAGGGGCATGCACCCTAGGCCATGTGGCACTCCAGTCTGAGTTGGCAAGAGATGAAAGGTTCTGGTCCAAAAAGCGGGGCATCCATTGGAGATAAAGACAAGGGGGTGATGGAGGATGGCAGCAACTATAGGCCCAGGCCGAGTGGCGAGCTTAGCAAGGCCTCATCAGGCGGCTGCTTCACAGAGCCTTCCTGTCAGAGCTCCTATTATCTTCCCTTGGCAATGCTTCAGTGGAAGTCTTATCACCTTAATGGACACAGGAGGAGGCGCTGACAACAGTGGTGCTCTTTGCAACCTCCCCCAACTCCCCCATCCCTTAGCACAGAACTGTCTCCTCTTAGGTGCCCCCCTGGTCTGTGACAAGACCCTTTGAGTGGGGCCCCATGGAGACTGAACCTGAACTTCTGTGGAAGGTGCGCCTAAGCCCTTTGATCCTCTATAACTGTGCTCAAGGATTTTGGTCTCCTCAAGCTCCTTCTCCTCATCCATCATCTCCTTCTTGGATCAACTAAAGGGGTATTAGCTTCTGTTTGGTATTCAATGAAGGCAAAACTCCTATCTCTAGGGATTAGTATGTCATTTTAAACTGCTAGATTGTTCTTAATGCATGGTGTGACCTTTGAGACCTGACGATTAGTCTGCAGAGGTAAGTTAATACTTCCTTCCGCTGGACCTTTTGGCTTTCCCCACCACATACTCTCGAGCTCCCGTCCTCTGACCCCTCTGGTCACTTTGGGTGGTCAGCCCATGCCTTAAATAAAGGCAAAAAACAGACAAATCGAGTCACTAGGTTCTAGGACTTTGACACTTGAGAGATTAGCATGCTAACAGGATCTTGTCTTCAGTGAAGGGTGCATTCTTTCTCAGGAGACACTAAAGAGTGGTTAGAAAGCCTGGAGACAGCAAAGCACGAACTGTTTATTCTCACAGCAAACAAAGACACTCGGTCCATGGGCAGCGGTCAAAAGGGAGACAAAGTACTGTCTAGAAATTCTCTCCCACAAAGTTGCTTAACCAGCTCTTGAGGCTTTGGCGCTTGGCATGCCATACAGCCACATGTGAGGAGTGTTACTTGACTGGTTATGTCTACGAGCTGTGATGTTCCATGTTCTTCACAGCAGGCCCACTTAGTGTAATGATACAGCCTATGACTCACTGTCTCTTTCACAGCTGCAGGCAGCACTCACCTGTCAGGACCCTCAAGAACCAAGCTTCGGAAAACACCAGTGGGGAGGGTGAGCCGTGGCAGCCTGTCATCCAGAGGTGCTTAGATTGATTTTACTTACTAAAGGCCTCCTGAAACCCTGAACACGTGCATCGGGACATGAGGACTTGAGTCAGCAAGTTGTTGGACTTGAGTCGCATGTTAAGGGATCCGTGTCTTGAATAGAACTTTAGGCTAAAGAGGTATGAAATTCTAGCCTGAGGAAAACACAAACAGGAACAACACTGAAACAAATTATGAACACCAACATAAATGCAGTGCATTAATAAAAGTGTTCTAACCTTACATGCATGACATGCAATCATAACTGCCATGATGCTCTTCATCAGCTCACATCGGCATCAGGTCTGATATGTTTCTCACTATACAAAAACCTTTGATTAGTCTGTTGTTTGTAACTGTAAGTATGTAGAAAGTATTCTATCCAGTGCACTAGTTAGTTTAGTTTTAATACAGTTAGAGATCATTTTGGTTAAAAACTTAATAAAATTTAAACTAAGGTAGCTGTTATGCCTACGTATTGGTATATTTGTTAGACCAACTAACCAGAGTAATCACATCTTTCAAATTGTTTTGCCTCTTTCCTTTGAACACTGTATTTACTGTGTAGTGTGTTAGTTCTGTCTTTCAGGCTGAAAGATTCTGTAAAAAGAAAGGCTTATTATTTTAAGCCATCTTAAACCTGACAGGTTTTAGTAGGGGTTAACTTTTGTGTTGGGTTGCAGCCCAGAGATTCAGTATTTAACTCTTGTGCCTCAGAGACCCTCAGAGACTCCACTCTGATCCACAGGGTTTATAAATTTATGGACATCCCAGATTAGGACTGGTTAAAAAAATACACTAATCCTGAATCACTGTTTGTTGCTTTATGAATAAGAAAGTAATTTAATGCTAGATCATCATTTTCTCAAATTATAAATATATAAATATAGGCTCAGATCTGCTTTTAATCTATTGGATTAAAAAACTGCATAGTCTACAGCTGGCTAACAGCCTTCCCACTACTGCATGAAAGGATCCAATCCAGGGTACTCTTTAATTGCTCCCATATCGTGTTGGAATTGTGACGGCAAAGCCAGACTCCCCTGAGATTACAGCATACAAACGTCACTCCAAAAGAACAACATTCAAAAGAACAACAGTGTGACGTTGGATGACCATGTAATAATAATCAGGATGTACCACTTGCTGCTGGCTTTTGAGACTGGAAGCAGTTAGTCATTCCCATGATCCCTTTTTTATCAACACACTGGCCCGTATTTTCTGTTACGGTTATTTTGTGCAGCCTTTGGCAAGACCTCGCAAGAGTACTGTCAAATTTCCAGCAATGGCATCTCGAGTGCCCAGGCATGTGGTCCTTTGCTTGCCCTCCGGGGATTTAAGCTATTTATGATGTTATTGAGATATGCTCTAATGATAATGAGAGAAACAGACGGCTCTGTTGGTAAGGTTATTGTGTTCCAGAAAGTAGGGCAATACAATTACAAGCTGATAGCATTGATAAACTATCTCTACATCATCTATTACCTGATATATAGATGACTCAAAGAAATAACTGATCAGAGCTCAGCTTTGCTGTAGTTAGCATTGGCAGTCTGCAGGTTGCTGAATGAATGTTGTCATCCACTTTTCTTTTTCACTTTCTGTTTTTACTTTCAGCCTGTTTCATCTTGTGTCGGGTAAATGCCAGGTTTGCTCAAAGCACAAGGAAACTGAAAAAGTAGATACACATCAACATGTTATATATCCACTGATTGTAATCAAACAAATGTACCCTAATGATCTAAAATATCATATATCTTATTCACACTTAACATGTCCTTTTATTGCATTTTCAAAATGAGTCACGTTACAATAGTTTTGAGTTATTTGGGTCCTGAAAAAAATTATGGTAGCCAAGAAATGTAGGATACCCACGTATAGATTGGTTACTTTTCAGCCATTATCCTGGTGTGTGGTAGGGCCCCCCATTGACCTAACGCTTCTGAAGCACTAAATATCCTGGTGTGTTTCATATCTAGGTTATCTACCCGGCTCTCATCTGGTTATTGTGCTAATCTCTGAGCCCCTATCTTCTCATTGTGTTTTTAAACCTCTAAAGTTTCTGCCATTCTCTCTATGTCTTTCTCTCTTCTTCCATAAGGAGATAAGGAAGTTAGGGTGATTGCATCTCTTACTCTTTAATCATCATAAGGCCTCAGAGATAAGAAGAGTGTATCCTTCCATGATCCACAGCGGCTCACTCTGTTGTCAAGTTTGCTTCTGACTTCAATACACTGTGCTGTGAACCCTCCGTGATAAAGTTAGCTCTCCGGAGGCCAGAAGACATGTCACAGGTCCTTGTACATTTTGATTTTGAGCTAATTTACCTACAATAGATATATCATTTATCACTTGTAGATTTAAATATATAATTTGTCACTTGACTCTTTTAACACCTCAAACGCAAAACAATCTTTCAGTCAAGTTTAGCATAAGCTAACTTCTTACTGATATGCTGTGGTAAGAATGTACCATCACGAACAACCCTAAGATGCAACATCCTACAAAACTGCTGAACCATCTCCCCTAAATTTGAGGTATATACAGTTTGAGGTATGTTGAGGAAGAAATTGAACTTTTGAAAGACTACATAATTGGGGCCCAGGCTGATTTTTGCTGTTGGTGGGAAATAGATAGAAGGAAGCCAGAATGAATAACATGAACGACAGCTATGACTTACCAGGTGAGGTGAATCACAAGCTAAAAGATATGTTTGCAAGCAAGCCCTCTAGATATCTTACCACAGTATATCTTACTTTAGTGAATAAACACTAAATGAACGATCAGGATAAGAGTTTCTCTATTGCTAGCTGGGTTAAATTTATTAACCAATGATTCAGTGGCTAGGCTACCAGTCAGGATTAGTTGACACCACAGGGATTTCCCATAGTTGTAAGACTGAAAGAGCACTGACAAATAAAAAAACTGGCAAAAGTAAAAACAATAATGAATTCTGAATTATTTTTTAAACCTTTTTATTCATCACGTTTTCATTCAGTCCAGAGAGAGATTAGGATGAAAGCTGATTAATTAATTAACGGCCATGCTTTAATCAATGTTGTGACTATGCTTTTTGTTTGTTTGTACATTGTAATAATGTCCATCATTATTAGTGTCACTAGTGTTGTAACCATGCCATAACTGTGCTGCTTTTCTTAGAACTCCTGCGTTACTGGTGAACAAAAGAAACCTGAAAAACTGCAATGTCATCTGGCACGCTGAACCGAAGCTTGGCCTGGAAGACAACTGAGTCCGTTTTCTCCAGCAGGGACTATGTCCCATGCCGTGTCCATCAAATAAGATATTTCCTGGCTGCCAGCCCCCAGAACATCCCACTGTCTCCAGCACAATGCCCATTCACTGTTGACCTGCTGCCACCTCAGCATTGTCAAATAGAACTTCATGCCCCCTTGTGGACAATAACATACAAGTTTTTGTGCTGTATGTGTCTACAAATTAAAAGCAATAGAACAATTGCAATCAATGCATTACAGCCCAGTGTCTTAAACGTTTATGTAGCCTAAAGACATGGCTCTTGACTAGGTAAGACAGATGTATCTTTTATAAAGATGTACATTTTCTACGGTGGTTTTAGGACAAGTGTTGGAATTCCCCCGGTCCACCTTAAGAGCTTTTCTGCCTGCAGTTCCAGACAATCTCTGTAGATGGCAGTGTGAGACCACTTATGAATGGTTTACAGCTGAGAAATGCAAATGAGGGGCGGGCCTTCATTTAAGGTGGACCCAAGGAGTTTTGTTGGCACAGGCAAGCTATTCGGCTGTTAGAAGCGGAGGAAAGCCATGTGGTGAGGTGGAGAGCAGTGTTTATGCCCAAGTGCAACAGGGTGCGTGGTCATGCATAACATTATGAGTTGGCAGGTTTAACTGGCGCAGACCCTTATTTTTCTGACCTAGAGAGACTGTCTAGTCTTATGAGAAGCAATGTTGACCAGTTCTTCACTATATTAATAGTATGAGTGTACAAATGAGGGAACATCTGCTACAGCTAAAAAGTCCTGGTACGTCTCGTACAAGGGGGTGTAAAATTTTGTGTGTCTGTTTTCAGGTTTATAGCAATGTCTGTGTCTTGGCATGCTCTTCTGTCTTTATGTGTTTCTCTGTGTGCTCTCTGTAATTCTCAATTCAGTTTATGCCTCACTGTGCACGTGCATGGATATGTGTGGGAGCATGGGCGCCGGGCTGGGGTTAAACATTCAGGGAATAGGGTTCAGGTGCAGGTTTGGCCTGTTTTGGCCATTCTGTGCTCACTTATACTGTAACAAAGAGCATCTTGCTCTTTATTTGCCTTATTGGCAACAGGAGGGGCGACTAGAGTGGTTAAGACTTTTCAAAAACCCAGCTACATAACACTGGCATTACAACCTATAAAATGTTGTGGCAGTTTTTATATGCTTATATGATAGATTTTGTTAAGTATTATAACAGTGTCATGTTAATATTACCATTAATTGCCCTCACTCACTTAAATAAGCCTTTTCAAGTAAAGAACACAAACTCAAGTCAGCTAAACCTCATGTTGTGCTTGTGTATTTGCTTGGCACAGAAGACCAGCATGCCAGGCTTCAGCCAAACTGGGGGATATGTCCAACAGCACAGTTTTTCTGCTAGTCCCAGCATCCCTGCTCCAGCTTCAGTTATGTGAGCATGTGTTAACAAGCATGCATAAACGAAAGAATTTGTTTATGATTGCATTGATATGTCCCCTAAATAAGAGAGCCCAATCTGTAAAGCTTCCACTGTGCGAATGTGTGTGTGTGTGTGCCCTCTGACAGATCGGCGGCAGGCTGTGTCCTGGTCCCAGCTCATGGAGGCTGACGCAGTAAAGTAGATTAGCCTCGCTCCCTCTCTTTGCGCCGCTCTCTCGGGGAGCTCCGGCCGGACTGCCTTCCACAGTCAGCGGATTAACCGTGCTGTGCCGTTACACTGCCACCGCCACTAACTGGCCAGCCGACACTCCGCATGCCCCTCATACACACATAATCTGTGAAAAAACACTGTACAATACCAGGTGAAATCCTAATGTATTAAGACCTTAAACTGAAAGGACCTCCCTGCTAGAAAAAAAAAACTCAGCATAGATCTGCATGACTGGCCAGCAGCAAAACCAGCATAAGTTGTGTTTTGGATGCTGGTAATGCACTGTCATGCTGGTTCACCATCTAAACCTGCACCAGGCCAGAACTGAAGCACTACACACAGTATGTGTGTTTAAAGCGAAGAAAAACAGAAGAGCTTTAAAGTGTTGGTTAGTCTGTTATCTTTATAGTAAGCATAATAGTTAGCTAGTGCAATAACTAACGAAGATCATCTGTAATGTAACAAAACATCTGATAGATGACAGCTTCAGCTAAATTAGCATAGTTAGCATAATTGCTATCCAAACTACATGCTAGTTGATCCAAATTTCAGAACCATTGTAATTTAGTCAATCCAAATTTTAGAGGTTACTGACTCATGTCCCCATCTCTGATACTTAAGATTAAAATCTGGCTAATAATAAACCTTGCGGTTTTAAGTAAATTCATTTTGAATAACAATTCTAAAACCAGTAAAATTAGACATGCATTGTTTCTTACATGTACTTTGATTTTTATTGCAGACAGTTTGAACCCAAGATATTTCATGTTTTATCTGGTGCAAAAACAGAAGCCTTATGTTAACCATGTCCAGAGGCAGCATTGACTTCTCTGGGTCCTAAGGCACCTGGGATGGACCATCACACAGTGGAAACGTGTATTGTGGAATATTGTGGAATCAGCATTCTAAATATTTTTGGGAAGAAATGGAAATGGAGCTCCGAACCAAAGACGAAATAGACCATCTAGATTGTTATCAGCAAAAGTATGGGGTCAGCGTGTTGGTGCCCTTCGCAATTTACACTTCTGTGATACGGCATTAATGCAGAAAGGACCTTGAGAACTGCTTTCAGTTTAGATACTGCCTTTTTCATACACGTGGACATGTCTTTGAAACTATTGTAAACAGACCTGTCTCCCTAAATAGCCTCTGGATGCAACCCCCCCCCAATTAAAATGATGACTCACTCTTCCACTAAATCCTGTCTTTCACCAGTTCTAAGTCCTCTGACTTAGAAAACCAACTGATTATTGACTTATGTTGTATTATTATTATTATTATTATTATTATTAATGATTTCTGTAACTTTTAAGATATTATTTGCAAATTTAGGAGTACAGGCAGTACTTTTAGGTGTTCTAGTAAAGTTTTCTTTCATCTTGCTGATAGTACTGTACAGTAAAGACTGCTAACAAAAAAACAGTGTTGGCTACATATGGCTGAGCAGTAAGGAGTAAGGGCAATGCAAGATTTAAGATTCAGCAGAATGTATTTTATCCATATTTAGATCCATAATTGTTGCATGTATGCATCTGTGTGCTATCTGTTCATAGGTGTTTGCTCTCTCATTTGAGAAAGTGCGCAGGTCCATGTGTGTTTATGTGACCTTTGCCTCGTGACTCCTGCTGGGTTAGAGGGTCATGGCCGTGGAAACCATGCTGTGTGTCTGGAGCCTTGCAGCCAGGTACTGTCTTGTGAAGCTTATGGTGGGTAACACAGCAACAGTAACCAGGGAGAAAAACAGCAGACCCCTCCCAGACCAAGCCTCGGGTTGCCACGACCCTTGACTTATGGGGTCGCGCACACACATACTCACACATTTACTTTTCGCAGACTTGGTCTTTCACCAAGGTCCCCATTTGATCTCCTCTAAAAGAGACTTATGTAACTAAATCAGGGAATTATGATTTACCTATTGTTTCTGCAGTACTGTGTAATACTTACAAATATGAATAAAGGTATTCACTTTTTGCATTCATCGCATTCTTTACACATTAGAACCCAGTCATATATTGGCATATATTCTGTGAAAAATTGTATGTCTGTATTGTCAGCCTTGTTGCATTTTAAGAGCAAATGCTTAACAAGTCTGTCAAAATTACACTATTGTTTCAATCACTTTAGCCTCTGCAGTAAGTATGACTGAGTATGAATGAGAGTATTAGGCTACCTTGCAATGTCAAGCTCTGTCAACAAGTGTAATCAGATGACGGGTGACTAAAGTAGCAACGTTACAGTATGCAAATCAGTCGACAGGTGTTCCCACCGCAACGATGTCCACTCTGTGCTGCGCTCAACAAGCATGAATTTGAAATATAAGTAGTTAACTGCAAGAACACAGTTAGCTAAGCTGCTGTCACTTAATGTATTATTAGGTTGGCTTTGTGATAACCTTCTACAGCAAATCAGTTGTTGCCAGCTCTAATAGTTACGGTTTCCACTGTGTTTATTCATCGTTCAATCCATGTCATATAATGAGCATTATGTATTAATAAAGTTCCCCAAGTCAGATGCCTTCAAATAAACAACGTTCTTTGTCCCACACAAAGACAAATTCAAGATTTTTCTCAGGATCCAGTGTTCCAAAGATAGCTATATAGACCGTGTAAGGCCAAATACACAGCTAGTCCAAGGTCTGAGGGTTTTGCTCCATAGTGTGATACCATTATTTATAGCATTAAATCCTCCTTTACCTTTCTAACTCCACATTGTCCCCAGTTACTCCACTGAGAGCGTCCAGTTTTGTACACATCAACCAGGCTAGATAAAGATGCTTTGCGGCTGAAAAGTAAATATGTCACTGTCCGTGTAAAATGTGAGGCAAAAGGAAAATAAACCACAGCGTTTACTTATGGAATAAGCTAAATTAATGTGCAACTGTCTAGGCCGAGCTATGAATGCAGCCATTGCTTGCAGAAAAAGAATGTGCTGACAGGGTGGTGCTATGTGAAGCAATATGAACTTTCTTGTACTGATACCCTAATTAAGTACTAGATATATGGTTCTGTTTTTCTGTTTTAGCATTTGGATTCAGATCACATGAGCCTGCATGCATGCATGCACAGGCCAGCAGAAGGACGGGTGTTGAAAAGTGGGCGTCTGCAGTCTGTGTGCTGTACTTTTTGTCTCATTCCTATAGGCTGGAGCGGAACGGTCTCAAACAGTTTTTTAACTCCACAATAAACAAGTATGAGTACAATATGTGCAGAAAGATAGTATACCACGAGTTCAAACTGCCTCTTCTCCAGCCATAGTGAGTTTTTCTTGCATAAAACTGGCTGCCTGTATCCGGTAACTCATCTGTGCTCCAAATATAATTAAATATATCCAGCAGGCAAAAATAACACTGTGCAAAAATAGCTGTGATAACTGTCTACAAGTCAAAAGACGATTGTCCAGCAAAATGACTTACAGGGAAACAAATAGGATCACTCGATCCAAATCAGTTTGTTAAAAGGATGTAAGCACTTGTTCTTTATCCTCCTTCCTTGCGCTGTTATTAGCTTGGCTGTAGGAAGTAAAGGCAAAAGTTTATTCTGTATACTCATCTTCCTTTAGTGCATTATCTTAGGAGCAGGACGTGTAGTTGATGGATTCTTCCTTTACCTCCAGAGCCTACTTCCTTTTAGGTCACTTCCTGTGTTTGACATGTGCATGCAAGGCAGGTAAAACAAGGGTGGTGAACAGCCAGAGGTATAGAGCATGATAGTCGAAGGCTAAAAATATCACTGATTTATCTATTTATCACAGTAAATGACATACATTTGGAAGAACATAACTCTGAAAACACAGTTACGTTAAAGGTTCATTCCTTTAAAGATACAAAGCCCTCCCACAAAAAGCCAGCACTGTCAAAATGGAATGTCTAAAAAATATTAACACGTGGCATTTTGTTAAATCATGACAAACAAAGTCCTGTGAGTGTGTAGTCTTAGCAATTTCTATTTGCACACATTTATAACAGATGATATGTCAGATGTTCAGATATACTGTATATATCAAGTCAAGTCAAGTCAAGTCAATTTTATTTATATAGCGCTTTTTACAACGATGTTGTCTCAAAGCAGCTTTACAGAGTTTTATACTGTATACTGTATTATTTAAAGAACCATAAATACTAGCTTTACATGAGTCAGGTACAAATCAGATTTGTAATGCCCATTTTGCAACCGGGTTTTGGGGAGCCGGGTTAGGGGTGTGGGGGAGGCTGAGGTGCTTACACAGGATACACCGCTGTCAGTTCTTCAATAAGGAGGCATTACTTTTTTGAAAACACTTCATTAAAAAACACACCTCCAACAAATCAAAACAATTGACTGTGTGCTTAACTATTTGAGATGAGTGGTACGTCTGGATGAGAACAGCTCTGAACCACATACTCCAACTCTCCAGCCAATTATCCTCATGAGTCTGATTAGGTGTGTTATAGCTGAGAAAACACCAAACTCTACAGTTCTGTATAGGGTCCTCTATGACTTTTGACACATCTGAATACCATAAAAGCTTTTTTCTACACCTTCTCCTCTGGGACGCCAAGCTCACTCAGCCCATGACCCTCAACTCCAGTCACCTTCTCCAGCACCACCGCACTGCTAACAACACCACACACAATGCACCTTTGTCTCACACTCCCCCATTACCACGTTACATCAATCTCTCTGCATTCAAGTGCCATGAAATGCAGAGACAGTGAGGAGGGTGTTGAAGCTTAATACCCCATTGTGCTCCACCGCTCTGTACGTGCCTCGCTGGAGGGGATGTAAGTCAGCGAGACGCTTCCTCTGCGTAAGCCGTGAGATGACACGCTGTCAGTTGCTGGTGATAATAATGGATAGGCCGCCCTCCCCCGGCTACCCTGACGCCAAAGAGTCAGCACGAAGCTCTGTGTGGTCTTAACTAAGAATGGGACGTGTACACTTACACACGTGTTTATCCTTCATGCCCACTAAGGGTCTTAATAGAAGTATTGTCATTTCATTGAGAAACACTCAGTCATTATGAGATTCAGTTTATGTAGAAGGTATGATTTGTGAATATACCGTATGCTGGGTTTGTCTTGTATATCTCATTTACATCAGGTGTGGTTTTGACCATCCTCAGTATGAAGTATATAAAGTTTGAGTTTGTATACACTATTCAGAAGTTTGAAATCACTGCTTTTACTAATAGAACACCAATCTTGTACACAATGATTCTAATATGATGAACTCATATTTTTGTTTATGATATGATGATTCTCATATTGCTGTTTTATTGGTTTTTAATTTGTAGTGCGTTGCAAAAAATTGAAAATCAGATGCATTTTAGATCAATGTTTCTCAACCTGGCTCATGGAGGCCCAATGCTCAACACATTTTAGTGCTTTTCCTGCTTTAACACACTCACTTCAACTCAGCAATGGGCTGTTGAGGAGCTGATTAGTTGGATCAGGTGTGTTGGGAGCAGAAATAGGACAGGACCAGAGTGGAAAAACATTTACCATTACAAGTGCATTTACATATTCTTAACAGACTCCTGTAGTTATCTGATCATTCAAGTGGCCATATAAACCGCATACTCAGAGCTCTGAGATTGGATTAAGGCCCAGAAATCCGATAATGAAATCTGATAAAGAGGGCTGCATTTTGTCTCATTAATAAGATGTCTCAGATCATGTATGCTCTTACTCTCATTTCTTTCATTTTTCACAGTCTTGGCAAAACCAGACCGAAGTACCAGAAATCAGCAAGCAACATTAGACTTTACAGCTAATTATTCACAGTGAAATATTGTATTTGTAAAATAATCATAAGATATTCTCTGCAATAACAGAAATAACCTGTGAAGTTGACCTCGAGCTGTTTTGCACAATATTAAAGGATACAATAGCAGCTAAGAAGTAAAGAGGGAAAACATTTTTAAGCCTGATGAGTCAGGTTTAAATGCTTTACAGCCCTTAAAGGTTTTACATTGTATTTACATTGATTACGCTGATACATTAAGAATTGCATTTTTTTGTTGAAAATTCTTCCTTCTTTGAAACAAATAGTATTTTGTTAAGCAGACTTCATTACTGTTTACCCACAATTAAATGGTTAAAGTGTCAAAATAGTTGTTATTACGTGATGTTACATGCCCCTGTTGGGCATGACTGCTTCTCTTCCCCTGGTTAAAAAAAACACTGCATTCTTTACATAGACAAAGGAAGAAAATTTATTGAAAGGAAACACTAGAAGAGGGGGAGATACAGGCCTGCTATTTACTGGTATGGTAATTACTAGTAGATTGCATAGTGCTTTTTCATAACCACAGGTAAAGGTAGCAACCATCATGTGGCATCTTTCCAGTCGTATTTAAGCCTGGCATTTTTAAAGTACAGTAATTGAAAGCAAACTAACACGCTTCTACCTTGGAACTATCAACATTAGCTTAACTTTTGTTTATTGCTTGGCTTAAGGCATCTATTTCATGGTGGGCCCACACAACTGGTGTTCTTTCAAACATCAACATAGGAACTAAGCCAGCATTTTTATGATGAACACTGAAGTTATCAGTCTATGGCAATGTAGTGTGCATCATGTAGAGTACAGAGCAAAAGCCAGAGGCCACTCTCATTATCAGTCGAACAGAGCCTTAAGTACAAGTTATTCCTGTAAGAGATGTTTCTGAGAAGATCAGATGCAAGATAATTCCAAAGGAACTGCCAAAGGAAGAGGAATGTCAGTGGAAAATGAATGAAAGTTTCTAAAAATTATTCAAGAATAGCTCTATTCTTGCTAAAGACCCCAAAAAATTCACTGGTGTTTTTTCAGCATCCTTCCACTGTGGGAAGACAACTCAATGCTGTGAATCTGGAAGGATGTGTCAAGACATGTTTACTATGAAAAAATAAACAATCAAACAAGGAAGGAAAAAAAAACAATGAACTTCTAAGACTTTGAAATGTGTGAAAAAAATATTCATGAAATGATTGTAATAAAGCTGTAATAAAGGCAAAATGTGGAGACACTAAATAAATAAACAGTTTTAGGTACTCGGGGACATTTGTTCATCAAAAAATAATTTTTAAAAAAATATTTAAATAGTATCAATAAAATAAGTAAGTAGAGTAAGGTTTTAATATATGTATGTGTGTTTATTTAACACTTTCCTTGTGGCAACCCAGTATTATTTGCAGTTTTATATAATAACTGCTTTGACTACTCATAGTACTTCATTAAGCTAAATCAAGATTGCTGGTAAAGACATTTAATGCATGCAATGTCCAGGAGAAATCTGGAACTAAACTTTGTTCATCAAACTGGTGCACAAGATATTATCTACTTCTTTCAATAACAATAAGATATTAATGCTATTTTGTATTTTATTATTGCTTATTTACATCTGTTTTCATTATATCTGGTGTTCTTGTTAAAACTTTAAAACAACAAGCTTAGGTGCCTTGCCTTAATACCAAATATGTGCTTGACTGACCTTAACCAGTCAACAAAACAGTCATCTACTGGCAAATGAATTCCCAGATATTACCAAACAATGACAATTCTAGTTCTATCTATAATAATCTATAAGGGAAAAGAGTCTGTCCGTTATCTATGGACCAGGCCTGGGACATATCTCAAAAGGGTTCTTCAAAACAGGAGTTATGAATGTCCGTCACCAACTGCAGGTTAAACCCACTGAAATGGTGTCCATATGTTCAGCTGATCCCACTTATTCTTCCGACTTCACACACTGACATAAGATACTTCAGCAAAGAGTGGATTTCCATGTGAAACCTGCCATTGACGCCAATGAAGAATTTGCGTGAAATTGAAATTAGCATGCACAAGTTTAGGACATCAAGGCCTTCCTTTCAAAACTGACATGAAAGGTAGAACTAGGGAAAGTGCTTCAATGTCCTTAATCAGTCAAACTCTGCACATTCTCTTTCTTCCCTGAGTTGTGGAAGAGGCAATTGGGTGCAGTTATCTAGAATTTGAGAGGTTGCTGATCAAAGTGCTTGAACTGGCATGGCTACATGGGCCAGGGCCCAAGGTTGTATAGTTTGATTGGCCCCAAAAGAGCTGCATAGAATACAGCAAAAGAAGGTACTGTATTGTATAACCTATAGAGTGTTAGGAAGCTTTAACACAACTGGGCCTTTCTCCAAACTTCTCAATCCTATCTTCAAATCCATCGGAAACCAACCCCACAATCAGTCTCTGCAAATAAGCACTCCCCCATCACCCTTGACACGCTCTTGAGTGTGCTTTTACAGCTTGAGAACTAGGGCCCCATTTCTCTCCCTTCTCACTGCCCTCTATCAATCCTTCTCTTCCTCTGCATATTGTGCTTATCAGAAGACTGTTATTACATCACAAGACTAATCTGTACATCAGAAGCAGTGGGGACCTGTTGGCCCGACTGGTTCACTTGCTGTTGAGCCTCGTCTGTTGGTGTTAGATGTCTTATCAGGCCTGCTGACGTGCTCCTCCACACTCCAAGGAATGGGAGATTGATTGGGCTAACGTGCTTGCCTGTGAGAAGCACAAGCACAGTCTACGTCTTTCCCCCAACCTCCTCGAAGCAGATGTACAGAGAATGGAAGTGACAGGGTGAGATGGAAAGGGGGTCAATCCATCACATTCAAGTACACCTGTGAGTATGCCTTGCAGACGTGCAGCGCTGCAGCAGACGCAGTCAAACACGTGTACCTACATGCCTACGTGAGCAAAAGCAATATCCCAACAAACGTATCCCAGAACGTTACTTGTTGTAGTGAACCTGGAGTTTTGAGAGGTGTCAGGGTGTAACAGCTGTTAGAGACAGGTTACTGTCAGCTTTGAGAGTTGTCAATATATTGTGTTAGAAGAGCTATTCTTACTAAACTTTATGTATTTTAATATCATTTGATTTCATCATGTTGATGTTTTATAAAACATATTCTAGTCTTACACCTGCTGAGTTACATTAAAAGCCTTTGTAAATCTCTCTGTGTACGCTCACTTATAACCACCTCACAACAACTGAATTTTGTGTTAATGCACATGTTGTGAATGTACCTTTAAAAGAAGGGTTCTTTTGTATAGATAAATGTCCTTTTTTAGAACCATTTTCATGCTAAATTGTTATTAACATGGTCTTCAGATTGAATGTTTTGCATATAATTCTATGTAGAACCTCTTACAAATGTTTTTAAATAGCACCAAAAGGGCACAACGTCAAGCTTTTAAGCTTGTAACAATAGAAGAACGGTTTCTGGTAAGTGTGCTTGTGAAGGGAGGACAGATGCTTTATAAGGAAGGATTGCATTGCTTGTTGGGTTTGTGTTTTGTTGACCTGTGTTCATGTTAATGTGTGTGTGTGTTATTATGTTTTTAGTGTTATAGTATATTGTAAGTAAAATTACTGCATTATTGTCAGCAATGGGCTATAACCTCATAGTTCACCATTCACAGTTTTTATCATGCCGGCACATTTGGAAGATGTATTACTCGTCAGTGACCGGCGAGGACCAATCCAGTAAGCTTACATGTGAAAAATAAAAAAAACACAAATAACTGAACTTTTAAGGTGCCACAAAAAGGAAAAAAATCTATTTATCTTTTGACATATAAAGATAAATAGCTGAATAAAGAGAGTTACTGTGACCCTCAAACTTTGCTGCTCCTAATTCAAATACAAATCCTGCTTTTAAAAAAGAGGACAGTAAAATGATCCAATATCAAAATCATTAACTGTTACATAACAGTGTAGACGCATTAATATTCACACCATGATAATGTACATACAACAGAAATCCAGTAGCAGTAACAAAAATGGTTGTCTATGTGGAGAATTCTGCTGTTCCAGGTTGTGAAAGCACTTTTTATACTCTTACCAAAGAACTGAACTGTCAACAGACATGGTTGATGTTGCCAGCTTCTTCAAATCAGATGTCCTGTTCCACCTTAAATGGTACAGCGTGTACAGCATGGAACCAGTATTTTGTAAAACAAGCTGGCGAACAGAAAGCAAACTTCAGCTCCCACATCTTTAACAAAAGCCTTGAGATATTTCATGCAAAGTTGTTAGTTCACTCTTCACAATTAATTCCTGGCCGGTTCTTTATCTGTGGACGATATTGAACAGCTTTGCTCAGTGTTTAACACTGAGGACACTGAAGTAAGAGACGGTTCCATCTTTATTAGCATCACGACCCCAACAAAAGCAAAACAAAAATCAAAAGCAAGTGTAAAGCTGCAAATCAGAGCAGAATAGAAATATAATCAAAACTCATCATCAAAATATACATCAACAGAATAAAACAGCGTGGTTCATTTTGGGGCCAGATCATAGGGTGTAAATGGGTCAAACCTACTGTTCAAACTGACCTGTATGGATCGACATACTGTTCCAACTTACTGTTCCAACTTTTTGGAGTTTTAATTGCATGAAATAAAAATGTTTATATTGCATTTCTAAAGTTCTGAATATACGTGCTTATAGTCTCAGTTAATCTGATTTGACAAATTAAAAGTGTAGTCAGTTTCCGCAATGCTGGTTAAAAGGCCATTGGGGCCTCTGCAGAACGAGGCTAAAACATCAGCTCTCGTGAATCCTAGACAAACATTTTCCTTACAACTAAATATTTGTAATATTGAGTCAACAGACATGATGAGGTCTGCTCTGGCGTCAAGAGTGCCACGCATGGCTTCCTCATCTCAATAAAACTTTGTGTGATTGCCTGGATAAGGTGAATAAGATAGCTGTGGGAGACACCCTCCCATGGGCAAGTGTCTGATGAACCGTGGATCGACAGACTCCAACTGACTTACGCCTCCAAGCCACAGGCATTTCCAGGTTCCATGAGTGCCTCTATCTGTGGTTGACTGGAACCCTGACAAACCCAGTGCCCCGGTTGCTTGTTTGACCCCGACAGAGGAGGAGAGGGAAATCCCCACTTGTGAAGCATTTAAGAGGCCCATCGTCAAGCCCATATTTAATAAGAGTTTCTTCAAAAGCGCTGCTTCCATGCAGACAGTGGTTTGTTTTTGGCGCTGTCATACGAAATTCCATTTTAATTAGAGTCTTGTGATCTGAGGAAGGTAGGTTTCAAAACAATACCGCGTTGTCATCTCCTGCCTGGGAATATATTTCAGGACAGGCGCTCAAAGACAAGGGAGGAAGGTGTCTGTTGTGCGTGATTTAATACCAAACACTCCCCCGAGAGAGCACAATGGAGGATTTATCCTCAGAGTGTTTCAGATGACACTATGCTAACTTCAGGCTAAAGGAGGTATGAGTTACTCAGTCTAAGAACATCCAGCTGTCTTGAGTTGACAGTAATCTTTCAGTACAGGTCACTGACTTGTGGCATATTTTTCGATGATTTGAGATTGTGGTTAGTTTTTGATTACTTGTGCCGCTCTGGTTACATTGATTGGGTGAACATCCTGAGGTAAATGCATGTAACTATATAACAGCTAGGAATGCTAGGAGCCATAGTCTTTGTCTTGGAAGCACAACTTTGATACGGATCAGTGCTGTTATTGTCATTTGGTGAGTACCAAAGAACTTATTGGGACTGCTGAGAGGTGCCTCCTTCTATGCATTGTATTTTTTATTATAAGGACTCCCTCTCAGTATTTAGGGCTGTCAAACTGTTAACATGTTCAATTGTGTTCTCACATCTGCAGGTGGACTGGGTGATAATTAGGACTCGTGTCTGACTCATTCTCTCCACCAGTGTCTGTATTTTCTGCTCCGTACTGACATCTGGAGGTCATTAGGTCCAGCCCCAGTCCTTTACAGGTCAGAGCCACTTCAAACAGCAGACTAAGAAACATCAACAAACACTACAATTACAAACATATTATACCGAGAAGCACAGAGGTGCTCTGTTTGGGGTTACTTGGTGTCTCTTGTTCTGTAAGAGGCCCACCTCACTTGTCCACAAGTCCACACCAGGGTGCAAATGATGGCCTTTTCTTCATCACACTACCGATTAAACTGTTTCTCTGCTAATTTCAGAATGGAATTTCTAGCACGTCCTGGAGAAGAACTCTCTTTGGTGCCACAAAGCAAAGGAAAACAACATTGTAAAAAGAATACTGCCGTCATTACAAGGTTCTTCATTAAAACAATTGCTATTGTAATTACGCCTGCTTGCGTAATAATGAAGCATGAAGCACTTTGAGATAGACCCTGCACACATGGCCAAAGAGGAGAACCATGTGCATGTGATGACTTATTTACTGTAGCATTTGGTCCTCATTTAGAAAGCGATCATCTCGCCGATAGACTGGCTCTTGCTGAGGTGAGCAAAGGTGTATTGTTTTTGTTTGTTTTTTGTCGTGAGTGCTGTGAATGCATGTTTTTAACAGTAGGAAATTGTGACAATTAAAAGTCAAGGAACAAAACTCCTCTATGTCAAAGCTAATTTCTGCTAACAAATTTGGTTCTAGTAGTGTGCTAGCTTTAATAATAATAATAATAATAATAATAATAATAATAATAACAACAACAACAACAACAATAATAATAATAATAATAATAAATAAAATAATAATAATAATAATAATAAAAATAATAATGTGTTACACTTATGTAGCAGCTGATTCGTACTCAAGAACACTTTACAATTTGAGAAAAAAATCAGGGAGAATAAAAATATTCAGAAAAAAATGTTTTAAGTTCGACTTTGGACTTTAAACAGATTAATGGGCATCCAAAGCTTATAAAAGACATTCAAAGTTTAATTTAAAGCTCGTAATACATATAACCTCCAATGGGATCCAAAAGTCTGAGATCACATTAAAAATCTGAGGATGAGGTCTGAATTTTTGGAAATAAGCAATAGTTAATAGGTAAGTTATTTTAACTCTAATAAAGGATTCTGCACTTTTTCTGTCACTATACAAAAGGTCTTTGTGTCTAAAGGGTCGGTCTTATTTCTTCCATTAAAATATTTTTGACAGCTATTGTACAAACTTTAAAGTTACAGACTGTAGTCCATCTGTTTCTCTGCACACTTTGTTAGCCCCCTTTCACTTTATTCTTTAATGGTTAGGACCACCACAGAGCAGGTATTATTTGGGTGGTGGATCATTTTCAGCACTGCAGTGACACTGACGTGGCGGTGGTTTTGCTGAAATCAACGATTGAATAATTTGTTACTAACAGAAAAAATTGTAATACTACTGAAACTTTACCAAATGTTTTCATTTTTACATTTACTTTTAAAAAGGGTTGAATGCCGTATATTTACGCACATTTCTTAGAAACTGTTAGATAAACATCATAAATCATGGCAAACGTCAAATTCTTTTCAGTGTTCTACTTATCCAAAATGAACTCAATCAGCCAAGACGAGTTTGATTCTTTAGTTTTGCACTGAAGCTATAAGGCCCACAAGCAATGTTGGTTTTGGCATGCAGTTTATACAATGCTAATGGGTGGCTGTATACATGCATTGCTTAACTACACTGGTCTGAAAGCTCCAGTGCAAGACTAAAGAAGCACTCAAACTTCTGACGCCACACATGTCTTGGCCAATTGACTATATTTGGGTTAAGGGGAAAATTGTGTATATTTGATTTGCGTCCAAACCAACGCTCAGAAAGTTATGTGATGCCACAAAGGTAGGTCTAGCAATTAAAAGAGGTGGTCCAGACTTACAGTTAAACAGACCCAGACCAAACTGGCCTCAGATCTGTGAATGCTATAACGGGAGCTCTCACAGTGCTACATGTGTGGAAGCTCCTAGGGTAACTGAGCTGACCTAAGACCAGTGTGGTACATGAGATTTTCCATGGCAGAGTAAACTCAGCCAAACCCAGCTGCATGAGGGCATCCTTTGTATAGGCAAGTGGAAGAAAGGACAGAGAGGAACTGAGGGTGGGGGAAGAGAGAGAGCGTACAGGCCTTGGACACACATTAAAAAGCAGATCATCCCAAAGTTTGTATTCATCAGATTTCACACACGTTATGTAATGTTATTAATAAAGGCCTCATAATATCAGTGCTCAGTAATACTTAGTTATATAAGCTAATGGGGTTTAAAGAGGAGAGGCGCTTGCTGGAGCTGATGTTGTTGTTAGATGGATTGGTAAAGGCTGATAAATATGCTGGTTCCATGTGAGGGGTTATATTTGAAGACTGGGGAGGATGGCGGACATGTGCTTTATATTTTGCAAGAGGCAAGAAGTTGACTTAATAAAGACTCTCTTTTTCCTGATCTTCCTTTCCTTATATTGATCTTTTTCCTTATATTGCTTTCTCAGGGCTAATGCCAAGCTTTGCGTGTGCTAGAGGTCTGCCTGGAGCCCAGACCTGGGACTATGAGATCCGACCTGACCAGGTCTGAGTGATACTAAATTTGAAAAGCAAATCTGCCCTGAATCCATTTGTATGCTCTCCCACACATGCCCACACACACACTATATATATATACACACACACTTATGTAGTGGCTGTCACATACTCAAGAACACTTTACAATTTAAACAAATGGGGAGAATGGAAGCATTCAGAGAAAATGTTCTAAGCTGAACTATGAGAATGGAAAGGGAGGGAGACATAAACAGATTATACATGGGCATCCCATGTTGTTTTCATATAATTCTGGAAATAAGCAACAGTTAAAAAGTTATTTCAACTCTAATAAAGGATTTTCTAGATCACTATACACATTTAAGTTAAGGGCCAACAAAAGCCAAAAGGTCTTTGTGCGTGAATGTTCAGTCTTATTTCTTCCATTAAGATATTTTGAACAACTCTCTGCTCATCTTAGGCTTTTGTACAAACCTGTGGGGTCCAAGCCAGCCGGAGTTTTTAAACACTGTGTCAACCCACTCTATTGGACACTCCTATATTTTTACACCTCGCAGATGTAAACTCTGACTGTAAAGACTGTAGCTGATCTGATGCTGAACCGTTGGTGTTGGTCATTTGATACCTAGTGGTCAGAGGACGCTGCTCTCAGGTCGCTGTTGGCTGGATATTTTTGGTTGATGGAATAAAGTCCAGCAGAGTTGTAATTTCTAAGAATTAGGATGAACTCATTCCTGTAACAAAGAATGCAGTCTCAGTCTAGTTTAAAGGGAGTGATCTGATGGATGAGGCTGTTTGTTCAGACAAGGGCAGCAGCAGCAGCACACCTTCGCTGTCATCAAGATAACAGAGAGAGAGAGAAAATGGTATGAACACTGGAATTCCAAAACAGAAATTCCAATCAGGTGATATAAGGAAAGGTAATTTCTTTTTAGCATTTTCACCAGAATATTATGAACAAAGAAATGGGGATGAGGGATCAGACAGAACGTTGATTATTCCATTTGGTCTGGATTTTTGTTTTCCTCTTCTCTCTACTCACTCTCTGTCATCATCTTTGAGTCTTTTTTTTTATTTGGGTTCAGGAAGTTCAGTCCAGGAGGTTTTGTGGACTGGTTTCGACCCAGCACAAAGGTTCACTGGGGTAAAGCAAGGACAGGGTCTTTCTTTCTTTCTTCCTCTCTCCCTCTCTCTGTCCTCAATATACAAACACAAACACACACACACACACACACACACACACACACACACACACAGTCACAGGTTGAATGAGGCCAGGTGGAAACACCTCAAGCTTTGTGTCTCTCTGGTGCCTGAGAGACAATGTCCTTAAACGCTCTCTCTCGTCCTGCTGTGAGACAGAAGTACCCAGCTCCACTTGTAGTCTGAAATCATAGTTTTCCTCAATTTTCAGTAAAATGGTAAATTGCATAAAGCTTAATTCGCAGGTCTTAAGAAGTTATTGCTTTAATAGTTTATAAAGCTGCACTACACCAGTTTCTGTGGAGACCTCTCTGGTGGAAATGTGTAATTGCAAGCAATATATGGAAAAATATTTTGCTTCCAGAAACCCTCAAAGTGATCTTCCTCCCATGAGCTGGACGTGACGTTTGTCCGGATACCAGAGGAGACGAGAGAAGCCACTTAAATGACCACAGAAGCAATTTCAAGTGGAGGATACACTACTGTATAAAACAAACTAAACATGCAATAGAAGACCACACAAACGTGAATAGGTGGGCTCTATATAGCAGATGAACTGAGTCAACAGGCTGACTCAGTTCATCAATAGTCCACATCAAATTTAATAGCGTTTAAAGAATTAAGATCCCATTTTGCAATGTGTGCATGTTTTGTCCACTCCTCCTACTACTTTCTTCTTCCTGACTCCTCCACGTTCTTCTGGGATTGAGGAGAAGAGGTAGGAAGGCAGATAAAGGAAAGGAGCAGTAACTAAATCTGATGATTGCATAGGCGTTAAAAGAGGATTAAAAAAGAACTCAGTCAAAATGTGGTAAAGAATATGTCCTCTGTGGTGTAGAATCATTTTCTGCAATTGTCTTTATATCTTTATCTATAAAATGTTGATTTTGCATTTGACACCTAAACATTGAGCAGGACCTTGTGCAAAATCTGACCCACTTTAAATGATTATTCCAGGCTTTACATGGTGACTCACAATAGTTCATTCACACTAAATTTTACTGGAAATTAAATAAATGAAGGATTGTGTATGACTTTTACGCAGTTCTTTAGTCTAGATATATACACATAACAATTTCACCCTCCTTACCCTAAACATTATCTTAAGCAATCTGCTATGTAAGCAAGTCATTTAAGGTTGAGATTCAATGTCTGGAAATATGCAAGAAGAAAATCACATACATAAATAACTTAATGAATGCACGAGAAAATAATGATTTGTGCATGTGGACCTGATTACTTAGAGTAGAAAGTATGTCACATGCAATGAGTCAAGTGTGGCAAGCCTGCGTCGATATATCTAGAGTTGAGTGGAAATGTTTAAAGAAACGTTGTTTGGCTTCACGGCTTCTTACTTCAGCACCCAAATGTCATATGTGGCTCCTTTGAGTCTCATAGAAGCATATGCAAAGCCTGTGTGGCTCATCCTGTGAGCTCCATCTGTGTTTCGTACTAATTCAAGCCCGCAGTAGGCCATGTTCCACTCAAATCTTAACATCAACACAATGAAAGGATACTGTTCTCGAGTTTCAAAAACATTTACAGCTTAATACGCAGCCAGATTTAGTATCGCAGTTAATCATGTAAGTGATGACATGTTGGTGTAGCATGTGCAGTCTCCAGTCAGGTTTTAAAACATTGCGAGTCATTGCTGCACTCTTTGCTGAAATGAAAAGACTGCCTCCCCTTTATTCAGTCTGTGGTGACTTTTCACAAAGTGGTCTACATTTCAGTCTGAGAGAGCTTAAGCACACCTGGGGGAATAAATCTGTTTTACATTTATATTCGACTGGTGGGCGAGCTTTGATTCACTGAATAAAGGTGTAAATCAGGTTTACATTTATCTAACGTCAGGGAGAAAGAGCAGGAGGAAAGAAATATAAGAATATATGAGTGTGCATGCCCACTCATGTGGAATTCTTGCATATTGGGATGTGCATCATCTGACATGGCTCCCCTATGTATTGATGTCGATATAGGTTTTATTGCTCAAGGCCTGAGTATAGCGTCATGAATATATATATATATATATATATATATATATATATATATATATATATATATATATATATTATATATTATATATTATATATTATATATATATTATATATAATATATATATATATATATATATATTAGGCTACAATAACGTTGCTCTCCATTAAAAAACAAGTTTCTCCAAAACAGTAACTTAACAGGAGAGGCCGAAAGCTGTCTTAACTTTCAATGTAAGTCATTGGAACCAGAATTTTTTCCAGAATTTTTTGGAGCCTTTCATCATGAAATTCCCACACGATGTAAATTGCAACTGTTGCGTTCACATTGGTAAGTAAAATAAAAATCGTAAAAAATGTTGATACATGGTTTTTATTGGACAGCGACGATATACTACTTTAGTTTGGTTACTGCCAGAATTAGCAGGCATTGTTACCTCACACTCTCTAATATTACATACAATCTGTCACAGTGCAAATTGCATTACATGGCTTCCAATTTTTGCTCATTTCATTTCTACTCTTCACGTGAAGTTTTCTGATGAGTAGGATTGGATTTTGCTCTCAGCAAAAGTATTCTAAGTAGAATATTTTACAGAAGTTAATTGCAGATATCTTGAGCTTGGCAAGGACAGATGAGTGCACAGTGGGAACATTTGGAACGTAAATGATTACCACAAATTCCTGAAAATAAAAAGAAGAGAGAGTGGTTAACCTCACTTCATTATACATTTGTGGTCATTGGAGTCACTAATTCTAAGGATAATTTGGATTCGAAACAAATTCATCCTTCTCCAAGAAAGGAGATATGATTCCAGTTCAGTGGTGAAGCATATGTATATGATCAAAACCAGGCCTCGTGCCAGCACCATTTAAAGAGGAACTCCAACATTTTTTCTAAATTTGTTACCCCAGTCTCTTTCAGACTGGTTTGATGTGAAATGGTTCTTTGTAGGGAAACTTAAAACTGTACAGAAACCAGGGGTTGTGATGTCTACAACACAAATATTTTATTCACTATCCAAAATGACAAGGTTTTTAAATCAATGTTGATGATGGTAAAATAGTGAATTGCTTTTTTAGGTACACCATCTAGCCTAGAACAACATAGGTGGACACAAGGCTAAAAAGTTAGTGTTTGTTATCAAAGTCATTCTATTCTGACTGAATCGACTGTATATAAAAATGTTGATATATACATTTTTTACATTTTTAACATTTTTTTTAACATTTTTTGATTTCTATTAAGACATTTCCATTTAATAATATAACTACTTACTCGTGTAGTGAGCTTACCACAGGCCTTCGTGATTCTAGTGTTATGGATTTCTCAAATATGTTTACAAACTGATATTGGTTTGAGATTCTTGCCTTCAATGGTATGTAAGAGGGCGATAGCTAAATGGCCATGACCCACTGTCAGGTCTAAAATGCTACTACACACTTCTATAAGCTATGAATAACTTTGACAGTGTGCATTGTAGTCCATGTAGTTGCTAAATAAGAAGTCTTAGTATGTAACAAGCCTGGGATTTTAAAGGCTTAAAGTCTGGCAAATATTTACACAGTGCTAGCTAATAGCTCTGCCAGTTTGCAGAGACTATTTCAGGGATTAATATGCAGTAAAACGTATCTACTCAGGCTTTTAGTGCTGTCTGTCAAACATTTGTAAATATTATTGTGTTCCACTTCACTCAAATCCATAGTGAAGTTGCAGCAAGCCTGCTACGGATCCTGACAGAATATGGTCTGCGTCTGGGAAAATGCATCATATTGTCTTCCTGTCAATCAGGGTTCAAAGGGTGAACCGAGTTTTTATTGTTTTCCAGGAACTTTCAAAAGCAGGTCATGACACCTGTGCCCCCTTCAGTTCCCTCATTCTTTCAGAGTTGGGCCAGTTCTCTGGGATTTTATGATGGTTCTATTGGTGCCATAATCAACTTCTTGGCATCCACACCCTCTTTCATTCTCCAACATGTGCTGACTCGATTTGATTTTTTTTTTGACCTAACATCAGCAGCAAGTTGTCTTTTCATGACAAATGGTATAACACAAGCCAGCCACTGTTACTTTCAAGGCTGATAGTAACGTCAGCAGCACTTGTGCTAACAGGGAGCTAACTGTCAAATTCAGATGAATGAGACTCCAGACAATGTTGGAAGCGCCCAAGCACATACTCTGTATATATAGTGAGATCTATTCACATAAACTTCTGCTCTCTAAAGTGCTAAATTTTTTACCAGTGTAGGGCATGTGCCCAGTGAGGAACCCTCAAATGCTTCCATTGCAGGCTGCAGAGCCCTGCTGATGGCTTCGGAACACCACAACTGGAACCCATCATGAGGGCTGGCAGCCGTCCATCCAGCCAGATGTGTGCTCTCTATCTCTGTAATGTGAGTAGGTTCTTCCTTTCTTTCCCCCTTCCTTCATCACTCTATTCTTCTGAATTTCACATAGTTTCATATATGTTGTAAACTATTTACATGGTTTGCAAGATCTTGACCAACAGAGGCTTAGCTATTTTCTGTGACCATTCACACGGCCAAAAGTGTTGTGAAAACGTAGAGTTAATGTAATGGTAAGTGACCTCCTACATCTTTGCTTCACTGGGGAGACTACTATGGAGATTACTTTGAAAAGCATCTTCAGGCTGACATTATCAACTAGCTAATAATTGATAGTGGCTAACTATATATATATATATATATATATATATATATATATATATATATATATATATATCATGACATACTTGGTGTATTAATTTACCAATGTGGTTCTGCATAAAAAATAGCTAAATAAATAATAAAATAATCAATAAAACCATAGATATAGAGAAAGAAAGAAAGAAAGAAAGAAAGAAAGGGAGACCACGATAAGCACACTATAGACCAGGCCTCTTTAAAGAGGTATATAGAAGGCAGAGGCTTATGACCACCTGAACATAAGTAAATGAAATTCACAGCACATTGCAGTCGCTTTTATCCAGGCTTATATAATTATGTTTCATAAGAAAGCAACTGTAGCATTAACATATTTTTGCAAGGCAAAGCAGAATATAAGCAAGCCTACCCAATTCCCAATAGAACCTTGACCTCTGGAATAGTCTAGTGTAGATATACCTGTAAAGCATGAATGTCATAGGTTTCTTATTAGGTGCCCTCAGAGCTTTGCATACATTTTTGTGGTGTAGCCAGTAATTTGTGCAACTTACTGCACACATTGATCTTTATTCTTTAATTGGCAGATTTGATTTTAAAGGTAGAAAATGTAACAATAAAATTTATATCATGTCTGCTAGAAGTGCATGTAAGTTTGAATGTAGTATCTTAACAACCTAATAAATCCTCGATTTCCAGTAAGCTATGCTAAAACTATTATCAGTGTCACCTAATAATAATTTGCTCATGGCAATCTAGTACAAAGAAGTCTAGTTCCAACCACAATCTGTTACACATGCTCTGGCTGATCTTCCCAAATTCTGTGAATGGCTAGGTCTGATGCACCTGTGTTTTGTAAAGGGGGAACAATATATTAGATGGAGGTTGTAATTAAAAGCTGCAGGTATGTATATCTCCAGTGTTGGTATGCTGCAATACATTCAAATCCATATTTCGCTGTGGTTTTCTTTTATGTTACATACACTGCCCAAAAAATAAAACAAGCTAATCACAGCGGTATCTCATACACTGCAATGATACAGCAATCACACAATAATCACACTACACAATCAATTCATTGTACACTTTTGAAAACACTAAAATGTTGTGTTTATTTTACATTTTATTCTGTCTAGTTGTTATAATTTGATGTAGTTTTATTGGCTCCCTACTGAAACATCTGTATGAATTTGAGTGTACTTCTTGTAAATGATATGTAAATTAGGTGCTGGTAGGTTCATTGAAGTTTCATTGATTAGTACAAGAATGATGAAGGTTGCACCAAGAGGGCACTTGTACTGTCTGAGAGCAAAAGGGCAAAGGCTTAAGCCCCTCCTGGGGTCAATCTGTGTCTGATGTTCAAAAAAATTTAATAAACTAAATAAACCAATGACCTAAAAACTCTGACAACGTTCTGTTGTATGGCTTCTATATCATGTCGCCAGTGCATGCTGCATGCAGTATGCTGCTGTCCACTAAAAAAGAATTGTATGCTAATCAGGTGAATGCCAATACAAAACACATTTCTTATTTAGCCATTATTGGTATGGTATGGTCACTTACCTGCCCGTCAAGTCATATTTACATTGTGACTGCTCTCCCTGCAGTGTTCAGGACTAACGCAATCACGACTCGGGATGGACTTTCAGACACATTTCCTTGCTCAAGTAGCGTTTGTAATTAAACCAGTGGCTGGAGAAAGCATGACATGATTTAGAAAACTTTTTTTATTTTTCAGTAAACATGAATGTGGCATCACTGGTACAGTGGTACACATATATCAACCTTCTAAACTCCTGCAAGATACGTAAAGCACTTTTGGATACAGGATTAAGAAGTTGGTGTTGGAAGAAGGAGTTGTTGGTGATTCACTGCTGGGCAGCATCTGTTCTCCTTCTGTAGCAAGGTTGGCCATTCTAACTACCTTTGTAAGCATGTGAGCACCAAACAGTCCTTTGTGAAATTAGGTATAATGGAGCCTCTGCATCAGCCCCTTTTTGAGCTATCAACAAGCTTGACTTAACGTGAATCCCTTTAACTGTCTACAACTTTCAGGCCAGAGTGCCTATAAATGCCGGCTGTGATATCTTGTCAGAGCTGCATGTAACCTTTGTGAGCATGTAGGACTAATGCTAGATTGTGTAGCACTGAGGAAAAACAATAGCAGTTTCCACAATAATCCAGTCTCAGTAGCTAGTTTTGAGGGCAATTTACAACAGAAGAAACCCACACCAGTAGCAGCTCACACATGTGTGTGTTTCCAGTCACAGATCAAAATAGTTTATTACCAAAGCTAAGTCTTTGTACTATTTAATATGTTATTTTCATTCATGTTTTTTTTTCCATTCTTTTTATGTCTTTTATAGGTTTTTGTCTTAGTAAACAGTTTGCAGAGTTACAAAGTACACACCAGAAGCCAATTTTCAGCCCTATTCTCTGTTACAATATGATTTTACACAATGCTATGGTATTGAACCACTCTGGTAGTTAACTGTTCAGAACTTAGTGGGCAAGATGACACAAGTGCTTACAGAAACACTAAGCATTTTAGACTAAATACAGATTTTAAGATGAATACAGATGTACAGTATGAGTTTTTTTGGTTTGGAACATTGAAGATTGTAGATCTATTCTAGTAGAAAAAATAATAATTTATTAACATTGGAAATGAATGATTTTAGATTCTCTTTCTTTCAAAAAGTATACAGGTTGAAGATAGCAAGCACAGAAGACAAACCTACACAGACCTTATTAACCATTACAACCTCAAAGGAAACAATATTTGGGGATTTTATATAAAACTACAACATTTACCGCATAACCCCCTGTTTACAAACACTTGTTTGGTAGTGTTGGTGCTAAAAGTTAATGCTTTGCAATGCTTTGACTTTAGAAATCTGTGACGAAGCCAATGAGCACCTTGTGAACTGGAGATAAGGACCAAGGAATTTCACAAATTTGCACCTGACTTAAGCACACCCTGAGCGGACTTGCCAAGGCAGTCCCTCACATGCGTCAGAGGTCCAGAGAGCAAGAGAAATTTATGGGGTAGTAACTCAGCAAAAATAAGAGTAGCTGACTTTACATGATTATTTGGCAATATTCCTCATTTCCAATGACACATGACTAAAAACAACGTTCGATTTCTTTGAGGCACTGTAGAAATGCTAGAACTAGGCCAAACAGATCAGTGGAGGGTGAATGAGCCCTGGATGGAATTGCCAGACTTTAGGAAGCCAGAGATACGGACCAAAATCACCAGGTTTCTTGCTGTGTTCTCTGAGGCCTTCATGTGTTCAAAATCATAATCACGTGATCAACGACTAGTTGAGCAGTGAAGCTGAAAATTTGACTAATTAATCAATGCTCTGCTGACCAGTGGAGTTTTACTTTGCCACAGATTTCTAAAGTTTCCTGTGCTTTTAGCCATGATGCTATCTGTGATTAGTCGACACTGACATAATTTGTATCACATTACATTAAACTTTTAAAAATTTAAGTCAATGTTACGACATGATGAACTCATAAGCATTAGAACTGGGGTGTCAGATTGTGTTTTTAGTATTTATCCACATTAAACACACCTGATTAAGCTCATCAGCCAGTTAGAAAGGCCTTCATAAGCTGAGTTCGAATCATTAGAAGGGGGAAAATGCTAATCATGGATTTCCACAGGCATGGAAATTTTTTTCTCATAAAAAATCATTATTCACAATTTGATGTTTTTTTTTGGGTTTTTTTGCAAATATTCAAGTACAAGCTCAAAACAGCAAAAAAGTACAGATTTAGCTACTTAATGTATGAAGAACATAGAAAAGCAATAGATTTTGATGCTCTGGAGCAAATCATCATGCCTTGGGTAGAGTTAAATAAGGCACCCTAGCTTTGGTCTGTGGGTAGTCGAGCTCTGTTCTCTGGAGATATCCATGAAGCTGTTTGTGATCCAGATCCAATCATCCAACATCAGTACCTGACTTTACTAATGCTCTTGTGGCCAAAGGCTAAATTCTCGATGTTCCAACATGTAAAGCCTTCCCAGAAGAGTTGATTTGAGCAGATATTTGTAAACAGCTGTTGTCTGGTAATGGTTGATGTTTTGCTCTGCTTTGATTGGAAAGTCATGTGGCTGATTCAACACTTTAAAATTGAAAGCTGCCATCTAGCACCCACTGCCAAACCCAAGGCTGACCTGGTTTTGCTGACAAATTCCTGTGTGGAAAGTAGCATTGACGCAGCCCCGCAATTAGAGGTTTTCCGCAGCAGGGTGACAACATGATAATGACCTGTAGTCCTGCTGTTTCATAGAAGATTCTTATTGAGATTATGACGTACAGTAAACTGTTAGATACGCTCTGACTGCTTATGTTCAAAAAACTGAACAAGGGCTCTTCATGGCAAATACAATTAAAAGGCTACAGGCAATGATGGATGTGCCACCGTAAACACGTTTATGGGCTATTTACAATGTTCCTTCATTGTTTTTCCTAAATCTCCTTAATTGCGACTGACAACTCTGTTGCATAATTATAGCTATTAAGAAGCTTACCAGAAACGTCCTCAGCATACCGTCAAAGTGTGCGAAAAACAGAAAACAGACAAAGAAAGGCTTTGGGAATTCTGCTTATTGAATTGGTCAAGGTTCTCTGTCTAAGTCAGAGATATTTTCTTCACATTATGACTATTTCTATGGTCTGTTTTGTGCATGTATAAAAGTGTGTTGTTCTAACAGTCATGCTACATTACTTGCATTTGTCTTGTATTGCAAATAAAGAGCCATCATTTTCCAGAAATTACAATCAAAAATATGTAGGAAGAAACAAACTCATACCTAAATACACAAACCAAGAGGATGTGATGAAAAAAACTGTCATTTAGATTCAACTTTTAGGGCTTTCTCAAGGGACCAGCTATAATAGTGAAGGTTCACTTCTGTTTGTGCTGTGCCAGTCCTAGGATTTGAAGCAACAAAACTTTAGTACAGACCTCTGAAGTTGTGTTGTCATTTTGTCAGAACCGGGTGGGTAGTAACTGAAAACATGTATTGACCTTATTTAATCAGGGAACTGTATTCTAATACAGTTATAATAAAAAGACAGTAATTCGATTAATTAAAGGTGCATTATATAAATGGGGTGATTACCAGCGGAATTACATTCTAACCACATACACACAAACTCACTGCCTATAAATATGTCTTACATTTTATGTAGATCTAAAGAGGTTTTCATTTAAGGAAGAAGGAAATTATTCTGATGCATCCCCCCATCAGCATCAACTCTGTACAACTTTAATTGGTATTTGTTTTTTACTGGCAAGATGAGATCTGCTGCAATTTTCCTGAAGATATCAGTGATACGTTCTTTGTTCTCACATCATTGGATTCTACAACTATAGACTAAACTGACTGTAAAATCTTTATAATTTATTATTTTTGTTGCTCCATAAAATTCTGAAATAAACTGCTACTAATGTGAAATGTCTTTGTTTTCATGATTTCTTCCTTCAGTTTGCTTGTTTATAATTTAATGCAAAATGTTAACATGTGTAAATTATCTTTATTTTTAACGTAGACGCTTTGTTTTCATGTGACATTAATACCTTTACCTTTTTAAGTGTACCTCCACCAATCAACCATAACATTAAAACCACCTCCCTGTATCTACACACAGTATTTCATCAGTTCACCTACCATATAAGAACACTTTGTTGGTCAACAATTCGGACTGTAGTCCATCTGTTTCTCCGCAAACATTGTTTATTCCCTTTGACTCTGTCCTTTAATGGTCAGGACCCCCACAAAGCAGGTATTATTTGCGAGGTGGATCATTCTCAGCACTGCAGTGACACTGACATGGTGGTGGTGTGTTAGTGTGTGTTGCGCTGGTATGAGATCAGACACAGCAGTGCTGCTGCTGGAGTGTTTAAACACCTCAGTGTCACTGCTGGACTGAGAATTGTCCACCAAGCAGCAATATCCAGCCAACAGTATCCTGTGACCACTGATGAAAGACTAAAGAATGACCAACACAGACTGTGCAGTGACAGATGAGCTACGGTCTCTGAATTTACATCTACAAGGTGGACCAGTAAGGCAGGAGTGTCTATTAGTGGACAGTAAGTGGACACAGTGTTTAAAAACTCCAGCCGCACTACTGTGTCTGGTCCACTCATACCGGCACAACACACACTAATACACCACCAGTGTCACTGCAGTGGTGAGAATGACCCACCGCCCAAATAATATTTGTTCTGTACTAAGCCTTTGGGGGTCCTGTTCACAAAATACAAGGCAGAGAAACAGACTGTAAGTGTAGAACTACAAAGGGGACCTGTATTGTAAATGGAGCTGATAAAATAAACAATTATTATGGTGTATATAGAATGTGGATAATTAAATAGACAAATAAAATACCAAAGAGTGTAGTGTTAAGGCTGATTGTCATAGGCCTTGATTGGAAATTTTGTGAGGACTGTAATGTCCAGTCTATTATTTTAAGAATTGCATATAAAATGGACACCCTTTGAAGCAGGAAACGAACTGACAAATGGACACAGTGACACTTCAAAGTCAGCTGTTACAATATGCTATGTCGTTTCATCACAGTGTTAATATTAGCAACAACCTGGCCGTTGACATTATATGGTGACTTGACATTGACATTGAAAAAGAAGCAGTTTCTATGACAGCTGCTGCTTATTGGAATACACCTTTATGAATGTTTATTTAGGTTTGTTCAGTTGTCATGGACTGTCTTTGACCTACAGTAAAGTATTAGCAAGTATTTTTTTAGCGAGCTGTAGCGTCTCCACCTCTGGAGCTCCCTAACTTCTCCTCACTCGTGGTGTTGTGTTTGGTTCTGCTTCAGTGACAGCAGTCTGGGAGTGTTGGACTGAGTGCTTACACTATGTTCCCAGTGCTCTTTAGAACAGTTTGGTCTAAAGATTTTGTGGAAATAGAGTGAGGCTTTTAAGATAAGAATATCAAATCTGGGAGTGACATAATTGTATGAGTGCGAGCATCATCATTTTGAACACCTAATCTGCTAGAGGATGCTTGCATCTCACAGAAATATGTTTTGAATAATTGAAATGTCTGTAAGTTAAGGCTTTAAGTCGTCTAAAGCACAGTAGCTAAAAGCAGGATTTAGTGTACCTGTGGGACACCTCTGTTAGCCATTTAGATTTGAGTTGATGACCTTAAAAAGACTCTTTTTTAAACATCTACTACACAATCACCTGGATTAGAAAGATAAGCAGGGTGGCCAACTGGTGGCCCATGCAGATACAGTTTCAGACCATTTGGAGGGCATCAAAAGAAGGTAAGCATCTCACTACTGACACTATATATAGATAAACCTGCACGCAAACATTGGCCTGGAGACTGACCAGCCATTTTTCTGGTCCGGTTAAGATCACTGCTGCAAGGTGGGTGTTTGATGTGCAGCCTTAGATGTGGTAAATGGAGGACTCCTGAACTTTCTTCTCTTTGTTACAAGTACGGCTGACTTTTACCTGTTGAAACTCTTATCTACTTTTAGCTACTTGAAACGTACAGACAACTTCATTTGATTGTCATTATGTAAAATGTCTCAATTTTATGAAACAAGTTTCAACAGCTAACCAAAACACCGATAATGCATCACAGGGTCATGTTAAATGACAGTTTTTAAAAAAAGAAAAAAGAGAATTAATTTGAAATATATATAATTAACTGATATATTTTTAAAAGCCATAGACTAGTAACACATTGCGTAATGACAATATAGTCTAAATGATGCAATGGATCAAACAACACAAGCTGAATACAACTTAGCGTTTGAGTTTCTTTATGTAACTGTCAAGTTGCACATTAATGAAGTTGCATGCAGCTCACAACATTGGGTTGTATTGCGTTTTGTTGTATTCTGTTATTATTGACTCATCATGTGGCAATAAAAAAAATATATATATTTTATTGCTTTGATTAGGAACCCATTTACACCTGGCATTAATATTGTGCTCAATCCAATTACACAATTCGTTTCACATGTTGTCACTGGAAAGGCATTCAAGATACATGGAAATGACTGTACGTCTTGCGATGAATGTAAGCACCAATTAAATACCACATAAATATCACATATCTGGCTATAATTTAGCAATCAAAAGCACAGTGCTGATATTGATCAACCAAACATAATATTTGGTCAGTGGTGGTCCTATTGTGGTTTCCTTTCTATTGATAGACAATATAGAGAGTGGGCTGATGAGCCTCAATCAGTAACTACAAACAGCACCAATATGAGAGGGTTTTCTGATAAAATGGCCAGTGAGTATTTCATGCATTGATTCTGGTAATGTTATACTCCTCTAGTGTATTCAACATGTTTAGTGCGTTATAACTATATATAAGAATATCATAGAAATATTCAAAATCTGTTTTTTACCAGAAAAACACTCACCAGGTCATATCCTTTTTTAACACTGCACGCTGGACCACCTTTGATTATTGCACACATTCGCCATGGCATTGTTCCAATAATCTGATGCAATATTACAATTTTTTTCTCTGTCCATCGCTAATTTTCCTGTCTTCTTACTCTGTTGTGCCCAATGGTCTAAAATAAGGTAAATCTCATCAGACCACATGACCGTTTTTCAGTACTTCAGAAAATGTTTATTTTAAATGTTTATTTTCTCTAGCAAAACCTTTTTTTAAAGTTAGTCTTACTAATAAGTGGTTTTCTTGCGGCCACACAATTTGAATAATCACTGGAGGTTTTCCTAATGAGACACTCAGTGAGGCACACTTATACTTTCAATATAAAGAAATACTACTGCCATGATCTTCACACCTAAACAGAGCATTGTGGTCACAATGTTTCCTATTTTTATATCTTACAAAAGTTGAAAGCAGATCACAGATATTGCCTATTTAGACCCAGACATGAAAGGTGGCTCTGAATGACCAGATCCAGCAGAAGGATTTTCATTTATGTTGTATTTTCATCCCCACAGACCCTTATCGGAAAGCACATCAGCTCTCTTCAGGACCTTTTGTGCTCGTTCGATGGCCTTGACTGGTGTAGAGTAAACATAAGGGCATTTCATGAGTCATTGGCATTTCATTGGTGTAAAATTAGCCACCAACCCTATCATCATACCGCCCAGGAAGGACCCTTATCAGAGTCTGTCATGCGCGTACATCAAAGTAAGTGGGATTTATCCATAGTATTAGAGAGATAAAGAGGCATTTACTTCCCCATCTTACTTAATAGGTGCCTCTTAAGTTGGAAAGAGCGTGTTTTGTTTCTGAAAGAATTACTTCAAATGTGATTTCAGAGAAAGACGAGTCGGGCATAGTGTACACTGTGTGTCCCTTCTGCTTCCTGCTTGTGTGGGCATGAGACAAGTGGTAGAACAGGGCTGCCCAACTCTGATCATGTGTGGGAGGCATACAGCAGTTCCCTAAACATGGGCCCCAGAGAAAAGATATGATCTAGCTGTCTCCATAAATCAACCAACCAGGCCTGGTTTATCTTCAGTAGCACCTGCGAAAAAACGAACGCATGAAGTTCTGGCAGTGGCTTCAGTGGGGATCGCAATGAAGTGCGAAACAGCAGCAGGGATTTTGCCACATTGTAGGCCTGTGAGGGGAGAGAAAGAGTGAAGCGCCGCGCTGAAGTTGAGGCGAAAAGGTAGGCGGAGTCGTAAATCACTGACTGCTGCCCTCTCTCTCTGCGCCCAGAAGGAGCACATTTAAAATCCATTAGTGATGGTGCAGCCAGCTGTACATCAGCAGCAGCCATAAATTGTTTTATTGGATGAAGTTTCTGTAAAGTGATGAGCTCAGCGATACCGATTCCCGGCAAACGTATTGTGTTACTCTGCATAGACGTTTTCAAATTGTACTTCAGTGATATTAGAGAAGATGGCACAAGTAAGAACTAATTCACCTTCTGATCCATCTCAGAATCAGCTGATTACGTTGGACCATCTATTGTGTAATGCTGACACAAATAACAGGCAATTTTCTTATTTATATGAATAAAATTAGGCAAAATTAATGACTTAATTGAATAAAATGAGTTTGAACAAACCAATACAATGCTGGTACTACATTTTTTTTTTCTGGTGCTACTTCTTATGTTTCTGAAAAGGATTTTTTTTATATATACTATGATTCCCAATTGTTGGAGAATGAAGTTTCATGTTCATTGTCATAAAATAGATTTTTAGGAAATTGCTAAACAATGTCTGTTACCAAACATTTTACAAAATTTAGTATATTTTGACATTTTAGGAGATGATTCCAGTCAAAACTATGCAGTGAACATCTGGTGTTGTTCACTAGTATATTCAGTAGTTTTGTTTAGAAATCAAACGTAGCTCTGACTACTTGCAAATACGTGTTTTTTTATATTTTAGCATGGTTTGCGGTATTTGTGGTTATGATGTTTGGTGTACAGTTCAAAATGATGTTTGTAGCACCACAATTTCTTAAATAATAATAATTATAACAATAATAAAAATACTAATTGAATTAAAAAATTAATAAAATTGATATTTAAATGCTTATAATTATTTATCAAAGCATGGTAGTATTTACATATTTACTTTTAAAACTATGTTTTTATTTGACAATTGGTGTTTTGTCTTTCCATGGAAAGGCAGCTTGCCCTAAAAAGACACAGATTAATTGTTAAAATGGTTTTAAATCATAAAATTGCAAGAAAAGTGAACCAACCATTCTTAGTATTTTTGGTCAACTGTCATTCCAAAAATAAAGTGGTATGTTTCCATGGTACCTGATTAACAAGCTTAATGTAAGTGTAAGTAGTCTAGGCTCTCTTTCTCCTAACCACTCTCTCTCTCTCTCTCTCTCTCTCTCTCTCTCAGAAGAATGGCTGTTTGTTCAGACATATTGACATTAGGCCCCCTGGCCCTCTCTCCTAAGTCACACAGCTGTGTTCAATGCAAACACACCAGGGGCCTCCTACCTTGTAGCTGTGGCAACCAAGGAAGTTCTGTGAATACTGTTCCACCGCAAAGCAAATTCATCTCAGAAAGGTTCATGTGTGTGCAGGTTTTCTGTGCTCCATTTAAAGGGCTACGTGCTTGATTCACGTGCAAGCATCTAATATGGGTGCCTCCAGGAACTTGCACTAAGAAGGTTGGAAGGTACCACATGGGGGGAAAAGCTGGAAGTATGGTTTGATGGCCATGTCAGTGTTGCCTGGAGACAGAATTCCAACAGGTTGGGAAAGACCCTGGTCCCCCCACCGGCGGCCTGGCCAGAAAAACACGTGGGTGCGTCAGCAAGTTCTGCAGGAGGGGAGGAATGTCACTCTAGACAGCAGGTGCACCCCACCTGCGAGTCCAGCGGTCGTTCCGTGGACGGGGAGTAAATGTTTATCCTTCCTAAACCGAGTCTGTTCCACCACTAGTTGTGCAGACATTCAGCCCCATAGCACTGTAAGATCATTGTATAAAACCATACTACTTTGTGCTCAGAGTGGAACATGATATCCCTACCATGACGCCAACTGATGCGAAAGAACATTGGTCATGGTACATGGAAATATGGAAATGGATGGCCTCTCAGGTTTAATTACACTAAAAGCAATGTGAAGTCATAGAATATATACAGTTACATGTGCTCTATAGTTGTAGATTGCATTACATCAGTGGTTCCCAATCCTTGTGCTGGAATAAACCTGCCCAGCACATTTTACTCTCTTCTGTTCTATAAGACATTCACATTAACTGAAAAAGGGCTTGCTAATAAAGGATTTTGTTGGATAAAGTGTGTTAGAGCAAAACATTAAGATATGTAAGAAAAGGGGGCTCGAGCTTCAGAACTGGGGACCACTGCATTAAATTGTTGGTTTGTCAGACAATAAAATGTCACCAGTCACGGCATCTCTGGTGTCCAGATTTACTTCATTAGTTTAGCACTGGAGTTACAAGCCTGGCCTTTCTAACAATCACTGTAAGTGAATAGACACCCAAATCTTTTCCGTAAGTGCATCACCAAAAAGCGGTCTTCACAAAAGAATTTAAGAGCATGGCTTACTGTGAACTATAAATACTACAGCCATTTACACAACTAGATGCTGGGACAACACACAATTTCTGTTTCTGCTTAAAAATTCAAGATTAGCAGTTATTTAGGAAAAGCAACAGCAAGTTGTGAATATAATCTGTGGCATCCAAATTGCATGTTGGACATTAAAACAGTGGGGTTTTTTTGTAAATTCAACTAATAATAGGCGGCATGGTGGTGTAGTGGTTAGCACGGAGGTGTAGTGGTTAGCACGGTAGTGTAGTGGTTAGCACGGAGGTGTAGTGGTTAGCACAGTGGTGTAGTGGTTAGCACAGTGGTGTAGTGGTTAGCACAGTGGTGTAGTGGTTAGCACGGTAGTGTAGTGGTTAGCACGGAGGTGTAGCGGTTAGCACAGTGGTGTAGTGGTTAGCACAGTGGTGTAGTGGTTAGCACGGTAGTGTAGTGGTTAGCACGGAGGTGTAGTGGTTAGCACGGTAGTGTAGTGGTTAGCACGGAGGTGTAGTGGTTAGCACGGTAGTGTAGTGGTTAGCACAGAGGTGTAGTGGTTAGCACGATAGTGTAGTGGTTAGCACGGAGGTGTAGTGGTTAGCTCAGTGGTGTAGTGGTTAGCACGGTAGTGTAGTGGTTAGCACGGTAGTGTAATGGTTAGCACGGAGGTGTAGTGGTTAGCACGGAGGTGTAGTGGTTAGCACAGTGGTGTAGTGGTTAGCACGATAGTGTAGTGGTTAGCACGGAGGTGTAGTGGTTAGCACAGTGGTGTAGTGGTTAGCACGGTAGTGTAGTGGTTAGCACGGTAGTGTAATGGTTAGCACGGAGGTGTAGTGGTTAGCACGGTAGTGTAGTGGTTAGCACGGTGGTGTAGTGGTTAGCACATAGGTGTAGTGGTTAGCACAGTGGTGTAGTGGTTAGCACGGTAGTGTAGTGGTTAGCACGGAGGTGTAGTGGTTAGCACAGTGGTGTAGTGGTTAGCACGGTAGTGTAGTGGTTAGCACGGTAGTGTAGTGGTTAGCACGGTGGTGTAGTGGTTAGCACGGTAGTGTAGTGGTTAGCACGGAGGTGTAGTGGTTAGCACAGTGGTGTAGTGGTTAGCACGGTAGTGTAGTGGTTAGCACGGTAGTGTAGTGGTTAGCACGGTGGTGTAGTGGTTAGCACGGAGGTGTAGTGGTTAGCACTGTTGCCTCACAGCAAGGCGATCCAGGTCCGGGCTGTTCTATGTGGAGTGTGTATGTTCTCCCCGTGCTTGAGTGGGTTTTCTCCAGGTACTCTGGTTTACTCCCACAGTCCAAACACATGCATGTTAGGTTGATTGATCACTCTAAATTGCCCGTCGGTTTGAGTGTTGACAATGCGATGGAATGGCGACCTGTCCATGGTGTACGCCGCCTTCGACCGACGACGGTGGGTTTGACTGCAACGCCCCCCTGACCCCAACTAGCGGGATAAAGCAGAAGATGGATGGATGGATAAACTAATAATAAATCAAATCTTTCAACTTCACTTTAAAATAAATAATTAAAAGCAATAAATATTAGTTTGTAGAAGTAGAAACTTTTCCTAGTAGAAAATTTCCTGAAAATGTTTAGTTTATTCCCACACATAGACTCTGTGTTTTGCTGTACTACTACAACTTTGCTGCTGTGATTATGTGTCAAGTTTGTGCACACATGAAAATAACACTCACACCTGTGTTACACGCGTAAAAAGATGACTGGGAAACACAGTGTCTGCACAAGAGTGACGTACAAACGTGACATCACATCCAGCATGGCAGGAAGCAGAACAACCGCAGGAAGGTTTTATGAGCGGGAATTAGTTGTAAGTGACTTTTTTATGAAGAGATACTACACAGCTAAGACCATGTCAGCCTGTAATGGCAGCCCCCCCCTCAACCGACCGCCTCACTGTCACATACATTAGGAACATCTGCAGCCAATAAAGTTGCGTAATTTCCCATCTCTCCTCCCAGCCCAGGAGCCCCACTGCATACGTCAATAGCGGGGACGGACGAGACTGTTTGGGTGCTTCCAGAAGCAGAAGGGAAAAGTGAAACGTAGGTTGTAAACGTATGTGAATTAGGACACAATAATCAGGGACACAATCACAACTTGTTGAACAAACTGTTCTCTTGTTTCAGTGCACGCGACAAGCGAGCAGCTGTCGCACATCTGGCGTTGAGTAACATTGCTTCGATCATAACATACACAAGTCTGTGGCCAAGGAGCAGTAGAACGCAAAGCTAGATGGGAATGTTCTTGTCGAAGCTCAGTACATTGTGGTGTATGTGTAAAAACAGATCCAGCTTCACGGACAGTGCAGTCATATTCTGTGTTTACACAACCCATAACAAATCACCCTAAGCAAACATTTCACTAAGTATTTAATTAGCTAGATGGAGCAAGAGGCTCAAAGATTTTAAACATAAAAAAAAATAAGTTTTCCTTAAAATCACGTTTGATGAGCACCATCAAAAGTGTTCATTAAAAAATTATCTGCCAATTTATCACGAGTGGAATCAGTTGTATGAAGCTATATTATCAGAGATTAGAATAGATTACATTAGGAAATGCAGAACAGGACATACCACATCATGCTAAGCACAATAAATAGTGGTGGACAAAGTATACAAATCCAGTATTTGAGTGAAGGTAAGTAAAAAAAGTGAAGCTGCTCTATTTGTATTTTTAGTTGAGTACATATAGAACATTACTATTCTACAAAGTAGTACATATTTTTTTTATTTCAAATGTTATAAGCAGCTGATATCTGTAAATATCTATGTCAGTCTAAAAAATGTGAATAATCTTGGCTGGACCCAATCCCTGCATTTACTGGGTGGAAGGTGTAAAATAGGGTTCTAAGGTTATAGAACTTAAGAAGTACTAATTTTTAACAGTGCTTACATATCAAAGGTAAAATACTCTGAGATATTCTTACAAACATTTCTAAATGTATTTACTATTCAGACCTCTGCGATATCACATATCAGGTTTACAGATGCACAACATGATATGATTTCTTCATTCTGAAAACTTGGGCCTAGTCACAGTTGCTAATTTTTTAAAAGGTGCTTAAAAAGTACACTATGATAGGCTTATCACAAGGCCAGCAAGAAAGTAGGGCTTGATTCCCTGCTCAGTCATGCAGTCCATCAACACTACACTAGTAAGAATCATTGGGCAAAATGCATAACATTGACATATGTGCTGCCTACCTCTGTAATAAGATTACAACTGTTTAGCTGATTTGGATAAGAACATCTGTACAAAGTTAAAGACTGAATTCAAACATGCTTGTGTCTCTTAGAATAACACTTTTTTTACTTTTTATGAGGCTACATGACAGCTACATAAGATTGTTGCTTATTCCAATAGGTATCATGTATAATAAAGGCTACTCTAGCTAACATAAAAAAATAGCAAATGACCTTAATAGCAAATGACACCTATTGAAATCAGTGTTTTGAAACATTTGTGTAGGAGTTTGGTCAAAAACTGTATAATATTTAAAATATTGTACTGACTGTCCTGTATGTGTGAGTCTGTTTGGTTAATCCCCATAACTCTAAAACCTTTGTTTAGTCTTGTGTGGCCCAGAAACTGCTTTTCATCCTTAATTAGCCAGTGTTGGCGCTTGTTGTGTGCTTAAGTGTGTTTCCTGTTTTACTGTTTACGTAGCCAATAGGTTTAGCTGTGCTTGTGTAATCCATCCGATTCATGGCATACATTGTTTTTACTCTTTTACCCTGTTCTTTAATGGTCAGGACCCCTACAGGACCTCCACAGAGCAGGTACTATTAGGGAGGTGGATTATTCTCAGCACTGCTGAGTGGTGGTGGTGGTGCTGAATGGTGGTGAGTGGTGGTGGTGGTGGATGGTGCATGAAATCAAGTTCAACCCTACCAGCACCTAATTTACAAGCCCTTTCATGCAGATGATTCTGTGGGGAGCCAATAAAACAACAGCATTGAGCAACTTTTGAGCCTATTCTGTGACCAGAAGGTTGCCGGTTCAATCCCATGAACAGAAAGGACATGACTAAAGCACCCTTGAGCGAGGCACCTAACCCCTGACTGCTCCCCAGGCGCTGTGGTAAGGCTGCCCACCGCTCTGGCAAGTGTGTCTGTTTACTAGTGTGTGTGTACGTGAGTGTGTCACTGCATGGATGGGTTAAATGTGGAGATCTTGAATTTCCTTCTGGGATCAACAAAGTATCAATCCACATTAGCACTGGGTTGCCATGTGCACAAATGATTAGTATTTTTGCCAGTTTCTGTTTTTATTATTATTGTTGTGATCATAGATGACATTGATGGTGTATCTGATTGGCTAACAGCAACGCTGCTAAACTATTTCACTAAAATATGTGCACTTCCACCATTTGCTAAATAGGAAAATTACGATGAACAAAACTGTCAGTGATATGTAGGTACACTCATGCTAATGGCAGATATGATCCAGAGCAATCAGTTACATCAGTTACATGATCAGTTACATCAAAACATGCCAAAGACGCTAAACAAACACATTTTCATTAGAAGAATTGTGACACACTGCAGCTTCAGCAGAATGATATCCTATCATTCTCTCTCTGACATATACAAACACCAAGCACCACGCACATGCCAAAAGAGAAGCTCATCAGAATAGCAGCACCACGGCCTGTGGTATCATAAGTCTCTAACGGGATTTGCAGCACCAACAATCAATGACGCATTAAACAACTCTGGCATTCAAGGTTAACTCCTAAATGAGAAGTGATGTAGCAAAGATCTGTCTCTGCAAGGCCAGTAAACACAGCTTTTATAAAGGAGAGAAAAAGAAATGTGGTTTTGTATAATGTCTTAAGAACTCAACATAAGCTTACAGTGTTAACAGACATCTTAATAACATCTTATTGGCAGAATATATCTGGAAAGCTGGAAAGTCATACGTCACAGTCCCTGCATGGCATATTAATATCAAAACACTAAAAAACTTTTATTAATGAACTTTTAATACATTTTTACACTCACAGAAAGAGGAACCCTTACCATTAGCGCTGTGTAATTTAATTGCAGCTGCTGTGAAAAAAGAAAAATATGTTATTTAAGTGTATGTTTATGTGTGTTTCTGGTGGTTTTGTGATCTGTTAGGAAGGAACAGTAGACAGTCCATACAGTCCTCTGGTTGTAGTTTAGAGGACTGTATAGACTGTCTATCCTATAAAGAGAACTTTAATTACCTTGAATTAAATGAAACGTTTAGAAGTCTAATGGGAGCTTCTCTGTGCTGGGATTAAGCCCTGCTCTTCCATGTGGGAGACAAGTAACTGAACCCTGTTAGAAAAGGTTTCTTCTTATTTCGTTTGTGGAAAACAAACCAGCTTTTTGGACACATACTAGACTATAGCAGAGAGCGGGATGGTGAAGGTTGCTGAATTTAGCATACACTGGAGACGTATTTACAAACCTGGCATCCTAATACCAGCTACAAACTGTTGTTCTGCTTGCACATTGCTAAAGCTCTATTTACGAGAACAATGGAGGGCCTGCAAATGGACTTGCTTGCTTGTCCTTGTTCTCATCTCATCATATGAGCAAAGACTTCATTGATGAGTTCCAGATTTGGCAGTGAGTAAATCTGCCAATAAATACAAAGTCATGGCAAATGACAATTCAAATTTATACACAAGACATTAAAACAGTGTGGATTCCATCTGTTATTACCCACTGATTTACCACTGTGCAACACCTAGTGAGGCTACTTTCTGGCATGCTTATAACACATTCATGACACATCACATGTTCATGATCTGCAGGATAAAATTGTGTTAATGCTCTTGAAAAGATTGTTGCATACTCACTCTTCATATTCCAGTTGGGTGTGTTAGCTTAAAGTTTATATTCCTTTGTTTATTCATTCACCTACTTTTGGTAAAAAACCTGGGAGCACAATGCGCAGAGTTAACAATATATATATAAAATTACTGGTCTTTTAAATGAGCTATTTTAAATGATCTTGTCTTTTTACACATTAACATCTTACACATGGACTCATGGACTTATCGTATTTATTTGTTCCGGCTCTGAAGCACAAGCCACGTTACCAAAAACATCTACGTGTTGTATGCAATTACAGAGGTTTCAAATCCCTCAAACGTACATACTGCTTTAGGATTAACATCTTGTAAACTACTCAAACACTTCACTTACACACAAAAGGAAAAACAGATCAGATTGCCTTCATATTATTCTGTAATATTTATCTCTATATTCATCTACATATTTTTAACTAACATCAACATAAAGTCCCTGTAGGCTTTCATAAAATAATACTTAACTTCATCTACAAATGTAACCAAAACCCTATTACCTTATAAAAGCATCTTGAAGATTTCAGGGGTTTTACTTTATTATATTAGTCACCTGGACAAATATTAACATGTACGCATTTGAAGGTAACCATTGTCAGAATTTACTTATTTTGTTGATCTGGACATTTATAAGAAAGAGAGTTAACTTTGCAAGGTAAAATTAAACACCCTGACCTAGACAACCTCAGAATAAAAAAAATACTTTTGAAAGAATTGTTTTTTCCAATATGCTTTTAAATCTCATTACTCAGGTCTCTATAATCACGTGCTAAGCAGAATTACTGACTCAGTGCCCCCAGTGACTTTCTGTTCATGCTTATTTTATACAGCCAATGTGGTTCCTTTTACTCGGTTCTGCAAGCCAGTACAAGCTAATATTACTTGAATCATAGTGTGTCGTCTTATAAATATTAAAAGAACAAGGTGGGGATATTTATTAAGCCCACATACTTTAGCGATGTAAACAGTGAGAAGAAATAGCTTTTACCAATGAATCTGCTGTTAATCAGTGGCATATCCATTTTCCTGTTACACAGCTCTCAGAGGATGTTTAGAGTAAATGCCCTGCAATGTGGCAGTAGGTCGGGTAGAGTGGAAAGTTGGAAACACAAAGTGAATAGACGTATTTGTAGGTCGTAGAAATTTGCCTGCGGTTACGGTAGCTCTTTTTTTTTTAAAGTGCCACTGATTTTCAGCCACTTGCAGAAAGCACAATCAGAAAGCTTGTTTTAGTGGTCAGCATTTTTATAAACCCATACTATGCAAATAAATGCCCACCTAATAGAAATTACATGTTGAAGAGTTCAGAAAAAACACACACACACACACACACACACACATACACACACACACACACACACACACAAGCACACACAATGGATTTCTGGCAAACTGGCGTCCTCAGTAAAATTCCACTGAGCTGTAAATTTAGAGGGAAAAAGCTGTGCTTTTGGTTATGACTGGGCTTGGAGAGCAAAGAGGAGCACTGCCAAACGTGTGGAAGTGTCCTACTGGTCCAGAGACAGCATGGCGAAGATGCCAGGGAAAGAAAGCGATTGAGGCAGGGAGGGTGTGAGAAAAAGAGAGCATATGCATGTGAAAGAGTATATTCATCACCTCAGAAACTCTGTCAACCCCTGCCGACCTTAATGACAGCAAAGACAGCAAAAATCAAGTGTATGTGGCTGCGTACAAGTGTATTTTGCTTCAGGGGAAAAGGAAAGCTATGACAGGAGGACTAATGTGTTTTTATTTCAATTATTCAAAAGCTCCTTTTACTTAAAGGGTAGTTTTACTTTGCGCAGAAGTGAATGATGTCTATAATGGGAATAGGATTGGATCTTTTTACTTCATGTAATAAAATGAAATATCTCCCTGTAACTCTGGTATCAGATTGGACATTGCTGGCACTCTGTACGCCGAATGTTGTTGAGCTGCTGTTGAGCAATGAGGGCTAAGTAACCAGTTTGCACCTCTTCAGAAAGACGCATGTGCTGAGATGAAGCTTTCTTAAGTAGTTGGTTGAGCATCGTGGCTGTGGGGAGCCTTCTTGGCCTTCTGAGGAGGCCTAATGATTTCTAGGAAGAAAAAAAAGCATTTTCTCTGGGTATCTAGGCAGACAAAGCTAAGCAAGCGTATTGTTTTTGTTAGGGCTTCAAGAGAACCCTAATGCTTTAGAATTAGTGTAATTAGGAAGTGCCAGAGGAATCGACCAATCACATTTTGATATCCAGTAGGAGGCACCAGTTTTAGGAGAACAACTTTACTAGAGGCCTTCTGGAAGTCCTAGATCTGTCACTGGTTGTGAATGCGAGTGACATCCTAATCAGTGGCTGTTTAGAAATTAAAACAACTGCAGCAGCTTTATACCAGCGCTCATTACTGAGAGACATGGTGAAATTTCTACAAGGTAAACTACATGCTAGTATGTTTTAAGCATCAAGTTAAAAAAAGCAATGTGATACGCATCACAGCAGTCAGGACTTGCCCTCCATGTCCAGTGTGATTTCATGCAGCTGCAGTGAAGAATCAGCCAGTAATCCAGCTTGAAAAACTTCTCCATTATAATGTAACTGGACCTTCCTCTCATGTCTCAAACAATCCTTTGCTTGATCTTTTAAACAAAGCCCAGAACAGGATAAGTAATTGGACCAGAGGCCATGTACAAAGATATTTAAGACTTTAAATATCTAGTGCCACTTCCATTGTTGTGGTCCATAACCTATATCCTATATGTCCAGCCAAAACAGCCAAGTTGCTCATTTTATAGTGTCAGTGGGGACACAAATGAAAAACATACATTAACCAAAAATGACAGTAGAAGGCAAAATTAATAATTAAATATCATTTTAAAATTCAAAATGATCATTTTATTAAATGTCATTTTTATAAATTCCTTATTTTTTCTTCAGCTGTTTTTAAGACTTGCTATCAGTTTTTAAAAACATCTGCAGAGATATTTTCACACACCTAAACATCTCAGCTGTCCTGTAGTGATGCTCTTGTCTATTTTCTTTTCTTAGTAACAGCTTCTTGATGGCTAAACTTTATTTCACTTCTGTAGCATAAATTAAAAAGCAGCAAACTAACCAAAACAAGTACATGACTAACAAACACAGTTTTAACAGTTGTATAGACATTTTCACATAAACACAATCATTTTTGTAGCAATGTGCATTTCGGTAGTGACAGTTACGTGTATATACATCTTCACATTACAAACTGATTTTCAGACTTTTTCAGGCACATTTACCTAAAAAAAAAAAATAGAACTGGTTACCATGAGGCCATGAGGGACAGGGATGTAGTCACACTTGCAGCTGTAGAATTGTGGCTCTGTCTAAGGCTCTGTCTATAGACTAAAACTCTTTTCTATCAGTAGTTACATAAAAACATTAGACAGTGTGCTTTTTTCTTTAAAATTGAACTCATGATGAATCAAGAAAAAAGGTTTTAAAATAATTTGAACATAAATATTGAACATAAATATAAATATACGCTGTTACTTTTAAACATTTTTTTTGCTGTGGGACTGCAGTTTGACCAATTCAATACACAACACTGTTAGTTTTAACACGCAGTTACTGTTGCTCCTAATGGATGTCGGTGATGGCTATTGGAATATGATATGAACCTGGTTGAATCACTGAAAGTATATATAAAAAAGTACACATATATATATATATATATATATATATATATATATATATATATATATATATATATATATATATATATATATATATATATATATATATATATATATATATACAGGGGGGAGCACATTAAACTTCAGAGTGGTACATCTAGTGAGGGAGTGAGAGTTTGACAGGATGGATGAAACCAGTTAGAGAGAATGAGTGATGATCTCTGCATAGAGTCTGACCACTCCAGAACACGGTGCTCCAATGACTCTTCAAAGCACCAACCTGTTTGTGTGGAATGCCAGGCGGCCTGGTCCAGGCCGTTTGAAGTGTTCAAGAGAGCGGGGCCTTTAAAAATAACCGCTGCTGGCCACTGGTCAGCCTATACCTGCTGTTTCTCACACGCCCAGGCAGGAGTGGCACCATGGACAGCCCAGCTCGACATTCCACACTGGCTTTCATATACTCCCCACAGCAGGCCGAGAGCATTTTCAGTTCATTTTCACATAAACTGCAGATGAACATAAACATGGATATGTGCATACATCGAAATTCAGAGGCAGCGTGAGATGTGCCTTTCCAAAACAAATAATCAGAGCCATGTTTTGCCCTCTCATTGCCTCTAGTGTCCCACAGCCTCTAGTGTCCCACATCTGTTCTTCACCTCATGTACAGTTGTATACAAAACTTTAGGCATCTCTCCCAAATGACAGGTTTTGTTGATATCCTTAGGTGAAAATACACAAGACCTACCAGTTACAGTTAAAGAAGACCAGTTGAACTGTTTGTGTTGGGGTGAATGTTAAACTAAAGTTGTGGCTGTTAAGTCTACACAACAACTGTAAAAAGTAACAACTGTGCAATAATTTCAGTTCAGCCATATTATTCTTACAGTGCTTGTTGTCTATGAATATAATAACAGCAAGGCAAGTGATTTGAAACTACTGACAGTACTTCTGAGTAAATAACAGGAACCAGAAGTGTCACATTTTTGTTTTTAAGATTTTCTTCAGTTCAATAAATGTGTGCTAGATTTCATTTTAATACATTACATAATCTTCACATTACACACTAATTTTCAGACTTTGTGGCACATTTACCTAAAAAAAGAGATATCGAGAACTGGTTACCATGTGGGCATGAGAGACAGGGATGTAGTCACACTTGCAGCTGTAAAATAGCAGGGTTGTGACTAAAATAAGGCTTTGTCTATAGACTAAAACTAAAAAAAAAATTATGATGAATGGACCAATAGAAATGCTCCACAATAGCTTGGAAAAAATTCTTGTTCCATTGATTTCTGTCGCAAGTGAAGACCTTTTTTGGCCTCTGCTGGAAAGTTACCTGTTTTTCATTGGATGGCAACAATATATATGAATGCACATTGTTATTAGAAAAATCTTGACAAGAAAACTGTCTTAAATTCAGTGCATATATCTTATCATATGATTATTTACTTATTTCTAGTCTTGTTTTACTTGCTAATAAGTGATTTTAATATGTCATAATTTCTCACTGCACTGGAAATAATTTTGCTTATCTTAAAAGAATTCATCTGCCACTGATGAGAGATAATTAGATGTACAAAAGTCACAATAAACAAGTAAAAGGCCTAGTTATAAGTAAATTTTTTTTCCTCATAATAATCATGAAAAGAGAAATATAAGATATATCAACTATATATAAGATAAAACTCATTTTTGCTGTGTTAATATAAAACTCTACTGTCTGTTGTGTTACATTAGAGAAGCCCTCTTCCCCTCACTGCTGGTGTTTGGTTCAGGTGGCTGACACATGCTGAGAGGAGCGAGGAGCGATGGTGGGCGGGGTCCGAATGTGCGCGTTCAGCAGAAAAAGGTGTGAAGCCTTCAGTTAGTCAAACAGTGGTCGTGTATCCAGGCAACGGCAACAGTGGCCCCTCTCTCCTCTGGGAGGGTTGCACCCTGGTTGCGGGAAGAGGCGTCCGTGCCGCAGGTAATGTTGCCATGGACACTTTGGCACCCAAATCCTGAATCACCTGTAACATAGCGCACACGCGTTCACTGTACACAAACCTGCACATGCACGTACAGAGGAGTGGACATACAAACAGACAGGGAGTTGAAAGAGGAGAGGAGGAGAAACTTTTCCACACTTTGTCATGAAAATCTGCAACATGGCTCGAGGTAAACAGGAGAGCCAGACGCTTCATCTCACTCTCTCTCCCTCGCACACGTAAACAAAGAAAAGATAAATGGGCCTCAAAGTGGAGCTGGCTGTCACTGACCCAGCAGAAGCTTGCTATATAGTTGGGCTTCTGGGAAAGGGGGCTGACTTTCGATGTGTGAATGGAGTTGCTGGAAGTGATGTGCATGTGGCACGTCTTGCTATTTTTTGACAGCTGTTCTATTCGCCAAGGCACTTTTTTGTTGCTATTTTTATTTTCTTAAATGATTTTTGTCGCCCATTGGTGCATTTCATTTCATTTACAATGGACACTGTCCTATTCGCCCTCACAAAGTACAGACAAATTCAACAAACGTATTCAGCAGACTCATTAGCCAGCGCTCATTCTCACAAGCAAGAAGAAGGTGCACTGCCCCTCGACTAGTCAGAGGTTGAATATCTTTATGCTTACTAATTTAATATTGTCAGATAAAAGAATGATGTGATTGCATAGTGTAATCAGTTTCAAAAAACAGTGATACTATATCAGTATATAAGCATCTACAGCCCTATGAAAGCTATGTTTAGTCTTTGTATACAGGTGAATATGTACCGTCAGTATTCCAAATGATGATATTATAAAGCAGAAGTCTTAAAATGGAATGTACTGTTGAAGCTTTTGCTTACATTAGTGTGCATATTCAAAGAATCACTTCCACTTATGTGAGTTGCGGGGTGCCAGAGTTATTAGTGTTATCAATGTTATCAGTGATTTGTTTCTTAGCCACAAATATTGTGCTCACGTTTACTTGCAGTATGGCTACTAATACACATGTCAGTGAAATTTGCGTACATTTATTTTAGGATCATATGGCGCTTATGTTTTGGCGCCACATGGTGTTGTTGATTTTTAAGTGAGTAACACATCCTCTACAGAGAACACATTTTCACACACAATTACTATTTTTTCATATGTTATGCTCAATATGCAACAGCACATAAATCTATTTAAACTGGCCAACTGATTTAAACAGCTTATAAACACTTTTTTTCAAACAGTTAACTAAAATAGCTCAGCTAATGCTAAATAACAATATTAAAATTATTTAAAATATTAAAAATATGTGTATACAATCATAGTCAGAAGTGGGAACACCCCTTCAGATGACATGTATTGCTGTTTTTTAAAGAGAATATGATAACACAATAACATAAATACAAAGTTTTTTTTAAAAAAAAAAGAAAAATATAGAAGTTGACACAGCCTTTGCATAGGCCATATGTTATGGTTTTATTCTTCCAGTAGGATAAATAAAGCAAATAATTGGGTGTTAAAATGGGCAGAAGTGTGACTTACTTTTTACTTAAATACTACATGAAATGTGTAGTTTTACATCCAAGCTTCTGCACATGACTGTAAATATATTTACATTTACCATGCATGCAGTCTTAAACACATGTTTATTAGGGAGGGGCAGCGTTTTAAACCACTTCTGAAGGCACACCCGTACAGTATATGTGTCTGACTTGGTTTATAGATGTCTCCGTGTATGCATGTCTACCGAGCCTTGTGTGCGCACACTTACAGTAAATGTGAATGCATTTGCACAGACAAATTTGCACAGCCTGTATTTATGCATTTAATATGTATGTGTTAAAAGGCTAGCAGAGTCACACAGGCGCCCTCATGCGCCCTGGTCCTAATTAACCTGCTTCTTTGATTATCGTGTCCGTGTTGAAATCTCCTGGGAGACTTTCCCATGCTTACTCCCAAACACAGTCTGGTGGTAAATTATCCACCTTGTGCAGGTTTCCAGGACGGGGCCTCTCAGCTTATGAATCCCTCCCGCCGATGGTGGCTCATACCAGGTTAATGGTTACTCCAGTCCTGTATTTATGTCTTCCCTTGTCTGAAGGTTCAGTCTGCAGGCTCTGTATTCAAACTGCGATGATGCCAGGCCCAACGTATCAGCACGTTATTTATGGGGCTGTCTTTTTCCCACATGTGCAGAAGCGTCACTGGCTCAAAGACGATATATGTTCAAATCAATCAATTCCAAGACCTGAGCCTCCAAATGCTGATAAAGAATTGAGATGTGCTGCACTGGAAAGCACGGATTTGACCATAACGGTCTGAAATCATCATTGCACCTATTGTAAACACGCTTGATCGTCTCCCACAACAATGCTGCAGTAGTTTCTAGAGAGAGATTTTCTGTTTTAAAGATTACAAAAACCCTCAGTAATATTTTATTTTGAGTGGTCCTTCATAGAAGCTTAATAAACTCTGATAAGTATGTCAGCAACACATCAACACTGTATCAGTGAAGTAAAAGTAGTGACGCATCTAAACGCATCTGGTAGATGACCTGTTACATAATGTAGACTTAATATGATACTTCTAGCCCTCATTAGCCTTACCTAAAATCTAATGCCAACCCTGGGCCTAACCCTAACCTCAACCCAAAACCTAATCCTGACCCCTTACTCTAACCCTAACCTCAACCCAAAACCTTATCCTAACCCTGACCCTAACTCTAATAACTAACTCTATCCATACCCTAACCAAAACCTAATCCTGCCCCTCATTCTGACCCTAATCCTGACCCTATCAATAACCTTAACCAAAACCTAATCCTGCCCCACACCCATGGTCTGTATTATACCTCTGTATTACATGTGACTTTATGTTAACTTGGACCCTAAATAAAATGAAAAAACAATTCTGCAAAGTATTAAAAAATCTTGTTTACACCATTAATCAAATGATGAAAATCTACTGAATGTATTCAGGTGCTTTGCTGCTGCTACATCATTGATGAGTTGTTGTTATGTTATTGAGAGGCTATTACTGAGAGTGTTACCAAACCCGCTTCAAAGTGTGTATCTTGAAGGGAGGAGGAACCTTTGCAAAACCTCTGACATCCACTTTCATTCCAAGAGAGTTACACTAGTGCTAGCTTGGTTGTATTTATTAGCCTATAGATCAGGCCTTGGCTAGCAGCCATGACAGGTTGATACCACTAGGTTTCCAAATAGTATGATGCAATTGCAGTGGAAGAACATTAATGAATGAAAACATGAAAACACTTTCAATTGTAAAACTGCATAATGTGATAAATAACACATTAACATATTAAAGTTTTACGCTGGGATGCCTACATTAATACAAACTTACCTTTCTCATTTCAGAGTGCAGGTAAAGTCGATTAATAAAGCTCCACAGTGCACATTCTGCTATGTCTGCCAGGAACTGCCAGTGACAAGGATCCATTAAATCTATTAGTTTTGACACCTTAACCTTTTCACCTGGTTCAGTGACGTCTTTGGGTCAGAGAGCAGCGTCTCAAGCTGCAAGTCGTGACATCATAGGTGACATGTAGTTGCAGTCCCGGTTTATAGAGCATGGCTCCACACTGTCCAACTTCAAAGCGTTTGCCAGAAGTTCCCAGCGCTTCGGAGCACCTCTGACTCAACTGCTAGGATAACCTAAAGCCCTGACACCGCTCCTTCTCCCAAGTTACAACAGGTCAGCGGTCAACGTACGGCCTGACATCATCCGAGCAGCAGCTGTCAACATTTGTGCAGTGGCCATGGTGATGATGTGGCCCCACCTCATTTGTCTGGCTTGCGATTTTGAGAGATCACAGGCAACATGGTAACGTGGTTCCGAGATCCAAGTCGAAAAGATTTGTGCTTTCCTCTCCATCACAAAAAACAATGTTGTGTTAGCATTGCTTGGCTCTTGATGTGCTAAGGCTCTCCAAAGTTCTCTCGAACTGATGCTTTGATGATAATTCACAGCAGAACTTCAGAGCAGTTCTTTGTAACTCCAATACAGTAATTTACGGCTGAATTAATTGGTAAGCTCAATTCATCTTCAGGAAACTGTTTTTTTGAAGTTCACAAATGCTTGACTGCAGAAAAGGCTCTCCAGTTTGATATATATACTTAGCCCAGTGTTTCAAATGTCTTGCACTATTGTTAAACCAATAACCGTGTGGCTTATACAGTGTTTCATGAACTGCCTCTGCACAACGAAGCCAGTCTCTTTGAAGGCCGTTTGCAAAGATCAAGGCAAAGTAAAGGTCAAGGGTGGAAGCAGGTCAACTCTGCACTACTCAAGATGGTTGGCCCATCCGATGCTTGGTTGAAGTGGCACATTCTTTTGAGCATTCCATTCGTTCTGCTTTCTCTCTTTTGAAGGGAAGTGTGAACATCAGGGATAACGTCAGGAGGAGAAAAAAGCACAGAGGTCTTTGGCATGGCAACCACAAGTCAAAACATTGCAGAGCCATGGCTGTTGTATATTTTGCATGTTTGCTTTAAAAGACACATTTACTCAAAGGTAAGTCCTTCTTTGTGTTGTCTGGAAATATGTGAGTTGCGCTGTGTGTGGCAGTGGATTATCATTGTCAGTTGTCCTCAGCAGTTTTTCTTTGTGAAGCGAGGGGTGTCTGTCAGCTTTCTTGTAATGCTTAGAGTTGAGAGAGATGTTGACTTACTCATGATTAGACGGTAGACTCTTAAGGACAATCTCACTTAATAATACAATGTCCTTTGGCTTCTACAGGAGGACAGAGGTTGGAGACCACTTGTCTTTTGACATTAAAAGCAAGTAGAAGCAAAATATTTCCTTTTCGTTGCCCATAAATAACCTAACAAGTCTAGTAAAACTAGGACCTATCAAAGCTAGAAAAACCAGCATAGATGAGCATGGCTGGCAAGACCAGCATATTATCGCTGTGCCAGCGATACAAAACAAATATGTCCAAGATATGTCCAAGTACATGCAGATCACCACCAAAAAACAGTACATGTTGTGTTTTGGATGCCTGTATGCCTGTTAAGCATCATGTCTATTCAGGGAAAACAGTTAAACCACAGCCATACTAGAATAAAACAGGATAGATCAGTATTGCTGGTCACTAGCAAAACTGTTTGATGTGTTTTAATGCTAAGTTTCTGGTGCGGCAAATACAGTGACAATGTTAGTAAATCTGTCCCAGGCCTAATGCTTTATTTGTGATTACCTGTGATTATTATGTGTTACTCTAACTGTAATCAACCACATAGGACGAGACTCATGCACAGACATTTGGGCGTGCGTGCTATCTAATTGCACAAATCCAGGTGTTTTTACAACAACAAAAAACTTGTTTTAAACATTTTGTAGCCATTCTAGATTCAACGTGTATATTTCAAGCTTGTAAAAGACATATCTTTTACCTTACAGTGACATACTATTCACTTTACAGTGACTCCTTCAGAAAAAATCCCCAGCGTAGAGCAGCCAGCTCTCAGTTATTTCTCCTGGTCAGGCTGCCACAAGTATTAACAGTCATCAATGTATCTAAAAAAAATATATATATATATATTTTTTTTTTCTTACAAGGTCACAAGTGCATATATACCTGTGTTTTTACAACAGCAAATACTTGGTTTACTAGCACCTCCTTACTGTTGTTTGTTTGATTGTTGTTCAGATTAACCACATTACGGAATGTGATGCTTTGTTAAATAGATGAGTGCCCCATTGATCGTTATTTATGGATCTGTGACAAGTTGGACTTACTGAGGGAATATCTACATTGGCAGTTGGTACTACACCAGAGTGGGCAACTAAGAATGATACGGCAGAACTCAAGATATCCAGTAGCTCTGCAGATTGCTGTATAGAAGTGTCACTATTCTGTCATAATTCAGCATATAGTAATTCAGCATATAAGATGGATTTCTTGATGGCATCGACTGCACAAAAATACCACAACCAAACTACCATATAGTACTGGCCCATTTTTGTCCTTTGCAGCTGAATAAAGGCTGAGAAGAACACACAATTGAACATGGGTAGAAGACAAAAGCGGTGAGATGAAATGCAAGAAGAGCAGGACCCGATAACGATCGGAGCTGCAGAGAACTGCGAGAGAGCTATAGCCAGTGGAGGGGAAAGGAGGAGAAGGAGGGAAAAGAGGAAGGGCTAGATAGACAGGTAAAGGCTGACGGAAAGCAGGGACATGAAAAGAAAGCAGAGAAGGGGACGCATGCTCATAAGCCTTTGGCCTACCTCATCACAGGGTACCCACTGCTAACAATGGCTCCAGTGTGTGGGTGCGAGATGGAGAAGGCTGTCTTAGTGTTTTTTTGTTTTTTTTTCTCAGGCTCTGGCATACCTGAGTCTATGACAGATAAGATCAGAAGGGTCTCCTCCTCCTCTCTCCCCTCTCTTCCACCTATTTTTCTTCTCTCTATCACTCTTATCCTCCCTTTTCAAGGCCTTGCAGGAGATTAAAGGTAAGCGATGATAAAGAAAGCAGTTGGAAGGGGGGGTGGGGGGCATACAGGAAGCAAAAGCAAAGAAGAATATGGGGATAAGGGAGGGTGAGTACAATGGTGCATCTGTTCATGGCCATATATGACAGTGTGTATATGTGTGTGTGTGGAGGGGTAGTTGAGGGTCTTAGTTGGTTTTAATAGAAGTCATTGTACAGACATTACATATACAGTGGTATGCAAACGTTTTTGAATATATGTTAGGAGTGAACGTAAGTTTCACTTTCATTGTCTAAGAAAAGCAGTTGCTTTTAAAGTCAAATGTATCTAAAGAGGCTTGGGAAGCCATCATAGTATGCAACTTCCATTCAGACTACACTTTATTAACAAACTTCATAAACTCATTAACAAATTGGCAATAGCTACATTAAATTCCTACATTTACAAACAAGCATTTGCTTCATAAGCAAATGCTTATGAAGGCTATGTTATGATGCCTTAGAACCACAATATACAATACCATGAGACGGTTACAGCTTTAGGTTTTAAACGCATTTCATTAAGACTGCTGTCATGGAAAAAAACGTAAAAACAGTGGTTATGACTTACCACAATCATGATGTTGGAAGTTTTCATTGAAGCTCTAGTCATATATGCACTATGAAAAGCATCTGGCAAATTTTGACAGCTAGTCGTTCAGTTTGAGGCATAAATGTCAAAACTTGGTCAAAAACAAGGACAAAAAACTCCACCATGATAATGCTAATTCTTGCCATTACTTAAGTGGGATTCCTGTAGTATTAAAGTTAATGACAACTAATTTACACAAACATGTTCTGGCAGTTCTAGATTAAACACATACATTTGGAGTTTGTGAAAGACAGTAACATATCTTAATAACAAAAAATTTTAATTTGTAATTAATGTAAAGAGGTTTCATTCCAAGGGATTCTGAAGCATTTCCAGTGGTCCCTTGGTCATAAATCTTCCTGCAGCTGTAATGTTTAAATGATATAAAAACCTACAAAGAGATATGTGTTTTTCTTCTTTGAAAGAGAAAACAGAATCAGATTTTATGAATAATTATTTCATTAAATGATAGTACACTAAAAGTGAGAAACTCCTCAGAATTGTATTTCACAGAGAACAGTAGGCCCTCTCTGATGGCTTAGGAAGCAATGAGGGTTCCGCTGACAAAAGAGATATGTTTTTAAGTGTGTTTTATGTACTTACTTTGGGTGAACGTTTTCTTTCCAAAGCAAGTAAAGCAATTTTTCCCAGCTAACAAAAAACCCTTGTTGATCCCAGTGACATCTGTGGAAGTACCCCTTACACTTTAACTGTCACTAAAGTGGAAGAACAACATAAAACAAGAGAAGCCATGACAGCCATCACAGTGCCCCTGGTACCCTTCTGGAACCCTCCCTTCACCATTTGTCTATTTTTCTCCCCCCCATCAGCCCTCTCTCTCTCTCTCTCTGTCTCTTTTTCTCTCTCTCTCACTTTTCCCTTAACCCAGATTCCAGTGGCTCAGGCTGAGTTCGGGCCAGATCCAGCAGGCCTCTGGCTGAGCCTCCAAGATCCTGTCAACGCCAACGCTCAGAGACACAGAGGCGCGTGCAGGCAGTAACGCTCCATATACATATATATCAAGGCTGTATGCACACATATATGCACGTTATGAGACAAATGAGCCCAGAGTGCTGTTCTGTACAAGCATAACAGCTATATGTGATTGTATTAACTCCTTAACACCCACGGCACTGTGGGTGCCTCAGCACTTTGACTCCTCACTCTAATCATGTAACTTACACACTGTTTTTAAAGCAGTTACTGTAGAATTCATACTGGCTGTCCAAAAATAACTGAATAATAATAAGCCAAAAGTGTTGGAAGTAAATGTTAGGGAGGTGTTGATCAGGCTAAGATTGTTGGAATTCTCATATTTATCATACTTTGGGCCTTTCACTAGCACTCGCCTTTGCACTGAACTTCATTCTAAATTGTGTCATGCTCAGTGAAAGAATGTTAACCTGGTTAACAGTATTTCTCATTTTCCTCTCTCTTTTTCTTGCTGCTGTGTTCCAACGAAGGGCGGGGTACTTTCCATACCCTACCCTGAAGGTCGTGACCTTTAGAGGCAGGGCTAGTGGAAAAGGCGTCGATGGAGTTGATTGCTATCGTATTAAAAGGGAGCAACTGGAAGAAATAATTAGCGTGGACAGGGTATAAAAATAAGGGGAGTGTTCGTATCATAACTCTCTGGAGTGTAGAAGCACAATTGGCGCCAAAACTGTTGAATAATGGAACAATTCAGAGAGGAGGCCCTGATGTATTTTTAGCAGATCCCTGCAGTTCTTTCACCATTTTGTCATTAAATGAAAATAAGTGGTGGAAAGTGGGAGTGGAGGACAGATATCTTAACTATTAACTATATGCCAGACTCTGGCCAAAAAAGCGAAAGTGGGAATCAGGTACAGGTAACTGTATGAATTAAAAAATGTGGCAAAATTCTCTTGTGAAATAATTTGTTTTATTTTTAATAATAATAATATTAATAATAATAATAATAATAATAATAAGAGGAAGAAGAAGAAGAAGAAGAAGAAGAAAAGAAGAAAATTATATATTGTCACTGTCCAATAAAAAAACAAGTATCCAGAATGGCAGCTTTTTGTATATATAAATTTTATTTCATTTATTTGTCATTATTTTGTCATTAGTAGCTCTCAGAATTTTCTTCTATAGTCACTGCATAAACAATATGTTACCTTGGGTTTGGGTTATTTATTAAGGTAATGTTTATTATGAACAGTCATTCTTATTTAGAAAGCGACCATGCTTATTTATTTACTTATTTTGTGTGATAAACTTCACATAAACATCATATACTTGAGATTTTGTGAAATAAATTGTTTTTAATCTGAGCAAACAGTGAACAATCATTCTGATAAACACCGTTATTGCTATTCAGTGCAGGTACTGTAGTTTGAGTGTTGCTAGACACTGGTTACAAAAGGTAAAGTGAATCTGAGCGAATGCTGAATCAGATACAATATCTCAGCAGCTTGTGGGACGTTATAGTGCACCAAAGACTAAGATTGTACTGGCGAGTACGGGCCACTTTCAGCACTGGAACTAACCCATAAACAGCAACACTTTATATTATAGCAAAGCTGAATGCTTATCATGCTGACTGTTGGCCACCCTTGTGTGTGTGCAAGCTATAATGCAAGCAAGTCTGGGTGCTTAGGCAGACTTCCAGGCTTCTTCTGTGCTTTGATGATATGCAGATGAGAAAATTTCCTTATGTTCCTTTTAATAATGTAAAATAATGTAAAAAAACCTCTGCAGATTTTTCTTCCGTTTACTATGAGCACTGATTTTAGTGTGTTGTTTGAATTTGGAGGTGATGCATGACATAGCGCTAAGTCTGACTTGACTCCTTTCCTGTCTGTCTCCTTATAAATATATGAAAAGCCACATGAAAATTTATTCACTCTGTTATTTCACTGTAATTAAAATGTTGGTTTTTTACACAGGATTTAAGGAATACGAGTGAACTGCACTAAGTGGAGAATCTCTATTCAGAATGCTGGGTAATGCAGTTCTTGGGGAATTCAGCCCCAAATGTCCATATGTGGCTCCACAATTAATTCCTCTCCGTTGGAACTACATATTTTGCATATTAGCTGTGTACTGGTTGGTGAACAGTGTAGAATAGTTACTGAATAACAAGTCTTAAAATAAATAACCGAATAATGAGCTGACAGTTAAGGGGGTTAACCTCATATTGACCCAGAGGTGCTACTCTCCCCCTCCCCCCAGGGCAGGGCACGCTTGTAAATGTGAATATTTGCACAAAGCTTGTCAATAAAAGTCTATGAAGGACAAGCAGCCTAGCCATAGAGTGGTCAGAGGTCAAGTCAGAGAAAAGAGTTTTTAAAACACAGATATATTCAACATGTATTATTGATTAACTGTTTGCGGACACTTTAGAAAACATACAGTTTCTCACTACTGGGTCACAATAAATTGATAAAATTCTTTCTTTTTATTTAAGTAACAAAAATATTTGGTTTGGTTTTGTTAGCAAAAAAACCTACATACAAATACTCTAAGCATACAGAGCAAACACAGAACTCCATATTTATTTTTCATATGCAGAACAGGTTTTGTCTAAATAAGCATTACAATTTGGAAATTTTGTGGAAGGATTTTGTTAAAAGCACATACAGAAAATCTTTTGGCTAAAACAGCTGGATGGATGCACACCTATAAAAAACTGTCACAAATATTACTTTTGTGTTTTATATACCGTGCAAACGTCCCAGGCACCTATTTCTTTATCTGAACTATTAACAAGTACATATTCACCATCACATATAATTAGAACAGATGTAAATAAGCATAAACACAATACTAAGTAGCATAAATGTCTTGTTTTGAAAGAAGTAGATAATATTTTGTGTGCCAGTTTGAAGAAAAATGTTTAGTTCCAGATTTCTCCTGGATGCTCCAGACATTACATGAAGTTATTAAAGTCCTTTATCAGCAATCTTGATTTAGCTTAATGCAGTACTGAGTAGCAGCTATTAGATGATAACTGTAAACAATACGAGGTTACCTCAAGGAAAAGCTTGGAAATGGTTAAAAACACACTGACATGTATAAAAGCACTACTTACAGTATTAATACTATTTAGATAAAAAAATAAAAAAATAAAAAATAAAAACTGTCTGGAAAAATTGAATGTGCTTAAAACCTTTGCACAGTATTGTATATTAAACTTTGTACTATGCTGGAGCACTTGCAGTTGATGATGGTGAATGGCATGCTATAATAATATAATGATAAAATATAAAATAAAAAAAAACAAATAATAAAAAAATATATAATAAATGATTTGGCATACCTCAGAATTCTCAAAAAACAACATCCTAGGCATCAGATCATGTGCTTATAATAACCATTTCATCTAGTTACTTTCTGTGAGGGAGAATTAAGTTTCACACATGAAATCCCTCTATGTATGACAGAGGTGTGGGAAAAACGTTTGGAATTTCGCATTAAAAACATTTTCAAAAGCTCTGTATCTCCAAGCATTTGTGTATATGGGTAGAAGATGCATGTCCCAGTTAAAAATTAGTGCAAACTGTATATAAAATACTTTTTATTCTATTCTATATTTCATGTAATTCTGTTTAGAATAAGGAGAAGGTAGAAAGGGGGTGGGAGAACACTGAAGCCTGGGCCAGGAAAGGGGGTGGAAAAAGAGCACAGCTCTGCAGAAAGAGACAGTGGAGAGACGAGTGGTGGGAGAAAAGAGAAGGAGTTGAACACGAAGCCGTAGAGTTCACTGAGTTTAGAGTTCTCACTGCGCCATGTGCATTCTGGGAGAACAATCACTGCATACTGGGGACAATCTAAAACACACACACACACTCTCTGCCCACTGGAATGCTCTGGATCTGAAAATGCTCCCATCCGTGTGCATGTGTCCTTCATAGCACAAACGCATAAAGCATTTTTCCAAAGTACTCGCTCTGTTAAGCTGCGCGGGTCAGCTGAAGAATCCCCGCTAATTGATCTCTAATTATGTAGAGCATCATTAACCTCCACTCAGATACAATATGTGCAACTTCAGTGAAATTCAGCACACCTGCGTCCCTGTCCAAATTAGGCATGATTAATGATACCATGTGTTTAAGGCAAAATTATTCTTATTGTAATCACTGATTGAAGTCTAGTGACAGTTGCCCACATCTAACACGACACTCTGCATGGGCTACCTAAACAGGCTACAGTGGCAGTTTGATGTGCAGACTCATAGAAATAAGCTCTAAGTTTAAAAACTAAGGATGGAGTTTACGAGGGCTGCATTGTTCTGCTGTTATATCATTAAAGGTTGCTCTGTCAGATCTACAGTTCATTCAGAGTTTTCTCTGTCAGATCTTTCCAATGTGGCCAAGAAATGCTTTGTTCATTTGTGAGAAACTGAAAGATGCAGCTGGCGCATCCTTCAGGCACGGTGCAAAATATTTTGAAAAATGTTGGAAACAATTATATAATTATATATAATTATATATATTGTCGCTGTCCGATGAAAAACAAGTATCTCCAAAATAGTAACTTTACAGGAGAGACCAAAAACTGTCAAGGGAACCTGATTTTTTTCCTAGCTATTTTGGAGCATTTCTATTGGTCCATTTATCATAAAACTTTCCCACAATGATGTAGAAAAATGGCAATCAACAAAAATTAAGATAGCATGGCAACGAACAAGGCAATAAGACCACTACCTTATCTGGTGCAGCTGACTGAGTCATGTAGCTTCTCAGGGGATATAAGAGTAAGTGCAACAAATGCTGTGGTGTCCATGTTAAGCTAAAGACCACTGCACACCAGTCTTGTGGTGCAGTGTCAGAGCACTCCTATAGAATGGTTAACATTTAACATTGTTTATCAAGCTTGGTGTCAGTTTACTAAGGAACTGTTATTGATCTGAAAGATAATTACAGACCATTACCATCTTTCAGTTTGTCTAAAAGACAGACTGCCTTCTTTGTGTATATTTCAAGCCACAAGTAAACTATTGTAACACCTCATGGTGTTGATTTAATGTAATGTAATAGCAAATTGCTTAGTGGCGCCTTGATACTCAGAGTCACCGAGAACAGAAAGTGCAATTTGATCAAGAGACTGCTACATTTATTTATTTTTGGTTACCTCTGTTTATGTGAGGTATACAAGCAAAACATGACAAAACTTACACCTGAGGAAGAATTTAATCTAATATCCTGAATAAACTGGAATAACCACTCACAACTAGCAAGTACTCCAACAACCTACTAATAATATATCTCCCAGTAAGGTTATAGAAGCCTGCAGTTCATTCAGAGTTTTCTGAATAAGTCATTAAATAGCTCAAGGAAGAAAGTCAGACTAACGCCATAGATGTCAGAATGCATAATCATTGTTAGGCAGATGCTGACATACATCCTCTTTCAGTCTCACACACACTCACACCTGGTTTAACCATCAGAGTGTGAGGAGCTGCACTCTGACTGCGCTTCCTGTCCGAGTGGGTGTGGCTTTTTAAACTGGAGCTGGTTTAGACATTAGGCTATTGTCTCAGTTCTGCTGCAGTGCTGCTTCTGTTGTCACCTTCACTCGAGCACCTCTCTCTCCACAACTGCCAGCAGGACGCTGACCCTGTGTCCTCTGAGCTGGCGATCTTTATAGCTCATAGCTCTGAAATCTGTTATGCTTCTGAAACTTCTTCACAGATTTATATTCCTTGAAAGGGATAGGAAATACACTGCCTGATTCCTGAGACATTGTTTTTTTGTTAGTTTTAAGATCAATTTGTGACCTAAAATCTGTTGCTTTTTGTGTGGAGGGGTACATCCAGGCTGTTCGCTGGCATCATGAACATTTCATGTAATTTTTCAGGGGAACCTTCTAGGCCTTCAGACAAATGCATCTCTTATTTTTGGTCCATTTTCATTTAATAGATTCACAAGTGCTCCACAAGCATTACAGCACTACTCGTATTTCATTGTTGAACAATGCAACAACATGGTTACATTGTTAAAGAAAGTTACATTTCTCAAACACCAAGCAGAAAACCTGCCAGGCAGTACTATTTCTCCATGGAATCTGTGTAGAAATACGTACATGATCTCTCCCATTTGTTAGACTTACAAAGCTGCACAGAAGGCCTGATTCATTACATTAACCATCAGCATAGTTACACAATGGTAGAGGAGACAGCAAGTCATGTTATGATTTCCAGTGGGTGAGACCAATTTTATAAGAAAAAGATAAAGTAAATCTGAAACTCCTATCAAATTTGCATGACTGGGTAGACCACCAACACTGTCACCATTAGATAAAGACATGCAGCTTTCTACTTTGAGAAAGAGGAGAAAATCTAGCTCTTGCTTCAAATTTGAAAAACTACATGGGTGTTCTATCCATTCCTCTGTCAGGGGAAAAGATTTCAACACTTAGAAGGATGTGTATCTGTCAAGAAGTCTTTCCTGATAAAAGAAAATAGACACAATTGCAAATCAAACAATGAAACTGCTGGTATTTTCCAATCAACACAACACCAGAATATTCAACACACTTTTAAGGCTGAACTTTGGAGATATGGAAAAGTATCCCTGCATACTTGTTTGAAAAACTCAAAGCAAGCCTTCTATAAAAGAATATAAACTCTAATAAAACCAAAAAGTGCATGCATAATCATTTTACGTTTAGTTGTTGATGCTTATGTGTAATATTCTCTGCATTGAATGAAATGAAAAATGATTCTGGAGTCTTTAAACTGAACAATGAATCATTTACATTTAATGGCTGTTTTGGCAAATGAAATAAATAAAGTGTGGTCTGGGACTTTCATACAGCACTGTGCTCACCCAGAGCCAGATACAGCTTCTCTCAAGGGTCCAACGAGTAAAATAAATGGAGGTATTAACGATTTGGGTACAAGACAATCCCATTCAGTCGGCCATAGCAGCGGACACTAAGTACAAGAAGAACCTGTGAGAGTCGAAGGAACCAAACATCTGCTTTAGATGCTTCTTGATGGATTCGTCTCAAAGGCATGCCAAGCTTTCCCTTCCTCAACAACAACAACAGCACAGAGGAGTGAGAGAAAGTGAGAAAGGCACAGAGATTCAGCACATACTGTATTTCATCAAAGGCACCTGAGACACTGTCCCCGTGTTTACTTTTGAAACGCTAAGTTATGAATCTTAAGCATGACGAAATGGTAATACTCCAAGTTTGGAAATTTGTGTACACACACTACCAGACATTCCACAAGATATGAGGGAGACGAATGCTTCAGCTTCCAAGTGCAGCTGAGAGACAGAGAGAGAGAGACAGAGACAGCAGGTGAAAAACAGCCAAAGCCAGAAAAGTTATCAAACAAACACAGCAAATGCAATAAAAATATGAAATATTGTTTTTTAAATGTTCACTTTCTTGCTGATCTATGAGGTAAAACTCTGGCTCACCTCAAATCATATATATATCCATCATTATCAACATTGATAAACTTACTATACTACAAATCAGTTATTCACTATATCCCAGTCTGGTAAGTTTTGTTATAAAGTGGGTAGATTTATGATGTTTGGTCAATATTTGATATTTGTGTGACATCATGCCACAAGCTCAGTTGCACTGGGATTAATTTTATTATAAAATTAACTTATAATCACACTGATTTATCAGTCTACTCCGGATTTAGCAGAGCTTAGTAACACTGAATATAATAACTTAATAACTTATAACCACACTGATTTATCAGTCTACTGTGGCTTTAGGAGAGCTCAGGAACACTAAGTTTAATAATTGATAATCATTCTGATTTATCGGTCTACTCAGGCTTTAGCAGAACGCAACAACACTGAGTTTAATAACTTTATTATACCGACTTATCAGTCTACTCAAGCTTTAGCAGAGCTCAGTAACAGAGTTTAATAACTGATAATCACACTGGTTTATCAGTCTAATCAAGCTTTAGCAGAGCTCAGTAACGTAGAGTTTAATAACTAATAATCACACTGATTTGTCAGTGTACTCCAGCTCCAGTGGTTGCAAACCAGCTGTTAGAAAAGTTTCTCCGATATTAGTTACAAAGAAATCACATATTTTTTATTTAGTGTATAAGTATTCTAATAGCACACTTTTATTAAGTGTCTGTAATGACTGTGTAGTTGTATATAAACAATGTATGCAACAACAATGTAAGTAATGGTGACATGTTTTGTTATAGATGGATTACATCAGTGTGATGTATATAAATACATCATCATCAATATCACTTAGAATTTAGAATATAGAACTATTTATCACAGAGGAATTTGACTCCCTCATTTAAGCCATCCATACAGTGTAACAACCACATACACATACACTAGTGAACACACAAACTATGGGCCAGTGAGCACACTTGCCTAGAGTGGTGGGCAGAGCAGACCTATTCACAGGCCCAGGGAGCATTTGTGGGTTAGGTATTTTGCTCCAGGGGGCTTCAGTTGTACCTTGTTGACTCTAGAGATTGAATCAGTGACTGTAAACATTTATATAGATTTTCTTTATATAGCACCATTGCTATAATTAAGAACACTTTACAATCAAACATTTTACAAAAGAAACAAAATCTATAATTGACAATGCATAAAATAACACACAACAACACAGTCCAGAAAGAGTCCTAACTGCAGAGAATGGGTGGCCCAGGCAGCCAAGTATCATATAGCATGTAGTAGTAGTGATGTAGCATTGTCAAAACGGCATTCCCAAATCATATAGAGCTGCTTATGTATGCAGCTAAAGGCCACCAGTCCAGGCAGTCCCACAGCTAAGTTGCAGCGTCATCCAAGCAGCCCACCCGGGCAGACATGTAGCTGCAATATAGCTTTGAACAGGCTCCCAGTCAAGGCAACCTCAAGAGGCCGGTCTAAGCTGCATCATTACTGCAATGTAGCATCACTCGAACGGTCAGCCCAAGAAGCCTCTGAACCACGGGTGGAAAAACTCTCAACCGCTATCTCAGAGGATGCAATGGCAAACTCATCAGCCAGCAGGGAAACATCAAAATGTATACACAAACAATATAACAGAAAACCCATGTAAAGTGGCGTCCCTAATGCACCAGATTACAAAATTACAAAAGACTCTCTTGATAGTTGTAACAGCATATTTATTTGTATGTAATTAGACATGTGTACAAAAGTCTTTGACTGTACTGACCATGTAGACTCATGGAATGTATTCATGAAAATGTAAACGACAGGACTTCTCTAATTAGGAGCCTCTACTCTAATCAACAGGCCAGAGTTTTGAAATAAAATGAACACACAGGTTTTACACTGAGGCACAAGAAACGAAGCAGAACTGAAGCAAGACGATTGAGGATTTAGGATTGGAAGAGGAAACTTCCATAACTTTCAATAAGCCAATGAAACTTCTAACTTCAGCTGAATATGAAGAAGACTATCACACCAAGAAAGACCACTAACTTTATCACGATGAAGAGGATGCGTAAGTGAAAAAATCACAACTGTCCAGGCTGTGGTGTTCTCTGTAGGAAACTAGCCATTCAGAATGCTGAAGACACAAACAGAAGACAGGACATTGTGGTCGAACACTACCTATATGGTCACCAGTCGAAATGATAGGGTCAGAGTAATTATATTGGTATAAACATGTTATCTCCTACAACATTTTTCTGATATAAGTTTTGTAATTTCTTTAATTATTAGAGTACTTATATATAATCTAATATAATCTAATCTAATATAATATAATATAATATAATATAATATAATATAATATAATATAATATAATATAATATAATATAATGATAACTAATAATGAAACTTTAAATTTTCCTTAAAATGTAAAAACTGTATAATTATGCATAGGTGTATGTATAAATGTATATTAATCTTGTCTTTCCAAAATGGACTGAATACCAACACTTTATGTCCCTATGATGTATTTCTCACTTGCATGCCATCTTTAGTTGGATGAAAACCATTGTAGCAGGAAACAACTCATATATGGGCCTTATAATATTTAAAGCTAGACAAAAAAAAGAGAAAATAACAAGAGGAACAAATGAAAGCATGAAAGCAGACCTAATTCACAGATTGAAAACTTTAAAAAGGACCATCAACTGTATACGATTAGGTTTTACTATTTTAAACCCACAAGGACCACATCTTCAACAAATGGCTGTAGTATCTGAAGAGGCTGTGTGACTGTAATAAGGCCCTGTAATAACTCTGAGAACCTGGGCTGGGCAGCTTCTACTTTGAGAGGAGATTGAGAGCTGGAGGATATGAAAAGGTGGTGGGGTGCGAAATCTTTGTCACAGGAAACAGAATAGAAATTCTCATTTCTGTCTGGCGTCATAGGAAGTCAGAAAAGAATTAGAAGGAATTACTAAACTTTACCTATTTATACCTTTCATACTGTTTATTTTAAGGATAAATCTTCAAAACAATTTTCAAAACAGAGTATGGGTTTTAAGGATCAGGGGGTTTGCAGCTATGGTGACTGCATGTTGCTTGGTGCATGTCTGCATGCATGTTGAGAAAAGTAATGCTAATTTAGTCATTATGATAGCAGTAGTGAAATCAGACCTCTAACTAAATATTACAGAGGTCAGCTAACTAGGACTGAGGCCTAAAAGGCCTTCCACAGCATGAAAGAGTCTCTTAGTGGAAGAACACATGTGGAGCCAAATCAGTGTCTCCAGCACTTACTCTGCCACCTGGTGGCTGCTTCATCTCTCAGGATTTCAGAAATTTCAGAGTCTGCAGTTAGAAGATGTGCACATACAGGGGGCAGTATATGCTCAATAATGAGTAGAATGTTTTCTAGTTAGACATATACCACTTGGACTGAGGGTGGCGCTGTGGACCACAACCAGGTTAAGGTATTAGAAGATGTACTGTTTGCAAGCAAGGAGTCAAAAATAAATAAATGCAGTGTTTACATATTGCAGCCTGGTGTTCATATAATTTAGTGGATCAAATGTAACAAATCTGATCCAACATTCTTACCAAATTATTTATTGGTTATTCTTGCCAGTTTATCAGATATCTACACTAATTGGCCATTTTATTAGAAACAGAAACAGTACTGTGCAAAGGTTTTATACAGCCAGGGAAATTATTTTTAATAAAATAAAAATTATTTTTAATTATGTATTGTATTGTATTAAAAAGCGAACAAAACTGTAGATGTTTCCAGAATTTACAGCAAAATTAATATACAGAAAGCCTCATGTTTTAAAAAGCTTATTAAATAGTTACTCCACTGTTTACAATTTTAAAATAAAATAGAAAAAAAGGTTGCAGATAATTATATAAAATGATGCTCCGAGGATGTTATAACATTTTAGGTTCACAATTTGTTGCATGTGCCTGATATGATGGCCAGCACTATATATTATAAAAAAATATATATATATAATAACATATTTTAAAAGTAATAATCAATTCTTAGGTAGACAACCTGATACATTTTTGTCCCTAAAATAAAACAATACTAAGAGCTGAAAATGCTTTCTGCAGTTTAGATTGCTGTGATAAGTTATTTAGATTTTTCATTATTAATATGATTCCATACATTTGAACTCTAGTGTATTATTACTAATTATCTAACAAACATTCTTGCTTTGTGGCATTAAAGAGTGAGAGTGAAAAAACATACTAAACTTTTGTGAGGGTGTTCTGCAGCTATTGCTCTGTAGACTTCTTCATATGTCTTTATGTAAGTACGTTATAAAGTAGGTTATATGTTTTGGTCTGAAAGGTCAAATCAGTATTACACTGATGAAGACCGGATGTCAACAGTAGATAATTAACTTACATTGTAAGACATGTCCGTCACTAAGTGTCGATGTCAATCTCTTTGAATACTCTTCAATCATCCGATTCATCCACATGGGGAAGTGGTCCCAAACTCGACTGACTGACTGATGTTTTACATGTTGTGTGCAATTGCATATTACCAGTTACGAGTTACGGTCGTTATACATCTAACACACTTTTTATGTGTTATTTATTCAAACAACAGTAAATTATTTAAACACATGTATAACTGAAAGTATCTTGCACACCAAACACAATTTTAAAACCTGAAATTGAAAATGTAAACTTTTTCTTGCTGTCTGTTAGATTTTTGCAGACTTTCACCAATGACAAAAACTCACTGGTCACAGTCGTCTCCATTGTTGGCATGACAAAAACTAAGCTGTTTCCCAGCAAATACAATGTTTTGATTGCTAAGAATGCTATGATCAGTATCTCCAAAAACAGCTCAAACTAGGTTACAAACTAAACCACAAACAAAACGGTATGTTTGTCTGTGTGGAAGCCCCCAGAGTTTCAACTTCTGTTCTACTTGCAGTAAGACAAAAATTTTTATTTGCAGCTCAAACTCAAATCCCAACCATGAGTGAAACGTTTGATCTCCTACAATAAGATGGAGAAACTCTGCTTTGCAAGTTTGTCTGTTCTGTGCTAAAGGTAAAGCACAATGTTTTATAAAAGTTTAGTCTAGTATGTATGGTTTGGATGCAAAAATATCATGTCACATTTTTGTGTCATTGTTTCACATTGTGTGTGTGAAGGCCTTTAGATTTCCCATTACCAAAACTAAGATTTAGGGGAGTTTTCTACTGTACTGTTATGCAGTGTAACAATGTGAATAAAAAACTGTGAATAAACCAAACATTTTGGTGTTAATATTTCTTTTAACGCAATATAAGATTTTATTCAAATCAGACTGATGTTGTTCATTTCTCCAACATGGTAACTTTACCATTCTTAACTTTGAATACAAGTAAATATAAAGAAGTTTTATTTCATCAGATCTTGGAGCATTAGGACTGATGTAAGTTAAGACTGATGCATGCAAGTTGTTTTTTTTTCATATAACAAAAGGTGATGGTAATCATTTAAAGTTTCATTTAAGCTAACAGCTTGTGTTGGGCTGCCATAAAACACCACCCAGGCTTATATTGGCAGAGGGACAGTAGACAGTGTTTGTCTTTTACTGTTTGTTAGTAAATGACAGCTGTCTGTAGATCAAGCCTGTAGTCTAGACTTGAGGATTAAGCCCAAACAAATAGCTAAACTGCTAATGGTAGCTCTTTATGTGCGTATGTCAGTGAACAGACAACCTTAGCAATTTATGTATAGGCCTCTTCTGGACTAAGAATCTTACTGATGTCTTTTTTTGTTATCCCAAAAGGTCTTTTCCAGAATGTACGTATATTCTTTCTGACAGAAGATGAAAGATGAGAGGTTTCCAGTGTGATGTTTAGCCACTTCTGGACACGTCACAGTATTGTTTAGCTTTTTATGCAGTGTTTATGTTGTATGTCTTTGTGGGACGGAAAGCTGGACTCTTTCGGTCATTTCCAGTCAGTCGATTTATTCAGAGAATATGGAATTTCAATATTTGTTGAGTCGAAGTTTAGAAAAAAAGCAGAGAAAAAGCAGCAAGGGGAACACACAAAGAATACAGTTGTGCAAGAAACTCTCCTGCGAGTGGGCGTCTGCTCATTTGTGCTGCATATCCCTCGAGTATAGCATATACACTTGTGTAAGGGGGTGGGACAGCAAATTAGTAATGCTAAGCATTTAACGAAAGCCACTTCTGACGCTACTCTGTGTCCGTATGCCTTACTCATGATCCCCGAAAGAACTATGCGATGAGCCCACTGTGGATTCGTAAGGGTTTGTTTATGTGCGAGCACGTTGTCCTTGTGTGACTTGAAAGTCATGTAAGGACATTTTGGCAGCGCCTCATATTTTTTAAACACGAGAAGCTACAAGTAAGGCTCAGGCTAATAGTCTCGTCTAGGCCTCCATACAGTAAATCTCTTGTTAGCCACATGAGTACCCCCTGCTAATGTTCTGATTCCTTTTCTTTCACTGTGGGTTCTCAATGAAAACAGACTTAGACAGCAATTTAACAGGATTTAATTTATTGGCCATGGGCCATGTTGCACCTACTGTAATCAGAGGGGAACTCAGGGACTTCCAGGCTTTCAGAGAAAGTCTAATGATTAAAGTCTATGAATGTTGTGTATTTCATTTATTTTATACCATTAAATTGTTATTCAGTAGAACCAGGCTTGTATTTAACTATGTAATTATTACAGTACTACTCTTGTTTCATTGTTCTCTTTTTTATGAAAACAAAAGGGTTACATTCATGAAACAGGAGCTGAAAACTGAACAATCACAAACTGTTTTACTTCATGGTATTAAGCTACAAAATGTTTACAGCAGTTTGTAGATAATACTGAACTAGTTTGCTGAATAAACAGCTAAGACAAGCATGCATTGCATGTTTGGTCTAAGCTGCTTTATGGTGTTCTAGTGATGGTCTGGTGCTGGTTTAGCTAGTCACACAGCTCTCTGACCAGCATGTCAGCATCTAAAGCACATTCAATTAACTAAGAGGATAATTACAAAGTGTCAGAGTAATCACCCAGTCATGTTTTGATTATCAATGGTCAGAAGCAATTCAGAAAAAATGTCACTCTATGGCTTCTGGAAGTCGTAGATTTCTTATTTGTTTGAAATGTTTGTAAAAGAGACCTTGTAATCTGACCATGCTATTCCTAACAACACACTTTGCATAGTTTGTCATGATTTTTAACTCAAAAATATACTATTATCACATTATATGATGATACTCAACACTTTCATTGGACTGAAAAAGGTAAACTTAAAGTTAAACTTAAAAATAATTGTGGTACCAAAATGTACCATGGGCAAATGGTAGCATACTGGGTCAGACTGGAGGATTTAAATGACCAAATACAGTTATTACAGTAATTAAATTCATGGCCCTTTACTAAAATAGACATATGGGTTATATTATTTTCTTTCTTTTGTGATAGTGAAGATGGCTTGTTACAGTCTGCTGCCTTTATGTGCCAGAATACATTCATGCAAATCACCATTAAGCTAACCCAAAGAGGAACTGGCGTTAGTGTTAAGTAGTGTTGAGTTCTGAGATTTATGACCCAAAATTCAGGACTAGTAGTCTCACCTTGCCATCCACCGTATTCAGTTACTTATACAAAATGCAGAAAAATATATATGTTACTTTTTGCCTGGTCTAGTTTGGATCATCCTGTATGCAGGAAAACACGTCTTACTTAATAAAAACAACTTTCAAACTTCTATAGTCATTTAGATTTTTTACTGTACACTATAATTCAAAGGTTTACAATCAACCAGTTTTGTTGGAGTTTGATGACTGTATTGTGCAAAAGTTCATACTTTAATACACTTTATCATTACTGTATTATTATTACTGTACTAAATAAAGGAACAGTAACTGTTCTGACAAATTATTCCAAACTTTAATAAATTATAATGTGCTTCATATAAACATGAGAAACACGTTTGACTGAGAAATGACTGAGATGTTTTTAGAAAAAAATTTTTTTTCTATTACAAAAAAGATAATTAAATAAGATCATTTCCTTCCTTTTCAGTGACTAATGGTCTATAAAGAGTTGAATGTTTACTAAGAGTTATCCTGTGAGTCATTATGACTGCTTTTCGCAATGCTTGTAGCTAAATAACTTATAACAGTGGGTAGTGCTGTCGCCTCACAGTAAGTTTGGCCTGGGTTTAGTTCCCCCAGCTGTGAAGTTTTAAACTTTGCCAGTAGTTGCAGAAAACTCAATTTATAAGAACTTTCCTTAATACGTGATTAACTAATTAACAGCTACAGTGGCATGCAAATGTTTGGGCACCCTGGGTTGGGTACTGTAAATAGTAAGTAGAAGATATTTAAAAGGCATGAAATTAAAAATAAAAACACTGTTTTTGACATCTTAAGCAAGGTTTTTGTTGTTGTTGTTGTTATTGTTGTTGTTGTTGTTGTTGCTGCTGTTGGTTTTGAGTGAAAATGGAAATGTAGAAGTGTGGGCACACCAAGAGGCTTGAACTCATAGATAACTTTTATTGAAGTTTTAGTCCTTAAATAACTTGTTAGGATTGAGACTTGTTTACAGTCATTGTTGGGAAAGGCCAGGAGATGCAAATTTCAGAGCCTAAAATAAATATTCACAAAGCAGGAGGTGCTATAAGAAGAAAGCAAAGCACCTTCAGGAAGCTGTCTCCTCTGTTCATAATGTAAGATTAAAGCAGTTAACAGGAAAGGTGAGATCTAGAAGATCAAGAAAGCCTTCTGATAAAAAATGCTTGTAATTAAATAACCTATAACAGTGGGTAGTACTGTCGCCCCACAGTAGGTTTGGTCAGGGTTAGTTCCCTCAGCTGTGGAGTTTGCATTTTCTCCCCATGTCTGTGTGGGATGTGAATTTGTGTGAATGTTTATGTTTGTGTGTTTCCCTTATGATAGACAGGCGGCCTGCCCAGGGTGTTTACTGCCTTTTGGGCAGTGAACACTGGGGTAGGCTCCAGCAACCCAGTGCATAATAAGTTTGGATGACGAAAAATGATTAACTACTGAAACTGTTCACAATAAGTTTCTAGCATAAAGTCAAGAGGTACCTATAGTGGACTGTAGCCAGAATTATGAAGCCTGAGCAACAATTCATTCCGTGATGACTCTCTGGCTCAACTTGGGAGTTTGTTTTTAAATTTGTTTTGGAAACAATTTGGAAAAATTTAAACTTTAGTTACTGTAAGATATAGATTATATGATTACAAATAAGTATTACAAATAAGTATTACATGCATACATTTATAAATATGAATACATACATCAACAACCACCTATTAATATTGGTTAACATTTTCAAATTTTAAAGAAATTGTGATTTTTTCAGAGCTTTTAACATTTAATATCAGTTAATGGGTATTTATTTGTGCTTGAAAACCTGTTTTATAAAGAAAAAGCCCTACCAAGGGTGCTACTACTGGGTGGAGAGTCTGGAATAACAAGCAACTGTAGTGGACGGCCAGGCGCTTATGTGCTGCATGTGCTGTCAACAGTAAGAAAAATGAACCTACAAAGTACCAAATCACAGATGATGGCTAGTCTAAGATAGCATCACCACAGTTGTGTACAATTGCTTCCTACTTTGTTTCCTGAAAGTCTGCTTTAGAAATGGCTACCCAAATGTTTTGACCTGCAAACCATGCAACAGACCTCATTATCTGATATCTTCTTAAGTTTCTTGTAAACGTTAAAAAAAAATCAACGTAGGACTCATTTTGTGTTCTTAAACCACCAAATTGTTTGTGGCTTTGTGTTCTGCAGCAGCCCATAGATTCTGTTCTTTGCCGAGAACAAGCAAGAAAACATTGGTAAATGTCAGAATCTTCAGAAAGTAGGTTTTAGGATTGTATGACGATCTTATATGATAATTATATGATTTTGTTTTACTTTGTATTTTGTAATGCTTAAAAATAATGTAAAAATATCTGATTTTTATAGCTTATATATAGTATAAAATATGTTTGTGTGGTGGTGGGAAAAGGGGTTAAACAGGGAGGCTCCCATGAAAATCAGCAATGTTGGCAGGTATGCATGAAACCCAAAATGACCCAGTGCAGTGCCTTGTCTTGTGAACTGGATCCTCAACAGTGGCACAGCACCTATTACATGTTGACTTAGAGAAATATTATTCTGGTTATAAGGAGCAGAGAATTCAAGCCCCCCTCTGCAGTACATATGTGCCATATACTGGATAAAAGTTATGCCCAATCCTGATGCTTTAGATCTATTACCCTGCAGAGTTTCAAACCTTAAACTAACACACCTGTTCCAGGTAATGAAGGCTTCCATGTGGCATCTAAATAAAGGAGGCAGGTATGTTTGCTCTGAACTTTCCATGGTGGTATATTCACCATGACAGGGCACCCCTGGTCCAACCATTAGGTGAATCCATGAGAACCAAGGAGAAAAGTCATCACCTAAGTTGAATATTTTCTTTAAATGTAACTAGTGTTCTAAATTGTTCACTGCTCTGTATCAGCTGGAACTATGTTCAAAATAAAAGGCTTCTTTGAGGTCATACCCTTCTCATATGTAACATCTTGACATCATTATGGCTTTAAAGCAGCAGTCTGCCTGGATGATATCCCTGATGTGTTGTCCTGGCAGAGTAAGAGAATTTTATGGCTTGGATACATAGGAGGAGAGACACGTTTCTCTACAATTGCTGCTCTTTTGTTGCCTTTGTTGTGAATAGCTGCCATTCCTTGGTCTGCTTTTTGGTCAGATGGCTGCCACATGTTCAAGGAGAAGGTAGTCAATGGCCATAAATATGGGGAGGGCAAACTGGGGTCTAATTATCATATGCCTCTAAATAAGACAGATCTAAAATCAGTTCTGCTTGGCATTAATTAGTAGACATTACTAGTCAAATTATTTGTTGTTTTTTTTTTCTTTAATAAAATTACTGAGCAGATGAGCAAGTCCACATTTGTTTCACTGCCATACACTGTTTTTATTTGCGTTGAAGTGGTCATAGAGAATCTTCTTACATGAAGAAAGCTGCGGGTGTGCTGTATGTAAAATAGGGACAGCAGATATCAATACAGGACCAGGCAAGGGAACAGCCAATAACAGGGTCAAAAAACAAGGCAGGGTAATGCTCAGATAACACAAACATCAGTGCACACAAGAAAATAGTAGACGTATGTGAGGATGAAGGGACACTAATCCTGAAATTAGTGTTGTTGTTGATGGATGATGGTGGAGAGAGTGTTTCATGATCTCTCATTCTAGGGCCCTGTGAGGTGGTTTTGTGGGGTAGGTATGACTTTAGAAGCTTCTCACTGGCCTACTTTTACAGCTCATTGCTCCCCAGCAGCTCAACAAGTCACACACAGAAAGCAATGTTTACAGAGAAAAACTATTTCTATTAATTAAATTATCTGGGTTGATTTTCATTCTGACAGCAGAATGGTAATTAGATTAGAGTACAGCGATGAGGAAAAAATGTAATGGATGTCACTGTCAAGCAGCATTGTGCAAACAACATTTAGGCTTAGAAACAAGAATTAAATCCAAGAAGATTTTTAGGGCAGAATTTATTTTTTTACAAATATACTGTTTAAATTAAACACAAGAGCCTCAGAGAAGTTAGCAGATCTCAGATCCTTAATATTCATATTAACCATCCTAGATATAGTCTACTTGATGTTTTTTCACTAAATTCTACAACTAGAACTGAACTAAACTATTACAACAGAGGGAACAATCTTGGAACTGCCCTGAATGAAATCCCAACATAGTCTAAAATTCTACTCATGAACTAAAGCAGTTTCTTCCTGGCAGTACAGTAAGGTCCACGGTATGCTTTATGTCCTGCTGGGTCTGGGAGACGTCTGTACCTTTTATCTGCTCTTGGTTACCATGGAAGCGGTGTGAAATGGGTAAGGTCCCATGGGATAGATGATGTAATGGGAATCTTGGCAATGGACAGTCCCACATTCATTGCTTTGAGGCGTTTCGGTATCACAGGCACACGCTGTGGAAGCTGTAATTTATCGCACTAGACAGTTAACGGACAAAGTTTTTGTTTTCTAACTTTTTAGTGGTGTAGTTTTGTGTTTTCGCTGCTCATCTATACCGTCCCATAATGGGATCTTCGACCCACCGTTTAAGAACAGTTTATCAGCTGCCCTCCACCCCATTCATGACAGGTCAGTTTACTATTGGTCAGTTTCCATGAGAGATGTGCTACAGGGACAGATTTACGAAGAAATTTGCTAATTATCTACTGATACCTCGTGCCGGTCTACTGTACTGGTGGGGGTGGCAGCTTCCCCGTAAATAAGCATAAGCACATGAAAGCCTGTTTTCATCAGAACAAAAGTGTTTTCATCATGCAGATTCATTAAAAAGCCCTAAGAGGTAAGATACAACCCCACGTTTTTTGCACAGTCATGATAATATTTGTATATTTGTATCATTTCTAGCCTCAACAATCTCAAAAATACTATTTAATTTCCACTACTCTATGAAAAAGTGCTGACACCTTTTTGTGTGATCCCACGAATCCTCCATTAACCAGGACAAAAAAGTACTGGGGAGGTAACAAGCTAAAGATTAGCATGCCATACCAGCTTTGATTCTGCCAGTCCTGCCAGTCCCTAGGAAACTAGAGAAGCTACCATCATGCAGTTACAGGTTGTTCAGTGTTGTTTTTATACATGTTAGTTAGAGCAGCTCTGAAAGAAATCATTAGCTTATTAAGTCTGAGAATACGTAATCACTTGAGATGATAAACCCCAAATAAGAAAATAAGGCCCAGTGTTGTTATTTAGTGTATTGTCTTCGCAACTTCAAATCACACAATGTATATAGTCCGTGCTCATAAAAAAGCATGGTAACATACATGGTAATGTTTTTAACAAATTTAGCATATTTAACATTTCAAACTTCTTTATGTCTAACTCATTATCTGTGTATTTTTGTGTTAGCAGAGGAGAATCAAAGCAAGCAATTCATTCTACAGCATAACCACCTGTTTTACTGTGTATATGACAAAACTGTGCATATGATAAAACTCTTGAATAACATGTAAAATTCAGTTATACTGAGGTTTGTGAGCCACTACAGTCTACTAAAATAATAAAGAACTTCTAGCTAACCAAACAGGCTGTGACTACATGTAAGTATTATACATGGTCTCTTATTGTCAGACTTGTTACCCTTCAGAGTTTCAGTAGTTTCAGGGTCAAACTGTGATTCATTTGATCAAAATGACGAAGTGGCTTTTATTATCGTAATCTGCTTCCAGTATTTTGTGCTTTGATCCAGTGGCACAGGCAGAAATGCATTTTTGGGTAGGTCTGTAAAAAGGTGGGCAAAAGCCAACTTGGTAGATACAATTACCACATGCACTAATGTCCTGCATTACATCATACTTTTGACCATTCCTGACAGCTGTGCAGTCAACACCCTACCTAATCCAAAACTTCGCCCTGTTACAAAATAACAGCAATCAGTCACAATGCGGGAGTCACTCACACAAACACAACCCACACTGCAGCACCCTTAACTATAAAGCCTGCTCATGACAGGCTCATTTCTCCAATGAAGATAATAACAGGATTAAAAACAGACAGCTGAGATATACAAAGATGATGAAAAAAACACAGCACATTGACGTCTAAACCTAACCATCCTAGACTAAAGCATACTGCCATAGAGGACAACATGACTGACTTTATACAGCTGAAATGTGTACAGATGAGGAAAAACACAGCATACCTAGACACCTAAACCTATGTGACATAGTCATTTGATGACTTTCTTGAAAATTATTTTGGATTATTGGAAATATTACATTAGCATTAGAGGTTAGCACTGGCATTTCTATGAGGCCTTTTCAGACGGTGTGGTAAGTTTTAAAATTTGCTCGACACACTCTATTGGACAAATTGTCTCTTTTAAACTACACTGGTAACATCTTTTAACTGCAACTGGAGCTCCAACTTCAAGTGTAATAATGAATTGAAAGTTTAATGCAATGGCAGACATCAGCAGTTGGTAAGAAGTGATTTGAGGGCTTAAGAACAATGGAGCTTGGTGGATAATGGATTTGATCACAGAAAACAAATTAAACTTGATAACTTACATGAATATTCTTTCTCCATTTGATTGAAAAGGCATGTGATGAATACCAGCTTGCCACTCAAATGCAGATCCAATTACAGTTTAACAGAGCAACTAACAAGCTTTTGGTCTAATTAGAGTCTCTAAGGAGCTATTGCATTTATTAACGGCAAAAATCTGGTTCTAGAACAGTGCAAAGCAAAAGAACTTAGTGTCCTTTAGTCACTTGACTGCACACCATCAAGGGGGACCTAAAGGGTATGTGTTTGTAATAAAGCAAATAAAGCAACCGGTGACTGTGTATGCGCTCACACTCATTACTAACCTTATAAACATCCTCAAACTCACTTCCTCAACAGAAATGTGTGCACACATGCTCAAGCCCCCCCTGCAGATACTCTGTCTCTCACACTGCACTCATGAAGCCCAGCAGTAGAGGGAAGTGGTGTATGTGGCGAGCTCTGTCTGGCGCAGCGTTTAGCCAGCTGTGAAAACATGCAGCTGTGATGTCAGGGCCATGGGGGATTGTGGGTAAGACTGGTACAGACAGACTTTGATGTCGGTGTTCATGGTAGTCCTGAGAGAGGGTGTGGGAGAAGGGATGTATGATGAGAGACTAAACAGGCCAAGTATTCCTGATCTAGGAACAGGCCACATTACATAAACGTGATCATCACCTCCCATAAGTGAGCACGAATGCTCATTATTAACAAATCAACAATGGCATGTGCGATTTTGCAATCAACCAGATATTTGTGCTGTGCTGCAGCATCTGTAGCGTGATACGGCCCACCAAGCTAAACTGCTTCAATGTGTGGCAGAAAGCATGCTGTTGCCAAAAGCAGAAGAGGCGTACCACCCATGCGTGCAAAAATATGGTTGGGATGTTTTGTGAGAACGTCAATCAGCCCTAATTTCTTCCTGGAGGAGCGAGAGTTTACCAGTGATAGTGGGAGTGAAGGAGGGAAGAGAGTGGTGAGAAAGAGAATGAGGCATCTTCTGTCAAGTTCTGCAGACCGCTGTGGCGGATTTGGCTCCCGGTCAGCCGCTAAATGCTGCAGGTGCACGGCTGCCTTCCCTCCTTCCACCCTTTCGCCCACCTCTTAGCCCGAGGGGGGGCGGGCGGAGAAGGTGAGAAAAAAGAACGAAAACATTGCTCCAGGAGGCAGCCTGTGTAAGCGTGCCAGATGTGCAGAGTCATACAAGCCAAGGAGCCAGAGATCAAACAAACAAGAGATTGAGAGAGCGGAGGACGGAGATGAGAGAGCAAGAAAAGGGTGTTAAGAAAAATATATAAGGTTATGAAAAAAGGAGTTGGCAACCTAATGAAAGTCAGCTTTAGTTTCTTGCTTTTACTTTTCTGCCCTTTTCTGTATTCTTTACCTTTCTACTCATTTATACCTTCATTTGCTTTCCTCCTTCAACTGGTTAATCTGAACTTCTAATTAAGAAAGTTGTACGCACCACAGCACTCTTCCCAATCTCTTTATGGCATACTACTTCATGCTACCTGTCTTTAAAATTAAGTACCTTTAAAAAAGAGCAGCCTGTTGGGGGTTGCTGCCTTGGCAGATCTTGAGCATGCTCTAACTTGATAACAAGCTTTGCTCATGCTTCAGTGATTTTTAGCACTGTGGTATTTTTAAAATGCACATTCCATCACGTGAAAAAACATATAATGGCTGTGATAGTGATTACTGTGGAAAATCCATAGAATTCCCTCATGGAATGCACTCAGTTGGTGCAGCAAAGACAGAAAATAGATGTAAGATTTGAATAGCAGGCGTCAGTGATTTTTAGGTGGGGCAATAATGTGTTCAGAGCCAAATAAATGTTTTGAAATTGAATGAGCCCCATTATCTCTAAATGCATTAATTATAAGAAGAACACTTTATTAACACTTATTGATTATCAACTGCACTACTACACCATGCATGTAGTATTCAGATTTACACTGAATATCGTTGTTGTCCAATGAAAAACATGTCTCCATTTTTGTCGATTTTGGGTTTTATGCATCATTTGAACACGCCAATGGTCGTTTATATTGTGTGAACATTTCATGATGAATGGACGATAAGAAGTGCTCCAAAACAGCTTGGGAAAAAATCTGGTTCTGGACTTACATTAAAAGTTAAGTATGCTTTTGTTCTCTCCTGTAAAGTAGCAATTTTGAAGATACTTGTTTTTCCTTGGACAGCGACAATATGTAGTGTACATGTAGTGCAAAGCGTTTCTGTAGTGTTTGCTGTAGAATGATTCAATTGATTAAGTTTAACTAAACTTAACTGATACAAGGCATATGGCCAACATACTCTATACTAAAAGGCTTAGACTGTCACCAAAGGGTGCAGAGTTCCTGGACCCCGTTGATTGCTGTGATGTAATTTGATGGGCACTCAATGATAAGTATTCTTACTTAAGGCTACATCTTTGGATTAAAACTGACATAAAAAGGCAGAGAATGTTTTTAAAATGTAAAAAAAACATGATAAATGTTGCAACTTCTTTTTAAAACAAACCATAAGATCTTTTTTTATCTACATTTAAAAAAGCAAGTTGAGTTGGATTAGTTTGGGACAGTCAACAAAAAATATCCTTCACATGATGTTGTATAAAGCGTATTATGTTGTATTTGCATCATATAAGTTTTTATTGGTGTATTACTATCTCAATAAATGTGTTAGGTTTAAATGAACTAAACAATCCTTGTAAAAATGTAAGGTTCGAATAAGCACTTTACTTTGGGATGACAGTTTGAACTAATTAGATATAATGATCTATAACTGATAATAATATGCTGCTGGGAAGTGAATTCTTCTTTAGAAGACAGTAGAGATCAATGTGGACAGTCCACATAAATGCAGCATTAATTATTTACAAAAAAGCTAGTTTTTGAGGGCTGTTGGCAAATTTCCAGATCTATTTTAAGGATGTCAAATAAAAGCAGAGGTGCTAATGGGTCCAATCAGATTCTTAATGGTGCCAGTCTCTCTGTCGCGGCCCTCTTCGATCCACCCAGTAGTTTAAAGTTAGGTCAATTACATTCCAGTTAGAATTTCTTGGAAAGGACATTTACCAAATTTGATTTAGTTTATTGTTTGAGTAGAAGTTACTTCAGATAACAGTAGCAAACTCTGCAAGAACTTTTCCAGTCTGTAAACTCAGAAAAAACGAGACAGTAACTGTGTGAACGTAGCCGGCTAAATCTAATGTTTCAGTTCATACTGTAAGAGGCCAGCATCAACATCCTGACAGGAAATCAACCAACTCCATATGTAAAAATAAACCTAGTAGTTTTAGTTCAGTTGTGCTGAATAAAAGGGAAAGCATCAGTCCGTAGTGTAAGGTGACTTAAACAGTCTAGAGCTTGAATGTTTTTCCCATTTCCTAATGTCCGGTCAGACCACACACCATGCAGACAACGGTGAAAGTGAAATGACAAATGTGATTTCTCCTTTTTTCCTCTGTTCTTGTGCCTCTCTCTCGCTCTAACCTCAACTTTCAGGCACAAAGTCTGAAACCAGTGTGTTACAATAGAGCTGGCATTCACTGTAATTCACAACCCGTCTTAGCTTCCAGCCATATGATCTAAACAGACTGACGTTCGGGGGATTTCTCTAGCCTCACTCTCTGTCTATTTGCACTGGGATTAAGTCTTTCAGCAGGACATAAAATTCCTCAATGCATCTATGGAAACAGCGAGGTTTAAGTTAACAAGTTGACTTTTGCTGATTAGTAACACAGCAGGAGGAATGAATGAGATCACTGAGGACGCAGAAGGGAGAATAGGGACCACTACAGATCAGCAGAAAATACAGTGGTGAAGTTTACAGGAGTCTAATGCCTTTACCACACAACAGGCCTGATGTGCCAAGCTTTTCACCCTTTGCACGCTGACTCAGAGTTTATAGGTTCAGTTCTTTACAGTAGAATAATCTTACAAGCTGATGCGAAGGTCATGAAAAGGAACAAGGTTTGTCCGGTTTGGCTGGGAAAGGGGGCAAATAGAGTTAAAGTGGTCTAAGTGAGAAAAAACTGACCTTTACCCAGAGTCATCGTGGTCAGTGAGCCAGACTTCCACCTGCCCAGCTCAGATTTCCAGGCACTATAAAACGTCAGGAATCATATTAGTCAGTGCAGCACACACGTCAAGACTGTGACCAATGATTCCGGACGTTGAAGTGGAGTTTCAGTAGATGTTAAAAGAAGTCTGGGGTTCTTTTGTTAGGGGCAGACTAATTGGTAAATAAGAAACGAGAGCGGTGTGTTTTGTAAGATGCTGACTCCTGAATGTTTGCTTTGTGGTTCCACAGGGACTTTCAGAGGATGTTTGGAGTTCAAGACCTCTGTATCACCCTGGCTGTGTTTTTCCTGTATTTCTTGTTTTCAGTAAACAATACATTTAAGGTTGAATTGGGAATTGTCTTCTGACCATTAACTTCATGATGCAGACCAGCTCAACCCAACCAACCCACTCACACTTACACACACACACACACACACACACACACACACACACACACAGATTCACACAGGCATGCTGTGTAAAATTCCTTTGTTTATAATCTGTGCATCTTCTTTATTTTGTACTCTTGTTTTTTTATGTGCTACATTGAAATAATGAAGATGGGAAGGGAATGCTTGTGAATGAACTTTAGGTTGGCCTGACAAAGACTTTGATACACATTCATCACTAGGTTGTTGCTATGTTGTGCCAGATGATGCATTGGTAGGCCATTGCTGTGGATTTTAAGGTGGTTGCTAAGCCATTACTAGGCTGTTGGTATGCAGTTACAGATGGTTGCTAAGGTGTTCCTAGGCTATTGCCATGGAACCACAGGAATCTCTAAGCTGTTGCTAGGCCACCATGGTAACCCAGGTGCCATGCTGTGGTATGTTGTTGACTAGCTTACTATGGGAAAAGCTTTTATCTTAAATGTAATTTCATTTTGACAGTTAATATGACACAAACTAATGCCAGTACATCAAGGTCAGAATTTCTCACTGCCCACCTGCTCTGAAATGAAAACAAAAATGAAAAAAAATAACCTTCCTAAGTAGCTTTATCATTTCAATCTTTTTCAATCCACCTTGTTTCTTGTAGTTCCTGCCGCTGCCACCCATCTTCACATAATACACAAATTAAAATAATTAATTGAAAAATATAGTAATAAACTCGTCAGAGCGCTGCCCGTTGTGTCCACCAGCACCAGATTCACATGGCCATCTTTGAGGTTAGCTTCTTAGTAAAATTTGTGCTCCACCTTAAAGAGTCTTGCAGCTACACACTAGCGCCTGTACAGGTGTCTGAATGTAACTGCTAAACTATTGTGAAACAGGAAATGAGAACTAGAAGCAAACTTTAACTTAAACTAAACAAATTGAACTACTGTGCCACTATACAGGGGTCTGTGCAACTTGAGGTGGGGATACTGTATTGTAGCTTAAGCAGTAGCATTAGCTCATAAGCTTATCTGAAGAGGCGGTCTCAGTTACATGACAAAAAAAACTGCAGCACACAGAATATTTCTTTTAGCTATTTAAGCTATTTTTTTAAATAATAAGAAATGTTTGTGGTTTTGACTTAAAACCAGTTAATACTAACTGCTAATGATCACTGAAGAGCCAACCTTCCCCCCTCCCAATTTTTATCTATGATTAACCAACTGTTTGTCCGCTAATTCCTGCAGATACTTGAATGTTAAAATTAACCTGAATGTGTCTAAAAACTCTATGTTAGTGTTTTTGAGGCATCATACCACAAACTGTGTTCAAACTTTAAAGTGTTAAGATGTAAAATGAGCTTAAGCTTCTCGTGGAGTGGCCAAAATTTCCATGCCCCAGTTGTGTGCAGGATTTCCAGTGCCTCATGGCCTTTACTCACGGGGTCAATCTACATTAGTCAGTTTGTGAAAACTGAACACTTTGATGTTTCATTTCTGTTAAATTCCAGTCAGACCTCCAGTCCTTTGAAGGGCCAGGGGTTTGACTGGAAATTAAAGATGGCTATTGCACACATCTGTCTGGAACAAGCAATGTTTTCTACCAGAAATGCTGACAATGAATGTTAGCTTCCAGAGCACTAACACTGAGGAGAAATCAGCTAAACATTTAAACAGCTGGTCATTTCACTAGATGTGAGCTATATTTCCTTTTTAACTTTACCTTCCAGAGATCTAAGCATGACTCTAAACTAATTTTATCAATTTTATATTAGTTTAAACTAGAAGGGAATGCTTGTAAATGAACTTTAGGTGGCCTGATAAAGACATTGATACAAAGTCCTGTTGCTATGTTATTTCAGGTGGTTTCAAATGTGTTGCTATGTTATCCCCGATGTTGCATTGCTAGGCCATTGCTGAGGAATTCCAGGTGGCTGCTAAGCCATTGCTAGATTGTTAGTATACTAAGATATTCCTAGGCCATTGTAAAGTGCTATGCTGTCTAGGTTGTTGGTAATGTGTTACTAAACTGTTGCTCTGGTAACCCAAAATGTCATTATTCGAGGTGGTCACTATTGTGATGGATGCAGTATGTGGTTTAACATTGTATTGGTGAATTATGCAAGGCTTACCCTGAAAGAGCTGCTGCCTGGATGGCAACATATGTTGATCTAAAACCTCTATATGCTGCTCAGCATGCCTTTCCAGATGTGTCAGCTGGCCATCAACATAGGGACTAATGCAACACCATACCATCAGAGAAGCAATCTTTTAAACTGTGTGCTAATATCAAGCTCCTCTTGAGTTGGTGACTGTGGTTTCCAAAAATAATACAAATTTGATTATTCTGATTCATCAGAATGGTTTTCAGTTTGACCCAGAGAAGTTGGTGGCATGGCTTCTTCTTTGCATGATGCAGCTTGGATTGCACAGCAAACTGTGTTCACAGATAATGATTTCTGGAAGTGCTCCTGAGCCCATGCAGTGATATCTAGAATCATGCTAGTTTTTAATATCCGAAGATCAAGAGCATCCAATATTGATCTACCTTGTTCCTTGCGCACAGGGATTTTTCCAGATTCTCTAAATCTTTTGATGATATTATGAACTGTGGAAGGTAGAATATCCAAAGTCTTCACAGTTTTACACTGAGGAAGATTTTTCTATTATGAATAAAATATGGGTCTATTACATTTACAATTAATCATCTGTTTTTTATTTATATCCATTTTACAGAGCATTCAAACATTTTCGGAATTGCTTTTGTAAAAGAGAAATGTTTTTGTAAAAAACAAATTTCTTTTAAAAATATTTTGGAATGGGGCCATGTCCCAATAATCATTTACCTGGGTGTACACCTGGGTCAGCAGAACAAACACCAGAACCTTGTTATAGAGTGTTAGAGTGCATTACAGTACTCATGTTTACGGTGTTTTTATAAACAGGCCTGATACTACAAAGATGTATGCTATAGTCTTATGCATGTACTTATAACTTTCATGTGGCAATAAGCTTGTAAGCACTTTTAAAAGCCTATGTCGTTCATTATAAAGTCTTATGTTGCCAATTAACACCTTGTAAATGCATTTATAAAGCACATTATATAGCCGATTCACTTGCAGTGTTTATTGTGTTTTTTATACATGAAGCCACATAAAGGCCAGTGGACTTGTAGGATACGGGACCTCTTAAAGACAAAGCAGGATATTGGCAGTTCAACGCTTACCAGTAAACAGTATCAGTATCAGAGAAGAAAAAGGATTTCTGTGCCATCTCCGGCGCCCTCAGTTTGCACATGAAACAGCCAATAACCGCCCTCTGAATCAAACTAGGACTGTTATGAAAGCATCTGACGAATCAGGAACAGGGTTTGTGCCCACATATGCAAACTGTGACTGTGACCACATCTAAAACCTCAAACAGTCAAACAGTGCTCAACAGAAATGCATGAAAAGATGTCAGTTTTGTACAGTTTAAACTGTGCAACTCTGAGTTAGCATTTTGAAGCTCAGCTGTTCCTACAATTGGATTTAAAAATTTGGAATCACAATTTTAAAGTTCATAAACACTATTTTCATGAATGTAATTAATAAAAGATTCAGTTAAGATGCTTCAACTCTAGGTTTCAACTAATTAGTAAGAAGTTGTAAAAGCAAAGATACAGTATGTAAGGTGTGTCCGAATGATAAATGGAGCTGTAGATTGTTCTACAATAGCTGGAAGCTGTGAGAATAAGATTATTATCTTTAGGTTTGTCCGGTTTATTATATCATCCACAGTGTCTTGTATCAAGTCAACTTACCAAGCAATTCTTGTAAATAACGGTAAATTGTTACTGTAAATTACTTTAAATAACTGATTAAAGTAAATTCTTTATTTATTAAATATTAATTTACTCTAATTATTGCTACTTTCAAAAAAGGATGACTATTGTGGTGTTTTCTTTAACTTTAGTGTTTTATGAAGCTTTTTAGGTACATTTTCTGCAAAGCTATAAAGCCCAAGCTTCATGCCAGAGGGAGAAACTAACTTCCACAAAAAACGCTTTTCCCAGCTGCCTGAAACCCCTTGCTGGAATTCCAGCTCTTTTCTCTGTTACAAGGTGACGGCATCTCATAACACAATCCCTATTGCCCACCTGAAGGCAAGCTTGGCACACCCCTCACACAACATACAGCAATTACTTTAAGGAGGAGGAGGTAGTATTTACTGTAGTATTTTAGTCTAAAGTGTTTATGTTATTACTGAACAAAATAGAAACTATTCACAAAACTTTCAAATATTCTAAACAGCACAATGTTAATTTATAAATAATCTAAAATCAGGTATAGATCACCTCTGATCCTTGCTGCCTCCACTAAACCTTATGAGCCAGTTCCCCCAACATGTATAAAAGGGGAATTCCACAAAAACAAACTTCTAACAGTGATTGTGAACCAGAGCTCAGAATGTCCACACCACAAATATAGCCATTATACTTACTATCCTGAACCACCAGTTTAAAAAAAGCATAATTTGTAGAAACATTAAGCTCTTTAAACGTCTGATTTCTTTCACCACAACTGTGAATAATAACTCTGACTCTGTAGGTTTCTGTAGAACAGTGGTTCCCAGACTGTGGTACATGTACCCCCTGGGATACGTCATATCTTATAATAAAGTAATGCAGAAACAATTATTATTATTTATTTATTAAGTATTATTATTAATTTTAAGGTAAACATTAACAAAAATTACAGTTACAGAGTCTCACATGACAGCAGGGAGAGGCACAGACAATCACACTGGCCATATGTGAACGTGATTTAACCCTTTCTGCACCTCTAAGTCAATGAGACATTGACCGATCGGGGTCTTTTTTTCTAAGGGAATCAAATTATTGGTGGGGACAATTCAATAACCGCTGGGTATTGGTTGGGACACATCACTTCTGTCCATGCTAATTCTAGATCTAAAGACCTAATTTGTCACCAAACCAGCGACAATAGTTTTCTAAGAATGTACATCTGGTGTAAAATATATATATTAAGGTGGACTGAAGTCCAAATGTCTCATTAATAACTTGTGGCAATATACATGTATAAGTGTGTATAAAGACTGAGAGGGAGTTTGCAGCAAGATTAACGTCTGAGTGAGTAAGAGACTGTAAAACTGTTTCACATTAAAACTCTCTGAATGACTTGCTTATATTTTAAAAATTGAATTAAGCAGAAATGTGGTACAAATCAGTGTAATTCCTCTATAAGCTCATTTTCAATTAAATGGTGCCAATCATTGGAGATTAATTTTCTAGTCTTAATTTGACTCCAACATGCTTCCATTTTCCATTTATAACTACAAAATTCTTTGAGATATATGAACAGCGGAGGCTAAGTCATTTAGAATGGATCTGAAATAGAAAAGTGATAAAATCTCTACTTGCTATGCAGAAGCTCACTGTATTTTTGGCCACTGCATAGTGTTCGCCAAAACAAGGTTCCTGCTAATTAGGCCATTTTACCATTTACCAGAATCTACCTGAATGACAAGAATAAGAAAGGTTTCGGACTGTACTGCCAACAGTTCCATCGAATGTCTGCCAAAGACCTAGACAGCCTAGACAGTAGCCATGCCTACACATTACTACACAGGATTTGATTCACCGTTCCGGAAAAATATTTTTCCGCTTACTAATATCAACTCATTAAGTCATTCATGCTGTACAGTAAGCTAATGTAGACCACTGGAAGTTTCTTGATATGATGTCTTGTCTCAGACTCCATGCTGACCTGCTGAGTTTGACTTTGACTAGCTAGCTGGGAAATGACTCACACCTTTTGCTAGGAAAACGAAAAAGTTGCTTATAGGGGATGTTTTTAAATCCTGGCTTGATAGATGTATTGGGTAGTAGGAGCATTGGCTCATTTGAGATCTAAACTGTCCTGTCCCAACATGAGCTTTGCTAGTTGGTGGTTGATGTAAATCTGTTGGAGACCATACATAAGTTACCAGTTAGACATGTTCTCTTTCAGAACAGCAGGACAAAATGATGTCTGTCATCATTCTTTAGGAATAAGTAAACACTCAGCCTTGGTGGAGCCCAGACGGGAGAGTTTTTTCCTTAAACCCATCCATCCACCCACACACCCCCTGGAAGAGTTCATTTATGTCTCAGTGGAAATTTTTTTTCCTTAAATATAAAATGTGCTTTTTGGACGGTACTCCTTCCTTTAAACTTCAAAGGCAAGTTCAGTGGTTCCGACAATAGTTCCCTTCCAAAAGTGTCAGAGAAGTTCAAATTGAAGTTCAAATTGTGTTTATTTAAGTAGTTCTAAGAAAGGATGAATGAGGCTAAAGTAAAGAAAGATTCTGTTTGTTGTGAATGTATGTTTATTGCCTGTGTCAGTTTTAAATGAGAATAAGTATCAGAGCATAAGCGCGATCACGATATATAGCAATGCTAAATACATTGTACATTGTAAAAAGTGTTTTGTTGGTATAACCTAAAAAACACTTCATGTTCTTACAAGCTTATTGAGCTAGTTTTACTCAACCTTGAAAGTAATTTAAATAAAGGATTCTTTTAAAGTAATTTTTGAGTTAAGTGAAATTAGTTGCTTGTTTTCACATAATTATTTTTTAGATCACTGTGGTATCAACAAAGCACTTTTCACACTGTAATACTTTATAATTATGCTAATTACATAGTAATGCTATATAGTAATGCTAACTATGTAGTGATGTAGCAACTACCCTACCCTTCCTAGTATGTTCACTGGTCAGTCTTTAAGATGCATAAAGATAAAGATGATAAAAAGATTTCTTCTCATTAAAACCACTGATAACCAAGACAATTTGTTTAGGACTGTGGACTGTGGAGCTGTGTTCTGTCCTCTAATACATTAACCCACTGTTTAAACTACTACTGCATTTTACTGAGATTCTTTGTTTGACAGGTGATTTGTTTAATTCATACTTAGTGATAGACTTGCTAGTAACTAAAATCAACAACATAGCTACTTCTCAATGCAAATCTTGGACTGCGTGTCTTTCTGCATGTTAATTGTCCTAGTGGAGTGCATAGTTTAGAAATGAGTGATCTCCCAAAGTCTCAACCTGGATTATTAAAATTGGTTAGTCCATATTAATTGAACTTGTAACAACTGCAGTAGTTAATATGGTTTTGACTTAAATAACAAATGTATTTGTTAACCTTGAAAACATGAGATACTGCATTAATAAAGGTTAAGCTCAGGGTCCAGGATGGCAGTGCAGTAACGCAGCAGCTTCTTGGGGTCTGATAAATGGTGCCATTAATTTCAGGAGTTTTTTTTTTCTGAGGCAAATACATGGATTATGTTTATCACTGCCAGACTCTGCTACAGATAAGAAAACAGCCAGAAACCAACCTTAAAGATAATCTGCTGCTACGAAAGGGCTGCACGAGGACACAGAACTGTGGAAGGAGGGCTGATATCCATGTCATGCTAAAGACTAACCCCGGCTGGCCAGCTCTTCAGTATCTGCTCACTGTACAATAAACTGGACCATATCAGACAACCCAGGGTGAGTTCAGAGACTATTGCGTTTTGTTTTTTCCTAAATTGAGATGTAGTGACAGCGTTTCTGATGCTGCCATGCAGATGGACAGTGCAGCTCTGACAGGAAAAGCATGCTGAAGAGGCATGTGTGTTTGTGGAGTTGCGATTGTCAGATGCAGACATTATGTACCACAGGAATTCCCCTCTACATTCATGGCGACGGACTACAGTATCTCATAAAAATTAGTACACCCCTCACACTTTTGTAAATACTTTATTTTGTATTTTCATGGCACAACACTGAAGATATGACACTCTGATACGACGTAAAGTATTTTAGAATTTGGCCATTTTCTCTAAGGGGCGTACTCACATCTGTTACTGTTTAGACACCGACTACTTTACATTGTATCAAAGTGTCATGTCTACAAGCGTTGTTCCATGAAAAGCCATAAAAAAACATTTACAAATGTGAGAGGTGTACTCACTTTTGTTAGATACTGTATATCACCCCCAGCATGAACACTAAGGAGTCACTCTGTGAAACCGAACCGCAGAAGACGGATCCAGTATGTCACTCAAGAATCTGAAATTCTCCAAATTCTATCAGCATGTGGACTCTAAGGAGAGAAGTAAACACGCTGGACCTGAGACCACATTTCTGTGATGAATCAGACGCTCCAAACCAGATTAGGAGCAGGTGAAAACATGGCCAGCAGGAGTCCTCTCTGCTCTTCAAGACTGAGCCAACTGCAAAGGGCATGTTTAGGGAGGCTGCCACTAATAGGGACAGTATCCAAGACCTAAATACAGTGAGGGACAAACTGTCCTCAGCTGTAAGAAAGGCAAAGCCAGGTGGCAATGCTTCCATCCCAGATGTGCTAAATGATGGCTATGCTCGGTTTGATCATCCCTTTGGTGCTGTATGTCTAACCATGGCTGATGTGAGGAGGTCTGCACAGAATTAATTGCCAGATGACATTGTACCAGATAACATTCCTCTCTGAGTTATCAGAGATTGTGTGAACAAGCATCTCTTTAACCAAACACCTCTTTAAGCAGCATTGTCTTTCCAGTATGCTTCACCACCAATGTCTCCATGCCGAAGACATCTTCAGTGTCTTGCAATGACTTTAATACTGTCACACTCACCCTCATCATCATGAAGTGCTTCGAGAGGCTCGTAATGAGGCACATCAAGATTCAGCTACCACCTTCACCGGACCCTCTGCAGCCTTTCCAATTGCCCATAGATAATGCCACAGCCACCAGTCTTTACCTGATTTATACTCATTTGGAGAAAAATGACACTTATGTAAAGATGTTCAACACTGGACCCCCTACAGGGAGAACGGAGGAGTAGAGGATGCCATGTTATACTTTCTCTATCCGGCCCACTCTCTTGATTTTTCCAGTGCCTTTAACACCTTTCAGCCGGCAAAGATGCAAGTCGAACCACATCTAGTCTCCTGGATTCCTGACTACCTCACTGGCAGACCTATCAGGCTGAGGGACTATATATCTAATACTGGTCAGCAGCACAGGAGCACCACAGGGTACTGTACTTTCCTCTTTCCTCTTCACACTTTACACCTCAGACTTCAAGTACTACTCTGAGACATGACATATGCAGATGTTTTTGGACAATACTGCCATTGTGGCTTGTTTAAATAGAGGGCAGGTGGCGGAGTACAGAAACTTGGTGAAGGTGCCATAGGAACAACCTGCTACTAAAAATATATAAGACCAAAGAGGTGGTGGTGGATTTTTGCAGGGCCAGGACGCTCACACACCCAGTCTCTATTGGGGGGATGGAGGTAGAGATGGTAAAGACCTACTCGGTCTGCACCTAGATGATAAGTTGGACTGGTCAGCAAACACAAACTACCTGTACAGAAAGGAACAGGGTCGGCTCTACTTTCTGTGGAGGCTGGGGTTCTTTAACATTTGTAAGAAGCTCCTGCAGATGTTTTATATTCTAGACTCAGGAGGTCCTTTGTCCAGAGAGCCATTAGGCTCTTCAACTGGACAGGTGAGGATTGAACCTCTCATATTTAAATAATAAGTTTATTTAATTTCTGTACATCTGCACTTCTGGACATGTTTATTCAGTATTGTTATTATCTTATGTTTTTTATTATTGTACTGCCTTTAGAATCTTTGGTATGCATATTTTTTAAATATTTTCTATTTTTTAGATTTTTTTTTTTTATTTTATTGTGCTAAAGTGCTGTGTTCAAGATTCAAGAATTTTATTGTCATATGTATAGCAGAACAGGCAGTTACACTGTACAATGAAATTCTTACTTTGCTAAGTAAGTGTTGTGTTGTGCTATCTATGCTGTTCATACTTAAGTTCAGCATTCAGTCCCTGGAATGCTGAGCATGCTGGGCCTGAAAACTTTCCTCTGCAATTGAATACTGGACTTCCTCACCGGGAGGCCACAGTCAGTCCGAATCAGCAGTCGCATCTGTAACGCCATCACACTAAGCACTGGAGTCCCCAGAGCTGTGTACTCTGTTCACTGCTGTTCACTCTGCTGACTCACGACCGTGTGGCAATGAACAGGACAATCTACATTATAAAATTTGCTGGTGATACTACGGTGATTGCGCTCATTAGCAAGAACGATGAGTTGGCATACAGAAAGGAGGTGACAGACTGGTGCACAGTCAACAACCTGGCATGACAAAGGAGATGGTTGTTTACTTCAAAAGATGGTTGTTGACTTCTGGAGAGCACAGAGTGACGAGTTTCTGCTCCTCATCAACAACTGTTCTGTGTAGATCGTTACAAGCACCAAGTTCTTTGATGTTCTCCTTACCTGGAACCTGAACACCAGCTTCATAGCCAAGAACGCCCAGCAGTGTCTGTATTTCCTATGGATGTGAAGGAAGGCTTTTCTTCAGAGGCACGATAGAGAGCATCGTGAACTGTATTACTGCCCAGTTTGGGAATTGGACTGCATCCGACCGCAAGACTTCAGCGAATAGTGAATGCAGCTGAAAAGATCATCAGGCATATGTGTGTGAATATTTAAAAACAACAAAGAAGGGAAAAAAAGTCTATTTATTTGCCTTACTGATAGCCCTGCCGTTACCACCAACATATCTTTTAAAAGAATAAAAGACAAAAAGATCTTTCTCTCTCTTTTTGCTTACATTCCTACCATATTTTCAAGCATTTTGATGACAATAGCTTCCACCAACTCCTCGTGAGTAATCCAGCTGCTGAAGAAAGAAGGCATGAGGAAAAAAAAAAAAGAATGTTTTTCACGTGCGACCCTATCTGGGCTAATGAGAAACACATGGCTGCTGTCCTGACCACCACTGGGCTCATGGGTCCTGTCTGCTGTGCTGTCACATTCTCTCTCTCTCTCTCTGCAGTCTGGGTCAGTGGGCCAAAGTTCCCACTTTACCACTACTTCACCTTCATTTGTTTGTTCTTTCTATATGTATGGTAACTGAGCACAGGTTGATATTCTTCACAAGGTCTTTTAAAAACTGTACTTTTACAGCTGCAAAGGAAGATAGACAAGAACTTATGGGAAAGTCTTATTCCGCTTCTACACCTTGTTGACCTGCATGCCATGTTACTCTCTAAAAGTGGAAGAATTTTTAAAACTTTCAAAACTGGATCTTCAGGTGTCTTCAATCCTCAAACAATGTTTTAAGGTGCTTTTAAATGAAAGGTGATGTAACCCTTTTGAAACATATTGCCAGTTTTACATTTGGAATATACCAATATTCAAAAATAAATAAATTATAAAGTTGATATGATCTGTTTTTTATATTTCACATACTCGTCCAACTTGTTTGGAACAAAGGTTTTTTGTATATATTCTAATGAAGATTATGTTGTCCACCAATATAGCTCTAATGAAATGCACTGTTTTTAAACAACTGCACACTTATTAACCTCAAATAATATTTTAATTATTAATAGTAACTACCTTTTGCATTAAGATCCTTAGCTGGATCTTAAGATCCTTAGTGTCCTCTTGTCATCAACGGAGCATTTTAGCCTTGAAAATGTACAAAAACAAATGAACGCACACCCAAGGAAGCCATGTTTTCTCTTAATTATTGCCATAAAATATGCCTCACTTGAAGAAAGAGCTGCTGAGTGATGCTGAAGCTTACTGCCACTAAAAACACCACATATCACGGCAACGTCTGCATACAACAGCTCAACAGATTTATACACACATATGGAAGAATGGCTTTTCCAGCATGTGTTTTGATTGGCTGCAATCGCAAACGACCACAAACCATGCCGCTGTTCACTTTAACTCTGCTTTCTAATAAGCTAGCTACTTCAAGCTTTTGATTGGGTGCTATTCTTGGTTTGCATGGGAACAAAGCTTAGTCAGCATGTTTGCAAGTTTGATCAGCAACAGTAGTTTAGACCATAAAATGACTTAATGTTGTGGTTTTTGCCTTCATTAATTTAACATGAAAGAAAGCAGCGGTGCAGCTGGGTTATACGGGTAATAGTCACACAAACCCACTGTTAGCATCTGAGGTCTTCTTCTGTAAATTCTATCGGTCACTGACCCACAGACAGCTGTGTTTGGTGAGAGCATTAGAAGAAGAAGAAGAAGAAGAAGAAGAAGAAGAAGAAGAAGAAGAAGAAAAGGCGGTGGTAAAAATAGGAAGAAGAAGAGGAATAAAATGATAAAAACAAGAGGAGGAGTATGAGGAAATGGAAGAAGTATAGGTATAAGAAGAGGAGAGGGAGGAAGAAAAGGTCTTGTGATAAGTTAAGATAAGTATTGTGCAATTCTTCAAATGAATTTGTATGAGAGAGAAGTTTCCATGCACGTGGTCCATAAACTTTGCGCTTGACCAGTTTCATACATAACACATGCAAAGAATGTGGCCAATTTGTGTCTGAAATTAGAGCAAAAAAGTACTTTGAGCCCTAATCTTTTCTAGGAAACCACATACCCATTTGTGGTATCAGGGATGAAGATGCAAATGATTCATGGTGGACGAGTGCAGAAATACAGCGGTTAAGCTTTCTCCACCCCTACTTTCTTAAAAACAGAGGCCACAAACAAGGGCGCTTGCGGCTCGTCTGAGTTTGGTCACATTGTTGTTGTTTGGCTTAGGCTGTAGACAAACTGTCTGCTCTCCAGGGGACATAGAACCTTGGCTGAACTTTTGCCATTGACTAAATTAAAGTGGAGCAGAAGACAGCATTGGGTTTGGGCCATATATGGATGACTTTGAGGTAAAGACAACAAAAGTTCAACAGGATTTCTGAGCACTGAAGAAAACACGTGCAGGAACTATTAACACCCTTACGTACTTTGCTTAGTGGGTCACATAGTTTTTAAGTATTCTTCAAGAAAAACCTAAACAGACAGTTGAGAAATCTGAGAAACAGCGGCTCTGGAGATGGCAGGAACAATCACTTTGGAAATTAAGAAGCAAGACAGTAATCTTCCTGTATATAAACTACAATTTATGGTTTTGGAAGAATGCCGATCCTTCTGTGGCCTACAAAAGGGCAATAGCAGGCTTTTTGAGGTATATATGATTTAACATGCAGTCTAAAAGTGCATATGGTAAAATAATGGTTAAGCTGATGTTAAGAGGACTGCATTTGAGCCCTAAAGCTAAATTCAATCAAGTGTTGAGTCAGGTTCAGTGATTGAAGGGTTGTTTTCTATTGTAATCTGGTGAATGACACAAATGTGGTCACAATGTGAAGGAACATAATTAAAGCTAGAGGTCCGCATATAGTTGGCACATAAATCCGAATCTGACCAGTACCCACAACCTTACACCAGGCCCTACTAGTACAGTGTAATTTTAAATTACACCCAGGGGTATTTCATTAAAATTCAGTAAGGTCCAGTTACAGGAAATTTCCACAGGCCATCCTCATTCCTAACTTGTGTTATGATTCAGTGCCATATCCTGTATACTGAAGTAGCCTAGTATCAGTATTTTATGTCACAAGCATAAATAGTTCTAAATAGCTTAGCGGGATGGGTCCACATTGGATAACTTCTGGGTCCGAACCCGGACCACGGCCCGCCTATTAGTGACCTCTGCTCTAGCCTTACCAATCCCACTTACACTAATTTGGAATGACTGCATCCATTGTAAGCAGACAACACAATATTATTCTCCAGAAATTGTAGTTCAAAATACTATTGCAAGCTCTGCATACGGCCAGTTTGGTGTACAGACCATTTTGGAATCATATTGCTTCCAAAATGAAGACATTTCTCACCCCTTTTAGTGAGCTTTCTTTTAATTCAGTTTATGTTCAGTCTATGAGCCTGAGTGACATTTATTTTTAAAAAGAAGCAAGTGTATTACATAAAATAGACCTGAACTTAATGCTGCGTGTGAAACAACTTGGCCTGAAGCCTGATATTTTGTTGGGCCCCTGCTGATCTTCGTCTGGCTAGAAAATCTCTACTTAAAACCCAGCTATTAAGCTTCCCTGCATTCTGAGCAAGTGTTTCAATTGATAGCCAGAAAAGTCAATCTTTGTTTAATTTTTAGTCTGTTAACTTGTTTGGGTCAGTTTACCGGAATGGGATTAAGCCTAGTCCTGGGCTATATTTTCCTTTTACTGGAGAATCTACCTTAAGAATGTTGTCCAGTGCTGAGATTAATGTGACCCTGAATGAACCACAAGGTCATACTTAGTTGTATATTGTGGTCTCATCCAGCAAAATCATCCTTATTTAAAATGCTGTGGATCATTATACAATCAAGCTCTAGAAACAGAAGCTACATAAAAAAACAGTACGAATAAATGCAGTAGCACAAGTCTGGCCTACACTGTGTGTGTAGGTGGAGGAATCAGCACATATACTGAAAACAAGCACTAGGAACTGTAAGGAAGTGTGTTGTTTAGTCTACTGCCCACGGTGCAGAGGGGCTGCAGTCTACAGAACAGTATGTAGGACATCAGGAGTTCTCTTGCTTTTTCTGTTCCATTGCTCTCTGTCAGATCTAATTATCTATCCCAGCATTAGTTAGTGCAACAGAAAGTGGAAAAGAACATCTTGGTATTGAAGTTTTCCAGCTGATTGAGTTAACTTTGGTTAATAATCCTGGTCTCTGTTCGCAATTTGCTGTTTGAGTTTCTGAGAACTGAAAATGAGATTCATTTGATATGCATCTACCTGTACTATGAAAAAAACATGTATAAGGTGCATTATCTTGACGTAACAACTTCTTGTCATCTATTTTGTGGTCTTGGTCTTAATTTAACTGCAAGATTGTAGCTAAAGCAAGAGTGACAAGATATAGCTTGCTTACCAAAATGGTGTCAGGGCAAGAGCGTAGAATTAACATGGATGGAAGTGACATGTCTCTACCAATATCCAGCAACTATTGAATTGTCCCCACCAATAATTGATTCTCTCCAAAAAAATGATCTGTCAACATTTCGTTAACCTAGAGGTGCAGAAATGGTTACATCACGTTATCAACTGAAGTCCTACCTCCCTGTAACACATATGGTCAGTGTGATTGGCTGTGGCTTTCCCTGCTGTCACTTGTGACTCTGTAGCTACAATTGGTTGCTAGCAGCGCCGACACACTGTGCAAGTCTGAGGTGGATGACACATGGGTGTCAAAAGCGTGTGAGGGTGGCAGCAAAAACGAAGAAGGTGGACATACGGAGCTGTTTCTCAAAGAAATGTCACTTAAAAAGTCGAATAATGAAACGTGTCCATCATTATAACGTTAATGGAAATGGCAGACTTCAGCACACATGGGGTGGGGGGTGGGGTGTCTAGAGTCCTCACCAATGTCAAGAGTAAATCTATGCCCCTGTGTCAGGGTGTTCTTAATGACCTAATCAAATATTACGAATAACAGAAGCCAACAAAAAGTTCAAGATGCTCTAAAGTAGTTTAGCAAACTCAGAAAAACTACTTTGAATTAAACTGCAAAACAACATTTTAGCTCAGATGAACAAAAGTGATATTTCAAAGCACTTCAGGTCAACTTCTGCCCAGTTCCACTTTTCCACTGGGTACTTTCCACAAGCTAATTTATTTATAAACAATAAGGTCTGATTCAGTTTGTAATGCTTACATTATTAGTGAATCACAAGTTAGGAGGCTGTTTTGATGTACTCATAGAATTTTATAAAAAATAAAAATAAAAAACAGGAAAGGAACAGAGAGTAAAAAAAATGTTGATGGTGTTTCCAACTTGCGTCATCAATCTGCTCCTTGTACTCTGAACTTTGATTTTCTTCTCCTGTTTTGGAATAAATCACGCATACAGATTCCACTAAGATTTGGAACTCTTCCATCTCAAATATATCAAAGTCATAAACTCCACACACATCCAAAAACATCTCCGCCTGCGAGATTAAGAGGCTCTTCTGGCAGCCAAAGCATAAATTGATGTCACTGAGGCGAGTGCTGAGTCATGAAACGTGTGGATTAAATGTTTACACGTTTGCAGGAACTAACTGCTACTTCGGATGTGATCAAAACAAGGAGTGAGCGTCGTTCTGCATGTGTTTACATGATTTTAAGTGGTTGCCCAATAAAGTGTGGATCTATGCTACGATTCCAAGTTTGCTGTTCTTCAGACACAGATCACCCTTCAACATTGGAGATGACAAAGAGAGGTCAAGTGATCAAGTGATCAAGTGGTCAGTGATAATGTAAGAAGTCATGAAATACATATATTATATACCTCTGTTATTTAAATGTCATATTTTTTTGCTAATAACTCTTTCAGCATTGAAGCATATATTGATATTTTGCTTTAAAATATTAATTGCATTATTATTTTTATTCAATACATCAAAATCAATATACCAGAATACAATGAATATAAATAGCAATGTAAAAACATATTTTTTTTACTTTTTTAAGTTACATTACCTTTTAATATAATTTCATTTAATTAATCTAATCCAGCAGATATATGACATTGCTGTATTGTCTCGTTCCAAGTGGTTTTACATATTTCATCATTATTAATACATATCACCAACAACGAGTGGAGAGTGCAGGTGCAGAGCCTTCTAGGCTTAGTGATTTCTGAATAATAAAAGGTGCATGTTTGCATATATTAGTTCATTTTCATTTATTAGAACTGTTATGCTTCTTGTAATTAAACTCAACTAGCATTGTAATACAGACTTATTTCATTGTCAAGTCTTTGTTTGAAACAAAGGTCTTCAAACAGCAAATTGTCCTGGCAGATTTTTTTTTCAGTGCTATCCTTGTAGATTCAGCCAGACTAGTTTGTCCTTCTTGGGCCTCCAGGAGCAGAAAATAAAAGCCTTGCATGATAGACTAACTACCAACACAATTAGGAAGTGACAGTGGAGACAGTGTTTAATTTCCAATAGACACCAGTTTTAAAAGAAAAGTACTTCAGATAGTACTAGATACTAATTAGCTTTCAGCTTTCAATTGTTAGAAATAAAAAACAGCAGCAGCCTGATAGATAAAATGTAAAACACCGACAAGTTAGAATACAAGTTAACTTGTTGGTAAAATCTGCAAATAAAATTTGTGAAAAGTCTTTTCAATATCTGGAACAACCACGTTAGCTTAGCAGCAAGCAATAAGATGATATTAGAAATTACATAAGGCTTAACAGATATTAGCATTATCATAAGCAGTGGGTTTTAAAATTAATGTTCTAGCTCTTACAGTCATGGTTCACTACTGACAACCAGTATAAGTCAGTGACATTTCCAGTAACGTTGTCCACAACTGTTTACTTAATGCTGTTGTTACATTTGTTAGATGAGTAAGAAGCATGTACGCTAAAATTCAATATATATACTTTTTAGGAGAAAGAAAATACACCAGAAGGAGTGTGATTTTTGATGTTTTGATGAGTTTGGTGGGGTTAAATGTTTTGTAATTGATATTAAGAACTTCATCCCATTTTGGAAAATGATAAGTCTGATCGACAGTTACAGAAAACAATTTTTAAAGTCTTTACTACTCAAGAAGGTAACACCAGTTACTGAAAGCAGAGGTTTGGTTACCTATGTCAATAAATGACAACAACAGTGCTTTTTGTCGAGTTGGGTTTTCATTACCTTTTGTTATGAGTTAAATAAAGTTCTGTTCAAATTTTAATCAAGGTTTGTTTACTGTTTCTCACTTAGAAAAAGAAAAAAAAGATCATTTGAGGTACTTAAACCTCTGCATACAACTGTATATGTATGACATTTGCAGTGCTAGAGTTATGGAAAATTGTGTCATGGCTATGCGCACCACAAAGAAATCGTCTCCAAATCTGTTCCATTCATAAAGCTTGAAACGCCCTGACTCTCCACATCAGTGTAGTTCAGTTCATTCTCTGCTTATTTTGCCGCTATGCCGGCCTGAACCTATTGACTCCTTACCTCCTGCTTCCTGTGGCTAGCAATGACCAAAACCTCTGTCGTCAGAGCCAATGAGCATGCTGGTGCAGCCTGGGTGAATGCAAACACCAGCTAGGCCTCCAGAAACCCAGGTGGTCTATTGGAGTGGGATGGCTGCCATTGAACCTGGTCAAGGGCACCAGCCAAGCCTCAGCAAACAACCATAGGCCAAGAATGAAAGCAGGAGAGAGAGTATGAGATGAAGAACGCAAGTGAAAGACAGACCTTTTAGAATTTTGCTAGTAGATCAAACTTGATTTTAAAGGTATGTTTTGGCATCTAAAAGACTTCAGAGGTTATACCAAATGATCTTATGTCCTTCAACTCTAGAGTAAATTTGTGTAATTGTTTTGGTATTTTGGTCAAATACTTACATTTTTGCTTGTCTGGAAAATACGTTTTTCTTCTCAGATTGTGTTTGTTTGAAGTGTGTGTGAGCTAAAATGTTGTTGTTGATATTGTTTTATTGTATTGCATATTATTGAGTGAAAGAAAAAGATTAGTATGAAAAGGAAGCATTATATATTTTCTTTTGTTGGATTCAGTCTGACTGCTAAATATATGACAGGATTTTTGAAATTAAGTTTAATATGATTTTAAAATAAAACTATACATGCACAAATTTATTAATGTGTATCTGTTAAATATGTTTTAGGGCCATATTAGACTGAAAGACGTAGGTAAGTAGATTTGATGTGGACTGCAACAGCACCCCTGATTTTGCCTTATCATGAGCTTTAAACACAGTCAGAGTCGATCAGAGGATGTTTGAGATTCAGAAGTTCCAGGCCCAACACGTGCAGTTGGACATTAAAAATGGGGATCTTTTAATGATGGTATCTTTCAAATTGGATTAAAGGAAGAATTGTGGTTGAAGCTAGATAAAATCTCTCAGAATTCAAATAGTATGAACTACAAAACACTCACACTGATATGTGAATTTTGTTGCTGCTTTAACCCTGTGTTCATCATGTTATGAAGGATAAAAGCAGAGAGCTAGTAAAACAGTAGTGAGTAAAATTTGGATGGTTTTGAAGCTGCATTTCTGGCTGGTGGGTGGTCAGAGGTGGATGAAATCACCCTTTGTCATAAAATAAAAGCTAAAGACAGACAGCTAGTGTCGGGATTGTTTTTCTGTATAATTTGTGGATCATGTCTGTAGTATAAACCATTTTGACAGCTATGCCTGGTGCCCTAAGAAAAAAGAACTTGGCCAAAACAAACAAAACACACCTCTATGATACAATACTGCAATTCTAGTAGTTATTAGTTATTAGTAAATATTAATAGTTCTTAGCAATCTATTTGTTTATCAGTTAGTTAGCATTAAACTAATGGCGTTGTTGTGCTTATAGCCGAGATTTGCAAAAAGAAAAAAAACATGTTTCACAAAACAATCACTGACTGCTCAGAATAAGAGTTGTCTTCTACTATAAGGTCTCCCACCACACACAATTCAATTAATTATTGGGATTTATTTTCATATAAACACTATTTTGCTAATTTATTTCATTTTGTGTGTTTCCCTAAAACCGTATCAGATTTCATCTCTTCTTTTTATCCTCATGTAACTTGCCAAAATAAGAGTTTTACAGACAGGGCAGGGCAGACAGAAATTTAATGAGAGCACAACATATTTTCCCCAGTGTGTGCGTGTGTTTCCACAGGTGCTTGTTATAAAGTGCACTCTAACCTGGATGTGCATGCGATTATATGATTTATTGTTGTTGTCTCATATGTGTGTGAGTGTGTGTCCACCCTGGAGAGCTGCTCTCAGAGGTAGTAAGAAAACACACAAAGCATGACTGGTGCAAAAAATCCACCTCAGCATGTTGCACTCCAGGTTTTTAATTAGAAAGCATCCAAACCTCTAGGCAACTGCAGATAAACCTCACATGCACTGTTTCCTGTCATTCAAACAAACACCAAGAGATACCTGCTTGTCCTGATATGTCCATTTACATCCTCAGGGAATGAAACAAAAGAGAGAGAGAGAGAGAGAGAGAGAAAGAGAGAGAGAGAGTGAGAGAGAGAGAGAATCTTGTATTCATTCTGTATTATTATTACATTTATACTGTATCATTTGGCAGGAAATGCCTGTGTACTTTAAAATAAGTTAAGGAATACATGCTGATGTTTAGTTGTAGTTATTTCCATAATACTTTATAAAGCAGTAAAGCGTGTGAGTACAAGTATAAGTATTAAGGTCAGGTTTCAGAATGTTATATAGCACCTTAATATAGCCTTAACATTCACAGATCAGTAATAATTTGCTAATAATATGATAATATTAAGGTAACAAGTAGTACTAACATAAAAATTACATATAAATATTGTTGATTTTACCAACTAATAATTGTGTTGGTCATTAATAAAATGGAAAACTAATGATAATACACTCATTTCAACATTTCCATGTTGACAAAAAATGTGGCAGTCAGTCAGTTTAGCCCAATGTTTTATAAACATTTTATTTTATTCATGTAGCATACAACTCTTACTACATAATATGTGCTTAATTATTATATTACCTCAATTATTTTAATTAATTTTGGGGTTAAACAATGTTACAGTTGTTAACCTAAAATAATGAAGCAGTTCTGCTAAATGTGTTATGGGTTTAAATTTTCAGCTACATACGATGGTGTGTACAGAGAAAGTTACAGGCTGTAATAACAATGTAACTGAATGACTAAATAGTATTAGAGCTGTACAATATAAAACCTACTTCTTACCATCTTCTTTCATATATAAAAGACCACTGACCACATAGGAGCACATAGGAGAGTCGTTTTACAATTACAGACGGTGGTCCATCAGTTTGTCTGCATATTTACAAATCAGATGGACTACATGGATCTTACACAGTCCAGCAAGTCACTTCGTCATGGTAGTCCAGTTTTACTTTTTAAATAAATCTTTAATATATTCTTTGCAAAAAGAAGTTCAAAACTTAAAAACAGTGTCAAAAGCTTCATGTTTCTGATGATTTCTGGGCATTCGATCCCCACAAAGAGCTAAATAGTACATGGTCACACAACACCTACACACAAGCATACTGTCAAACACTGGCAGACTTGAATTATTGGGGCAAAATAACAAAACAAGGCTAATTTTAATTGAGGATATAGACACTGAGCCTGTGGAATGCAGCTAAGTCTCCAAGAACTGCATGAGCCTATCATCAGTCAACCACCGCAAGTCAACTCCACCACTGCCATTACAATACACATTCCCTCAGCATGCCAGGCTCACTAAGGCAGACCCGGCTGCCCCAGGCTGCACCAGAGCAGGATGGAGGGATTTTGTTTCTCTCCATGCGAAAGAAAAGGGAAAAAAATTGAAAAGGGAAGAAAAGGGGGAGGAAAGCACCTGATGGCTGAGTCAGGACTACACCAGAGTGCAGCTGTAACAATATATTGTTACAGTGTCTGGAGAAAACGTTTACCCACACATACACATGTGCGTATGGCCCCCTTATTGTGCACCGCATGCATATCTACTGTAAGCACACACACATGGTCCTCTCCACATACTCACGTGTCACGTGTATGCTTGACAGTAGACTCAAGTGGCGGGAACTTACTTGAGGACAGACAGTCAGACAGTTTACCAAAAGCTGTCCAAACAAGATTTCAAATTTGATGTCATTTTGTTTTGTAAGCAGAACCTTATTCATGCTTATGTTTACATACATTTCAAATATCATATGTGCAAATCTAAGTCTAAAAATAGGACCGTAGGCAAAATATAAGATATTTTAAAAGGTAAGATATTGAATGAAATAAACTCTCCGCTCTCCCTCTCCTCTCCTTTCCAACCGCAATGCAAATGTTACTGCCACTGATGTTATGATGCCGCTGACTGGAAACATTAGCAATGAGCTGTAAAACCTCAGTTTATTAAATGTGCAACTTTACTCTTGCACTGTTTATTTTTTGCATGAAATATTTTCTCGTACAGAGAGTATACAAGAGTTTGGGCACCCCTGGCAAGCTAGCCTTTCCTCCATTGACAGCATACTACAGCATACATTCTAATCATAATGTAACCACTCTACCATTCTAACCACTAATAACCACTCATTTCTGAAATTAACATATTGAAAACTAAAATAGTATATAAGTTGTGTATGGAGCAATACTTATGGCACATTTATGACATGTTTCATTAGTTCCATGTATGTATATTAAAGTATGTTTCCTGTAAAGATTGTGGTAACATATTTTTACCTGAAAAAATAAATAAAACGCAAATTTAATGAGGGGGTTTGTAACTTTTACATACAACTGTAAGTGGCTGATAACCAAAGACAATAATTCCCACATTTCCCTAAACTTAGATATCTGAATTCTGGGAATAAATATCAGTAATAATAATTCCGGTCCAACATTTCAGTAAGACAAACATTTTAAAAACAGCTGACAAAGGAACTGCATGTATGGTACTACAAGTGATGTAGATGGATCATGGATGCCAAAAAGTTTTAGAGAAACATTAAATTAAAGAACTAAAACATTATCCTGTCTGTTCGATCAGAATTCAGTAACTGTTCAATAAAATCTGCCATAAGTCTGTTTTTGTCAGTGATAATAAATAAGAAATATTCAGAGAAATATTCTCAATTATCATCATGTGGTCATTCACCACAAAAGCAAACTCAAACATAGACATCATGTTTAAAACAATCTGGCTTATTTGTTTAATGTCAGCCACAAAAATGAAATCTCAGTTCTTTATAACAAAAACTTTTTTTCTGTTTTTCATCTTGGAGACAGTAGGTCTTCAGAAAGAAGGACGATTCATGGTCACACACACATTTCCTTTTTTTGTGGCTGTCTGGCCCATCAGATGGTCAGCACCGTCACACAGCTGCTGTGCAGTAGTGGTAATCAGAGCTGTAGGCCAGTCCTCAGACATCTGCTGTCTGTCTTCTGTCTTACACGTGCACACATTCATAAACACACATGGTTAAAGAATGTAACAAACAGTTACATAATGAATTGCATTCACATTCAGTTTATAATCTGTATTGTAAGTGTGTTTGGATGTTGAACAAGGACAAAACTACAAAACTACAAGAATTAACTACAGTTAACCAGTAACGTTGAATGCTGAAGGAGACTTGTTGTGTTCTACAGGTTTTGTTATAGTTAGTTTTTGTTGGCATGAAAGTTTAAGGATGGTAGGAGGTTAAAGCCCCAGTCAACCTAAATTTGTGTTGATCTTGTTTTGTCTGTGACACAAAACACATGCGCAAAGTATTCGTATAAATATCTTCCCAAACTCTAATAAATCTATTTTACCATCTATCTCTCTCCTCCCTTATGTGAACTGATAAGACAGACCTCCTATCTGTAGCTGCTTATCACTTGTTCATTCATTTACTTATTCACCAACATTGTTCTTTCATCCAATCCTTCATTCCTGCTGTGTCCATCAGTTTGTTCATTCATCTGTTTGTCTGTACATCTATTCATCCTGTCTGTAATGCATTCCTTCATCTGTCAGTTTGTTCATCCATCCATCTGTTTGTCTATGACTTTTTCCCTCCATTTAGCATCACATGAAAGCTGGATAATGATGCTGGTTCTGTATGAGGTAAGGAGCAGGGTAGGAGTGCTGAACAGAGAGTTGTCACTCAAACTACTTATTAGCCACGCCCACACAGTTTTTAGACATGGCAGGGGTCTGACTTTTTAGCCAGGGTGATATTTCTCTGTTATGTTTCATTCAAGCATTTCAAGGTAACTCTGAAGCATCACACTAATGTTTTTAATATTGTATTGTTTCTGTATTTCAGCTCATCAGCCTAGTCTAAATAAAGCCTAGATAAAGCTGCACTCTCTCTACCTTGTCAGTCACATACTGAACAACGCATTCTTGGTGTGCTTGTTAAAGCTCGCATTTCAGAGTAGCAAAGTTTAGGATAACAAGCTGTCAAATAGGAGCTCATTTTACAGTCCTTTATAAAAATCTGGGTTTTTGCTGATTTGTTGGTCTATATATTTTCTCAGCTTTCTCACGATGAAACTAATTCTAAAAGATTGCCCAGTGAATGAAGTGTAAAAAAGTACACAATAATATAAGTTCTAGTCGTGTTGTCTAGTGCATAGAATAGTTATGCTTGACAATATATACTCAGATCTATATGCACTGCCACTTTTATACATGCTCCTCATACTGCACATCCATTTACCATTTAGTTATATGTGCTATTGACCTACTTACTCTACTGTCATATGATAATATGACACATTGTCTGCATAATATTTATTTATAATATTTATTTATCTGTCTAGAATCCTGCAAAGCTGGTGGGATTTCCCTTTAAGTGAAAGGCACAATAAGAAGATCTTTTGCAAGCAAAAAGCAAATTCTTCTGGTATGTGGAATTTCGCCATACAACATCTGAGTGAAGCACATGGAAGGAAAGAACATTCCTGTCAACGTTTCATAAGTTTTGAAACATCAAAAAAGAAGTGGCTTACAAAACCTGGTTGAGAAACGCATGAAGGCTGTCTGGATTAAAATAGCCCCTCATGTAAAACCGACAGCACAAGCCTGAGCCCTCCTTAGACGAAGACGTAACTCTCCTCACTCCTCACGTTTTATGATTTCGTTAGCGTGCCACCCAAGAGAAGCGCAGCCTTCACCACAGCCAGACCATCCACGCCCAGTGCAGGATGATATGTCTGAGCAGGCCGCAGTCTGAAAACCAACTCATGGTTCAGTGGCAGGAATTCTGGAACACTGGTTGGTGCTCATGTACACTACTGTTCCAAATGTCCAGATCACCTGTCCCAGTAATCATTTGTCCCATTTTACATACAAAAATAGCTCTTATTACATAAACTATTGATAAATCTTTCATCTATTATTTCAAGGATTTCAAGGAGTTTAAGCATTTTAGAATCATCTACAGCTCAGTAGTTTAACTTGGCTTCATACTTATCACCTGGAAGCTATGGATTTACACAGAACTACATATTGAACATCATATTTTTATACATTAATCTGAAAACAAATTGGTGTAACATTGTACAGTCATTGGTTTTGATTGGTGATTCTAACTGTAGGCGTTAACATTATTATATCCCACTGCATACAGTATTGAAGAATGTTTAATAATATATATTGTATAATGTGTAGAATGTTTTTATTACCATGAACAAATGTGAAAACAGGATTATTTTTTCTTGTTGTAGGTACATTTAGCTAGTTATGTGCAAAAGTGAATTTTGCTTCATTGTAGCTTTTAAAGTCTATAGTTTTTCCCTATTTGGCATCAGTGGGATTAGACTTGGGATAGACTGTTGTAGATAAGACTGTTAATATAAACACATGTTTCTGAGCATGTTATGCTGCAGCTGGAAACAGGCCTATTCTGCAATGGGAGGTACTGTGTGCTCTTATTAACCCATAATTTTGTTCCAAAGATTATGTAAAACACCTGCTCCAGTTTTATATCCCTGCTATGGCTGAATCTGGATGTCGGTTGTTTGACGCAGTTTAGCCTTAGTATATATCCAAATCTTTCAAAATGAAGCCTATTTCTGATAAAGAATGTGAGATACAGCAGATAACCATGTTAAGGAAACCAATCCACTGAAGCTGCCAGCTAGTGTTCTCTGAGCGTAGGTGTATATTTGTGTGCTAGCCACCCGTTTCTCACCCGAGTGGAAAAAGTTTTGCTAGCAGTGCCGAGTGTAATCCCGCAGGCTGTAAACAGCCTCGTTAGCCTAATTTTTTACAAGCTCCATTAAACAATAAGCGCTCTCTTCCTGTGCCTGGGTGCTAAATATACTTGCGGGCTCCCAAATGGGCTCACTACTGGCTGTGTTTTTACAAGGACACAGAAAAGACACAACAGGGACCCATCATCGATGTAATACATGAATCGTAGGTGTGGAAATGAAATTCCTCCCTTTAAAACATTAATTGCTTTTCTCAATACTGTTCATATAATGTTTTTCGTGCTGTTCCCACAACCAAAGGGTGGAAATACTTTGGAGATGGGCGTCTCTTTGGCATAGGCCATTGTGTACAATCTAAAGAGCAGTGCAAGAAGAAACATGATACTGTTGTTGACAGGAAAATTGTAATAAGGCTCCATCATGGCACAAGAGTATTACCAAATTCATTGACTGGTGTAAGAGAGTTTTCAAAAGTATCCATACTTATACCATACACTACTTCACATTAGTGGATTCTGCTTTTTTAAGGTAAATCCATTGATGGCATGTCAGTTGTGCATAAACAGCTTGTATAATCTCTATAGAAAAGCACTGCTGATAGAATGTAGTGTTCTTGGGCAACTACACATGAAACCAATGTCCTAGTGCCAAGAGATGATAATTCTAAATAATTACACTGTTCCCTCTGTTTTGCACTTCAGCCAAAAGGCCAGTGTAGCTACATGACATCTTATTATTTAGATTGCAATCTGTAGAAATGAACATAATTACTGACAGCAGATTGACTACATTAGGACAGGCGCTCAGTTTTGGGATAGGAGAGCTGTAATTTTTGTCAACAATGTGGAAGCAACAGTAGGTTAGTTGCAAAGCAGTGTGGTAAAAATATGTTTTAACAGAATTGGTGGTATGTGGAGTTCTCTCACTGATATCTTGAAAATGTGATTAAAACTAAGAGCTTGTTTCTCTTCTGGGAAAACCCTAAGAAGCCTGATTGGGTCATTTGGGTAAAAGGCTCCCATCTGCATGTTTTACATGATGTGTAAGTTGTTAAGTGGCTTATTTGTGGCATACCAGTAAAACGAGTACCATTTAACTAGTACATCACTCACTACCATTGCCTTACTGTGAAATAGTGGCATTACAGATTTTGCCAGGAGCATTGGAACACATGGAACAGACCTCCTGTCTTATAGTAGTTACATAAAAGAAATGATTATGGCTAGAAGTGGGTCATACTAACAGACTGCAAAATGTGGGCTTCAGGATCTAGCTAGGTTAGATTTAGCTTCATTATGACATGACAGTTGTATCTAGCTAGTGGAGATTTAATAAGTTGGATCAGAAAATTGGATCAGAAAGAATAAAATTAACAACTTGCAACTCAAACTGCACTGCACAATTAAACAGACCTAATCTGGTCAGTGTTTATTATATAGGGTGGCTGTTCTGCTCTGCTAAGAAAAACTGGCAAATCTAATTTTGAATAGCCTGCTGATAACCTACAAACCTGTGTGTCCATCAGGGTTCAGGTCTCAAATTTAGCTGATCAGGTTGGGCATGGGTACAGATCAAGTTGAACTTTTTCATACCAGTGCCAACCTCTAAGAAGTTAAAACTGCCATGGTTTATCACATGGATTTCACAAAGACTATATTGGAAACAATTTCCATTGACAGAGCTCCAACCCACTTTAAATATTGTTGTTTTTCAGTACAGTCATCATGTTTAACATTTTGATAACAGGCCATAACAATATATCTTGCTCTTTATTATTCATCATTACCATTGCATAGGGTTGTATTTCAAAGCATATGGATAGCTGGTGAATAATCAGAGAACAACCATTATTGTCCATGTCAATCTATAGCTGGACCATCTGGTCTATTAGTTGTGTGCTATAGGGTTCATGTCACCTTATCTGGCCAGATTAGGTGTCCTGTATGTGACCCACACGCCCCAGTGACCCTTGTCAGCACAAGAAATGCTGGAATAGACAGGTTGGCCCAGCAATGGCCAGAGGTGGGCCCTGTTCTTAATGACTCCTGTTTCCTGAGTTCAACTCAGCATGCAAAACAAGCTCTCACAGGTCAGTAAACACAGCAAAAACACCCCTTTTACTTGGCCTTAGTTTTTTTCCCAACAAGAGGCTGTGAAATACATGAATCTCTTTAAAAGGAGTTGTTTTGAAAGTGATGCTTTTGTTTTTCTTTTTCTTGACAGGGTTCCTCATCCCTGCCTTGCCTCCAGATCTCAAACTTTGGATCCGATTTACTTTTCACAGACGCTGTTCCTTATGCCCCAGAATCACTTTATTTTGCTCCTCACTTATAGTGTGGTGGAACATTGGATTGCTGTTCCTGCCTTAATAGTCCAAAGCTGACAAGAAGCTAAACAAAGCTGTTTCCACACAAGTTCTTAGCAAACAAAGATTCTTGAGAACATTGAGGCCCCCATTGACAAACACATAAACCCAGACTCCACACTTTAAAAGATTGCCTGGCTTCTGTGACCCAGACTGTGCCACGCCTAGCTCATCTACTCAAGATCGTGAGGGTGGTCAGTTAGCTGAAAGGCCTTGCAGAGCTGTCTTCCTTCCAAACTAAACCAACTTTCTTCATATGAGGAGAAGATGCTGGAATAAAGGATCCGTGTTATGTTTCGTTTCTTTTCCGCTTATATTACGTAGTTTAGCATTGACAGCCAAAGTAAAGATTTCAGCAGGAAGCTCAGCTGTAGGCGCAGCCATAATTGTCCAGATTTTTGTGGGGGATAAGTGAGTGTTTCTGTAGTGGTTATAAGGCATAATATTCTCTGGGTCTTATATTGGGGTTCACACTTACTAACACATAGATCACCTCATAAAGTGAATAGGTTCTAACGTTGGCCAAGCCATGTTCAGAGAAGCTTCATATATACAATATAAAAAATCCACATAATTAAATTCTTATGTATTAATCTGCAATGTTTTAATGTTATTTTGCAACAAACCTATTGTTAACGAGATACCTTTCTTTGTGGAAGAATTATTAGTTTTAAAAAAGGTATAGTTCTGATTCTAAAACTTGATTGATGTAGCCAAATGACAGAACATGACAGAACATGTCAGCTGGATTCTACTGTGATAAATTGTAATTTGTGAACTCTTGTTGTGCTCTTATAGACAACATTGCTTCACCATATTGTGTTTAATTATGGTTTCTCCCAAATTATAAGTTGCAAAATTTCTCATTTTTAAAGCACTTTGAATGACCACAGTATGAAGGGTGCTATGAACATTTGCCTTGACACACAGCAGGCCGCTGTAAACAGCAGTAACAAAGTTACTGATAATTTGATTATATCAGTTAAAAATAGCTGAGTTTACATTACCTCGGTGGAATGACCACTAGGGATCATGGCAGAAAGAGGTTAATAAAACTGTTGCACAAAATTATTACATTAACCGCATTTTTCTTATGCTTCAGCAATGTTTGCATTAAACCTTACAATGGTATGTGGCTGACAGAAACATGAAGCCGCATAAACATTGACATGGTGACTGCATTGCTGGTGAAAATGGATAATTATTAGAGGAGAGCTTTACAAGTGTAGATTGTTTGTTTATGGGGGAAAAGGTACGAAGACATGCTTTACTCCCTTATTTTTGTTGGGCTGGTTTGGAATTTAACAACAAGACATTTGGCATCTATGGCCTCCTCAAAAAGAGCAAACGTTAGAAAAACTTAACCCTCAACAGAGCTTTCCACTTACCAATGCAGTCTTTGTAGCGTTGCTGCTTATGGTTGCAGAATCTACCATTGTGGCTTTGCTGACATCTGTTTACTGCAAACATTTGAAAGTATCATTAAACTGTGGTCATTTATAGGGGCTCTTTTTGAGAGATCACTCTATAGAGGTCCAAGGAAACATAATTTGATTCACTCTTTCTGCTTGGGTTGGATGGTCCTCATTCTCCCCCACATCACTCAGTGCAGTGCTAGTCAACATCAGCATCTGTTAACTAATGTTATAGAGCCTGCAGTTAATGTTTTCCTTGAACCATTTCACATTGATTTCTAGTTATATTGTTCTAAAGACTCATTCCAAACATATAGCACTACTGAAAATATCAAACCTGCTGGTGAGCTGTATGTTATTGTGTTTGTGACATTGACATTCATGTAAGAAGGTATTGTCATATCGCAGTATTTCTTTGTAAGCATGCATGAAGTTACTTCAGTTCATTCTGCCCAGTGGAACTCTATGCAGTCAATGGAAGACAAGCACCTAAGCACCTTTATAGGAGTATGATGGAGCTTGACTTTCATGGCATGTGTCAAATATATTATCTCCTCACAGGAGCATTCCAGTGTTGGGAAGCAGGCACAATATAATGAAACACCATGTTCTCATATCTCCTGTTGTTTTTCGCATTCATCTGTCTCGCATTCCACAAATCCTCCTTGACTTCTTGTGGACAAGCTCCTTTGTTTAGAAGTTTTTATTATGACCACTAATGATGGATTTTTTCAGCCTTTTTTGTAGCATGAGAACGCCAAATGAGGTGAGGGTTTGGGCAAACGGGAGAACTCTTGAAACTATGTTCCAAGAACGTTTCTAAAGGGGAATATTTAACCATTGCTATGTCTGCTGTAAACATGTTCACTCGTCTCTTGAAACGGTGCTGCAGTAGTAATCTTTTTGTGTTACGAAGGGTGGAGCACATTTTGAAAGACTACAGCTGCTTCAGAGTGGACGCTTGGGAACAGGTTGTTGATGACCAATTAAGTTTAGTGCTAAGTCACTGATGCTAGCTAGCACCACATATGTTTCAAACATCCTCTATACCAGTGGCTAGTCATCAGAATATGTTTCTTTTACAGCCCAGATTCAGTTTTGTTTTTTTAGGAAAAAAGACAAATACACACTATGTAACACACGGGTGTGGTGCTAGGGGTTGCGTGTCATTGCTAGGGGGTGCTCAGAGTGAAAGTAAGAGTAATACTTTGAGTCAGTAGGTTCCTTATACACTTACAGTAATGCTTCAGTGTCTACAAGCATGTTTATATTGCCAGCAAAAGGACGTGCGATTAGTTCAGATTAGTTTTCTCTCCTCCCCATTTACTACCAAACATACGGTTTAATGGTGTAATCCTGTTGCTGGTTTACACCATTAACCAAAATATTGGTTAACCAAACATGTATCCTTGTGTCCATCCATATTTACCCAATTGATGTTTGGTTGTTTTCAGCCCAGCATTTTCATCCACAAAGGATGTCTGCAAGTTTTTATTCCAGTCAAACCAGAAAACAGCTTATTTGATTTTTCTTAAGAATTAATTAAACATTTATTTAGACATATGTGCTGAAGCTTTCTAGTGCAGTAGATCACCAGACTTCTCTGACTTCTCTGAAATATTCACAAGAGAAAACATCTAAATTATGATCTACAATGTGATACCAGTCGTTTAATTGTGCTGGCACTAAACTCCTTGGAATTACCATAGAGCTTTATGTTTCAGGACAGTTAATGTGGATATCAGACTCGGGATACCACAAAATAACTTTCACACCCTTCATGAACATCCATTCATTCTGGTAGATGTTTTAATCTCAGGAACGTGTCATAGCGATTGATGTGCCAAAGTCAGATTGTAGAAACATTAGTGCCCCAACAGCAGCGCTGACTGGCTTTCTCCCAATTAACCTGAACCTCCTATGAAAAAAATAAGCTGCATTCCAATGACAGCCATTCAGCACACATGAATATGATAATGCAATTACATTACTACAAGTATGGACCATTCTAGGACCTGCTATAGTCTAAAACAAGAAAATCAGGCCAAAGTTCCAACTGCAAGGCTGATGTGTGACTAGGGTGCTTTTTTAAGTGTTCATTTTCTCATTAAGTGGTGCTTTTTTGGTTTTGTTGTAACTTCAAATGATGACATTTGTCTGCACACTTAGTTTTGTGGCAATAATTTCAAATGAAGTGTTTTGGGGTTTTAAACTATGTTCTATGAAGTGATAAACAGTGTTTCAGTCATGCAACTCTTGGGTTGCACCAGTGAATTTGAGTCAACACGCATCAACACATCGCTCAGCACTTCTCTTAACATCTGCCTGTACTTACAGGGCAGCAAAATATTTCCATAATAGCTCGGGGTCTGTGACTTGATTAGTTTACATTACCTATTTCGACTATAACTTAATTATCCCCTGCTTACACCTGAACAAATGTGCGCACGGCACCTGCTTAAGCAAAGGCTTAGAACCATGTCTCAGTTTTGGAAAGGTCTAAATTGAAAACAGGCTGAGGGTGTTTTAAAACATCCCAATAGTTTGAACATTATAGGTGCTTTCCCACCTGTTATACAGTATGTTTCCATATCAGCGCTACGAGCCAGGACTATGAAGTCATAACGGCACGCTTGCAGGTTATACAAGCCTCTGTTAATGAGTTGCACGTGGGGGCGTGATCAATGATGTCTGTCGTTTGGGAGCGACTCTTGGGAGAGGGAGCACTCAATACCCCACACCTACCCCTCATCACCACCCTCATGTGCACACAAGCATGCACCAATTTATGCTTGCACATACGTACAAGATGCTAATGCACACATTGCTAATTCACCGAATTGACATTTTCATGCCCCGCCCACTAATACATTCTTTTGTAGCAGCTGAAAAGTTAGCAAAAATCCCATTACACCTAATAAAGCTAGGCTCGGATATAAACTATGCACTGTATTAGGGAAACCTCCTAGTTTATGCATGCATTGTTCATTTAATCAACTTCACTTATCATATAGGTGCAAACTTGTTATTCCACCTTTACTCTACTCATCAATGGTCAGGACCCCACAGGACCACCACTGAGCGTGTTGATACTAGACTGCTGATTGTTGATGCTAGACAGAACAATCCACCAATCAAAAAGATCCAGTCTACAGCACCCTGTGGACACTGATGAAGGACTAGGCAGCAGCAGATGAGCTATGGTCTCTAACTTTAGATTTAAAACTTGGGCAAACAAGGTAGGAGAGTCTGATAGAGTGGACAGTGAGTGGACACAGTGTTTAAAAACTCCACTGGCACTGCTTGTACTCTGTGAACACTGTGGTAAAACACATGCATCTGGGTTTGTGAAGTCCTGTCTAATCCTGCTTTATTAGACAGACCCCAGATCAACTATTAACATTAAAATCACAAAAAACAAGACATACTTTTATCTTTAAGCGTTTTCTTTTTTTTTAAATAATTTGTAGTGTAGTGTGGTGTAGTGGTTAGCACAGTCGCCTTACAGCAAGATGATCTGGGTTTGAGTACTTGAGTAGGTTTCCTCTGGGTACTCCAGTTTCCTCCCTCAGTCCAAACATATGCATGTTAGGTTGATCGGTCAGATGATGTGTTCAGTCAGAGTAAGTATCTCTATCTAGTACAAACAGGTTTAAGTCCAAACTACTCTTAAGCTCAAAAACTGCCATAAACAAGTGCCAGTGCTGATACCTAGAAAGAAAAGTTAGACACAGTGCAATACCTAGCAAGACAGGAATACCTACAGAGAATAGAATAAATACAAGACTACATACAGTATAAGTGCAATATTTATCCAGTGTTCTTAGAAGATCAAGTGCAATTATGGTTTATACCAATGCTTCAGTAGATTAGTGCTTATAAGTGCTTCCTAAAGAGATGAGTCTTCAGTCTGAGTTTGAAGGTCATTCCACCATAGGGGTGCCAGGACAGAGAAGTGTCTTGTCGCGTGTCTTCCATGAATCTTGAGGGATGGCGGGTCAAGCCGAGCCATACTTGAAGCGTGAAGGGCTTGAAGTGCAGATCACTTTTTGACAATTGTCTTAAGTTAATGGCCATGCAATGGATTGGCGACCTGTCCATGGTGTACCCCACCTTCGCCCGATGACGCTGGGATTGGGATAAAGTGGAAGATAATGATGGATGGATGGATTTTTCCTTCTTGAGCACCTACAGTATATAATAGCTAACATAATAGCACAAAATAACCCAGAATTTATGAGAGAGCCCCCTGGTGGCCATGGCACATTAAACAGTTTAAAATAGTACAACAGCCAACTGGAATATGCTGTAGCTAATCAAAACTAGTCAAGTAACAAATTTGCTGCTATTAACTGGATTACACAACAAACACAACATCCAGTTTATTGTGAGTGTGACCTTTCACACGTATAAGTAATTTTCTACATTAGACAAACTGAGCTCGTGCAGAACAATGCTTTCTAGGCCATGAATGCTCATGCTGGCCTAAATAACTAGGACCCCAATGCAAATGTAAAAATTAGATTGAATAACCACTGAAAATGTACATATGACTATTCAATTGAATAATTGTTCTTAGGCCCCTCAACCTTAGTATCATTATCAGCTCATCTGATTTTGTTGCTGCCGTTCAAATGGGATATGTATGATAGTTAGCTTTAACTTCCATAAATAAAAGAAGGCAAAAAAGCATGAACAGTTATGGCACTGAGACAGAGGTGTATTAAAAGAGCTCACTTTTTTTCAGTGTTTCTGACCCATGACCCAGCCCTATCATTACAAAAAGGTTGGATGTTGTTTTTGCCAGCATTCTACAAGGTCACACAACATCACAACTGTTGCCACAGACAACTCCAGTATAAAAGATGTAGCCTTTCTTTGACCTTCCTCTTGTATTATGGGGCCTAGGCCATTTTCCTTGGTTCAGTTTTAACAACAGCTAGTAACAAACCGTGTCTAATCAGGCTGTTGTGATTTTGGCCATATAATGCATCTCCCCAGCTGGTGTCCATGGTGTCTTTAAAAGTGACATTCACCCTCTAAATGGCTGTGCAGCTGCAACCTTTTCCCTGGACATCAAAGAGCAAGAATCAGAGCTGAGGTTAAACATCAATGTCAAGCACCTCCTTAAAATGCTTTGAATGTCAGGGTTATGCAAATATTTCCTAGTTGCTAGCTCTGTCATTAACTTCCACTTAGTCTTCGGCCTGGTTTAAAATCTAAAGGAAAAGCCTTTCTATCTATAATATATCTATTGTAGCTTAATGGTTCCATGCTTATTAGCTCAGAACCACTGAGGGTAAATATAACCACTAAAATAATTTTAATATTGGCAATGGCCAATAATAAAACTAGGGGAGCCTTAGTCTACTGGGCCCAACTAGAGCAGCTACAGGTTTAAAGCACACAATAATGGTAACACTTTTTGTTGCTATATTAAGCTATTTATATATATATATATATATATATATATATATATATATATATATATATATATATATATATATATATATATATATTATTTAAATTATAGAATGCATTTATTCAGGAGATTAAACTGTGTCAAAATAGAAATGAATGTGGATGTGGTTTTACATACCCACCTATCACGCATGATTTGGCGCTAGAAGGAAACTGCTGTTTTTATTTTTTTGGGGAGGTCATGAAAAATTTCATGTGTTCTGCTCTGATTTGTTGGTTTACAGCGAGACAGTGATGATCACACAGTTTGGAAATAGACACAGGAAATAAAATAAAATAAAATGTAAATTCAAGATTATATATGAGACATCTTGCATCTGCTCTTGTGTAAATAAATTAGATCATCATACTATTTAGTTAGCTATGCTAGTTACCTGGAGTCTGATAACATTATCTGTACTAACTACTTGCTTTCTATCTCAACATCCACACAAAGTGAATTTTCTTAGGAAGGGTATGAAATGTGTCAACAATGGCCTGGAACGGTAGTCACCGTCTTGTCACTGTTTGGCTTGGCTTGAATGTGGACTGGTGTATGTACAGATTGATTTACTACCCTATTTTGTAAATGTGGGATTTGTATTTAAAGGACAGCAGTGCTTGAGGTATGTGGTATGTTAGTTACTTCATACTAAACTCTACTTATTCAGTTAAATAAACAATAAATACAGCTCCATTCTGTGGCTCCTTGAAAGAACCATATAGAACTGGTTTTCTATCACAGAGAAGAACCACTTGACTAGGTAAAGAATCATTTATGCATTCAATTCTGTGCTTGGCTACTTTCGTGGTTAAAAAATGCTGTGTTTAGATACGCCCAGTCCTGAAATCCACTCTCTCCATGTTTGTCTTTAAAGTGCCGGACTCACACAGGACTCGATAAGTTCATAATTTTTGCTCCCTAATTCAGCACTGAAAACTGTAGTTGTCTTGTTTCCAAGTGAATTGGTAGCTAAAGAGGTTAACACCTTAAAGCTGAAGCAAAACTGTGGCTACTGGTGAATCTACTGTTTCTAGTTAGTCATGTAATCTCTGTTGCTGCAAACTGAACTCTGAGCTCTTTCTGCAGTGATAAGAAACATATTGACTAAATAATGTTACTGTTACCAGCAAGAACATGCAACTCTTCTGGACACAGTTTTAATAAGGTGGTTTCCTTATTGTGTGCCCAGTACTCTACTTAACTGCTTCGTGGGGTTTTGTTTAGGGGGTTTTAATTTCAAATGCAATTTCAAAGACATCTTATATTTTTCACTTTTATTCTTTTCTGAATAATACATTGTTGTGATGTAAACAATGTCACTACAAGTGGGTTCAGGACTTGTCAGAATTGTTCAAAGTGCTGTTGACAGGAAGCAGGTATCTAAAGAGTTTATTGCCTCTAAAAACGCAGGAGGTTATTCAAGAAATAGTTGTCTGATGCTTGAGATGTTGTTGTAGGTTTGAGGTAAAATTTAGGCTTGAAACATGTCATTCCATTCATGGCAGAGAGGCTCCTGTGATGCTTGTGGTCCCCAGTGAAAGTGTTTTTTTTTTTCGATTGACCACTATTCTATGATCATCAACATGACATTTAAAAAGACTGAAGACATGTTTACTGGTGGTTTTGGATAGTAAATAAAATGTATCTGTGTTGTAGACATTGTGACCCCTGGTTCTAATCACCAGCACTGTCGCCCTTGTTTTTCTCAGAACGCAGCATTTCACTTCAAACCTCTTAGAATGACTTTGTTTCTCAACCGTTCAATCATGTAGAATAAATTGCTGGAATTTCTCTTTAAGTCAGCATTTTGGAGTGATCACTGATAAAACAGCGGGGAGGTAGATCATAGGTCTGCCACTTTGAAGAAACTTGTAGAAAGGGGGAGAAAAACAAAGCAGGGAGCACATGATCTGGCAAGCTCAGCAACCACTGGCAAACCATTTAGACTTGAGTGATCAGGAATCCCCTTCTCCACAACCAGCAGCTTCCAATCCAACTTCCCACATGTCCAAGAACCACAGGGAGGAATGGCCTGAAAATGTCCGCAACAAAAAGAAAGAGTAACAAAGAACAGAAGAAAAATATGAAGCCGAAAGCAGTGTATTTTTAATTTTTTTTTGCCGAGACAAAATGGCCCAAAACATTTCAGGGTTCAATTGATCACTTCCTGTTGCTTCCTTTTTTGATCCCCTTTCTTCCTCTTTGATTCTCATGGAAAGGAGCAGAAAATGGGATAAACATCTTTCCCCTCTGGTCTTTTCTCCTTTACTGCACCTGCCACACTTCGCTTTGTCCCTCTGGAAGACGCGCCCATTAGAGGCGATTCGATTACACACAAACATGCCGGACATTTTCTGCCATTAACCGCTGGTATCCATTACAGCCCCTGAGTCCCCGCCTGAGCACAACCCCCCCTCTCGTTTTTGCCCCAACACGACTGGAGCGGCTGTGCGCTGCCTGCTGCGAGACGGGCTCAAGGGAAAGTAAAGGGAGGAGGGGGATTATGGGGATTTTCCAGACTCACCTGTCTTTAGCAGCTTTGGCTCTGCGTTAACCCCGGTGTCAAAAGCTGACTCGTGCCCCCTCCCGCGTTTCCCACGTTCCCCTCCCTGGGCTAAAGGCAGAATGGGGTGGGCGGTGGGACCGAGTGTGTGTGAATTGCCCCTCAGCTTTTCTCACTCCCAGCTCACAAGTTCCTATTAACCCCGTACAATCTGTCGACGGAACTTCCTGAGCCGCTTCCTGTCTGGAAGGGTGGGGACTCAAGAATGAAGCCTAGAATAAGATGAGTTAAACGAGATGAGGGACTCCAGAAAAGTAGCCATGTGTGCTCACGAAGTAAGTTAAAGACTGTTTTTCAAGGAATGGTGAACAAACAGCAGTCATCAAAAGAACAACCAGATTTTTTTAATAGTTTTTAATGCAGATGTTTTCTTTGTCATTCCCAACAACTTCAGATATTATAGACTAAGTCAATATCACACATATAAATATTTGTGATGGTCACTGTGGAGCACTCAGAATTTTGCTGCTATCATACTCTGTGGCTACCAAAATTGTTATAACTCGATATGTTATCCTTGATACATTTTTCATAGAAATTCTTTTGATTTTTTTATTACATGGTTAAAGCCATATTATTAACTATTATGCTACATGCAAGCTAACACTGCTGCACATGAATTGACATCATTTGACTGAATTGACAAGACAAGTACACATAAATAGGCCAAACGGACCGTCAGGCTTTATTAGTTGCTGTAGGTAAGTTGCTTTGGCAGTAATAGAGTATTTTAGGAGTATATCATTTACTGTGTTATAATATGTTAGTGGGGAATTTCAATTTTTTGATACAATGTCATTGCAGTGTGCAGGAGTTGAAACTTTGGGTCGCTGAAAGAATGGGTCGCTCTCAGGAGCATGGTGCCATGATAGGATGCCATTTGTGCAACAAGTCTAGTCATGAAAGTTCCTCACAACTAAATGTTCCACAGTCAGGTGGCCAGTATCCTCCAAAATCTGACTGACCACTTCACAATTTCTGGCATGTCATTGGCTTCTACTTCACTGTGGGGCAGGTGTTTGTGCCTTTAAGTGGAGAGTTGTTTGGTATAAGGCTGTAAAACTCTTACCCTCCTGCGGTCCTCTCCCCTCACGTATTTACATTGGGGTTCGATCGTGTGTAAGGAGAGTGAAAGAAGAGTGAAATGGCTATCAGCGATCAGAGGAACACTTCACCCAACCACAACTCCCCTTACCCATTTGCAAATTGTCATCATCATCATGAGTAGCAATCAGCATTGCACTGCCTGCCCTCTTTTTTCTAGAAAAGTAACTTTGCTTATTGTATTTAAATTCAAGAAAGTATTGTAAACAGAGAATTACCAAGCAGCGTTTGTATTATCTTCTTGAGCTCTTTTTTTGGTTAGGACTGAACTGCAGGCCTCACATCAGCCTTATATTGATATCCCATAGCAGAAATGAGCAGAGGTGAGGTTTCATCATTTTTTATATTTATGGGACAAACTGAAGGCTTAGATCTTATTGTCGTTATTTACCATTGGTGACAGTGCTACCTTTGACTAATGCCAAACAATATACAAAGTTAGCATGCTAACCCATCCTAAAAGTTGGCATTGGTGTTTTTAGGGATTTAAATAAGCTTTATTTTTAGGAGTCGTTTTGGGGTTTTTTTTTTATATATATATCTGTATATCTGTACTTGAACGAAGCAGTGAACTGATAGGTCATGGTTGTTTACAAATATAAAATTGGCCCACATTTAAGCAACTGCACCTAAAACAAAAGTGCCATATTTAATGTTAATGAACTAAATGAGCTTGCTGCCAGCTAACCACTTTCCTAAAAAGCCACTAATAAAAGGCAGGCAGAGGCAATGGAAACCACAAAGTTGAACATACAAGAGCAGGCAGTTTCTCCAAGCACTCCTGTGTGAGTCTGTAAATAAGTGTGCGGATAAATGTGACTGCACATTCATACCCAAACACGTTATGTAACATGTAGGCCCAACGTTGTGAACCATACCTGTTTGCACATATGTACAGGTCAGACAGATCAGCTTGACTTTTAGAGGTTGACTGCTCTCCAACCATCTGACCCTGCAGACCACCCTCAGACATGGCCATCCCTGTCAAAGAGCCGCAACATAACAACATGTTTTGCCAATAGCACTCTGACCAAGGAGAGACAGATACAAAGAGAGAGAGAGAAAGACAGAGGGAGATTGGTAACAGACTGACTGTGTTGTGGACTTTCTCCTAATGGACAAAATCATCAGTGAATATTCAAGCATTCAAAATGGTTTGGCTGAACCTTTTTTATATTAATCTTCTTGATTTTCAATTCCAACTTCCAAAATATCTTGAGACATGAAAACATGTTTCCTAATAAGAATATGATATTACTGCATCTTACTACACTCTTACTATAACTACATCTTACCATAACTTCTACTAAGCCTTACACTCCTTTCTGTCAGTGCATTTAGCTTCTTTAACCCTCTCAGGTCATATAGAACATCAAAGAATATTGTACATAAAAGCATAAATCTTGGGAACACTGCATGCTAGAGACTTATTTTCCAGAAGAGTAGCAATTTTTCATTCTGTTCCAGTGCAATCATATCCCTCTTAGTAGCATTGCAATCCAGATTGAACTGCTCCGGAGGTTATAGCAATGCCAACGTTAACTCTAGTTGGACTTAGATCTGTTATTTACAAGAAGCTAGAATAGGCTGTTGGGGCAACACTACTTCTTCATTCTTCATGACTTAACTCAACACTACAGTGATTCACTATCATCTCTTAAGGTTAGCTGATTAGCATGTTAACTTCAGCTCTGCAATAGATATCTCTGACATATTATAAAAAACGTTATTTCTGCACCTCTGGATAGATTCGGGGTTAAATTCTTACATATTACACCATTGACACTTGTCACAATGTTCTTTTCATCAAATGCTGCTGCCTTTGTCTGCAAATGTACCATTGGTGATTGTGGCAAAAGAGATCCACTGAGACTTCATCTGTCCACTGCAATTGCACTACTCTCAATATTGAGCAATATTTAATCAACACAACAGGATAAACATCAATGTTGTTTCATGCCTCCAAATTTGATTCATGAAAATGTCTTTACTGTAAATCCAAGCTATTTGTTTTTCCCCATGCTTTGGCCTGGCTTTAGTCTGTCAATCATTTGAGCTACTATTCAAAACCAAAAGTGAAAAAAGGAAGAATGAGATTTAACACAGTTTACACACATACAGTAGTGTGTAAAAGTCATTCAAACTGTTTTCATTTGTCAACTGTTTAATTTCACTTGAAAGAATTATGATCCCTGTTCAAGTCCAATGATTAGCAGCGGACTGTCTAATAAAAATAAATGTAGCTCCTTAGTGTCACATTTGGTATCCATTTACTCTGGACACGACCTCTCTCACGACTTTGAAGTTTTAGGGCCCCTTCTGTGTCACAAAGAAGATCAAAATGCCAGGAATGCAATCAGAACAATTTGTCCTGGTATTCATTTTATTTTTACACCTCACTGACTGGACGTGCCAGCAGCCAGACCCGGGGAATCGCGGAAAGTCTGCTGCAACAAATTATTTGGAGTGGTTGAAAGCATTTGCCATCAGTGAATAAAAGGAAAAAGGGTACATGTTGGACTAAAGGAAAATCCTCACACAGTAAAGGCATTTAGGCCAGGCCAAGGTGGTGGAAATACCCACAGTGCATTATGGAGCACGGATGCGCCCGCTTCTCTTTTAAAGCCTAGAGTTTATTTGGTAAGATCAGCACAAACCAGGGTTGCGGCCCGAGTCTTTGATTCTTAAGTCAGCCATATAAGCTTTAAATAGCTCCAGTAGACTCTTTGATCTGTGTCTTCTCTTGAGATGGAACCTCGTTTGTCATGTACGCATATGTTTCTATGCTTTGGTTATACCAAGCTAAGACACTCTGCTGGGATTTTTTGGCACATGCCACTCTAGGGTTTCTAGGCTAGCTTTGATTTTCCGCTTGCCTGTTGCCTAAATCTGCTACTTACAGCCACTCACAAATTCCAGAAAGCCTGGAAGGAAAAGACCTTTATGGGTCGCTTTTTCCCATTTCTTATGTGATCTTAACACTTAATCTTACGTAATGTACTGTCTGCAATACATTTAGAGATTTTGGCTTTGTCTCCTTTGACTCATTAAAAGCTGTGCCCAGAGTAGCTGAGCCACATGCATGTGTAAGTTGGCCATAATAAAATGGATCAGCATGTGGAACTAAATCACTAAATGAAAGAAGCACCATGCTGACTTTATTGTTCATTATAGTGTGATATTGTCAAAGCAACCCACGCATTCAGAATGGAATTCATATTGCTACGGAAATTCTTAATATTGATTAGCTTAAACAGAGCAGAGTGGAAAAAGTCTAAAGGATCTCATTCCAAAACAAATTATAGACCAGTTAGTGGGAGAAACATCAATAACATTCAAGGATGCTCTAAGAAAATCTGAAAGACTTAAAGGCCCTTATAGGGAAGGTTAAAGAACAGAGAAAGAAACTGAGGTTATGATGGGAAAGACCTCTAACTTTACCATTGATGAAGAAAATGTCTGCAAGTGGTGTCCTGAGATACTGGCGATCTCCAATTTTATAAGTAGAAGGGGTGGTAATAAAAAAACTGTAGACATAGACAAAATGATTGATAAACCTGTAAACAGCTAAAATACAGTTGTGACCCCTTCTATGTCCAATACATTAGGACAGGGCCCCAAGTTCTTTTATTCTAAATTTTCCCAATAAATGTATTTTATACTGTTTAATACAATACTTAAAGTAATCTGTTGTGGAATGTTTCCAGAAATTATGAGACTAAGAATAAAATAAATGTCTTTTATTACAAAATAAATTAGTTGCTCTGCCTTAATTATTGTTTTCGGTACACACAATAGACCCTAAATGCGCATATAAAATGAAAGCTGGAAAAAAACAAGGAAAAGAAAACACCAATATATAAAGATTATAAGGTTATACCAAAATCCCTAACACAATTACAAAAGCCGGAAGGATAATAAATAAAAAAATAATAAACCCCGTTACAGGCCTGATAGCTGAATTCAATTGTCTGAGTACTCACAGTCCACTTTACACACAGTCTGGCGGAGAAAGAGAAGGGGGGAAAAGGGAGGGGCCTCACGGGTGGCGCTGGACTTGAGATGAGGAGAGCGAAGGTTCTGGAATCTCGAATTTGATTGACACTTTAGTCAACGAATTAAAATGAGACGAAAATGTTTGGCAGGGACGACATCCAATCAGAAATTATTTAGTTTTATGAAAGGCAGGGGCAATTTCCAATCCAATCATAACTACTTCGCCATGTATAGAGAGGTGTGACAAGCCGGGTAACCATCAATCAAACCCGTGAAGACCATACAAGCCTGTGAACTGTCGTTACTCATGATGGCACTAAGTTATCTAGACATTGTCAGCAGAGAGAAAGAGGGTTTAGCGTTTGTGTTTAGAGAAAATACCCTAGTCCTGAAAGCAGACCACCCTGTACGTTTCAGAGCGTGTCCTGCTGTAAATGCTGTATTAACTCAGTAAGGTGGTGTTAATGGTCACATTTAATGTTAATGAAAAGCTATATGTGCAGGGCAGCATCTGCATTTGATTATCATGTCCCAAATCTCTCCGCACACAAGAAACAGATCAGGTAGTTTTATGTATAATTTATTATTGCCTATATAGTAAACACTGTGATCTGGAGGTGTGGCAGTTTTTCACTCATTGAATTACTGCTATGCTAACATTTATTTGAATGGCACAATTAAAAATATTTTCATAGTAAAAAGTGATAAAGGCAATTAATGTAGATCAGTTAATCACAGAGCATGTAATTTAATTAGATTGACAGAACTAGTAACAATTATTAAATAAATTATAGATGAATAAAAAGGTGATACATGGATAAAATAACAGTTTTAAAATAATCAGTTACTGAAGACCTTTGTTAAATCTTTGTTGTTTGTTAAATCTGTTTGTGTGTGTAGTGGTCTTTCAAACATGAATAATATTCCATAACTGGTTAATAAATGTTTCATTTTGTGTAAGTATATATAATGACTTAAATAATTGAATGGAATTGAAGAAAAAGCATTTACACTGAATCGACTGTAGATTTAGTCAACTATATTCTTATGACAATTAGTCGACAAAAACTAGACTAAAACTAAAAACAATTCAGATGACTAAATTAAGACTAAAACTAAATCAAAATTTGCTGTCAAAATTAACACTGCTTTATTAGATTAAAAATCACAGCTTTAAGATTTTTTTTTGCCACATCATTAAAGGGGTTAAGGGGGTTAAGGGGGTACATTCAAAACAAATATATGAAGCATTTCCTTCTCTGCTGATGTGCACTGGTACTAGTTTCATAGTGGTCTTGTTGGAATCTACAAAGAAACCATTCGCCTCCTCCTGCAGCCAATAGAAAAGGCAAAGAGCAGTTCACATTATGGTTGTGGATGGCTTACTAAGCAAATGTACAGCTGTTCACAATTTAAACACTGAACCCCAGGAGAAGAGAGAGAGAGATGGAGAGGGGGCTAATGTCCAACTTTACCCACACTGGCTCCAGCGGTTCACATATGGTTTAGTGGTTTGGAGTAAACGGTGGAGAGATGGAAAGACATAATGGAAGCATGGAGACACTGCAGGGTTTGCTGGTCCTCTGAGAGCAAAGAAAGAAAGGATACAGGATGCAAGGAGGTGAACGCATGCTAAATCTCCTTCTAACTTTCCTTCTCTCCCTTTTTTAGTCCGACCCAAGCTTTAGTTTAGTTTTTACATACATGTAGGTCCACAGTCTTGTTTAACTGTCTTAACCAGGCTTTTGCATTGAACCTGTCTATTGTTCTAGCTAAACGTTATTGTGCATATGCCAAAGGTGAACTCTTTAGGGCTATCTAGGCCTTCAGTGAAGGACTGAGGATTTTAGGGAATCCAAAATATACATGTCTGTTTAAACACAAGCCTTTTATTCAAAAGGCTTGTGTTTAAACATTACAAGCATGTCAGTACAATGTTTGTTCACTGTAAAGTTTTGAATGGAAACACAACGCTGACCAATCAGCAGTTGTTTTTCTCCATGGTGTCTGGGCAAAAAGAGCAAAGCAGGGATGTAACACCAAATCTTGGGGGCACAGTAATGTGATCAGACTGCCCCCACATGCAAGAAAATAAATGCATAAAGTATATGTAAAAGTATGTAATATTTTTATGTTGCTGTTTTTCTTTATAGGATTGTTTGGTATGATTGTAAACAGCTGACAATAATGTAAGTGTTATGTAAGGAAAAAAACTAAAATATATTTCTTGCCATTTTTACTAAAACTGCTCAACAAATGGTTGCTTGGACATTGGTAGACCTATCAGCCGCTTATTTTGGTGAGTTGGCTTTGTCTCTTGTCTTAAGCTGCTTCAGTGAAGGAAGAGGTGCTTCTCTCTCTCTACCTGTGGCTTTGGCTGCTTCTGGATCTGACAGTTTGGGTTTTACAGGTTAGCTGCTGAGCTGAGACGGTTTCTCTGTGTTATTATCGCAGAAACGGTGTCTAGCTGTTTACCCTAGCTGTTGTTTCAATACTAACTTGAAACTTATCCTCTACTTCTATATTAGATTGGGCATGTTACCAAGGACTGCAAATGAAGCTAATTACTACTTGGCTACATAGCTACACTTCAACCACAATAACATTAGGTACTGGTGGGGATGCGGGGGCAACTCACAGTCTGACACCCTTGTAGGGTGGCTAGGAATTCAAGAGCTGAGAGGAGCTGGTGAAGCATTAAGCATCACCATAGTTAGGATCTGGCACTGGACTCTGGCTGTATGGCAAGACATGTTGGAAAAGATTCCAGGGCAGGTTAGTGCCTCATTCTTAATGTCATTACTGACTATAAAACAATAAAGCAAAACAGCTAAATGTATTTTGACTTTAATTAGAGTTTTAATGTAATAGGCAGCTCTACAATATTTGAAATCTGGCAGCTTTTCAACAACTATCCTGAGACCCACAATATACCTTCCACAATTCTAATTTTAACTTTGGGAGGTGGGTGGTCCCCCTTGCAAAGCCCTAAATTTGCCTCTAAAGTTTTATTTCCACAGAGGCTTTTACATACGCAAGGTACAGTACAGAGGCATGATCACAATAAACAGAGGTTACCATGAAGCCAAAGCCCTAAATTTGCCTCTAAAGTTTTATTTCCACAGAGGCTTTTACATACGCAAGGTACAGTACAGAGGCATGATCACAATAAACAGAGGTTACCATGAAGCCAAAACATGAGCTAGACACCCAGCAGGCATATTCACAATGTTAAAGTAAATCTACCATCAAATTACTTCATTTCTTCTCTGTTTATATTTCGGTACACACACACACACACACACACACACACACACATCCACATGCTCACACACACCCTGACTAACATCCATGTACTTGCTTCCTCCCACGCCTCATGGACAAAGAATTCCCCTTCGAGTTCTGCTCACATAGCAAATCTACATCCACTCCTTATGCGTCATCTGTACATGTGTGTGCGTGTGAGAGAGAGGGAGAGAGAGAACGAGAGAGAGAAAGAGAGAGAGAGCTGGAGGTTCCACTGTGGCCACTTTCTCACACACACCCTAAACCTTAAGAATGGTAACTAACACCAGTGAACTCAGGAGTCTGAACATTCCACTGTATGTTCCAGTTAAACTCTCCATATCTCAGCTTTAGGGTACTCAGTCACTGGGAGGTGAAATTACTGAGCAGCAGTCTAGATTTACTGTAAAGAAACACAGATGACCCATTTCCACTGGATTACTTACTGTTTCACGACAGGCTTACAACAGGGCGAGCCTGCAGGTGTGGATAAGAAGGTACGGAAGGCCTCATGTGCAAAAGACCACACAACAGCAAATCCGAAAACATGACAACATTAACAGCACCCCAGCCAACCAGAAACCTCGAGAGGAAATATGAGCACTGATGATTTTAACACCTGTTTTCATGAAGGACTTGGATTTGCTTTTTTGTTATTTTGAGTTTACTAAGTTGTTGTGTTGAGTTTGCTCCTGTGGTTTTGAGCTTGTTGTTGTGTTTTCAAATTGGCTGTTGTGATTTTTGGTTTGTTAGTTTGATTTTTTTAAGACTTTCAAAGAAATATGTACATAAGTGAATAGGACTACAGTGTTTTCTTTATTTAACACAGAACATTAAACAAAATAAGCTAAAAGAGGTTAGTTTTAGTGTTAAGAAATTCTATTGATTACACTTCTATTGTTCTATTGTTCCTATTGATTATATGAAAGTTGCTTCTGTAGAGCTGATATGTAGTGTTCTTTACATTGGAATGATATTTGACCTATAACAATTTTAGTATAAAGACCCGATATCAGTACAATGTAATTTACTTCATAACACACCTTGTGTCATCTTGTCCATACAAACATAAGCTGTTTATAAATACTTAAGTATTCCTTTGAAAGCTTGTTAGTCAATGCTTATGTGTTACAAAGCCTGAATGTAAGTCACCCTTTGAATAAAATATTACCATCTTTATGAGAGTTTTTTATTTATATGTATTACATCAGCTACGTACTGGATTATAAGACCTACACCACAACTCAGCAAGTAAACAAAATAGAATTAAATAACACTTTCAAATAAAAATGACATTTATTGGAAACAACTGGGAGCTGGTGGGGGACCGTTAGAATGTCCCTGCCCAGATCCCCAGAAAAACTTGAGCTGAAGAGAAGACTAAACATATAAGATGAGACATCAAAATTATTAGGACTTGGCAGGGGACGATCACAACACGGTAAAGACGTGTTGGGGAAGATTCCAGGGCCCCCTACCTTAAAATGAAATCATTTAGGGTAAAAAGTCCTCACAGCCTGAGTGAGGTAACCTGGTATACAAACACACACACACACACACACACACACACACATACACACACACACACAGACATACAAAACATGCCTTGTCCAATGGAAACACTCATCATAAGAATCTCACCTTCTTAAGAAGCAAGTTAATGCTCTGTGACCTTTAAACACACAGGTGCTTGTCCTTTAGACCACAGATGACCTAATGTTAGGTGGACATTAAAGAGACCCCCTAAAACAACATCAGACACAGCAGTGCAGCAGTGCAGTAGGATTTTTAAAACACAGTGTCCACTCACTGTCCACTCTTTTAGACACTACTACCTTGTTGATCCACCTGGTAGACAGTAGCTCATCTGTTGCTGCATAGTTATACCTGATGGTATACACACGCACACACACAATATATATATATATATATATATATATATATATATATATATATATATATATATATATATATATATATATATATATATATATACACTACTGGTCAAGTTTTAGATCACTACCAGTCAAAAGTTTTAGAACAGTTCTAGAATGTCTAAATGTCTGTCTGGTAGTGTTCTAAAACGTCTGACCGGTAGTGTTCTAGAAAGTTTGGCTGGTTGTGATCTAAAACTTTTGATTTATAGTGTACTTAAACTGACTGGTAGTTATCTAGAACGTTTGACTGGTAGCATGTATATATGTGTGTGTGTGTGTGTGTGTGTGTGTACGAGTGTGTGTACGAGTGTTATGGAGCCTTGTTGAAAGACAGGTTAAGTCAAGAGTTAAAAGCTCTGACGTACGACCTGGCCTCTCGTCTCATTCATCATAAAAAAACTGAAGCCTCCACCTTAATTTAATTTCCTTCTGCGGGAGAAAGATATACGTCGATGAAAAAGCCATGAGAGGAAGAAACAGAAGGAGAGATGGAAAAATAAAGAAAAAGAGGCATGAGGGGTAGCGGGAGAAGAGGGTCACATGGTAGAAAGTTCACCATTCCATCTCAAGCAATCACTACTGTCCTGACTAAGAACAATTGTGGTTGAATTTGTTTTGCTGTCTTTCAAAACACTTGTTTCAGGAGATTTTCTCGTAGCGTAGACCACTATGTTCAGTGTCTGGATTGTTTAAGAGAAAGAGAATTGTGATTTGTGATTCCATCAGCCTTGTGCTCATGCCAGGAGGATGTGGGTTCCCTCTTTTAGTATCAGTCAGGGATGAATATGATGGGCTGAAAGTAAATATTTCATTTAGAATGTCCTCCATGATTACTGGCACCTAAAAGAGCAGTAAAAACACCAAGACAACGTGTCATTTTTTATTTAATGACTTAGACTGAAAATAAGAGAGCAGTCTAGCTTTTAATGGATGTGAAATTGATAGTACTAGTAGTCTGTTTTGTCATCTTTATCAATGGCTGCAATAATTGTGGAGGGCACAGAAAAACATGAGCAATGAGCCCAAAAGTCAGAGCCTGTTATGGTATGAGGTCAGTGTGTTGGTGCTCTTGGAAAGGTCATTTCCATTTCTGTGTGCAGCATTAATGCAGAACAGTACACTGAGGTCTTAGTACAGCATATCATCGCTGTCCAATGAAATACAAGTAGCTCCAAAATTGTAACTTAACAGGAGAGACCAAAAACACACTTTACTTTCAAGTCAAAGGAACCTGAATTTTTAAAGCTATTTTGGAGCACTCCTATTGGTCCATTTATCATAAAATTTTCACACAATGTAAACGACCACTGTCATGTTCAAATGATGTAGAAAGCTCAAAATCTCAGTTTTATTGGACAGCAACGATATCCTGCTCTCAAGAAGATGTCCAGGGAAGTCCAAGTATTTTTCTACAAGACAATGCAAAGGCACATGCTGCACACATTACAAAGGCTTGGCTGCAGAAGCAGAGGGTACTTTTACTGGAATGACCAGCATGTAGTCCCGACCTGTCCCCAGTAGAGAATGTGTGGAGAATCCTGAGCTGTTGAACACTAAGATATGTTTTCAAAAAGAATGGTAAAAAATAACACCTGAAACATTTTATCACTTTCTTGGTGATAAAATGTCTTTGAAAAGTTGTGAGAAAGAATAGCAACATCCCAACATTTTTAGAAGGTCCTGCAGGCCTGATGATGTTGACCAAACAAAACATTAAACAACTGAGGCTAAAAGTGTCTACAATTAAATAAAAGTTAAACACAGTTTATTCCATGTTGTCCAACCTTTTTTCAGATTTGGGGTTGTAGAACATAGAGGACGGCAAAAGAAGTCAGTATATGACTGACTGCAGGTACATTTTGTGCGTGTGTGTGTGTGTGTGTGCAGCCATGTGTGCATGCACGTGAGTTGTATGTACACCTGCTATATGCTGGAATAACTATTGCCTGCTGCATGTTTCAGAACACCTGGTCATCTATGATCTCACACACACACACACACCACTCAAACATGTAAAAGCAAAGCTTGATTTCCTCCGTGGGTCCCTGCGGAACATCGTGTCTAGTTTTTATAACTCTAGCTTTCAGGGTCACATGAAAAATCACATCAGAGTTACAAAACCCAGACGTCCTGTGAGAAAAAAAATAGAACTGAAAAAAGACTCATTGCCTAGTGTGTCAACAGCAGCCTCTAATGCTGCTTCATGTTCTTCATTTCAAAGGTTACACATAGACCTGGGTTTCCCCAGACTGCTGCCTGAGGGGTCTTCATATATAGAGGACGTGTATAAACAGAAACAATGGCACATGAGAATAAGTCACAATATGAACCCTAACACAAAATGTTCACACCTACCTCGTTAGTTCCGACTTTATGGTACAGTTTAAGTCTGTTTGGCTTTATTGACACCTGGTAAGAACATACTCCTTAGGTGTTCGGATCATGAGTGGACATAGCTAAGTGCAGGTGCGAACACAGGCCTGCTGCCAGAACTTCATCAAAAATGTGGCATCTGAAAGCCATGGAGGAAATGAGGGAGTGGCAGAAAGTACAGAGAAAGTAAGTCAGAAAAGAGGTACTAAACTCTCACCGGGGTGGTACCTCAGGGGAACTTCTACAGTACCTTTAGTTAGAGAACAAATCGGTACCATCTTATGCAAACTCCATTGACTACACACACTGTCTTGACTGTGGCCTTTTTATTTTATTGTTCTGTGTTAAACAATACAAATACAGATGTTGCTTGGGGAAACAGGTGGACTTCAAAGCCATTGTAGGAGCTTACTGTTGGAATTCCAGCACTTTACTCTGTGGCAAGATGACGTCACCTTGTAAAACATTCTTTATTGCCCGCCTGTCAGCAAGCTTGGCTCATGCTTACACAACGCACAGGGGGCTGAAATGGTACTCAGAAACGTCTACTCTATTGCATGCAAAGGTGGGTTTGGTCTATCAACTTGTTCTACCTGACTTACGGACTCTGGTTTACTGATAAACCGACACCATTGTAAGTGTGGAGACCAAACTTGTAGCAAGATGCTGCTTTGGTCGCTAACCATTCAGAACAGAGTGGGTAAGCTGACCAATCAGTGCACCCTGGGCTTATCGGGTGACACAGGAACTCTAACACAACAATTCAGGTAGAGGATACAGATGTACAATATGAGAAAAATGTTGTGTTTTGGGAAAATCTATTCAGGCTGAGTTCAAAAACAAAATTTTGAACGCTGAAAATGAGCATAATACTGTGGTCTAAATGAAACAACAGCTTTGGTTTGATCAAACTGATCCCTTGTCAACTTTTCTGTTTGAGGGTGATTTGTTAGAGGAGGTGAAAACACTACCATCAGAAACTGTGTGCATGCCAAATAAACAGAAAGAGATCCCCTCAGCAGGTCAGTCTTGGTTCACTTGGCTTCTCTGTATTCTGGTGCAGTGTGAGTTCACTACAGACCAAAGACATGTAAACAGACCAAAGTCAGAATTAACTGTTGTCTGCTTTCTCCAAAATTTCTTTGGTTTGAAGATTTTCAAACGGGGCTGAGGCACATTTGTAACGATTATAATATACAATTTACACGTTTTACTGCATGCATACATTATTTTACATATCAGTTTCTCTGATTGTAAAAGCAGTAAGCCACTTAATGCTGCTTTGAATTGTGTACAGCCCCATAAATGACATGGGTTATTGCTCTAACATAGAAAAAGAGAACAGCATGATTCAGAAAGTTTAATAGACACTATTACAGATATCATATGTCATAAAATCTGTGCAGACAGTTACTCATCAGACTTTTGTTTACCAAACCAGACCTAAACTTTAACAGTGTATCATTTTCTGCTTTGGTGCAGACCAAGCAAACAAAACAGGCCAAAAGGCCGCTTTATAATCATTTCAAACAGGTGCTAATACCAGTTATGAGCACAGACTCTGTGGACACAAACCATACATATAATTGGCTGGCTAGGATCTCTGGCATAAAGGCTATTTGTTGCAATTACTCAGTGTGAAGTAAGGTGTGTAATGTAAGGTGTTCGAGGCTAGTTCAATGGTCAGTGTAAGCTGATGGGCTGGGGGTCCATCCCTCTCAACTGGAATTCCTTGGCCAACCCAGGCGCTGCCTCTATAACCAGATTGCACAAGTATTGAGATGAGTAAACTGAGAAAAGAGAAAGGTGATTAAAGGCAATTCCTGGTCGTTTGATGAGGGATTTGGGTGTCATTCAGCTTCACCACCCAAAAATGTCTGGTCTACAGTGGTCTGGAGCTCAGAAACTAACCAATAATTTATTTGGTGAGAGGGGGGCCACCAACAGATAGACTACAGTTCGTAGATTTACACATATATAGAGACGCTTGCGGTAGGTAGACCTCATAAAATAGCTAGTAAATAGATGCAGGAAGATAATTTGTAATGAAGACTGATGAGTGTGAAATGTTCCAAAACAAAAAGCAAAACTCTCCAAGGAAAGCGTCTCTAAAATGGTAACTTTATAGGAAACCTCAAAAACTTTATTTTTAATATAAGGTAAAGAGATTTTATTCCAAGCCATTTTGTACCATTTCTGTTCCTTCATGATGAAATTTTCCCACTATGTAAATAGCAGCTGCTTTGCTCAAAGATAGAAAAAGAAGTTTTGTTTTAGACAACGATGGTATGTGGGTGTTAATTTAATATGGTTTGATGGAAATTTCTCCACTAATCATCCTTCCCTCCTTCCCTCTTTAGATGACCTCATATGTTCAGTCCATCACTACTGATTAGCCTGACACTCAGCAGATCTCTCACATTGGCCTTGGCCTGAACTAACTGTAAGTCTTGAGCTTCAGCTATTGAACTTTAGGGTTAGGGTTAATGTTCTGTATTGACAGAACATGTGATGCAGGAATGTAGACCAGGCTTACACTGTTGTTGCTCAGGTTTAAATAGATGTAGATGGCATAAGGGGTCATTTTGTGTGTGTTTTGAGAAAATAAACTCTCTCTTTCTCAGTTTTGTCTTTCACACATTTTCTTTTTCTTTATTTCTCTTGCCTCTTTTTCATTCTCTGTCTCAAAATCTTTATATCTGCTTCTTTCCCTCTCGCTCCGTTTCCATCTTTTTGTCTCTTTAATTTTTTTCCAGTTTCTTCCTTTTTTTTTTACTCTCCCACACACACACTCTCTCCTCTTGCTGTTTTTCTTCTTTTTTAGTTTCCCTCTCTCACCCACACCCATGTTTCTCTTTTTTAGTTACTTTTTCTTTCTCTATCTCCCTCTTTTTCTTTCATTTCTTACTCTCTCTTCCTTGTCTGTATTTCTTCCCATCTTTGAGACTTTCTTTTTTCTCTACAATTTTTGTCATTCCCTCTCATTCTTCCTCTATTTCTCTTTTGCCTCAGTACTGTTTTCTTACCCTATTTCACGTACACTTATTCTTTTTGTCTTCCTGCCCCTCTCTCTCTCTCTCTCTCTCTCTCTCTCTCTCTTTCTCTCTGTCTGTGTCTATATCACATACACACAATTAAGCAAATAATGTGTCTATCCAATAATAAGGGGCTCCCTGGCTGTTTCTGTAAGGTCGCTTTTATGAGAGATAGGCCTTGGTTGGGTATATGTGTGTGTGTGCATGTGTGTGTGTGTGTGTGTGTCTGTGTTCTTCTGTGTGTGCTTGTGTGTGTGTGTTGTAGAGGGCGGGAGTTTTAAGCCCTCTGGACTTGCTATTTGAGGTTATTTGTGTTAGACATACACATGTGCACACACGCCCAATCAACAGTGTTTGAATGGAGGAGCTGATGAGGTGCTAAAGCTGCCTCTAATAGCTGAACACCAATACAGCTGAAAGAGAAGTGGGTCAAACTGTTTCTCCCCAGAGGGCACTAACACCCCCCACCCCACCCCCACCACACACACACACACCTCTTCTAACACACACACACACACACACACACACACACACACAAATAGACACACAGGGAAAAAATCCAGCACTAGAAAAAATAGAAACTATGTCATACCATTCCTATCGTTTGAACTGGATGTTTGTTGATGGTCCCTTGACATCATCCTTTGCTCACGTGCCCGTGTCAGTGTGTGCTTTTGTTCACTGACTGTGTGATGGTTCAGTGCTATTATGTGCCTGTCTGTGCTGACTAGGCAGGAATGATGATAGCACTCAGATGTGGGTAAGTCTGAATTAGGGAAAAGGTCCTCCCTCTCCATCACGTTCAGACGACACGCGAGGACATCTACGTTTCACTGCATCAGCCACTCAGAGGGGCTTGTTCACAGCATGCTGCCAAACCCCACTGTTGACCATGAATGCTGCAAAGTATAAGGAGATTATCTCAATTAAATGCCCAGCAGGCTCCTACTCCTCACTCTTACTTCTTAATAACTTACTTTTAATTGAATTACTGACCTAGGAATCTGGGAATTCAAAGGGTTAAACTTGCATTGCATACACACTACTTTACATTAGTAAAGCAAAGCAACATGAAGACTTGATGTAAGCTATCATATTGTACTGTATTTTTACACAGTTCTTATGAAATACATTTTATTAGAATTATTAAAGATTATTATCATCTGATTAGATCATGGACATCAGTACTAACAGTGACTAACTCCATTATTCATTATTTAGAGATGAGTTATAAGTGCAGTATATTCTATGAGTATATTCTACAGAGTCTTAAACGCTTTATTTTAATGCTACCAACACTCTTTGATGTGGCTGCTTTATAAGCTGAGAATTGATCAAATAAAAAACTGAAAATGGCTAAAAATCTAAACGGCGGTCAGAAAACAATTCACGTGTCCATCTACCTCCCTGGCATGTGTGCACGTGTGTGTATGTCAGAGAGAGAAAGCAAGAAAGAGAGAGAGAGACACAGAAAGAGAGAGAGAGAGAGAGAGAGAGAGAGAGAGAGAGAAAGAGAGAGACAGAGAGAGAGAGAGAGAAAGAGAGAGAAATGCCCAAGTTTTCCAACCCACCACCAAGTCGAAGGTTGAAAGTTTGTAAATATTTTGAATACGACCTGATAGCTCTGCTCCTTTCAGGCTGCTCTGTTTCTGAGACCAAGAAATAAAAAACCTTCAAAGTTGGTGTTCTCATTGCCTGATTGGTTGGGTTTGTAAACCACACAGTTGTTTGCAATCGAATCGTATCGATGCTAAATCAAACCATATGAGCTCAGAAATTAAAAATCTGTTTGTTTGTTTGCACTATTGCTTTAATATCTGATCTGGAACTGCACTGTAAAAAATGTGGTGAACTTAAGACTTAAGATTGCCTAAACATTTTTACAGTATGCATTAATATTTGTATCATATCATCTGAAATGTACACACATCAAAGGTACTAACACTTTTTAATAACCATTTTAACATTCTTTAGCGTGTGCTTTAACATTGATTAATCATGACTTAATTAGGTATTCAAATTTATGCAATCAAACTTTTCAGGTATCAGGTGGTACACAGTATGGTCAGATTCCTGATTCCATTATCGTTATGGATGCATCCTGAATTATAATCACACAAATAAACCCATATTCCAAGCAATGACAAGTATCCTGATTTGTAAACTTTTGTAGCATTATGCTATTGGCTTGCACAAAAGTGAACATGCAGGGACAGATTTACTGTTAAAGAAATTTGGGGACTCACCAGACTTACTGTATAAGAAATACAGGGATTCACTGGACTTACTGTAATGGAAATACAGAGACTCACTGGATTTACTGTGAAAAAAATAGAGGGACCCACTGGACTTACTGTAAAAGAAAAATAGGGACTCACTGGACTTACTGTATTAGAAATATAGGGACTCACTGGACTTAGTGTGAAAGAAATACAGGGACTCACTGGACTTACTGTGAAAGAAATACAGGGACTCACTGGACTTACTGTGAAAGAAATACATGGACTCACTGGACTTACTGTGAAAGACATACAGGGACTCACTGGACTTACTGTGAAAGACATACAAGGACTCACTGGACTTACTGTAAAAGAAATACAGGGACTCACTGGACTTACTGTAAAAGAAATACAGGGACTCACTGGACTTACTGTAAAAGAAATACAGGGACTCACTGGACTTAGTGTGAAAGACATACAGGGACTCACTGGACTTACTGTATTAGAAATACAGGGACTCACTAGACTTACTGGATTAGAAATACAGGCACTCACTGGACTTACTGTGAAAGACATACAGGGACTCACTGGACTTACTGTGAAAGGAATTCAGGAACTCACTGGAACTCACTGTTACTCGTGCTATTTTGTGCTGGCCTGTTAGGCTGGTTAGTAGGGTTGTAGTGCAGTGTTTGTGTGTACCATTAGGTTGAGGTGAGTGACGGTCGATGACCTGCCTAATCTCAACTGTCCAGTAGCACAGGTGCTCATGGTTCTCATGGTTGCCCATGATTCAGGCCCTATGTTTCTGTGTGCCTTTTTCACTGATGCCACACTGGTGTCAGAAGTGGGATATGGTGCTACCACAAACTCAAACACGTGTGGCAGAGAAAAGTAAGTCTGGCTGAAGAAGAAGCACAGCAAACAAAGGTCACAAAGACTGCTCAGACAGCACAAGGACCAGGGACCTGTGCTTGTGAAGTCACCCAGATGTTGTGACTATTTAAATGGGAGGCAATGTAGCAACTCTTGTTCCACCAGACTCATAGTAAAAGAGACCTTACAAATAGTAGGGAAGGTTAGCGCAAAGATTTGTAGATGTTGCTCGTGCTATTATGAGCCAGGCTGTGGGACTGGTAAATGTTTATGCATACCATCAGGTTGAGGTGTGTCTGTTGATGACTTCCTTTCTACAACGATGCTACATTAGTAACATCCGCACATGCACCATCCATATCAGAGACATCGTCTGACTGTATGGAAATACAGGATGTTGTAGAGTTATAAAGAAAGTCACCGTGTGAAGCATTTGTGGGGGTTAGCAGAAAAAAAGGTGGAGAAAGTGAAAAAAAGTATTTGTTAGACAGAATCAATGCCAGATGAGGTCATAGCTTGTTCCAGTCAGGCAATGATGTCGCATGCAGCTGTCCACATGGCACAATGACCTGGCAGCATTTTTTATAACTCTGCGGCCTCAGCAGGCTAAAGGAAACATATTAGCTCTGGGTACTAAAACCACATGCCACTATAGGCTTTTGGATTTCTAAAGTAAAACAAGAGACAGACAGAGATACAGAGAAAAATGATTACCACAATTACCATCAAACCCACCTTCCACCTCTTCAGAACCACCATGACTCATACTGCAGTAACCAAAGATGAGGGTTCAGCAGTTTGATCATCTACCCACTAACATACACACACAAACCTACCCACTTCTGAACATCTCAGCCTAATGCACAGACTCTATTTGTGCTGTATTTGTGCTGCAAGCTACCCGCAATATATTTTTTGAGACTGTCCTTGAACCTTTTAACTTTAGAAAGTCAATACTTCTGCCAAAGTGCTACTATACAGTGACTACTATACTATATTCTACTACTGCACTACTACTATACTATTCAAGTGTCATTTTCCAAATACAGAGGGGCACCCTGGAAACTGCAAAGTACATGTATGTGTATTACTGTACTATGTTTCCTTAATGGAATCAAAAGGATCACATTTTTTTAATACTCAGCAGAAAATTGGCCAAGCAGGAATTGTTTTTCAATGTGATTTGTAGGTTGATATAAGTAACCAAGCTGTACTATTGGTTAAGACTTGGTGGAGATGAAGAGAAATCCCAACATATTTGATTATATTAGTGTGATCATGAAGAAACAGAGGAATCAGCCAAACACATCTACATTTCCAATGTGCCGGACCGATTTAGTGAGAAAAGAGCATCACTCTTCACATTCTGAAAGTCAAGACGATATGTCACTGGCTGAATACCAGCGGCGGCCTAATCAATGGTTTGTTAGGAACAGAAAGCAGCAGCTCTAAACCAGCCTCTCTACTAAAAAAGACATTGTGAAACTGCTACAAAAATGTATCATCGCTGTCCAATGAAAAACATATATCTTTATTTTTGTCAAATTTTAGTTTTCTACATCATTTAAACATGACAGATGTCATTTACATTGTGTTTAAATTGTATGATAAATGGACCAATAAAAATGCTTCAAAACAGCTTGGAAAAAAATCTGGTTCCACTGACTTACATTGAAAGTAAAGTAGGTTTTTGTCCTCTCCTGTAAAGTTGTAATTTTAGAGATACTCGTTTTTAGAGGACAGCGATGATATGCTAATATGTCTCTCACAATCTTCAAATAAAACATTGAATGTAAAATGGCTGTGTTTAATGTAGAACAACCAAACAAAAAAGGACATGCTACTCACCATTAGCTTAGTGCTAACAAAGAATTAGTACTACTAGAATCCTACAGGACCACTACCAGAAGTTAACATTATGATAGAGATCAGTTTTCTCCTCATCTTTTAACAATGTTTTGACATTTATGGACTGAATTGAAGGCCTAGCTCTAGTTGCCATGGTCTGCCACTTCATAAATACACATTTATTTACTCCACGTTCCATGAGTTACAGCCTGCATGTCAGCCATTTGTTATATTTGCACTGTGAAATGGTGCAGCTTATACTATAAACTGTCACCAACAAATACAAAGAAATCATTTAATTGGTAAAGTACTAGTGCATCACACACCACAACCATGTTAGTATCACTGCTGTGCTGAGAATAACCCAACCAAAATAATACCTGCACTGTGGTGGTCCTGACCATGGAAAAACAGGGTAAATAGGGGTAACAAAGTATGCAGAGAACCAGATTGTGACAGTCTGTAATTGTAGAACTACAAAGTGATTCTATATGATAAGTAGAGCTGATAACATTAACAGTGCATGTAGATACAAGGAGGTGTAGTTTACGAAGTGGCCGGTTCATTTATACAGTCTTTATCTATTCTCTGATCACGTAAATCAATAAAAAGCCCACAGCCACCTGGATTCTGATCTGAATGTGTCCAAACGCTCTCTTTGAAATTGCTGCAGTGCATTTAACAAAAAAGAGAGCCTGGTGCTTTTTCCACACAGCCATAGTAAACATATCACCACACATACAGCCCCAATCACTCAGGTTTATCCATTTACTATACTCGACATGCACATGCACACGGCCCAACACTGGATTTTAATGACACAAAGTTAAAGTCTCTAAATCTATCGCTATCGAGACATTAGGTTAGACAGGGCTAATTTAACACCATCTTACTGAATGAAGTCAACAGCTCATGTTCTGTGAACCAAAACACTCGTCAGGCAGGATTAAGCGAGTCAGACGTTATGTTTGAGTCAGGATGCGTTAGCGAAGCATTCTCTACACGCCTGGAGACAAGTCTGACGGATTCCAAGCACGAATGGCACTGTGAGTACAAAAACACACACACATGGCTCTTTTTCTCACTCATCTGACCAGACCCACGTGCACTTAGCTCAGGGTCAGCCAGAGGCCATGATCAACTGGCCTTTAACAGGTCAAAATTCAGGACTGGTTGAGATAGTGGCTAAACTCACACTAGGAGGCCATCTTTGTTCAGAGCCCCCTGCAGTATTTGATGTGAAAAATTAATTAAGTAAATATGCAGAAGCATCAACACTGAAAAGGTTAGTCTACATCATTTTCACATGAATAAAATATAAAGCAGAGCTGCCCAGAGTGAGGCATGTGGGCCGAAGTTGGCCTGCATGCGTGTTTGTTTTGGCTCACCTGCCCAAGAATAAATGTCATTTAATGCAATTGCTTAAATTTCTTTCACCATTTTATGCATTTTTAGTAAAAATAAAAACATATAGTCTACAGTTACAAAATTTAAAATTACTCAAACCTTTGACATCATGTGATCCTACAGACTTGGATAATATATTTATAGACAAACCATGAATTAATCTGATATTCACCTAACTAATGCCTTTTTCGGGGGGTGGGGGGGTGTTGGCTCTTTGACACCACACAGTGTCAGGCGCACTGCCTATAGATGTATGCATCTCTCATATCCATTGCACATTAATCTGGCCACACATATTGCAATTTTGTCAGTTACAGTCTGATTGGCTATCCACACTAATTCAGATACTGATGTTGTGTGTAAACATCTGACTCACTATCAGCATTCAATTTATCCCAGAGGTGTTCAGTAGGGATAAGGTCAGGACTCTGTACAGGCCACTGGACTTGGTCCATATCACATTTGTTAAACCATGACCAGGAAAGAACTTTCTCCAAACTGCATAAAGCGAAGAATTGTCTAAAATATCTTTATGTGGAGTGTTATCATTAAAGCAGCCCAAGACCCATTACCTCTTCTCTACCACTGTGCACTGCTGCCACTGTGCATGAAAGACATTTGTTCATTATTTTATGCTCCAGTACTCGACAGCGCCGCTCTATGTGTTTGCATGGTCTATTGCTTCTTAGCCAAGCTGTTTTTCCTACACATTGATAATAGTACTTACACTAGATTAAAGTCTTCAGTATGACCCATACTACTGCCAGTGTTTGTCTATGAAGATTTCATGGTATGATTTTGTGTGTATGATTGATGAGCAGGGGCATAGCAGCAAATTCTGGGGCCTGTACACTCTCAATGTCAGTGGGCCCCTATCCATGCCAGTACACGAGAAACGTGAGCAAAAAAAAAATCTAGATTTTCATGGGCCCCTCTCCCTACTCGGGCCCTGGGTAGGCAGCTCCACTTTTCCCCCCACTTCCATGCCCATGTTGATGTGTATGATTTTATATGATGTCTTTAAAACCTATTTAGGAGTTTTCATTGAAGTTTAGTAGCTAGTAAGAAAGAGATATCCTGGCATCTTTGCTATAGCATAGCACTTTGTATCCTAGAGATGCTGTAAACCCATTAGAAAATCTTCTGCCTCTACACTTCACGCAAAAACAATGTGATTGACAACTTTACATGTTGGTCAAACGGGCCTTTTCTGTCAAAGTAACTCTGGCTTGTGTGACTAGGGCATCTGTTATGTAGACTATTACATCAGCACAGTTTGTCTTTAACTTGACTCAATGTTAATAATAATAATGTGCTGATGTAATGTTAATGTTTAACATGTTTGAATCAAGTCAATTCAATTAATTACTTCTTTTAGTGAAGGCTGAGTGGAGCAGTTCCAGACTGTAACCTCTGGCCTCATTAGCTCCCATCACATATAACCCAGTTCCTCCCAGACATTTCACATTACTAAGCCCATCTGCATTATTTCAACTCACTGGCAAGACTGGCTGGTGTGATAATTCAGAAGTTTAGCATTTAAACTGATCTCTCAAGATTTCTCTCAGATCATCTGGCTTAGCGTATTGCTGTAAAGCTCAGTGTAATGCTGGGTATAGTGCATATTTACACCTGTATGCAAATGTTTGGATGACCCTTGTCTAAATGTTTTGTTGATTAATAGTAAAGATGTAATATGTCTGTACATTTAACGCACAGTAAGTCTTTATTTGTTGAATTTAAAGATGGAGTATGTGATTTGTCTTTCAAACACTTTTTGTTATATTGCTTAAAATACTTTTTACATCCCCCGTGACCCAAACTAGCGGGATAAAGCAGAAGATAATGAATGGATGGATGTTTTACATTCTGATAAAACAAATGATGATACAAAAAAACAGAATTATTGTCTGCACAGGCCACAGGACTGTAATAAACAATAATTTTACTTAGTATGAAGTGAAATGACCAACCTTCTCCCAGACTCCACACTCGCACACACAGACAAACCTAAGCGTCACTGCAAGCTGGAAGAATGAAAGAAAAACTGGAAAAACACACGAGGTGAGTAGTGTTCTAATTGATCTCTCCAACTCTCTCTGTATGATTAATCAAGCTGTATGTGTTTTGGGACGGTGGCTTTAAAAGGAGGGCTGAAGGTGGGGGGTGGGATTTCGGTTGGATTTTATAAAAACTAACCTGCAATTCCTGGTTCCCTCATAATTGCTAAGTCCAGCTTTAACATATTGGTTAAAGAATTAACACAGAAAATGTGCAAAAGTTGTGGCATATTTTAGTGTTTTCTCCGCCAGTATGTTAAACTCAGATGAATAGAAATGGTTCTTTGTGCATATTTATGTGTGGTCCCTGTAGTAAAGGATGCATTAACTTATTTTCACCTATAAAAATCAACCAAACATATAATTTGACTGAGGGTGTTCAAACTTTTGCATACAGCTGTCGATGCAGACTGTACAGTAAACTAACTTGAAAGGCTCTTTTACTGGAAGTCCAAAAAGGTCTTAAGGTATATGTACTCCTGAAACAAGGTCATTTCATTTGTTATTCTCGCGTTGTCATGATGACATGGAAAATATGAGATAATAAACAATTATTAATTATGATGCCAAAATGGAGTAATTGTGAATGCAAACCTTTCAGTGCTTCTATCTTTTTATTCTAGTAAAAAAAACATTATGAAACATTAAACAAGCACCACACAGCGAAGATTAAACAGTAATCTCTTAGCTCATAAATAATAATATGCAAATTCTTTACCAAAATAAGACCAAAAATAGAGACCCCAAAATTAATTTGAATTCATAACGTTCGTTTCATCTGGTTTTCCAAGACATTCTCGCTGAGATGCCATCTCTGTTGTGCACAAAACCCTTAGAAATGCAGGTATATGGTTTCCTCCACATGTCTCCTACTGAAGAGAAAAAGCTTAGAGTCTGAAGTCAGTAAAGGCATTCTTCAGAATGATGGAACCCCAAATCTAAGCCTACACATGACTAGGTCCCCCACATCTTAATCCTCCTTCACTGGGTGCAGGTGGTTCATGTCTGGAGAAGAAGGTACAATTGGATTCCATGTAAAAATCTGTTCAAGTGGCCACTGGCTCTGGATAAAGTTCAAATCTTGAATGGAGTTCCTATGTGACTGACAGAAAAGCAGAAGGCATTATGCAAGCAACTGGACACCTGTTGCTGGATCAAGAATTGGCCTCCAGATAATAGGAGAGAGTTGAGAAATACTTCTAAGGGTTTGGCTTGGTGGATTATATTCAATTACATCTAAATATTACGTAAAGACTTTAGTTGTTAATAGCAGCTTATGAATAACGTTCATTCCAAACAGATGCACTAAACAGTCCAGGGAAAAGGCTTGCCTACATACTTGCTTCAGTTCTTGGGCAATATGTCTGGACTGTGAAAGAACTTAAGTGATTAAAGTGTGAACAAAACCCAGAACAGTCAAGTATAAGATGTGTTAAAATTGTGAAGGCGTCAAAAGAGTCAAAAAGTAAAATGACCCTTTAACCCTTTGATGCAGAACATTGTGTATTAAAATTAAAATAATGATTACAATAAATACATAAAATAACATAGGAAATGAATACTGGTCAAGTTTGACCCATGTTCTGTATTGGAAGGGTTAGCTTAGCTTGTGTATCAACGGGTTAATGGCTCACAGCAATGAAGGGTCTGTTCCTGGACTACATAAACAAGATGCTTTCACAAATGGTTGCAATCAATATTTGGTGCAAGTGCTGGAAGGATAAGAGACCTTCTAGGAGTAAATGAGTGGTTGGCCTAGGCAAAGTGCTCAAGAAGTACGAAGCCAAGGAATACTGAAAGCAAATTAGGCACATCTGTGCAAAGGAACAACTTTGGCAGAACTTCAGAATGTGAAAATCACATCTGATCCCAGACTCCATCACTCACTGCTTCCTTCCTAGACGTAGTGCCCTGAGATGGGCAGCTCTTCCTGGGAAAGCCTTAGTGATTGTTCGTTTAGCATGGTCCACCCAGCCCTCTTCCTCCAGCATGACCCCAATAGACCACAGCAAATATGTCAATCTGTACAGCCTGGGGGAGAAAATCATATCAAGGGTTTTTTATTCTTCAAAAGCCCTTAATGTCCACAACCACCAAATATGCATTTTAAAGTTACATAAAAAACATTTTTAGTTACATAAAGAACCTTTTAGTGTTGAAAAGAACATTAAAATATCTATATATATATATATATATATATATATATATATATATATATATATATATATATATATATATATATATATATATATAAGATATATAAGCAAGAACAGCCTAAAAAGCTTTCCACATATAATTCTATAGACACATTTTTGCCCCCCAAGATATACACAATGTATATATATATACACAGGTATACATACACACTGCGCACTATGTGCCTTAGCATCCGCTGACACCACTCTGTCATTTTACGTAGCCTACCACTTTGTAGCTGAGTTGCTGTTGTTTCCAATCACTTCCACTTTGCTATGCCACTGACAGTAGTTGACTGTGGAATATTTAGTAGTAAGGAAACTTCATAACTGGACAGGTGGCATCCTATCATGGTAACACGCTGGAATTCACTGAGCTCCTGAAAGCGACCCATTCTTTCACAAATGTTTGTAGAAGCAGTCTGCATGACTAGGTGTTTGGTGTGAGTTGTAGGAACAAAGACGATGGGGGTGGGTCTGGAACCAATTCCAGCGTCATTGGGTGAAGGCAAGGTACACCATGGACACATCACCAGTCCATCGCATGGCCGACACACACTCACGCATACACTCACACCTACGGACAATAATGACCGATCAACCTAACATGTATGTGCTTGAACTCTGGGAGAAAACCAGAGGACCCAGAGGAATCCCACTCTCATGGGGAGAACAACATGCAAAGCAAGCTCTTTCACCTTCATTTTGGTTGCTACTTGTTGTTTGAAATCTTCCCAACCAATGAAATGGCATTTTTATCTTGTATAATGACATCACGTTTAATTAAAATAACTAAATCTGATAAATGTGTTTTGTATGTTCAAACTTTTTCATATGACTGTAAGGAGTCTTTCCCATGAGCCTCAAGAAAAAGCAGGTCTATCTAATTCCAGATTCCAATGAAAAGCTAAGAATTTTAGTCAGGCTCGTAACTCATGTAGCATAATCAGTGTTTGACCTTTCTTGAGTTTGAAGAATTTAAACATCCAAAATGTCAGGTTTACAATAACTCACCTTGAGGTTTGGTCATGCTTTAAAATCACAGATGGGCAACTCTTCTGATTTGACCTTTTCATATAAAGTGTGCTGGCTGCAGAGCACGAGAATAATGTATGTACACATATCCATGCTTCTCTGTCCAGGCCAAGGCTCATGAGTAGACTCATCGAACATACCATACACATAAACACACACAGTGCCTGGGGGCCACTCCCTAATGAACTTTAAGCCCTCCAAGTAAAACAGCGGTTTTGGTCTTTGAACTGGGAATGATGACAACACCTTTCAATCATCATATTATTAATGTGTTTACACTTGTTTCTGATAGAACTTTTCTCACCATGAAAGGGGTGCTTTTCAGCTGCTGCGAGGATGGATGAAGGGCTCCCACCGCGACCCGATTCCAAAATGTTTACAAAGCACCCAATCACATGGCCTGTCAGCTGACGCTCTGATTAGCTACCTGCAGAGAATTTAGGGTCCAGCTGCAGACTGTTTGTCTTAGGGGAGAACTGGATAGTTGTTTCGTCTCGGCTCAGAAATCTGGCTGTTTTGGAGTGAGAACAAACAGTGCCGCCAGCTCTCCTTCGACCTGTTTATGACGGACCACTCTAGAACAACTTTTGAGGAAGTCCAGGTGTTGCTCCAAGGTGGCGTAATGCATTGAAAACTTAAAATAGCAAGTGCGCTGTACATGCTGCACCACCACTTCCTGCATCTATTTGCTCTGTGTTTTGATGCATGGTGTCTTTGGAAAGCCCTGGTTTTCCAGTACACTTTTACTAGAGAACAAGAACTCAGTGTGAAATTTTGTTCAGAACCTGAAAACCTGCTTATATTATGTAATTATATTATTATGTGATTACATATACTGTAATTAAACGTTGCAGCTATGAAACACAAGTTCCTTAATGTGGCATGTTGCTAAGAAAAGTCAGAAATATACTCCACTTTAGGTGTTTCAGAAATGCTAAATAATGCTAAAGTAAAAATCAAGCACATAGCCATTTTATCTACATTGACAACACTGGCAGAAGAATGGGTCATGCAAAAAGTCCTAATAAATCTTAGGATGCCATCTTTGTCACAAGTCACTAGATCTGCCATGGTCAACTGTTATTATTGTAAAGACACTATAGTTCAGTTACAAGGCAGTGCTGCCAAAATAGTGTGTAAAAGTCTATTGTATTACTCACTACAAAGTTCCAAACACCCTCTGGAAAGAACAACTGCACAAGAACTTTGTGTCTGGAGCTTCATAAATTGAATTTGCATGGCAGAGTAGTTACACATAACCCAAAGATCACTATGCACAATGCCAAGCATCAGCTGGAGTGGTGTAAAGCACAAAACCAGTGAACTCTGGAGCAGAAATGTGGTTTCTTGAATGATAAGCCACAGTCTGATGGAATGCATAGCATTAATAGTAAAGTTTGGAGGAGGAGGGATAATGGTCTGGGGCTGTTTTTTGGGTTTGAGCCATGTAGTTCCTGTAAAAGGAAATTCTAATTTTACAGCATACAAATACATTACAGCCAATTATTCCAGTGGTCTACACAGAGTCTGACCTCAATCCCTTTGAAAACTCATTTGAGAATTGGAACATTAATTGAAGGCCAGTCCTTCTCGTCAAACATCAGTGACTGAATGGCCACCAATTCTACCAGACGCAGTCTGGATGTTCAATTAAGAGTAATGGTCAGTTATCCAAATAATTTAGACCAAATATATTAGCACTGCTTTACAGCTAACTAGGCTAAGATGTCTGTCTAATGTTAGCAAGGTCTATAAACAATTCAAAGCTATTTCTCTGTTCTCAACTTCGATGAACAAAGACTTTCCATCGGCATTCTATGTTGTATTGATTTGCCTCAGTGTTAGACCTTTAGCTTGTTTGAAGAGGCAGACAAGGAAAAGTTCAGCTTCTCCTTGTCATTTTTTTTTTAAACCAAATATCTGTTCATTCATTTTGATGGTTAATCAAATGGCAAAACGAATTTGAACATACATCTCTAATATCTTATTGTAGCATGAACCACTACTAGTAAGAGGTAGTCTACATCCTCTGTTTAAAGACCTCATTATTTGTGATGAATAAATGAACCATTAAATGCTGAGGAAACTGAATGTGGGAGTAGGCGTGGTAGGGCTATTAAGTAGCGACACTGAGGCGAATTACGGAATATAAGGGCACATTTGTGCGTAGATGTCGCTGAGATGAAAGTACTCGCAAAGGCAGAAAGGTTCCTGGGGTCAGAGGTGATTCATCAATGGCTTCCAAGTTGAATATGGCATCCCATATCATGGGGCTGAGGTTGGACCGGCGGTGGTCCAAAAGTAGCGTACTGCTGGCCAAAGTACATAGGAGTGGTGAAAGAGAGGAAGGCACTCCTCTGAGTGCATGCGTCCGTGTAAGGGAGAGAGAGATCCGAAATCACACGCAAAGGCCAGAACAGTAGGTCACGAGTGCGTGTGTGGGCCGTTTCTTATATTCGAGGTAGAATTTTTAAATAATTGGGTGCGTACTTGATGTGGCGGAGCATGTCTTGGGAGCGTGGTTGGATCCCTCAGCTGCTGTTCATCAGGGAAACCCTCTTTTTCTCCTCCTCTCTTTCCAATCCTCTTTAATAATTTTTTCTTAGCCTCCCTGCCCTGCTTCATGTCTGCTTGTAGAATGTGAGCAAAGCTCTTATCCCTCAGAAGTTGCCAGCGATAACACTAAAGAATGGTGCTAATACTTTGCAGTCCCCTAATTTCTAGACTTTAAACAAAACAAACTGACCTAGGCAGCATTTCATGGTTGCCCAAATAAAGTTTTTTTAAAAGTATTGCTTTAAAATCTTATTTTTGTAATTTATTAGTTATTAAGTATATTCTCATACAATCTTAGCATTTCAAAAATGCACAACTTACATATTTATGTATTATGTATCTATAATAAATTTGTACATGACGTTTTGTGTAATTTTCTTTTAAAAAATGCATAATAATTATGTGATTACACTATAAGCCATCATTACAATCCAATTATAGGTGATAGGTAATTAGTGTGTAATTAACCACTTACATTGTACATTATATTGTAATATTGCACATCATTATGTTACATACTAAATAGTATAGTATAGTATAGTATAGTATAGTATAGTATAGTATAGTATGACAATATTTCACAGGTCTAATTTGTACCATTTAAATCCATGTCAGCATCAGGGACACTTTCAAATGATCTGACTTCTGTTTGGTAGTTTATTCCCCTGGTCACAGTTGAACTTCAGAAGCATGGACTGGGGGTTGGGTGGCCTTGCTTGTTGGCCCACAGAAGAGAATGGGAGGGGGAGTTTCTCATGATGGTATGATGTTGGGCCTGGTGCAGGAAATTCCCGGGCTGGTTTGCGACCCCGCAGAAAGCTTCCACTTCCTCCACAGGGAGTGCCAGGAGCTCCTCAATCAACGCAACTCAACCACAGCCGGGCCATGGCCTTCGGCAGCATCAGACAAGACCAGGAACTTGCAGTCTTCTCCCAGGGATCAGGGAGCTGCCTTTGACGGCATATTCTCACTATTTTGACATCCTGCATATAGGGCTTTCCAAACACAAAGGTTTCTCCATGTTATTTCAGAGGGTGTGTTATCCATTTCTCTGTATGGTGCACTTTGGAAATGTGTATGTATGTGATTTAGCACTGTGTAATATGGAACTGATATTTTTTGCTACATTGTTATTATAATACGCCTTTGTGCAAATTCTAGGGGTGAACAAGGGGACATGTCCTTTCCACATTTTAAAATCATGCAAATCTTGTTGCAGGATGTTTGTCTTTTAAATATTAAATATAAAATAATTTGTAATATTTTAAATGAAATGATGAGTATGATTTCCACTGAAATGAACGTAACGTCACTGTCAAAATGTCAGTAGGCCTGATGTTTGTTCTAAATATAAAGGAGACAAACAGTATGTGGTTCTGAATAATATAATATTCTAATATTCTTGTCCCTGAGGCTTCTAGAGTAGACTTTCTGTTTTTGAGCAACTGACAAACAGGCCAGGAGTCTATTACATGGGTGTGCTCAGGAGTTGACAGGCAAAAGATTAGTTTCTGCTTTTCAACATTTTTTTTCAGGTGTTTATCACTTTACTATGCATAGCTTCAGATCACACAAGTGGGCAAAAGCCTGCCTGCAACTGCTGAAAACAACTTCTTTCTTTCCCTAGCTCCGTGATATATTTCAGCACGTTACACTCTAACTAAATACCTGTGCAAATGATCTATTATCACTTGTCTCGCCTGCTCTGATGAACCCATAGCTCTTGGCTTTGGCATGGAGCCAAGGGGGAAAAATACAAGGCAGCCAAAACTCTGTGGCTGCTGTCATGCTTTGTCTCATGCAGTATTCCAGCCAGATCTCATTTCACCCTCAGACTTTTACAAGGGCTTTTTTTTCCTGAAAAAGCAAAATTCCATTCATGACTACTGAACACAGCCAGGTAGCAACCCTCTGAGCATTCTCACTAGAATTACAGTAGAATTACAATCTAAAACTTACAAGGTTGAGAAATATATGAAACAAATGCTTGTCACTCCAGTTAAAGGCCTCTTAGTACAATGTCATTTACTACATAAAACACTGATCACACTTCACATACACCTTGCTACATACCTTTACATAATTATTTTTTTTAAGACTAAAACTCTGTAGCAGTCAAGTCAGAGTAGAGACCAGGACTTAGTAGTAGTAGTCCAGTTCAAATAAAGAACAACATTTTGTTCCAGTCAAGAACAAGAGTTAGAAGTAGTCAAGTCTGAGTCATGAATAACACTTTTAGTATAGTCTTATTCAAGAACAAGACTTTTAGTATAGTCTGAGTCAAGAACAAGACTTTTAGTATAGTCTTAATCAAGAGCCAGACTTTTAGTATGTTTTTGTCAAGAACAAGACTTTTGGTATAGTCTTATTCAAGAACAAGACTTTTAGTATGTTTTTTGTCAAGAACAAGACTTTTAGTATGTTTTTGTCAAGAACAAGACTTTTAGTATAGTCTAAGTCAAAAACAAGACTTTTAGTATGATCTAAGTCAAAAACAAGACTTGTAGTATGATCTGAATCAAGAACAAGACTTTTAGTATAGTCTTAGCCAAGAACAAGACTTTTAGCATAGTCTTAGTCAAAAACAACGCTTTTAGTATAGTCTTAGCCAAGAACAAGACTTTTAGTATAGTCTTAGTCAAGAACAAGACTTTTAGTATAGTCTTAGTCAAGAACAAGGCTTTTAGTATAGTCTTAGTCAAGAACAAGACTTTTAGTATAGTCTTAGTCAAGAACAAGACTTTTAGTCTAGTCTTAGTCAAGAACAAGGCTTTTAGTATTGTCTTAGTCAATAACAAGGCTTTTAGTATAGCCTGAGTTAAGAACAAGACTTATTTTTGTAATTTACTAGTTATTAAATATAGTTTTACTTGGTCTCATACAATCTCGTTGAGTATGGGTCAAGTGTCAAGTATCATCAAGTATGAGTCAAGAACAAGACCTTTTATTAGTTAATCTGAGTCAAGTCTAAGACTCTGTAGTGGTCAAATGCAAGTCTAGAACACAATTCTACAGAAGTCGAATATGAGTCAGGAACAAGACCTTTTAGGTAATCGATCCAAGTCAAGACCAAGATTCTTTAGTAGATTCTGAAGTCTTTGTAATAGTCTTATTGCATTTATGAGTATTCTGTTTTGTTGATTCAGTAATAACATTTAAAGTTCAGTTTCAACTCAAGACTAAAACCAGACTCCTGTATGCACCATATATCACTGAACAAAACCTGTTATGACATCCCATAACAGCATAATGCATCTTTCATGGCCTGTTTTTGACATGGTTATGTTCAGTTTTTCATAGAATGATTTGAGTAAAGTGTTACATCTTAGGCTCTCATGTCATCTTTAGATTACATATACAAGTTCTTTAAAATATTCCAGTATTACTTCATAATTATGTTATTCAATGCTTATGCACATATTATGAAACCTGTAAATAAAGTGTCATCAACATTGTCATTATGTCTAATAGCTCGCCAGCATGCATGTTTATCTATTTTCAGCTGTCATGTACTCTTCCAATAATGTCTTCATAGCTGGGTGCTCAGGAGACTTATCATGGGGTTTTAAGAGATGTCACCAAGCATTTTCAAAAACAACTTTGCCTTGAAAGTACATGGTTATGTTGGCACAAAAGATGATGAAGAGGCAGATGTGTTCCACAATTAAGCCACAACTATAAAACACAACAGTAAAACATTGGGAAGTGATTAAGAATGCATGCGTTTCCTACTACGTGTCCACTTCCATTGGTGACATAATGCAAATGTGCAGAAACTTTGACAGGGGAATGTTGGAAAATGGCTTTGCAACACTGGCAATGGATGATACTGACTGTGCTGTTAGCAGCTAAAGAATTTCCTCAGAGATTCTCCTCAATCCCAAGAGTTACTTGTGGATCCAGTGGAGTTATTGCTTGGCTGCCTATCTGTTGTTTTTTAGCCCTCAGCTCAATAAATTTTCTTCAACCAATATGAATGTATTGTTTAAAGAAAACAACTTTGTCATTTATAGTATAGTTATGTTGTTATATTAGTAATATTGACTAAGACTTCCTGCCCATTTCACTACTCATTTTAACATGTTCTTGTCAACTTAACCTCATCATTTCCCCTCAGGGAGATCCAAAACAGCACATCAAGGGCAAGCAACATCACTAAAACAACCAAAGTCTATGACAAGCTGTAGTCTATTGTTTTAGTGGTATGGCCAGAAATAAATTTTTGGATAGGCCTATGAAAGTGGGTTGGCCTACTTTCTAGATACATTTTTCCTCAGCACTAATGCCCCACAGGGTCATTACATCAGGCTACAGCCTATTCCAGACAGCCATGAACTCATTACTTTACCCAATCCTACACTTTGACTCTATGGTGATACAAAACAACTGCAACGTACCAGAATTCTAGATTCACATAAACACATTCAACACTGCAGCACCCGTTACTATAAACCATGCGTCTGCTCACCACAAGCATGCCTATCACAGCCACAGGCCCATTTGTCCAATGAGGACCACATGACTAAGATAAAATCAGTAACAGAAGAAAAGACAACACAGCAAATTTAAAACCTAATTATCAAACTTAAAAACATATTGCTACACTGAACATGAAAAGTGTTCACTTGTGACTTACCTTTGATATATTCAATTAACTTTAGATGTTTGTTTTGGCTTTCTCACAAAGCCCATGTTACCCTTTGTAGTAATAGAGCACTGCAAATTCACAAAAACATAAAAATATGATGATGGTGACTTTTTATTACTTTAAATAATCAGAAATGGACAGAACATAATTTCAGTTTCATATCTTTTAACTTGAACTGGAGCTTCAAACACTGATTCGCTGATAAAGTGTCAATTGCAGATAGCCACGGTTACTGTGCAGTGATTGGAGGGCTTTGAAAATAAGGCAGAGGGATAAAAGACAAACTGTCCATGCTACAGGTTTTATTTTATTTCAAATCAATTATAATTCATATTCATAGGGACTTTATAAAACATGCATAAACATTTAAACACAGCTTATTCCAAAATGAATATTTGTTCCATAAAGTAAATTACACTGTATTAACAAGAACAAGACTTTTAGCATAGTCTGATTCAAGAACAAGACTTTAGTATAGTCTAAGTCAAGAACAAGACTTTAAGTGTAGTCTTAGTCAACAATAAGACTTTTAGTATGGTCTAAGTCAAGGACAAGACTTTTAGTATAAAATGAACATTCCAGCCAATGATTATTTCATGAAGTGCACAATAGTTTTTAATAGCTATGCACAATAATATGTTTTTTTTATTTTAAAGCTGTGGCTTAGTCAATTAGAATTTAGAGCCAGAGCTATCTCTGTAATTGTTATTAATAAACACCCAAGGCAGAGAATAAAACCAAAGGTGGCAGCGCCAATAACAAAGGACAGATGTTATGAGATGATGTGAATAGCTGGAATTTTCATAGAGCAGTAATGTTACACAGCAATTGATACATTTTGTCAATAAAAGAAGCAACCTGTTTATAAGGTCCCACAAGAGCACATTTTAAGGTCTAAAATGGGGCCTGTGCCCTTCAGTACCTCCACCCCCTTCTATTACTTCACATCAAAATACAGAACCACCCATTCAGTCATTCTTGCACCAAACTTTGTTCCAAAATAGTGTAGCAATCATTCTTATCCAAGAACTGTTACCTCAACACTTACTGCAACTATGTCAAAAATGCTAAACATGGATTCAACCCAGATAAGTGTTTCAGCAAAGCAAATAAACCACATCCATTATTATATGTAACACACCATGGAGAGACCAGACCCAGATGGAACCAATAAACTTTAAAAGATCAGTCCAACATCACAGATTTGCTTTAGACTGGTGTATTTGTCAGGCTTGTTTAAGTTCAAGTTCAAGGGCTTTAAGTTAGAAATAACCAAAAGCATAAAAAAATCCCAACTAGGATTTCCACCGCAACTGCGAGACTTGGGTCTCATCCAGCTTGCAAAGAGGTTCCATTTTCATGCCAGAAAATATACTATTAATGGTAGAAAAAAATGTGTCAATCTGTGCATGGCTAGAGGGTCATCTGATGGTTCCCTCACTATAGAAGTGGAGGAGGATCTTAAAGCAAACCTTTAAGTGTCTGGAAATAAGTCTGAACAACCATTCCACAAACTGAATGGAAAACTCCTGGACTGGCTTGTGATGAATTATCACAAGATAAATACTTGGATAGCAAGCTTCCTCATATATTTCATGTCGTGATCTCGATGTTCATAGTTGCATTGGATCTGTGCTAGATAAGATCAGACCCTGCACGCACTGCAACATGGAGAATAAGTTGTTAGAGGACTCCACATGCTGATGAAGGTCTATGGAATGCGCTGAGAGGGAGATCATCAATTCTTCACAGCCATGACAGCTGGTGCCTCCTTAGTCTAGACAAGCTTATCAGGTGAAGTGCTCTAAAGTTGACAAAGGGAATTCAGGACACAGGATCCAGTGGCAGTTGTTGTTGCCAAGAAGAATGCTTGAAGTTCTTCAGTGAAGCCAGTCTTTCAGTCAAAAAACAGAAGTTGTTGGCAACTGTCATAGTATCATAGAAGAACCTGTTTAAAACAGATGATGGAATTATATACCTTAACAATAATGTATGCCTTAAATATATATATATATATATATATATATATATATATATATATATATATATATATATATATATATATATATATATATATATATATATCCCTAACCCTAACCCTATATATATAAATATATTCACTTTACAAACACCTTATTATGAGCACCAACTTGTATGTACATTCATTATCCATTTTATCCACAATTTGCAGTTATACACTTATAGTTCATCCAGTTCAGGACTCTACAGAACAGGCATTATTTGAGTAGTGGATCATTCTCAGCATTGCAGTGACACAGATGTGATAGTGATGGTGTGTTAGTGTGTGTAGCACTGGTACAAGTGGATCAGTTACAACAGTGAGTTATTTTTACACTTTTGTTCACCAAGGTACAGTACAGTACTATACTAAACATCCAGTTATGTACCTGAATTAGGTTTTAAATGCATACTTTACTCATTTTCCTAGTAGTGGGCATATTCTACCTTTTTATAATATTTGAGAAATATATCTATAATTTTAAGATATAATATTTTGGCTTATGTTTATTTTCAGAGCACACATTGGCATGTTATTGACATGACATCTAACATCACATCAGTGCTCCAAAAAATCACCCTACATGTGTCGAGGGTTTTGAATAAACCCTGAGCAAATCAGTCTCAGTTCAATTCTGGTCAAACTCTGGTGTGGTTAGTTTAAAGTATGAATACAATAAAAAAAATTAACTTTTGTATGAACTTCAATTATGCCACATATTTAATCAAACAGAGCAGTTATTATACAAGAACGTTGCTTACTCAACAACAACTACTTCTGTCAAAATAGAACACAACTGAAACATTTCTTTGTCTTTTCTATAATCTTTATCTACATTGGAAATGTGGGTTATCTTTATTGTGCCTGAATAAACATTGATTGCTTGGTTAATTGAACTTCAGTTGATTACAGTTGATTACAGTATGATTATGTACCCTAACTGAAGTCACTAAAGACGTACCCTTCAGAGTACCAGCCCAGTGATGTGAGAGGTGCCACTCCAATGACAGTGTAACCATCAACATAACTGTCTTTATTGAATGCAGCGTCACTAACATCGTCATAAACTCAATCATTTATAGCCAACAGCCGACACTGCAGCATGAGGCTAACTCTGCCATTTGTTGAGGTAGAGCAAACATATTGGGTTGATTTGGGTCAAAAAGAATGCAAGTAAACTTGATACGCCTCTATTCTTCAGACAAAACACAACATGCCTTTTCCACACGATATGATGGAATAATTATCAACATGTGATCGTGCATAGAACCAATTTAACCTGGGGTTATATATTTTATAAAAGTATAACTTGCCAGAATCTTTACAGATACATGAGCCATAATGAGTCAGTAATAACTATTGGCAAGGCAGATTCCAACTGGACTAAAAGGTCTGAGTAACACCCCTCTGTATTTGGGATTGAGCAAAACAGTGGACCATCTCGGGGCCCTAAAGACTGGTTTGAGAACCGCAGCTTCAGGGAACCAAAGTAGGCCTGCTTTCTGTTTTGTCTCTGCATTGATTAATTGAAATGGAGCTCTGGAGCGGCCGCACATTAGCCTAAGGTTATCATGGCCGACGCCAAGCGTGGGCTAGAGCAGTTAAAGTCTACAAGCACTGGACTGTGGAGCAGTGAAGCCACATTCTCTGGAGTAATGGAGCTTCATCAAATATGACTGGGATGAGGGGAGTGGAACTGATCATCTAACATGAGCACCTGACCACACTAATGCTTTTGTGGCTGAATGTAATCAAGTCCTCAGAGCGATGTCCAAGCATCTAGCATAAAGCCTTCCCAGAAAGCTGTTACTGCAGCGAACACCCTGTTAATGCTCTTGATTGTAATTTAAACACTAGACAAGAACTTATGTAGATGTTTACTGTGTATCTAATTAAGCAAATTCTCAGTTAAATTCACAGCATTCAAGTAAAGATAGTTAGATTCATGGAAATACAAGCATTTCTTAAGTTTGACCTGTTTCCAGTCTAAAGACAGCATTCCTTTTCCTATCCCAAAGTCACCACACCATGTGACCATGTGCTACCTTATTTTTCCCAGCTGTCAAGCTGTCTTCATACCCAGAATGGAATGTCCCTTTTTCCAGGGAAACAACCTCAACTTTGTTTGATCTTAAATCATGTTGCAATATTTTGATGCTCTTGTTATTTTGATGCCCAGACAAACTGCTTGCCTAGTCATGCACGGGCAGGAGCCCTGGTGAAGTGGGTTAGGCAAACATCTCAACACCTCAACTTTTGTCACTAGTCAGACGAACCTGAAGGTTTCTATTTATTCCTCAGTTGGCAACTAATATCATGACAACAACACAAACACATGATCTGTTTTTGCTACAGTGTGCTCTTCAGCATTACCTGAAAAACAAAAGGACCTTCAGTTTGGGCAAACAAATACTCTTTCAAGCACATCGTTCTGCTTTGTGCCATTCTCAGCACTGCAGTGGCACTGGCGTGGTGTTGGTGTGCTGGTGCGAGTGGATCAGACACTGCATTTTGAGCTTATATAATTTTTTTTTTGCACTGTATTTTATGGATCTGCAGAGAACAAAGAAAATAGCAATTTACAACCTGCTGATTTCTTATTCTCTTCCATCTCTTCAGCCCAGACGAGGCAGGAATCTGCACTCTGTCATCCTTGACAAAGTTTTCCTGGAGCAATCCCTCTTCAGCGTGGCTGGCTGTCAGCTGAGCTGGAGGGTTTGTGTGCTTCTTAAGCTATGGAGGCAGCAGAAACTCTGGACATTCATAATCAGATCCTCTAACACAGTGGGAAGGGAAGGTCTGAGGGATTTATCCGTGAGAACCCCACAAGTTAGCACAAACATTGTGTGGTGTAAAGTATTCCTACAGTGCATATATAGCTGTTGAAATGTTTATGGAACTGGTTGGTACAGTATATAAATCTGACAGACATATCCGGAAATAGCTGAAGGGAAAGGATCGTAAGGGGTTGACAGGAAACTGTTGCCCATTTTCCGTGTTTACAAAAGTTTTCAACCCTCTGGCCATCTTTACCCTTCGTATTCTGACTTCTGAGCCAAAGAAGTATAGCGTTATTACCTTTATTTTGATAGACTGTTTAAATGTAATTATGTAATTCCATATTTAAAGCTGCAATATGTAAGTTTAGGGGATTTGGAGACCTCTTTAGTTGAAGATTCACACCGTGTGTGGAAGAATATATTATAACTTTGGTTGTAATCTATGCATCAGGTTAAAGAGTATTAAAAAAGAACATGAATTGAAAGTGAATTATCTAAAACAGTGAAATGTCTATAATATTGTCTAGTAATGCTGACTTTGCATTATTTTTATCTCTTGACAGTACAGCTGACATTTGACTTTAGGACTTTGACTTTTTAAGAATACTTTATATAGTCATATGCAAAAGTTTGAACACCCCTGGACAAATTAGGTTTTGACTATTGTCTACATAAAAATATATGAAGCAAACATTTTTCGGCAAACCAAACGAATTAGGTAAAGCATAAAATGGACCATATCTTTTGCACATAACTTCTCTGAAATGTTTTTCCCCATTCCCAAAAAATGATAAATAAAACCTGAAAGCAGTCATTTATACCTACAAATAAAATATTTGTTATTTGATCCTATAAATTTGATTGATTTGTGAGAGTGATTGCTAATTCCAAAATGCCTGCAACATTTCCAAAAAGGTTGAGGCAGTAGACTGTGGAGGAGTACAACACTGGGAAGTTTGTCAAATGATTAAAAATATCTATTCTGGAACTTTTTACAGATGAATAGCTAACAGGTACTGCTATGAAGTGTGAGTATAAAGGAAGCATTTGTGAAAGGCTCAGTCACCAATTTGTAAAAAACTGTGTAAGTGAATAGTTTATCATTTATTAATGCACAATTCTGAGGACTGTGTTATTATTTATGTTCCTTCACATTTTTAAAAGGTTTAAAGAATCCGGAGAAATCTGTGTGCATAAAGGAACATGGCTGAAAAACCCAGGACGACCTTTGATCTCTCAGATGGCTTGGCATTAAAAACTGACATGCTTCTGAAATGAATGTAACCACATGAAGTTGGAAATCCTTTAGAAACTCTGTCAGTGAACCCAACATATATCAACAACATTTAGAAACTTTACTGACTTCTAGAGCCTGAATCCCATCAGAGAAACGTGAGCAGTGGTTTGACGAATCCACCTTTCAAATTGCTTTGGAAATAATGGACATCGTAATCTCCAAGTCCAAGAGTAAAAGGACCGCTGTGATGGTGTGATAGCACCATTAATGTTAAGAGTCATATGCAACAAAGCATCGCTGTCCAAAGAAAAACAAAACAAATATCTACAAAATGGCAACTTTACAGGAACTTACTTCACTTTTAATCTAAGTCAATGGAACCAGCTTTTTTGGAGTGTTTCTATTGGTCTGTTCATCATAAAATTTTGACACAATGTAATTGACAGCTGTTATGTTCAAACTATGCAGACAACTATAAATCTCTAAAAATAGAGATACATGTTTATCTGTATGGACAACAATGAAATGTAATACCAAACCACATCTGTACGTTACCAGAGCATGGCTTTATTGTAGGTACAGAGTGCCTGGCTGCAGTCTAGGCAGTCTTCATACGATGAAGAAGTTCTATATCAATAAACACAGAATGGGGGAAAAAACCCACCTTCACAACTACAAGAATAGTTTTTCTAAGTTAACAATCAATTACTGAATGTAGATAGATAGATAGATAGATAGATAGATAGATAGATAGATAGATAGATAGATAGATAGATAGATAGATAGATAGATAGATAGATAGATAGATAGATAGATAGATAGATAGATAGATAGATAGATAGATGTTCCACAGTCCACTGGTCCACAACTTTTTTTTGCAACATGTTGCAAGCATCAAGTTTAAAACAGTGTTTGTCTACAGAAACAGTCAAGTTAATTAGTTATAGCAAATTGTCTTATGTCACTGACTTTTCTTTGTTCTGTTTTCAATACAGGTCAGAAAGGCTTTTTAAGTCATTGCTGTCTGTTTTTATTTACATTTGTACCAAATTTCTTGGAACAGCGATAACAGCAACTTCTAAGTCCCCACCACATCTTTTCAAAGCTAAAAGTACGCCAACAATGTGCAAACAATATGTCTAAAGCATTTCTGAACTTAGGAATTCAGACATCAGGTCTGATTTCAATTCTCGAGTCTAAATTAAGTTAAACTGAGGTTCAATTAAAGTGACATTCATCATCCATCATGTGTCATAGTTAGAATGAAACATGAAGTACAGAACTGTATTAAATTTCCACTTGATTTTGTTTAGCTTTTTTTTGTTTTGTTTATTTGCAGCTGTTTTTGTCAGTGAATGTTTGGCTGGTTCTGCTGGTCATGCAAAGAGGCCAATGGGCTTGTTGACAGAGAATGCAATGCATTTCTCTCCTGCTCTTAGAGGAAAGGGTGTGGGTACAATTACTTCAAAAAATGACTCGCTATTGCCCAGAAAACTGTAATTACTGCTGACATATTTTGGCTTGTGCTCATCCAAGTGCCCTGGGCATACTTAGTAAAAAGTAAAAAAAAAACTTCATCAGAGAAAGAGAGCAAAGAAGAAGGTACTTTTGGCTCGCGCCTCACAAATCTTTCCGGTGTCAGTTTTATGTGTTCTATCAAGCATTGCATTTTTCTTCCTATATTTTCCTTTACCTTTTCATTACTTTCTCTGAGGCTCTTTGTGTTCTCCTGTCAAGTGCTGGCACCACTCCAGCATCCTGGCTTGAAAGAAATATTGTTTTCAAGTCAAACCTCATCACCACGCTTTGCCACTTTTATGAACTCAGCAGGTACTACAAGTGCTATTAATCGAATGGGAAGGGCCGGGTAGAGCTGCGCCATTGTAAAGAGAAATGACTAGTTTATTCGAAAGCCCTCTTTTATGGATGCAGGAAGGAACTGAACTGAATGCCTTGGGGTGCAGCGGGGAGGTGGGGGGCAGTTGGAAAAGCTTCAATGCTTGTGTAAACTACAATAAACTATATTGGTGGAGTACATAATGTAATACAGTTGATTACACACACATATCTTTTATGCTGTGATGTCATTTAGTCATTGCCACCCAAAGAATTACACCATTTAGGCCTCAACATAAGAGTTAGGCACAGAAGAAGGTTCACAATCTTAAAACTAACAGTACAAATGTAACTTGCTAGTTCTAACACAGTTTATGGCTTTCACTGTGACATCAACTACTAATTATTTACACGAGTAATGAAGCTTAGAGATCTAAACATTAGAAATTACCAGACTTACACTATCAAACTGTAGTAGAGGTTACTTTCCATTTAGTAAACTCTTTAAAAGGCCAACGTGATACTACACATGTCCTGCATTGTAGTAACTGAATAATGAGTCTTAGTGTATAATAAATGTGGGATTTTAGGGATTTCATTTGCAATTAAAACTGCCATTAAGTGTTAAGTAAAAACATATGTATTATTATTAGTATTATAGTAGTATTAGTATTATTTAGTATTATTAGTATTAGTGTGTCCTCCTTTTGCCCTTAATACATCTTCCATTTTTCCCTTTCTTTGAGTTTTTTCAAGAAACTTGGATATTTGGAGATATTCAGATATTTAAGTGATGATAAGGACTGAAATCTTGTGTGGTAAGTCAATTGTTCTTTATTTGTTTTTCCTTTTAAAGACTTTGTGTTGGCTACAGACTATGCATAACGCTGATTTTGGGTTTTTTTTCAGATCTGAAACAAAATCTACAGGTAGTATTTAACCGCTGGTGACGGTTGCAGTGGTCTACCAAGTCATGTGGAGTCATTAGGAGTGTTTTCTCTGTATCATTTGATATTTTTTAAAACTCACCCATGAAGGGCGGGTGACTTTTCCACAGTATTGTACATACTAGTTCTACTACGTAATGCTTTTAATTACTTCATCTAGTAATTTTAGCTTCTGCTACACCACTCGCCCAAGGAATGAGGCCATTTATTGCTAAACATTAGAATTAAGTAAAACTATGCTTTCAGAGTGGTTAGTGGCTAATTTCACAGTAGCTACATGCTAGTTTGACAGCGTAAGCTTTGACGCAGGATTGCATTTGGAGTAGCAGCGTTAAGCTCCTTGATTAATAGTGCGAACTGACCCTGTTGGCAGAGCTCTGTGTGTAATTGGTGCTGAGTGTAGGAAGGGAGTGGGGGAGTCTTTGCTCTACAGGCTAGCGTTTCTGGGAAAGCTGTTGAGGTGAAACAGATATCAGCCTAATTGGTCTTTTACCCCCTCCCATCTCCAGTCCTATACAACTCCCGCAGAGTCTCTCACGGCTTAGACTGATTGAAACTTTGTGATTGAAACTGTTGAAACTTAAATCAGGCCTAATGTGATAACCAAGTAACTTAAAGGAAGAGTTTGGCAACGAATTAAATGTGCATAGTTTTAACCTCAAGCCAAATGCATCAGCCAGGGTGATCAGCCAGGACATGCTTCTTTAGGTTTTTCACTAGAGCTTCAAAGCCTACAAGCAATGAACTTTTACACTATGAAATAGCATCATGTCAACAACATGCCAAACCCATCACGCGCTTGTCTCAAACTGTGGTTAAGTCATCTTAAACAGACTTGCTTATATGGTTTATGAGACTGTGACATACTGTTATGTATAAAAATTGATCACATAGCTGAAATAATGTGGTAGCAGTCACCTTAAAGTCGTCATTTTCCCCAGATTTTGTCAGGGGCATTCTACAGGAGAGCTGCCAAAGTGTAACTTGCAGGCCAAGGTTGGCCCAGGAGGAGGTTTGAAATATAGTGTAGGGCTATAAAGTACATTATAGTTCTATTATTATACTCCTGGGTTATTCTCACATGACAAATACTTGGACGGAACTTGAAAAAAAGCTAGTATTTCCTTTTTATTCTGAATACACAAAAATAAACCTGGATGTATGAATTGCTGGTAATACTAGTGACCTTTCTGGATTTAAGTGATGAAATTTTAATCACAGCCAATCTCTTTATTCAATATTCTAAATTGCTTTCTGATGTCTACATAGAAGGTTTGTGACTTTGAATGTGAAAAATGCCCAGATCCGATTTATATTGGCTCTAGAATGAAATGCGCTGCTTTCCCTTTTGCGCTGAGTTCATGAATATTTGATGAGCTCTGCTATGATTTGTTGGTTTACAGAAAGACACTGCGGTAATCACATGACCACACAGAAGCTTCCCATTCGCTTGTTTTATGGATTATTCGTTCCATCTTGGTACGGCACCTACATTCTGATGTCTGTACAAACTCCAGCATTTAAAGGCGGGTCAGAAAACTAAATTAAGAAGCTGGTCGAATAGGAAGCCAAATTTTGATTTGTTTAAAGATGAGCATCAAGAATTCACATTCACAGCTCCTCTAAATGTGTACGAGAGAATGTCTGTAGTCTGCTGGTGCCATTTTGGGTGGAGTCAGGACTGTTATGTAACAGTGTAGGATTTGCAACCGTCTCATTTTACTGTTGTCTTTTATAACTGCCCACCTGTCCCGCCGAATGCTGTTGGAGGTCCGACTGTCAGGGCCACCTCTTCACCTCCTCTCTATGCTACACCTCGTCTCCTCTGTACTAACCCAAACCAGAAGTAACTTTGTTTTTCTTTTTTCATTTTCTTTCTCTCTCTCTCTCTCTGAGGTAATAACCGCCCACCTGTAACGCCTAATACTGTTGAAGGTCCGACTGTCAGGGCCTCCTCGTCACCAACCAGCTCTCCTCTTACTGCTACATCTCGACTGCATTACTGTATCCTCCAGATGTAACACCTGTGCACCTTCTCTCCTTTTAGTTCACTCTGTTTATAATCAGATCAGCCAGAGTCACCAGCTACACTCTAAACACTCCTCATCCTCTGTACTAACCTAAACCAGAACTAACTCTGTCTCTGTACTAACCTAAACCAGAACTAACTCTGTCTCTTTTCTCTTTCCAAGGAAATAACCGCCCACCTGTCCCGCCGAATACTGTAAAGGACTGACCACCAGGACCCCCCTGTCACCCAGCACCAACCAGCTCTCCTCTCCATGCGTGCCATTTGCTCCATTCTTGACTGCATCACTGTATCATCCACCTGATGTAGCACCTGTATAGTTTCTAAAGCTCTTACCTTCAGACTCAGCTTTAGTTTAATAAACTGTAACTACTGTTCGACCAAAGCGCTATACAAATAAACTTGACTTTACTTAATAAAGATTGAATATAAAGATTTTTGGTGCACCCTATAGATCAGCATTTGATCTATCACATTGTATAAAACGTATTTGTATCTGCATGATAATCCATATGTGTACCTGTTTAGTACTCCAATGTTAAGAAAGTAAAAAAAGCGGAATTTCTCCTTGGGTGCGGGAAGCACTCTGCATGGGACATCATTAGTTTTATGTGCTCACATAGTTGAAGCTCACGTTATTAGGGTAATGGGGAAACAGCTGTTAATGGACTTCTGACTCCAACTAGTCGTGACAGAAAGGCCAGCGTGCAGTATATGGGCTCTAATCATGGCCCAGCAGACTGTATAGAGGAGAATTCCATTTTATGTGGTGCAGCTATCTCTGAAAACCAGAAGCCTTGTCCTTGTATGAATCAAGAAGGGTTGTTTGAGGGTGCCTGGAGAGTATGATGATTACAAGACTGACTTCTGAATTAGAGTGACAATTTACAGGATGAAAAGGGAAAAAACTGTAGTTTCAGCACGGAAAGCAATCCTCCATTTACTACTGCTGTAAGCCCATGCATACTCCTACACTCACTTGGTCACACATACACATATAGACTAAAGCAGTGCTTCTAAAGTAGCGGAAAGCTGAGAAGTTTAACACGTTGTGCTGTTACTTAACCACTTATAACAAGACTAGTATTTTAAGCCTGTGTTCATACATGAACTTATAAATTGGTATCTATGTTTTCTAAGCATGCTTTAAATTTTTAAGAATGCCTTAAGTGGCTCTAAGAATAATAATTCATTCCTTAATGACTTATAAATATGTAACAGGGCTCATGCATGGCTCATAAGTTACATGGGTCATTCTATTGAATTTTTTTAAAACACATTTAACTGACTTGGGGTGTTGATTTAAATCCTTTTGCTTTCAGTGACCCTATACCTTCATTCAGACCATACAGGTGATGTTCCTGCCTGTCCATATGTTTCTACCTCCTGATCTGCCCACATTCGTGAGCTGTGTTAGTTTATTTGCCCCTGGGTGGAGCAAGCTAGGTTCTCCGATAAATGGCAGAGGAAGTTATAAAGGTACCCTCAACAGTTTGAACTACTAAAAAGGCTTTGAACAAAAAGAGGTTTGATGAAGGAGGAAACCAAACCAGAGTGAACTGGTGTGACTTTTCCAACATGAGTGAAACCTGAGCACTAAGCAGATGTTTTATCTTTTGGACAGGTATTTGGTTATTTTTTTTTTCCTTGTTATTTTCCTTAATTGTGGATTATATACATTATATATAAGATGTAGGTTTAAGCTTGCTAGCTGTTTTTATCTTGAATATAATCTGCATGTGTGTATGTTCAGTGTCTACACATTATAAGTGGTTCAATCTAAAAAGAAAAGAAATGTTTATATCTGGCTATATTTGGTTTACTTTTGGTTTTTGGTGTGTTGATGAGACTGAATATGGTCAGTTTTACAGGAGGCTGTGTTTTTAACCTAGCCAGCTAACAGTTTGGCTAATGGGCATGAGCATTGAGGTTGCACATGTTTTTCTGTGTTCTGTTTTTTGGGGGGTTTTTTTCTTTTTTTGACAAAAAAAACCTTGTAGTATGTAACTATTAGTTAGTATCAATAAATCTAGTCTCTTTATATGGGCTGTTGTGTACATGAGATGATATTGCTAGTTAGCTTATTTATTCACTGGTTTCTAAAAAAACATCCCAATTTTAATATAAATGACTGAACATTTCCTTTTGTCACTTTATTTATTAGTAGTGACAAGTTAAAAGTTGTTGTCTTATTTCTGGGTATCTACACTGGCCCTTGTTTCTGGCAGTGTTTGAGCTTAAACCTGTTTGTACTAACTAGAGATGCATACTTTGGCCGAACACAAAGCCCTTATGTAAGTCGTTCTGGATAAGAGCATCTGATAAATGTAATGTAAATGTAAAAGCACTAGATCAGCAAACACTGTTTTCAACAGTTGTATACATATAAAATAATGATATTTATCAATAAAACACAAAAATGTCAAATAAATAAAGCTCCTATTTACATGCTTGTTATTGTATAACAAGCATGTATAGCCCTGAATGTGACTTTAGAACTCAGATTTTTTAATTGAAACTGTCTCCAACAGTTAGACACATTCAAAAATGATTCACTTTAATTGGTTCCTTCCCAATAGTACTTTCAGAAAATGCCAAACTCAGTGGTGTATTACCACTGACATCGCAAATAAACCTCAAGATCAACCTTAATCCAAGTCTGGGAATCTCTCTATCTCTCTCTCTCTCTCTCTCTCTCTCTCTTTCTCTCTCTCTCTCTCTCTCTCACTCACTCCCTATCTATCCATCTCTCTTTCTTTCTCTCTCATTCTTTCTCAGCTGAAAGCTATTATTCTGACATGTTTTCCCCTTGTCGTCATCAGCTGCGCTTGACCTCATCTAGGCTTCCTCGCCTCAAGCCGGGCAATAACTGTAATCATCATCATGACAGTTTGTTTTGAAGTGCTCAGCACTAAAATGACGCATCTTCTTCCACCGAGCCAGAGCATTAGCCTTAGTGATGGCCTAAATGATCTTGCCATGTGAGCGGCTCTACTGTGTTTACCCAGAGCTTTGTCATCGGCTGCTTTTTTGGGGGGGTTAGGAGGCCTTTAGCCGACTCAGCAATATTTCGTTTTGACCTCCAGTCGCAGCACCATGGAAAAAAGGTTTTTTGAGGTTATAAAGCGATTTTGAGGCAATCTTACCCCGCCACCAACACATGGCTAGGTTGTTAACAATCTTTTCTATTTTCTAGGCTGCCAACCATAGAAACTTCATACATGAATGACACATTGTTTGAAGTCAAACAATGGCCATGAACAAAGATACAAAGCGCCATTGTGAAGTACATTGCTGGAACAGTCATCGAGATTAAGGACTGAAACTACAAGTGATAATCATGCAAAGTTAACTATATAGTGACTTTAAGCTTTTAATTGGTAGATTAGCCAGGTTTTTAAAGCTATATACAGTAATATTTCATCAACATAAATACCCAGTAATCACGTTTTATTATGATTTTGCTTGTAGATTTTTATACTCCTAATATTAATATTACAGTAAAAATGTTTTCACCCAAACCTGTTACTCACCTGTTGCCAGTTAGTTGCCAGACAACTTCTTCAAGATTTTGTTTCCCCATCCCAGCTTTTCTGTAACATGTTGTGGGCATCAAATTCAAAAATGGCACATGTTAAAAAAAAAACAATAACATTTCTCTGTTTTAACATGTGATATATTGTCTTTGTACCATTTTCGTTCCTATCTAGTTTCAATATATTTACATTAAAATGTACACAGCGTTTACATTTTTTAAGAAACGGGGTTGTAGAAAAAGAGCAACTGGCCCTGCCATTGTGATTCTCTGTCTCAACAATCTTAACAATAGTCTTACAGCTACTACACGTCAAAAAGAAAATTATATCAGATGTTTTTCTGTAGATTCTGTAGAAGTGAAAGTAAGCGTGATAAGTTGTATGAGACGTGCTTCAGTGCACTTCTCCTGCCAGACGGGCCGAAGATCTGCTCTGTATGGTAGAAGGTCAAGGTCCATGGCTGCATGTGATGAGTGATTAGTCCACAGGACTACTTGAGTCTGCTGGAAGGACCTGAAGCGTAATTCCAGCAAATTTGAACGACTTTTTGACAGTTGCCCCAACTTTCTCTTCGTCACTCCTTCTCCTCTGCCCCGGCTTGTAGAGACAAGCGATTTGTTCATGTGCCAAAATTGGCCTGTCTTTCTGCCAGGGTCATCGTCTTTCAGTGCGACTGACCTCGATCAACAGGCTCGTACTTGAAAAGCGGTCAGAACGGAGAAGCTTTGACGGAAGCAACTTGGAGGAGAGACAACAGTCTCTTTAAGCTGCGCTCAATGGACCCATTGTGTGTGAGATATGCTGTTTTCATTGTGAGATATGGATGATTAATAAACAGATGACTAAATGTGTGATGGTTCTGCTGAAGTCTTCTGAAGGAGTTCTGAAGGATGATGTCATAAGATTTATTATAAAGATACTGTACATAAAAGATATTTTTATGAGCGCCAGCAGGGCAGTAGTTTCCTGCAGGTGAGTCATTCCTTTACTTTATCATTAATTCCACCAAAAACTACAATATAATAAATAAAATATGTAGAGTTCATATGTTGTTCATATACTTTTAAATCAGCAAAAAGAAAATCTGTTGTTTATTTTCAAGTATTTCATAGTTTGAACAGCTTTTAATGTGGATTAATGAAAGGCTTTAAGATAATAAAAAAACAGACTATTTGCAAAAATTCATTTCTATGCACTCATTTGTAATCTTGTCTATAGTAGTTGCTGCCCCACCCACAGCCATGTGAGAGGTCATTATCTGGGGTTTGTTTCTGCTGTCAGCATAGATAAGGTCATGGTCATGTATGGTCACAGGGTGGGGCATACAGAGTGGAGCAGTGAGAGTAATCACATCTGTGCATTCACCAATCATACATAATCATACATATTCATACATAATCATACATATTCATACACAATCTTCCTAAAATCTTCCAAGTTTCCTGCAATATTTTATGTGCAACAAATCATAAGGTTTAATATTTCCTTACTCAATAACTACTTCAGTCATTACCAGTGATGACCAGAAATGTGTTACATGTCTGTAATTGTTGCTTGTTTTTAATGGTGCAGCTGTCCGCGTAATACTGATATTCTGCATCACACATTGGCTGAAAATAAAAGGCGGCAGGAATTTTCTTTGTGATATCTAGATAGGACAAAGAGAGTTCTACCATTGCTTAGGATATCAGGAGCTGGCTTAACCCACAACATCATTTGAAAGCAAAAAAGAGGAATCATTATTAACAATGAACACATTTCATGAAAATCCATCACTCTAGGCCTTCTGAAAGTTCTAAATATGTCACTGCAAATACAGGGTTTCAGTCAGTTGGCTTTTTACTGAAAAAGGCATTGCATGACTGCTTGATACATGATACAGTCATGTTAATGTCTCCTACAAGCTTCAAAGGTCCATGTTTAAGCTAGAATACTACAAATTTAAATAGGTTAACTTAGTGCTAACATAGCGTTAAAACCTATAGGAGCCAGAAATGTCATTATCACAGGGGTTATTTCTCTCTTTCTCTATAAAGGCCATTAGTACATACACTTAGGGTCAGTTTGTCAATCAGGGATTAAGAATAGAGCTGGTCCACATGTTTTTTAGTGTTGTTTGTTGTGTTGTCAGGACCAGCCTAATAACTTTCTGGGAAACTGTGAGTACCTGTGGTAAACTATATTTTATATCCACATGGACCAATACCTGCACATACATACTATTCAGTACACTTCAGTTTTGTCCTTAGTTAGTTAAACACATGCTTAACTGGACGGAGATCAGGTGACTGGCATGGCCATTAAAGAACATTTCATTCCTTTCCCTTAGGCAGCTCTTTTGAGTTTTATTCGTATATTTTGATTTATCATTCATCGCTACTGTGAAACATTGCCCTATCAGTTTGTCAGCATTTGAGTGAATCTGAGCAGAAAGTGTTGCTTAATACATTTCAGAAGTCATCAGCAGTCACATCATCGATAAACACCTGTGACGAAGCCTTTCATTCCATAACAATGCCTCCATGATTGACAGGTGATGTGGTATGCTTTGGATCACAAGCCCTGTCTTTCCTTCACCATACTCCTAATCATTATGGTACAAATGAATCCTGTTTTTATCTGTCAAAGGAACTGCTCCAGAACTGAGCAGGTTTCTTTTAGCTGTTTTTTTAGCAAAGTCTGATTTGACATTTCTGTTTTTGGGTGATATCAATGGATTGCATCTTGATGTAAACCCTCTGTATTGACACATGCAAATGTGTCTTTTGATTGTAGAATTTGACAATGACACATTAACTTCCTTTCCAATTTCCTTTAGTCTTTTAGTAGCCTTTCTGTGTTGCTGCGCTCGTCAGTGCATTCCTTCTTTTTAAGAGTGTACAAAATTATTTTAATGGTGCACTCCTACCTGCTGTTTTATGGGTATTTAGTTTCAGCCTAATGATGTGCGCATAATGTTCCCATGAACAGATATCAAATCATCCAACACTTGAAATAATTTCTGGATCTTTGTCTCCTTAATTTGTCATCACATAATAAGGAAACAGGCCACACTTGAAGGGATGCCCACCCTGTGATGTGATGCTGCTGTTTCGTCTGCCTTGACTGAGTGACCCTGCATTCTGAAGTTTCCATCATAGAGCTTTATGCTGTCCAGTGGAAATCTCGGCTGCATACCAATGGCCCCATCCAAGATTCCATCTGCTTACTTAATCAAAGACGTGTTCTTCTCCTGCTCTTATCGGTCCTTTCTTCTCCTCCTCTCCGCCTCTGAATTCATTTATGCACAAAGTAGTTAATCTTATTTTTATTGTATTTGTACTTGTTTTGCTATCTGGTGTTGGCCAGAGGAGGATGGGTTCCCCTTTTTGAGTCAGGTTCCTCTCGAGGCTTCTTCCTCATGACCTGAGGGAGTTTGCCTTGCCCCTGGCTTGCTCATTGGGAGTTGGACCCATATTTCTTCTGTACAGCTGCTCTGTGAAAACATCTGTTGTAAAAGGTGCTACATAAATAATTAAACTTTAACCTTAACTATAAAACTGCTAATCAGTCAACAGTCCAATTACTTTTGAGCCTGTGAAAATGGAGGGACTATGTAAAAAATTACCGTAAATTGTGTCATGGTTTCAATGACTGGAAGCACCTTTGGCTTCTTTAAGGATACATGCAGGTTGATAAAGTTGTGATGTGATATGATGATGATAGGATGTAGCCAATGTTCATCTGGGCCATGTTGTTTATATTGACAAATTAAGTATGAATTCACTAACCAGCTGTGCATCTCTTGAACTGGTGTTATTGGCTGATTAGGTGTATTATGTTACACTGAATCATTTCTCAGTGCTAAAGCGTTCTGTGGAGTTGATGCAATGGGTGTTAGAGCTATGCTAAACTTTAGTAGAGTAACGTGGTGTGAGTGTGAATCAAGCACAAGCCATCTGGTCATGTTGGGGCCGGGCAAGCAAAGTACATCCACTGACCTAATGCCTTGGAGAACAGAAGATACAGTGTAATATTAAATTCTTTAGTACACACTTAAACAGTGTAAACATTCACATATTTTACGTCTCCCTGTGTGTATTGGAACGTCAAGGCCGCAGGGAGCTTTATACATGTTTGTTGCGAACCAGGGCTGTGAGGAACATTTACAGCCAAAAACTCTCAATGAAACACACTTCACCCCAAAGACTGATCATTATGAGCTCGTTAGCAGATGTGGCAACACTTTTTCGTAGCGCACTGTAGGGCAGCATTCATAAAACATAACATATGACAGCTACAACAGCTCAACATGACAAAGTTTGATGTGATTTGCATCTATTTCTTCTAACATTTGGGTGAAATTACAATAAAGTTAAATCAACTGACTTTGTAGCTTAGTGGCATAGCTTAAATCATAAGTAGCCAAAGTAGCTTAAATTAAGGGCTACAGATAACCCTCATTTTTGATAAATTAGTGTTATTTGACAAGCTATTAATGCCACATTATTAGCATTATGACACTGTGGCCTATATTGATCTACAACATCTATGCTAACTTGACATCAAAGTTAACAAATGATGCCTATTGGAAGTGTTTATAAATGTGTGTGAAGGTCTACTCCAGTGATTGGAACATTATGACAACTAACAAATGAAGCTAATAACATTGGCTTGTAACAAAAGCGCAGTGGGATACATTTGACAGTGTGCAAACAGACAGTTCTCATGGTCAACATGTTGGCTGTGGTAGAAATGGGCAAGCATACAGTCCACAGTGACAAACAGTTATGGCCAGTTGACCATGTTGGAGCATCTCCACTTGTGGAACACTCTTGGTAAGCTTGGTTAGAAGGTGAAATTCATAGTGAGTTCCATTTACCAAGGGCAGGAATTGCACCAGGATGAACTGTGAAAAGAATACATGCTGGTGGAGGGAGTGAGACGCTCTGGACAGTGCTCAGCAGATCAGATCTGACATGACATGTGCCACATACTTAACATTGTTAGGGACTAGGTACACTCCTTCATGATAGTGGTATTCCCTGATGGCCATGGCCTATTTAGCAGGTGAATCTTGTTACACTTCCTCAGATCTCAATCCAATTAAGCATCTGTGGAATTTTTGTGGAAGTCTCATCCAATGCAGCTTTACGTAACAGTTCATCAACAGTCCACAGGAAAAACTCAGAGACTTTGCAGGGTCCATGTGGTTTGGTGGTTTTGGTGGCATGCAGAGGTCCTACTATAGTCTTATGACATCTGTTCGACTGCTTTATTGATCCTAGAGCTAGTATAACACATAGTTGAATAGTTGTAACACATGTACTTGCTGTAACCTTTGACCCTGATCAGGCGAAATAAAAAGTAAGGACTAACCTCACTGAAGCCTTGGGAGGAACAGGCTCAGCTAAGAGGAAGTCCATATACTCAGTCAACACACTGCATGCATGGTTCTAGGAACATTTATTAATATTGTATAGATAACTGATGAACCAAACTGAATTTTTTGGCTAAAACTAAAACATTGTTATGTACTTCAGGTCCGCCTGTGAGTTTGCATGCTTCATGCTATTGTTGAGCTGTTTAAACACCTCCATTTCACAACAGCAGCACTTAGTTATCGATAAACTGCATGGCTATGTGCCATAAGATTTTATAGGTGTGTTAGCAATGAGTGAGGCTGGAACATCTGTCCACATGCTTTTGCCAATAAAGTGTATAGTTGGTGGATTGGAAAAAATCATGGTATGTACCATGTCATGGTATCACAGAAACTATTCAGTAGTCTGTGATAAATAAAGTAGTAAGGGAGATATATGAAGTCTGGTTTCAATTCCCTGGCTGGGTGACCAGGATCCTTTCTCCGTGGAGTTTATATGGTCTACCCATGTCTGTGTGGGTTTCCAAGGACATAGTATCAAGTGAGTTGCCAAAGAGATGCCAAATTGGCCCCCCAGGTATGAGTGTGTGTATAAATTTGTATGTCTGTGCATCTATGGTGTGAGGTTCCCCACCTTCCGCTCAGTGAATGCTGGGATAAGCTCCAGCACCCCTGCAACCCTGGAGGATGAGTTTAGAGCATAAACGCAGGATTAAATAAGCTATCTTTGAGCTTATTATCACTTTGTGGGAGTGTTTTTGTTGTAATTCTTTTTAAAAGTCACCTACATATCACACAAAGCAACTGGGTATCTTGTGTGTCCATCAAATGTCCCCTTCCTGTCACAGTAGCAGGCGAGCCACATGGAAATATATTCAATACCACATGATACCACGTTTCTGAACATATGCCTTAGGACTCAGAAAGATCTACATTGCATCACAGCATTGTGAATACATTTAATTTCACAATAAACACTGATAAACAGCTTGCTAACATCATCTTGGCAACACGCAAAGAAAAACAAACTCAATGACCCATTTCAGTTCAGTATTTGGCAGATACACTTGACCTCCAATTAAGTCTCAATTCCAGTTGAGTTCTACCATCTGGACCCACTACAATTTAGGTTTAGGAGGGAGTGGAGTGCAATCTGGATGCAACATCATCCCAAATGTTAAACAGTCTTAAATCCTACCTCACTTGCAAATACAGCCCTCAGATAATTCTGTAGTTCTTCATGGCCAAGATTGAACACACAACAGTTTTTGTCCTCCTAAATTATATATATATATATATATATATATATATATATATATATATATATATATATATATATATATATATATATATATATATATAGTTAGTTAGTTCTAGGTAGCTAGCTTATTAGCAGAATATGAAATGGATAATCCACTGTCAAATTCCAAGGTCAAATGTGTGACCTTGACTGTGTTAAAGACTTTGTACAGAAATGTCTGATTGTTTTTGAGTCTTAGCTCCTCTGTTAAAGCTCATGTTCAGAAGACTCGCATATGAATCTGATGAGTATGTAGGAAGCTTGTGAAGTACATTCCATCACAAGTACACATTGTTGGACACACTGTACCAAATACTAAGAAACTCTGTAAATATTTCAACGATTCTACTTCATATAATAACATATTTTGTAATGAAACACTTTTTTATTGATTTAGAAAGCAATGCAAAGTAGAAGCATTTTCACTAGTGGTCTCGGATTTTAAAGCCCAGTTTATGTTTTTCTGACATGGATGGGGAAACATATTTTAGTATTAGAAAAATTTACTGGGCATGATTTTTAAGACTCTCCCACCCAGCCTTTTGTCTTTTATGGCTTTGGTGGCATTACATCAAAATTAGAGAAGCCAGATCCCAATAACCCAAAACCCCAGCCACTGGTATGTGCCCCCTGGATGCAACCTCGTATACTGAAGAAAACGGGTTTAGTCATTGAAGTATGAGGTATGTCATTTGCTTTTGGACGCCCTAAAAAAAGACTGTTAGGTTTGTTCAAAAGTCACCCACTGCACATGGGAAGGGCTCATGCAGCTGATTCAAGTGCTTTTGAAGCTGCAGGGAATCATAGACACAGGGTCATGCTGGACTCACATGTAAACTGGATTTACACAAGAAGAAAAGTGAACCTCTGTCTTTCGTTGGTGCCCAACAGTTCTTAATGTTTTCAGCTCTGTGTAGTGAGCCCGTAGTTGTCCCGTTGTTCAAAGCACTTATGTAATCTCTGGGTGGAGAAGGACAAATGAATTCCAAATGTAGCACTTCATCAGTACATTCTTTTTATATTGACAACACTCAAAGAATCCATCCGGAGAGCACGCCCGTGATAGCTCAAGTTGAGTCTGGCCTTGCACTATGGAACTTTCATGCAACAAGCGGCATGCTGCAGCATAATGTTCATGGAACTTCACAGTTACACAAACTCAAAAATAAGCATGCAGCACACTAGTTACACACTAATTAGCCAAACTAATAGCTCAGTTTCTGAAAGCTCAGTTATTGTTCTTGCTATAAAATCATCTGCGAGGTCTGTGTGCATGTCAAGTCTCTTTTTTTGAAAGTATGTTGTGCTGCACGATCACAAGCTAAATTATTGGTGTTTTGATTGACTTGTTATGAAACTTGCTCCACAAAGTTGAGTCATGCTACAAGTGTTACAACTGAGCTTCAAATGAGGTGCAGGATGCTTTACATTACTCAAACCCGGTTAAGTTTCATGAAGCCTTTAATCAACCAAAGTCGCATGAAAGTTTCGCTGTGTAAAGTCAGTCAAACTGTAATAAGAGAATGGTTTGAACTATAATCACTAAACCAGAACTTAAGTGTTTGTCAATGTTGTGGCTGTTTTTTCCACATTTTGAAAATAAACAGCATCCTTTATTGAAGTGGTCTGTGAATCCTTCAAGATTTAATTTATTACTGCAAAACATTTTTTTTATAAAACAGCAGATGTTTCACAAACATTATCTTTCATTAAAATCTTTCATTAGTAATATTACATCACAGTTATTAAGAAGCAAATAATTTTTTTTAATGCCACACACCAAATTACTTAATCCTCTCCAGTACGTATTACAATGCCTTTTAGTAAAAAAAAAAAAAACAAAGTAAACCAAGTGAACATATTTTAAATGGTGATTTTTTTTTTCATTGGAGAATTTAGGGTACATTACCTTAAACATTACCTACAGCAGCATCATGGAAAGGAATGACAAAAGAGAGTAATGCAGTTCTTATGGCCTCACCTGAAATGTAGTTCATTTGAAAATGACAACATTGTACAATGTGGAATAATAATGGTGGAAGGACTGAATGCAAAGGAATGTGAAGGACTGAATGAACAGTGTGAACATATTTCAGCAATCTTACATCATCTTTTAAATCAAAATATCATAATCCTTACTAAAGCAAGTCACACTTCAGTCTTTGATTATTTGTGTGTATATTTCAATGCTTGGTTTTTGTCAGTTTCCTGCTGACTGAAGATTTTTTTAGGATATAAACCTAAATACACAACACCACAAACGTCATGGTGGGATTTCATAAGGATATTGTGTTACTTCAGGGCAACAACTGCACTTTAATGCACAAACAACACATGCACATGTTTAAATGAACCACAACAACTTATCTAAAAGTTACTGAAAAGTTACTCTTACTGCAAGTGTGTGTGTGTGTGTGTATTTGTGTGAAACATTATATTAAAAGACCGAGGCACAATGGCTTAACTGTGAGCAGTTTATTTCATCTAGTTCTCACCATTTTTTCTCTAGCCTTCTTTCCTACTGTCACTGTACTTATGAAACCTAAACACACTTTAGACATACAGCTCTCCATGCCTACAATCCAGACGTCAGACTTTATATTTGCCCCTTTATTTAATAAAGCAGTAGATGTAACAACGTAGGTCTTCCTACACAGTAGATTAGTCGATTAGTAACATAAACTACTACAGTTCCTGCAGCTTTCATGCTGTTTATCTGAAAGTGTGAAACGTATCTCCTTGTGAATTTATATTGAAAATAAGATATGAAATGCAGAAGATGGAGTTTGTTTACATGTAGATTGGAAGCTCACAACGGGGAGGGAGGGATGGGGTTAGCTTGCCACACGGGACAAAAACAAATATCATTCCTATGTATCATTGTATGGCTGCACTTCAGCCACACCAGGGTGCCATTCACAGCGCACAAGTGTGAGACTGTCTCACACACACTAGCTAGCTTCCACATACACTTAGGCTTCAAGAAAACATCCAAACTTACTTCTGGAAGATCCTTGTGGAAAATATTTTATTTCACCAGCTACTGTTTACTTCTGAAATAACAGTAGCATGCAGTGCTGCTGGGGCACTGTCAACTCAAACTTGTAGTTTTGATTAAATGAAAAAAAAAAGCAAAAATACAAGAATACAATACAAGTAACTGTTACTTTGCATCATATCTTAACCAAAGCTATTACAGATTCTGTTACTAGGACTAGTTGCAAAAGATCTTTTATTTTAAGGTTCTCTTACTTTAGTTGGTAGGCTTTAAGGGTATAAACACAAAGCAGAGAAGCATTAGCAGAGACCAAGGCCAAACAATGATTTCCTTTCATCATCTTCTATGAATATTTGCACTTACACACACTGCAAAGATTACAGCTGACGTGCACTGATTCTCAGCCCAACATGCCTGATCAGTCAAACCCGAGTTGATAAGAACCAACTGTGCTGTACACACTGCACTAACTATAGGCAGTGGTCAGGCACCAACACTTACCAATGGCCTGACACTGTCCAACAGCTAGTGGTCAGCTCGGTGCATAGGACTGAAACTACTGTATTCTGTGTTTGTATAGTATAGGGTTCTCTCTAGTTTTTTATCAGTAAACATGTGCTAATGGTTTTTTGCAAAACTTAAGGGATCAACCAGAATATTTTACAGTCCTTCAGGTTCTAGATATTAAACAGATAAGCGTAGGTACTAAATAATTATTTGGTGTAACATTATTTAGAGTTTTAGAGCAACTAAACTACACTGAAATGCCCAACAGGTTCTATGTTTTACTATATTACTATATATTTACTATATATGTTAATTACTGTATTCTATGCACAAATAAGGAACAGAGACTCATACAGTGCACAGCTTTTCCAAAATACTTATTAGGAAAAATGAAGTATAAACTAGGAAGCCTTTCATATCAGACTTCATCTTACTATTAGAAAAAAACTGTAGAAGAAATTTTAAATATGTATTTTTATAATTTACTCAAATATCATTATTCAAGAAGTTAACACATTCCAAAAAAGTGGGTGGAAAGGTTGAACTCCTTGGCTAAACTGTTTGTATCTTTAATGGCTATTGTTTTATTAACCTACTATGTTATATCTTTTAGTGAAAAGTTATGTGGCCCCCCATGTACGACCCCATGTTAGAACTGACAAACGTCTTAATGTAATCATGTTGTGGACTATTATCAGTGTGCCAGGAAACATGCTCTGACACCTGCATCTTTTATTGTGTTGCCTCGACTATGACAGGTTCTGAGAGCTGTCGAAACAAGCAAACATATTTCACAGCATTATGCAGCGTGGAAAAGGAAGTCAAGCCTGGAGGCTAATGGAAGCTCAATTGTGCATTCTTATCCTCACACTAATAAGGTCAAAAAGGTAAAGGTCACAATAAAGCTCAACACAAGCGAAAGAGAACCTCGGCTTCTACCAGGAAAGTGCATTGTGAAGCGTCTGATTTACTAGTGCAGCCTGGCAGGAGGGGAAACGGGCGAGTTATCTACCACAGCTGTCCTCCAACAGGCGAAATGTAGTTTTTTAGAGGTTGAAGAAAGCAGCCTGGCTTCTAGGAATGTCTCAGATCAGTAAAGAATGTATTTTTAGACATTATAGGGATGGGAAGACCCAAGAGTGAGACATTTACGTTTAAGTTATTGGATAAATATGTGTCTTGTTTACTTATTGTTCACAGAAAGGTCCAATAAACATTTACTGGATTAAAATTTATTTCAAATTTATTTTAAATTTAAATCAAGTAAACTATTGAATTAAATCTTAGTATTTGCCCTATATTACTATACAAAAGTATATTTTATTTTAATTAAAATTAAAACACAAAAAAACAAAATTAGACAGAAATCTGAAACTTGATGTAAGCTCTGCGACTCGCCGAATTGTACGGTCGCAGTCACCTGTTTAGTAGGTAGCCTAGGACACACTCCACACACACCCCTATATCACCATGGCAATCTAGACATGCCTCGCACACACCAATGTCTCCATGACTACCTATCACTCACATCTGTACCCCGTTAGTGCTAGTGGCAGCTCTCATTAGCACAACATATTTAAGCTAGGCTAGCGTGTGGCGTTGTTTTAGGTAACCTGAAACTGTGAGGATCAGATCCTACCTGTCCGTGGTCTCTAGGCTGGTGTGTTCTCTAAGGTCTTTTCCCAGGTTCTTCCTGTTTGGCATTTCCACAGCGGGGTCCTGTCTACCTCCCTGGAAGCCAAGAGAACCCGCAGACTCCAACACCAGCCTCATCACCCACCTCCGATAGGCTGAGCCCCACTACGGCGGTGCCTGAAGAGTGAGGTCAGTGCCACCACGGAATCCACAAACTCCAATCTCATTACGTTTCCTCGGCTCCAGCCAGGCTCCTTAAAGACAATTTTACGTTTAAAGACTGCGCAGTGTTTTCCCCGGCCCTCGCCGGTCCTCTCTAGTTTCTGTTGGTGCTGCGCAGTCCATTGAAAGTCGCCATACAGTGCACTGCTCTAACCTGTCCACACAGGGCTGAATCTGGGTCTTCTTTCACCGTGGGACGCGAGTGCTGCTCTGGTTCCCCAGGACCATTGGACCAACGCAGGAGGAGTGAGTGAGTCTCTTCATCTACGCCGGCGATTCATTATCACCATCCAGCCTGCCCTCTGGATTAGCCCGTGGCTACCGCTAGCCCTCCTGCCTCCAGCCCTTTGGACATTATCGCCTTAGCGAGCTTTTGAACTGTCTTTGTTGACTTTTAAAACTGTGCTATCGCATTAAAGCCTTGCACATGGATCATATTGTTTCCATGTGTTTCTTGTTTGTTTCCCCCAGTATTTGTACCCTTCGTGTTTGTGCTGCACCTGGCTTGGTTGTGTTTGGTTCAGTACTCAGTTCAGCTATGTTTGTTTATTCTTTGTTTAGTATTGCTTCTAGGTCATGTGGAGTTAGCTTTAAGCATTAAAGCATCTGTCATGACATTTTACTGGTAATGGTAATTTGAATGTCACTCATGTGACACTCATGACATCATATAACATCCCGTGGCTGACAGGCCGCGTTTTTGGGCCATTCTGTCACTGAAGTCTGTCTCATTTTGTAAGATCCTTTGAATGCAGACAAATGTGGCCTTCATTTCTCAGTCGCCCACAATCCTTCACACACAGGGCAAAACCGTTCAAACAGCCATCGATGGTAAGATGCTGTGGCAGAGTAATCCTTTCATACTTTCAATTCATACCTTTTCTAGAGAATTGAGTAGTGGGGTTATTGTTGCCCACCATGCAGCAGGCTGGGTTCAGTTGAAGAATGAAAGACTTGTGTGTATCCAATGTGTGTCCAATGTGTGTAAGTGAGCACTGAAAAGGAGCCATTGGCTGGTTCTGGTTGTTTCAAAGCCAAATTGTTTTCAACTTGTCTGATTTTAACTGCACATTACACTCACTGTACTGCTGCCGTCAGAATACTGTTTACAATCAGTACTTGCACAAAAACACTATTGTTTACCTTTGTTACTTGCAACTTGCACTTTATGGCTGCTGCTCTTCATACTTGCACATAACTTTTATTTTTTATTATAAAAAAGAAAAACGTTTACTTTAATTTTAGTTACTTCAGCTTATAATATATTATTATACTTTATATATTTTGTATAAAAAATTTATTATTTCTTTTTTATTATCTTTATTTACTGGTGAATGGAGGAACAGCAATGTAAGAATTTCATTATACAGTGTAACTGTCTGTGTGTGCTGTGCATATGACAATAAAACATTTAAATCTTGTGTAAGTGAGCACTGAAAAGGAGCCATTGTTTACCCATGATGTCAAACCTTCAGCCTCCTTTTTCTCAAATCTGCTGTAAGAACACACATAGAAGCAGCACAATCAGTAGTGACTGTTGACGCGTGTTCTTCGCTCTCCTGTGATGTGGTAAGCATACATTGTGTGAGCCATTTCAGCTCCAACACTCTCAGACCTTTCACTCTAAGTGTTATTTATGTCACAAAACCCACTGTGAACCCCTTTGGGTCTCATATGGACAGCAAATTTGGTGGTTTTAAGGTAAGTGTTGACATGGTTTGGTTTTACTAGCTTGCTCTTGAGGCCGAGCTCTTAAATGCCCTTATCTTTGGCATGAGGCTTTCCAGAAACATGAACCTCAAAAACCAGCAACTTAAAAAGTAAAGCTCAGACCTATATCTTCAGGAATTCCGGCAAACATGTAAACACACGCCCATTAAGGAACAACTGTTGACTGGACTAATCTGGTGTTAGATGGCCATCAGAGACGTTAGGACTATCTGATGTGTTGTAGGGAGGAAATACCAGAAGAACCCGATACACTAAAGTATACTCTCACTGACCAGATCTTAGGACTATTCAGTTCAGTCTGTAACAACATCCGATGTATAACATATCTGGTCTTTACTACTCCCTTCCCTTTCCTATCTGTCTTCCTTTTCCTGGTCGTGCATAATTTCACCCTGTGCTACAGTGCTGTCAGCTTGCTTCACCATATTGTACTGTATATATAGAATGCATACATTTGGTGATGGTGACATATAGTGTATCATCACTACTGTGACAAAAGTTTGAATCTCTGAAGGAAAGAAATTGTAGTATAAGAAAGTGTTCTTAAATAATGCATGTTAAAGTAATTAGATGTTACTCTGGCACTGTAAACCCTAAAGTCATTAAGTGAATCAATTAAGAAAAACACATATCAGAAACATGTGCTAAGAGAACAATTTCTCTCATTTAGCCTCCTATCATTCCAAGCAGTTTTGTCTATTTCTGTTTATATGTATATATTTTTTAATTCGTTTTCAAATAAAGTTCAAATAAAAGCGACTGTCCCAATAAAATTCCTTAAAATGGCTGGTTCTGGTTGTTTCAAAGCCAAATTGTTTTCAACTTGTCTGATTTTAACTGCACATTACACTCACTGTACTGCTGCCGTCAGAATACTGTTTACAATCAGTACTTGCACAAAAACACTATTGTTTACATTTGTTACTTGCAACTTGCACTTTATGGCTGCTGCTCTTCATACTTGCACATAACTTTTATTTTTTATTATAAAAAAGAAAAACGTTTACTTTAATTTTAGTTACTTCAGCTTATAATATATTATTATACTTTATATATTTTGTATACAAATTTTATTATGGAGGAACAGCAATGTAAGAATTTCATCATACAGTGTAACTGTCTGTGTGTGCTGTGCATATGACAATAAAACATTTAAATCTTGAATCTTGAATCTTGAATGGTCACTACTTACAGTGTAGTGCAGTCATTAATGTTCTTTAACACCAATATTAAAGTACAAAATACAGAAGTGAACTATCTAGCGAGCTGAGCTGTTCCTAAAAGGTGACACAAAAATGCTGCAGACTACTGATTATCCTGAGAGAATCATCAATATTACCCTAACATATGCATATGCTAATGCTAGTAGCCAGGTTAGCATACCCTCTTGTGTCACCTCTGAGCGATCAGAATAATCGTGTTGTCTCAGAGTTTCAAGCAGCATCAGGCTGTCGAGCTGCATTGAGGATGGGCGATATCTGCAATCTATAAATATGAAAAGCAAGTAGAGTTGTGTTGAGCTCTATACCACGTGTTCTGAATAATAACTCTATGGCCGCTCTTGATATTGTACCATCAGCGTAGAGTAAGAAGACGCAAGAAACATGCTTTTGAATCTTTATTGAACATATCAGCAGTACAATCTGCAGGCCAGTTTCACTGAACAAGCAGGATACCAGGCAGATCATCAACCGACATGCAAACTACAGAGACACAGTAGTCATCAACACCACACCACTACCCACTAAACAGCGTCAGAGTCCAGCACAGCATAGCCCCACAATTCTCTTATTGCATGTTTACCTTTCTCCCATACAGAGCTGCACTCACTGCTCCGCTTAAAAATGATTAAAAATGTTTAAAAATGATCTCATCATTATATATATGGGGTTATAGCGATTATGAATGATTGTTTCAGTCATCATGAACGCAATGTTAATGTTACCAGGTTTTTAAGGCTTTTAAGTATTTCATTTAATTTAAAACTGTTTTTTCCTCATACTCTTATAAAGTTTTTCCTTTTTTCAATCTTGATTGCTTTCTTGTGCTTCCTCTTAATTCTTAAGGCATTTTTTTTATTTTTAATATTGTTTCCTTCTTATGTTCTTAGGGAGGTTTTTCTTTTCAGTCTTGGTTCCTCTTGGTGTTTCTTCCTAATGCTCTATAAAAAAGAACAATGACAAAAAAAAAACTTTCCAGGAACATATGAAAGAAGCATTGAGAGGAACCGGACTGAAATTGAAGCGCATGTCAATGTTTCCATTTTTTCCTGCCACCTGCATTGCCTTGGTTATAGCGATTATGATTGATTGTTTCAGTCATCATGAACAAAATGTTAATGTTCACCAGGTTTTAAAGGTTTTAAGTATTTATTATAGTATAAATAAATGTTTTGACAAGATTGTAGACCTTGGATTTGGGAACCCCAGCCAAAAAAGAAAAAATAACCATTGCTTCATTAGTTGTAAACGTGCTTGCTCACCTTTCAAGTGGTGCCACGGTACTCTCTAGAGCATGATTCTCTACTGTAAATATTTCTGATGATGTAGCTTGAAGGTTTTGAAAAATACTTTCCACTAGCTAACGCAGAAAGAAGCCTAACCTTACAGCAAAACATCAGATCTGAATTTATTAGCCTTCACTTCAGTGGCTATGCTAGCAGTAAGGGTTTCTTTATTGCTGCAGTGTGTTGAGCTCTAAGCTTGTATGAGGTGTTTGTATAATGCAAGCAGGATTTTGTAGTGAGAGAGCACTGCTGGACAAAAACAGAAATGATATTAAAAGCATACTGGAATTGTGAATTGCTCTTTGGAAAACTTTTCTTTAGAGTCTTCATTTCTCTCTATGGTTCTTTCTCAGCGGACTCCTCTTGAGTCCTGGTTCTCCCCAGTTTTTCCTCTTTATTCAGACCAATTCAAGATTATTTGTTTAGCACTTTGTACGGCAGTGTTGTTAGAAGGCTGCTTTACAGACGTTTGAAAACGTACAGTTAGAGTCATATGTACGTATGTTCTTAGGAAGTCTTTCCTTTTTCTTTTAAGCCCTCGTTCCACTCAGTGCTTCTTCCTTATGTTTGTAGCAGGTCCTCATGCTCTTTTGAAGCTTTTCCCTTTAAACCTGGGTTACTCTCAGTGTTCCTACTCTCTTGAGTAGAATTCCCATTTGATTCTTGGTTCCTCTCAGTGTTTTTTCCTCATACTCTAATGAGATTTTTCCTTTTTTTGAATCTCGATTGCTTTCTTGTGCTCCCCCTCAATTCTTAATGCATTTTTTTATTTTAAATATTGTTTCCTCCTCATGTTCTTAGGGAGGTTTTCCTTTTCAGACTTTGTTCCTCTTAGTGTTTCTTCCTAATGCTCTATAAAAAAGAACAAAGACAAAAAAGCTTTCCAGGAACATACGAAAGAAGTATCGAGAGGAACCAGACTTAAACTGAAGCGCATGTCAGTGTTTCCTCTACATGCTCATGGGAAGTTTTTTTCCTGCCACCTGCATTGCCTTGGATTGGGTGACTTAGATTTCTAAGGTTTGCTTTATGACAATGTCTGCTGTAAAAGCTGCTATAGAAATAAAACTGGACTAAATTTAAATAAAAGTCAGGCCATCATTAAAAGTTATGGTTTGGGTTTTTACTTATCTTTTTCCACTCTTAACATTTATGTTCTCCTTTTCTTCTAAAGAACTGGGGGAATCAGTGAAGGATAAAGAAGATTATATTCAGCATAGTCATGCAAAATGCAACGCAGTCACATGAATGGCTTATGAACTTGTGCATATGCCCCCAGCTGTGCCCTCTGCTTTATTTATTAGGATTTCACATGGCCAATTACAGCCCATCTTGCATTTACATTGGGCATGTCATTTACTCAATGGAGCTGATTTTGCCCCCTCTGGTTTGCCATATGTTGATGTAATCCCCTCTTTAGCACATGTGTTTCATTTTGTAGCGCTCTTCACAGAACACTCCAGGCCAACATCAACCGCGCTCGTTTGATTTCAGATGAGTTAACCTTCTTTTTTTTGTTTCTAGCTACTTTGCTGATGCAGCTTCTTGGCTTTAGCAACCTCAAATATTCCACAAGTTGCCAAGGAGTAGGATTAAAGAGTGCCAAAACAAAAATAGGCCTTCCAAAGATGTTTTTCTTTCAAAGGCACACAAGTCATGGAGTAACAGGCTCGCCCTTGCAATTCTTCATCCATGACATTTTGTTTAATTCTGTTTCTTTGGGTTGGATATCTTGGCCTTTTCCTAATGGGGAACACTCATGGTGGTGGCTCCTACCTAACATCTTGAGTTCTGTTGACGTGGAAGAGCGGACTGCTCCCACTCTTTAAAATGATTATCATACTGCGTAATATGTCATCTGTTAAGTGTCCTTGGGATATTGGCTGCTCAATATGTATATCGCAAGGGCTTCAATATACAGATGAGCTCTCCAGCTGACCAGAACACCTTTTATTCAAGTGCAGTTAGTCTGAGCAATTTATTCAGTCATTAATTAATTAGTTCAAACAGCTCCTTTTTCAAAAGGAGTAAAATGCAACACTGAACTCGTTCAAGCTGTCACTGTTGCCTTTGGTGGATCAGTTGTGCTCCAGCCATTAGCTTGTCTGCTATGTCATTGCATGTGGTGCTATCATCTCTAACAGTAGCTGAAACTGGGCTATGGAATCCCAGGCTGTCTGTAAAAGTGCTCATAAATGAGAAGAAGTCTACTCACAAATGGAAAGTGGCCTACTCTTTCCCACCACTGCGGTTCATTCGAGTTGGGTTCTTCACTTTAGAGCATTCTGCATGTTCTTTCTTATTTTGCTTTTCACATTTGGAGTGAAAAACACTGAATTCTACAATTTTTTAGTTTTCATCTTGTGCGTTTATTTATGTTATTTATTTTTTCTTGTCATTATTCTTATAGTTACGTGTAGTTTGTAAAGGCTTTTAGTATATTTTGTAAACATCTTGACCAATCACAATACCAGATAAGTGTTGAAGATGTTCATTTAATCAATACAATATTGCAATATGTAATAATATGATTGCAATACTAGAATTGTGTTCTTATCATGCAGGTTTATTAGCTATTTTTCAAGACTATGAAGATCAGCTTTCTATAGTTATCTTCACTCCTGCTTCCTGCACATCTGATATATGCTTGTTTCCTTTGAACAACGGTTTGCATTCATGGGGAAGTCAAAGTCTGCCCCTGCCCAGTTGCTGGACTTTCCTAAGTAAGTTAACAACTGCCTGACCACTTTGCCTTCTTTTCATCATCTCTGGGGAGTTTAGGTCCCCTGATGAAAGTATGTTATTGTTTCAGAGCTGACCATGCAGACCAAGGGGGTTTTCTAAATCCCACATGGGCTACTGAGGAACCCTTGACCGAGATGCTTAACCTCAATATAAGTTCAGGCACAAAGACAGATGCAGGGGGCATATATGAGGAATGCGGACCATGCACATTTTGGGGAACTAGCACATGCTTTGGAAATGCATTAATCTAAAGCTAGACATGCGTGAAGACACTGGAAAGCATTAAACTGCACGGACAGTGACAAATAAGTGTATGAAGAAGATTGTGAGCTTTTGTCTAGTTGTGTGAATTTGGGAAAGATTTTCTACCATGCACATCTTTTCAAAAGACCACACATCTACTTCAGAAAGTGACAAGGCTTGTTTCTTATGAAGCCTTTGTATCTTAATGGCCCCCCTTCCACCTGACAAAAACAAACTTTGTGACTGAGCAAATCAAGTTCTTAGCGAAAAGCTGGACAGGCTCAGATTGGAGCTGCAGACAAACTAAGAGGGCTCTGTCTCCAAAACCTCTTCAGAAGGCTTTACAGCTCCAGACGTCCCGTGTTAAAGCCTTAGTACTGTCTGAAGCCTTCAAAGTCATCTCACTGAGATACCTGAAACTCTTATGTCATAAATGGACAGATCACTGGTAACAATATGTTACATATGAAAGTATAGTGTGTTTAAATAGTTTTACATGAATAGCTGTGGTCAGCATTTATGTGGAAAACAATGGCTTTAGATGAACCAGTAAATACACATTAGGTTGTCCTAAAGCCTACATTTTAACTTAAAAATGAATTCTTCTTATTTTTTAAAGTGAATTAGAAAGACTTTAATTTAGAGGGGTTTATTTATTTATTTATTTATTTTATTTAGAAAAATGAAGTCCCATGTTTTTATGTCCCTACTAAAATACATGGCCACATGGTGAGCAGTTACAGTGTTTCAATGTGTGAAAATCAGCATGTAACATATCTTCTATAATTAAATCAGCTTGTGTTTTGTCTTGTGTTTGCAAATATATTATGATTTTATGTGTGAGGTTAGGCGGCACGGTGGTGTAGTGGTTAGCACTGTCGCCTCACAGCAAGACGATATTGGTTTGATTCCTGGTCTGGGTCGTTCTGTGTGGAGTGTACATGTTCTCCCTGTCCTTGAGTGGGTTTCCTCCGGGTACTCCGGTTGATTGGTCACTGTAAATTACCAGTAGGTGTGAGTGTGTGTTGGCCATGCAATGGACTGGTGAACTGTCTATGGTGTACCCTGCTTTTGCCCGATGACACTGAGATTAGCTGCAGTGACTACCGGGATTAGGTGGCAAATAAGGGGATGGATGTGTGAGGTTTGTGCAACTGTTTAAATTGTAATATATGAGGACATTAAATAAGCCCTCTAACCTTCCGCAAACATTCAGTCTATTAAAAGTAGTAATTAACTCTTTCAGCTTTCTGCCATTCCATAGAAATAGCCACCAATATTTTTAATTCATACATTCAAATTAAAAATTATTTTCCCTGTAGTTCCTGTCATCTGATTAATCTGGACACTGTTGTCTGTCTGTGTGGCTGTGATAAGCTGCTAGCAAGCAATGAGCAGTAAAAGGAGCGTGGTAAGAACCACCTGCTGTGAAAACAACCCACACCTCCCCATAAAGATGCTCGCCTACAATGACAAAAATGCTGTTTGTGTCTGGCTTTAAAACGCATACACATTTCCATATTTATATATGTTCTATCAGTGTTAATTAATTGGAATTGCAATTTTTATGCAATATGTTAAAACCAGGCTAGAAGAAGAGGCTAGAGTTTAGGATCAAACTACAGCTCTTTAATCACCAGTCTTCACCAGTTTTAACCCGTTTTGCTTTTTAGTCTGCTGCCAAACTGGGTTTCTTGACAGGAGGTGCAGCGGCATTCACTTGCAAAAAGATGTATTTTGCATTTATACTGTCTTTCATTTGCTACTTCTTAAGAAAACTAACCAGGACCAGGAGCTTCAACATGATGGGTGAGAGGTTAGAACACATTGTCTGAGCAGCGGAACCTAATGAGTCCTGGATCAGCTGCAGGTGAGCGGAATGTGTGAAGCAGGTGGAGTAGGAAAAGAAAAACAAAGATACATGGCCTAGCTATGTGCAGTACTGCACAGGCCCTGAAGGGCATTGTATGTGACACTTGACATTATACATATATAACATATATGAAAATACCTTCTTTTGCATATGGGTTTTGATTATGTTACATTCAAGTTAAAAGCAACTTTTCTTTTAAGGTTGCATGTCTACATAAGTTCTGCATGATAACTGACACAGACTGACATAAACATTTATTCCATCAGGGTATTATTGATCGAATGACTGCATTTGCTTGCTTTAATGTTTAATGAAAAATATATTACATTAGGCATTAGTCACGATACGTTCTGGGGTGAAATATGAATGACATAATGCTAATAATATGACCTAGCTTCCCAAGTCAGATTGATTGAACAAAAGTGAGCATTTTCTGTAGCCGAGAGATTCATTTGACCATTTATAAGATTTATGAAGTCCTGTAAGGACTAAATCTCCAAGCCAAAAACCATTATTTCTTTTTTTTAACTTTACTTTTCCTTCTCAAAGCAGAGATGTGTAGAGCATGTTAGCTTTTTCCTGTTAACTTTATTTTCAGTTCTACCTCATAAATCAACTTGGAAAGCCTGGTTCTCACCAATGCCCATTCTTGCACTTCCATATGCTCTATTTGCCTGGGTTAATTAGGAGTCACCCACATTTACCACTGTTCTGGGTCTGATTAGTCTGGACTCATTAAACTGTCTGACCCCCCTGGCTCAGTGCGAGCTGCTATTAGATGCTGGCGGGGCAGCACAGTCATTTAGTAACAGGAAATAAAAGGAATCACTGGCTTGTTATCAACTAAGCTAACTGATTTTTTGGGTCATAGGAGTCTCTAGGCCCCCATCTAGGCTTCGGAGAATGGGACCTATTGTTTGAGTTCCACAGTGACAAATAATGTATAGAGTAGTTCAGTTTTCTTGCATGTTCTCTTAAAACACACATTTAAACTCTTTGGTTATTAGCATGGTAGCATCGCTCGTAATAAACACAGCACCCTCAGGTACTTTCAGGAAAGCTTTGGTAAAGGCAGACGTCAGTGGAATGTCCTGCTAATGTCTTTCTAAGAGTGAGCTTGACATGGGGGGGCAGGCCGCAGGAATGTGCAGAGTTTGTTTAAGGAAGTTTTTTCTCAATGAAGCAGGCCACATCCAACAGAGCAGGGGCATGCCAGAGGTCAGAGGCAGGTAGGCAGCAGTGTGGGGACAAGCCGGCTACACTCTGTCTGGTCCACCCATACAACTTACTTAAGGAAATGGATCAACAAAACATGCTAATCTAGCCTAAGAATTAGATGCTGCTGCTGGTACCTTCGTATTAGCATTATTTCATTTCTGTGTGTATGTCCTTACTGTATCCACCACTCTTTTAGGATCCACACAGTAAATTACAGCACAGTGTGCCGACTACCTACACTCTGTCTGGTCTAGTTGTAAAGACTACTGTAAGGAACAGCCCCAACCAAACATTTTAATCTGGCTACCAATGTAGCTACCAGTTAGCGTTGTGTCATTAGGATCTGAACCCTTTGCTGTACAGGGAGTAAATATGGTGAGCTACAGTAGACTGTGGACACAGACTATACTCTGCCTGTTCCAGCCTCTTAGTTATTACATAAACAGATGATCACGATTATTACTGCAATCATTTTCTGCAAGCATTTGTTTTCATAGTCACATTATGCTGTAACAAACAAAACAATAGTTCAATAGTAAAACCAATGCTAGCAATCAAGTAAGCATAACTAACAAGTAGGGTGGTTGGTCAGTTAATTTGGCCACTTTGGCGATAAACTAGAACAGACATTTTCATTATTAATCACAATAAAGTTGACAGCACAGACCAAAAACAGCACAGACCAGCATGCTTTCCATGCTTTTCTTTGCTATTCTAGTGGTCTCTGCACCCGCCACTTTGGACTATGTATATGGTGCACGTCATCTCCCACCTGTGTTTGCTGTAATCCACTCTACTGGTGTAGGGCATGTCTACATTAACCTCCATGTGCCTATGAACAAAAAGTCAATAAAATTAAATTAAACATCGAAAAGATAAAACAACTGTGAAATTGTGTGCTTAAATGGTATATTGGATAATATAGCTTATTGTGTTTTGTTGCTTGTGACTACTAACGATTTTTTATCTCTGCCGCACACCTGCAGTTCACTTGCTACTTTAAGTTTGCTTCTACAAGTGGCCAATGATTGTCCAAGCAATCCATTAGCCATAATGGACCTTTTTCAAACTTCCATGTTGGCTAATGTGAAAGCAATAAACAGCTTCCAATCAGACTTACCAAAGTTTCCAGGCCATCATGTTTAAATGGTCACTTTTAAGAAGGCAAAAACAGGGTAACAGAGCCAGAGAGTGAATGTGGGGCTGAGCAGTCTGAATAGATTTCTTCATATTTGTGATTAAAAATGCTAAATTCAAAGATACACATTAATTTACTGCCGTATTGTTATCAGCGATGTTTGTTTAATAATCTTGAGAAACAGACTCTGTGGCTTACTTTAATGTAGATGGGTAGATGTAATGTTTAATGGTAGTCTAGTTTTGTTGTTTAGGGTGCTTAAGGAAGAATAATTGAACCAGCTAGATTTTTTTCTCCTCCAAAATAAAGTAAGTGCTAGTTCCTGTGCATATGGAGATCCAGATATTCTGTGGAATACGCTCCTCTGTCTGAACACAGCTGTTTTCACACTGAACACATTCACAGATATGTTTTAAAATTCATTATTTCCAGGCGCGTGCCACAGACGTCTGTGGCAGTGTACAAAGTTAAACTTTTTTACATTTTTGCCCTGCGTGCTTTGGCTAATCCATTTTGGAGGCACTTTCACACATGCAAACTCATTTTCTGTTGTTTGCACTGAAGCTAAAGGAAGCCTGCCATGATCACAGTACCTCAAATTGAATCCTGCCCACAAATTATTTAGCAGATCCCATGGGACCCGCAGGTGAACCGCCTCATGTAGGTCTCTGTAGAATGTTGGGACAGACTAGACTCTGCATGCTCCAGCCTAACAGCTTACTTAGAGAAATAGGTACGTTAAACATGAGGTCATTTACAAATAAGGAGGGCTCGAGCTTTATGTAATTACAGTGGAGTGTGGGGATAGACTACCCTGTACCTGGTCCAGTCTGAAAGCCTACTACATGGACCTGCTTAACCAAGCATGCTAATCTGGCTAAACAAATGAAGTGGATACTAGCAGCTACCATTTAGCTTGATGTCATTTCTCTAAATATGTCCATAACTTTACTGTCTGCTGGGTTACAATCCCACATAGTCAATATATAAACTTTACAAACATTAATTCCGATTCATTTTTAGCAACATTAGCATTTTGTCTGCATTTTTCCTGCCGCACTGAGAGTGAGAGTTTAGCAGTACTCTTGGTTTTCCTCCAACAGACGCCGAGGAACCTATAATTTAATCTCTCATTAAGATACGTAATTGAAGGCTGTTGTAAAAGCAGACAACAGTTGGTTCAGTGGCACATAGACCACAGTTGGGAACAGAGCAACGGCCTACGTGTTTCAAAAGGGCATTTTATTTGGGCGAGCTGCTCTGGTTCATAGTTCATTACAAAAATCAGTTCAAACGTGAATAGAGCCACAAATGTAGCTGCTATCATTAAACATTCACATCATCTAGATATGCTTTTGGTGATAAAGATTCCTGAAGCCAGAAAAAGCCTGTAGTAAATTAAAGCAGTGGTGCCACCGTTTAGTTGGGCCTCCATGTCCGACCCACATGAACAATAGTCACTGTGTATGTAAAAACTCTTATGACCTCGTTTTATAGCAAAACAGGAGTCTGGATGGAGTGTGTCTGGTGTGTGTATGTGTGTGTATGAGGCCCAAAAAAAGTATTTTCACTGAATTAGTGTTTCTCCAGTCTGTACATACTGTGTGGCACTTACTTAATATAAACTATGTGAACATAGTGTAAAACATAGTTGTAAATACTTTTTCACTTTTCATATTTTTGTTTGTCAAAATAATAGTTGGATGTGGTGGAGGTGACTGAGTTGCCCAGCAACCCAAAGAATGCATTAAGGTGTTGAGGTAAAATGTAGAGATAAAAACAAAACATGTACATAAACAGAGTAACATCATAACAGGAAAATCACCAGAGCCTTGATTTTAATTCAGTTTTAAAAGTGCTAAAATGGAAAACTGTATTTACGTAGTTGCAAAAATAAATAAGGAGGGTGCCGTAAATAGAACTGATATACCTTTAACTGCTGTTTCTCCTTCAACTACAAACCCAAACCATTTACAAAACAGGGCAGTAAAACAGTTTTGTTTTTATGGTTACTTACCATTCATTCATTCATTCATTTATTCATTCATTCATCTTCTAAACCGCCTACTTTTGCTTTTAGTGCCCATAAACCCTAATAATGTTTATTTTATTAGAAAAAATGATTCATCATTCCATTTTGTCTAGCAAACTAGCTAACACAGATTAGATTTACACATAAAAAATCAAAATACTTTCATTAAAAGACAAGTTTTAGTAGTGACATAGTTTCAGTAGTGAGAATTTGTGACATCACACACTGAACTGGGACATATTTACTTCATAATAATGAGTTGCTTTAACAACTTTCTGAGATCTAACAACTTTCAATAGTTCAATAGTTTTAATAATGATATGAAAACTGTAGTTTTAAGTAGTAGTTTTAGCAGAGCGATATATACATATGTAGTCGCTTTACAATTTGTACTCTGAATTATATCAGTTGCTTACCAAACCTCTAATAAACAGAGTGTTAAACAATAAAAGCACATTAAAAGTGGGCAAAATACATTTTTATGAGAAAAAAAAATGTTCTTTCAAAAGGAATCATATGGTGAATATGACTAGGTACTATTGAGATAAAGGTCAGATTTAATTTCAGAGTGATTTAAACTCATGGTAGTATGCGTTCATAGAAGCCAGAACCCCAAATGGAAACACTGCAAGTTCCAGCCAAAATCTCTAACCATTGACCCAAAAGCACCGAAGCTGTTGAACACAAATGGCCAGAGAATTCACCGCACCAGCACAGCCGTGTCAAAACTCTTCAAGCTTGTGTGATGTGAAAAATAGACTATGGTTTTATAATTATAACCAGCTGTGTTGCTCGTTTTCCTGCAGAATTGTATATAAATGCCTATTAAACCTTTTAAGATCAAATATTTAGATTAATATCACATCTAGGTGGAACATCTGTCAGTTGATGGTTAAGAATAAGAATTATGTGACACTTTGCTGAAATAAGCATAATTAGCTTTGATAGGCTTAATCAATGTAGTAACATGACTTGACACTGTGAGATTTGACCTCTATATAACCAGTAAATATTAAAAACAGATTCTTGTTGTCTTGTACGCCAAGGTCGAGGAGGAGTTGGAGTTAACTGGAGGTAAATGAGTAGCTCAAAGGCAAACACAGCGCAGCCCTGCCTGGCGGAGTCGTGTGTACACAAGAGTTCAGTTTGAGGTTTTGGACTAAGGTGGAAATTCCTGAAACGTGATGCCTGAGCGATTTCCAGGATGGGAAATCTTGATTCCGCTATATGGCGAACATCGTGTGGTTGAATTTTTGGGCCATGTAGCGGTTCATACTTGCCAAAAAAGGCCACTTCATAGAACAAGTCGTAGTACCAGTACATGAGCAACTGGGCATTGACAATTTGTTGTTGTTAGTTTGGCTCCAGACTCCTACTTATTGGACTTGAAACAATGATTTTAAGGTTACCCATCAGCTGTAATTTGAGGATATGTAAGCTCATGTTGGAGTTAAAGCCCTTTTCATGTGTATTTGTAACATTGCATTGCACCAAAAGTTATCTTGGCCAGTGGATTAGTTTATGCACAACAGAGCTACCAAAGCACATTTAGAGTCAATCTAACAGTAAAGTATAAAATTGAATAGTTAAAATGGTTGATATTTAGTTGTACAGTGCACTTCTGTGAAAACATCATAGACCACCCATTTATTTAATTTGTGGTGAAGATTGCCATTAAATACAAGCTATACATTTTATAGCTTTAGGAAAAGCAGAAACATATAGTAAACAGAAAATTACAGACACCTTAATAGATAAATATAATACAGTTTTTGTTTTGTATTTATTGAGTCACTTTTTCTCTTTATTACAGCTTTCATTTTTTTTCAGAAGACTTGCTTTCAGTTTCTGAAGAAATCTACAGGTTTATTTTTCCATACTTTCAAAGTTCAGTCTTAGAAGTCATGCTTTCTGCTTCTAACAATCTAAGGTGCCCCAATTGCAAATGAGTTTTGAAATTCTAGTTTTGTGGAAGGATGAACAAAAAAGATTTTTTCAGTACTGAAGAAAGGGTGGAGCTACGGCAGTGCTGCTTAAAAGTTTGAGAACCCTTATTATTTTATGAATCTCTGCATAAATGTGTCGCGTCTTGCTCTGTTTCGTGCCTGTCTGTTTTCGTTTACGCTGTTCTGTTTATGTTTGCCATGTGCTCCCTGTCTCCGCCCTCTGTCTCTGCCCCTCACCTGATCTTCTTAGCCCCAGGTGTTCATCATTAGCTCCTGTTTATATTGCCTGGTCCGTGTGCTTGGTCTTTGCTTGGTGTTTTGTCTTACCCCATGTCAGTGGAAACCTTTGTTGCCTGTAACCTGTTTGTTTGATTCTTGTTAATCTTGTCATTGTTTTCTTTTGTAGTAGTACAAGTTGGTGTTTCTAGTTCCTTTTGTTGTCTTGTTAGATTTTTGTGTTTTTGTTTCTTAATAAACAGCTTGCGCTTGCATCCTGCCTCCTTCATTCTCTGTGTGTGACATAATGTGACCTAAACCTCATATAGATATTTATGTCAGTCATAACAATAAATAAAGAGAATTCATTAAAACAAATAACACAAACATTTATGTAGTTTTTCATCCAATTATTGAACAAAGGTGTCCAACATTAAATGTTACTGTTGGAGAAAGTATATGAACCTCTAGAATTACCAGGAGTAAAGGAGATTATTTGTATCAGGTGTTTAAAGCAACTGGATCACAGCCAGGACTCAGAAAAGTCTCATCTTTAGCCCACACATTTGTTAGTACGTTCTATGTCTCGGTCAAATGAATTTTAAAAAGTTAAGTCTTTAAGGTTTAAATGAGAGATGCAATGTTTGATGAAAATAAACACTGTGAAGAATGTTGGAGGCAGTATTGTGGTTTTGGGCGGTTTTGCTGCTACTGGACAACGGCAGCTTTCCAAAATTTTATGAAGCTATGAATTCTGGATTATATGAAGAAATTTTTCAGGAGAATATTAGTACATTCATCCAAGTCCTGCAGAAGGACAATGACCCTAAAAACACCAGCTAGTCTACAAAGAATGAAAAAAAAGTGGGAAAAAATGTCCCCTTATGGAATGACTTAGTCAGACCTTAATCCAATAGAAACCTAATGTGTGGCCTTCATGCAAGAAAGCCCACCAACATAACACAGTTGAGGCAGTTTTGTAAGTAGGAATGGGCCAAGATTCCTCCAAGTCAATGTGCATGGCTGATCCACAGTTATAGGAATTGTGTGGTTGAGGTCATTGCTGCCCAAGGGGGTCACACCACTTCCTGAAAGCAGAGGTTCACATACCTTTCCTACAAAGACATTTAATGTTAGATTACTCAGCTGAATGTACTGTTTGTGTGTTGGTGACAGTTTTTGTGGTCTACCAGTAATCACCAACAATCACATTTTCTCTGTAATATTTAATTATTTTATCTATTGTTTTCACATATTTTCCTTTGACTTTTCCCTTTATAATGTGATTGGACTGTTTTATGTGTAGTTTCCTCACAACTATCAATTTGAGTAAGAAATTTGATAAATAGCTGTGTGTGTGTGTGTGTGTGTGTGTTTTGAGTTCACTTGGGTAAATGTTAGTCTGTGTTGCAGGTTTCACTTGATTTTGAAATTTTAGATTGTAATGGATATTTGGAATTAAATAAAAACTACAAACTGGTGATACTAAAAAGCAGGTGAGAACTAGGTTAGGTTAGGTTTTGGCTTGAAGCTAAGGTCATGTAAGTTAAGGTCATGGCCTTTGGAAGTTTGGGAAAGCTGAAGATAAATTTAACAGATATTTTAGCTGAATTCAACATATCCATCTACAAAGCATCTACATGGGTTACACAAATAAAGTGTTCCCTTGGACCATAATGTTAATAACACCTTTAGAAACGACTATTGTTAGCAGCAGAAGAGTGCAGAGAAGTAAAGAGAGCACTCCCCGATTTGACTTGTGTATGGATGAAGTTCACTGAGATTCTTCCAAGAATTCAGAAGGACTTATGGCCCTAAAAAAATTAAAAAATCTTCAACCCCGCTGTCTATGGCTTGGTAAGAACTGAGCTCAACTTGCATAGTGCTCTTACTGCTGCTTTCCATGATAAGAAACAGTAAACTTGTAATAAAACACCTTAATAAATTAAATGAAAAAACAAACTAAAAACAAAACAAAAAGAAAAGCTAAATTATGACATGGTGGATATACCATTCACTGTATGTGCGCCATAAATATGCTTATAGATATATAAACTCTAAGTGTATAACTAAAAGATATGTAATATAATGTGAGGCAACACTGCTGCATCTCAGCTCATACTTTAAAACCCTTTATTCTAGCCAATACATGTATTTTCACCAGTAAGAACACCAGATATCATATAGATATACAGATATCAATAGAAAGTAGCATAAGTTTCTTATTTTGAAAGAAGTAGATTATATCTTGAGCTCCTGTTTGAAGAACAAAGTTTAGTTCCAGATTTCTCCTGGACATTGTATGAATTTATTAAATTTCTTCAGCAGCAATCTTGATTTAGCTTAATGAAGTACTAAGCCGTCAAAGCAGGTATTAGATGAGAACTGTAAATAATACTGCGATACCACAAAGGAAAGCTTGGAAAAGGTTAAATACACACACTGACATTTGTAAACCCCTACTTACTGTATTACTACTATTTTAAGTATATTTGCTAAGCAAATATTGTAAAATATAATGTCTCTGAGTGCCTAAAATTTATTTACAGTACTGCATTCTGAGCTACAGTAAAAAGCATATTTAAAGTAGAGGCTGCACAACTTCAGATGTTTTGATGTTTCGACAGTTATGTGGTGAAAATCAACTGATCATGGACGACGACATAAATAAAACCACAGGAGAAGGATTATTAGATGTTATCCTCCTCTCTAAAAACACAGTTTTTTGGAGATAACAGCATTCAATATCTGAAATTAAAACTCTGTAGATCAGCAGCGAAATGTTAGATTGAAGCTGAAACTTACTGGTCAGTAGAGTGTGACTTAAACTATCTGGATAAATTCAGTGGCTGGTGCATACAAGCTTCCTCTTGGAAAGCCCAGAGCAGTTTTAGCCTGCCCACCTTCAGTGGATAGAATTCTCGCCCACTCAGGGTTCATAAGCCTGCGGAGACGGAAACTATGAAGCCAGACGCAATTTTCCAAAACAGGATTGACTTACAATAACAGCTCCTCGTCCAGCATGGAAGTAAATTCTTTCCTCTGTATGTTCACCAACCTATTTTTCCTCCCTCCCTCTTTCTTGACCTTACCTGGCCGTCCTCCTTCATCTGAAAGTGGGGAGAACATTTGTTTGTGCACTAACTGGTTTCTGCAGAAACTCTGTTTATTTGAAATAGTTGTTTTTAAGGTTTCCTATTCATATTTTGACATTGCTGTTTCACAACATCTGAGGAGCTGCCTTTAGTTCTACATATGAATCTGGTACAAACACCAACATATTTGAAAATGATTAAATAAGTAACTGGATGGTAAGTTCCATGACAGGTTAAAGGGCTGTATAATTATTTGGGGTAAAATATGAGTTATACCCAAACAGTCTAACTATATTAGACTGAAAGGTCTGACAAGTTCTACATATTAAGATGAAGAAATTGTAAATTGTTTCAATGCTCGATAATTCTATTGACGCTACATTTTACTGTTGGTACAAATTTAAACAGGAACATTAAATCATAAAAATCGTAAAAAAAAAAAAGTAAGTGTTAAAAATCCTGTAAAATCGAACTAAGTGTTGTTACGTTGTGCTACCTTTTATAGGTACGCTGCTATATATACTAAATACGACTATATAAGACATAAGATTTTTGAAGGCTGTTCTATAGACACTGCTGTGCAAGAGTTTTCAAAAATCCTCACAGTAAAAAGAAACAAGTCTAGAACTATTTTTCATGAAATTGCTTTCACTCATTAATAAAATAGAAGCCCTGAGGGTTCCCCACTGTTTAAAACTGATTTAAGGTACACAACTGGACATTAAAGTTACACTGCCTGATTTTGGCAAATTAAGGGCATTGGCAACATCTCTGTAGGAAATCTGGAACTGCATGAAATGCGTGAAAGAACAGTTTGTAACGTGGGTTGCGCTGCGGTTAATCTGCTGATGATTGCACATGGACATGAACTGCTCTGCTTGGATAAACCATAGACATTTTAGCTGCTTTACTTCATATATCCAAATTTTTAGAGCACAATGTCTATTGGCAAATACATTTACAGCTATACTTTACAATTACAAGGGTGCATGGCATCACGCTACAAGGTTATGCTAATATTAAATTCCTGGCTGGCTGGCTACTTTAAAGTTAGCTGGAAAACAACCAACATCATCCAGCAGTCTGCAGTAAAGAACAAATTCAATATAACTCACGTCACAAAACACCGTGTTTAAAAAAAAAAACAAGTCAATGTGGATTGTAGTCTTAGCTCAAGCTCTATCCCTCTCCCTCCCCCTCTAGGATTTTTGGATAGTCTAATTCTAACAAAACTGAAATCAGCTTCCTATTCAGCAGCACCTTCTTCAAATTCCCATTCCTGTTAAATAATGCAGCAGTTCCAGTCAGGCACCATTTAAGGTGGAACAGAAAACTTCAAACAAGACATCTGCAAATCAGTCAAATTATATGACACCATTTTTAAGATTGATCCATCAACAAAAATGCATTAATAAATTTGTGGTAGTAATGTAGCATGACAGTCTCTAAGTCTCTAAGGTTGATTGTCCCAATGTTTCAGTAACTACTATTTTTTACACTGTAATGACTAAGAAACTAAAGTACAAGCCCTGAAGTTTTGAGAGTAAGATGTAAATAAAGTAGGGAATGAAAAGAGTAGATTTACTGAAACATGGATGCTTAAACACTCTGAAGAAATATGGCCTAATACTATACTCCTAATCAGATCACCCACTTGGACTCTTACTAACCCAATCAGCTCCATTTCATTCAGTTCTTTAACTATGTTACACCGAATTAAGACATGCCTACAAAACTCATGACTGTTGGAATAGGGTAGATTCAGGTTTTATGGACCATCAGGAAAACGAGGGCATTTGAAGAATTGTAGTTTACTCCAATTATAGCTAATTCTTTCTAAATGAGCAAAAGCAGAGAATGTAGATAGGTTAATTTGATTTTAAAAGTAATTCATTAAAGAAAAGAATGACCCATGACCCAGGACCTATGACACACTGTTCAAGAGGTGAACCATATCTGTTAGAGTAGGCCTTTAGTTCATATCAAAACTAAAAAGTACGGTCTCCACAGGGATCTGTTATGGGACCCTTGTTATTAATGATTTACATTCTTCTTTGCAATGTGACCTTCGTTTTCATTTCTGTGCTGACGGTACCTAGATTTATGTTAGAACTCATTGTTCCCTTTACATCATTCTGCTTGACATAAATGCACATTTTCTTAGACTACACTGAAAAAAGACTGAACCTATTCTGTCAGGGTCTAAAGTTGTTTATCAAATTAAAGAGCAGTGTCAGCTGGAGTAGTGTAAAAACCCCCGGCACTGGCCTGTGCCATTTAGCACAAGAGTAAAGGCTGCTACTGCAGCAATGGAAAGACAATTCCTAGTAATATCCTTGATGTGAAGAGAAATGTTGGATGAGAGGGTATCTACAAATGTTTAGATGTGTAAATATACAGAGAAACGCTTTGTACACACAGAAAGGCAATACTGGGCGATGAACAAAGGCGTGCTTAAATACACCGGAGCACAGGTGATCAGAATTACTACTCGGGGGAAACGTCCCGGCGTTGCGGAGCGTGCGCCATGACGTCGTCGCCGTTGTAGTCCACAGAGGATGGGGATTGTAGTCTTTAGACTCAGAAGCACTCCCAGGCATAGCGGGAGCGACAAGAGAGGCAGACTGAGCCGTGGCAGGCGTGACACTAGATGTATAGGGTATCTTCAAGAAGTGCTAGAATTGAAAATCAAAACATGATTTGAAAATGATTTTGTTCATTCTGCTGTCACTTTCTAATTATTTTGGTGTTTAATCTAATGTGTAAGGCCTTCAATCTAACTACATGTAAAGACTACTGGCCCTGAGATCCATAGAGGAACACGCAGAAAACCACTGATGCAATTATTGGAGCATGGGAGCACTAACACTTCATCACAGTCCAGGATAGCAACTGCAGGTAGAACATACACTCTGAAAAATAAAACTGTGACCTAGTCATTTGTTTTGTTAAACCTTTTTAACAACTATATTGAGCAAATTTTGAAAACTGTGAAATCATTTATATATACAGTCTGACTTGAGTAAAAGTAAGTCAAAAAATTAAGTAGATACGAGCAATTACATTTAGCTCTACCGCATATAATATTGAGTAGACATAAATAAAATTCTTAGTCAAAAATATTTTAAAAAATTAGTAGGTATAAATGAAACATATGCTTTATGTACTAAATATCTATTTAATGCTATTCATACTGGACTTGGAATTTTTTTAACTGTATTTACCTTTTCCTCAAGGAGGACTCTATTAATTTATCTAAAGAAATCAAGTGTAAATGAAGCAACTGTACACACATTAATATTTATAACATTTATTCCATCATCAATGTAACACATGGCATTACATTCAATCTGATTTTCTTTGGAAATTAAATATGTAGAAAAGTATAGTCAGGTGAATTGAACTTGGCCATCTTGAATATAGATGAAATACACCAACAGCAACAGGCCATTCAATCAATTTAAAACGCCATACAACAGTAAAGAGGGAACAGAGCCTGTTCGGGATTAATGAAAATCTCAACTTTGATTACACAGTAATGAAACAATTACTGTAGAACTAGCCTAACTTGACTACTTGTTTTGAAACTTTATATGTAAATTCTATTTGTTCTAAAATTCTAATGATTAAACTGAACTGCATATGACTGAAACCAATGACCACAGAAAACCTGGACAGCACAACTTCTCTCAAAAGCGAGGCTAAAAAGTGACTACAGAATTTAAAGGAGAATATTGGTGTGAAGGTAGTGATCCTGTGAAACTCTGCACTGACCAGAGAGAAAGAGAGATCAGAAAAAGAAAAATAATAATTACTGTCTATTGTCATTTCAGTCCAGCAAAAACTGAAATCCATATAACTTTGGATATTATGTAAAACTATGACACATGCAAGTTTTAGATCAGCTGCACAACTTTATTTTGCTTAGTGAAAATAGCCCTGATAGGTACCATTCTCAACACAGCTCTCTCTCTTTCTCGTACCTAGCATACTGAGCTACATGTGTAGCTGATATTAGCGCTAGAGATTTAGCCAAAACGCTAACACCCGTCTGTGACCGTTACATACTGAACCAATGGGAAAGCTCACTTTGCTGTATCTGTGAACATTTTCTTTTCAACCAAAACTTACTTGCAGATTTGTAATTGCTACAAGCAGCATGGTTGTTAAACTGATATTAAAATTTAATTCCCAGACATGATAAGGCCCCTTCTAAAAGCCTCTGACATTATGCAACACATTATTCTGTCTCCTGCAAACCAAAATAAAGTAAAAGTGACTAAAAGTTGTTTTTCAAGCATAGATAACTGGGACAAGACCAGTCTAAAGTGTTATAGGGATTTTTCTGCCGCCCCTCCCTCCCTGGCTTCTGTCATGGCAACTGTTCAGGCATTCGCAGAGGCTGACAGAATTAGATAACACTCATACACATATACTGTAGCAGTACCCGTTCAAGTTTACGCAGCACTGCCAACAGTCAGTTGTAAGTTAAGTAAGAGGAACATACTGTGTGATGTAACTCACCAAGTTCTCTTAGTTTAGGCAGCGAAAATTTGTCTCAGTTTGTCTGTCTCATATCTGTGCATGTGCAGGCGTTTATGAACGCGTATTCCTCAGCCGGAGCCATGGTGGGTCAGGCAAGAGTGCCACAGGAAGCAGTGGCCCTTAAAAATAGCTCCCTGGCAGAGAAAGCTGTAGATGCGACTCCAGTAGAGGGGGAAAAGAACCTGCGGGATCGCGGCCAATGGGCCAGTAAAGCTGAATTCTTGCTGGCTGTGGCTGGTCAGATCATTGGCCTTGGCAACGTTTGGCGCTTTCCGTACTTGTGCTACAAGAATGGAGGAGGTGAGAGACTGAGAAAAGCTTCAAACTTTGCTTCAAAACTGCTATAAACTTTTCTTTGAAACGTTCTATTTCTGGGTTTAGTTAATGTTGTTTAGTTAGTGCGGCATTGGTGACAGTGTTATGTGTGACATGCATGTCATGGGCCTTTAATGTAGAAACCATTCTTTTATTCACTTTTCAACTTTCACTTTCACTTTCGCATTAACCTACTTACAGTATCTGTTTTGGCTAATTAGAACTCCAGCAAAAACATACTTTACTTTCAATGTAAGTTAATAGAATCAGAATTTTTTGGAGCACTTCTATTGGTCCATTCATCATGAAATTGTCACACAATGTAAATGACCATGATGTAGAAAGCTTAAAATCGACAAAAATTGAGATACATGTTGAGATACATGATTTGCACTCCCTCACATGTGCCAGAATTAACAAAGTTAATTAACATACTCATATATCAGAGGTTAAAATATTCTTTCCCTCCCCAAACCCTGTTGCAACCAATCATCAGAAGCTGGTAAAAATCGATTATAGAGAAAACACCATTTTGCCTTTTAGATGATACTGACTCGATGGATTGTGTTCCATTTGACCAAGCATATAAACATATAATTTGATTAAAGAAGTCTATGTTGGTCTCAGGTTGACTTTAATAAAAGCCTTACAAATGGTAAATACTTGTAAAATCACAAAAATTGTATGCATTACTTTCACAATAGTGTACTGAACCATTTTTGCAGTAAATAAAATTAAAATAGCCCATTTTTACTGCGATTAAACAACCAGCTGGAAAACAACATTACGGTAATACAATAATCTCCTGTAATTTACAGCACTGTTAATGCAATGTAACTCAGAAGCCCAGTAATAGTCTGCAAATGCACATGTGAAAAAAAAACATTTTACCAGACTTTTATCACATCTGGACATTTTCAAAATCATGTTTACTCACCGTGTGATGTAAAGACATCAGAGTGATTCGTACAGGTTTCAGAAGTTGGAGTGTGTCATAAAACATTGCACAACGTCTTGCAAACACTAATATAAGTTGTTCAATATATAAGTGTCATTTAATGCCTATACGTTTGTTATTAAATCTCTATGTGTCTTCAATACATACAGATATATGCAAAAGTTTGAGTCAACTTTGGTCAAAATACACTTTTTCATGCAAACCTGCTGTGTATTTATTGAATTTAATATATGGAGGAAGAATTATATGTATTAGTGTGGACATTTTATTTTTATTTTTTACAATATGTTAAGCTCAGCAAATTAAATTGTTTACGTGTCTTGTTTATAAAGGATGTTTTATTTTAACCTAAAAAATCAACCAAACATTGTTTGACAGGGGGTGTTTAAACTTTTATGTTTGACTGTATACAACAAGATATAGACAGAATAGAGGCAGCAATAAGCTGATCATTTCTGCTTTTATCCATTAAACATGTCTGGACTGTTGTAATGTAATTGTGTTATGCTGCTTTTGCTTTGTACCTCCTCTATAGGTGTCTTCTTTGTCCCGTATCTCCTCTTCTTGGTGCTGTGTGCGATCCCATTGTTCCTCCTGGAGACGGCACTGGGCCAGTATACCAGTCTTGGAGGAGTCAGTGCCTGGAGAAGCATTTGTCCACTTTTTGGAGGTAAAACAAATTCATATGTATCTGCATTCCCACACGTCCCAAACAGGGGGTCTTGTGGAACCTGATGTTCAGGAATTTAGGGCCTTTACATCAGAATCTGCAAACATGCATGAATTATGATGAAAATCCTGCAATGTGAACGTTGTCAAATACTTGGAGATGATGACAGTTGTTAAAAAATGCAATGTCATGCAGAACAGTGGGCGCAGTCCAGGCAGATAACAGCCTAATCTGCATCAGACAAACGACCTAAACATTTCTGTTGTTCTTTAAATTCATTATGAGGTGACTATGTTAGGAATATGTGTTACTTATATTCTGCATTACTTTTTTATATACTTCTTAGACATACAGTTCTCCACCCCTTAACAAAACTGGACAGAAAACACATTATATATACAATACATATAGAGGTTTGTATCATTCTTAATGTTGTTTGGAGAAATTGCCTACTATTTATCTGTCAGGCTGAATGCAAGAAGCAGACGAGAAGACAGGCAGGACGAACGGGGCGAACTCAGACACAAGATTTAACAAAATACTTTTAATAACTAAAGAAACAAAAACCAAAACACAAAGTACATAATAACAGCAATCAAACAGACCAGAACATGGGGACCATCAAAGATATAAACACAGAAATCACAGAAAACGAACCACAAGACAGGGAGCAAAACAGAGGCAATATATACCCAGGATAACAAGAGTAAACAAGAAACACCTGAGAACAATAGGCGGGGTCACAGACTGAAAACAGGTGAGGGGTGGAGACAAGGGAGCACATGACCAAAACAAACAGAACGTAAACACAAACACCTAAACACAAACGTAAACACAAACACCTGGGATAGACAAGGGGGCGTAAACAAAGACAAACAGGCAGGAAAACAGGGCAGGATGTGACAGAACCCCCACTTAAAAGCACAGTGAAGGTGCGAAAGTGAACACACCCCAGGAGCCCGTCTTAAAGGGGAGTCGAGGAAAAACAAAACAGCATTAAACTAAACAGGGAACTGAAAATGAAACCGGGGACACGATTGGAATGGGCAAAGAACACGGGACAAGACTGGGAACTGGACAGAGATGGAACAGGAAACGGGACATGAGACAGAACAAGGAGCTGGACACAAGACTGGAGTGGCGGCAGAACACAAGCTTGGACAGAAGACCAGACTGAACTGGGGAATGGACACGAGACTAGGCAAAAGACTGAACAGTTGACAAGACAGGAGACTGGACTGGGGCACAATAGGAGACGAGACAGAAAACTGGACTGGGGGCATGACAGGAGACGAGAACAATCCCAGGGGAACAGAAACAGATACAATGACTGGGATGGGGACAGACACACTGACAGGAACGGGGACAGACAAACCTGAGGACAAGGGGACAGGAACACAGTGACAAGGATGATCACAATGACAAGGACAAACACCAAACCAGAAATGGGAGACAGGAAAGAAGAAGGGTGAGGAACATGAACAGAACGAGGATCATTGACATGGGCAAAACCGGGAACAATCACAGGAGAGGTTTGGGGAAATGTCACAGGAACTGTCCGGGGCGCAGAGACAAGAACAGCCTGGGAAACGGCCTGGACAGGAACCGTGGAAAAGTCCTCGGTGTCAGCAGCTGTGGCGACGCCCATGGGAGCAGCAGGGGCTGCAGCAACGTCCTCAGGAGCAGCAGGGGCTGCGGCGACGTCCTCAGCAGCAGCTGGTGCTGCGGCGACGTCCTCTGGGGCAGCGGGAGCTGTGGTGACAGCCACAGGGGCAGCAGGAGCTGCGTTGGCCGCCACGGGGTCAACAGGAGCTACATTGAAGTCCGCGAGGGCAGCCAGCCTAGCTTTGATGTCCTCAAGCGCTGCAATGATGTTTACAGGTGCAGCAGTCGTCCACAAATGACGTCCACAAATAGTATAGACATAAAAACTTACACATCTGTAAAGACTCTTTTATCATCAACAGAGATAAAAACAATAAGCTTTTAACTTCAATGAGACAAAAGGTTGTAAACCTGTACCATTACTACTCACTTACCATACCTCAAAAGAAAGTTTCAACAAAATGTAGTCATTTGAATTTACCACCACATTTACAACATTTGCAATGGCTAAAAAAAAAAAAAAAGCAGTTGTAAATCTGCTTGACAGTGGACACATAAGCACATTACCCCTACAGAGAGTGAAGAGGATGGTAGAGCAGCCAAGAAGTAACCTAAAGATCACAGTTTCAGAATTTATTTCAACTAAAACAAACAAACACTTCCATGAGCAAAAGCCTTTCGATTGAGGTTCACAAAAAAAGCCTTTCCTAAGAGCAAGTCACAAAATGCAGTGCCTACACGCAAAATTTCACTGGAACTACAAATAGAGTTTGATTTGGTAAAATAAGACGAAAAGTACTCTTTCCGTACTACAGTACTACAGACAACAAAAGGCACTTCATACCCACTGCCACATATGGAGGTGGATCACTGATGTTTTGGGACTGTTTTTATGCTAGTGCTCCAGGGGCAGTGGCATAATGGCATAATGAATTCTTACCCAGAATTGAACCTGTTTCAAAACCTGTAGTGTGTATTGAAACAAATGACACTGGACTAAACTGGGCTTGTAGAAGTGGGTCTCCAACATTATCAATCATTACAGAAAGTGGCTTAGCGTTGTTGTCAGATGTCTTCAGTGTCAAATGCTGAGTAATGGCAGCTTGATGTCGTCCAAGGTTTGAAAAAGCGTCCAGAGTGAAATGTGCAGAGCGAACTAAACACTGTGAATTAAAGTTGTCTGGGTTTTGGGGGGCACTGAAGCTTCCTATTTACCAGATTGATTTGCAAATGTCCTATTCCGCCTTACATGGTACCATAGTTATATTTTGGCATTTCAGGTTGTTTAAGAATCTGGCAAACAGGAAGCCAACTTCAGCTCTGTCGCAGTGTATATTTTTAAATACTGTAAATATTGAAGAGTTAAGACGTAATATTGGGATCGACCTGTTCTACTGTCCTTATTTATCGATACAGGATCTGTATTCCATGGAGGACCAACAGTGTTTGCGGTTCGTAGCACGTCAGTTGTATGTACTAAACTCTCCTTATTCACCTACAGTACACAGTACAGTGTTCCATTTATGTATTGGCAGCTTTAAAAAGTATTGAAGGAATTGTTAATGTGGTTTCAGCTTAGTTTTCTGTTGTTTGTATTCACTCTTTAAGAGGTCAAATACCACCCAAATCCAAACGAGGCAAATAAAAGCAAGAATTTACGTACACATAGTACCTTTTAGTAATATTCATGTCAGGAAGAGGAAGTTTTCAAAAACAGCCATCCAAACTGTTACAGTCAAATTGTAATCTTAATAGTGTGTGTAGTACAAAAAATCTTTTAGTGTCTGTTGGTTGTGTTGAAGGTGTTCAGGCCATATGATGACCAGCCAGGCTGTTAACTACTCCATAGCGGACAGTTATGAGTGTTTATGGAGCACACTGGGCCTATACACAATCCCAATAGTGAGACGCATACACTGCAGGCAAACTGGTGTGGAGATGATGTAAGTTTTTGAATCAAGTCAATCCAGTGCATCACTTTTTCCATCAGATATTTTCTCCTCTTGGCCTTACAGATATGGACAGACATGGCTACATCATTCTGCATTACAAAGTTAAAAGAAGAAGTATTCCTCACAGCGTTTTGAACATTTGACATGACATCATTCAAGTGGCGTCAGGTGTACCTGAGGGGTGCTTTAGATTATTTCATCACCCCTACAGGAGACCCTCCCATTCGTCCATGTGTCACATCAAAAATATTTTCTTTTTGCAGTTTCCTGAATTTGCAACTTGTTTGGAACTCATGAAGCTGCAAAGTACTATAAGCAGTAATGTGTCAGCAGTGGCATGTACATGAGTTGGCCTAATAGTAAAGAGAACTTGTGATGGACATTTCAAAGGTATACTATGTCAGTGTTGTAAGAAATGTACAAATTGAATTATGCCACACATTTCCAGTCAATCTTATAAAGTCAGCATATAATGATTTACCTCAGTGTTTTCTGTTTACATGTCATGACAATTCTTTCGCTTATTTTTGTAAAAAATGGAACTGCGACACAGTAACTGTATAAATTGCTTAGACTAAGCGGTGCACTACATCCCTGCAAATCAAAACAAAAACATGTGGAACTCAAACAATATGTGTAGACTAAATACAATGGAAAAAATGAAACAGATGTATCCAGGGGCGATTTAATGCATGGGCTTAGCTGGGCTGAATCCCAGGGGTCCTGAGTAATTCTCTGTATTTTAAAGTGAAATTTATTTGTTTACGCTCCACCCATACATCAGCATTATCTTGGCTCATATCATTCATATCTGTGGCTGTCGATTGGCCAGGCTGATATAAAACATCAGCTTTGATGCTGACTGAAAGCTCTGACTTGGAAATTGGAACCAGGTACTTGTATAAGATGTATAAGAGTGGAGCTCAAGCAAAATGCTGAAAAACAAAAGAAGTACTAACCAAGAGCAGACTGTGATCTGCTCTTTCTTTCACCACTGCTGTAAAAAAAACAGTATGTTTTTTCTATGCTCAATAAACCATTTTATATCAAATGACTCCAAATTACTTGGTTTGACGATTGAACTATGCCTAAATGTTGACAACTGGAATTCCTCTTTAACACATAATAATTAGAAAGTCAAAGGCTGATATGAATGTTGTTGTTGCAGGTCTGGGATACGCCAGTCAGGTGATGATCCTACATGGATGTGTGTACTACATCATCATTCTGGCCTGGGCTCTATTCTACCTGGGCTCCAGCTTCCAGACAGAACTACCATGGGCCCACTGCAACAACACCTGGAATACAGGTAACACCACTGAGCATTGGTCAAATTCGAGACACTTGAATAGTTCAAATCATCAAATTACTGGTAAAATAAAATAAAGAAAATCCAATGAAATACTAAAACGCTATAATGAAATAAGACTATTTAGCCCAACTAGACCTTTTATGAAAAAAGTAATTCCCCCCTTAGCTACTAGATCAACAAATTCTATTGACTCACAATTTCACTAGCCACACCCAGGCAGGATTACTGCCAGACCTGTTGAATCTAAACATCTCTTAAATAGAACCTGTCTGACAGTGTGAAGCAGATAGAAGGCCTTAAAAAGCAGCATGTGATGCTGTGGTGTAAAGAAATTCAAATACAGATGTGAAGCAAAGTCACTGAAATCTACCACCTGGAAAGACTCCAGTGAACCACAATGAGAGCCACAAACAGAAAACATTTCAACAATGATGACTCTTTTGGGAGAACTCAGATAAACATCTAAAGAACTGCAGGCCTCACTTAAGGTCAACGTACATGATTCCACAATGAGAAAGAGCAAAAATGGTACGCATGGAAAAACACAAAGGCACAAATCACTGCTGACCAAAAGATCACATCTAGATTTTGATGACCCTCAAGACTTTTGGGACAATATTCTGTGAACTGATGAGTCAAAGGTGGAACTTTTTAGAAGAAGTGGGTCCTGTTACATATGCTGTGAAGTCAACACTGCATCAGGACATCATACCAACAGTGAAACATGGTGGTGGCAGTATGGTGGTCCTGGGCAGCTTTGCTTCTGCGGGACCTAGAATGACTTGTCATAACTGATGGATTCTGCTCGCTATCAGAAAATCCTGAAGGAGAATATCTGTTTCACAGTTTGTGACCTAAAGCTCAGACGCAGTTGGGTTATTTAGCGCAATGATCCGAAGTACAACAGCAAGTTCAGGTTTTAGAATGGCCAAGTGGCATAGTCCTGATTTGAATCCCATTGAGGTGCTGTGGCAAGATCTTAAATGGGTAGTCCCTCCAACGTAGCCTAATAAAAACAATTATGCAAAAATTTAAAATATGAATGATGTGACACTTATAGAAGAAAATCAGGGAGATCCCATATAGGCTTTATAAGTAAATAGATAGGACATCAAGAAGCTTGGTCTCTTCTCCAATAATCATTTTTCATCCTTTCGTCAAGAGAATCTCCTTATCAGCTACGTGATGAACATGTGTGATACATTTCTGCAGGTTTGATTAGTTTTATAAACCTGGTTCAGACAGTTGTAGGACATTTTACAGTTGTTGTGGTTTTTAAACAAGTTGCAGGACAATTTACTTTCAACTAAAGCTGCAGGAGAGTTTTACCGTGTAAAATCTGTCATTAGGTCAAATTGGGTACCTTACATGAAATACTGCATTCACTTTCCCAGGTATATATGAAAGCATAAAGAAGGTATGTATGGGTACCCAGTAATGTCTTGTCTTTAATGTAATGTCTTTAAATAGAACAAAACAATAAATATTAAACAATAATTGCAGCAGAATATGGTACTGTTAAACTAAGGCACCGTAAAGGTTTGGTACCGTTCTTCTGAGAGTGAAATTATACATAAAGTCGTACTTGTATTGTGGACAATAGTACATATTTTTGTCCACTACAGAAACCTGTGCAGTGTTTGAGGTTGAGAACAGTGGACTCCCTCTGAATGCGACTTCTCCTGTTATGGAGTTCTGGGAGTGAGTAGAGCTATAAGTGTATAAGCTTTCAGTGTGTTTGTAGTGTTTGACTGCACAGATTACAGATATGGTGTGCTATTCTTATTCTCCAGGCGGGAGGTATTAAATGTGTCTGACAGAGTCGGAGAGTTGGGCTCTGTACACTGGAGACTGGCTCTGTGTCTGCTGGCGGTCTGGGTGGTCTGCTACTTCTGTGTGTGGAAAGGGGTCAAGTCCACAGGCAAGGTGAATGAGAAAAAAAACACAAATTATCTGCACATCAAAAGTTTGAAGACAGCTAGCTTTTCAAACCATTTTAGTACAACTTAGCATGTTTTCTTTAAATGTTATGGCTTTTTCTCTATTTTATCAAGTCCATTCACCCTTAACAGTTGCAAAAGTTTAGGCACCATCTCCAAATTACAAGTTTTGTTTGTTTTGACAGAAAAATAGTGAGTGTGGCATGTGCTAAACTTTGGAAACCATTTCAATTGCAACATCTCAGAACTTAGTACTGGTTAGGCTGGCATTAAGAATTGTCACCTTAAGACAATTCCAGAGCGTGATACATTTTCTGAGTCTTAGAATTTTGTGCTAACACTCAACATCCATGATCTCCTCTAAGAAGGTCGATACAAAGTACAAAATGCAAAGGGAAGGCAATAATACAAAGGCTGTTACAGATAGCTGTATAAGTCATGGCAAGATCTGGAAGATGCTGTTGTTTTGTGTATGTGTATGTTCTCCAGTGAATATATAACATTTGTTTTATGTTTAGGTTGTGTACCTCACAGCCACCTTCCCGTACGCCATGCTGCTGGTTCTGCTGGTCCGTGGTGTAACCCTTCCCGGTGCTGTACACGGCATCATCTATTACCTTAAACCCAACCACACACGCCTTACTGACCCTCAGGTAACAGCATGACTCAAGAGAAATATGGAACCAGTCGTACTTACATAACCACCTCAGCTCAGCTATATTTGTTGGATGTCTGGTGTAAATGGTTCTCTTTAGGTCATTTCACAGCATCTCATTGGATAAAGGTGTGAATTCTGACTGGTCCACTCCAACATTGTCCTTCTGTGTCTCACTGGCAGACAGCTACCTTGACATGATCTTGTAGAATCTTAATAATTAATTTTTGCTCAACAGTGGCAATTGGTCCAGAACCAGAGGCAGGAGAGCAGAGCACACATATAGTGTGGTGAATTTTCAAACAATTAAATCTTTCCTCAGTACAGAAACAGTTATGGTTATAGTTTATTTATTTTAATAGCGCCTTTTACAACAGTTATTGTCACAAAGCAGCTTTACAGGAAATCCAGGTCCAAACCACCAATGAGCAAGTCAGGGGCGACAGTGGCAAGAAATACCACACTAAAAAAGGGGAACCCATCCTCCTCTGGTCGACACTGGATAGTAAAACTAGTACAAATACAATATGACTAAAATTGAATAAAACAACCTTATACATCAATGAATATAGAGAAGAAACATTTGAAATCCCTTTAGAGTAGCAGTGAGAGCCAGCTCAGTGTTTTTTAAAGTATGAGAAGAAAGGACTGATAAGCTTGTAGAAGAAAACATCTGCGATTAAGTAAGCAAATTGAATCTTTGGAGGTACTAGCTTGCAAGAGACTTAAGGATGTGCATTTCTGGCAAATTCAGACATGGAATGATGGATTTGGTGGGAATAGCTGAAGGTTTCTCTGTCTGTTAATTTTTTTTCATATGTTAGACCCAGGCACAGAGATGTTAACCAGTTCCCATGACTTCTCCTTTTTTTTCGCTTTGGCAAAGCTTGTGCCTTTGGAGTGATCTTGACTGGATGCCCACTTTTAGGGAGCATAGATACGTAAACTCTTTGAGATTTTGTTGTATCCCTTTTTAGCTTTATGCTAATCACTAAGGATATAGGCTCATAGGCCTTTTGATATCCCCTTTTACGAGCAAATTCTTCTTGTGAACAACAAACAGCTTGAATGATGTATACAATATGAACAAGAGCAACATAATATTTATTAGATATTAACAGTTATTAAGAGTATTATTAGATTAAACAGAATGTGTTTGTTCTTTATTGTAACTTAGATGAAGCTCAGACCACATTTTAAGACATAAGCACAGGTCGATCTGCAGAATTCACTTCATTTTTCTTGACACTTTATTATTAGTTTAATGCTAAAAAGTGAATAGAAATTTGATAACGACAGCAGGAGTTTCGCTTCAGTATGAGGCGATCAGAGAAAAGGAAGTCTAGGCAATTTATTCAGACTAAGCAAAGTCTTCCAAAAACAATTGTGGGTAGATTTTCTAAACATCCTCAGCATCAACGCAAATGTATGCCATAACACAATAAACGTGTCATTTTGGACCAAACCCAAACGTAGCCCACTTACAAAATCAGTGAAACCAGATGTTCCTGGCTCAGTTACTGCAAGACGGTACAGTTTGTTAGGACCAGCCCAAAGGGTGTGACCTTTTCTCTCTTGCTCTCTTTCTTCTGTAAAGGTGTGGATGGACGCCGGAACTCAAATCTTCTTCTCGTATGGTATCTGTTTAGGCAGCCTCACTGCTTTGGGCAGCTACAACAAATTCAACAACAACTGCTACAGGTACAGTGCGCAACCCTAACACAGGCCCTTCAGCAAAACACACATCCATACGCTAAGATCAACAACTGCGGAGCCCCGTCTCACTTTCTCACAGCAGACTGTTTGGCTTGAAATATTTTATGTGGGACATGGGAAAGTTCTCAGGCTTCCCCCCATTATTTATTTCTTTTTAATGTAAGGCTTTTGAAGTTCAACTTTGAGGGCCCAACCAGGAATCAGTTTTTGGAACCGTAGAGGTTTTGTAATAACAACACACCTACTAAAATGTACATTGTGTAAACTTACATCTAATCCAGGGCAGCTGTGATGTTTTGGGATTTCTTTATGTGACCTCATTTGATTGTGTGTTGTTAATCTTTGCTGTAGGAGCAAATGTTTTGCTAGAAACCAGTGATCTACCAGCAGAAGGCAGCTATTTCAGTGCTCTGTTATTTAAACAGATAACTATCAGTTAGTTCTTTTGTGAACAATGGCACATGCAATCACTGGTCACTTTACTGAAACCTACCATACGGTTCCACTTTGCTGGTGCACAGTTAGAGACTGAAGCTCTTCTGTTGATGGACAACTGATGGACAATGATTTGCTATTACTATACGCTACATGAATTTACTGGATGGGTGAACACTCTACACTGAAAAAATGGTGCTTAACATTTACACGACTCAGATGCCAAACTCAGAAACTGAAATGATAAGTGGGGTGATGATAAATAAGGGTGATTAACACATGGGCTACAACTGTATCTAGAAGATGAAGTGGGCAGTGTTTCTTATAAAAAGGCCAATGAGTGAAAGTACATGATGGGTGTTTCTAATAAAGCGGCCAATGAGTGAAAATACAAATTTGATGTTTTTAATAAAGTGGCCAGTGAGTGGAAGCACAAAGTGGGTGTTTTTAATAAAGAGGCCAGTGAGTGGAAGTACAAAATGGGTGTTTCTAATAAAGTAGCCAATAAGTGAAAATACAAATTGGGTGTTTCTAATAAAGTGGCCAGTGAGTGAAAGCACAAGGTGGCTGTTTCTCATAAAATTGTCAGTGAGTTGAAATACAAGTGGAGTGTTTATGATAAAATGGCCAGTGAGTGCAGTTTACAGAGGACATGAAGAATGAAACACAGACCAGGCTGTTTCACATTAAATGAACTTAATAGGGGGATCATTGCACCGTCTTCCACATTTTTCTCCAACCTTTCTATTATTTACCACCATTGTTTCACCAAAAACACACTTTTAACCTTGGATTGTACCTGAGTGGTTAATGCTGCTGTCTAGAGAACTGTCTGGAAACTGCTGGAAGGTAGAACTTTAACAGTTTGCCTCTTTTATTCAGGGACACATTCTTGCTGTGCGTGCTGAACAGTGGCACCAGCTTTATTGCCGGCTTTGCCATTTTCTCAGTGCTGGGCTTCATGGCACAAGAGCAGGGTGTCCATATCTCTGAGGTAACGCAATCAGGTAAATGCAGATCTTTCAACATCCGTATATGTTACAGTTAATTGAGGAATCAAATCAACCCCTTTATCTGAAGCGCAGTCGACTCACCAAGAAATGTTTGTACCTGAAGGTGGCTTATTGTTTTTTTTTAAACTATGAGGCTATTGTTCCTTCAATCCCACCAATTCACATCATTAAACTCTGGCCTTGAACTGCATCAAGTTAAGTAATTACGTAGGAATGTAAAGAGACTTGCTAAAGTGGTTTATTGCATTGTATCACTGTATCCCAGTATTATCTATAAAAGAAACAGAAGCGTTGACAACAACCAGGCTTCAATATGACTACTGCTAGTGTTATTTGTGTATATCTCCATACACGCATATCATGCTATTTGGGGGCTATATGCATCCATTGCTCGATAGTTAAATTAACCTCATGATTTCAGTGCAATACCAAAGAAGCAGAGTTCATACATTAAATATGTTTAGTCAGTCAGTTACATCTGGACTTAATTTGATCTTTCATAATACTATCAATTTTGAAGAACAGTAAACCAATGCTGCTGGATGATCTTTGTTTTCAGGTCCTGGCCTAGCCTTCATAGTCTTTCCACGTGCAGTGTCCATGATGCCCCTCCCCCAGCTGTGGGCTGTGTGCTTCTTCCTTATGATCATCATGCTGGGACTGGACACACAGGTGACACAGGCACATACAAACCCACTCACAACACGCACACACAAAAATCAGAGACCAAGTCTCGTTTTATTGTGCTGGAAAATGCTGGCCATTTGTTAAATTCAAGAACTACTACTTGGACAGAACTGAACTGATCTCTGAAATACAACTTTACAGGAGAGGACAAAAACATTCTTTACTTTCAGTGTAGGTCAATGAATCTAGAGGTTTTGGTTATTGTGGAGCATTTCCATTTTAAATGTTCACACAATATGAAGGACAGCTGCTGTGTTTGAAAGATGGTCCAGTTTTCATTTCATTTTCAGGGACTACATACTACTTCACACTAGAGTTTTGCAACGATGAATAACAACACTATCTCCTCTGCCCTTGTGTGTGCTCAGTTTGTCAGTCTGGAGGCCCTAATGACCTCTTTGACTGACCTGTACCCAGTGGTCATCCGTAGGGGTCGGCGGCGTGAGCTGCTGCTGTTGGTTGTATGTGTAATCTGCTTCCTGGTTGGACTGGTCATGGTCACACCGGTGAGTAACATGAACAAAATGCATTTGGTCACCAGAGTCACGCTTCAGTATGGAGGGACATTGTAATGCCTTTGTAATGCACTTCTGGAGGCAGTATCTGGTGGTGAACTGGCTGCTTGTACTTCTTTTATTAAGCAGTAAGTAGATAATAATAAATAAGGAGAAGTAATCCTGCGCTTAATAGGATTGAGGAGATCGTTATCATGCACTTATTGGCTAGCTAAGTTAGTTACCAACTAATGGCTTGATAAAGTTTAATAAAGCATAATGATTTACACCTAGGCTGTGCTCTGGAAAATATTTAATTAATCCTTAAACTTGTGATTAGCAGCCATCTAGTTAGTAACCTTTGGATGGTAACTGGTACTGGTAACTAAGGTTTAATAAGAGAACTACAAAGTCATTATAACCCCCCACCCCACCCCCCTACCCCACCCCATAATGAATTGTTTGCAAAAGCTTTAGGATCATTGTATTAACACAAAGCCTTTGCAGGAATGCTAATACATCAGTCTCAGGCTGCAAATGCAACGTTTTGAAATTATATAACTGATTATAAGTCATCAGTTATAATAACATTTATGTGTCTTTATTTTGTAGCCAGTTAACATTCTAGAGCCGTTTCTCAAAAAATAAAACTTGCTGTGTAAATTCTTCCTGTAACACTGTACAAAAATACTCGAATGGAATCCAATCAAGTTTGTGGTTGAAAGTTAAAATTGTATGATTCACTGAATCATTTGGCAAAAGAATCACAACTGAATTGTTCTGAGGTCACATTATTTATGCTCTAAATCATTTTGAAACTACTATGAAAATAATATGCGAACCAATGCAATAAAGAAAACTGAATCAACCGAAGCAGTACTATCTTTCTCTCTCTCTCTCTTTCTCTCTCTCCCTTTCACTGTGGGATATTCTGTCTTTTGTCGTTGAGACTTTTTTTATTTCATCCAAAACTTCTTTCTTTTTTTTTTTCTTTCATCCAGCTTCTTGCGCTGTATATCACTCAGAGAGGGTGAAGCCCAGACAGAGGGATCTGTTAGTTAAAGAAGATTTAGAGTGTCTGACTCATTCTTTCTCGTCCTCTCTTTCTCTGCCTCTCTCTGTCTCTCTCTCTCTCTTCTTCTTTCTCTACAGGGAGGCCTGTATGTGTTCCAAATCTATGATCACTTCTCCTGCAGTGGAGCCAGCCTGCTGCTGCTTTCCATCTTCCAGTCTGTGGCCATAGGCTGGGTCTATGGTAAGAAACAGCATGTGTGTGCAAGCACTCCCTCACTCACTATATAACAGAGAACACTTCACAGAACACAGAATCCTTCCATACTGATATATACAACCAACATGAATAACAATTTGTTCTTATATCTAATAACATAATGCATAGTCACTTAAGTTATTACTGTGTGAATGACAGGACGGAAATGAGGGGGCATAGCACTGCCCATGACCTTAAAGATATATTGTAAATGTAGTTAATCAGCTGAGAGATGCCCAGCATCCAGGAGATCATAAAAGCTTATGGAAACTTTTGCATTTGATTATAAACTTGCAAGTAATGTATGCATAAAGGGGTTTTAAGTTGGGGGGTGGGGCCGTGGGAGCTTGGGTGGATTAAGCAGCATATCTGTGGCGTGACAGCGATGACAATGATATGCCTTTTTGTACATTTACAACAAACAGAATGCATCACATAGTATTATGATGTGGACAGAAATATAGACACCCTGCCTTCACTGCTTGCCCTGCATCTAGATGTTTTTTATGCAAATGAGCTGAGTAACGATCAGTCTGATATTTCACATATTGCACAGTAATTAGTTGTGTTAAGAATCAATAAATAATAAGACACTAAAACGATCAATCAAAGAGTTAAAAACTGTTTTTGTAGCTACAAACTCCGAAATCAGAGCCCTATCAGCAGTGTCCAATATACACAGACACATCATGAAATGAAACACTAGCAGGAAGTGGCATGTTTCTGAGCCCACTGAATGTATCAAATATTTTAAATAACATTTCTGGTGGTCCTTTGTTAAACGTGGGATACTGTTATCTAGGCTGTTAAACCACAGCACTAGTGGCCTCTTAAGCAGAAGTATTCCAGCCGTTTTATAGTTCCCTGGAGCAAAGGAATACTTCAGTCTGAGGCCCTGCTGAATCATCATGTCACGAGAGTCTGCTGACCCTTATTGAGTAACGGAGTCTCAGCTATGGAACATTTTTCTTTATAGCTCTAAAACTGCTGCCGTTTAGTTAGAGGACATCGAATCATTCCTGCATCATGATAGTGTGTGTTTTTAAAATATTTGACACTTAGAGTCTACAATGCGTACGTTATCTTTACAGAGAGACTCTTAGAGACACTTTAAAGACACTCTCTGAAAGTTTAGGTTTGGTGACAGTATATTATTATTAACAGTGGCACCAGTGTTAACTGGACTTTACACGGCAACTACTGTTAGGGTTAAGGTCGGGTTTGGAGAGTTAGAGGATGATTTTATTGAATGTGATCAGTGAGAAGGCATCTCTATACCTGCCAAATACCTTTAGAAGTACAGTTTTTAGTAGAGTTTTGACATTCATGTAGATAAACGTAGATAAATGCAAATAAAAGGTGAGACCAAAGTGTTACCAAAATCTACTGATTATCTTCTTTGTTGTGTTAAACAGATTTTAAGGGTTTTAAATCTCAAAGCAGTCCATGGTTGCCTTTTTTTGGAAATCCAGCCTAGTTACTGCTTTTCAGAGACTTTCCTTTTTTCCAGGGCCAGACCGGTTTAGCAACAACATCAAAAGCATGATCGGTTACCCGCCACCTTCCACCTTCAAGCTGTGCTGGCGCTACCTCACCCCAGCCGTGTGCACAGTAGGTGCAATTCACTCTCTGCGTCATCTCCGGCTTGTCTCAGATCTTTTGATGGAGATCCTGCAGCTCATGCATGGTTGTTTTCCTCAGGGGACGTTTGTGTTTGCGCTGGTGAATTGGTCACCTTTGAAGCTGGGGAAGGGAGTGGTGGCCCCAGCTTGGGCCACGGCTCTGGGTTGGCTGCTGGCATTATCATCTGTGTCTCTCCTGCCACTGTGGGCCATCTATGCCTTGATAAACACTCAGGGAACCTTCATCCAGGTTGGTAACACTTCAAACAACTCTTCAGTTTCTTTAACAGTCTTGAAATGGAAATAGTCAACTGTCATCCACTGAGCTGTACAGCCCTCTTAGTTTGGTTAAGATTGTGATTGGAGTAGGCCATTCAAGATTGTTGCTACAACTGGTTTTAGCTGTGCAGCATACTTTTGTATTTTTGTATAACTAACAATATGTCTAAAAGTGACAGAAGCCCTATAAGTTTGGGATCTGACATGAAATGTTGCAACCGTGTGATTTTGTTTTAAATGCATTTGTGGGGAACAATGTTAAAGGAGACCTATTATGCTGATTTTCAGTGTTCATAATTTAAGTCTACTAGAATAGATCTACCTGCTTTAAATTTCTTTTTTTATTATTTCAATATTATATATATGGTACGTACGTGTTCACCCACTGTTAAAAAAATGCTTTGTTAGAGCACCTGTGTCTTTAAGCTCTGACTCCCAAAGAGCCCAGAGTGCTCTGATTGGTCAGCTCGCCATCCTGTTATTATGCTCTAGTCAACTGCTAGTCTGGAGCCAAGCTTGCTGGTAGGTGTACAATAAGGATTACGTTACGAAATGATGTCACCTTATAACAGAGAAAAGGACTACAGTTCCAGTGAGGTGTTTCAGGCAACTGAGAAAAGTAGTTTCTGTGGGAGAGAATTTTTTTTTCCCATGGCATGTACTGGGCTTTATTACTTTGCAGACCATTTACATGCACAAAAAGCTACAACATACTAAAGAAAAGTAAAAAAAAAAAACAGAAAAGCATTATAGTTCCCCTTTAACTGATGGATAAGCACTTCCTTTACTGGTTATCTAGATTGCTGTCATAGCAAAGTACGATTCACATTATCCTCCCATCTGGATCAGGCTAACGGGCCTTGCTTCTTTTCCTCCTTTCACAGCGTCTGCGTGTTCTGTGTCGTCCTGTGGAGCGATCACCCGAGGCCCCGAATAGCTCCACTAATGGCATGCATTTGACCTTTGACTCCACAGAAACGGCCAATGAGACTGCACTGAATGTCCTCTAGCTGACCAAACTCAGACAAGTCTGAAAACTTAACTACAGTGTAATTGACTCTCATTGCACTAGCAGGGGCAGGCGCGCTGCAGGAAGGTCAAGGGTCAAAGCTCACGGCTGCTTAATTTAATGGGTAAGAAGGTGTTACTAAAAATACTGAGTTTGACAGCTGTATTCATTTAGCTGTGCAAGCAGAAAGATATTTAGTAAAAGATTTTAAAAACTAGTTACTGTAACAGTGAGAACTGAACAGGATTTCAAAGCTTTGATTATCATGTAAGGGAAATTGTGTTGTTATACAGAACACTGGAAATTGTGTTGATTTCGTATGTGACTTTTTACAGAAAACAAACTTAAATATGACATTTTCCTGCACAAAGTTTGTTAATAGCACATACCGTTGACTGGGGCAGATCTAGCTGGGCATAATTTTTTTTTAACAAACTGACCTTTGGCAATCAAGGAATCCTATGATGGTGCATAGAATCACTGACTTATGCACATCCATTAACAGTAGGTGTGGAAACACCTGAAATACAGAGGCCTTCTAAGCAATCTAGACTATGAAGACACCACCACATCAATCTGTAATCTGTGACAAATGTAAGTGCTTATGAACAGGCTACTGGTATTGGAATTGAAAATCAAAGACACAGAAATCTAATTGCCTGTAGCAACTGCAGGCTGCTTTGAAGAACACTGTGCTGAGATCAGTTTACACTGCTTTTTCCTCCTTTCTTTCTTTTCTACTGTTCCATTCCCGTTTTCTTCTGTTCCACAGCTTCCAAAAGGGTATGCCTTATATACGTTCAAAGCCTCGTGTGCTTTGTATGACTAAAAAGAGACTTTCATGGACATAAATCAGAAAATTACATGCTGTTTAAGTGGATCAAGCACACACCTGCACCTTTGTGTTCTTAATATAGTACAAATAACACTGACATCGGGTTTAAATGCAGCTAGCCTTGTAATTAAGGCTGAGTCAGCAGTACAACTGAAATCAAAAAAGCCACTGTTGCTTAAAAAACTCAATTAAGTACTTCTGAAGAGCACGTGGTCTGGCTGGTTTGGAATGTTTTGTTTACATGTGTATTCAAATTTTTCAACATACTTTTTAATGTCATTAAAGATGATGAACAAGTCTTTGGAGTTACATGACAAGAGCTTTGACTAGATGGTGTGAATAAATGCAGTGTGGTTTGAGTAGTGTGTGTGTGTGTGTGTGTGTGTGTGTGTGGCTTGTGGGGGGAGGGGGGGGGCTTTTTTGGTTATTTCCATGTGGAAAATACAAACGGTTGGTTCTTAAGGTTAGGGTAGAACAACATTTAGGTATAGAAAGAAAAGAAAATCAATGAATAGCTTTAGCTCGTATAGCTACAACAGTAGGCACAGTTCAGCCCGAGACATTATAAAGAAGGAAAAGACAGATAACTGGTTTAAAAATAAATAGGACAGTCTTATCAGTGTATCAGATCTTTTATTTAGATGTTATTGGAAACCGAGTTGCATTACAAATACAGAGGCATGTAAATCCTACATTTCTGACAATAACAGCAAAAACAAAAAGAAAAATAGTGAATCGGTGTTGTAATGTAATATGGCTGATTTAATCTTGAACGTTCGATGGAGCAGAGATTTATCACTGCAGATTGATAACCATGTACAGTATTTAGCATACAGTTCGGACATGTAGCTATAACAGCTATAAAGTCGTCTACAACAAAAGACTTTAGCTAATTTTAGACTTTAGCTACTTCTAATATGTTTAGCTCGTATTTAGCTACCAAAGTAGAGCTGCATCTGACATTAAACAGTTTCAGAAAAAAAACAACAGTTAAAACAACACAGAGGACAGCACTGTAAAAGCATCAAAGTGAACGTGTGCATGAGACAGAGTGAGGCAGAGAAAGAGAGAAAGTATCACTGTATATCCCCCAGAGAGAGATCCATGTTACACATGTGCTCTAAAGTTCACCCTCAAAGAGCATCATTTAACACAGCAGCAGACACGGACAGACCACAGACCTGAACACAGTCGCCGCAATGCAAATGTGACAGATCGAGCGTGAGAAATACAGAAGCAGAGATTAGAACGATGAGAGGCAAAGTGTGATAACAGTCACTCCCCATTACAGCAGTAGTGACAGTCAAGAGCGAAGAAGAGCTATTTCATTAGTGCAGAAGGTGTCGCTAATACAGGCGAGCTTTTAAAGAGTATTTTTAACCTGACACTTACGAGAGGTATATTATACATAAAGGAATGAGTGTGTGAGTGTGTGAGTGAGTGTGTGTGTGTGTGTGTGTGACGTAGTGATGGTCACAGCACTGTGAGGATGCACCAGCTTTGCCTTTTAACCCTCCAGTTATGTAAATGGCTCTGCTTTCAATTAGCGCTATTGAATGTGCGGGTGTGCATGTGTACATGTTCACACAGTGTACTCTCTCTCGACACGTGTCTTTGCATGCGTGTTCATATGCACGTTTTTATAGTGTGTGCTCTATATTTAGGCTGGGAGTATGAGCGTGTGACGTGAGTGATATGAGTGGCTGGTCTGTGCCCATATGGCTCCCTGGCGCATTCCTCTGTTTCAGATGATCAGGATTATATGTAATTCTCTAATGTACGCTGGTGTTTGGCTGGCAGACTTACACTGATACAGCATCAAAGTGGAGGGGGGGCTATGACACGTTGAGCTGTGTGTGCCAAAGCATGCTGTGTGTGTGTGTCTATGTGTGTGTGTCTATTTGTGTTTCTGTCCATGTGCCATGAGCTTTTATCCGGTACGTTTAAATACTGTTTTCTACTTTCTTTCTGCCTTCTAATGATCTTTCATCCAGTCAATAGTGAGAATTCATTTTTATCTTAAAGACCGCTTGTTTTCTAGTGTATAAATAAAAGTGCTGAAGTGCTTCTTTATCAGGAGTAGACAGTAACAGAGTACACTCTCAGTTAAAAAGGTACTCAGCTGTCACCGGGTTGGTACCTCTCTTGTCACTGCATGGGTGGTACCTTCAAGGACAAGTCTCAGTACCTTTACTTAGGAAATGTAATTGTACCATATTCTATATTTATTTTTTTGTATTGTGTAAAATATTAGATTATGAAAAGGTACAAGTATGAACGCTACAATACTTAAGGTACATAGTTGGACCTTGAAACCATTACAGTAACATTAGGGGAACATTATTTCTACCCTGAAATATTTGCTCTGTATACCTCCCACTTCATCAACATTTTTAAAAAAGTCTTTAGAAAGCATGTCAAAGTCTGTACATGTTTGTTTAATTCTCTTATACATTTAAACTGAGGTGGTAGTAGTTAATTACTTTTAATTACTTTTTTTAGTAGTCAATTACTTTTTATGATTTTTTCATTGATGAGTAACAATGAACAAATTCCTGCTCTAAGTTAAAGCCTATTTTGCTGCTTGCTGTAAATCTTATCAAATTAATTGAACTTTTTTTAAAAGGAAGCTTTTATGCTCATTTTCATATTGTTCATATCTTTGGGGAGTGGTGGAAGTTACCAGAATACCTTATAAGCTTGACTGTTCCCAAAACAAATAGTTTTTCTGCAAATCTGCATTCATCCTCTGTCTGAAATTTGCTGAGCTCCAGTGTCTTTAAGCCCTGCCACCTCATAAGCCCAGTGTCGCCCACTCTTTTCTGATTGGTTCAAGTGCCAGAGCAGTTCCACACTACTGACATTGCCAGTAGGCAGGCTATAATGAGTGTGTTACGAGATGACATCAGCTCATTACAGAGAAAAGGGCTGGAATTCCAACAAGGCTTGGGCTGAAGGTTAGGGATCTGGTCTTGTGACCGGAAGGTCGTCAGTTCAATCCCCTGGATCAACAGCACATGACTAAAATGCCCTTGAGGAAGGCACCTAACCTCCAACTCCTCCCCAAGCACTTTGGATAGGGCTGCCCACCCCTCCAGGCAAGTGTAGTCACTGCCCCCTACTCTGGATGTTCACTAGTGTGTGTGTATATATGTGGGTGTTTTCACTGCACGGATGGGTTAAACGCAGAAGTCAAATTCCGCTGTGTGCAAACACAAGTGGGAAGTAGTTCTAAATTCTAATTCTAGGCAGCTCAGAAAAGTAAGTGGTTTCTATGAGAGAGAGTTTCTCACTGTGGCATGTACTTTGGGCTTTTCATTTTTCATGCCCTTCACATTCACAAAAGGCTACATAACACACTAAAGCAATAGGAAAGATGGAAAATGCATACTAGGTCCTCTTTAATATCACATTTGCCTGTTTTAACATTTATATGTGTGAAGATGTACTCAAACTTTTGGCAGGCAGTGCATAGGTCTAAATGGCATAGACAGTATCTATCATTCAAAATACATACACGGAAGCACATACTGTACTACAGTATGTACTTTCACAATTTGCCCCCCACTGTCCCCCACCCAAGGTTTCTCACATTGCCCAAGCCTGAACAAACATCCTACGGTCAAACCCCCCGGGTTTGTCTGGGTCTCTCTTTCACTCTCCTGTTCTCTACTTCATTCTGTCTCTCACTACACACTGGCAGCTAGGTGAGATACCAGTGGAGGGAGGACGGTGAGAGAGGCGCCTGTTCCGCACAGTTGCATAAGAGATATGTTTTTCAGCCAAAGTGGAAGGGGATACGGAAGATAGAAGATGGAATGGCCCTCGCAGAGAGGGTGGGCACATCTGGGAGTTCAGCCGCAGGGGCCTGAGTCTGCAGTCAATATTACACCAATCCCCATATGATACTTCGATTTCAATTCTTATTCTTGAACGAGACTTCCACTTAATCATAAATTGGCATTAAAGGTTTTACGTAGATCACATTGCATTGAAACAGGAGACCTAAAGTGATGAACGCTGTTATGAAAAATCACTCTCAAGTAATGGAGCATCTTTAGTACACCTGCCATATATTCGTCCATGGAAGACCTTTTTATAATATATATATACAACTGTCCTATACTTCAGTACAAGTAAATATACTCTGAAGATACAAATAAAAGTACTGTTATTACAAAGTTATTACAGTTGGGTTAAATTATTTCTTTAAAGGATCTGTATGGCTGCAGACATGAAATCCGAGTGTTTTGTTTGCTTGCAGATCTGATGAATAGTAACTATAGTTTTGTACTCAAGTAGAATTATGTAGAGATATGGCGTTCTTGGCTGGGCCTTGGCTGTGTCAGTTTCACTGCTTCAGAATGATGCCTCACAACAGTTCTATGCATGAAACAACTGTCTGCCACTTTGTGTACACTTTATTTTAATACAGTACTGCTTTGTGTTTATGCAAGTACTTATATTTAATTCTAGTTAAATATAAGTACTTAACTTCAATTCAGCTTATCTGAGTCCTTCTGAGTTTAGCCATTTAATAAAATGTTAACATTTATCTTCAAAAACAGCATATTTAAACCCAAAAACCTTGAATTACAAAAACTATTATATGGCACATACAAATGTATACAAAATGATTTGGATTTAAAGATCTATATCACATTTGCTCCCAGACAATCCCAAAGCATAATAGAGCCCCACCCATGTTTAAGGTGTTATTTTCATCATATGCTGCTCCTTTTTGTCTCCAAACAAAGCTTTCTTTAACGTTACCAGTCAGCACCTACTTCTAAAATGCCTTTGGCATATTGATATGTTTGCATGGTTCAGATTTTTAGTGAGAGGTGGCAGGTGAGGTTCCTTCTCATGACTTCTCCACTCAGATGCTAAGGCTAATCATAAATAAAGTATCTGTGCATGAGCAACAATTTTCAATACACTTTAGTAATGAAGTACCATCAGTCAGTGGCATAAAAATACAGAATTAGTGAAACTACACTGTATCCCCACTGTACTGTGTTGGTTTGTGAACAGTACAGGAGTCTAATAAACGCCTAGCACCTTCTTTATATAAAGCTGATCTACATATGGAATTCATAAAACATGCATTAAGTGACATATTTAACCCTCCTAAGGCCAACCTCAAAACAAATGTCAGACGTGCAAACTCAAAATGGTCAATACAGCTTGTGGACTGTGTAAGCTGTGTGATCAATTATGCAATTATGTAATGCAAAGAGAATACAGGAACTATGATTACTTTCAGTTCCAAAAGTGGCTCGAAAGTTCAGTATTTATGTTTTCTTATGTTGCCATTCAAAAGATGTATATTTTAGAAAGAATGCTCATCTGTTTCAAGACACAGTATCATGCCATCATTCTAAACATGCATACTAGTTATATGTGGATTTTTCCATATAAGGTTTATTATATTATGTAATTTTGTCATCTTAAAAGTTCAGACATAAGCTGTTGGGAAATACTCAAATACGCTTTTGTTAATCCTTTTGTTAAATCTATGTAAAAGGGCATGTTTTAAGCTACTTTCCAAAATTGCTAACTGAAGATGATTTCCAAACACCTTCTGAGAAGAAGATCCATACATAGAAGTACAGTACTCACCGCTAATGTAGCTTCCTACTCCTAGTCTTATACATTAGTCACCTCAGAGGCATGACATTTGCTTGATAAATGGACTCAGCATAGCTGAAGCATGAAGAAGACTACACCACCATGAAAGATATCTCTCTACACAGTAAATGCAGATACTGATGTGGACTCTTCCATTCAGCCTCTAATGAGAGATCATCCAGGGGAGTGCCATTCTAGACTGACATAAACACATGGTTTACTGTTGTAAACAAGTAAACAGCCTCTCCTACACACTCACGTCACACAGCAGCGTCTACTAAGCTGTACGTGTGTGTTTATGAATGAGCAGTGGCAGCCTGGCACCCATTGGTACAGACCAAACCAGGAGTATAGAAGGATGGTTCTAACATCTGATTGACTGAATTTTGTAAATGTGTATATATATATATATATATATATATATATATATATATAAATATATATATATATATATATATATATATATATATCATGAAATATGTATATCAGGATATCATTGCTGTCCAATGAAAAACATGTAATCTTAATCTTTTGTTGGAAAAAAATCAGGTTTCATTGACTTTCATTGAAAGTAAACGATATATATATATATATATATATATATATATATATATATATATATATATATATATATATATATATATATATATATATATATATCGTGTGTGTGTGTGTGTGTGTTTATAGAGAACAGTAAAATATACAGTTGGAAGTCTACAATTTTAGTTACATTGATTCCAAAATTAAAATGTATTCCTAAATAAAAACTTTATAAAAACCACTTCACTTGTAATCATTTTGCATTTTAAACGTTTGTAGTGGCCACAAGAAAGCTTCTCAATGTTTTCAGACCTAATGATTAAATATACTGTTCTTATCAACCCACATATTACAAGTTAGCGCTCTTCAGTAGCAGCTATTGTTTTGTGTAATTAAATGAGCTAACTTAGCAACTGATTTCAAGGTCTGCTAATAATTTAACCTCAATGCTCTCACTGCTAATGTTGGCAACAACTGGTTAAACATTACTGTAACTTGTAATCAACTAGACCTACATAGAAACTGGAACAGTGTAAAACAAAATAATTCCAGCATCTGCACACATACGAGTCCTGCCAGTATCTTGTATGGGCCTCATGCAGGTGAACTACCATGTAACTCAAACTGGAATTTTAGTGCATGTTCACACTAAACTCCATGCTGTTTAATTACTTTTGGTACATCTGTAAAATCAGCACGTGTTGATATTTGGAATCAGGAAAATCATTGTGCAGAATGGACTTTGCATTCAATGCCATTATCCTGAATCCTGAATTTCTGGAAGTGAACATTTTTTATGTGGATCTGAGAGAGAATTGTGAGTTTTGCACAGTCACGTTCTCTCGCTCTTTCTTTTCTAAATTTCCTGTCGCCTCCCTGTCACTGACGCAGTGTTTTTGATGGATCCTGTGGGACAGACTAGTGACTGCCTCAGCCATAATAAACAAATACTGGGCGAGAGATGCGTGAAGTGTACATTTTTTTCCTCCTGACAGATTGTGCTTCGGCCTCCCCTGCGAGCTTAAATGATATTCTCCAACAAACCAAAACTGTAACCTTTTCCCTGAAGATCAAGTATTTGGACATTTGTGTACGACATTAGTTTCCAAGACTGTAACTTGTTTATTTCATTGGTTTGGTAAAGTACTCTTTAAAAAACTGCTGTTGTGTTTCAGATCATTATTGTTTGTCCTCTCCAAAACATTTCATCAACAAGCACATGCTCACCAACACCATTATAAGAAAACAGTCCCAGACTCTGACGCTTGTACTCTAAATTGACTCTAAATGCAGCCTGGTGAGAAACCTCCACACTAACAGTCTACCATGAGTCTGTGTTCTTTGCATTTTTCTCTGAAACAAATAGCATCTTATTAAATACGTCATAAAATAACTTTTTAAAGAGATTTACCGATAATTAAAGTGTCCAAATACTTTTTAGGGCCACCATATATTCTTTTTGTTTCATAAATATATTGACCTACTCAGCGGCATGTTTAAAGCGCTCTATTCTGGTGGCACGCGCCATAAATTATCCATCTCTTTACAGCTCTTACATTTACACGCTGTACTGCAGGAAGGAGGACGCTTCAATAATTAAAAGCCTTTTCTAAGGACACAATGTAACTGAAGTCCACAACCATTTGTAGATTTTCTTCATGGGTCAGAAGGACTAGCCCACCCCACCCTCAGAAAACTGCTTTCTTTCACTCTTTTGAAAAAGAATTGCTAAGAGCTAACATTTTACTAGCTAACAGCTAACTTTGAAGAAAAAAGACTAGTTAATGTTTATATTAAGCTAACAGCATTTTTCTAAAATGTAGTCATTTCCATCTTCATATTCTTGATATCCTAAGAAAAAATACTGATTAAATGAAAAGTTTTTTGTTGAAAATGACAGTAAATATGCTACAGTGCTAGCTAATTACAGCTAACAGTCATAACTCCATAGAACTCCATAGAAACTGTCTGTTTTAGCATTTAGCACCAGATTAATAAACAGGTTAATGTCTACACTGGGGTGGTACCGCTGGAGGATGGGGGGATTTCAGACACTTAAAATATTACAAATACAGTCTTACACTCTTAGCATTTGTCTGTGAGGTTCTATATAACGTGGTGTTTGTCTGGGGCCTTGCTGCCTTGGGAGCTTGAGAGGTGTGGCCATGCAAAGAGGCTCTTGGGAGGTGCTGGTACTGTTGCTGTCGTTGCGTGGATGTTACTAGTGCAGCTATTTTGATTAGAGAAATAGTGACATAGCTGGGTGGGTTACAGTGTATTAGTGGCATCCACTCTCCACATGTGTCCTCGCACATTACTCTGGCACGAGTTTTGAGTACTGAGCCCTGCTTCCTGTTCAGTAAAAGAGCATTTGCCTGCATGTGCAAAAGTTCCGCGCTTGTTATTCTACACTGAAACCGCAGTATGTTATAACACCACAGTAACCAGTTTAAAACCTTCCCACCAGCGATTCTCCCAACTCTCCTGATTATCCTCTCACTTATCACATATTCTTCTCTACTCTTGTTGCTCTGTGTGCACGGTTGTGTATACATGCAAGTATACGTGCATAAGTTTCCTCGGGCTCAAGTGAAGTGTACTGGTCTATCTGTGTCTCTTTCTTTAGAGAATCAGCTGTTCTGTCTAGTTTTTAACAAAGAAAAGAGTGCAAATGGGCCTGAAACTCCCCTGTCAGTGAGTTTTCCATTGTTTTCTCTACTGTAAAAATTAGGGTTGGCTCGATACTACCTTTTCATGTGCACCACCGGCAATGATGCCGATACCAATACCAATCCTCTTTTTTCCAGCTAAGCTGATGACAATACATTTGATTGGTCGGCACCATTAAAATGTTCAAAATGAAATTTTGCTAAACTTTAGTTAATCATTTATTTGATAGTCTAATGGAAGACGAATGGATCATATTTGATTATACTCTGTTCTTCTCCCAACAGTTCAGGGATTTTAGCTAGAATTGAAAAGTTACTGAGTCTCATATTGACTGTCATATGACCTCTAGTAAATACTACTAAGTATACTCAAAGCAATTTATTTTGTTTATTTTTTGTACCAAATGTTGAATTCTATTTGCAATTCTTACAGTAAAATATTGATACTTAGGGTCCATGTTTCCCCCAAAAAACTGTAACTATGGCTCAAAGGTGACGTCTGTTTCTGTTTATGTTCATGTCTTTTTATCAAGCAAGAGATTTAATTGGTGGTCATATTTGAAAAAACTATTAAGAGTTATGACAAACTTTTTAGCTATAGCCTGCTCATAATAATAAACTGAATAAATACATGTTTTAAAGTATTTGCTGCTTTTATCAGTATTATATATTTTGGCAAAAAGGTAAACAAAGCAAAGCACTGAGAACACTTTGGCCGTCACTGTGTTTCTAGATTAGTACAGAAGTTCATTGTTATTCAACCCTTTTCTACTTTGTCCTTTTAGCACTTGACTTCTCTTTGATACCCAACACGAGCAGAAAGAGAGAGAGAGAGAGAGAGAGAGAGAGAGAGAAAGAGAGAGAGAGAGAGAGAGAGAGAGAGAGGGTGGAGTGGCGGAGAGTTTAGCGCAAAGGGGCTGGACTTTTCCCCCCTCCTTCTCTCTCCTCTCTCTCTCCTCTCCTCCTCCTCTCTCTCTCACTCCCCGCCGCTTTAAAGACCAAAAACTTTGTGTTTTGTTCCTCAACTCTTCAGCCTCACTTCTCTGCCCCTCGGCTTCACGGCTCCCTCTCTTCCTTTGCTGCTTCTTTCTCCTTCCATCACTTAGCTTGTTTGGTTTGATTCCTCTCCTCCTCTCTCTCTCTCTCTCTCCCCCCCTCTCTCGCTCTCTCTCTCTCCCTCTCTGGATCTAAACCCGAAGATGCTGCCCCTCAGCAGCCCTCCTCGAGCTCGAGCGCCAACTCTTCACTGAGAAACAAACAAAAACAGAGGGATTATTCCAGCGCGGCGTGTTTTCCTTGTGTTGTTGTTGTTGTTGTTGTTGTTGTTGCGCGAGCGCCGTCATGCTACTCGGGATTATTTTGTTGTTTTCCTCCTCGCTCCACGTGTGCCGCGCGCTTCTCCCTGCTCCCGCCTCCAGCTCGCGCCCTGCACCTGCCGGCCGCAGCTCCGGGTTCGTGCGCTCCATGGACCGACTGTACCGCGGCGGCGGGCGCGTGGGCTTCCTCTTGGACATGGACGGCCGGCGCTTCCAGATCGACCTGGAGAAGGACGACAGCGCGCCAGTGGAGCGCGCGCTCGGGCGCGTGCGCGCTCGCCGTCACTGCGCGTACCGCGGCACTGTGGACTCGAAGCCGGAGTCTCTGGCGGTGTTCGAGTTGTGCGGCGGACGCGTGCGCGGCTTCTTCGCCGTGGACGGCGCGCGCTATACGGTGCGCGCGCTCCCGGGCTCCTCCGTCTACTTCTACAAGCGCGAGGGTTTCCGCTTCGAGGCGGCGCGGGAGGCGGAAGCGCGCGACAGCTGCGGCACGCGCGACGCCGAAGAGAAGCGGGTGTCCCGCGCGGCGGGGAGGAGGAAGAGGCGCGGCAGGTCGGTGTCGCGCGCGCGGCACGTGGAGCTGTTGCTGGTGGCCGACGAGAGCATGGCGAGGAAGTACGGCTCCGAGCTGCGGCACTACCTGCTCACGCTGGCGTCCATCGCCTCGCGCCTCTACGGACACGCCAGCATCGAGAACCCCGTGCGCCTGGCCGTGGTGAAGGTGACGGTGCTGGCGGAGAAGGAGAAGGGTCTGGAGGTGACGCGCAACGCCGCTGCCACGCTCAAGAGCTTCTGCAAGTGGCAGAATCAGCAGAATCCGCTGGACGATGACCACGAGCATCACCACGACGCCGCCATCCTCTTCACCAGGCAGGTAAAAACAAAGACACGTGCGCCGCCCGTGCGCCACATGATCGTGTACAACACTGGACAAAACGATCTGTGTGTGTGAGTGTGAGTGTGAGTGTGTGTGTGTGAGTGTGAGTGTGTGTGTGTGTTTGTCTTGCTGTATTTGTGAGGGCCACATGTCTTTGTAAGTAGAGGCCAGTAAGAGTTTATGCTCAAATGAGATACGTAACTGTGTTTTTTCACCACAAGTCACATTGTTGTGGAAAATCTAAGAGAAAGCAAAATAGCCTTTTGGGTACTGAGGTTAAAGGTAGTAATATTTAGCTGCAATAAAGGAAAATCAATAGAAACCTATGGATGTCCTCACAAGTATTGCAATACATACGTGTGTGTGTTGGGGGGTGTTATAAGGTTTATGCAACATTGTGGGGACCAGTACATGTTTATATAATTACATTGTGAGTGTCTGGTCCCTGTTATGCAGATCATTAATTTTTAAAGTCAGGGTAGGGTTAGGGTTAATGTTAGGGGTGTTAGGGTTAGGTTAAGGTTAGGGATAGGGGCTGAGATTAGGGTTAAGGTAAAAGTTATGAATAGGGTTATGGATAGAGTAGGGTTAAGGTTATGATTAGGGTAGGGCAAGGTTAAGGCTGGGGTTAGGGTTAGGCTAGTATTAGTTCTGGTTACAGTTTGGCTATGTCTCCGGGAAATGATTGTCCATGTAATGGCCCACAATTCAGAAACAAAATGTGTGTGCATGTGTCATGTGTTAATGTGTGTGTGTGCTGTTTGCATTCTTCCCTGTATGAGTGTCTCTTGTTTGTGTGTGGCTGTGTGTCTTAAGTGTGTGCATGCTTGTGTGTCTGCATGTGTTGTGTGTATGTGCTTTATGCATTGTTGTTGTGCGTTTGTGTGTGTGTATTGTGTCTATGTTGTGCATGGGTGTGTGTTGGTGTGTGTCTTGTGTATGTGTGTGTCACATAGATATAATCCACAAGAAAGGAATGTGTAATATGAGACGGCACAGCTACAGTGAATGACCGAAGTACTGAATACAGAATACACAACTAAAAGTATTGAGTAGTGAAAACAAATATAAATATATTGCGTTTATATACATTACAGTCTGTGTAACAAAGTGGATGTGCAGCTGTTTAAAGAAGGGTAATTCGAGATGGGACTGTGTTTACAAGGAGGATGGCCTGGGGAGAGAAGCTATGAAGGAGACGGTTGGTTTGCACCTTTAGGGCTCTCACTGTCTGTCTCCTCTGAGATGCCACTGGACGAGAGAGGGATCAAGGTGTGAGGGGCCAGGTGTAATATTCCCTGCCCTCCTTACCCTAGATGAGTACATATCTTGAAGGTGCACGTGTGTGTGTGTGTGTTTATGGTGCTCAGTTCAGACACAAAGAGTTTCAGGTGCAAGAATATCACCTGCCCGAGTTGTTGACACATCCATTTGTCCCCCCTCCATATAACACCAGTATATATCACCAGTATAGGATTAAGGTTGTGTAGGTTGTGTATGTGTGCAGTGCCAAGTTCAAACACAAAAAGAGCCAGAGCTGCCGTACGCAATAAACGTATGTAGGTGAAACTGATGTCAGTGTGAAAGATCAGGTGGTTGATGGTGGTCTACATTCATCATCATTAGAGAAGTCACACCCCTAAAGCCAAACTTGAAAAATTTTCAACAAACATGAAGTGATTTTCTTCACTGGGCAGGTGGACATCGACCTAAGCCCCCTGCTCGCAGCCCGCCGGCAAGTGTACGCGCGTGATCTTTCTCACAGTGTGTGCACATTCCTGCGCAGCCAACAAGTCAGCATTGAAAACAGTTTCTGGCTGAGATGTAAAGCTTTTTTACTTCAAACCACAGTCCTCAGTCCTGCCCCCCCCCCCACCTCCCTCTCTTGCTCTCTCACTGTAGAGCTCGAGCTGTCAGGAAAACAAACAGATCCACCACTTGAAAATCCTTCCATGGGCTGAGACCACACTCGTCTAAGTTTCCTCTCTTCTGACGAAACCAGTGTCAAAGTACAAAGTCTAGCATCTTTCTCACTCTCCCTCTCATGTGGTTAGTGGGTTTAATCTCCCTACTGGCTGCCGCGTCCCATTGCCTGACCAAACTTGTGGCTCACGCAAGTCATGCAAGGTCTTGTTGAGTTGCATGCCCAACAGTGGTTCTCTAGACACTGAGATTCTGAGCTTACATAGGGTTCTCTTGGCGTTGAGAATTGGTTCTGAGGTGCACTGTCTTGGCATAGCTTGGTGCTGTTGACGTAGCTTCCTCTTGGCAGGTCTTGCCACGCCGGATTCCTCGGAGAGGCAGCTTCTCTTGGCAGTGCCACACAGCGCTGGGCTGGCACAGGGCAAATGGGTGCCAGCGGTGTGTTCTCTGGCAGAGCTGCACTTCCACACCTGCCGGAGCTGCCTATGTGTGTGTGGTAGCTGTGGTTGACTGTGTCATGTCAGTAGGCCGTGGTGGGCAGAGGGCGAGGGGAGCAGCGGCCCAGCTGGCAAGCTGAAGTGTTGAGTGTGTGAAACAGACTCCCGGAATGATCACCCTCTGTTTCTTTGGACTGCTGCTCAGTTTTCAGCTTGCATGCTGTGACAGTAGTTACCGAAGTGTTTATTATCATTATCAAACTACCGACCAGCTGAAGTAGCTTCATACGGTCTATTGCATATTTGCAGTAACCTGCTGAATTCATACTACTGACAATAGGGGGCAACATATCTTCAGATAGTTGTGGTGTCCACCCCTTGGTGGTGGTGGAAATGCACATTCCCTCTTTCTGAATCTTTAACTGTTTACTTACCAAAAATGTTGCAAGTTCAGCATCAAGCTTTATCCCTTTCATTAACTAGAGCAGCACCAGCAATGTTTGATTTTTGTGTGAGCAGTGGTTAAAATGCTTGCCAACAGCTTCAGCCATTGTTGTTTTTACTTCCCCTTTTTGTTGGCTACCTGTCCTTAAATAATTAAAGACCTATAACACGACTGACAGGAGGTAAAAACTGTCTGGGTGGTGCTACTTCTTCATCCTCAAAAAACCCCAAAACTTTTTACTAGTATTTTTAGGAGAAGAGAGGTTTGCCTGCCAAGTGGCCTCAAGATTATTTGAAATAAAGACACTCTTTATAAAGAATTTGCCAAAAAAACCTATTCTACTCACCTACGCCAATCACCTTCATTGACCACTTTATTGGATACACGTACCATTTGTTTACACTCATTGTTGACTTTATCAACTCCATTTTGTATTTCAGCACTTCATTCTCTGCAAAATTTTAGAAACTGTTAGTTGCCCTTAGTTAGTTACCTCAGGACCCTACAGGACCAACACTGAGCAGGTATTATTTAGGTGATGGATGTGTTGTATCTAGTAGTCTGTGAGCTTATTTGTGGAGAGGCGTGCCATTCCTTCACCTGAACCTTCACTTCAGGGGTTCTTTGCCATAGAACCACTTTTTAGTTCTGTAAAGTGGTACTCTAGTGTTTTCTATAGCATGCAGTCATTTTGATGCTTTTCACTGTTTATATCTTGCACATGTTGTTCATGTTATAAGTTTTTCTGTCTAAACATTTTGGTTGTGGACTATATGTGGCAAAAATAGAGTGGGATAAAGAATGCTGGATCTTTAAGGGCACATCTGTGGTAAGGTTTGGTTGTTCTATGCCACAGGTTTCCAACGCTAAACATTAACAACAAGTGGAGGGCAGAGCTACTACTGTTTCAAGACTGGGGCACCATTGTCTTAGTCTCTGAAAAAAAATGGCTCATAAAAGGTTCTTGACTTCACTGTCAGTCTAAAAATGCGATCTCCACTGGTTTTGGAGGAGGTTCCTCAGTTTAACTGTGTATTTTTCTTCAGTTGTGTTGATGGAATACGTTTTGTTGTGTTAGTATGTGCATTAATTTCAGCATTCTTCTTTAGCATCACTCCAAAGGTGGCACATGTACTATTGTAAGAAAAAGCTTATATTGGTTCTGGGCACTACATTATACAGGTTCTTCAAGTTTTCCCATTTCATTTGCAACTAACAGTTTCTCAGAGAACCACCCGTCACCATGCTCTGTAAGGAACCACTTGTGGTTTTTCTTTGGCTAGTCTCCTGAGAAACAATTTTGGCACATTTATTTTTAGTAAAAAGCTTTCAAGGAGAATTAAAGGAAGTCATAGTAACTGCAAACATTCAAACATCCTCAACATCCTTTTTGCTCCAAACCTCAGACCAGTTCAATGGGCAATCTGAGAATTTGCCACAAGCTTGACTGTGGAGAGTGGAGAAAGAAAGCCTCCTAAAGAATGCCGCCAGGACATCACAGCTTGGCAAAGCCCTCACCAACACGCGCTTCACATCACTATCTATTCCCAAACCGTCTCTCCACACTGCATCATTCTTTCCGATAATGAGAACCCAAAGCATCTGCGGCACTGGATCTTTGAATTGTGGTGTAACGTGGATAGAGTGGGCAGAATGTAGTACAGAGACAAAACAAGTCGTCCCCCACCACACACACACACACACACACACACACACACACACACACACACACATATACGGTTCCCAGAATCCCTGTGGCCCTCTTTCAGTTTCAGTGAGTTCATGCATGTGGAGATGCCCATGGAGCCGGGCGCATACCAAAGCAGTCCGGAACAAGAGGCACATTGAAAGGGGACAGGCGTTTTTGTGAGCGTGCGTTTATGAGATGTTATATCACGGAGGGGACGGATACGCAACCACTCTGGCGCTGCGGGTCACTGCCGGAGACGGAGCACAATGCCGTGACTGTCAGGCGGTTGGACAATGACTGTCAGCCTGTTTAGGGAGACTGACTGAAGATGAGAACGCGACTGTAGTGAGAAGGGGACTATGTCAGATGTATGATGTTCCAGAAGTGAATAGACTCTGAGTTGCCCAGCATTAGATTAAATCAGTTGTTGAACTCTTGTTTTACGCTTAAATCGGTGGGGAATCAGACAATCTACACAAGCGCAGATTCAAGCACTGGTGGTTTGAATGAGATTCTTGATCAATAGAAGAAAATTCCATGATTTCCACAACTACTTTGCGTGGTAGCTCATACGTAGTCAACAAAAATGTAGTCTTTTTCAAAGCTGCAACAATTACTAAACCATACGTTACTTTTTGTCTAATAATTAGTTGTACACTTTGCATATTTGACCAAAAGGTCATTGTATTGTTTCACTAATAAACAAAAACTGAATGGAGCAATGGTGAACATCTATCATGAAGATCTACCATCATTTGGAGTCTAGTTCCAACCACAATTTGCCATACCTGCTCCAGCTAATGATCAATGGGCTGAAATAAATGTATTACTGTCAACATTAGCATGTTAGATGCAGATAGCCAAACTCTGCAGGAAAGCATATCTCCTGGAGAAGGTGCTTTATTATACTCTAGATCACAGGTTCCTGGTCCTGCACTACTGAAATATGCAGGGCAGTGGGTAAGCCAGGTATTTCCTAAAGTTTCCAAAGTTCCAATATGACTTTACATCGAAAGCTACATCATGGAAAACGAAAACATGGAGGTCTGTAGAATTTTCTTTACTAAAAGCACAAGCAAAGTCTCAGCAGGAAAAATGCTTTAGTGTTCAGCAGGTAGAGCTGCTCTCCAAAGCCTGAAATAAAGAAAAAGGTGTCTAGTCAAACTTTGTTTGCAAACCACATCAGCATAAAGTTTTATGTATTATGTTCATACACAGTGGCTCTTAAAAGAAGCTCCCAATCTTTAGATTCATCTATTTAAATAGAAGTTACAAAATATATTTTCATATGTAGCATGCATTTTCACTAAAGAGGAATCAAATGTCAAACACATGAACAATATGTCTCTACAATACTGATCATCTCTGCTAGCACTCTAATAACGTTTCTAATAGTATGTTAGTGCAAACAAGGGTGCACATTTGGGCAGTTTTAGATTAGTGTGGACATTTGTAAGAGACTTTTTATGTTTTATTTAAAGATATTGGCATATTTGTCCTAAATATAGTGTTTTTACAGTGACTCAGCAAAGAGCCCTGACATAGAGCTGCTGCTGCTCTTTTCCTTTTGCAACCTCCTTAGGCTGCCACTCACATTTACAGCAATGACGTTTCAGGGATGCCCAGAGGGCCTGGAGTGACATTTATTTTCCTCACAGAAGTGGCCCCATCAATTTTAAAACAAAGTTAGTTGATTCCAGTGTCACCTGCAAATTAGGTTGGTGGATAATCAGACATGTAAGTCCAGCTCCTGAAGTTTGTTTAAATACAACACGCACAACGATTCGGTAAAAACATGTTCCTAGAGTTTCCTAGTTCTTCTCTGAAGGCCTTGAGGCTTCCCCAATGTTAGTCTTGCAGGATCAAATGAGATCTCATAATGAGAACACGTCTGGGGGCAACTTTTGGTGCTGGATTTTCGCCAAATCCTCTACTAATATGGGGGTTCCCCTTCTAAAACCTAAAAAAGTCCAAAAATTAGTGGTTTTAGGGGGAAATATTGGGGGGCTTTTTAGCCATGCTAACTTCTGTTACATTCATGGCCTTATGACTGGATTGTTGTCCTTCAGAGAGTGTTAACAGGCGACCCCCCCTCCCACAGCACATTGAGCTTTGCCTTCCTGAGACCTTGGATTTGAAATTTCACAGTCAGTTTGTTCCCACTCTTCCGCCTCACATTAAGCCCAGAATTTCTCATGGTTGTCCCCAGACGTTCTTATTACAAGATCACTTCTAGCCCCATGAGACCACCCCACTGTTAAATTACCGTTCTCCTAATTCATGCTCGTTCCCATGTCCATAACTGGCGACTGTGCACGTGTGTGGATGTGAATTTGTAATACAGAGCTACTGAGGGTTTCTGAGATCTCTGAATTCTACTAAGAGTGTCTCCCCTCATGTTTGTGATAGTCGGCTGGGGTATTTCACACATCCTATATTTCACTGCCTATATCGTACGCTGGCAGACCGTTAAAGTCCTCACAACTTCGGGACGGGCTCCTTCCATCCGTGACGCCGTCTGGCTGGCCAAGAGATTTGGGTCCCGCGCCAGCGCCGGGCAACAACACCATGGGATCAGTTCCGGACACTTTTGAGAAACTCAATAGGACAAGAAGTTTGTTTTTGACAGCAGCTGGAGCCGGAGTCGCTCCCAGTTCTGTGTTGTTATAAAGGGAGGAGGCCCCTTTATAGGTTTTACTTTAAGATATCTATCACTTTGAAGATAAACAGCAACCGTGCTATATGAGGACACTTCAAGTCCCCAGCTACTGGTCGGAGATCAGGTTTGATGTTAAGGGTCTGCATGTGTACAAATGTGAATCTGCATGAACACACATGGCAAAAATGTGCAAATGAGTGTTTTTCTTTCTGTAAAACATTACTGTACAAACAGTGACTTACTTACAGGGTTTTTTTAATTTATGAGTCATAATTGTTTACAAATATGGTGAGAAGCACCAGTCTAAAGTGTTAATGGCTCTGAAAACTGATTAAATGTGTTTAATCAGTTAAAGTGATTAAATGTAATGGTTATAAACACTCCTGCGGGAGACACGGTTTAACAATACTGTTATTATACAGTTTTGTGTTACAGTTTATTACGTCGGGTATTAGATAGCGAAATAGTACTTAAACAGAATGTGTCTTTCAGATTTGGTCCTATTTCACCATCATTACATATGAAAAGTCAGAAGGCACGTTTCGAGTCACTGGTCATTTTGGATAAGTAATTATATGCTGTATTCTTATTGTAGGCATTGTAACTGCTGGTTCCTTTTACCACCACGGCAAAGACTTTATATTTAAATCGCTCATTTTCAACTCAAAACCAAAATGCAGTGTCTGAAAGATTAGAATCTGTACTGTTGGACAGATGTTCTCAGCTTGTTTTCAGGAGCTCATACATACTGAGTTACAGATGCTGTTGTAGTAGCTCATGAGAACTGAGACTACCAGTTAGAAGTTGAGCAACAAGTCTGCAGTTCAACAGACTAATGATGAAGGTCAGAGAAAGAGACAGAACAAAGAGGAAGCAGCGTCGTTTTCCCAGCCCTGGGAAGAACAACAAATCAGAACCAGCTGACAGAAACCTGTGGTGTGGGTGGGTCACACCTAGAATCAAGTATCCAGAGATCCCTCCACCTCAGCTCCACTCTTCCTGTCTGTCTCCTGTCAGCATGTTTGCTCTGAACTGATGCCAAGCATGAGGGTCATGACTCATATTGGCATAAACTGTGAGAGCAGCGCTGCACACCTTAAATTTGGGGTTTTACTGACGTGAGCGACCGGTTTATAGTAATTTGTGAAGTGTGGAAGGCAGGGCAAGGAAGGGGAACTTCGAGAAACTTGGGGCTGAAGTTCTGGGTGGCTTCGGCTGCTGGGAATTGAAGCCAGACACCCTTTGCAATGCAAAAAGTGAGTAAGATTTTGGAAGAGATGTTGTAGCTGCAGGAAGCACATGCTGGCTTGTTAGTATCTTAGTAACGGAAAGAAATTAGCAACAACTAAGAAAAATAGGGCTAAAAACATTCAGCTAAAAGTGGACTCAAACATGTGAATCTCTTATCTTTTACCAACAGCGTTCAGTCAAGGAGGTAATACAGGGATACCAGATTTTCCATTCTTACTGTGACTGAAACACTGAAGTGGGGAGCATCTCTGAGCTAGCCAAGTATTTTTGCGTAATGGAGGAGAAAGTGACGTGTGATATTATTAGTTAATGTTGATTGGTTAAAAAATTGCTTGTCAGCCACATTGACCGATATAGCATTTCTCTCCAAATAAACACTATGACTCTCCATTTCAGCTGCCCTTAACAGTGCATGACAGCTTTAGGATGGTTGGAGCAAAACAGATGCTTCAAAACGTATGCATATGTAGATGCTGTATTCATAACTAGGAAGAAAGTTTGATGACAGTCACGGATTAATGGCTGGTTAGCAGCCCTGTGTGTGATTAATGTCCTTTTTGTGCATATTAGCAAGCGACAGACATTCTACATCTTTCTGCCCATCTGTTTCTGCAGACTCTCGTTCAGCTGTTAACTATTTTCATCATCTTTTATTTCAAGCCACTGTTAGTTTTCCTCCTAAAAGCTGTTTTGATTGGCCTCTCATCTCCCTCTTCCCACTGCCTTATTAGTCAGACCGTTTGATTGACAGGCTTGTCACAAATAGGCTAATCTGTTTGCCAGAGCATTATGTGCACTCAGGTATTCTAACTCCGACGGGGCATGTACCACCACTGACCCAGTCAGTGCCAAGACACTCAGCTGCTGGTATGATGGTTGCCTGACCTACATACCTCTGTATTGGAGCTGCCAATATTGTTTAGCCTGAATATTTCCTAAACTTTCATTTCCTCGTGGCCTCCCTCGTCCTCCCTCTGGCTGACTCAAGGCCCTTGGTTGGCAGCCAAGAGAATTCCTCAAATCGCTGTCTATGGATCTGTCTCTCTGTGTTTCCATCTCAATCTCTCGACGCCGCCCCCCAGCCCGTCTGTCTGTCCGTCTGTCTGTCTGCATCACTGTTTGTGTCTGTGCCATGACTAAAAAGTAAATGTCTATGAGATTGAGATGAATGAGAAAGGTACAAACAGAAAGAAATTATGAGTATCAATTAAAACAGAAGAAAGTTTGCCTGTATGTTCCGTTATGGAACCGTTCATCTTGCACAGCATCGCTATCTTGCAAAAAGCCAGTATTTTTTGCTATTGTTTTACTTTTTCATGATTTGAAAACTTGAGTTACCCTTTGCATTGTGTCAGTATTTCCTATTACCTAGAACAGGTTTACACCTGGTCACTTCATGTGACTGGTATCTGAATTGTATCCTGATTATCTTTAAGCCACATGCATTTACGCTGGGCAGTCCAAGAAATTGGCAACATCTAAAAAAAAATACAAATGTTCACTTAAAAGTGGACCCAAACATGTGAATCTCAGGTATACAGAAGTTCAGAGTAGAAGTTTTACCAACACCATTCAGTCAAGGAGATCATAACACATTTGATCAGGGAACATCTCTGAGCTAGCGAATGGAGGGAAAGGTGATGTGTAATATTATTTGTTCATGTTAGTTTCTCTGCCTGCTAATCCTTAGTGATGGAGCGATGGAGTTGGTTGTTTTCCACTGAGCAAAGACACGTCCAAAAGACATCTTTGTCAGACATTTAAAAGACATCCACTGATAATGGGCAATAACTTGCGTCTAAAAGACGTTCAATAAAGACGTCGCAAAAACTTTCATTCTGGCTTTTCAGTGGACGCCTTAAGTCCAATAACAATAATAATTTTTTCTATAACAATGATACTGGAGCCTACAAGTAACTCAAAAGTTAACGACCTCACAAGTAAGTAAATCAGAGGAATTAGAGAGTCTGATGTGTTTCACCCTCTAAAAATGGTTCTGAATACTTTGAGAGGAAAGTGCTGTTTAACTGCCATTCAAAATAACAGAGCCCGAGAGATTTTTGAAACCAAGCTACAACTAAAACAAAACCACAGGAAACACATCAGTATGCATCAGACACAATGATTTTAAAAGCTTCAAAGAAATGCTTGGAGTTTTTCTCAATCCAGCTGCTAAATCTTCAGTATCTCCAAAAAGCTCAGTTACGGCTGGCAGAGCGCGTTACTGCTTTCCCGGCAGGGTGATAAAACTACTGCATAACAAAGTCAATCAGAATGCAGCTCACAAGATCCCGATAGCTATGGTCAGCTTAGCTTGCAGCAGATATCAGATGCTCAGTTAACATGTGGGCGGAGTCTGTACTAGCTATAGTCAGCAGGTGCTTTGGGCCCCCAGTGAGCCTCGAATGTGTATTTTTTAAATTATTTCTCTATTATATACACATAATTTGGTAGACAGTAATTGTCCTGTATATTGTTATTTATTGTGTTACTGTGCTTACTGTTTACACAATTTCTTTTTTTGTATTAAAATGAATGAATTTGTGTGATGAACAGCTCAAAGGAACAAACCAACAAACTTACAAAAGCAACAGCAAAGTGAAAAGCTCCAGGTTCCCTTGAGAAAAGATAGATCACAGCAGTAAGAACGAGTGTCTCCCATCAAAGAAGAGTTATAACAGACACTATTGCTTTCGCTGTGTGCTAAGAGCTGGGTATTGCACTGGTGACTGTGTGTGAATTACTGATTGATGGTAGTTTTTTTTACATTAGAAATGCAAGCTGTTGTTCATGCTGTGTCAAAATTTCCTAATGAATGGACCAATAGAAATAGTGTACAGTGCCTGTCGTGTAACATGAATTTCCACTGAAACTTGAGAAGTTTTTATCTTTTTGATGTGAAGGTACTTCATATATGTGAGGTATATGTGGTTTTGTTCCAACAGAGATGACTGCAATGTGAACTGAAGTAACTGTGATGAAGCAAAATTTCTCCACTCCTGTAACTAAAATGCACTACTTTTTAGTTACAAATCTTTCTTTAACGTTAAACTTGAACATAGAGAAGACTAATGCGATTATTCACAGTCTTTCCAACGAATGTGATTAATCGTGATTATTTTAAATCCAGCCCTAAAATAAACTTCCTTTCATGCAACGTAATATGACTAGTTTGAATAGGGGCCCGCAGAGAGGGACGTTACCTAGGAATGCTCAGAAAGGACCCTAATCACAACCTTTCAAATTTAAAACATAGAATGTTGCATGCTGTTTCCACTTGGAGGCGCTTCCATAGCAGGGGAAAAGCTATCAGAAGTAAAGTAAAAAAGAAGTAAAAGAAGTAAAGTACAGTAAAAAAAAAAAGCTGATCCAGACGTGGCCTTTGGGAAATTTATCCTGTGCTCACACCGGACTGCTTCTCACCTAAATATACATTACACATGCTCTCCACTGATGTAATAACCCACACTTTGGCCATCAGGGTATTTACACTGTGTACATATAGGCTTTCCTGATGTTCCTTCAGTAAATTCATTTGGTCTCCAGAGGCCCTGGGCTTTAAGAGAGCTAAGTTGTGTGTGTGTGTGACTGTGTACACATGTGTGTGTGGATGAGATGGTGCAACAGACTGCGGTTTGTTTCCTGTAAGCGTGAGTAAATGGGTAAACATACAGCTACTGAGAGGCTGTCACTGGTCTTTCTGGGGAAAATCAGTCTGTCGGTACAGCTTTGCTGTTTGTTTGTTTAGCTGTAGGTGCACGAGTGTGTCTGTCTGACTGTTAAGCCACGTGTGAATCAACATGGCAGTGCATACGAGCATGCATGGGCGTTCGTCTAGTCATGAGTTTGAGAGCGCATTGAATTGATCTCTCCTCAGCAGAACAGTCGCTGGCCCTCAGGGTTTGTTCACATTGATCTGTGTGGGAGAGGTGATAGATCGATAGCAATCAGCTTCATGCATGAATACATGGGGGTCGGGGAAGAGGTATGAAGTTGCATTCTATTGTACTCGGAAGCCAGATATTTCCGAGTCAGTACTCCCAATTTCCGATCTAAATCTTCTGCTCTGGAGACCTTGAGTGCCTGCAGCGTGATGTTTCTAGGGCAAGTCCTGGAGTTTAACAAGCATCTGAAGCTGTGGCAAATGATGATTATGAGAGCTAGGCCTTCTGTTTGAGCCATAAATGAATTTAAAGAAGAATCCCACCTCAACAACAATGCTTACTTTTCTTAGTATCCTTATTTCAGTAGTTTGTATGTACTATGCTAACGCTGATTTGCATGAAGACTTGAGGTTGAAGTTTTCTGTTCCACTTTAAGCAGTGCAGTGGTTAAAGCTTGTGCGGACACATTAGCGGAATGTTTATGTTGTAGCTGTTTCACAGTGACCCCTTCGGCAGGCAGGCCTTTAGTATTTATGTCACATCCTGTTTGTGTTCTTGTTTACCTCATCCTGTCTTTCCCATGTACATCTGTCTTTGTTTTCGTTTCCTAGCCCAGTCATGTGCTCCTTGTGTCTCCGTCCCTCACCTGTGCTGTGTTCGTGATCCCTCCCGTTTCAGCTGTTTCTTGTTGTCTGTGTATATTTAAACCTTTGTTCATGTATCAAATTTGGCTTATAATAAAGAAACCTGCACTTATATCCGCCTTTCCTGCCTTCGTCTTCTCCAATGTGATAATTTAACCCTTTCGTTTCCATCTAGATCCTTACAGTGAAGTTAGGGTAGTCTGCAATACGAACAAAATTCTACAGAAAAAAATAAACCTATAAAATACCAACATGTATTTGTTAGTTGAGACAATAGGTCTGTTATTGAGACAATAGGTCTGAATCTTATACTATGGTAGTGGATGTTAAAAACAAATTAACAACAGCAGAGGCAAACGTTAATGTAGCCAAGTGTTCTGCTTTTTTTTCTAGTTAATGTCATCTTCATCAGATCTGCCAATTTAAGAATTATCACAGGCCCACTTGTTGCATGAGGACTGTAAGTGTCCCCTAGCAGGATACAGCCCGGAACCCTCTGTTTGGAGGTCGTAGCTTCTCAGAAACTCTGAAGTAAAATAAAAAACAGTGTAAGTGGAGGGGTTGGGGGAACACATTAATGAGCAGGACCAGCTATGGCACCACCATGTGTCCTATGCTTGAACACACCAGGTTCAACTTATCCATTTATTTATAAACTATTGAGCAGCAACAATATAATTAGAGTAAAGGACATACTGAAATGTGTAGGAACTGTTATACATCTGAAATGTAATGTAATCCAGATACTTCAAGAAGTTCTCATGATACATATGTTAAAATATTTATTTCTTCTGATATGTGACACAAGTTTTTTCATTAAAAATTTATAAATACTACCAAAAACTATGAACCCAATGATTTGTAGTCAACATTTAACAGAATTATTACAATATCGTCAAAAACACATATAGTGTCATTTTTCATGATAATGAGAAGTATTGCCGATAGCTCAGCTGTAATATGGGGTCTCTGAAGCACAGCTACAGCCACTTTACACTGGCACAGCCAGGTCGTTATGTGATCAAGCCTCTGCGAAGGCGAGGTTAAACAGAGTGGCACTAGTTGTACACGTGTTTGTGTGTGTTTATCAGAATGTGATAGAGAGTGATGTTCCCTGTGAAGGGCTCAGTAGGACTCGAGTCACGTGTCTATGTGTGTGTATATGTGCTCTCTGCAGGACCTGTGCGGACATCACTCATGTGATACGCTGGGCATGGCTGATGTGGGCACTGTGTGCTCTCCAGAGAGGAGCTGTGCTGTGATCGAGGACGACGGTCTGCACGCCGCCTTCACCGTCGCACATGAGATCGGTACACACAGTCATCATTTACACTGGTTTTCGGGTTGTTCGTTTGAAACAGGCCTGTACAATGTAATGGGTGTTCCTGTTCTATCTTGGTAATAAGATGAAATGAGTAGGTCAGTAGGGAGAAATTTCAATTCAATTTTGGGAGAAATGTGAATCAGAGTAAGGCCTCATGAAGGCAAGTGGCCCTCGCTGCAGTCAACAAGCTTGTCGTTAGCCCATGGACATCACCTAAGTTAGCACTTGACCAAAAGGTTACTGCAAAAAACTCAAATTATGCATGAAGATGTGTGTTGCCAATGTGAAGAACACATTACAATGCTGGAAAATAAACATTATATAAACAACATCTTGCAAGCTCTGTTAGCAAATGATCTGCTAGCTAGCCAGTTTTGTGCTTGTACTCGGGAGCATTGAAATAGCAACCCAGCACCAAGATTCTAGCACGTTTTCCCCAGATGTGAATTCTCATTATGAGATAATGTATGTGTTCAGATCATTTTAACTGGTGGAGATAATACAGTACGCAGTATACAGTATAGAGAGAATTACTTTTGGCCAGCCAACTAACAAGCTATTTAATACATCCATCCTGGGGTGATGCAGGCAAGACATTACACTGTGCTAGGCCGGGTTACCTCAGGACAGGTTGGAAATCACAGAGTTAGGGTAAAGCAGGAACACCAGTAGACAGTGGCTCTGTTGGAGTGGACCTGGAGAACCTTGTGGTAGTCTGGAATGAAAGTGCAGAGGAAAAGAGCAGTCTGCAAACCGGCCATAATATTGTCAGACTTGCAGTCTGGCTTTCTTGTTCTGTTTTCATATCACTGTTATGAGTTTGACAAGATGCAAGATAAATATCTATTACATACAACTGTGCCGCTAATGGTGGTAAATCTTGCCTCCTTTCATTACCTCTTATGGCTTTCAACATAAAGATTCTACGCTCTGGACCTCCACCAAAGAGCTTTATGAGATGCATCAAAAGTTCTTGGCAATGTTTCTGAGATATTTTCCAAGTTTTATTAGATTTGTTTTACATCAGAGAAGACAGAAGCATAATTTGGCATCTGTATGTCCCCTGATATTTTGGCAGTTTAAATGTATGTGTCTTACAAAGCACAGGGAATACTTTAGCCTTCAGAGTCATGGATTACTCTCAAGTGAATTTAGAGGAAAAAGAAACACTGCTCAAATGTGTTTTGTTCTCAGGGCACCTTTTAGGACTGTCCCATGATGACTCCAAGTTCTGTGAGGAGAGATTTGGCTCCACAGAAGACAAGAGGCTTATGTCGTCCATCCTGACATCGATTGATGCCTCCAAACCCTGGAGCCGCTGCACCTCGGCCACCATTACAGACTTCTTTGACGATGGAAATGGTGTGAATCTGCGTCATGACTTTTTTAAGTGGCAAAAAAACTTTACTCCAAACTTAGTCTGTCCTGTTTTTTACCATATATATATATATATATATATATATATATATATATATATATATATATATATATATATATATATATATATATATATATATTAGTGTGTCATAGAAGACTGCACATTATGAAAGATGATTAAAAATTGGTAGAATCTCCGTATAAGAACGCAGTGTGGTTTGCGGCAAATATGAGGTGATTTAGTTAGGCATGCGGTTCTCATGATAGGAATGGGTGGCCATAAGCTTTCATTACTTTTGCCTAATGAACCTTCTAGCTCCAGTACAAACTAAAGAAGCGAACTTTGCACAAGTCTTTGCTGATTGATCACATTTGTTGAAGGAGCAAATTTGAGTTTTTTTACAACAAATATAGTCATGTTTGAGTTCCGAGGTTTGCTTTTTTAGCTTTTGTTGCTAACAGGAAAGGAAATCTTATACCACACAAGTCAGCATCTGAGAAACTTATCCCTAAATATATGCTAAATATATAGATATATGCTGGTCTGGTTTCTGACACTGACTGTCATCTATAAAAATAGACAAAAGAAGATGCAAAATTCAGGCTTTGAGATATATTGTTTTAGCTACACAACATTTATTGTCCATTTTACTGATAGTACTTTGTGGTACAATGGCAGTTAATATATAAGCAAGATGACTTGAGATTAATTTAAAGCTTCTTGCTGTTTCAGGGTGGTATGTAATGATTTCGACATGCAGATTGCAAAATGCATGTTGAAATCATTACATACTACCATCAAACAGCACCTAACCTAATTAGCATCATAGCTTCAGTCCAACAGTTGTGCTGGCAAACACTGGTGCTGTTCTGTTACATTTGGGCTAAAATGTGTTTGATTAGTTTAAGAGAGTAAAAACATGTAAATACTATCACTCTTAAAACAACCCATAAACCCACATCTTTTTAAATGTTTAGCCTCACACTTTTGAATATTTGGCACTTTTGCAGACCCAAAAATCTGCTCTTATTTGTTCTATTATACACAGAGCACTCATAGCACCAACCAAGTTTAATAAACCAAGGCTCGTTAGTCTCTTCACAACTGTCATGCTCATAGTGATCAGAACTTATATGGTCATTGGAATAACTTCATGTCTCTGAGCAAAACTTAAGGAATCCAAATCTGAGGAGTGCTAACAAGCTAGCACTTCATTGCGTTAATTCCTCATACTTTCTCTTTTACCTGTATAGCGGAGTGTTTGCTGGATACGCCACGTCAGACTATCCTGGGCCCTGAGGAGCTTCCAGGCCAGAGCTATGATGCGGTGCGCCAGTGCCGGCTAGCTTTCGGGCCTGAGTACACGGTGTGCCCGGGCATGGATGTGTGTGCCCGTCTGTGGTGCGCGGTGATCCGGAAGGGCCAGATGGTTTGCCTGACCAAGAAGCTGCCGGCTGTAGAGGGCACACCATGCGGCAAGGGCAGGATATGCCTTCAAGGGAAGTGTGTGGATAAAACCCGCAAGAGGCACTATTCGGTGAGTTTGGTGGGGAGGTGTGCAGTGGGTTGGAGAAGGTGGTCTGATGAGCATAGGGCTGAATGTGGACACATTATACCCGGCACAGTAAATGGGTTTGCTCTGAATATTTGTTTAACATACATATATTTATATAGAGTATGTCCAATGCCCATTAAATAGCCCCTGTTTTTTGCACCTAATTTTGGGTAGCACTTGCAAAAGCAGTCCTCTAACCAAGTTGAAGTAGGATTGGTTCCACCACACAACCACCACAATGCATTCCCCCACGGCCATTCTCTGAGTCTGACAAGCTTCGGGAGTGAAAGCTAACCTTTTAAGCTGAACCAAACTATTGAGAGCTCATTCGGTCTTCTGTCATCCATTCATCCTACCATTTGATCACTCAGCTAGCCATGCTAACATTAACTAAAAGCACTTCACCATTACATTCCTGCTGATGTGTTAGGTTCATCATGAGTATCATAGCAGGCTTGGATTGAAATAAGTGATGTCTATTACATATGCTAATCAGAATATTGGGACCATGCCCAGACAAATCTTAGAAGTATATTTTCATAATACTTCTTGTTTATTCTTATTTATGAACACTTCAAATATGTCGATTTCTATTTTACATCAGTTAAATGCAGCAGCTGCCGTTTACATTGTGGAAAAAATGATGAGTGGACCCATAGAAATGCTCCAAAATATCTTGGAAAACATTTTTGGTTCCATTGACTTATATATATAAAACACGTAGGTGGTCATTTAATTCTCAGTAAAATCACCAGAGCTTGTGGTCCATGAATGCAGTCCAAACAGAGAGAAAGCGAGCATGAAGAAGAGATCTAGAGGGAGCACATAAAAATGGGTGATAAAGATTGACAAGAGCTTTGAATGCGACCTGCAAGAGACACTTATTAGTGTTGGAGAGCGAGAAATGGAACGAAATTGAAAGATTGATGAATGTAAAAGTGAAGAGAAATAACAGCTAGAGTCAGTGCGTAAAAGAGGCCTGCTGAAAGAGAAAGTGGCTGGTAGTAGGAAAGAACGCTAGGTGTTTGTAGTGTTGAGAGGCTAGGCATGATGTACTGCTCTCACAGAGTGGGACGGCACTACAGAGAGAGACCGGGAGATGGATAGATGTGTTAAAAGCGCATGGAAAGGCTCTCCAGGAGGCACTGTTTGGATTGAGAGGTAACAAGAGGGAACTTGGGATGGAATGTGAGAGAGAGAGACAGTGAGGGAGGGAAAGTGAAGGAGGTGTGTTGAAAGGCAATAAAGAGAGCACCTAGGAGAGGCATTACGTGGTGAAAGACAGAGAGGAATTCAGAGTTCGGAGAGGTGGGAAGGGGTTAGGAAAAGAAAAAGGTAATAGAGCAGGTGAAATGAGGCATGAAGGTGTGTGGGCCTTACTCCCCTGAGAATGAGGCTTATATGAGAAACAGGAAATGAGGGAGAGGCTAGGGAGGTGATAGGTAGAAAGATGCAAATGGGTGTTCCAACATGTGGATGAGACCCATAAGATGACCATTAAAGTCAGGTTTCATTTTCTTTCATTTTTTCCCAGTCTTTCTCTCCAGTTACGTCATGGACAGTTTTTAACGGTTTTCAACACCACAACATTGGGCAACTCACCACGCTCGGATGAGTACATTAACTGCCAGTTGAGTGATAGAAGACGAATGAGACCACATATGATCTCTGGGATTGTAGAGCATGGATGGCTGTTGCATTACTGGGGACTGAACTCCTAATCTCGACAATAACACAGACATTTTAGACTTTTGGTCTTCAAATTCTTGAATGCAGTTTCTGGTCCTGGTATTTGTAACAACCCGTAGGGCTGACACTCGGTTTCTTGTCAGTTACAGTAATAGAACATCAGCAGTTCAGTTTTGTCGATTATTACAAAATCCAGGAAAGACCTGTATTCAAGGTCTGGATTTAAAGACCTCCAGCTCAGACGCTTGTGCTGAGAGCACCTTTTTTGACTTGGTAACGTAATTAAGAGCTCATCTTCAAAACAGTGCTATTCAACCCACTCCTAAGGGCCCACCAGATGGTCCACCAATTTTTTGCTGTATCATAGTTCCCAGTAGATCCGTAACAGACATTCAGTGCTCTTGGTCCAAGACTGTTGGAAGCTAGGATAGACCACCAGTGTGAACCTACTGTTAGGCCTGAGAAACGCTGTTCAGGATGTTTTTTGCAGTTGCACAAAAATACTCATTCCGCATCATGTTGAATTCCAGCACAGACATGTAGGTGTTACAGAGTACATTCGCGATTTCTGTTGTTTTTTTTAATAAAACAGTGAATGCTGTTTGTTTTTTATTAAAGAAACAGAAATCATCATGCGACATTCATGACTAGTGTTTGTTGGCAATGTTAGAATCAGCGCTGAACTGAAGAAGCAAAACTAAGGCACCAAATATGATGCATTTGACTGTCGCAGTATCATGTTTTGTGATACTGTATCGATTCTCAAAAACACAATTTTTAATTAATAGTCTTCATGCAGATGTTCATGGCAGAATGAGATTTGTTTTGGGTTGTTTTTAAAACCTTAGAAAACCGATAGATAGATAGATAGATTTCCTAAAATTAGGTTTAAAATTTGTAATATATTTACTTGCATATAGTATTACAATACATTGAATTGAAGCCCCTGTAGCATGAAATTCATTATATCGCCCAGTTCTTGCCAATGCACAGTCCTACTGGATAACTGTTATTTGGTAAGACGACCAAACTTGTATGTTTTTAGATCACAGTATTAGACAGTATTTCGGGAACACCCTCTTTCAAGTGCTGTCTGTGGGTTATTGTCTAGAAACACAGGCATAAGACATTGTCCTTGTCTGAGGTAATCAGATTAATATCAGACATATTTAGCTTAGGGAGCTTGGGCTTGGGGAATTTCCCTTGCTGTGTCTTCTCTCCTTCTTCAGGCCGCACAAGTATTTTTGTCTGTGTCTGCCAGGCCGTTAAGTGTTTTGGAGGACTTATTTTCTTTTCACGGGACAATGTTCCCTTTGAGAGCATTTACGTACATGTTTGTTTGTTCCATGGAGTTAGGAAACGTGGCTCTGGTGTCTTCCCTTCACATACACTCATGTCTCCCTCTCCCTTCCTCCAGTGAACTTGTCTTCTGTGGCGTTGCTCTTTCAGAACTTCCAGTGTTAAGGGCCTTCGCAGCGCATAGCTGCTCACTTGAGACAGGTCTCTGGCTGTTTTTGGCTGAACGCTTGTTTATTGCGAATGGGAATGGGTGTGCACACACACTTACATAAAACATCTCTCTGAGACTCTTTCAGCTTACCATTCATGCAACCGAATTCCTTCAACATTAAATAATGCCAAGAAGAATGCGCTTCAGCGACTTCCTCGAATACTGCAGCTCCCAGGTGGACCCGGAGTCATTGGGTCGTTGTTTTGTTTCCATCATCTTTACGCTAGCGGCGGACATACTTTTGATTTTGCAGCACAATTCCATTACCTGTTTCTTCATCCATGTAAATAGCATGCTCTGTCCTCTAAGGGCACATTCTTTCTTCCATCGTTCATCAAAATTCTTGTCACGGTTTGTTTATAACAAGGTCTTTGGCCGGTTTCTCAATGCATTTTCTGTAAATTGGATTCAGTAGTATGATTTCAAGCATGCTATACTGTCTACAGCTTCACCTCAGTGACCTCTTGTGTTTGTCTCCTCTCAGGCCTCTAACCACGGTAGCTGGAGTTCCTGGGGGCCGTGGGGTGCATGCTCTCGGACATGCGGAGGAGGAGTTCAGTTCGCCCACCGGCTGTGCAACAACCCCCCTCCTCGCAACAACGGGCGCTACTGCACAGGAAAGAGAGCCATCTACAGGTCCTGTAGCGTCACTCCGTGTCCCGCAAAAAGTGAGTCCCCTAACACAAATACAGGCACATACACAACACATGTACAACACAGACATTCAGATGACATTATTCAAGGATGCACCAAACACTGTATCTTGAAAGCACCTTCAGTATTTTCATATATTTTTAAACTCATTGTTCATGGTTCAACACATACCCATTACCTCTAATGTTGGATAGGACCTGACCGATATATTGGCTGGCTGATATATCAGCCAATAGGAGTAACCTAAATTATTATTGGGACTGGATGATAATTAATGATTAACGAACCTTAGACAGTTATTCCACTGAACACCTCAAAATGAGACACTTTAATCTGAATACAGCATCAACATACCATCATGGTATACCAAAAACTTTAACTAATAAATGTATAAACTGTATGCAGGTCTTATTTTTAGTGTAGGAATAACATGTTTTAAAACAGGAGTATGCACTTTACTCGAACCCTGTTACATAAATGTGTCATCATAGTAATATAACAGTGTCATGTTTCCATTACTGGTGATTGTCAAGACGCCATAATGCTTGATGTCATGACGGTCAACTAGAGTACGCAGCAAATATTAGCATGTGACGTAAGCTGACATGACATCAGGGTCCACCACCCAAAAACATCCAGCCAAGAGGGGTTATGTGGTCAGAAAGTGACAACACAAATGTTGTGTTGAGCAACAGATAGTATAAGTGTAGCCGTAGACCTATAAATATAAACAAAGGTTGTCAAATGTTTTAAATAATTAATCATGATAATCAAATTAATTTGTGTGGTTGGTGGTAAATAATCCCATTTGTCTTATTTTACCCCAAAATGAAGATTTCTATTTTAAAAAGCTGTTCTGTTATAGTGCTATAAGTGAATGGAATATGCTTCAACATTATGTATTTATGTATGTTTTTACATGAACTTAATCATGAAAATCATGTTTTCCACAGAGTTTTCAGTTTTCACTATGACATGAGAGCAACAGTGGACATGACTGCTTAATTAGATGCTTAATTAAACAAAATATGTGTTTATGTAGGGACAGTCCCAGTTTCACCATGTGAACATAAGGGACATAGAAGAAAACAGTCTCACTGTATCCTACACATCTTCTCTAAAATATAGGGGCGTGGCTAAAAAAGGCTCCACCTGTGGGCTAAAACTCACTTCAGCAGTGATATAAAAACATGGCACAGAATTTTTTATTTAAAAAATCAAAAACAAAGGGATTGTGGTTTTAGAGAACCCTCTTCCAGTACAGCATCCAGTTTAATAGCGTGTATATGTATCTTATTACTATATCAGTAAATGTAAACATTATAAATCCTTAGTATTGGGATAACCAATATATAAATTATAAATTTATATAATTTTGCCTATTACTATCTCAATAAATTCCTTGGGTTAAAATAGATCATTACATAGTTCTTATAAACATTAACCATGGCAATAGATGGAAACAGCTTTGCTAAGAGTACATTCAATTGAAATTGATTAGAGCTGTATTTGAACAAGAGGGCTACAATTACTGAATTATAGAAACATACATAATTTAGACAGCTGGGCTTCAGGAGAGCTTCATTGGTGTATCTCATTCATATTAATACTACTGCTACTGTTATAAGTGCTGCTACTACTACTACTAATAATAATAATAATCATTCTCGTAATATTGTGCTGCTTTTGGTCCATTAGGTAAGACTTTTAGGCAGGAGCAATGTGAGGTGAGGAACGGGCCTCAGACAGACCCTAAGGGAGTGAAGACCTTTGTGGAGTGGGTGCCCAAGTATGCTGGCATACTGCCAAAGGACATGTGCAAGCTGACTTGTAGGGCCAAGGGCACAGGCTACTATGTAGTGTTCTCTCAAAGGGTAAGTTCAGGGAATTTATTCACAATATAATAGCAAATACCAATTGTTCATGTCTCAATGGAGCTTTTAATGTCTGTGGCACAACGTCTTAGCCCGAATTAATGTGGGCTAATAAGTGACGCAGTTGGTATTAAGGGGTATTAAATTACTAACCAGGCATTAAACAAAATGCTTGTCAAGTCCTGTTACCTTGGAACGTAGGAAGAAGAATTGCACTAATGACCAGTATTGTGCCAAAAAGAACAGTTCAGCATTTGGCAGAGAAACCTTCCACATACTGTGAAAAGAAAGAGTGACTCTTTGTTTTTCCTCAGGTGATAGATGGAACCGAATGCAGGCCCTACAGCAGCTCAGTGTGCGTGAAAGGGAAGTGCGTGCGCACCGGCTGTGATGGAATCATAGGCTCTAAGCTGCAGTATGACAAGTGCGGCATCTGTGGTGGCGACAGCACCAGCTGTATAAAAGTAGCAGGCAACTTCACCAAGAAGAGGTAGGAGAATTCTCATGTGCACAAAGTTGTTTTTTGCTGTCGATTTGGTAAACGTTCCCTGCAAGTTCACATTTAACTGTTTTTGCTTGTTGTCAGTTTCAGCCTTTTATTCTATGCCGTTACCAGAAAGGTTTTGAGGATATATCAGGCGAGGTACTATACTAGGGCCTCTTTCATTTATTCGAATATTCTATCAAATATTTTCTCAGAAATTATCTCTTATTTACTTATTTCTTTACTGAACTTAACTTCAAGGTACTCAAAAAACAAGTATTTAATTGTTATTTCATAGTTAAATAAAAAGCATAAAATACTGACATCAGGGTTTTTAAATTCTTGACAGTTACTGGTTAAATGTCCATAATTCTATATGATAATGAATGAAACACTGTTTTCTCCAGGAACATGTTCTACACTCAACTCAGCTTTACCTGCAAAGTCTTTGTTTGTTTTATCAGTTCCTAGTTTGAAGAATGCTACCTAGCAATACAGAGGCAAACTACAGGGACCTCCCAATTATCTTATTGGATCCATAGAATGACTCAAAATATAAACAACCTAAAAAGAAACATAAGATGATATTTTATGCTATCATTGTTTAGCTGCACAACCAGCAAGCGAATGTGTTTGATAATCTTAAGTAATCAAAGATGCAGCACTGGTTCACCTCAGGGTGGCACTGTAGCAAATTGGTTCACACAGTTGGTTCTTCATAGCTTACCAGCAGTGTCCAGGATACCTCTGAAAACATATTCCTAAAATCTGAGAAACAGGTCTAGGTTTTATAGAGACTGGTGAAAACAGTGAGTGGTGGAAGAGAAAAAAAGAGTTAACAATTTGACTAAATAATTTGTTGCCTTAATGTTGCTGTGGCGAGTAAGCAGTGATTAGTGACAACATGGGACCCCCCAAACACCAAGGGTTATTTTGCATACTGATCCAGAACTAATCCATAACTCATTTAAACTGCATGGAACAACTTCAGCCCATTATTGTTGACTCAGATTAGAGCTCTGAAACATTGATGATCTAAGGCCCATCACCAAAGCATTATGGGTCATTATTAGTTGCAGCTCCAATCTTGGTTCTAGAGTACCATTAACCTGAAGATTTTGGTACTTTCTCCATTCTAGTACACCTAGTACAACTAAGAGTACGTAGAGTAAGAGTATGTACGTAGTGTGAGTCAATGACACCTGCATTAGCGTTTAATAATAATTTAAAGGTAGTGAGTATTTATCAATGACTTATGTCAGAATTCACAAGATGACATGAAGTAAATGGTATTGTGCAGACATAAGGATCATTACAGTAAATCATGGACATCCATTAACCACATGTGTGTAGTTATGTAGCATAATAGAGCAAAGGGCTAATTAAAAACACCATATATCACTTTAATGAAGTTTCAAACTTTCATTTTCTTTTATCGCTTTGAGGGTATCTTTCATAGAGATGATAGATGGCATTCAAAATTTTTGATCTCTGCCTCAGAAGTTCATAACTTGGGAACAATGCTTCATAAAAGTGAAATAATGTAACTAAATGGAACTAGAAAAAATAAAGGGAAGAGATGTCCTTCAATTAAGTTTAAGGGTCATTATGTTGTTATGCAATACATAAATGCCTTCAAAATACTGTTCAGTATGGGAGGATCAAATAACCAGGGTTGAGACCTACTGCGGTGCTTTCCAGGGATGGTCAGGCTGGAATTGGCTTGGGCGTCTTACAAAACAGCTTGGCTCTATACTAGTACTGGTGCACACTGGGACATGTTGCTTTGAAAGAAGGAGCTATTAAGACTAGCATGCTAACCACATTTTTCTCCACCTTCTCTCTTCCTCTGTTTCCACTTGCAGTAAGGGCTACACTGATGTGGTTAAGATCCCAGAGGGCTCGACTCACATCAAGGTCCGTCAGTACAAGCCAAAAGGCCAGACTCGCTTCACAGCCTACCTAGCCCTCCGTCGGCCCGGGGGAGAGTACCTCCTCAACGGCAAGTTCATGATCTCCACCTCTGAAACCGTCATCCCACTGAATGGCACCATGTTCAATTACAGTGGCTGGAGCCAGCATGATGAGGCCCTCCACAGCATGGGGCCTGCGGCACTCAAAGAGAGTCTGGTGGTCCAGATACTTGCGACAGATGCAAAGAAGCCACTAGACATACGCTACAGCTTCTTCATGCCCCGCAAGACACCGCTTCCGCCTCGGACCATCTCAGTGCCATCCGGCACAGCTGCAGCTTTGTCTTCAGCTGAAGTGTTGACCATGACCACGGAGTTGCCATCTACGACCGAACTCGCATCAACGACCCCACCTGGACCTAGGTGGGTGACAGGGCCATGGATGACTTGCTCCAGGACTTGTGACACAGGTTGGCAGAGTCGTACAGTTCAGTGCAAGGACCCTCAGGGTAAGCTAAGCAAGGGGTGCCCTCTGGAAGCTAGACCTTCAGCCTTCAAACACTGCCTTGTTAAAAAGTGCTGAAGAACCCTCAAGGAAACAGCTTTGACGAAGCTCGCTCATACAGACACGTGCCTCTTCTTCCATGTCCACAGTGGACGGTCTCAAGAAGAGACAGACAGATTGGAGCACATAGAATCATTTGGAGCAGAACCATCGAAGGTTCTTTTGCAGTTGTGGTTGTTCTAATGCTGTTTCACGCCCTAGAATGTAACTGTGGAACTTTGAATGGCTTGTATTCTGACGATGACCTTGGACAAGGAGTGCCGGTCCTGGCCTCTAATGCAAAACAGTGACTTCATCTGCAGTCTGTATTCACTGATGAGTAGCCACTCCTCTCCTGATGACCACATCTCCTTGTCCAGCCACTCCCCTTTGGGGTTCAGTGTATGTCAATCACAGGATCAGATATAAACTGCAATCCAGCAACAACTACAGAAATGAAACTTAGGGTTCACATAGAGGACTGCAAGTCAATAGAGCTATTCCCAAACATGGGACTGTAGTACGACTACTCTGGCTTTGGAGTTCTTTGGACTGTTCTTACAACGGCACAAAGCTTCTAGAAATAGAAGCTTGCAAATTTGCCCATTGGAGTGTATTCGTGACAAATACCAGTTACTATTTTCTTATGTCCTGCACATTCTCAAAAACATTTTCTTTAAAACTGAAAAAACCATAAGAGCACATTTTTCACATTGCCGTGTGAAATCTGTTGCCATCCATGTGTTTATGTCTCCTTCTCTGTGTGTTCAGGATCCATTCGTTTATATGTGCCCTGGATTCTTGCACACCAAGAGGAATAACTTGGACCATACCTCATATGCCCTGCCTGCCCCACTCACATTTTGCCCTATAGAACACTGGTTAAAGGAATTCTCCAGAGTTTTTCAAATCTCTATATGTAGTGAACTGTCAAAAATCTGACTTTCGTCTACTTTCCAATTAAAATAGCCATTAAGTGGAAGTTAGCCCATTTTCAGTAACATATATTAAACCAAAAATACCCAGACGCTTCAGTTTTTAGTATCCATATGTGGTTTCCCTAGTGCAATTCATGGGGTCCTCTAATTTGTAGACCTTTGTACAAATTAGAACCTTTGTACAAACCTTTGTAGACCCCTTGAATGTCTCAAATCATGTTGTTATGACGCTATGCTATCCGTTCAGGGAAATGATGCTCAGATACAAAATCAGGGAAAGGTCATTGTTTAGACAGCGAGCTTCTGTCTTTGGTATTCTTAACTAACTAGATGCAGCACTGCTCTGCCTCAGGGTGGCGCTGTAGCACATTTGTTTACTCACTTGGTCCTTCATTAGCCTCAGCCAAAGACATTTCGCCCACATGTAGATTTAAGGCCTGATGTTTTTAGTGTCCACACTGATCCGACGTCAATCAACGTTTTGTTTTTACAGCTAAGTTCCGCCTAGTGAACAGTCTTAGCCTCAGGCGCTCTGCCCACTGTATACTTTCCTGAGAGACTGTTTATATCATGCCTCCTTTTATATGTCATGACAAATAGCTGGCATGTTATTGGTCGTATTGCACGTCAGTCAAATCTCCCATTTCTGCAGTAGTATGTGGGTCTTCTAACTGTAGACAGACAATGTGATGTGTAAGATCTCAATTACCAAATGATATTTTATAAAGTATTTCCAAAAGAATTATTAAACCAAACCACTACGGCAAGTGCATTAGCAGCCAGCCAACACTGGAGTGCCTAGGCCCCAAATACCAGTGATTATTTTGTGGCACACTGACCTAGTGTGTTAGTGTGTTCACGCTTCCAATATTACGTCTTATAAATTTTCTGTTTTTCACAATCCAAGTAATCTAAATAGTCTGGAAAATATATACGCCTAAAAACTAATGAATACTATTCATAATGTTTATGCAAAAGTGCATCTGGTTGATTTGTATGTATATGAATTCTTAAGTATTTAAACTTACGCTGGAACTATAAAATGTGTTATTTCCGAGATGCCACAAGTTTTCTAGAAGGAAGAATACATTATTGAAGAAGTGTTGTAGGAGGCGTTCTTACAGGCTCCTAACTCATTACCATGGATATCAGATTAAAGAGACAGCAATAGTAACAAGAACTGCTTACTCCAGTCTACAAAATACATAGTAGGTTGCGTAATACATTCCTTCTTTTATTAGAGTGTGATTTTCTGATTCATATAATATAGACACATATTTCTAATTCACAGTTCACGGAATTCAGTAAGTGGGCTTCTAGCTAATGGATAATAGATATTATTTTTTATGTGCAGGGAAATATGTTAAAATTATTGTTCATGGTAATTGACAGTATGATACTGACGTGAGATTAGATTGAAACATTCTGGAATATTCCTTTAATGCTCCCATCCCAAATGAACATGCCTAGATGCAGCAATATGATGGGACATGCAGTACACATGCATACTGAACAGACACTTAAACAAGCACATACAACATAAACACATTCTTATCTGTTGTAAGGTTGAGATAGATTGATTTTTAATGCAGTGTAGCGTATAACAAGATCATTTCAGAAATTCTTTCAAATTTGGCCACATTCACAAAACTGTGAAACAAATTCAACCACATAATTTAGTAACGACTTAAATATGCTGCCTGCCATGAGCCTATACATTACATTAAACTCAATCAACTTCAACCCTGAAGAACTCAACTTTCATGTATCCAGTACTGTCTGACTCTCACCATGGGACAAAAGCCCTTTGCTGAACGACAGAAAACACAGCACTGAAATGATAATTTATTGTTTGTATAACTGGTATGTGAAAAAAATATGTGATGAATTTATTTATTGTTGTGGTCATTTTTTGTATCATAATTACTATTTAACTAGTAATATGAATATAACTGAGCAAAATATCTCCTTATTTCCTTTCCTTAACAATACCTGTCAAACGGCATAGTACACTACCTGTCAAAAGTTCTAAAATGTTTGACTGGTAGTGATCTAAACTGTTGACCAGTAGTATATATAACCTCAAGACTGAGGTTGCTTTGATGACCTCTTATTAGATATAGGTTTCATTCACGTAATGTCCCATCACGCGAGGAGCCTTCAGAGAAGAGCACACTTTAAATACTAGCTCACATGGGAACAAAGTCATTCACAGTGGTCTGAATGCTCCAGTCAAGAGTCAGAATAGTTCACTGCAGTGGTGACAGTAACCAGGGGTCTCATTTGTCAAAGCTTGTACAGAATAGGTTGTAAATCTGTGAAAAACCAGCAGCATGCACTAGAAAATTGCCATTTATCAAACGTGCGTGCATAAAGCTATAGGCAATGATGATAAACACTACACTGCTCTGCTCATGCAAGGACAGGAACATTTACATAAAGAAAAAAATACGCATAGGCATAAAGATAAAGATGAACCATTTCATTAGTATTTTAGACAAGGGTACTTTTTATTTTTCTCATTTACAGTTTAAAAATATCAAGGCTTTAAGTTTGTGTACTTTGCTTGATCAGTGCGTAAAACGCCCCCTTTGGCAAGTATGACAGCTTAAATATGAAGAGTGTTTTAGCTCTTGCTTGGGAGATTTCTACCCTTCCTTCCTTGCAAAATGCTTCTAGTTCTGTGAGATGTTTGGGCCTACATGTCTTTAACAAGCTAATTAAGCTCTGACAGTTTGGTGAAAGCTATCTGAGAGCTCAAACCTCTTTTTCCCTTCAAATTAAGGTGGCCAGACGTCCCCGTTTTCTGAGGACAGTCCCAGTTTTTGGAGCTGTGCCTGGAAATGTCCCAATTTTTAACTGTGAATTAAAATCACACCAGAAAGTCCTAGGACAGACCGAGAAGCAGAGTACATGGGAAGATATCTCTCGTTGTGCTTGTTTTGGCCAACAGAGGGAGGTCCTACTATCAACTAATCAGTTCTACCAGTTGTTTGCTCTATTGTAGAGACAACTGCTGTGTAAAGCTCAACCAGTGTCAAGTGAGACCACAACATTACCACAAATGTACTTTCAAGACACAATGTAAGCCAGAGATTAAAAGCAGGGCTGAGTTATGGGACGTTCATCGCACTACCGGGTGATAAGTAGGTATCTGATTTGTAAGGGCTCTACTTTTTCAGCCATCTATACATGACATAAGACATATGTCAATAGCAGCTGCCTCTGTCTTTCCAGAATTGGAGCTAGCCCAGGGGTGTGTTTAGAGACTGGCTATTGATCTAGAGCCAGGGGTCTCTTTTCACTGCCAAAATATTTAATTTGAGTATAAATTATGGGCTTATACATCACTGAATCTTTTTGTGATAAATGTATCCCTAAGGCGGCATGGTGGTGTAGTGGTTAGCACTGTCGCCTCACAGCAATTCCCAATCCGGGCTGTTCTGTGTGGAGTTTGCATGTTCTCCCCATGCTTAAGTGGTATTTCTCCAGGTACTCCAGTTTCCTCCTTGTTAGGTTAATCAATTAACTGGCGACGTGTCCATGGTGTATTCGATAGCTCCAGCCCCCCGTGACCCCAACTAGTGGGATAAAGCGGAAGATAATGGATAGATGGATGTATCCCTGCCTCATTTCCGCCTAAGACACTAGACCTTGTGAAATCTTTTTGCTTAGCAACTTTATTTTTAGAAAGAGAGGCGCGACCAGTCTTGCAGTGTCCAACCTGGTTATAATTTGTACGTATTACTAATATAACTTTATACCGTTCGGGAAATAGTTCATCCTCTAATCACATCACTCTTTATAGTAATGGGAATGCCCAAACCTTTGCCTTCCAATTTTTATGGTAAAGAACTTCATTTTAGAAGTCGCCAATGGCCTCAGAAGCATATCCTCACTGTCAAAAACCTTATATATCTTTTTCTGCACATGCCAATAATTCATTAACGGCTGATAATAAATGGCAGTTTGTCCTTTGATTCCACTTTTCTACCACTATGGGTTTCTGAATAAACAGGAGTAATTAATTATACAAACATTCTCACCAGCAAGACCAGTATCCTCATGCTTCATGCAAAAAAAAACAAAAAAAAAAAACATGCATATCGTCACTGTCCAATGAAAAACAAGTATCTCCAAAATTGCAACTTTACAGGAGAGACCAAAAACATACTTTACTTTTAATGTAAGTCAATGGAACAAGAATTTTCTCCAAGCTATTTTGGAGCACCTCTATTGGTCCTCTCATCATGAAATTGTCACACAATGTAAACGACCACTGGTGTGTTCAAATAATGTTGAAAACTCAAAATTGATATAAAAACGGAGATACATGTTTTTCATTGGACAGCGATGATATGTGAGATATACACACAAACCTGTACATACACATGGTGGATAAGAGAGAACCCGGACATCTGAAGCATTTAATCCCATCTAAAAGCCCTGGGATGTCATTATACTCAGCAAAGGTAGGCAGCAACCAAAGGCCCCCATGAAAGCACAAATTAGATATTGTCTAAAGAAAAACTCCAAAACAGTAACTTGGAGTTTTGTCCTAGTGATTTTGGAACAATTTCATTGGTCCATTCAATATGAAATGCTCACAGACTTTAAAGGGTAGATGTTTTTTTTATATATGCTGTATTGGGTGATGTTAAACTACTTTTTAATTAAGCAGTAATCTACACTATTAAGAGAACTGATTGTTAAAAGAGAAAATCTAAATAAAGTTTTCTAAGTTCTGCCGAGAAACACAAAAACAGGAAAGCAAAGGAAACCAAAAGTTTGTCACCTCACAATGCTAGCCCAGAACACAGCAGGTCATATAAAATGCTAGTGTAAATGTTAGTATAGATACAGGTTTGGGGTTATTACTTGATGAAAGGAAGTATCTGAGTTAGAAAAGTCAGGCACTGATGTTGAACAAGCAGAACGTGAACATCACCGGATGACCTACTGAATCAAGAGACATTTTGAAGTATGCGACTGCAGCACATTGTGCTATCCCAAGATTCACCTGGAGCTGTGAAAGATAAAACATACAGAAAGAGGTATGTTGGCTGTGTGTATGTAGCCACTGCTAGTGAACTGCTGCTACACAGATTGGCGATATTACGTTTCTTCTGAAGTAAAAAATGATTACATTCATCATTGTCTTCGCATAGCTACTCAATGCCACAGAATGGACAGGACAGATTCAGGCAAGTGCCACAAAAGTGCCACAAAAAGTATCCAAAATAAAGTCTAAATGATGCTTTTAATGAATAGCGGGACATTTACAGTGGTGGTCTGACCTCTTGCATCACAGGACATTGATAAGATGGCAGGCGTTGTGCGTCGGAGGTTGTGTGGATACTAAACACTCACGTACTGAAACAGTGCTTACAGGGTCCAATCTAGTACCTACTGTCTACTGTCTATAAAGATATGGACATAAAGTCCATGTCTTTATTGACCCTGCCTTGTGCACAGGGACAGGAAAGGATCGTCCCCAAACTGTTGCCACCAAGAAGCATTGGACTGTGTTTTTTGCCCTTCACTGGAACTAAGGGGCACAAACACAACATCAGACCAATTACCCCTCCTTTACCCTACTTCACTGCTGACATTATGCATTCCTTTAAGCTTTGTTCTCCTGGCATCAGCCAAACTCAGATTCATCCATCAGACAGCCAGAATCATCTCTCTGCTCTGCTCTGTGAGCGTGGCTGAGCTGCAGATGCTCCTAGACACGTTTCACAGTAATAACAGGGCAGAAATATCAATTATAAATAAGTAGTATTTGGGTGGTAGATAATTTCAGTGCGAGGTTGTGGCATAAATGTCTCACTGGTTCAAGAGAATCAAGTACTAGACGAAGGTGTTATGTCAATATGGCATCTATATTAGCTGGAGCTTCTAAGAATAATTCTATACAAATGATTATGCAGGTTTATATCAGTTGTCGTTAAAAGTTTATGTAGACGTAACCACGCTTCACTAAAGAACTATGCTATAATAAGTAGGAACAGTTATATGAAAATCCTTGAAGAAAATAAATCGCAATATAACTCAATAAAGCAGCATATTAATTCTTACTATCAATAACACAAATTATGTCATTAAGGACTTAAGTACTGGTGCCAGCTGGATCAGTACTGTGTTTGCCAAATTAAAATATTATTACTATTTAAAAACTGCTTTAATTGATCATTTGGTCAGTGTGGACAGCTTAGAAATTGGCATTCATTGACAACAAAAGAATTAGAGTGGATTTCCAGACCTCAGGTACAAATATAAAGTAATTATCTGCAGTAAGTTTCAAAAATATAAGCTCAAGCTTAATTGAAGAGCTAACAAAAATTCCTTTTTCAAAACTACTTCACTTTTCATCTAATACAGTCTGTATTGACAATACATTGAAAAAGACTTTGATTAAATAAAATGCTCAGTAACAATTTAGCATTTCTATTCTATTGTAGTTTGCTTTTGTTATTTAGTGTTAATTGTTGAACAGGATTTAACAGAATTATTTCAATTTCTCTGCCTTACTGTTGCTTTATCTATTTCATAATGTCCGACAAGCCAACCAATCTACTACCTGGTTCAGATAGTTCAACTGAAGTTGGCCTGTAATAAACTACAGTGGCCTACAATCATTATGAATTATGAGCAAATAACCCAAGAAAAGTTAAAGCTGCACTTTGCACAGTCTGAAACAAGTACATAATGTTAGTGTACTTAAATGGAGGACACAGCAAGAAATGTCTCAGACAAACATCACTGACTCAGCATGCAGAGAAATGTACATATTAGCAGCAATACATCTAGCTTGTAGATGATAGACAACTCCCCAGTCACTGCTCGTCATCACTAAACCACTCTGCTTGTAAGTCAAATTCCAATCAGCCCAGCAGCCTAGCCTGCCTGAGGTAGGGTTATAGGAAAGGACATTATCTTGGAAAGGGACAGTCAGCATTTTTTACCCAACAATTTTCTACTTTTGAGCTGTTTTGCCTTTTTGGTGAGCTTACACATAATTTGATGAGCTCTGCTCTCAGCGCTAATATTAGTTACTTGTGATTTGCTAGTTGATGACATCATCTATGGTAGACACTTACCTTCAATCTCAACAACAACACAAACTGAATCAAAGTCAATCTCAAGTGAAAAAAATAGACAATGCCACAGCATGTCTGCTACTTACAGGTTGATGTAGGGTGGGGATGCTAATAAAGGTGGGACTGCTCCTCCCTTCAGTCTCTTCAGCCTAATGCTGAGTAAAGCTGCTTGATATTGTCTATTGTTTGAGAATTAAATTGAATTAAAGATGTCCAGGATTTTGAACCTTTGAGCATAGATTATTGTTTCATTCATAGACAGCAACAGAATCTAACACACTTATTTCCTGAACTGGGATAGTGCAGTGATGTATGCCATAACAAATATTACCAGTCCATCTCTTTATCTTTTTTTAATATTAATAATCAACACTATACTGGAAATTTATGATTTTATTTTTATTGCTAATATCATTTGTTTTTCATACTGACACGCAAAGTTTCAGATCCTGGGTATATAGTTAAGACAAGTGGAACTGTTGCCACACTTTGTTACATCTTAGTTGCTGCATGTTGGCCTACAGCTTGATGTTGGTTCTCCAGCTTGTCAGACCAAATTTGAACAACTGGAATCAGCAGATGGACAACAGTCTTTATGTAGATCAATCAGGTGAATCTACAGGGTTGGGGGTGTGAATAACGTGCTCAGTGAGCTCATTTATTCAAAACCAAACTAGTTAAAACTGTTTATCCTATTTGCTCGACAGAGAGATGTATTCACAGTGCTGAATGTATAGTTGGTATTATTTCTTCCTTGACAAATTAGGTTTACTAATAACATAGAGATGTTATCACCAACGCTACCCCCAGGTAACAGCACAGAGAGAGCTCTGTGTAGGTAGGTGGAAATATGTGAGGTTGTAGCACCACCTGTTGGAAATCATGGGCCACTTTTTCTACGGTTCTCAAATCAACTGATAAAACTAAGAGTAGCTGCGCAGTTTTAACATTACAGCATTCACAAGACGTAGGACCAGTGATATAACATATAACAGGGATTCTGTGTCCTCCTTGAGGAACCTTTTTATTTGATGATTCCTTTTGGAAAGCATTTCAAAGTTTGCAACCCTCCACATAGACAACCTCTTAAAACAAGATTGATCTTCACAGCGACTTTGTACTTAAACAGTTCTTTGTGTGGTAAAATTGTGCTTCAGAATGATGAAGAGTATGTTGTATACAGCACTAAAAGGGTTCTGCTATAAATACACTGGCATATATGTAAGGTATCTGGTGTTGATCTTTATGGACTAGAAAACTGAAGTTCTTAGACAAAGGTGTCATCATGATGTTCCATGGTTGTTTATTGAGAAGTTAGTAAATTGTAAATCTCATAAGAAGAAGAAGTAATTCCAATGTCTTAAATGTACTTATTTGCTGCTTTGTTTGATTGTTTAATTAATTGTTTTATGGTGTTCATTAGTAATAAAGAAAGAAAAAAAGAACCTTGTATTTTAATTTTTGTAATTTGTCTTTTTTTATTTATATTTTTTTGCTAATTGAATCTGAAAGTAGCTTATTATACTGTGTGTATATTTTATGATAAATGGACCATAAGAAATGCTCTTTACTCAAATGAAAAGACTATATATTTACTACTACTATAATACTAATATTTAACAAGTCAAATGTTTCAGCATTTGTTACATTTATCTTTTGCTTTTATCACACAGTTTTAACACTGTCCCATATCAATTCCAGAAGTTTCTGCATGGAGAACACACTTTATTTCATAGTATGCTGAACTCTTTAGATGTTCCTGGATGTGTTCTTAAAATTTTGAAAACCAATTAATCTCCATTTTACACAAAACAGACTTGAAGAATGTGTACGTGACTGCTCCCATGTTTCCTTTTCTTGCATTAAGTCTAAATTATCCTATAATTTGCACGATAACTTTGCTCTGCAGTTACAATCTGTATATGTTTGAGACATTTCACTGCGAGGACACTGTCACACCCTGGGAGCCCACTTTTAGCATGATCACTGCGCGCCATCTGGTGGACATTTCTATATTAGACCACATTGCCATGTTGCTGTTAAGGTGGAACGGAACTTTCCAAACACCTTTATTCACGCGACTGAAGCTGCCAATAGTCTGGTGTGCTTATTACATGCCTCTTAGAACAGAAATCACATTATAAACCGTGTGTGCGATTCTGATTGGGTGGCTATCCAGTGTGTTCTTATTTAGACTTTGTGTTCAGTTCAGCAAAGTTTTTCCAGATCGTGTTGATCGGGTGAATCCGCAACACCATGCTGGGCTCCACGGTTCGGGTAGAGTGACCCGGATGTTTGGTAACGCTGAGTACATTTCCAATCCTCTGATCACTATCTGTATTTATGTTCCCGCTCGGACGGGCCTGTTTTATGCTGTTCTTGAACGGCATGTCCCGCTTCGCCGTCCAAGCTTTTCACTTCGAGGTCACCACGCTGACATCTTTCATTCGCCGCCTCATTTTACTGAGTCTCTATTATCACGTCCGAAAACAGAATAAACAGCGGTCAGTCAGGGGGGCGGGGCTGCAGTGACCCGGGCTTCTCTCTAGTTTATAACGAGGTTCAAAGCGGCTGGCCGCAATATGTGACGCCCGGTTCCGCGGCGCGCCTGCGAGCGGTGGGCGGGGTCAGCGCGAGGGGGCGGGATCTGGAATCCACACAGCATGCAGAGAGCGATCCGTTCCACCTTAAACGCCTCGAGGATCCGCCTCCACAGCAAACCGGCTGCACTCGGCTGTCCGCCTCCAACTTTTCCAGCCTGATCGAAACAAACTGTCGGCCCCTCTGAACGCTATTAACCCCCTTTAGACTCGAACGTGGACATTACAGTGGACATTTACTTATAAACGTTATAGCGCGTGAGACAAATACAAGTTTATATAACCACATACAAAAGTAGGTAATGATGAAACTCCCAATGTCTATACAAGACAGACATATAGATAGATAGATAGATAGATAGATAGATAGATAGATAGATAGATAGATAGATAGATAGTTATACATCATAAGCTATAGAACTGCATGTTTACAGATGTATGGTTATAAACGATATCCTCATAAAATAAGTTTATTATATGTTACAAGTTTTCTATAAGAGTTCCAGCGTGACAACATTCCACTCATCGTTCATAGTCTCGTTATTAATGTCTTATAAGCACTTATGAGTTGTGTTATATGTGGCTTTGAGTAGAGGAGAAAGAGAGCGTGAAGAGTGAGAGTCTCTATGAAGGGTTAAAAAGGGGAAACGAGAGAGAGAGAGAGAGGTGGAGGGGTTTGCTGTGATTAATGCCGGTGGCGGCGCTCCAGGCCTCCGCTGCGTGGAGCTGCGCACGAGGAGCCCTGGGCCGTCTGATCAAAGGGGCTCCAGGAAGGGGGTGGTCCCGTCAGTAAGACATAAATAGCGAGCCGGGAGCTGCACGCTGAAGAGAAAAGGAGAAGCAGAGTAGAGGAGAGAGATCAGAGGAGGCGGTGATGTTCAGGACAGAGGAGAGTGGGAACTAAAGCTTCAGCAGAACTTCTTCTGAACTTTTCTTCTCCGCCGCAAGAAAACGACTTCTATTTATTACTTCGAGTTCTGTTCAGTCTGTGATCGGTACTCGAGCGAGGCTTTGCACTGGATTCTCTCTTTTAGATCAGGCTCTGATCCGCACATCTGGACTTTTCCTGCAACCTAGACTTTGGACTTTGCCCTTTTTTCTGAAAAAACAAAAAACAAAAGCACTCCTCTGCTTTTTCTAGTTCAAGGTCCTGAAGGAATATGCTCGGTTTCTTAGGTGCGCTCCTTGCCGCCGCGTGCGTTACGATGGCGCAGGGCGCGTGGGAGGAGACCAGCGTGGTCCCGGTGCAGCTCGATCCGACCGGGAGCGACAGCGAGACCCTCACCCCGGAGGCGCAAGACAAAGAGTCCCAGATGCTCGTGTTCCGGCTGGACGTGTTCGGGAAGCAGGCGGTGCTGGAGCTCGAGCCCGACCGGAGCTTCCTTGCGCCCGGCTTCGTGTTCCACGAGGTTGGGCGAGCCGAGGAGCGCCGGGAGCCGGACAGCGCGGGTCAGGAGCGCTGCTTCTACTCGGGAACGGTGCGCGGACAGCCCGAGTCCGCCGCCGCCGTGAACGCGTGTAATGGACTGAGGGGCGCCTTCTACTTCGGCGGAGAAGAGTACTTCATCCAGCCCACCAGAGCCAACGCGACGCACGGGGACCTGCACGTTATCCGCCGGAGAAACCGAGGAGGAGGCGACGGGTCCAAATGCGGCGTCAACGAGGAGGAGGAGAAGGTGCCCGAGCTCGCGGGAAGCGGTTCAGAGAAGAAGAGCGGCTCCACGGGCTCTCAAGGTAAACATGTTTCTAATGAGGAGAATCTTTTGAGCTCGTGAAAGTTTAGCAGAGTTCGAGCGAGACTTCAGAACGCAGTGCTTGCGAAGTGTTGGGGCTGTGCGATATATTGCGGTCGCGGAAATCGCGATACTGGTATGACGGTTTACAGAGAACAATTTGAGCACGTCACTAAATCGTTTTTGTTGTGTGCTGACTGAAGTTCCCATCTCAAACAAGTGTTGGGTGAATGAAATAAGCCATCAAATCTGACAAAAAATAATTTTTGTTAAAAAAAATGCACACCAGTTTTAAACCATGTCACATCAAGAGTTCAGTCATGTGTTTTAAATGTTTCTCATTTTTAGATTTGTTAGTCTTCTAGATTTATTACTTCTTTTTTTCTTTGACTTTTCAATAGCATGTCACAAAATGATTCCAGTATGTTTGGTCCGTATCGCGCAGCCCTAGAGGAGACCTATTTTCTCCTGTGAGAGACTCCTTTAAGCCCAGCCTCCGGTAAACTCTATAAACTCAATGACACCGACACATCCAGGGTGCGCTTGGCGCATACTGACTGAATTTGGCAGCCTCAAGGGCTCTGCGTGTCTGGCGCAGGTCTCCAGCTGTCAGCGAAGTTTCTGCAGGATGCTCTTCATAGCGTGACTGAGTTTTCTTTAAAAAGTCCCCATTTCCAGAGGGTAACGCTGGCTTTGCAAGTGAGGTTAGGGTTAACTGGAATAAGGCAGACGAAAAGTAGGGTGGGCAAAATTCTGAGAAGGCGGGAGGGTCTGAGCTGGTGAGGCGTGTAAGCTTGCCTCCTGATACCGCGTGCGCAGGTCAGCACCGACAGACATTTCTCCAGGAGGATTGTGGATGGCGCAAGCTTTCTGCCAAGTTTCCCCCTTGAAAGAGCCCCAGTAAAGGAAACTGAAGCTGAGTGATGATTGAGCTGTTTTCTCTCGCTTTACTTTTTGAGTGGTAAATTGACTAAGGGAATGATTTTATCATTAGGGCCAATGACGTGTCCCTTGTTACCTAACAACTGTCCCATATTGCTGGATAGTACATCATGACTAAAGTCATTATAATATATAATTTATAAAATGTGCAGAGAGAACCCCCTAAATGAATGACTACTGTAAAATAATTAATGTGTTTTTCATTGGCTAATGTCCGTGTACTGTGTTTGTCCTCTCCAGCACACCATAGGTCCCGTCGCTTTGTGTCTACCCCACGATATCTGGAGATCATGATAGTGGCAGATCAGTCTATGGCAGAGTTCCATGGTGCTGGGTTGAAGTCTTACCTGCTGACCATAATGGCAGTTGCCTCTCGCCTTTATCGCCACCCAACCATTCATAACTCCATCTCACTGGCTGTGGTGAAGCTTCTGGTGGTGTATGACGAAGAACGGGGACCTGAGGTGTCCACTAATGCTGCCCTCACCCTGAGGAACTTCTGCCAGTGGCAAAGACAGCACAACCCAGCCAGTGACCGCCACCCAGAACATTACGACACAGCAGTGCTGTTCACTAGACAAGTAAGGACTAGCACGCTCAACAAACATTCATTCATAACTGAGGTTTTTAAAATGAGTGAAATCCTTTTTGTGAAAGTTGGTAGTCTTAAACGTCTCTTCTTTTTCAGGATATATGTGGTGCTCATTCTTGTGACACACTGGGCATGGCTGATGTTGGCACAGTGTGTGATCCTGACCGAAGCTGCTCCATTATTGAGGATGACGGACTGCAAGCGGCCTTTACTGTTGCACATGAACTGGGTAAGAATTAATGCAAAGTCAATGTACAAATGACCACAATGAGCATATTAAATGTTGCACTGTGGGAGAAAAAATGCATTCAACTAAAAAATTGATGTCACCTTCTTGTAGGGCACGTGTTCAACATGCCCCATGATGATGCTAAGCAGTGTGCTAGTGTCAACGGTGACCAATGGAGCTCTCACATGATGGCTTCTACTCTTTCCAACCTGGACCAGCTACAGCCCTGGTCTCCTTGCAGTGCCCTGATGGTCACTACCTTCCTGGACAATGGCCATGGCCAGTGTTTGCTGGACAAGCCCCAGAAACCTCAGCAATTACCCCAGGCTCTACCAGGTTCTGTGTATGATGCTGACCACCAGTGTCGTCTCACATTTGGAGAGGAGTCACAGCATTGCCCTGACCTGAGCACCATGTGTGCCGCTCTGTGGTGCACTGTCACCACCGCAAATGGGCTGCTGGTCTGCCAAACCAAAAACTTTCCATGGGCTGATGGAACGCCATGTGGCCAAGACCGCTACTGCATGGCAGGCCAATGTCTGAGCAAGAGTGAAGCAGCCACCTTTCAGGTAGGCACCATTTGGTCTAGTATTTGGACTAGAATCTTGATGTCAGTTTTAGTTGGCTTCAAACACTGTGCTATTCATGTCTAACCATTTCTCTCTCTTGTTATTTTAGACACCAGTAAATGGTGGCTGGGGAACTTGGGGAGCCTGGGGGGATTGCTCACGCACCTGTGGAGGTGGTGTGCAGTACTCCTTCAGGGACTGCGACAATCCCTTGCCGAAAAACGGAGGTAAATACTGCGAGGGTAAAAGGATTCAGTACCGCTCCTGCAATACAGAGGCCTGTCCTGACAGTAATGGTAAGTAATGCAGTTGTTAAAGTGAAAGTGAAAATAACTAATCGCTGTATAACATGCATTTGATCTGTAGCTAACAGAGATGTTCAATCTTCTGTGCAGGACTGACCTTCCGTGAGGAGCAGTGTTTGGCCCACAATGACATCTCCTCCCAGGTGTCATTTGGCTCAGGTGAGGGTGTCGAGTGGGTGCCGAAGTATGCTGGTGTATCACCCAAGGACCGCTGCAAGCTGGTGTGCAGAGCAAAGGGAACGGGGTACTTCTTCATCCTTAAGCCAAAGGTAAGTAGGCAATTCATGGTTGCAGCTGTATGAAAGGATTTAAGATACTTATTTCAGATTTGAAAAGGACATTGCATATAACCTGGATTTCTGCTGCCCCCAGGTGGCAGATGGGACACCCTGCACCCCTGACTCCACATCAGTGTGTGTCCAAGGCCAGTGTGTCAAGGCTGGATGTGACCGCGTGATTGGCTCAAACAAACGGTTCGATAAATGCGGTGTCTGTGGAGGAGATGGATCCACTTGCAAGAAAGTGTCTGGATCACTGGAACGTGCAAGGTGAGCCAATGATCTTGTGACTTTCTGACCTTACATTAGTACCAGGTTTGCTGGTTTGCCTTCCAAATCTTTTTTTTTGCTTTGAATCTCACCTCTGTTTGTTTTATGATTTCAGGTCAGGTTATCAGGATGTGGTCACAATCCCTGCTGGTGCCACCCACCTTGATGTCAAGCAACGTTCCCCTAGTGGTCGTCGCCAGCACAACAGTTACCTGGCTGTCCGTCGGCAAGATGGCACCTACCTGCTAAATGGTGACTACAAGCTTACAACTCTGGAGACTGACATCTCTCTAAGAGGGGCCCTTCTGCGCTACAGTGGATCCTCAGCCTCTCTGGAGCGCTTGCGTAGCTTTGCTCCTCTTCCAGAGGCATTAACTGTCCAGGTTCTGTCAGTGGGTGACTCTCCACGGCCACGTGTCAAGTACAGTTATTTCGCCCCGCGTCCTGTTTCCGCTGGGTCTGGTTCAAACCGCCACTCCATCAATGCCATCAGAGAAGCCGGGGGTGCTGAGTGGACCCTGCGTGAATGGGGACCATGCTCACAGACCTGCGGTGAAGGTACCCAGATGAGAGACATCCTTTGTCTAGATGCCCAGGGAAAACCATCAAAAGACTGTCCCGAAGAACTGCGTCCTTCCTCCTCTCGGCCATGTTTCACTCAGGCCTGCCCGTACTGGCAGGTGGGAGAGTGGTCAGAATGCTCCAAGACCTGTGGGCGAGGCTTCCGGAAGCGTGCTTTGCGCTGCGTGGCTCACGATGGTCGCACCTTGTCCCATGACAGCTGCAACGCGAAAGATCGGCCACGACCCCTGTTGGACTTGTGTGTCCAGAGTCCCTGTTAAGACTGGCTAGGACTAAAAGCAATCTTGAATGACTGTTTTCCTGCTAGTTGTTTCTGAAGCAGAGCAATGCAGGTTTTTTGGGATCCAAAGGGCCCCTTATGACGGTGACTGCAATAAGCCTCCATCCAGTGCTCCCATTCCGCCAACACTGGGTACAGGGCACAAAGCTGGCACACTGTGTACCTGTCAGAACATGCTGAGATGGAGGAACTATAGAACACTACAAGGATCCATCTGCTGCTTTAGGAGCTGTTGTCATGCATGTCGGTCTTTGAGTGCATATGAATGATTGAATGAAAAATTCTAGTCTATGTATTTGTATTTTACTGTCTGTCTTAGCTGGACTGGATAGACAGGTTTGCTTCCCTACAGGGAATATATATATATATATATATATATATATATATATATATATATATATATATATATGAGAAGATTCACAGAATAATAAGAGGTCATTAAGGATGTGAATATATAGGATCCTATAAGCATTTGGCTGGGATAGAAAGCAGTAGTTGTGATTAGTAAGGGAGACCTTTATAAAGGGCTACTACTAACCTTTTTTTGTTACTAGCATACAGAGCACATATTGTATGGATGCCTTTTTGCCAAAACAAACTCCACATCTCACCTCACCTAGACACACGAGCTGCTATCAAACACCACAACAGGTGCTGTGCATTTGCCTTATTGCTAAAGCTGCACAAATAGGCTGATATTGCTACCAGTTTTCAAAGCCATAGCCCATCATGAGGGAACATAAAGATGGAGGAGGAGAGAGACCAAATTGCAGGGTTTCTGTATCTGAGGAGCATGTGTGTGAGTGAGAGAGACATTGATAGAGTGAGAGAGTGCGTGTATGTGTCTATGTATGTATTAGAAGGCATATTTGGAGGTGGGTGAGGGACTTCTCTCCTGCTACTACTTCATAAGTAAGTCTCTCGTGCCTTCCAAGAAGGTGTCATCGTAATGACGTATTTCTTTTTGTACAGAATATCTAAACCTTATTTATTTTTGTACAGCCTGTTTAATATAATCTTGTGGCTTTTCTATTATTATTATATTTCTATTTGTTATTATTATTATTGAAATAACAGAAGGATGTAGATTATATTAGAGTATTTATACAGTATTATATATGGACTTAGGATTATGAATAAAGTATCACATTGACCTGTGGACTGATGTCATTCATGTGTCTTGCTTGGGTGGTGGGCCTGGGTGGTGGGGTGGGAAGAGTAAACAGGGGGGTTCAAACTAATAACCATTGCAGTTACATAGCACTTCTTCAGGGTTTGCGATTACAAAGGGGTTCTGGTGGTATCCAGGGGTTTGTATTGCAACCAGCAGAGATGTCTATGAGTCATTTCAAGTCAAGTCTTTAGTCTTGAACTCTTTCAATGAACAAGGTTTTAATTTATTGGTAACAATTAAGCTAAATCTGCTGAATTATTTGAATGAAAAAAAATGTCAAATGCAAAAGTCCATCAGATAAAAAAGTTTTTCTAACCAAAGTTTAATATGCTTATTAAATAAGAAACCACAACAACATACGTTGTGAGGGAATAGTGCATGTACCTTTGTACCACTATGATTTTTTGGCCAAAATGATATTGTCTATTAAGTACATTTATAATATCTCATGTAATAACTTTGTGAGGTAGCATTAATATATATCACAATACAATTTCTCTAGAAACACAGCACCTCACATCGAAACAAAAACTAAATGACTATTAGAAAGAACCCGAGGGAATTCCCCTTCAGAGGCAAGTCCATGTCAAACTGCAAGTCAATTAATATGTGACTCAAGTGCAACTCGAGTGTTTATTTCCATCTCAGTACAATCAAAACTACAGTACTATTTTCTATTAGCATATTCAGATGGTAACAATGTTGTTAAAAGCAACAATCTCTGATCAGTTATGTGTTTTAATTCCTTTCTTATGCAAAGGATAAGATTTTAGGCTTCAAATGACTGTAACCATGCATAATTCACCCTCTCATCTGTCTATTACTAGTAAAGGACCCACACAGGACCACCAGTGCAGTAGTGCAGCAGTGATTAATACCAGAGAGGGCAATCAGGAGAATTTCAATTGGACCAGTAGCATTTTGGGCTGGTTACTGTGAGCTGACGTATAAACTAAGGCTCAAAGGCTACATCCAGTGTATCTGTAGTAATTTAGTAATCTAGTTAATCATGTGAAGGTGGACAGCAGCAACTGCAAGGAAAAAAAGGTGGCTCCATGGAGAGAAGAATAAATAAGCTACTTAAGGAGGATAAGGACATATCAGAGCAGATGGGCACTGAGAAATGCTGACCTTAACATACTATGCTAGCATTAGTTTTCAGCATTCTGACTGTCATGATTAGATGATATTTTTACATAGATAAAAGCATTCATCAGTTTTCAAATTATAATTAGCTAACCATCTTGTGTCCGTATAACATATAAATAATAAATGAAATAATAAATGAGAGTAATAAATAAAGAATATTATTTTTTTAAGTTATTCTTCATGAAGACAATTCTTTGGAAAACCAGCATAGACCAGTATATTTTGTGTTTGGATGCTGGTAAATTAGTCAGCAACTATGGAAATTAACATACCATACCGAGATTCTGGCCAGTGCCAACAGCACCAGTACATATACTACCATGCCAGTGTCTGTGGTACTGAGAGTGGTTTCAATTACAATTAGTCTTGGATCTGAACCACCAACCTTCCACCACTTCTACCACAAGGCCACTTGGCATTTCTGGTAAGTGTTGATCCTCTGGTGGCCCTTTCCTACTGATAGATAGCACAAAACAGGGTTGATAAATTGTGTTGCAAAGGATGGGCTACAGTCAGTAATTATAAAGCTGCAAAGAGAAAATGGCCAATGAGTTCCATCTCATGCTGTATTTCCATTATTTTAAACATCCACTTCTTCTTGGGTGGTTATTTTATTAAAGCCTAACTTTTACTGGAGGATGGATGTAGGATCTGATAGCCTCTGATCTCTACAACACATAGCACAAGAGAGAATGCAACAGACGGAACATCTCTACAGGCTTCAAGGTTTCACATTTCAACCTCGGAAGCACTAACTGACTGCCACATTGTGAGCGCATTGCACATTTTATCCACAAGAGAGCAGCAACACAAGCATAGCTCCTCCTAGAATGTCTGTAGCTCCAATAAGGAGTTGTTGAACTTCATGCCCCTCAGATTGAACCGTGTTTGAGAGTGCCTCAGACTGATGTTCTAAGCAAACAGCCACTGTTGATGTCTTAAGAATGAGAAGAGAGATGTGATGAGAATGATTCAGACTAACAAGTGATGATCAGCTGCTGTGGAGAGAGGGAGATGATGATATAATGGGAGGTGACTGAACAGAACAGAACAGAACAGTGCTGATATAAGCTGTTGTCTTGATACATTTTTCATATTTTAACAGGACGACACAACAAATAAGTCTGAAATAAGTGAGTTACTTATATTTTGTGGACATTGTGAAGCAAGGAAGGCCTTACAGTAAGGAGGACATAAGGACTATGCACTGGTTAAAGTAACAAACAACGTGTGGCTCACTAGATTCTCCATTTCACATATCTCTGGCATAGATGTAGAATCGTGTAACACTTTAGTGGGTCATATGGAAGAGCTCACAGTGACACAAAAAGGTTAGCATGGGAGAAGAACCTCATATCTACAGGGAGCAGTTCTGAACTTGTACTTTTTAAATTTTTAAGCATCAGCTGTTTCCTGTTTCTCAGTCCTGCTACACAAACCAGCCTATAGTCCAGAGGTCACTAATAGGCCGACCACGGTTATGGTCCGGACCCAGATGTTGTCCAATGCTGACCCAAACTCATAAACTACTAAGAAGGATTTAATGTTGACAGTGTTTATTTTGAGCAGCAGAATTTTTCTTGTCTTTACTGTATACAGTATTTGCAGCGCAGTAAACTCACAGACCAATCGCATGCGTTGTAAGATCTCCAAAGGCGCTCCTCATCCAATCAGACCTGTACAGATTCGGGAGTGCGGCGCACACACAGGTGAAGTACGCAGTGAGAAGCAGCAGGTGGAGAATAAAACGAGTCGGAGAAAGGCTAATTCAAATGGTGTACCCTAAATGTTTTATTTCCTTTTTCTATAAATAAACACTGTAGGATGCACTTTTTTCAAAAGCATTCTGTTTTTTTATGTTAGTCATTGTTTTTACTTAAAGTGAGGAAAAAGGCATTTATTAGAAATTTATAAATAATTAATTCAGTTCAGCATTTATATAAATATATAAATTTAAATAAATATTGAAATATACTGAATGGTATGTGTATTTTGTTTGTTTTTCAGTTGATGATGACATAAGATGCTGATACTAGACTTACTCAGTATACAGGATATGGCATTAAATCATAATACAAGTTTTCATAACATTAACAAGAAATTAACGTTCCAGGCCTTGGCTTGAGGACATTTCCTCTAAGGACCTTAATGAATTTAAATTAAGTACCACTGCTACAGACCAGTATAGCTTGGCACCAGCTAAACCAGTACATGTTGTGTTTTGGATGCTGGTATGACCATTCTGGATGACCACCTATACCAGCACCAGTCCAGCACTGAACCAGCTTTAAACCAACAGAGACCAGCTTAAACCAGTGTGGAATGGATGCTGGTGTGGGCTTTATTTCCAAAGGGAAATAGTCTAAAGGACAATGTACAAGACAACACACCCCATTTTTCAAACACTTCACTAAAAACAGGAATAGTCCAAGTGTGCAACGCACAACTGTCATTCAGTGTCATCTAATAGATTGGTTTGGAAATATCAGGGTGGAACATGAACATCACGCCTTCCTCTCAATCCTGCTAGACAAACAAGAATATAGACCAGTCTGGCTGCTCACCAGCAAAACTAACACATGTGATGTCGTGTTTTGGATTCATGGCCAGGACACTACAGTACTATACATATCCAATACCTTATGTTGGTGGGGTCTTAAAGGGCCACGGTATACACTGTGCCACAATAGTTGTAAAAAGCCTAAGAACCTCCCCCACCCCCTTATAATGATCTTGGAGGACTCGTTGGGAAAGTACATCTGTTTTCAATGATGGACAAAAATGATGTAAAAAAGATCATCATCACCAAACAATAAGGTAGAGAGATGCAATGGTGAGCTAGAGAATACTACATGAGCTGACAAACATTATTTTAGTTTGTAAGATGACTCACCTTGTCAAATTCCCAATGGAAACATTAGATGGCAACATATCTCAAAATTTCAAATTGCATGCTATCACTTTCTTAGGTTGCTGTTAAATGTGGTTTCTTGCTGAAACTGGGTAGCAGTGGATACTTGCCAAGAGCTTCAGCCATTGTTGTGTTTACACGTCCTATCACTAGCTACCAGTCCTTAAAATATCTGACTGGGAGCAGAGCTTTCTACATGATTGAATGGAGCGAAAGAGAGTTCTGTTCCTTTCTGCTTATGTTGAGCACTTAGTTTCACCCTGCCTGTGTTAAAAGACTCGTCAGTAGGCTAAACAAACCTGACACATAAAAACACTTTTTCTTTTTCTTAAAATCAGCTCATCTGAAAATTCAGCTCAAGATATTCATAAGACCCTCATATTTCCAAAAATGTCTAAAAATCCCCTGTAATCTTATAAGGAGGGGGAAACAATCACCTAGGTTTGGTGAAATTGGCAGAATCTGTGCTGCTGGTGTGAATGGGCGCTGAGGTCTCCATCATCTGGTAAATGATCTGCCTTTAGGTTTGCCTATGTAGAATAGAATAAACTATCGTAGGCAATGTCACTTCTTCATCCTCTTAGGTTGGACTGATGGCAAATGTGATGCTATAATGACTGCCACTTAATGACTGCCTGTTAATTATTTAAAACAAAACATGTACACTGAAAATCTTACATATTGCTCCTTTAATGACTGCATAGGTGCAATTAGGCAAAGCACAGACCACATGCTCAGGAAAGCAGACTATGTTCATAAGGTATTAAGAAGAAGAAGAAGAAGGCTGCAGAACTGTATGGCTTGTTTACTGTTTTTCCCCAGTTCACTGAGAGACTAGAAAAAGATTCGTGAACACAAAAGCGAAGGGTGCTCTATATATAGCCTTCAGGGACACAAGGCCTTGATGAAGAGGAGTCATAATTTGAGCTGAGCAGCTCTGATAAACACGATACGGAGGTCCTTAAACAGTCGTGGTCGTGAGGGGAATTCAGTGTACCTGGCCTAATTGGGCCTAAACGTTTCTTTGATCATGGCGTGGCACGTCGTGACGGTGGAGGCGGTCACAGTGTTTTGTCTGAGGAGCCGTGAGCGGCGCTCGCAGTTTAGCATGCTGAGCAAACGGGGAGGGAGCGGGGGGGCTAGGGGGAGGGGGAGTAGTTTGAGAAGTAGCAAAAGGAAGGGGCCAAAAAACAAAGAGGAAGAAGTCAAGGGACAGTCTTTTTGGAGGGGCAGGAACACGTGGACTGAGGAATCAAAAGCGTATTATATTTTTAAGTCAGCCTCAGTTTGTCAGTCAGAGAAGTGAGAGCGACAGCTAAGCGTCGAGGCTTGATCACCCCAGCCCAGCCCCGCAAGAAACCCGGCTATGCTTCAGGAGCAGTAAGCGGCAGGGACTCAGATAACTGTGGGCTGCTCTTGTGGAGAACACGGCGTGAAACGGCATGGAAAGTCCCAGGACAGCGAGTTCACAGACGGGCTGGAAATTCTTCAGGGACTCGCTGCTTCTCTGCCTGTTCGCCGGTGAGTTCTGAGGATGTGAAGTTAGGAGGAGGTTTCATTCAAAGGTGGCCGCTGGTTAAACTCTAAACTTACACAGAGCGCTGAAAGTCAATCAGTCACGCTTTTTTCAGCGGAGTAAGCAGTTTTTTTTCAGGGTTTTTTAAAAGTAAGACTAGTAATTAAGACTAAAGAAAAGCAAAAGTTTGACAGTTATCGTGTTACACAATTTAACTTACTTTTTTAGGCGTCCACATTAATTTGTTATGCGGACGTTTTTGTTAATTTCCCATTTTTTCTTCGTCAGAGTAAATATTATGGTAAATATTATTTTTATACATGTCCTCCAGAACTCGTTTAGCATATAACGTTTATATCTTGTGCCCGGGCTGCTATCGCTGAATGGACTTTTATTTTATATTAATAAATTGTCCAGATGCTGGTTCTACACTGTTTATTAGGCGCATGGCTATAAGCGTGATTGGGGGGTTTTGGGGGTGGGGGCAGTTTAAGAGGTGGCTGAAGTTCTATAGGCTCTTTGTCCCAAACGTGTTGACCTACAGGACCCAGAGGTAAGAGGAGGACCTCTTGGGGACCACCCATAGAGCCAGACTTCACAGAGGAGCTGCAAACTGCAAATTAGAGCTGCACTTCAGAGCTTGAATTTTCCTTTTAAGGCTTCATTCTGAAACATCAGTGCAGCAGGTCTTCTGCTTCTCTGCAGATTCATGTTCGTTTTGGCTCGGAGGCTGTCATCAACGTTGGTACGTGATTTCTGCAAAACAGTTCAGCATCATTTACAGGCTGTGCGTGCCTAATTCACACTCACCCGTCACTGATTCCTCCTAACAAACCATTCATCGCACTAATGCCAAGTCAGTAGGATTTTGTTCATTTTTCAGCTTTGAAAATCTGCATTTATTACCATTTGCCATGGTAATATGACAGCGCTATTACTCAGATTAAGCAGGGAGGTGATTGCCACAGATGAGTGCAAATCAACTGCCTACGCCTGGGCTCCAATAACAAACCAAGCCTGCTATGAGTAAAGCTGGATTTGGAGCCAGAAGAAAACCAACGACAGCAACTGAGAAAAAAAGGAGTGTTGAAGCCCAGGAGTGCAGGACCAGACTAGTCTGGTGCATGGCATTGCAAGCTCTTCAGGGCTTTCAAGGGAGAGAATAGGCATAGCAAGGTTGTGTTTTATAGAATCTGACTAGCTTCTTTAAGGCTGCGTTGAACTATAGAGGATCATACTGTCTTTCATACTGTCTATGAAAAGGAAACTGGGAGTTCATCTGCACTTGATATTTTCTATATGATATGTACAGTTACGCTGATTACATCACCGCATGTTATTCTGAGCATATCTTGGATGTCGTCAGGACAGTGTACCAAACACTGAACTACCTGTGTTTTAAAATTTCGACATAAATCAATCCCTGACATGTGAACAGTGTCATCCAGACTGGTTAAATGTGAAATTGAAGTGCATTGTTGAGAAACTTGCTGACTCAGATTTCTATACAGTGAAGACTGTAGGAACCGGAGGTTGCAATGCCTACAAGACAGATATTCCGAATTTTTTTCCATCTAAACTTACCAATGAACTGACTGATGTGTTCATGTGTTTTTGAGTTTTACCATGTAACATTAATTTGGTTAAAAAAGGAGCAGCTAGTGCCTTACAATGCCTCTCACTAATAACTTTCTGTGAGGGAGCTTTTAGAGGCATTAAACGCTTCAGACATCTGGTTCCTATAACCACGGCTGTTAACAATTCAGACTCTGCAATTTTCTCTAGGATGGCACATTTCACAGTGAACCACTCTGAAAGACTTTGTTTGCATCTTAACTATTTAATTACACAGACACTTAGACAATTCAGGGAATTATTTCCTTTAAAATGTGTCACGATTGAAGCTTTTTTGGTCTTCTCCAAGTTATAAAACCTTACAAAGCTGAATATGATGCATATTTAGTGTTGTGGTGATATGTCTGATATTATTGCTGAATTACAGGCACCGAGACAAAAACCTGTTTTTTATTAAAACCATATTGCTGAAACCATATGACTTAATGACCAACCTGCGTTCTATTAAATAATACTAAAACAATTTACTAATGAATGGCTTAGATCGTCCAAACATCCACAAAGTATCTGGGATGGGATATTTGGTCCCAGTACACAATAGAAAATGTTCTGTACTGATTTTTTGGGGGGCATGTTTTCATGTTAACTTGTGACTTATTGGTTTAGCAAAGGCCAATATCAGGAGGACGACTAACAAAACACACCATAAGAACAAACTGAACATTTTTTATTACATGTTATAGAGTAAAATGTAATTTTGTTCTTTACATGAAAAATAAGATGCTAAATTTCCCCTGAATGAATGGAAAACATGAACCATCTGATGACGTGGGGCGATTCTGCTAATCCCACGAGAATGCCTCTCCTCTTGAGTACTGACGTTAGAGTTAAGGTTGAGTTTGAAGTGTAAGAGTAGCATTATTTAGTCTTTTGTTTATGTGCAATTGCAGGTCATGGAGAGGCCCAGTGCAATGGCTGTGTTGAGTACTGTTGTGATGGAGTGCCTCCTTTCTGCTGCTCGTACTACGCCTACGTGGGGGACGTCCTCTCGTGAGTGATCACTGAAACACGCAAAATCATGCCCAGTTTTACGCTCTTCAGTCGCCATTGAGGTGAACCTTGACCTGGTTCGCCCCTGCTGGCAGCTGTTCTTTCACTTTCATGTGCTTGTAAATCTAAAGGCTCACTTATTCCATAGAGCTCTGCAGCAGTTTACTTATAATTTCTTCTCTTAATTTCATTACATATTATTTTAATACTTCACTTTTTTCTTGCTTAAACTGGACCTTAAACCAGCCCTGGAACCCAACCACAACCAGACAAAGAGCCAATGAAAGTCTACTTTCTTAATGATGTTCCCTGAAACTTTAAGGGTGCTTAGCATCAGTAAAGATCACAAAAGAAATAACATCTGAAATTCAAAATAAAGTCCAAATTACACTTAAAGAAATCTGTTTATCAGTCACGTCTTCAGCAGAACACATTCTTCTCTTGCTGAGCTCATGAGCTGGGGCTGAACGATTTGGAAAAAAATATGTAATTGCGATTTTTCTGATTAACTGTGATTTAAATTGATATAAGGTTAATGTTCCCCATTAAGAAATCATTGTTGATGATATAGACTGTAATTAGAATAGCATTTTTCTAAACTGTAATTTACGACTCTAGCATGGCGGATTAAAAATAAAGGTATTAATAGTAGACAGGAAAAATAAAGTAGAGGGAAAAGACTGGTAGGATTTAATTTATACCAAAATCTGTTAAAGATAGACATGGACAGAAATATTTCAAGCCGTACTACAAATTACCACAATATACGCCACTGACACACTGGAATTTGCTAGGAATGGTTTGCAGGTGATAAATCATATGAAAAGTAAAAAAGCCCTAAACATTTTTTATCTTTATTCATATATAAAAACTGTCTGTATGTGTTATTTCAGACGACGAGTGTCATTGGCTTATGTAAATGGCAAAATAGCAACTGTGATGCTTCTGTTGTGAATTGCTTATTTAGTTAGTGGGCTGCTTTAATGGTACTTACCATGAGATCTTTATACTGAGATTCTAATACTGTGTATTTCTAACGCTGCATGTTGCGAAATGCTACAGTTGTGCTGCAGACCGATGCACATTACCATTTACAGCAGTGTGTCATTTACTGTAGTGTCATCTACAATCTGTCACATTTGCTTCAGCTAATAAACATCCTTGATTGGTTGGATCAGATGTACTGGTGTTGGGTAAGATGAAGGAGCAGCTTGTTAAATGCAGGTTTTGGATCAGGGTTGAAGACCACTGATGTACAGCTGGCATGATCTCAGACTTAATTAAAAAAGGGAGATTGTACATTTAGGCTAGATATTAAGGTAAAACTTTATTGTGATGGTAGATACTTTGTAGATACTTACCTATTATGTTTGCTTGGTTGTACTATTAAAATGTAATTACATAATAAGATACAGAATTTCTGAATTAGTTTGTTACTTAATAACATGTTTGGATCAGTCATCAATACTCCATATTGATACATCCATAATAAAATATGTCTTATCAATTGCAAGTTGAATGGATGTCCTGCTTGTTTCAGTGGGCTATGAGAGTTTAAAGGGGGGCAAAATGATAAATGTAACCATCACAGCATCTGTTGTAAACATGCATGTTCACACTCTACAGCAGTGCTGCTGTGCTGACTAGACCTGGATGGTCCTCCTGTGATGATGTGGGAACTGGAGGAGGAATGTTTTGAAAATCTAGGGTGGGCTTGTGTGTGCTGGATTTTGTTAGCTGGTTAATGTAGAATTAAAGCAGACAGCTTTAGACATCACTGCTATAAAGCTGAATAGCTGTATAACTGTAGCTGTATAACTGTAGTAGTATATATATATATATATTTCTGTGGCTGAAGGAGTGCAACACGTTCTGCTAATCTGGCGTCTATTTTGTGCTGAATACAGATAGAACTGCTGTTTCCTTTACGATTTTTTCCCAACAAATGATGTAAGAGTTACACTAATGAGTCCCAATGATCTTTTTGGGGAACATATCCTGAATGTTATACTGAGAGAATAACAAACGGGGAAAAATGGAAACATGAAAATGACACAAAATCATAAATTTTTTGCTAAAGAATACTGCTAGTTAGGACTGTGTATTAGCAAGAACCTGGTGATGCAATACATATCATGATATAGCGATTCAATATATCTTAATATATTGCGATATTGCAGACAAAGTGAAATATTGTGATTTTTCAAATCCTACTATTTAAACACACCACTACATGAACAGGTTTGCCGATGCTTACAATCGCATTGCACCCTTGTGCTGCTTGTTAATGTTGGAGTGGAGCTGAAACTGGATCACAACACTGCCATCTAGTGGTCAGAGACTTTATACAACACACAATGTATATCAATACTGTGTTTTTGAGAATCTATACAGTATCATAAAACATAATATCCTGATATTCGATATTTTCAATATTTTTAATATTTCAATATTTTTTTCATCTCTACTCCTAGTAATATAGAGTTGATTACTTGACTCCAGCACAGCTGGCAGATGAATCACCTCTTCTATTTTTTTAATCGTAATTAGCCTTTTACATTCTGATGGATAAGTAAGCTAGTGAAAGGTTGTTTAATTCCAAACATTAAACAATGCCATTGCTGCTCCTCCAGCTGCTGTAAGCACACATTCTGCTCACAATAATGTAACATGTTCTTTACCACAGCTCTTCTTTTTCTTCTTCATTTGCGATGCAATACGTTAACCAAAACCAAACATTGTAGAAAGGAGGACGAAGCTGCTGAGGTTTACTGATTTTTTTCCTGTTTCTTGCTGCAAATACATTCAAACACTTAACACATGTTAATATAACTGGTGCATCAGTTAAGGTGAAATGAGAAGCTGGCAACTGTGAAGCCAACTTCAGCAAAGAGGAACAAGATTACATCCAACTTCTTATTTCAGATACTTAAAAAAGAGTTTGAAAATAGTTCCTTTCTAAAGAATTCTGACTACAGGAATGATTTCCTCAGTACATCACTCCGTGTTTCTCCTCTCGCCCCTCAGTATGTGAAATGATATCGCTGTAATCTGTAGCTACTCAAAACTGCAAAAACTACCTTTAAGATTTGAACTTAATCTTTGCTGTATCTCTCTCTCATCAGCTCGGTTTAGAGGCTTGGTTAAATTGAAGTGAAGTCGAGGGGTTGATCCAATTGATTCCAGCAGCAGCCGTCGACCCAGAAACATGGAGTTACAGAATAAATAACCCTTTTAATCTTAACCCTAACAATAACAGTGTTTATAACTAACACACCTGAAGATACTGGAGTCTTGAAGTTTCTCCAGATTTGAGGATTTCTAGATGAGCCACATGGAACAACAGAAATCAGTTGTGACAATATGTGACTAAAATATCTACAAAGGCCTGCATTTCACTCCATATATGCTTAAGTACAGTTAGCTTAAGATATTTCAGCAACACCTCCAACATGTTTGCTCAGGTGTGTGTGTGTGTGTGTGTTAAGCGCAGCTTTTTTCCATTCCTTTCCCCGGTGACCTGAGATTCTCTTTGCTCCAGAGTGTCCTGTTTCTCCTGAGACACATCGCTGTTGACTCAGCCTCGCACAGACTCTGCCCAGACAAAACGGAATGATCCTCATTCGGGCAGCAAATAAATCTGAACAGCCTGGGTGGCCTGCTCTGACAGGACGACAAAAGCACTCATCTGTGTGGGTCGGAGGAGTGGAGATAAACATAAAAGTCTTTGATGCTTCACACACTACGTCCAGGCTAGCACGGATGAGTGACGTGAACAGAACGCATAGTAAGGTTTAGTGGGGAGTTATGTGTGACTAGCGATCTTTAAAGTCAGCAGGAACCGAAAGACACAGGTACTAGAAGGTACTGGTACTAGAAGGTACTAGAAGGTACATGACCATGTAACAAGTTGACATCTACTAGTAAGCATGGACTAGTAAGGACATCTACTAGTAAACTAGCGTCCAGAAGGCTATAGAAATGGCTGATGCTTTACACATCTGATCTTAGAATTATTTGGTTTGAGTACAGTAAATGAGGAGCCCATTCAGGACATCATATAATTTTTGATTTAGCCATGATCTGATTATTTTTGTATGTGTCTGAATTATATAAATGTAATCAATATATAATATATAGTTTATATATAATACTATATGGTTATTTAAAGGGGTGTTCTGGTCTAAAACTAACATTTAATAGGCTAAAGCAGCGGTGTTTAATTAGAGTTCAGTGAGGTCCAGTTAGAGGAAATTTCCTCAGGCCAGGGTCCGGACCGTCATCATATGTGTTATGATTCAGTGGCGTATCCTGTTTACTGAAGTAACCTAGTATCAGCATCTTATACCATCAGCTACTGAAATTCTAATAAATGTTTTTTTTCTCAAACAAGGGCTACATTAAAAAAAACTGAATGCTTTTCAAGTGCTTATTTATAGAAAAAAAAATGTTTCTGAATTAACCTTTCTCCAACTAGGACCATTATTTTAGATAAAATGACTTAAAACAAGTAAGCAAAAAAAAAACGTTTTAATGATAATATGTATCATATCGTTGCTGTCCAATGAAAAACAAGTATCTTGCAACTTTGCAGGAGAGAACAAAAACATACTTTACTACTGAAAATTTACAAAAATAGAGATATATGTTTTTCAATGGACAGCGTCGATATTGGACAGACCGATATGGTCTCTACACAATGTGTATGTAGAGAAAGTATTGACAAAGTAGTCAATATCTTCATTTTTGAAAATATAATTTTGCTGAAAAAATGACATTCAAAATTCTGACATTATGAAAAGTCAGTGTTGTTGAATCTTCAGACTGATGTATCATGATGTATTGATTGTACTTTAGAAATTGCTCTTTGGTCTTTAAATTCAATGGGGTTCCAGGATAAATATCAGAGTCAGAAAGAATGCATTACACTACTTTCAGATCTTAAATCTACACAATCTATTTGGCAGAACCAACACCGGGAGCTGTCTTGCTTTCATCATGCCATCAGATCTGCCAGTCCATTGCTGTGTATGTTGTATGTGTAGGTTTGTGTGTAATTTTGCTTCTTGTCTTTTCTGAATCATTCCAGGGGCACAGCGATTTCAGGGATCGTGTTTGGCGTGGTGTTTCTGATGGGCGCGGTGGCGGCAATCTTCCTGTGCATCTGCATGTGCGTAAAGAACGGGCGTGGGGCGAGAGTGGGCGTCTTCAGCACATCTTACATCAACACTGTGACTCAGGGTTATCCAGGTAACTAGAACATTACACTGCCTCACACTGCTTTGTGTAGTGGCACTGCAGCCATCTGACCACAAGAGGGCACTGTTGTATTACAGTGTAGTGCTCATTCGCCACACAAAGATCCACACCCTGCTCTTATAAACAACTGTACCTTCAGTGTTGAGCCTGAATTTTAAGTTTTAAATAGAGTGAAAACAGCAGAGCTGTAGGAACTGATCACAACAATCATAGACAAATGTTTGGTCATTGCTGGTCAAATGTTTTAATGTTTTAAATATACTGCAATAGTTATGACACATTTTACTTCCTTTTGTTTTTGTTAGCAACACATTTATAAAATTGTAGAAAAGGTTCAAACTGGATGGTCTGATTACGAGGTGGTCTATATACTAGGGGTGGGTCCTCACGATACAGTATTAGCATGATACTGAAGTTATGTTATAATATTACTGTGGCGTGAATAATATAGTAATAATAATAATAATTATAAATAAAATTCTGTTGTATTCTGTGAGAAAGTCTTCAGTGTGTTTGTCTCACTTTACTTTATATTTATTACAACAAAATGTGATTGTTTAGCAGACAGACTGACTAACACTGCCTCAAAATCCTTACTTTATTTATATTAATTTACATTTATGTACTGAGTAAAATCATTCCTGTAGTCAGAATTCTTTAGAAAGGAACTATTTTCAAACTATTTTTTAAGTCTCTGAAATAAGAAGGATGTAATCTTGTTCCTCTTTGCTAAAGTTGGCTTTACAGTAGCCAGCTTCTCATTTCATCCTAACTGATGCACCAGTTATATTAACATAGCTTTTGAATATATTTGCAGCAAGAAACAGGCAAACAAATCAGTAGATCTCAGCAGCTTCATCCTCCTTTCTACAATGTTTGGTTTTGGTTAACGTATTGCATCACAAATTAAGAAGAAAATGAAGAGCTGTGGTAAAAAAACATATAACACAATTACATTATAACAAATTTATATAATAAAAAAATAAATAACTTGGCGCGCATGTGTCGATACAATAACGCCACGCAAAATATTGCAAAACTACTTTGTATCGGTTTTTCTCCCCATTTTTACTATATACTATCTTCAGATTATAGTTTTGTGATATTTTCCCTTATAATTAATTTACTTAATTGAAATATGTGCATCATTCCTGCATAAATAAAAAATATCACATCTGCACAGTTTTGTCTTCTAGTTGACCCACTTGGGCAGCAACGTAGACACTAAATGTGTAGATGTATCTGTGGAAGTGTTGTACACATCTGAATCAAGTGAATCAAGCTCTACTTTATCAAGTGCATAGATAGCTTTTTGCGTTTTTATATGACTTTTCGCTTTTTCTCTTACACAGGACCACCACCACCTTATAGCTATGATTATGAGATGTATCCCCCAGAACTTCGACCCCCACCGTACACTCCGACACCACCCAGAACATCAAACTACTCCCCGCCTCCACCCTATCCAGGCTACAACAGAAAATGAACCTTTGATGTGCTCACCCTGGAGATCATTCTGCAATACACAGAATGAAGAACTGTTACATGCTGCCTCTTGAACGTCGTGTGGTAGATCGTGAATTACACACGAGGCTGTGTTTTGTAAATGTGGTCTTTGGACCTGAGGGCCAGATTAAATGTACACTTCTGCAGAAGAGGTTTCAGCCCAGCTGATAATGGGGGTGTGGATCATCCCCACTGTGACTTATACTGTGGAACCATTTTCTTCTTCTTTTTTTTCAATTATCGGATATATGGACCTATGAATGAAGCTGGAAGCCAACATTTACGTGATGTTGTCTCTTCAGTCACCCTGGACTACAAAGTAGAGGTGCAAGTTTTTAAGAAAAGGAAAAAGTAACGCTAAACCCATTGTCCATCTGGTCTAGTGGCGTGAACAGTTACATGTATGGTGTCATGATGCATTTTGTTCACTTACAGGAATCAATGTGGTTTTTGTTTGTAAGAATAAAAGAGAAACTAAAAAAAAGGTATCTGTGTCGTCCAGGTGGAGGGCTGCATATCAAAATTACAATACTGACCAAATTTCTTCAATACTATCAAGTATCAAAAAATCCAGTGTCATTCAAATTTACAAACCCAAGCAGGCAGCTGTAAGCCAATAAGCATGCTTGTTTTAAAATCTAGACTGCTGACTGGCTGTCTAACGGCATATTCACATAATATTATTAACGGCAGCACTTCTTGATTACTCTGCAATTCATGTTGGTCAGCAAATATACCCATCTAAGGCATCTCACACTACATCTGGTTTAAGCCACACCCACTTTCAGTTTGTATTTAAAGGTATCAAAAACATTAAGGATGCACAGCATTACAAAGAAATGTAACATGATTCGCATATCGTCACTGTCCAATGAAAACCAAGTTATTCCATTTATAACGATTTTTAGTTTAATTTCATCATGAATGGACGAATAAAAACTTTCAAAACTGCTTTCAACATCGCACAGTTCCGTTAACTTTCATTGAAAGTAAGGAACGTTTATGGCTGCCTCTTCTGTAAAGGTATCATTTTGGAGATATTTGTTTTTCTTTGGACAGCAACAAAATCATCCTGCATCCCGATAAAAAATCATTGATCTGTATTAAGGTCACTGTATCAGCATGTGTATTTTCAAAAAATGTAACAATATCCAGCCCAAAAAATAACAGAGTGGAATTCCATTCACAGTGGCCAGTCTTTTGAGTTTGTAAGAGTTGAACGACTGAGTGACTTCTTTGTGTTCATAAATCAATAACTAATTATCGCTCTTTCAACCTTTATGTGACTGAAAAATTCTTAGGTTTTATTGTTTATAATCTTATCACCATACAAGTGTATAAAAGCTAACTGGTTTTATAATCAACATGTTGGACACCAGAGATCTATTAAATTTACTTTAAGCTTATAGCTCTCTCTCTCGCTCGCTACTCTCTCTTTTCTAGTTGACCTTCTAAGAGTACATTTGAAGCCGCTGTCCTTTTAACAGAGGAAGTGTCCGTCAAGCTTTGCTTTGCGCCATAGTTAAAAAATTGGTTTGAGCAAGGCCTCTTATTTGATCCGCGCCCATGAAAACCAATTTTCACAGAGTCGAAACGGAACATATTGAAATATAAGCGGATTTCGTTTAAAAAAAAGCTCTGGATTTGCTGGCTGGGGAGAATATAGCGCTGCCATATCAATTATTCTCCTGCAGAGCAGCAAAAAAAGAGAAGATCCCCAGAGAAACGTGGCCATTAAACCAGGTTCTTTCTACAAGAGCTGTCTGATGAGTCACCACACAGTGGCAGCAAATAACAGCGAGGGATTTTTCCTGCTGTCTTTGGAGATAACCAAAGATTCTCATGTACCTACACTGAGCTTGATGCGCCTTTTTATGTTGTGTGTCGTAAAGAATTAGTTTAGAAGACTGAATTGTAGTGATGCACGATATCATATCGGTTTTTGCAGATAATTAAGTAAAACATCAGAGAGATGTTTAGATTTTCCTGATATTTCAAAATAGAACTTGATTTTTGTAGTGGATGATGAATATTGTACTTTGGAACAGCAGAATGATTTGTTGATGAGTTGTTATTGCATTTATAACCCTCTTTCTACCCTATTTCTCTGTAATGCCAATCCAGATCAATTTCTATATTTTAGTCCCTACATTTGTCCTACATTTGTGTTATAACTGGCAGATGTATCTATTAACAATACTGGGTATCAGCATTTGCCCATAATTCCCATACTGGGCAATCCATATTTGTAAACCTACAAAGATAAATGTTTTTATTTTCTTAATCCTAATCCAAGTATATTTCTCCTCACCAACTACATTTTATAAATGTTCATGTATTGTCTAACGGCATCAGCAGAAATATCATAAAAAATATTGGATATGTACATTAGCCCACATTTTTGTCTTTGTCTGCTATAACATTCCCTGTTCAACTAAGGAAACCCTTAATTAGCTGATTATTTGGGTTAGGCCTGTTCAGAGCAGAGAAAGCACTAATGCTTTTGGTGTTCAAGTACTGGTTTTAACTTGCCCTCCCTGACTTCCACTCAGAAGTATGTCACACCCGTGTTACACAAGTGGCCACGTGTACCGGAGTGAGGAGCAGATTATTCTATCAGCTAGTTGAGCCTCAGGGTTGTAATCTGCTAGCCATGTGAACTTTGCAGTGTTAAGGATTTTTAGAAAGTTTAAAATTTACATTTTACAGTAGTTTACTGCTTCGGCTTTGAATTTGAATTGATTTGGTCCACCATTGATATTTGGTTTAAAGAGCGAAATGTGTCAGGAAGCATTGATTTGTAAAGTTTTGCTGCTGGAGTCAACAGTTGTGTTCACTCGATCCCTCACCTATCTGAGGACACACTTCACTTGAGCTAATGAAGTATTAGTCTCATGGGACAACTTTTTGTGCTGGATTGTAGTGCCACCAAATTAAGGTAACCAGATTTCTGAAATGAAAACCAGGAACATTTCCAGTTTGGTGGTCAATATGGTATTGAAACTCAATGTTTTTATCTCCAAAGTAAAAAAAGGGGAGGGATGGTTCAGGTTTCATGTCTTTTGACCATGGTAGCTGTTGTACTGTAAAAAAAAAACTGGTAAGGGCCAACTGATATGTTTTTAGGCATTTGCATAAAGAAATCATTTTATTTAAAAAAAAAATTTTAACCATGTCATAAAATCAGTCTACCATGGTGAGCTAAAGTATGCTGGAACACTCTATAAATAAAATATAATAATAATAAAAGATTTATATTTCTTGCTTTTCCCTCACAAGGTTTGTTTCACAAGCAAATTGATTTTTGCTTTTTAGAAATAAGGCAAAGGTGGTCTTAAAAGTCACTAGGTTTAGGAGCTCAGACAGGAAGTGTTTACCACAGCCTATAATTCCTATTCATGTAATGAATTATATATAATATTTTGGTAGTAAAAAGACAGAAAAAAGAAAACTAAAACTGACCTTAAACACAACTCTGGGCAAGCTCAAGTCCTGGAATGTCAGAGACCACTGCTATCAACATGCATAATGTCATATATGGATGGCCGAAAAAGTGACATAGTTTAAAAAATGATGTATTATCTATTATTATCATGGTCAAGTAGATTGTAGAGCCTTTAGAAATCAGATACCCAAATTAAAACCTATAGCATGCCCATAACCCACCCAAAATATGTGTAGTAATGTGGACTGGACACTTGTTAGCTTTTGGTGGAGTGTTAAACAGCAGTATAAACCTATTATCTAAATATCTAAAACCAGGAGAGCAAGTGGTAGATGTGCTTAGTAAAGAAGACCCCTTTCTTGGCCACAACAAGCACAATGCGAAATGTCTACCTGTCTGCTGTGCTACCAAGTCTTTCTTAGGATTTATGTGTTTAATTCACAGTTAAAAACTGGGACAGTTCCAGGGATCAGCTTGATCTTCTCAAGCAAACCCGACTACATACTGCAAGGCTATTATGCCAGAGCGAATTTTCTTAGTGCTTGTAATGTATTCTTTGCACAATTACAGCCATGCTAACTTACATTACATCTGTCGGCTAACGACTGATTTAGAAATTTCCCACTTAATGTTTAAGCCCCAGTAAAGTCCAAAATTGCTCACAGTTGTCTCCATACATTCTTGTTACAAGAACAGGTCTGACTAAGCAAGAACAATACAGTAATAGAATGGCCCTTAAGATGGTGTTGGGGATCCCTCTGGGGGGAAATGGCCAGGTTGGCAGGATGAAGGCAGGAACAGTAAGAAGTGCAGGGCTTCTCCAAGACTAGGGTTTGTAACCATTTGGCTAATCAACTCCAGTCCTAAGGGCCCACTTCATTGGCCCGTTTCAGGTATTATTTGCCTCCAAGACACTTGATCCATCTTATGGCGTACTTGATAATTACATGCTGTATCAGGTGTGTTGGACCAGGAACAGTTGAAACTATTCAGGGCTGGGGGTGCCCAGAACCACTGGACTAATCAACGGACACAAGCTCAATCAAGCTCCACTGTGCTCAAACACAGCTTAAGTATAAACTATTGCTCTCAGCCGCTGCTTCAATTGATTTTTAAAGAGACTAAGGTTGAAAACAACGCAGAAACAGCCTTAAGCGCTAAAAAAGCCTACTGAAAACAGCTCTGCTCCACTGCCTCTCCTTGCTGCCCTCATTGGTCACGTGACTGAGTCAGGAGCAGCTGCCTCCCTATCTCCCTCTCCATCACACACTCGCGCACACACACACATTTCATACTCATACAGTCGACGCGATCAGGACTCACCGACACCACATCCTGACAGAAACACGGCGAATATCGGGAGAAATATTATGGGGGACCGCGGGGTTTTCTTGCTGCTCATGGCTGTGGCCTCTGTGGTGGCTCTCGAGGTAAGAACGAGCTTGTAAAAGTGTGGAAACCACTAAAGCTGTCGATTTTTTAACCACAGACCCACCTGACTCTGGTTGTCAACACGCCGGAGTGCTGTAATAGCTGTTAATACGACTGTTTCCAGTAAAAGCGGCTGAATATGTTTTAGTAAGTGTTTAGTACGATGTGCTTTGGATAAGTTAACGTTTTTGTATGGTGGTTTAGAGGTTTATGTACTATCGTGAGCATTTTTGAGAACTAGCTTTGGTTAAACTGGTCACCTTGAGGCTACCGAGGCTACACCCCAGATTTAAATAGTAGCCTTAAGGCAGGTATTCAGGAACTGAAGCGTGTGGCATTGTCGTCGGTTTGGTTGGCAAAGATCTGCTTTGCGGACATTACGTTGTTGAATATGAAGAGTCGGTTTTGGACCGAAGCGGCGGAAATACAGTGTGAATTGAATTGATTTCCACCTGATTGTTTGTTCTTGTAAATATGCAACGAAAACGACCGAAATTGTTCAAATAATTGTTTGATGTGTGGAGGAATACTGTGTTTATGGCGTGAGCTTGAAGTTGGCTTCCTAGCAGTTTGGTGCTGCACCTTTTTAAGGTGGAACGAAAAAATTCCAACAAGAAACTGACTTCAGCGTCGTGTTTACGACCCGCGTTAGCTATATAAGGCTTTATCGTTTAACCGTGGTGCTCTTTTATATTCTTCTAATGTCACATGGAATACAAAGGGATTTCATTCGGGATACCTCGACGATTATATATCCAGTTGACGCCGACGAGCCGGTCGTAGTTTGGCGTAGAGAAGCTGGCTAACTACAGAAACAGCGCAGACCCACAGCTACGCTAACGTTACGTTCAGAGAAACACACAATGTGTGACAAAAATATCAGTTGGACAGCCATTTGTGTCATTAAAACATAATTGAATCGTATATGTAACGTGGGCGCTGACATTTCATTCCAAGGCCATTGTCTTAAGAATTGCGCAGTCGTAACGTTGCTAACGTCTTAGGTTAAATTTAGAAGTGGGTGTGAGGAGAAATAATTTTTTCTCCTTTTTCCCCAAATGTTTGTGAAAATGGTGTTTTGTACGTCTATATTCATGACATGAAGGGACTAGCGAGGGGCAGTGACACGTCAGGTTCTGCTTAGCTTTCCTTTTTGTGGTTTAAGGAACGTTTTTCCCGTCAACATGTTTCCTACATGTCGTGGTCGGGAGAGTTGGATGTAGCCAGACAGAAGCAAGATGGCGGCGGGGAACTGCAGTAACTGTGCTCTCCAGTTCAGTGGAGCTGTGTCTGAGGGAGGACAGCGGTATTTATAGCCGCCTTAGCTATCTTTACGCGTAAATACGAGGTTTCGCTTCGAGGAAACCCCATTTAACACGCTCTTTTTTCTGAGTGTGACAAGCGGCTGACTTATGTGCCTCGGTATTGTTCCTCCGGGGCCCTGAGGCCTCCTGCCAGCTCCCTTAGTCTTTACAACACACAGGACATCAATTTTTGTGCGTGTGTCGTCTTGCCGCAGTCACATCTCGTCCTGGGCTACATTTAGTTCATTTCCCACACCATCATGAGCAGCACTTTCAGTGTGGTGGCGTTCGGAGTTGCTGTAATCGTCAGCTCCCAAGGCCATAAGATCATAACACCCTATCACGAGTTGATAGGAGAGCCAGTTCATAAGCCTTGGTATCTAATAAACAGGACATTCAGAATAAATGTGAAAAAGTTTAAAGATTGTACTGTACTTGCCCTTGTGCTTGCTTAAAATCTTTTTTTTTATCTTGTAGTTTGTACTGAAGTAGAGCCATCTTAAAGTCTAACCAGCACATATATAATTGTTGCAATAGGTTTTTTTTTATAATTGTTGTCAGTGTAAAAGAGTTTAATGAAGTTTTAAGTAACTTTTATATGGTGAAATTGTCTTCTGATGGCAGACATTGCTTGTTTCACATAGTGGCATAAGAAAATGTTGAATCTCAGAACATTGTGTTTTGCGACACTGAATCGATTTTCAAAAATAGTGTTGATTTGTAATTATTAACTGGCTAACTCCTAAAGCTAGCTTGCATACAATTTGTAGAGAAAAAGTAAATTACTGTTAATTGAAATATTGTTCATTTCAAAAGTATAATGCTGACCTGGAGACAATATATGTGGGTAAGTAGGATACCTCTTGCCCATTAAGTGTGGTCATTGCGCAAGTTTGATGCTGGTAGACTGAAGAGACATGACTCAAGACTTAAGTAAATTTATCAGTTGGTTTATCTGACGTTATCAATGTCAGACAGAGTGGACATATTCACCTGACAGTTACAAATGACTAAACATTTTTAGTCGAGGGATTGATATATATCAATCCCTAGACTAAAGATGTTTTGCCAAGAGGTACCATTTAATTGCCTACATTGAATGGACTGCCAGATACTGGTGTTCTAAAGAAATATGGACAGAAGTGGTGGTCACTGAGTGTAAATATATGGACAGTTAATTAACTAGATATATACCAACACGTGAACTGGCTAATTATTGCTTCTCTCTAACATGGTTGTAGCTGGTTTCCTCACGCATAGATTAGGTTTAGTCTTGGACTTGCAGGGGCAGTAGTGATTCACCATTGAAAATCACTTTTAATCTAGGATTAGGCTTAATCGTAGGTCTGCGACACCAGCTTTAACAGTAAACCTACTGAGCATTAATCTAAAGTCAATAAATTGTATGTCAGTAAAATGAGTGCTGTGTTGAGGTTTGACCTGGCTACTATTTCAGCTCTCTGTGTGATAGCCGATATCTTTTCTAAACAAATTAAAATTGCAGAATGTTAATCTTAATTTAGGAACTGCATCTTTTTTTATGGAATCTTATCATAATTTAGGAAATCCAAAAATACCTGATTTCTGTCAAGTTTATTTGTATAGCGCTTTTTACAACAATGTTGTCACAAAGCAACTTTACAGGAGTTTAAAAGCATGAAAACATGAAGTCACAACACTTTATCCACTGTGTGGCGAGGAAATACTCCCACAACTGGAAGAAACCTTGGAAGGAACCAGACTCACAAGCAGAGACCCATCCTCGGACAGTATTTACAGTTTGTTAAACTAAAGCTGAGTCTGAAGTCTTTCTGCACTGTAAGTTTGGAATGTAATATCTTCCAAGTGTAAGTTTTTATTTACCAATGCTGTAGCTGGGTTGTAAGCCACTCTAATTGTTATTCCTCGTAATAAACAGCCACACGTTCATTTCTGCCTCCTCAATATTCGTGTCCTTACCTGCAAAATTGTATTGCAAAAAAATATAAAAATATGGAATAAAAAGGGTCCTAGAAAGGGACGGTGGAGCTCATGTCTGCATTGTGTGGGATATTAAAATAAAGAGCGAAGGGAAAAAACATCTCAAAAGAGAAACCACCATTAGGCAGTATAAATAACCGTAATGTCATTATGCTGGTTATAGTTATAGTAACATGCTGCATGTCATAGTTTCCTAAGAACAACAGAAACTGTTGGTTAAAGCAGAAGTTAGGACACCATTGGTGTTTACCCTGAAGCTAGAACAGTATTTTGAACATGTGGGGCTTGTTTAGGATGCTTCTGTACTTTTTTTTCTATCTGGAATTAGAATAACTTGAGGAAATTAGGAACTGTTACTTATTAATAGTCACTGTCCTAAGTTTACTCTTTGCTGATCTTATCATGGTGACTAAATAAATTAGTTTCTGTAACACAGCCCCTGGTAAATGAGAACCTCTACCCTGCATATTTTTTTGCAACTAATTAATTAGTGCAATACTACAGGACCAACCTTGAGAACCACATCTCTAGGCTGTAGTTATAGTCATGATGCGTATGCTTGTATTATGACAGGTGGACGAAGGACAAAAAAAGAAATCACTGTTATAATTAAGCCTACCACATACTGTTGTGCACAAAATGCAATTAAACAGGACAAAGCGTGCTCTCTTTGTAACAGAACATGCTGTTGATCAGTGCTAACGATATCCACAATGACCTCATAAATGCATATTGGGGATCATGATGGTGATACTGTCATATTACCAACCCTAACTAGGCTATCGGCTAATAATCTCACAGGTTGACCGTTGTTTGACGTCTTTTGTCAGAATTATCACCAGTTGTAGTGACGTTGTATAGCGTTTGAATATTTGTTTGTATATAAATGGCTTGTTTGTCTTACTTTTATTGTAACTGACTGTTTGATATTGTCAGTTATCATACCTATTATTATCATAAGTACATTCTAGTACTTTTTCTGGGTGTGGTCAAATCTATCCATTTAGTTGACATGAAACGTCTGAAAATAAACCCAACCTTTTGTTCCATTTTATTCCAAGTGCCTCAAACTTAATGTCATTGCTACATTTGTCTGTTATCGCTGGAAATGCGCTTTCTGGCTTTGTGCTGCCTGGTTTGGCCTCCGCTTCGTGTGTTTTCTTTTCAGTTAGCCTTGTGCCGCACTGCTGTTCATCCCCTTTATTCTAAGCTGCAGCTCTAAAGGTCACATTACCTACAGTGGAATGAAAACCATTCAGAGCTGATCACTGTGAAAAACCCAAGCACTGAATAGAGAGCTTTGTTTGCGCACAACATGGCCTGTCAGCAGGTGAGGGATGTTGTGTCTGGAGAGCTGAGCAGCGCCATAGATTCCAATGTGATGGGGGTTGGCCAGCTGGCCAGGATTCTTCCTGTCTATATCACCGCTAGATCTGTGGCGATGTGCAGGTGGAGCTCAATTTAGATGCCCTGAGGGGAGGCCAGGGAGCCTCCTGCTGGCTGCTTGATGGGTTAGATGATGAGTTCCAGAGCGAATGCATATCCTCCGGCAGACCTGCTGCCTTAGCAACGGAGCAATTGCTGAGTGGACCATTTATAATGAGAGAGCAGTCAACTGCACAGACATATTGTGACAGATGTTTTTTGTGGGGGAATATGGCCTTTGACCTTCGCAGTCAGCGATGAGCAGGAAGTGTGATTAGTACAGCGCTCAGATGGCCCCATGGGTCTTATCCCAAGTGGAAACCACTGATGCAGTAACCTTGGCACCAGAATGTGACCTCACTACAGGTAGTAGCCTGATACGCTGTGCGTTAAGCCTCATTGAAAAGGCTGCCAAGGAAAAAAACACTGAAATTCGATCTGAATAACATTTCTTTCCAGATCTTTATTCATATATGTTTAATTAGCAGGATTCATTAGATGTTAATAAACTCGTAACAAGGCATACAAGTCTGTTCTTTGTTTTTATTTTTTTGTGAGTCATATTTTTTATTTTTTATGAACAAAGCTAACACATATCAAAAGTATATGTCCATCAAGTTCCTTAAAAGCTGTAATACAGAATTAGTAGTTACTGAATATGAACAATAATATCAACAGGAGTACTGATAGCTGTAAGGGTCAGTGCTACATACAGGAAATAGACACTTCTACAACAACAGTGATACAATAATCCCATACAACATAAGAAACCAAACAAATAATACATAAATTAATATATATCAGAATAAAATAAAAGTAAAAATAAGACAAACAAAAATCCACAAAACAAACTTGTTACCCTCTCATCAAGCTCAACACTTCTGAGTCTGTTCTTTGTTACAGGAAACCAGTGTGTACAAATATATGGAAAAGGCTTACCTATGAGTACATGCTGCTTTTCCAAACAAGGGACAAGATAACTGCAGGTGTCAGAGGTGTAAAACTCTGAATTCCCAACAATTCAGGTTGATGGCTGTTCTTTAGAAGGTACTTCAGTGTGTCATAAAATATTAAAGTTCTTTGCAATTAAATCATTTTATGATTCTGAATATTCTAAAAATGCTCTGAATGCACAAATCTGACAGTGCACAAGGAATTTGTCTCATTTTTCTAAAAAATTAAATTAGACTTTGTCCACAAAAGTCATGAATACTGAGTTTTATTAAGGCCAGTTTATAACGTAGCATTTGGAGATCAGCTGCCGGCTTGATGCAGTAATAGATACGCCGAAAGCTATAAATTATATACGTGTGCACAACACAGATTTGCATCTGTGTCAAGCCTGGATGTATATGGTTCCTCCCTTCTTCTTCTGCCCTCAGCCTTTGAGGTTGTTGCAGCACACAGGCCATCCCCTGGTGTACAGCACCCAGGCTATAATTAGTGCCCCCCAGGGAGGAGTGTTGAAGCTGGGGCACTACACGATATTCCTGTCTCTGTTCTCGTTCCTCTCCCCCCTAAATCTTGCTCTGATACTGTAACTGCAAGTGCAATATTTCCATTACTGATTCCTACTTAAGTTGTTTTTGTAAGGATTAGTGTGGGGTGCTTCGCCATGGGAATTTGATGATGCAAGGTTTAGATATGGATTGCGCTGAAGTCGAAACATCTCTTTTTGTTTTGCTTTTCTTCTGTACAGAAACATCATGCTTAAAAATGACTTGCTGGTTGTGCAAACCTTGCAGAAACATATTCTGTGTGCCTCCGCATTTGAGTTTCGGCCTGTCTTTTTGAGGAGTTTTAGAAGCGACACTTGGTAAGTGTGCCTAATTTTAGGCTACTTGTGACAGGGTGGAGTGGGAGACACATGCAGACCATGCAGAGCTATTCTTAGTTCTCCTTCCTCTTCCGTGTCTAGGGAAGACATCCTCTGTTTGTTTGGCCAAAGGAGCTGCACAGACGAAAGGTGCTGGTTATGCTCTGCTTTCTGTGCCCTAGATCCATATGTGCTGTGTATACTTACAGCAAGTATACCTGTTTGAGCGATGTCTTACATTTTAAGTACGTTTTTACTGAAGGGGTTATTCTTATTCCTACAAGGAAACCCTAAGCTACACCATAAGCATGTATAAGGAATACTGCATCATATCTGAAGTTTAACTTTTGGAAGAAGTAATTATGGTCTTCTGTACTGTCTAGGCCTGTAACTAATGGTGTAATCATTTAATCAATTGCCTGTCATTCGATTAAGCAACCTATCAAACCATAATGCTTTCTGCTGTTTCCTCTCTCAGCGCTGCCTTCATTTAATGAGCAATTTAACTGGTAATCACTTCATCTAGCAATTTCTTCTTTTATGATTCAGTTAAATTGTAGCCTTATCGCTCCCAATGCTCCCAGAGCTGTTTCGCAGTCTGTTAGAAAATACTACTCTAAAGAAAAGCTGCTTAATATTGTTTCATGACACTTGTGGTATTTCTGTGTTATCATGTTGTTAGCTTATTATCGTGGCCCTAGTCTGTTCCATTCACCCCCATTCTGTCCCGGTGGTAGTTTTAAAAAAAGCCAGTGATTTTACATCAGATTTAAAGCAAGTAATTCAAAAGCAGAGATTCCTTAATAAAGAGTTGAGAATAGCGAGTCACACTCTGAGCACTTGTCTGTACACCAAAAGGTTGACTTATGTTTCTCCATGGTGGTCGTGGAGGTCAAACTGCGGGCAGTTTCACACTTCTGGAAAGCATATTCCCCACAGACGTTGCCTAGCCCTCCCACACCTTTTCTTTTCACCTTTTCTTTTCCTCGTAGCACCTCTCCTTCAACCCAATGCATTTTCCAAACACCCTTTTTGTAGCATGTTAATGTCTTTAGCGGTTCGCCTCTTTCAATACTCTGTCCTGGCATTGTTATTACTGTCTTTTGGTTCGGTATAGTAAACATTTAGGCATTTGTTTAACAATAATGGTCTTTTAAGTGTGGGTCTGGGCCTGGCCTCCGTTATTCAGATCTTACCCGTAAGCACTACAGGGGCAAGAAGCCGAACTGGCTCTACATCAGTGACATGGCACAAACCACTGGAACAAAACAAAATAAATAAATACCAGCCTCTCCCAAACGGGGCTGTAGGGGGGGCGGGATAATGGATGGATTGTTGAGCGCCGTCATGGCAATTGAGTGGGGGGTTGGCGTGGCAACAGCCAGTATCTGTTGGAGCACAGATCTTCGCCGTCTTTGAGGCGGTGGTGTCGGTGAGTTGGTGCAGTGCAGGGTGGAATGTTGGCAGCCAGGGTGTAAGGGAAACGAGACAGGCTGCCCTGTAATCACTGCAGCACACACACACCCTGAGGATCCGGTCCCAGCAACCAGGAGCGGATATTATTTTACACGCACACACTCACACTCAACTGTGAGCTTTCAGGCAGCGAGGAGAGAAGGGTTATCAGAACTGCTTATGTGCACTTTGATTACCTCCCCTATCTGTCTCGCACAGACACACGTCCAGCCTTCTTTCTGTCAGAGTCCAGCATTTGCTTTGTCTTGTTTTACTGCCTAGCTACAGTCTGTATATTCTTTGTAGGATGTTTAAATTCCTAGCCCCTCATAAAACACAAATGTTCTGTACTGCATTTTTGCACTGAATCTTTGTTTGGTGGTATAATGGTGAGATGGCACAATCAGGTTTTTTTTGTTTTTTATAGTGCGGCGCTTAAGATGGGTGTCTAAAAGTAGTCATGTTCCAACTATGTAAAAAAAAAACTCCACTACGCAGGAAGGAATACACAGCTAACATCATCATATCACATCAGGTGAGATTGTGGTAGTTCAGGCTAGATTCGTTATGAGATTAAGTCTTTTTTGCTGATATTGGTCTAGATTCTCTACTAACCCAGCATTTTGGCTCATCGTGGTATCTGTTCATCTCCTGTTTCGCTTACTTCACACGGCGGGTTTTTAATCAGTGACAGATTTTATCTGAACCTCATCGGCTTTCGGCCCTCTCATCCACATCATGTCCTTAATGGCAGTGTCTGGGAATAGCAGTCTCTAACTCTCCCTGTGTCCAATCCCCTAGTCACTTGGCTTAAGCCTGAAATCCCATCAGCAGGCTTCGGAAGGGCTCCTCTAGCCTCGCTGGGGCAGTGAGTCTCTCCGATAGCACAATTTCACAATCAAAGGCGACCCGAGTATCGGCTGCTCTGGGAGGGGATTACGAGCTCAGGCTTTTGCATGCAAATGTGATAAAATGTGTGAGCGTAGCAGATGGTGGGAAATTCATCATGGCTGGGAATGAGGAAGTGCCCTGCCCCTCCCCCACAATGACCAATATGTTAGCTTGGGTCAGCTGGAGACAGTGACCCATACTGGACAATGGTTTTATAGCTTTGTGGATTGATAGGACGTTGAACGAGGCAGTAGAACATCCGGGAACTGGCTGTAATGGCTTTATACGAAGGGTTACTTTCAATGTCGGGTCATATGTCAACATGGCTTACCCAGAATTCACACATCAAGGGTCTAATTGTGTGCTTTAAAGCATTGTTTGTTATTATCAAAAAATTTCTTTTGTCTGTTTATGATTACCTACAGCATTGGAAACCTCTTTTCAATAGTGTTTCAGTTGATGTCTTGGTGCTGCCATCTATTGATATTTGTATTTCAAAGCAAGGCAAGAAATGATCTTAACACAACGCTTGACTTGCACCTAACTACAGTCAAGTTCAAGAAGAGGTCTTGGAACTCTTATTCTTGGTAACCAAAGTGAAGTTTTCTTTGGACTGGACATGCTAGCTCAAGTTACTCATTAAACAACCTTTGTTGTAAGTTCTCTCACAGGAATTGTGGAGGGGGCACCTAACCTAGTTCATTAGTTGGAAATCCTCTTAGTATTAGTGATTTATCTCGGAGCTACTTTACAGCAATATATATATATATATATATATATATATATATATATATATATATATATATATATATATATATATATATATATATATATATATACAGTTTTTATTTAACAAACAGAGCTATACCTCTGCTAGTAATGTCCACTCCAGCATCTCTGACTCCTGCACTATCAGTGTCCATTATCAGTGGGAAGACTTCAAGCTAAGGTCCTGGTCTTTACTTTATCTAATCCTCTCCAGAGCTTTTCCCCTCAGAGCCTAGCCTGGTCGGCTCCATTATGACACCCACAAGAAGGTGCAAAACGAGTTAAGTTGGTTAGTAAGTGCATGGGTGCAAATGGACAGTGTGATGTTTACAGGCAAGACGCAATGTCTATCCCTGTCCAGCCTGATCACTCTCATTCTGCTCAATTATCTAACTTTCTCTTTGTCTCATTTTTTTTCATAAAGAAAAGGGAGTGGAGGGGATACTTAAGTTCAGGAGATGCTATAAACTGTCCAGCCGTGGTATAACTAAACCCTCAAGGCTTTTAAGTTGGCCTCAAGATCACATCACATCCGGTTATAAAATCTCTTGTGTACTGTCAGAGCTTCTGAGGAAAAGTTAACAAGTTAAAAGGTCAACATACATAACTATTGTGTTTCTAAGAGACAGTGGCATCAGAAACATCACCTAAAAATAGGGGCTCAAACCTTTTCCAAATCAGACGTGAAACCGTCAGTCTATCATTTAATCAGGAGTAAATATATAAAATCTGTTATTGTTATTGTGTAGTTAAACATTAAACAGCAATAGCAAAATTATAGTAATAGCTACAATTCTAAAGGTTAATGTCTAGTGTTGAATTTCCTCTGTGATATGTCTAGTGTTGAATTTCACAAGTCCAGTTCCTCTGGGAGAAGCCCAAGTGTCAACTTGCTCTCTTCCTGAAATTTAATTGTCCAGATCTTAGTCCAGCACATCCTAAACATCTGTCACTTACAAGGCAGTATGCAGTCGTAACCTTTCGGACCGACACTGTCAGTATCTGCAGCTGGCATGTCGATTTGTGTCATGTCTTGTTAGGATGTTTCCAAAGATGCCTTTGATCATTACTGAGAACTTAGGAGTGGAGCTATGACTTTGCCTGGGTTAATAACATAATAAGCTTCCTGATTCTGATCATGTGGCTCTGTATTTTAAACAGCATTTCAAAAGAATGATTTGGTTAGTAATTAGTTATAACTTGCACAGTTTCAATTTATTGTGCTAATGCTAATTTATCAGCCTTCCCCATACTACACAGCTCTGACCTCCACATACATAATCAGGGAACATGTTTACATTGTGTGTTCCATTTTTACATTAGTGCAGATCGGGTAGTGAGTGCTCATGAAAGCAGATCTGATCTGTGTCTTAAATTTTGGTGAAACTGTGTTTTGTTTAAACACAATCCAGTGACTGTACTTCAAAGGGTTCATGTTAGTGTTACAGTGCATGTTTTAGGCCTGTCACAATTATTACAGTCAACAGATTGATTGGAATTTGACACACTTGTTAGCTCAACTTATGTTTGTTGCTGCTTTGTTAATTGGTTGCATTTTTTTATTGTTAGACTACAATACATATATTTGGGACAATTATCTATCTCTCTCTCTAATTTTATATATATATATATATATATATATATATATATATATATATATATATATATATATATATATATATATATATATAAAATGTAGATATGGAAATATCTAATATCGAGAAAAACTTTAATGTCGTCTGCTATGGAAAAGTCAAGCCTTCTTACTGAGGCAACACATTTCTGTAACATTTGTCAGCAATATCAGCAGCTCACAGCAGCTACTACAAACTAAAACCTTTAGCAAGGTAGCAATGTCTCTAGGAAAATTAGAGAATTAGTTTCTTACCTTTTTCTGTCTTATTAATTAGTTACTTCTGATTTATTTTTGGCTAGTTTTACTGTAGTTTGGTAAAAGGTGGCTGGTTTCACTGCAATATTTAAGGTGGAACATCAACAAAATGTGATGTGACTAAAATTGTAATGGGGCATCACAAAAAAAAATCATCTGTTGTACACTGCTTAGTTGGTTACAGTGGCTTTTTGTTTCATCACTTGCTTGATTTGTTTGCTGTTGTTGTACTTGACAGGATTGTTACTTATCGTTTGGATTGTTAAAGGATTGATATGTTTTTTAAAAGGGGTTTGTCATTGCAACATGTTCCTTTTACATACTAAAAAGAAATATGTTCATTTTAAACAATGTTACTGTCCCCAAACTTTGATGTGTTTAAATGCAGACACATCTCTCGGTAGCGCATATGGTAGATCTTGTACAGTAGCCTATGGCTGCGAGGCTGTTGTACCCAGTTTGGTGTCTTCTTCACATGGGCTATTGTTGGAATGGCGTGTGTTGGACCTCAGCGGAAACAGTGGAATTGGGAGGGATTTGCTTGTTTGCGTGTGAGAGAGAGAACTGTAGGGGATTTGCAGCTCCAAAGGGCACTCGCGCATGATGTATGCCTGGGTGACCTTGAAGGACATTAACTTTTGTAGGCCATACATCACAATCCTAATGAGCAGCAGTCTGATTGGTCTAATCCTTTGTGTGTGTTTATAAAGTGTAGCATGTGTGTGTCAGATGGTTCCGATAGTCCACTCTATTCATAACATGTTGGCCGCTTAACAAATGAGCTATTGTCTACTTGCCAGCACATTCAATCTTCTAACACGATTAGAGAACACAAAACGCTACCTTGCATCCCTTTGCCTTGCTCTCCTGCCCTCCCCCCCTCCCTCTCTCTTTGCCATTTCTTCCGCAGAACAATGCTGTCTTTGAGCGGCGTTCTTTCTTTGCTTTCCTTTTCCTTCACCCTCACACAAAGACCTTCTCTCACAAGAATCGTAGGCATATGAAATGAAAGATTCAGTAAGAAACATGAGCGTTTCTGTTTTATGTGCTTTGCACTCTAAGCCAGTTTTTGATAGCGACCAGCCATAGTGAATTACACGCATAGTTCTTACTGCTGCCACCTGCAGTCTGATAGCAGAATTAACAAGTCTGTTTTGTGAATTAACCTTATTCGGGACAGCCAGCAGGAGCTGGTCCTCTTTTCTTTTCCCGATGACATCAGCGTTATTCTGACCCAGACAGCCGATTAAGAAAAGAAGGAAGAGCGTTTGGGACATTATGTGCAAGCATGTGTGATTAAATGGCATGGCAGTGTTAGGGAAAACAATATTCTGGATTACAACAAGAAAGGTGTGGGGGGGGGTGTGTGCAAATTTATGAGTAAATGCTGACACTCATCAGGCCTGTCCCACTTCTCCCCCCTCTTGTTTAACAGTTGTTGCTGAATTGATTAAGTCCCTCTTGAACAATTCAGAAATCTCCCACACAACTGTGGTGGTTGATGTGACTATAAATCCAGTCACTGGCATACGCAGGAAGTTGCATGATGTTGGGAGTGTTACAAATATTTTGTAATCCTTCTTGTGAGCTTATTGTGGCTTCTAACTCAGTGAGACACTGGCTCTAAGGCCATAAACTGTTGAATATGCGGAGAGTAAAGTTGAAAAGGAACAGATTACAGGTTGCAGAACACCTATGTAATAAATTAGACTTCTCTATTGTCTCTGTCCAAAGCAAACCATGTATCTCATTTTTTCAATCTTTATTTTTCTACATCATTTGATATCAGTAGCTGCTGTTTACATTTTGTAAACATTTCATGATGAATGGACTGATGCTCCAACATAGCTTAAAAAAAGTTCTGGTTCCATTGACTTGACTAACATTTTAAAGGTTTTGGAGAGCAGCGTTATTTGCTCTGTTATGTCCATTCTGTTTTATTTGTGATGCCTTAATGATTATACCTAAGTTTTTATAAGATGTGGATGTGTAGTGGGTTGAAAGTAACAATACAGTGTGAAACAGTACATAGCAATGCAAAAATCTAACAGTGTGCAGTCTTGAAATAGGTGATGTCAGCTGCATCCTGTTAATCCTGCCATCGAATACAATTGCCTTTTGTTATAAAGGTAATAACTTCCAGTGTTGTATCAGTTATTCCCAGCTGCAGGCCTCTTGCCTCTCAACTGTGGTCTCATTTTGTAAGTTTCGTTAGAACCCCAGTAAGATTGTAATAGGTCATTACAAGTTGTGCAAGTTATATTCTCGTTTGGTTCTAGGTGCCATCAGATGAGGGAGCAGGGTTGCTGGCTGAGCCACAGGTGGCCATGTTCTGTGGAAAGCTCAACATGCACATCAACGTTCAGAATGGCAAGTGGGAACTAGACCCTTCAGGCACCAAGAGCTGCATTGGCACCAAGGAAGGAATCCTTCAGTACTGCCAAGAGGTAAGAGACAGAGTGGATAAAAATATGACACATTAAAAAAAATAAGGAACTGTAAGAGGAACAGTTTGTCGAGGGTGGAGATACCAGAGCATATTGCGTTACGCTTGTACGTTATACAATCAGAAAGATGACGCTAGGGTGGGGCATTGGTTTCCAATAACACACCTGGCAAACACACCATGACTCATATTAGGTTTGATAATGAGTTGATGAGATGAATCAGCTGTGTTGAGTAGACATAATTGTGTTTTGTCTAGAGTGTTAGGTTTCCTACTCTGGGATATGGATTTAGGTGCGGTAGGGCAGTGGTCCTCCAATATGTAATATTTTTGTACCTGTGACATAATATACAAGGTTCTGCCTCAGGGTTCTTTTTTGTTCTTCTTTTATTTGTGCCTTAAGTATACAAAGATTATTAATTTTACACTGTTGATACCCAAATATACTTGGCCATTTAACATGATCAGATTCAGTGATACAGGTGCCTATAATGGAAAGTGTCTTAAAGACATAAAATGCCTGACTGACCTGAACAATCTCCTGTTGAACTCTGATACATAAATATTGCTGTTATATGTCCGCTTAAACAAAGACTTTCTGGACCTTAAGGTTTATGAAGTGCAATCAATGTAGACATGTTTAGGCAATAATTTAAATAAAATGCATTAAAGCCTGATTTGATTTGCCACCAGGAGGTAAAGCACCACATAACATGTCCCTGAAATCCCTGAGACTAAAGCCTTAGCATTAGCTAGAACTAACATTCTAGGTTAACATAGTAGGTTTTCTTCTTCTTCTTCTTCTTCTTCTTCGTGTTTTTCTCACTGATTGGGGTTGTTCTTTCTGCAGGTGTACCCTGAACTGCAGATCACAAACGTGGTGGAGGCCAATCAGCCAGTCAGCATCCAGAACTGGTGCAAGAAGGGTCGCAAGCAGCGCAGCAGTCACGTGCACATTGTGGTGCCCTATCGTTGCCTGGGTGTGTTTAAATGGACATTTGAACTATTTTTGCTAGTATTTACATTTTCATTGTTATGATAATAAAAACTATTACATGTAGCTGTTCTACGGAAGCAACATGCTTATAGGCAATACATGATTTATATATTTCTTTGTTTGTTTATTCCACACTTATTACTCAGGTATCTGTTTATACAGCCCTGTGTGTGATTGACATCTTGCCTTAAAATGATACAACTGGTAATATTAATATATATACATGCACTGTAGTGTATTGTATATGAAATATATATATGAATTTTTATTGTGTATTTGTGTCTGGTTGTGTGCTAGTTGGGGAGTTTGTGAGCGACGCCCTGCTGGTTCCTGATAAGTGTAAGTTTCTGCACCAGGAGCGCATGGACATCTGTGAGAGCCACTTGCACTGGCACACTGTAGCCAAAGAGGTAAGTGAAAGTTACATATGTGAAATCTGCATGTTTTGTAGTCACCTGTTAGTCATACGACATTTTTGCCTGGATTGGGTAATCTTCTACTTCCTTCTTTCGCTGCTTCTCAGTGTAAATTGTTATGTTATTATTATAAGAGCGTACAGAATGTAAATGTGTATTGGCACGTTTAGTACCAAATGGAAAAAAGTACTTTTTATTTTGTTGACTACTTTTAAGGACATTAAATTCAATCAGTGGCATCCAGTATTTAACATGATTAACCTGGGTGTTGGTTGATTTAGCAATTAATACTGGGCCTTGAGGACAGATTAAGAACTGGCTAAACAAAAACATTGACATGTAAAAACACTGCTTATTAGGGGTGTGTTTAAAAAATCGTTATTTCGATTCAAATGGATCTTCATTTGAATAATCCGATATTGATTCATATAAACCCGAGATTGATCTTTAAAATTAGCATTGTTGTCCTATTCGAAATTCTTATTTTCTCTCTGGTCTCCTCCTGTGTAACTATTTTTTTTGGTTAGCTGAGCGGAAGTTCTAAAACAAAGGCTGAGGAAACACACGCTTGAAAGTGGGTGTGGCAAAATATGGTGAATATAAACATATAAACACTAAAATTTTTAGTAATGGTTGAGTGTTCCTTGTACATTTACCACATTAGTTCTCTGAAAATCTCACATTAGTTCTCTGAAAAACCATATTATTGTAACTGAAATATCCCTAAATTAATCGATATTGAATTTAATCAATCGAATCGATCCGGGAAATCAGTGGCGATACCCAACCCTACTGCTTATTGTATTTTATTCACATTTGTTGTACAATAAAAGTTTTCTTTGGTAAATAAACTCTACTACTGTCCAGATACATAGTTCTTTAATAAAATTTTTTGAAAGCTCTGTAAACCTTTGCATTGTACTGTATGTGTATTTAGTTCACAGTCAAGATTTATCCAGAGTTAATGTTACTTTATTGTTTTCATTTAACATACATTGGAATACTATAGAACTTCACTGATGGATTTAATGACGAACAGGAATTGCACATCTTGTATAGTAAGGGTTACGTGTAGAATTGAAGTCATATTCAATGCTGGTAATAGCGATTGTAGCGATTGCATGGAAATTCACTTTACTTCCTTGATATACTTGAATGCACTCAGATAAGAGATGAGCTCACAGGCAAATGCACTTCCAACATATTATTCCCCATAATTGTTAAGCATCTCTTAAGGCATAAGCTGGATCTGTCAGTTGTGCTTATTGGATCAGTGCTGTGACTCATCGCCAATACCCTTTAGCGTTCTTAGAACTTCAGCCTGGATCTTATCTAGCTGATGTTGCTGTAGGCCAGTGTTTGGAACTGATAGAAGCCCTTTCTCATTGGTAAACAAATGAATGAATCAAATTATCTTGAAGGGAATTAAATGCTATTGAATCTGTCTCTCACTATTATCCTTCTCTCTTTCTCTCCAGTCTTGTGGAGACCACACCATGAACCTTCATGATTACGGGATGCTGTTGCCCTGTGGCATCGACCGTTTCCGTGGTGTGGAGTTTGTGTGCTGCCCAGCGGAGACTGAGAGGGAGGCAGACAGCGCCGACCTGGAGGAAGATGACTCTGACGTCTGGTGGGGAGGAGCAGAAGCTGACTACTCTGATAACAGGTGCCCACACATAAATGCTTAACTTGTATTACTTGTGATGCTTTTTTCTTAGATTGCTGAAAGTTGCTTTGCATCAGTGACACATGCAAATACTGTATAACACAACATACAGGTAACCCCCCCCACCCCCCCACCGTGGGGCACGGTGTTATTGACCCAGTGCATTCTCTCTCTCTGTCTGTCTCCCTCTCTCTCTCTTTCTCTCTCTCTCTCTCTCCCACACACACACACTGACAAACACTGTGGATCTGTTCTTCATACATGTAGACAAGCAGTCAAGTATAATTTGTCACGTATCTGATGTATATCTGAGTCTTTCTTATAAATCTAAAACATTGGCTAAGACATGGACCCAGGCAGCAGTCTTCACAGAGACAGACTGCTGATCTAGACTCAAGTTTCTGCTTTTCATTTCCTAATGAATACAATTATACTGATAAGGTGGATCAATACTCTGAGACGCTTGATAAATATGCGGCCGTGTTTTTCCTTTCCAATTTAGACCGTTCAGATACCAGCTCAGCTATTTCAGCAGGAGATTAAGTTCAGTTTGCTTGTCTAAATCCATAAATCCAATCAGGTAAAGAACAAAAACCGATCTGATTAGAGTTTCATAGCTGTGTTTGTTTTCAAGGAAGGTATACCCAGACCTGTCTATTCACACTGGGGATATTGTAGCGTGGTGGGTTTTTTTTGTTTTTTTTTTATGCTGATGTGAACAAAATCTGAGAGAGTCTTTCATTTGAAAGTGCATGTTGTGGGTTGAGTGCAAATATTCTAAAAAGTTGCATAATGAACACATGCAACACAGTACAGTTAATCAAGTGCATATGAGCTTCAAGCAAGGAAATATAATTGTTTTCTGCAAACAATGAGACTATGTTATGTATGTATGTATGTGTGCAAACAGACACACACAGAATTTATATGCAAAGGTTTTCCTGCATTGGTTTGTTTTAGTGCACATTTCTTTTTAAATTATTGGGGGAAAAAAATCTCAAAAAAAAAATCCCAAAGTTTTACACCAGGTTCTATCTTTTTTTTGTTTTTTTTTTAACATTTTATTTTTGTTACCCCAGTCCTTAGAAACCATAAACCTAGGTGATTCTTATCTAAGCCATTTATTTGTCGTTGTTATACAAAAAGTCTGTTTAATGTGCTTAGCATGCTATAATACTTGCTTTTAATTATTGTGTCACACAAATAAGAATATTTGATAAAGTTAAACTTACTTATCTGAGAGTAAACAAAGCTTGACTAGTGTTGTCAGCTCAGTGGAAACCATTTATAATTATGTAGATGTTTTAGTTGAAATATGTAACTATAACTGATATATGTCTAATGGTGTTTGTTTGTTTGTTTTGTTTTTGAGGCAGTAAGTTTACTTTTTTTTTCCCCCAAGTAAAGTCAACTAATTTAAGGCTACAGTGTAGGCCTCTGCCCGGTCTGATAAGATAAATCAGAGATGGGCATAAACAAGCATTTGTTTCCTGTCACAGCATCCTTCTCGAGGAATATAGCGACAAGCCTCCCAATGACGTAAATGCTTAAGGATGGTTATTTGTCGGTGTAAGAAATATTATTAAAAAGATTCTGTGTTCAAAAGATTCAGCTTTGATTGCAGGAGTTAAGCTACTCCTCTTCAGTGTGTACATGTGCTGATGTTTTATGTACTAATGGAAATGTTCCTGCAGTATGGCCCGGGAGGCGGTGCCAGCAGAGCAGGCGGAGGCTGAGCCTGCAGCAGCGGAAGATGACGAAGATGTTGAAGACCAAGAGGAAGAGCCTCTGGATATGGACCAGGATGGAGACGGAGACGAGGAGGAAGAGGAGGAGGAAGATGAGGAAGACGACGAGATGATCGATGAGCGCATCGACAATGAGCAGACCACCAGTGTCGCGATGACTACCACCACAACCACAACTACAGAGTCTGTAGAGGAGGTGGTCCGAGGTAAAAAAAATAAATTAATAAAATAAATTAATAATAATAAAAGTGTAAGAGAGTATGTTCACCTCAGTATATCATGGCTGTCCGTAACATTTACTTTGTAAGAGAGGGGGCTGTGTAAAAGCAGCAGACATTTCTGAACAGTGAAAAAAGGTGGTGTTCTTATGACAGCTGTGGTATGCTTCAGTTCAGTACATATATATATATATATATATATATATATATATATATATATATATATATATATATATATATATATATATATATATATATATTTAAGGGACCTTTGATACTTGCACAGTACTGTAAGTATAAATGTGGTACATAACATAAAGCATTGACGTGTTTGTGTGTGTGTGTGCGTGTGCGTGCGCACCCTCTCACAGAGGTGTGTTGGGCGAATGCAGAGACAGGTCCGTGCAGGGCTATGTTGCCCCGCTGGTATTTTGTGAAGGAGGAGGGCCGTTGCGCTCCCTTTATCTATGGCGGCTGCGGCGGCAACCGCAATAACTTTGAGTCGGAGGAGTACTGCCTTTCTGTCTGCAGCAGTGTGTGTAAGTCGTGTGTGTGTACTTCTCAGGACACACAAACTCTTCTTAAAGGGGAATTCCACCTGTTTTTTCCACTTTTCTGCATAGTTAAATCAAGATGTGAACAAAGCTGTTCAGAGTGGTTAATGTAAAAGGCTATAAACTGTTTGCACAACGTACAGATTGTGCTTTGCCGACGTGCCCAGATATAGCACTCGTTCCAGTATACTTCACTGTCCTCGGCAAAATACAATAAAAGATGTGGCTATATACGAGAGAAGTGCATGTTTGGCCATTTTCAGAAGATATATTAGTAAAATCCCAGAAGACCATCAAATACCGCCAGTCTTTAAGTTATTTATTTATTTGTTTGTTTATTTGTTTGTTTGTTTGTTTTATGAGGACATGAAGACTACACAATAAGGCAAAGGGAAGGAGGTACCTTACACAACATGTTTTGGCTATGATAAAGTCCTCAAAGTCCCATTATCACATGGGAAACAGAAAATGAAACTAGACTGAACCAGTATGTTTTTTTATGTGCAGTGCAAACACAAACTCAAAGAACATGGGGTTGGAAAATATAGATATCACAGCAAAAGCTAGCGGTTATTTGACTGCACATTGTTAACTATGTACATTAAACATGTTGAATAAAACTGGATAAAAAAAATATAATTTGAAAAATCTGTGGAATTCCCCTTTAAAGGTTAAAACCACTCCGTTCGCCTGCCTAACCCAACTGATCTCACTGCCACTGACTCTGTGGCTCGTTCTCAACGCTCTCTCACAGCATCCACGCACCGTATGCCGCACGGCGCACCCTTCTTGCTTTCTCACACGTTCTCACTAACAGTCTCCCACTGCGTTTGTGTGCTCACCCATGTGGTTTCAAGACATGTTAGCATATTAGGCTCTATATAATTCTCACTCAGTCACAGCTTGGGTAATAGATGTAAAAGAAGTTGTGTTTAGTCACTGTCCTCCGTCTGGCGTTCTTTTACTGCCTGAAGTTCACCATGTATGGGTGTTTGAGCGGGTGGGTGTGCTTGGCATGCTCTAGCTCTGCGGTGACTCTGCTGCTCTGTTTGGTTACTCATCGGCAATGACTGTGAACTTTGAACTGACCACAACAGATCTTTTCTCTACCTTTCTTTGTCTTTCTCTTCCCCACCCTTAGCAAATCACTAATCTCAATAGATTCTGTTCTAGTCTGTCAGCGCAGATCAAATCATGCACAAAATAATAGGCCTGAACAATGAGCTGCGTTAAAACACAGGTCAGCGTCATAGCTAGTAATATGGTTCAATCTCAGATTGCTAAATAGGTAGGGTTCGGATTAGTCAGCTTTTATACTAAGCTGTTTTCATTACTGTTTACAGATCCGGCAGGTCAATGCGTTTATTCGCACTAAGTGTAAGATACTGTTTATTCTGAAGAAACACTGTCCTGTCATGCGTCATAGGGATTCTAAGAGAGCTTTACCTTGGAGCCCTTCAACTGGTTGTGTTATGTGTTTATTCATTCATTTCATTGGACTGTAATGAGGTAGTTGTTGGGTAACTCTGAGCCTGCTGTCTGGGCACACTCAACTTGCAGCAGCAGTATAAGAGCTTAGATATATACTGAGAGCTCTTTTATTTGTAAATGTGTCACAAAGCAAGACAGAAAGAAACAGTCATGACGTAAAAAAAAAAAAGTTTATAATTAACCTCCAATTACTACTGCTAGAATAATGCTAATTTTCAAAGTTACAATAGCGCTAAGCTACCAATAGCTGCAACAAATGGTTCTAGCTTGAATGTGGATATTTAGAACCAGTAACAGACCAGTAACAACAGACTAGCCAGTTTACAGAAGCAACAAAATAAAAAAAATTGTGCTAACAGGAATTCTTCGCTCATTTGTTTTATGTTAGGGCCAAGATATAATTGGAGAACCCTAAATGACTTAGATTGATTACACCCAGACTTTTAAAGTCTGTAACAGATACTGCAGTAGCGTATACTTTGTTTTCTAAGTTGCATATGCAGTTACAGGAAGGAGATTTTTCTTGTTGACACTTAATCTTCCTCTCTGATCACTTTGGGGCTGTTTTCCAGAAAAAAAATTCCAAATTCCTCTCCTTTTCTCTGACTAACTTGTTTGCAGCTGGAAGTGCTGTGTACTACACTAACGGCAACAAATTAAACCACTCTCTCTCCTCCAGTCGACTAATTCTCTTTACCCTTTCCCACTCCGACTACCTTCTCTCCACTCCCTTTCTCCTGTGTTCCTCTGCAGTGCCCACCACTTCTCCCAGCTCTCCAGATGCAGTGGACCGCTACCTGGAAACTCCAGCAGATGAGAACGAGCATGCACATTTCCAGAAAGCCAAGGAGAGCCTTGAGGCCAAACACCGTGAGAGAATGTCTCAGGTGAGGGAAAGAGAACAAAAAGGCACTGAGTGGTTCAGCTTAGATAGTGCCGACAGGACCAAGGGTCCAGAGTGATCTACGTTGAGCTGGTCTAAGATTACACAAGCATGACAGAATGATGATAAAACTTTAAATCTTGTTCACTGGGGTTGGAGTTTCCAAGCAAATAATTCTATGAACCCTTTGGAAAAACCTGGACTTCTGAGTCACAATTGTGGACAAACACAGTCTGACTAAATCAGTTACACATACAACATTGTACTTTCTATGTTCTTATTGAGAACATTGAGTAACTGTCCACAGTGCAGGCTACAGAAAATAAACCTCTGTACTGGTGACTTCTCCAAGAGCTAATTGGCAAAGCGTGTTTCAGATCATTCGGATAATTTCAGTTTTTACCAAACATTTGGCTACAGACATATGGTGTTAATATACTGACTACAGAGGTAGAAGTACACGCACATAATACACAGTTACTCAGCTTCAGAAGTTTGAGCACATCCATTCTTTTGGAGGAAAAATTATGTGTTTGAACAAACACAGTACAAACACTGTAATGCGATTGGGTATAGACTCTACGATTCACAGAGGTTCCCAGTTCTAGCTCAAAAGTCAAAATCTTTGACTGTAGAATAATAAAACGAAGCAACATGAGAACACTAAGTAACTTTTTCAAGCAAACTTAATATAATAATAACTATAAAAACATTCACTAAAGCTCTGTAGTACAGATGTTTGCCACTTTTCTATAAAGGCAATAAAAGTGGCTTAAAAAAACTCACCTTTGTGGACTGAGCAGTGATGCGTCAGCTGCAGTCGGATCCAGTTTAGAACAGATTAAATGGTAGGGATGGCCCTTTGAGCAGGGATTAATCATCCTGTAAGTGCCCACCTAGTCGGACAGTAAGTGATTAGTAAGCATGATGAAGCCTCTTATGAGGCGCGGCTACTGTTAAAAAAATTAGGCCCCAGGCCTTACCTGCCGCAGCGCTTTCACCCTGACAGATAGGTGATGCCATCAGTAAGCCTAATGTAAGCTTTTGATAGACATGCTAAAAAGCTGAAATGTATTTGAACACTTTAAAGCTGTAAGTTGTGAAGTATGTACTGATTTCTTATTTTGGCTCGTGTTAACTGTGTAGGTGATGAGGGAGTGGGAAGAGGCAGAGAGGCAGTCTAAGAGTCTGCCACGTGCGGACAAGAAGGCAGTCATCCAGGTGAGTTACACCCATCAAGCTTTTTGTTACATGGAATTTTCCACTTCAGGCCATCAGAACTCTTCCACTTTAGTGTGTTCTGTGGGGTTTTGGCTTTGGAGTTCTCCGCTATCCTGCCTTCTTATTTTTCAAATCTCTTTGTTAACATGGGGCTCAGTTTCAGTTTTTTCCCCCCTTTTTGTCCTGCTGGTCTTTTTTTTTGTTAAATGTAGCCTCTTCTTTTTGTCTCTACTGTACACTCTTTTATATCTTCTGCTTTCTTTTGTTACTATTAGGCTTAAAAGTATATATCAAAATTTCTTTTGTTCTCCCTCTTCTCAAATGTATATGTATGCAAAAGTCTAAACACACCAGTCAAATTGCATGTCAGTGCTTTTCATTTAATGAGTGGAAATAAGTTAACACCTCATCTGTGGAGAACCCAGTCAAAAGGCCATTTTTCTGCACACTGTGTTTCTATTTATTTGTGGAATTTAACATATTGGGGGACGAACAGTACATTTCATATTACAAAAAGCTTCATTATGTCCCATAACTTTTACACAGGCTACTGTTTATGGGGGTTTTGCCAAAATATGTCAAATAGATCCATAAATTATTACATGTGCAGTAGTGCTGTTTTTGATGGCACGGTATTGACTTATTTTCATTTAGAAAAGATTTAAAATTTTTGCATAGGACTGTATTAGAATTTCTTAAAATGTCTCCAGTGTCTTTCGCCATACTGCTCTTCTCTGCTGTCTTTTAATACTGAGCTCAATTTCAAGTTTCTTCCTTCTTCTCGTCTCTGTGAGCAGCACTTCCAGGAGAAAGTAGAGGCCCTGGAGCAGGAGGCGGCCAGTGAGAGGCAGCAGTTAGTGGAGACACACATGGCTCGTGTGGAGGCTCTGCTCAATGACCGCCGTCGCCTAGCACTAGAGAGTTTCCTTACTGCCCTGCAAGCTGACGAGCCACGGGTACGTATTCAAAAACACAAGCAAGTCTAGTGTCTAAAACATTAATCTGACAAGTAAATGCGCCTCTGACATCACCAATCAGGAATAGAACCTGTAACTGTGTTTACCTGCTTCTTTCCCAGAGGAAATTACAGGCTGAATTACATACTGTTATTCACTGAACTCTGTGATCGTCTGATTATTTCATCACTGAGGAGATGTGTAAACTTATGTTACAGGTGTCCTATCCAATAAACTAATCTGTTTTTGACTTAAAGGTCCCATATTGTAGAAAATCTAAATTTCCATATCTAAACTAAGCTGAAAACACAGCTAGTTTTTCATAATGTCACAAAGCATTACATCTGTATATATCATCCTGTTCAGCCTGCACTGATGTTAACTCTGATGTTATAAAGGAGTGTTTCAGCCCAGCCTACTTTTCAAATGAGGCCCAATACAGGGCAGTCAGTCAGAACAGCTGTTACTTACATACATCAATCTCAAAGCCACAGTAACAAAAACAGCTTGATAAAGAGAGGTTGGAAAATGATTACATAAAAATTAATTAAACCCACACGCTTTTAGAAAGAAAATGGACCCATGCCTTGTGGGAAATATTTGCATTGTGCCTTTGAGTCTTACAAATGGTTGGAAGGAAAATAGAATAAAATTGAGGTAACCTAAATGTCATATTACACACATGAAATCATCTTCACACTCTTTCACACATTTATAACCCTCTCACCATCTGTGTCCTCAAAAATGCCCCTTTTCCTCTTTTTTCACTTTGCACACATTTACGTGCTTTCTGCTCCACTGCTTTCCTGACACCTCTCTCCTCTTCCAGTCTGTCTCTCGCATTTTCTCTCTTTTTGTCTCTCACGCGCTCACTCTCATTACCCTCCCCTCCCCTCCTAACTCATCTTACTCGCAATCCAATTTCCTTTTCCCCCTTTTTTTGACATGTTCTAGTTAAGGGTCTGCACAGACACACAAACTGGAACTGAGAACAAAGAGAATTAGATTATTCCAGAGCTCATGCTTCCTGTACCCGTTATGTTAATACTTGGTGATTAGCATAGAAGTTACACAAACAGGAAAATAAATATTCATGCAGAAAACCTCTTTCCTAGTTCTTTTTTTTAAAGGTTTTCCATTTTTAAAGAGCCCTGGTTGCTGAAGGGCCCATGTCTTACATTTTTCTTGTATTTTTATCCTCCCAGATCATCCGTAAATGTTTGTTTGTTTGTTTATGTGCCAAAAAACAATTAGAAATCTTTTTTACCTGATCATTCTTATTTCTGATTACCGGTCTTGTACTGCCTTATTTAAGAAGCAGTCTGGACTGAAACATTGCTGATAACTTTAACATGAATGGCTGGGGTTGAACAACTGCAGGCTGAATAAGTGGATATATGTATGTGTTGGTTTTCATGACTTGACAAAACCCATAATTTTAATAGTATATATTTGGTGTGTAAGAAAATATTGAATATCTGGATATTATATTTCTTGATACTGTATAGATTCTCAAAAACACAGTATCGATACACAGATTCCTGGCAGACAGTGAATTATTGTGTATTGTGTTTAAACCTCTGACCACTAGATGGCAGTGTTGTAATCCATTTTCAGCTCCTCTCCAACATTAACAAGCAGCTCAAGGGCGCAATGCTGTTGTAAGCATTGGCAAACCTGTTCATATAGTGGTGTGTTTTAATTGTAGGATTTGAAAAATCTCAATATATCACTCGGCTTGCGATATCGCGATATATTGAATTGTGGCCGCTGTATCACGATACGTATTGTATTGCCAGGTACTTGCGAATACACAGCCCTAGTATATAGTAGTATATATTCAGTATATTGGTGTATAGTTTCAACTCCATGAAGTTGATGGTACGTTTTGAAACTTCAACTATGTTGATGTACTAAGTCAGATTAGTTTTTCATAATGTGGACCCTTAAATCTTACGACTAGAAAAGTTCTTCCATCCAAAAAAAAAAACAAGCATATTAACACATTGGCAGAACATTCACATTAACATATCAATGCATATTTATAGCATGAAAGCACGCCATATGGCTTCATGTCTTATTCTGTTTTGTCGCTTCCAACTCCAGAGTGTGAATCCCCAAGACAGTGACAGGTTGACAAATAATGGCTGACCATTTGGTCTGCGCTGGCCTCCAAGAAGAATAAGTCTCTTCTCCCTCATTTTCTCCTTCTCTCTGCAGCCACGTCATGTGTTCAGTCTGTTGAAAAAGTATGTGCGTGCCGAGCAGAAGGACAGGCAGCACACCCTGAAGCACTTTGAGCATGTGCGCGTGGTGGATCCCAAGAAGGCCGCTCAGATTCGACCTCAGGTACAGCCCACCCGTTTGTTTTGGTAGTTCAGTGTGAAGAGCCTTAAACGATTGTGGGGTTTAGCAGAGGTGTGATCCTGAGGAAAAAGAACAGCTGTAAAAAGAAAAAAAATTTTTTTTGACAAGATTCAGGAAGAACATGATTTAGCAGCTGACACCCAACTGCTGTTAGTTAATGCCGGCATGATTTCTACAGTTGGGTCGTTAAGTATACAAGCTTTTATTCCAAATTCGAGGAAAGTCAAAGATTGCATAATGTATATAAAAAGTCAGCTGAATGTATCAGCATGCACCTAAACAGCTGTGATGAAGGTGCCATGGAATTAGCTTGTGTCTCTACATGGAATATGTGCCCGTGGGGTGAAAAATGCCTACATACACTCCCGTTTGTCTCTAGAATGAAAGATGCTGTTTGTCTTGTTTGGTGAGCTCATGAATGTTTTGCTGATCTCTGCTCTGATTGGCTGGTTTAAAGCGAGACACAGAAGCAGCATATCACACAGACACATACAGGAAGATAAATAAATCACTGTGCAATAAGCTAGCTACTTGGTTTCAATCTCGACAGCAACACAAAGTAAATTAAAATTGTAGCCCACTGTGAAACTTAACATTTAAGGGGGTTTAGCGTCAGTCTGTGGGGGGGCAAGGGGGAGTAAAGTCACTCACATGGCTGATACTTACAGGTAGCTGTTGCGGTTGTGAGGCTAATATAATTTGAACTTCTCCTCTTCTCAGTCTCTTCAGTGTCAAATGTTGAGCGAAGGTGTGAGTCTGAACTGTCTGGAGTGACATCTTTAAATTAAATTAGTCAGAGATCTTGTTAAAGCTGTGGGCACTGAAGTTGGCTTCCTGTTCACCAGCTTGTGTTGACTGTTCCACCTAGAATGGTGCTGCAGTTATATTCTGGCACCTGTACAAGCTGTATTTAAGGTGGAACTGAACATAGTTGAGTTAGGAAGCTGGCAAGGCCATAGGGAGCCAACTTCAGCCTTGTTTAAAAATGAACGTAAACCATCCCTGTTGGCTCTCCTCCACTATGGCAATGTGAATACAGTTGTTTCTTTCGTGGGGCCTTGGAAAACAAAACATTGTGTTCATAGACAGACGGATAGATGGGTGGATGGATAGATAGATAGATACTTTATTGATCCCAGCGGAAAATTCAAGATAATCCAGTTGCTATTCTGCAAGGCAAAAAAAACAGGACAGTTACAACAAAAAATGAAGATAAAATATTAAATATGTAGAATATACCAAAAAAAAAGTCTCACAGTGTTTGTGTGAGAGTGATGACAGTAGTGCAGTTAAAGAGTGTAAACAGTGTAGACACATAACTAGACCCAGCAATGTGTTTATTTGACAAGACACCTTGTGTTGTGCAAATTGTGTTATAATGGTTCTATGCTCAGTTATGTACAACATATATATTTTATGTTATTTATAACCCAAAATAGGAATAACATAAAAATAGGTGAAATGGGTAACACAAATAAGTAGTGGTGTCATTTAACACCCTCACTTTTTCAAGTATGTCGGTGAGAATAAGGCCCAGGCCCAGTGTAGTGAATCAGAAGTGATCTAAGTATATATTGTTGGACAGGGCATCTGCTGTATCTGCAAGCTATGCACTGAAAAATAGTTATTTCATATAGGAGTGTACGGATTTCTGGGCTGGGCGATATTGCAAAAACCTTTAACATTTACCTGATAAGCCCAGAAAGCGTTTTGGGTAGTAAAATATATTATAAATATAAAACCTATTTTGTGGACACTTTTTATTTTTTGGACAGTGGCTCTAAGATTATATTATACCCCTTTTCTCTGATTTCTAAATCAAATCTCTGTGACATGCTTCGGTCAAAATCCCAAAAATAGGCAAAAAAAAAACTAAAGCAGCGCAGCTCCTTCTCACTCTGTCTACACAGCCCTGTTCAGAACAGCCAGTTTGGGGGTTTGTTTCCTGTATGTTGTTGGGTATACTGCTCACCCAATAATACACTTAATCACTCAGATGCAGCCGACGTCAGAGCAGTTCTCGTGATTAGCTCTTAGCTTAATATTACATTTTTCTAGCGCTTCAGAAATAAATGATGCACTTTTGTGAAGTTAATTCTGAGTTACTCAGATAGGAGGGCAGTCATGGCCTTAATATTAGGGAGGTCACCAGTTCGATCCCAGGGACCAGCAGGACACGACTGAAGTGCCCTTGAGCAAGGCACCTAGGTTCCCCGGGCGCCGTGGATAGGGCTTTCCATCGCTCCGGGCACGTGTGCTCACTGTCCCCTATGTGTGTATGTTCACTTGTTGTTCACTGTGTGCAAGCAGAATAATTCTAAACTATTATTTTAATTAGTCCCCACTTGACATAGGAAGGGGAACCAAATCTGAAGAGCTTGTTGAATCCCATGTTTTCTGATTTAGGCAGCCCCCAAAAACTGACTGGGTGCTTTGTGGGTTGGGAGGCACAGTAGATAAATGAGCACAACTTGTAAAAGTGAGGCATGGCTGTATCTTGGATTTGTATCAGCTCATACTCTGTCTTAAAGTGATGGGATTGAAAAACTGGATTGGGACGTCACTACTTTTGGGTCATGGGTACTTGCCAGTTCTCTAGGTGCTTCGTATTAGTTTGGCTTTGGATAAGAGCGTCTGCTAAATAAATAAACGTGAATGTAGGCTTTAAGCTTACCGTCAGAGATAAAAGGATCAGGGGCCATGACCTCTTGCTGTTTGCTGTCAGGTACTGACCCACCTGCGTGTGATTGAAGAGAGGATGAACCAGTCTCTGGGGCTTCTGTACAAGGTGCCAGGCGTGGTGGAGGATATCCAGGATCAAGTGGGTGAGTGAACTTCACGTGCACTCATCTCCACTGCGCATTACTCAGCTTATGACAGCTTTGACACCCCTCTTGCCTTTTCTTTCTTTCTTTTTTTTTATAAATCTCCTTAATTCTGACCCATCCTCTTAGCCTCCTCCTCCTCCTCCTCCTCCTGTGTGTGTACGCTATTTATTTGTGTCCTGTGCGTCATTTGGCCATCTGTGAGCCCTTGACTCAGTATCTCTCTCTCTCTCTCATATACTCTCACTCTTTCTCTCTTTATCTCTCTCACATACTCTCTCTCTCACACACACTCACATACTCTCACACATACTTTCTCTCTCTATCTCTCTCACATACACACTCACTGATTTTTCCTCTCTCTCTCTCACAAACACACTTTCTTTCTCTCTCTCTCTCTCTCTCTGTCTCTCACACACACACTCACTTTCTCTCTCTCTCACCCAGCCCCTGTCCCCAACTCTTATGCAGCTAGTCTATCATTAAGCACCTCTTTAATTAGAGCTTGAGTCCTGATCTCGCTCTCTCACTCTCTCTCTCGCTCTTTCTCTTATTCTCTGTCCTCCATCTCTTCAGCAGTCTACTTGCCCTTTCTTTATGCTTTCACTGATCTCTCCCGCTGCTTCTTTACACATCGCTCCTTTTTAATTTGGTCACTTTAGCTTTTCCTTGCTCTCTCTCTCTCTCTCTCTCTCTCTCTCTCTCTCTCTCTCGCTCTCTCTGTCTCTGCTGTTTCCTCCTCTTTTTTGTTTACGTGCACTCCCCAACCCACCCCCCACCAACAAAAAAGCAAGTCTGCACTATCGCTGAGAGGTGATGACTCTGTTTAGGCACAAGTGGTGTAAATCTATCGTTCTCATTCTCTTACTTGTCAGAGCTGCTGCAGCGAGAGCAGCAGGAGATGTCAGCGCAGTTGGCATCGTTGCAGAGCGACGTGAGGGTGAGTTACGGTAACGACGCCCTGATGCCGGATCTGCCCGACAGCACCGCCACACTGGATGTGCTCCCCTCTGAAGACTCTCAGAGACTTGGGTTTGACGGCCTGGGCTTCATTCACCCCGAGAGCTTCAACCAGCCTAACACCCAGAACCATGGTACCTAACACCCATGTAATAACATAAAAAATAAATAAATAAAAATAAAAAACCTAAATCATGATTATTCGTTTTCACCCCTTGGGTCTAACCGATACACGACAATACCGTCACCTGCTTTTAATTTTTAGTTTTAGGTGCTTTTTTTTATTACCTGTTTTACTGAAATTCCTGTTTTATTGGATGTTCCTGCAAACATGAGCTTTTGCTGGTGTGGATTTGTGGTGACTTGTGTATTACTAGCATTCCCTGGTGGAGGAACTTAAGACTGCAAGTTATTTCCAAAGCCATCTTTCCAAAATTTACATATTTCCATATTTTTAAAAAAAAATCTTTCCATATTAAAACATGATTGCAAATTTAAAGCAGATTTGACTCTGCTGTAGACTTACTGCTTTTACAGGCCCCATGTAGTTTGATTTTAGTCAATGTGATTTATATGTGTTTGTTTATGATAGTATTATCTTTTATTTTCACACCATTTAAAGCTGATGTTGTGTGAACATTTCATAACAGTTGGACATACAGAGCTTTGTCAACATCTCTTCCTTCTTTGTTTTGCAGTTGAACCTGTTGATGCTCGCCCCATCCCTGACAGAGGACTTCCAACACGTCCAGGTTGGTAGAACCAGGTTATAATATGTTCAAGGATGTTTTAATATTGAGATAACTGGAGCATTTAGTGTTACAGTTACTCTATGTAGAGTAGACACTGCATGTTCAGCAAAATAAAGGCTCAAAAGCAAATACGTAGTTGTAGTAATTTGATTCATAGTATTGCTGTACTATACAGTATGGTATTAATTAATTATAGTTGTATTAGTAGTGGGAGATATACCAGTTCTGGTAAAGTGTTTAGTCATTACTGTTATACTGTACAGCATTTAAACACAGACAACCAACTTTCTTTTCTTCATGTAATGAATTGGTTTGTTGATGAAGCATAATGTGATGAAAGTCCTTATTAAGAGTGAAGGGACTTTTGAATATAATGCACCATTATACACTGTGCCTTTTTTGGGCATGCCACCATCTACTTACTGATAACTACTAGTGATTATATAGCTAGAATTTAGTTTTTTAGGTTAGGATGTTTTTGCTTATTTAATAGTCTGTGCATTCCTGGTGTCCTAGTGTGACACATCCTTACCATTAATAGTGAGCATACACAGTAATCGGATGATGGGTCAGATGATATTAGCACCATACTAAGAATAATATTGCACATGCTGGGAGCTTTGTTTGCTTTACCAATGCTGTAACCCTCTCTACCTGTCCTCTCCTCCTTTTCTTTATTTTTTTGGATTGCGCACAGTGTCCGGACTGAAGCCAGAGGATGTTCCTGAGCTGAGGATGGAAGCAGAAGAGAGGCATAGCGCTGGCTATGAAGTTCACCACCAAAAGCTGGTACGCTCACATATGCAGACCCTAAAACTCCAAAACACACCATTGGAACAACAGTGCATATCTCTTAAATGATAACTTGACAATATTATGCAGTTATTTGCACAGCATCTGTGTCTGTGTGTGTTAGTGTAGTGGTAAATTAATAAGATTGTGGTATAGGATGGTATAAAAAATTGTCTGTTTTTGCTGGCCCTCACTTGAGCACATTTTCGCAGCATGTATTTTTTTTCTTTTTTTTTTTTTAAATAAATACTACAGAAAATGAGCCTTTTGGATATTGAGGGCAAGGATAGGTTGAGGTGTGGGTGTGGAATTTAGCTACAGTAATTTAAAGATCAATAGAAACCTATGGATGTCATCTATAATATGTAATACACACACACCTCAGGGAGAGTTCTGGAGTCCAACCCCCCACTCTCCCACGATCACGTCTAAATTACTGCCAGGAGTGTGTGGCAAGTTTGTCCTTGTTACCACATTACAAGGTCAGGTTGGCATGGCAACGCCGGCCCACTGAGATGGCAGCTGCTGTGGCTTCTCTTGAGCATTGTTGACTCCCCGCCGGAGCCGACTGTATTCCTTATTCTTTATCAGTGTTTTTCTTTCTCTCTCTCTCCTACCAGGTGTTCTTCGCCGAAGACGTCAGCTCCAACAAGGGTGCTATTATTGGCCTGATGGTCGGGGGTGTCGTCATAGCAACCGTCATTGTTATCACTTTGGTGATGCTGCGAAAGAAGCAGTACACCTCCATTCACCACGGTGTGATTGAGGTCAGTGTGTGTGTGTGTGTCTTCATGTTTGTATGTATTCCTTTTTTTATCAGTTTTTGTAGTTTCTGGTTTTCTGTTTACATGTGAAACAAGAACGGTGTGTAGTAGTTAGTACTCTTATGATGAGTGGACTTGGTGTCTTGCACCACCATAATTATCATAACTGTAAACTTTTTAACAGACTTCTTTTATTTATCAATTCTTTTTAAATTAAAATTTTGATGTAATTGATTTGTCATAATTATGTTGATGAATTTATATGTAAACAGATTTAATATTGCTTGTAGTCAGTCCACCCTTTAAATGTTTGACTCTTCCATCCTTTCAATATGTGGGGTACGGTTGTGTCCTCTCAACAAAACTCTTGCCAAAGATACTGGGCCTCACTGAACACCAAGAACATCCTAAGTTGTTTTTGCCTTAGAACATATTTTTAAGCATTGTGTTACATTTTTCTGATGTCTGCACCACAGAGACTTTGTCACTGGTCAGGGTGAAAAATGCCCAGCAGTGGTTTTACTAACGCACTTACAGCCCTGTTTTACCTTGTATGGTGCACTTATGTAGCTCTGCTACAAGTACCTTGTTTATTTCTTTCTCACGTGCATGTAAAATTGGTAAAGACGTGTAAGGAGATTAGATATAATAATTCACTTCAATGGAAGGTAAGTGGAAAATGTAGCTTGGATCATCTAAAGCAGAAAATACAACCAAATTCTAATTCTTTTTTTTTTTTTTTTCAAAATTATTACATCTTTTGGAAAACTGAAAGTACATATCCTGAAAAGAATGGAAGATGAAATACAGGCAAAGGGTGGACGGCCTAAGTACTGCACACTGACATTTAAAGACTTATTTAGTGGACTATTTAAAAAGGACTAAAATATAGTAAAAAAAATTCTTGTTTACTATATTTGTGTTTGCATTTTATTCTAAATGATATCTCACTGCCTTAGGCTTTGCACAGTACGAGTAATTATATAAGTATATAATACAAATATTTAAAAAAAATTAATATTGAACACATTTGATAATTACTCTAAGGATGTAAATGAGTTCTTTTCAACCCTCGTTAAATATCCTTTTCTTCCTGCCACAGGTGGACGCTGCGATCACTCCAGAGGAGCGCCATCTGTCGAAGATGCAGCAGAACGGATATGAGAACCCCACCTATAAATTCTTTGAGCAAATGCAGAACTAATGGTCCATTTGCTAGGCTGCAGCCCCCTGACCCCTGACCCCCTTCCTCCTTACCCCACTGTGGACAGTGTAGGGAAGGGCTCACTCCACACAATCCCAATCCTATAGCACCACCAAGCACGCTTATTCACAATTGGTCACTTTCTGACAAAAAGTCTTAGCCAGATGGTCAGATGTGCCCTTAAGCACCGATTCAGGGTCGGGTGTTGTGATTTTTTTTTTTTTTTATTTTTATTTTAAACTGATTAGTAGAAACTGGGTAGGTTTAGCTGATCCAAGGTCTGTGTTTAAGGACATTCTACTAGAGCATTCCCACACTGTCCATTCCCACACTTCTTCGACCCTTAAACACTGGGAGATAATGGGATAGTGTCAAAGACGCTACTCTTCCCTCGTTTTCCATCCCTCTTTCCCTGACCCACCCCCCCTCAGTCCCGTCCCTCACGTGCTTTGACGACAGCTGTGCTGTGTTTGATTACGCCAGGTTGTAAAGGATAAATTCACAACGAAAATATGATATAGTGATGAAACTAATGTAACTCTTGAACGAGCTCTTTATTTTAAGATCGTTTCATTGTTTTGGTTTGTTTTTGGGGGGTTTTTTTTCAGAAAAAAAGAAAAAATCATTGTAAAAAGGAGAAAGATCATTCAGACTGGAATTGTTTTAGTTGCGTCTAATGTATTGCCATAATGCGGAAAAAAGCTAGCTGTACCTATTTAGTGCATGATGGAAAAAATTCTCTTCTGCTGTCTGGATGGGTCCTTTCTCACGTAGAGACTGTCATTTTAGCAGGGTTTAAACATTTACTATCTTCTCGTGATCACGTGACTTATTTTGCTAACAGAAGAAACAAACGGAGGTAGTCGAATTGGCTTTCTGCTTGAACAGTGCATAAGCACGATTGAAGAGGTCAGTGATTTCAGTTGGGTCATTTATCACTTTATTTTATTTTTTACTTCGCTGAGTTCCTCCAGCTACTGGGGGCTGGATAATTCTGTCTGTGTATATTACCGTCTTTGCGTTGTTGTTTTTTTTTTTTTCTCACCATTTTCTATGCATTTCAGAGATTTCTTTCTCGCTCTGCCGCTCTATTTAATTTTTCTGATTCCCATTTTGATTCATGTGGTTGTATGTGTTTTGTAATGGGGGTTTTCAGGGGCCGGGCCTTGGGTTTACAGGCCGTGGGGGGGAGGGAGGGAGTGTTATTCACTGTATGTACTGTATGTATGTTCTCTCCAGTCAGATTTGTGTTTTTGTATGGTCCCATGTTGCTGTTAAAGGAAAAAGAAAAAAATCTAAACAAAAATCCCTCTTCCTTCAGCCTCTCCGTCACTTCATGTTAGACAGGCTCACCAAAGAGGCTCTCATGTTCATCCCTCTGCTCTCCTCCTTTCTTCCCTTTCACTCTCATTTCTCCTCTCCTGCTGCCAGGACAGGTGAATGCTGGAGGGCGTGACAGTGCTAGAATGAAGGAACGGGTGAAGGGAGCAAGAAAGCAGGAAATGAGACAGAGAGGGAGAGAGAGAGAGACTGTTTGGTGTCTTTTGGATAGATAGTCCAGCCTCTTTCCTGTCCCCTCTAGCTGCCCACAGTGTACACTCCTTTTCTAACCTTTCTCTTCGGTTTTCTCGTGACCCACTTCAACACCCATTATTATTATATTACTCCAGCTTTGTTTCAGAATCTTTACCGGGTTGCCAGATTGCAACTTGTCACCAGGTGTCCGACTTGCTTAATGGAGCTGGGGAATAATGGCACAAACTTGGCGGCCAGGGTGAAAGAACACAGGTCTAAAGGAGAAACAGTGCGTACGACTTGGCTCCTGTTCTTGTTTCCTTCATAACAGTGGAAAAGGGAGGGAAGACTGATTTGGATCAGTGGCTGCAAGATCATACATTGCTCCATTTTTCCAGGGTATGAGTTAAAGGAATACTCTAGCTTTTCAACCTGATCTTTTTTTCTTTCTTTCTTACTGCGTCTGTAAGCTTACAGTCAAATACCATGAAAGGACAGAAAACTCATTGGCTCAGAACTCGCCTACACTAGAAGGCCGCGGGTAGTTACTGAAATAGCTGAAACTGAAATCGTCCAGATATAACTCGACTCCTTAGCTGCTTTTGGAAATCCTCTTGCTGTTTTCAGAAAACTTGATGGGACGCAGCTGCTCCATCAGCTTGGTTGTTACCATGCCAACACCAGAGACATCTGTGATTGGTCAGTGAATTCCTATAGCTGACAAAAGCATGCAAAAATTTAACGGCTGGTGAATAAAGTAACGTTTTGCTGTCCAAACGTTTACATATGAAAGATATCAGTCATATTAGTCATATTAATAAGTGATCTAATTAAATTATTGCTGTGAGAAGAAATCACATTTGATGCTCAAGATGAACTTGGTTTTGCAGTCAGAACGTATTTCAGCTTTGTTGACTATCACTGGATGTGCGGTGTAGGGAAAGCGGGAATAGCTGTGCAGATTAACATTCCTAACAAGCTTCAGTTGAGTGGACAGACCATCATATGGATTTCCCAAATTAAACATTTACTGATGGAGTTAAGCAACTGCCCCTTCTACTGTAAGTGTGAGTCGTCTGTTGTTTTCTAAGTGCAGGGAAAGCAATGTGTCCAGCAGGTTGAGATTAAGTTGAAAAACGCTGAAGTATTCATTCTAAGGAGTCAGCAGTCTGACTCGGGATCAGGTCTGTTGTGTATCTGGTTTAACGAGTCAGGGAGGGGGCTGTGCACTTGAAAGTATGCCTCACTCAAAAATCTCTCACTCAGCTGCTCTAATGAATGTGACGAACACTACACTACACAACACTACCCATCTAGCATGCATTAACAAACTGTCTGCACTGCTGTGGTGAGTGTCTTTAAAAAATAAGAGGAATGTTGTACAACTAAAGGTTTTTGTGTACATCACTTTTGGGGATTTTCTTTCTTTTTTTTTCCTCTCATCAGGCTGTTTGGGTTATCTCTTACAGCAGTCTGGCCAGCGGTGAAGAGGTGGCTGCAGAGAGCTCTGCTGTGGTTGGTTCATTGAGTAGCCTCAGGTGATTGTCATTGTGGTTCCTTGGTTAGGATTTTAGGAAGGCCTTGGGGACGTGGGCAGACTGCACTGTAGATACAGAGAAAGCAGGATTTCTTTAGTTTCTTTCTCTGTGATGTTTCTTTTTCTTCCTCTCGGTGTAAGTGTATGAATCATTTGCTTTGACTGGGAAAACTATGCTTTATACACTGTATTCCATAAATAAAGTTTTGAATGTACATACAGATTCCTGATTTGGTGTTGGTTTTCTTCTGTGTGTAATGTTTACAGTGTTGCACCCACCATTTGTGGAAACATAAAACAGAATATGATAAAAATGATTTTTTTTAAGTTCATTTTATGGTGACAACTGAAGTACCAACAAGCTTGCACTTTTAACTTTGTTCATGGAAAGTGCCAAATATGAACTCCTGTTGCTAACGTGCTTTCTGATGTGGCAGAAAACGAGGAAAAGTGCCCTTTTGGCTGCTATTCACATTGGCAAAATGACCAAGTGCCCACGAGGGTGGCCCTTCATGCAGTAAATTGTGATGTGCTCCCTAGAGCTCACATTTTAGAGCCACGTTTGTCTTACAGGGGCTCTTAGTGTTTGCTCTATGCCACCCGTACATCACAGTCTACCACAGGCTGCCCTGCCCTGTTTAAGTTACTCCTACAAGAGAGAAAAGTGCCCAATTAGTACCCCTCTAATGGTAACGTGCCCTCCAGTGGGTACAATGTGATGCAGTGCTGTAAAAGGGATGTTCCTGAGAATGTGGGAGGTTGCCTATTAGATGCCCCTCCAGTGGAGAAAATGTGATGGTCCTATATGGATGCCTGCACAACAGAATAAACTTATAATTTCCTACAGGTGCCTTCCCAGTGAAAATACACCTGGAGTGCCACTACAGTTTGGAGCTGCCAAATACATTGCAAGAAGACTGTGATCTTTTGTGACTGTCAATTGAGAGAAGTATCCTGGTTTACTATAATACAGTTACTGATATCTAGAAACACAGCCAATAGAAGCCAATAGAATTCTGCTATGACCCCTTTATACTTTATACATCTTTATATAGACATTTGCTAATATAATCAAAGCCCACCCAATCCCCTAAAATATGACCTGGTTGCACTTTAGGCAAGGTAGTAAATCACTGTATGTATAGTGAAGCAGAACAAATTTGTGGAATAACGGTAAATTGCAAACAAACAAAATACAACATTATCTGTACTTTTGTTAATTATTAAATAAATCCAATTAAAGATCACTTTACAAACTAAACAAGATACTCCACATTACATGGTACTGTTGTCAAAAAACATTTAAATTATGCATACAATGTCTGAATTATATACATAAATAACCAAAACAATTTCTTTGGTGAATGAAACTGAAATGAAAGGACAAAAAATGTTTGTTAAGGTTTCCTGACTAGACAAGACTAACATTAATGTTAGACAGTAAGACTGTGTCCCAAACAGCACCCTCTGGAACATTACATACTGCACTACTGAGAGCACTTCTAACGCTGGTGTCCTTTAATTTATTCATTTATTATTTTATTATATTTTATTTTTTAGTGTAGTAGCAGTCTGTAGTTTAAATGTATGTAATGTAAATATGTTTCAGAGTGCTTTCTGACAAAACTTCATATAAACGTTAACTAACCCAAACCCTACTAGTCTGTTACCATAACAACACATTATCCAAAAGCCGGATTTATATATATATATATATATATATATATAGTCATCGTTGCTATTCATCAGGCGAGAGCTCGGGTCAGTGAAGCTGCTGACTGCAGGGTATTTCTGAACAGGCATCTCAACACAAACTGTAATAAAGTGAAAGACCCAGACCACCTAACAACAACAACAAACAGTGCGTGAATTGTGAAGGCTGCCAAAGCTCGCTTTTAAAATAAAGGTGTGCTCGTTATCTCCAGTTTCCTTAAGACTACAGTAAAGAGTCATGTGTAAATGGAGCGCGGGTATGAGGGCCTATAATTCAGTGAAGTTCGCTGAAACACGGTGCTGTAGCTTTATTTGGTTGTCCGGATCTCCGCCGGTTCGCGCCTAATTCCGGGGTTGTTGAAAAAGATACACCGCTCTCTAGATACCTGTGGAGTTTTACTCCCTCGCTGATATTTAAGGTCAGATTATTAACCTAAAGGCCCCTCACCTGTGGTTTTATTAATGATGCCATTCGCGTTTAGTCGACTACAAAAAACTGTCACGTAAACAGTCTGATTCCGACCCTGCTTGTAGAACTAACGCTGTTAGCGCTTCCAGTCCTGGAGTCGTGTGTATAAGACATCACTGACCTGTCTGCCTGGACCCCGCAGGTATTAGCTCTTGTGTAGATGCGCAACTGGTGTAGATTTTAAACGCGGATGCAGGCGAGATCGGAGGATGTGGGTACATCATTAAACACTCACAAATGAAATAGTGTTTACTAGTATGAATTCTCTGGCGACTCTTCTTAAATCGCCCAGACTGTCAAAAACTCAATCTGATTCCATTAAATTTTATCGGATTTGTGCTGCCAGTCTGAAAAAAGCTGATTGTGACCGGAGTGATTTTCTCCCGAATGCGCACTGCCGCTCTCTGTCGGTAGAGGGCGATGTGGCGCGGTGGTCTGAATCCTGAATTCTCACAGAGGAAGCGCTCAGCGCAGCAGCCATTGCTCGTGTGTGCAGTTTGAGGACGGAGTTTAGTCTCGAAGGTGACTGAAGAGTTTCTCCATTTACAGTGTTTATTTGTACACGAGTGGCATTTTGTTCATTTCTGTGTTCGCGTTGGAGGTCAGACCGCTCGTGCTCATGCTGAGACTTAGACGACAGGCACGAGTTAGCGGGTGTAAATGCAGCGCTTCTGTCAGTGTTAGCATTAGCATTAGCATTAGCGTTTCAGGTCGAGAAGAGAAATAGAGCGACAGAACTGCGTGGAAATAAACTCAGTATCTTCTATCTGTGCCTTTTTACACTAAACAAAGCGTTTCTCTTTCTCCTCTCAGTGGCAGGATGGCGCTCCACCGGCTCTTCCAGCTGTCGTCTTTGCTCGGCTCGGCGGTGAGGGTGACTTTCAGGAGGAACATCGGCATCTCGGCTGTCCTGTTCAACCGGGCCAAAGATCTCGACCCCGTCCAGAAACTCTTCGTGGACAAAATCCGCGAATACAGCGTCAAGAGCAAGTCAGTCTCAAATAGTCATGTATTACTGTTTAAGAAGCTCACTTAGACTTCGCTTCTGAGTCTAGACTGGGCCTGTTATTGAGGGTAAACCTGGAGAAAGACGTGTCTGAATTTAGCTTCTTATCCGAATTCCGCCGGGCCACCTTAAATGGAGCAGCAGTAACATTAACAGTCGTTGGAGTGGATTAAACTAATGAATGCGCTGCAGGGCGGCTAGATTAAGCAAGGCCTAGGTTGACCTCATGCAAGCCAGCTTCTTGACCGGATGTTAACCTATAAGTAATTTTCTGAATAGACATTGCGTTCACTGATGTACCATTTAAGGTGGAACGAGGAATTCGAGTAAGAAGCTAACTTCAGAAAGCAGGCAGTTGAGCTTTTGCGGCAATACGTGTAGACACATCTGAAGTCTTCTTATTCTCCAGCGTCTAGTTCGAGTTTTACTTTCCCACATTAGCTACATTGTGCAGTAGTTAATGTTGTGTCCATGCAGAATATTACTGCTGCACAATTTAATGCGCTAAAACGTTAAAATTCGATCAAGCAGCTGGCTAGCAGGAGGCCAACTTAAACCTCGCCAAATTTAGTCGCTCTGCAGTGCATCAATTAGTATTAATCTGCCTGATTCAGCTGCAGATGTTGTTCTTAATTAGTTATTTTGGCTATGATCTATATATCTGTAGGATTGAAGCAAGGACGATAAAAAGCTATAAAGTGCTCATGATGGGCCTGGGTTGTTTCGCAAACCGGTTAACCTCAGCCTAAAAAGTAATTATATTATGTAGTGCTGACAAATCTTGCTCTTATGTCATTGGTGTAATAAATTGTCACAGTATGTGTGTGTCATCTGCCTATATTGTTGCTTAATGGACACCTATTATGCTCATTTTCTTTTCCTGACCTTCATAGTTTTGTGTTTGGAGTCTACTAGAGTAGATTTACATGCTTTTATTTCCACAAAGCACAATATTGTCCTCTTACTGTACATCTGTATTCACCCTCTATCTAAAATGCTCTGTTAGAACTTCTGTATCTATAACCACGCCTCTCAAAGAGTCCATAGTGCTCTGATTGGTCAGTTTGCCCACTCCTTGTGAATAGTTAGCTGTAGAGATGGACTAATCAGCGTTTTTGAGGCCAATTCCGATCTGCGACCACCTTTTAGCACGATCAGCCAATAGTCGATACCGATTAAGGGTGGGGCTGTCACGGCAGGGCTACATGTAGTTATTAGCACAAGCAATTCATGAAACATAGTTTAAACTGGTTTATTACAATTTTTAACAAGCTCATGTGAAACAGCATAATAGTAACAAAACTCACAGTAAATAAACAAAGCAAATCAAATATCGCCAATACTGCAATCATTAAACTTAGATTTTTAATTAAAAATGGGGGGGAAAAAAGCAAATTATATAAATGCAGTCAAAACTGCAGTCATTAAACGCTGTGGCTTTTCTAACAATCGCATAAGTTCAGCCTCATCAGTTTTAGCCAGAGTTAGATCCAGAAAATCAGGTAGTTAGTAAATTTGATCCACCCAAACTGGACCAGGAAGTATCAGTGTCTTGCCGATAGGCAGGAAATAAGTGTTGCGTTACAAGGATTCAGCTCCAAAGAGGAAAGGACTGGATAAATAGAAGAAACTCAATTTTTATGATTCATTTTTTTTAACGGGTTGGTTTTGGCACAGACAACAAGAGGTGCCACTTTTAAACGATACTGCCTAAAACTTATTAGTTTTCTTTTGTTGTCTTTCTTTCTTATATCCCAAATCTCTGCCTCCATAGGAGTTCTGGTGGCATAGTGGATGCTGGACCCAGCTATCAGAAGAACATGACAGAAGAGATAACCAAACTGCAGAGGTTATATGGAGGTGGTGACCTGACAAAGTTCCCTGACTTCAAGTTCCCAGGTCAGTGTTCAGTATTCCCAGTCATATTCAGGTTAGTATAACTCAGTCTGACGGTGCCTTACGGCGCTCATCAGCACTGCAGAGTGTAGTGGTTCACTTCTTTGTCCATTCTGTTAAGTACCAGTTCCAGTTACCTTCATTTAACAGATCATGTTTGAACTTTTAAAGGCTGACTGTGACTAGTTCACTGAAACTCATGACATTAATGCACTACAGGGCAATGAGGCCTCTTTGATGTATGACTTCTGATTGTAAATTTTGTTCTTATCAATAGTCAAACATAGCTATTTTTAGATTGTTTGGTCGCTTGTTACTTACTGTGGCGTGTCACTGGGGCTTCTTATGCTGATCCTGATGATACTCGATTGTAAATGAATACAAAGGACCAAGTTCATTCCGTCATAAGATTAGTTGCATGTGTGATGCCTACTTGAAAGATCATCAATGGTATGTTTAAGTTGTTGCCAGTATAACTCATCGGTAGCTAGTTAACTAGCTAAGCAGTCACATGGAAATGTTTGAGCACTACCAGTTAATGAAGTCCCTGTTTATACTTGTTCAGTTCATGTGACTAGTATCAGGATTGTGTCCTGCTAAGATTTTAGCAACATTCAGTCACGCTAGGAAATCAAATTGCGTCTCCAGTTCAACAGACTGAAGTTAAATCCTGTGTGTGATGAATATGCAAATCTGCTCCTTACCTTTCAACCAATTGCTGTGAAGCATTTGGTTTTGGCTTGTCCTCAACCATGTGTGTCCTCCATGCTTATCTCCTACACGGACATAAGTCACGGGCCCAGTGATGTGGAGAAGTTTGTTATACTGCGAGATTGTTTGGAGGCAAATGTGTCTTGTAGCAACAGATGATGTTTGTAATGTGGCTCAAATGCCTCTGAGACTGCCTCCTGAAGGGGGTGGAGAATCAGATTTCTATGTGTTTTAAATGCGTCTTGCAAGTTTGTAACTACGTTGTGAAGTTCTCAAAATGATTTAACGCTGTTGTTTGTTTCATAAATAATTTTATTTGGACTCCTGATTTCATGTCTATCCTCTTTTTATTTCTCCTCAACAGAACCCAAACTGGGGGAAGTGGCTAAGTGAGAGACCCTCTGTCCAAAACTACATTTATGTCTGTCTCATTCTAAATGATGGAAGTAAATATTTAATAAATGACGTTTCACATTGTTGTTGGGTCCGTAATTGTGGTTGCTCAGGTCTGTGATTGAGCCACACACTTAAATCCACAAGATTATCAGCAGTTCTTAAGTAAAAAAAAAGGACTCTGAAAGCAAATTAAAAACATGTCTGAGAAAATATATTTACAGAAAAAAGTAATTTCTTGATAGTAAAGACATTTTTTCTTGTGGGGGTCTTGCTGAAGGCTGAAACAGCTAAAAACACGCATTTACTTCACACTTTATTGTAAAAAAACAAACAAAACAAAACACTGATAAAACATACAGTAAAACATTCATTCACTGTTTCACATCCACACTCTCCGTTTGGAAAAGTACTGTACAGCTAAAAAGAAAGGCACAAGTTTAAATATTGTCTTTTTACAAACATCCTCTGATAATAGATAATTTCACTCCGGGGTGGTTATACTACGAAGCTAGATTCTCAGGTTAGTGAGCTAAAGAGCCTCAGTCTAGTACTGAGTTGCTACATACTGTGCATGTGCTGCCAGTCAAGATTTTGAGAACTTGTTTCTGTTAGTGTTTTGACTTTTGTCTCATGAATAAAAATAGATTAAAATGCAAATGTATTAATGTGAGTAGTTTTTCACAAATCATAAGCAGATGTTTTATTAGGGTGTCTTCTTCCATATGAAAAGAAGGTTTTGTCTAAATGATGTAACAGTTTTTTATTATTATTGTTAAAAGCACATGTTTTGGTGCTGACAAATGAAACCCAATGAATTTTATGTATTATTTTTTTTCTTCTTTTGTCAACTGTGCCTAAAGTTTTTCAGCTTATTCAGAGAACAACACCGCGTCCTGGGCAGCTTTGCATTGAAAACATTTTTACAGTTTCTTTTTGGAAGGTGGTGTTCTCAAACCTTTTACAGGCAGCATACACAGCGTACTGATCCAGTTAACTTACTAACCAGTGAATGTAGTGTCCTAGTACCGCTCCCTGATAAGGCACAAGGGAATACAGGTAGTATGTGAAATGGCGTCTGGTTTACTAGGTTTACCAAAAGCGTTATAGTATTAAGACCATCCTAACTGTTAGCCAGAGGCTTCTAGCCAGTGTAGTTCACCACCAGCATGTTGTGGATGCAGATATGGTGGTCAGCAGCAAAACCAACATAATGTTGCTGTTAGGATAAACCACTGTATCTATGTTGGCTGTGTTTCATATTTATTACAAAATCTGAAAGCGCCAGGTATCTTTTATATTGTGCCAGGATTTTTAAAATGAGCAGACTAACAGAAATGGTCTTAAATGAAATAAATATGTTACCATTTACTTGCTTTTCTAAAATGAAATGTTTTGTTCTGACAGCAGTGATCTGTTGTTTTGGATACTGTTCAACCAGAATAACCATGCTGGGGTTCCTTGATTGGTTATCTGTTTTTTCCACAGTTCCTTCATTAGGATTTTATGTGAAATTATTAATTGTAGAGTCACATTACTTTACAGTGGTGGTCATAGGAACCAGTGTTTGCAAACTGTACAGCATAGCCATTTTATTTACTATTCAAAACAATGAGTGAACATGTATTGTTGATAATTGTGGGAAATCCAATAGAATTTCCAATGTGGGAAATTCACCACTATGCTCACATCTACCAGCCATTAATGTGTATTCATATCGGTTTTAGGACAAAGCTTGCCACAGAACTATTATAAAATAGCGTCTCAGGCACAGGCAGTGTATTTAAACTCATTACGTATAATAGAGACATATCTGCTCCCTATCACCACCACTGTGAACAAATGTCTCTTATCTTTACATTTTTATTTGAGTAAAAACTGTATTTTCCCTTGATGAACTTGATGCTATGATGGTTTTGGAAAGCTTACCCCAGTTTTAATGGTTTACTAACAGATATGAAATGCTACTATGAAAAGCTTGATTGGCCAAAAAAAGTTTGCTGTCTGAATTTTGCTCCAGTGCAAAACTATAGAAGCTCATTTCAGACTTCATAGCTGATTGACTACATCTGGGTTCAGGGACCAGCTGTGAAAGTTTCTAGTGATCCATCATCTTTGTGTGTATTTAACGTACCACCAGAGGGCGTGAGTGGATAATGGAAACTTGCAGTGCAAAGTCCATAGCCTTTGGACACCACAAGGGGGCAGTATTAAAACGCATTTCAACCACTGAGCTCCACAGCAATGCCACACAAGTAGTCTTTTTTTTCTGAAAGTCTGTGAAAGGGTCCTCACAGCAGCAGCGAGACGAGATGAAAGAGGCTGCATTCTGTCCCACTTTGCTCTCTGTCCACAGCAGCAGTGTGAGCTGGCGTCAGTTATGGCACAGGCCCTTTGGTTCCAGTGTTTCTGTTAATGCTGAACGTGTGTTTGTGTTTATTGAGGCTGATGGCTCCTCACAGCATGAAGGACTGAGTGTGCTTGAAGTCTTGAGTCTGAAAAAAACAACCAAGGTTTAATAGTTAACTTCCTGTCAATGCAGGCTACATGTAATAAATACATAGATTCATTCAGAATGGATGATGGATGGGTCTCAATGAGCTGTCAGAAATAGCCAGTGACATCACTGAGTCAAGGCATGTGAGTCATTTCTGTAGACAAGTAATATGGGTCAATTATATAACATCCTTTTTGCCATTTAAAGAAGGTTAAACATTTGTCATTACTTGTTTGTGCCAGATAGAAAGCTGCGTTAAAAGACCAGACAGGCCTCCAGTATGTGTGTATTTCATGTTACGTCACTAGAACACGTGGCATCGTGGGATATGATTTCATTATTTCATCCGTATGCAGTACATGGTTTGTAGGTTGGTCAAATTTAACCCAATCATTATACAGTATATTTGAGAAGACCAGAAATTAGCAGCTCATGCTCATATACATACTACAAAAATACTTCTGTTTACTACTGTTACTGTTACCACTAGTACTGTTACTACCACTGCTACTACTAATACTGTTATTACTGTTACTACTACAAATGCTATGATTACTGTTCCTACCTCCGCTATTACTGTTACTACTACTGTTACTGTTTACTGTACTATTACTACTAATGCAGCTGTTTGTTTATAACTACTAATGCTATCATTGTTACTACTACTATTGTTACTGTCACTACAACTGCTACTATTACTTTTACAGCTACTAATACCAAGAGTAACAACAGTAATGGCAATAATAACATAAAAAAACAAAAACTATTAATAAATTACTGATTTAATATAGCTATGCATGGAAAAATACGTACAACTGATAAATTACTAGTGGTGACAATTGTGACACACCTCATAATAAGATATAATACTTATAATACTTGAACCACTATATTATTTTACTGCAATACTTAAAGGTATATACATATATAAGATAATAAGGTAAGTATTGCAATATGACAGACCAATATACCTGGTAAATTAGTTTAACATAACTAAATAACATTACTTCAGTCTATGTGTTTCACTACTTGTACTCAAAATATAGAGTAATGTAAATTATTACTCATATTTTATTCAGCAGTACTTCAGCAAATAACTGGATGGTCTACAGTCAGGTCAGCTGAATTAGCAAAAACAGTTGGTCAGCTTATAGACATTAATAAATGTGTGAAGAACAAAATCAACTACTGGACATATTTATAATCCCCACTATTAAAACGTATTGTATTGTTTTGAGTTGTGCTATTGTGGCTAAAAAAAAAATACAATACTCACATCTTGTGGAGGAGGGCCATAGCCAGCATGGGGGCTGAGGAAACAAAACACATCCAGGTTTTATAACACAAAAACGAAGAACATAAACCTGCAAACAGTATGTATACAAATAAAAACACATATTTTCTTAAGAACAATTTCCTTTGCTGCTAAACATTTGTTGACCAACAGGCCTACACAAGTTAATTACTCTGTTGACACTCACTCACTCACACAAACACACACACACACACACTTTGATCTCTTCCCAGACGTTAACCCTGTGACCATATTAGGCTTGATGCCATTTGTCTCAATTTCCCAGCTGTCTTTCTCTTCACTAGCCTTCCTCACATTCTGTCTTTCACCACTGCTTATGCAGAACACATTAACATATGGCCGATCTTTAGAAATACAGACTCCTTTACTTAGCTGTACTGCGCTGACTGTGGTTCGAACACAACAGTTACAGTAAACTTCAACCCTTTGCAATTAAGTCTGCAGCAACAACACACATTTTTAACATCGCTTAGCATTTGTTTTCTTTAGAGCAAAAGAATTACTGAACAGCACATTTTGCTGGTCAGCAGCCAATCAGAATGTTGACGTGTTATGCGGTCATTGCATCATTTTGTTGTCAACATGACCAAATAAGGACATCTGAGTGTAAGCTGGTTTTCTCTATAGGAAAAATGCTTGATGAAAATATAAATTTTTCCCAAAAAGAGATAAAAGTGGCTTCAGTCCAGAGCTCGTGTGGACGCTGATGGCAAAATAAATTATGGTTGAATATCGTCGCTGCCCAATGAAAAACATGTATCTCTCTTTTTATCGACTTTGAGTTTTCTACATGATTTGAACAACATTTGACAGTGATCGTTTATATTGTGTGAACATTTAATGATGATTGGATCAATAGAAGTGCTCCAAAATAGCTTGGAAAAGATTCTGGTTCAATTGACTTACATTGAAAGTAAAGTATGTTTTTTGGTCTCTCCTTTAAAGTTGCAAATTCTGCAGAACTCTGCATATGCTGTTACACTGGACGTCTAAATAGGCTTGCGTTAGAAACGGCCAGCAGTCTGCGAGGGAAGCGATTCACTGTAATAAAAGTGCAGCCTTATCTTGATGTCACTGCCCCTTTTGTCATGCACTTCAGCTGCAATAACAGTCGTATATCTCCTTCTGTCACTCTCTCTAACTCACATGTCCTCTGTTCTGTTGAGGTTCTGGCTGCTGATGTGAGCTGTTCCATGACACTGTGGGATCCAGAACGACCTGCAATAGGGTGCCATGGGGGGGAGGTCAGGGGTCAAAAGTCACAATTGAGGCATGCTATTACAGCCAATGAGCGACTTTAAAGGACACTGCAGGGACGAGAAACCAGCATTTGCAAGAATGGTGGAGATTAACTTGGTTGCATGCAAATGTAGAATGATATTCACCAACTGCAAGTCATGGCACAGTCAGCCAATCACACTTCAACGCCAAAGCAGGGTTAGTCGAAAACATGGTGCTATTAAATCTATGGTTCAGCCAAAAATGTTGACTCTTCAAATGTAGTTGTAGAGTTTATTTCTTTAGACTTGCACAGAAATGAAGTCTAATGTAGCTAAGAAGTAATGGAACCTCTAGCCACCATGCTAGCAACGTGTAAACTGCATGCCTGAAGCATCACACATCTGTTTCAAACCACCTTCAGTTGTCAAGTAATCTCAGTTTTTTTGTTTATACTGTATATCATTTCTGGCATTTCCCTGTTTCAACACCAGTTTACCAGTGTTGCCATCTTAAGGGTCATTCTGTTACTTGTTAGATGTGTCCTCGAAGGAGAGGGGATCAAGTCTTAACTTAACCAATAAAACTTGTCAAGAAATCATTGTGAACAGCAAAGCTGTTTAATGCCATGGCAGTAAACTACTTTAAAATGCTTAACATTTCAAAACCATAGCCTTTTACATGTGACTGCTAATAGAACATCATTACGTTTCACTGCTGGTTGGTTAGTTAGTATGATAAAGGCTACATGGCTAACAAAATGAAAATGTACGACAACAGCTCTACACCTGGCTTCTAATTAGACAAAGCAATTACTCACACATTTTCTGAATATTATCTATGTAAGATGGCTGCGACTACTGTTATGGCTATGCAACATGCTTTCGTTCTTTTTAATAGATGACAGAATATCAAACGATATCGGAAATCACATAGTCTAGTCTAGTTTGCAGTAGTTAGGTTGCAATTTGTTCAGTGCTAACTGATGCGGTATAGCCATCCACTACTACATTAGTCTTGTTGATCTTGGTTGATCAACGTTTCAACATTTACTTGAAGGAAAAGAGAAAATTGGCCAAACCAATGACTTAGCAACTAGCACATTTTAGCCAGCAGCGAATTCCATGTCAAATGTGTCTGGAATAAGTCTTATTTCTGAGAAATGAGTACATCCTAATGGAAATGTGGGAATTCTATAGGGTTGATGGAATAGTCAGAAAGGACAGATGAGACCACTGCAATACAGATTACATCCAAATCTGTTTACATATATAAACTCCTGAATCAATTCTTCTTAGTGGTTAGATGTGGTTTGCAATCTTCTACTTGGTGTCTGGCCCTTAATACACAACAGAACCAACACACACACACCACACACACACAGGCAGACATACATACTGAGTGAGTCGAGTCCGTTTGTATTCTTACCTTCCTCTGTGTCCTGACATGGAGATATAGAGAGATTAAGACAGGACATAGAAATAAAAACAAAGGACAACTGGTCAAAACATTTTCATCTTGTACTGATAAGCACATCATGACCTACATACATGGGTGCTGGAAAACGTGTACAGTTGTAGTCAACTTACGGCTAAAGTAGCCTTGCCGGTGGGCATACCATGCCCCGAGAGTGCACACTGATATGACCAGGCACAGCACTACTATCCCTGCTATTATTGCTGGGACGTTTAGGTCATCTGGGAAGGAGACAGAGGGAGAGAGAGAAGGGGAAAGAAAGAGCACATTATATCCAACTCTTGGAAAAACAAGATAAAATATATAAAAAAAAACAAGATAAAATACAAGATAAGATTAGAGGTTCAAGAAAACACACCAATTAGTCTAATTAGAGTGATGGCGAAGGTAAATACCAGTGTGGACTGATTAATCCAGAGTTACTTACGTTACTGTCAGTGATGAATGTGATAGTGGATTTAATTCATTGAAATCTGTTCCCACAGTAACTGGGTCATGTGCATGTTTATGTATGTCATAGTAAAATGTATTATCCTATAAAATTCAAGCTATTTTTCTTTTGCTATATATAATAAGCATGCATTGTTGCAACATATTATTAGCACATGTGTGCATGACTAGAGGGTTGGCTCAAGCTCAAATGTTGTACTTGTTTTACAGTTTAATGCTTTAAAAAGCTAAGAATGAAATAATCTGTATATGTATATACAGCTCATTTTTAGCTAATCATGTGTTACAGCCAGACTATATAAAATTTGATTCCAAAATTGGCTATTTCTGTGATTTCTTCTACTTTTCTACATTAATAATGAAATTTCTGAGCGCCATTGTTGCATTTAATGTGGTACATAAAGAACATTAGCCAAAAATTCAATTTGTGAACCATGTTTTTGAACTAGGAAACACATGAATAGGAATATAAATCACACATTAATTAAGTTTTATCGCTGGTTAAACCAGTCAGTCATAACAGTGTACTGATCCCAAATGCCCTCTGACTGAGCTTGCATGTTTAGTTGAAAACTATTACAGTGTGTGCAGAAAGAAAAGAAGCCTCAGGCATCGATTACGCAGTTTCACTCTGGCCAACCTGGAAAGGCCCATGCAGTTATGCTGCTTTCAAGTGGCCTGAGTTGTATTGTAAAAACAATAAAAAAGAATTTCTCCTCAGAGAAAACTTCCACCCCACTTGCACTCAGAAGCAGAACAACAGCTCTGGTGGCAACTTAAATCGGTTTATCAGGGCCTTCAGCGAGATGTTTAGACAAGTGTTCACCTCAGCTTAACTCCATTAATGGCTGGCTTAATGTTTTCAGATGACTATTTGTTTTAAGAAATACCAAAACATACACGTATACATGCACTCACCAATGTTCATGTGATTTCCTACGCAGCTCTTTGGCTGTCCCACCCCGTTTCCAGCCTCGCAGTGGTACTGTCCTGCATCAGCTCTAGTGACTGTTTGAAATGTCTGTTCAAATCAAAGAAGTGGGGAATAAAACCAAAGAAATGATTTAAAAAGTTTCCCAGCCTATTTGGCCACTGTGTAAAAAAATCTATATGTGTCATGCACTCCGGAGGGTGTGTGTTTATGCGTGTGCTGGTGCGTGTTCACGCACGCGTGTGTTAGAAATGTCAGTGTCGGGTCAAGATGTCAGTGTTTATTTAGTGTGATTATTCCTGTCTGTCAATATCAATCCGTCATTCTGCCGCTCCGAGTCTGTTAGTATTTGGTCTGTCCAGCTCTGCCTTGCGACAAACGATCCAACTGGACTACAAATTCTGAGGAGGTGTCCATGGTGTGACTACCATGACCTATTTATATACTACAGGTCTATTGCTCAGTTAAGATATATTACTGGGTAACAGAACTGTTGTCTATTATAAAGCTAACATGTAAGCTGCATAGTTGGGGTGTGAAAATGCATCAAATCATTGTGAATCAAGCGTTGTGGTGAAAATACAGCTGTTCCAGTTTTGTCAGTTATAATCAATTATAATAATTCCATTCAATAAAGACCATGTTCATTTTTCAGTCTCAATAATAACTGAATGAGTTAAAAAGACTATATTTATTTGGTCTTGTGATTTTCTCAGTGAAAATAAGTTAACACATCATCTAAAAGGAACAAACTTGGCATTTACCTGGATTACCTGCATTTACCATGTTAGTGCACAATATATATATGGAAATATATATAATGTGCCATACCTTTTGCACAATTTTTGTTTAATAATTTGTCATATTCTGCAAATAAACAGTAGGTGTGCATTAAAAACAGTGTTCTCCAAGTGATTTCTAAGTTATAAGAAATCACTTAGGTTTGTTCATTTACACTCATTTATTTACCAAATGGCACCCAAAACATTTGAATGCAACAGTAAAAGTCTATATTTACTACTCCAAAAATAGTCCCCCAAATCAGAGCATAGTGACATTTGAGTACATTTGTACATTTTTACACTGTACAATTTTTTTTAATGTTTAGAATTCGTAGTTTTGCACCTTCATTTATAAGCAAATAATGGAGAAATGTGTTCTAGAGAAATGCACTTCTTAGACTTGGTGGTGGTGATAATAGCCAGATGAGTTTCAGGTTTTTAAAATCTCCCTTACAGAAAGTTATTATGAGAAAATGTCACAAATACGCTGCCTGAGATATTGTTTCTGATCAGTTTTACAATCAAGTTATAGAAAACTTTGTACACTATTCAACCGCAATCAATATTACACATAATAATCCATGTGTATAATGACTGGATCCTGGTTCTATCACCACCACTGTAAAAAAATCTGTGTGAGTCTGTAAGTTTCTTCAATCCACATCAAACCACACTGAATTAATTTGCACTAACAAGCATATATAAACTGTATGCACTCACCAGAACACCTGTTTGTTTGTTGACGGTGTAAGTAGCGTTAGCACGTGACATGGACAGAGGTTTATTGTCTTTGTACCAGGTGTAAACTGCAGGAGGAATGCTGTATTGGTCACTGCAGCGCAGCTCCACCAGAGAGCCGGTCAGCGCAGAGCTAGGAATCTCACAAAACGGGATGTGTGGAGGTACTGTGGCAGCACAGAGAGTGAAGATATAAGCTACAGAGATATATTATGGAACATAAAATTTTATACTATAATAGAAATTAGAGTAGTAAGATAAAATCTGGGCTACTGAAACATACAAAGCCTTACAGAAAAGTCATACATCTCACATGTGAAGTGTGTAAAAATTCCATGTACAAGTACAAGTACAGTTTTTCACACACGCATACACACTTAACATATAATGTCTGCAAAAACTGCATGTGTTTATTCTACATTTGGGGTGACAAAATGTTTTTCACAAAGCTCACTTTACAAAGCACAAAGAACAGCCTAGAGAGCGAGGATTAGCCCAACAGAACAGACGTGGATGAAGCCTCCTACCCAGTACTTTGAGAGTGACGTTAGTTTCTCCCAGCTTAACAGTGTCATCAGGGGCGCTGACCTCACAGCGATACTCTCCAGCATCCTTCAGAGTGACCTTGCGCAATGTCACCGTTGCCCCTTCAATCGTTGCACGTCTTGTGAAGGGTCCTGTGAAGGACGGGTCATGGTGAACACATGTCCGTATGCAGTATTGATGTTCAAGCATGTTGGTCACATTCACAAATTTTGAAATGTAACAGTAATTGCCGTCATAATTAGAAGCAGGTTAAAAATGCTGGTCACCTGTGAAGTTGCCCTTGAAGTAAACTAAGGACACTCCCTGATCTTTCTTCTTCCACTCGATGCGAGGATTTTGATCTTTCTCAGTTTTAAACACACAAGACAGGACAGCATCTAACACGGAGAACAAGAAAGCAGCATGAGAAAAAGAATATCACAGCTCTACAGTTATAACTGGATGTGTACAGGTGTGGTGCATAACCTGCATAATCTGTTTTCTCCTCAAACCTTACTCACCTGAATTCTCCTGCACGTCTACTCTGGGACTGTTGGTGCTGACCATCACAGAGGCAACAGGGAGACCTATTAGAGAGATCAACAGAGCATTGGTCACACCAATGACCTACAACATATTTTGGTTTAATTAATAAATTGAGCAAATGACTGTCCACATTGTCAAAACAAGTACACCTTTACAATGCTCCTATTAAAAAGCCTACACACATGTGTAAATATATATATTTTATTTTTATTTATTTGTTTTTTTTCATTTTTTCAATAGGGTACTTCCATGTAGGATCCCTATCATTTAGGGATGTGCAATCTGAAGAGCTAATCATGGATAACCTGATAACTGCAAGTAAGAGGAGATTAACAGATACTTTCAGCACATAACTCTGCTGGTGAAAACAAGTGGCACAAAAACTGAGTGGCAAGAAGAGTAAGATTTTTAAAATCATGTTATATTATTAATTTAAAGCTGTGGGAAAGGCAGCTTTTTAGCTGGGTAAGTAACAGAAGTTACATTTGCACTTGAGCCACTACATAAAACACACTTTCATATGCACACAGAAACATGTCGGTTGCATGTTTAGAAGATTTTGTCCAAAAAGGTTGTGATGGGTACTGTGCTCAGGTGTTGACCCTAACCATCATGAACTCTTGAAGTACATACTTATTTGAAACCAATTCACGGTGGAATTAAGGACAGAAAAAGTAAAAACACAGTCTATTTTACATCTCAGTTGATTTCAAAGGGGAAAATGGCTGCTTTGTATCTAGAACGGAAGGGCCAGGTCATTGCCAAGGGACTACTTCTTCAGGCAGTGTTGTGGCTGAGAAAGTGAAGCAACCAAAAACATATGTACAATCTGTGTATAAATAGTAGCTATTGAAACGTGACCTCTATACTGAACAAACAGTGGTGGCTTTCCTGAAGAGCAGGAGCACGACTCACACTGAAGTCCAACTTCCTGCCAGGAACAGGAAACAGGTGCAGCCCTTCCTCTCTGTTGGTTGGTTTATGCATCACAACCATTGTTTGCCATCCTGTTTCTGTCCAGAGTTGATCCATCATCTCAGCCCACATCATCACATCATCAAACCACATCATTTGTTGTGCATCAAACCTAAAATAGCTTAAAAATCAATGCGTCTTGAAAGCTATCTCCAGCGCTTATCTAACGCTTGTTTTTCTGTACAGCTTCTAGTTAAACAAAGATCATATCTGAATTCAAAGAACATTAAAAACAGCTAATAGTCTTTGCATATCATGTTTAAGAATATATACTCTATAGCGCGCCTTAGCTCTTAAACATGCTAGCTAAAAATAACAGTATTACTGAACAGCTCACTGTGTGTACAGCAGGACCTGATCAACTTTTCATGGATTAACAAGAGTAAAAAAGAGGTCCCCAGAGCTGCTCTAGAACAGGGGAGTCTGGAGATTGTAGCAAAGAAAACGGGCATTTCCAAAAGCATGTGTAGCAGGACTCTCCAGTTAACGCTGCATTGTGAAATACTACACTTGGCCATGCTAAGCTCTAGAAAGTAACCCTTTGTTTGCAAACACTGAAAATCCAATAAAACCAGAGATTAAAGATTTAAAACACAATTCTTCAGATCAGTGACTGATGGCTCTTGCATTTATAGCTCAGTCTATTTTAGAAGTTTCCTGTGAGGAAAGGTTTGGTGTTTTCTATCTGTTTCTGGGAAGCACTCTATAAACCCTTCTGCTCCCTGGTCACACTTCCCACATCCATCAACAAGCATGTCCCATGATTTCAGGTAGCAAGCTTCCTGCTTCTGCTTCAATGGAACTTCCTTCATGTTTCTATTTAAGAACGCGTGAAGTGATGTCAAATAGGTTTACAGTCATTCGATGACATTTTCACCAGAGAAATGTAGAGAGATTAGATGCACTGAACAATTGAAGTCTGCAGGAATTCAATAGAAAACATTTGTAGGCTTGCTCACGGTTTCTGCTGAAGTAAAGAGTATTAATAGGATGATTGTTGCTACATTGTTGCTGTACCAGCATCGCTTCTGGGAAGGCTTTACACTAGATGTTGGAACATTGCTGTGAGGATTTGATTGCATTTAGCCACTTGAACATTAGTAAGGTCAGGGTTTGGTGTTGGGTGATTAGTTCTCAAACATCATCTCAAATATAAATATCTCAAATGTACTGGCTGGAGCTCCGTCACTCCAGAGAACACAGATCCACTACTGGGAGGTTTTATACTCCTCAGCATGCATGAGCTTGTTCACGGTGACCTCAGTGCTGGTCTGGATACTTTTGGGCATATAGTACATATAGTTTCTGGTCATTGTATATTCTTACATATTTATTACGCTTTGAATTTTGCCCCATAAAATACTGCAATAACATGCCATGTTTGGGAATTTCCATGTGGCTTAAAAAAAGGAAATGACCTACAAGACATGATTGTGATTGCTTTCACTCCTAGACATAGCTTTGTCTTTGACCATTCTCCCACTTCCTTTGTTTTGATTTTTAAATCTGTTCAGCAGAGAACATAAAGTAACTACAGTATGCTATCAGGAGCCGGGCACTTGGGGGCTGGTAATGTAAGGAAATACTTGTTGGCTCAGCTGAAACAGAAAACATTTAAGAATGCCTTGGTGCCAAGTGTGCTGTCCTTTCTTCTGAGGTTGCGTTGCATAAAGCACCTCATAAAACATGGTACTAAATAATTATCATACTTATGAATTATCCAGGATCACATAAAAACTTTAACAATAATAATTTACAATTATTAAGCGGTCATAAGATGATATGGTTAATTTCAATAAATAGAATAAACACAATGCCAAAGAGAAAAGAAATCAGCAATGATTTAAGAGAAGGAACTATTACTGCCCATTCATCTGATAAGGGCTTATAAGGGCATTTCCAAACAATTTTAAGTCCATCATTATTCACAAGTGGAAAACATTCAAGACAGTTGCCAATCTTTCCAAGAGCGGACATCCCAGCGAATTCACCCGAGGTCAGAATGTGCAATGCTCAGAGGAACTGCTAAAAAACCCAAGAGCTACATCTCAAACTCTACAGGCTTAAGATAAATGTTCAAGTTCTTGGAAATACAACAAAAAAAGACTGAATATGTATTGTTTGTTTGAAACAATTGCGAGGGGAAAGAACATGGCAGCATGGCTTTTTTTTTTGCATCTAAACAAACCACAAGACTTTTGAATCAATGACAGTCAAGGCCAAGATGTTTGACCATCATTTGTAGAGTCATGTCAAGTTATCGGTGCTAAAGGTGCTTCTACAAGCTACTGATTGATGGGGTGTACTTAGTTTTTCACACATGGCTTTTCCATTTTGGCTTCATTTGTGATAAATAAATAATGACAAATCTCTTGTGTGTTGTTGTTCATCTGGTTTTATTTACCTGCTGAGAACCAGATGATGTTTTATTATGTCCTGATATGTTAAACCATTAAACTCAAAGAGGGTGTTCTTTGTTTACCATGTGACTTTAGATTTACATGCTTCCCAAAACACAACATTTTTCTCACACTGTGCATCTGAATTCACCCTTTAAGCCACACCTCTCTGTAAGTCCAGTGTGCTCTAATTGGTGAGTTTACCCACTCTGTTCACGCAGTGGCTATTTGCATCAGTTCTGCCACATCAGTTTAAGTCGATCCTGAAAGCCTGGTAGCTACCCTGAAGCAGGACGTTTTGAGTGGTCAGTTTTATACTGTTTATTTATATAGCACTTTTTACAACAGGGGTTCTCACAAAGCAGCTTTACTGTAAATTTCTCTAAAGCGGCTTTATTACAATGTTACTGTAACGAATACTGTAAAGGACTGACCACCAGGGCCAGGAACCAGCCAGCTCTCCTCTCCATTAGTGCCATTTGCTCCATCCTTGAATGCATCACTGTATCATCTATCTGATGTAGCACCTGTGCAGTTTCTAAAGCTCTTACCTTCAGACTCAGCTTTACTTTATTAAACTGTAAACACTGTTTGACCAGAGGAGGATGGGTCTCCTTTGTGAGTGTGGTTCCTTGACTTGACTTGACTTTATTACAATGTCTGTTGTTAAAATCCCCACACCAATAGAACAGAACTGTAAATGGAAAGTTGTTTTTATGCATAAATATTCAGCATTTACATAAGAAAGAAACAAAAACAGTGCAATTCAATATACTAAAGTATATTTACACATTTACTGTTTATAAATAATAACAAATACAATTGTATTTATGCCCACAAATACATATGTATCCACACTGCAACTTGTCAAGCCAGACCTAAATTGCTACCATAAGGGGAGTTCACCTGTACAGCCTTTATCAAAACCTTGCTTCATACAACTGATAATACAAGACGGTTAGGACCTTCTCGAGCTGCTGCAGCGTTATCACCTGCACTATGGGTGTTATGCCATTATGCTACGACCTGCTTACTACTCCTAAAGCAAGACATTTAGTGTTACAAGAAAAAAGGCCAAAACCAATATCAGGACAGAAGAAAAACACAACTGTGTAACTAGCCTGGCCTTGCAGCATTTCACTTTCTTTCTAAAACCTTTGTGATATCCTGACTGCAGGAAAATAGAGGGAACTGGTGAGGAGGGAGAAGAGAAATGAAGAGCGATAGGGAGAGATAGAGAGTGTGTGCCATTGTGCAAGAGGCCACTTTGATGGACGCCGTCCGAAGGAGTAGCGGCAGTCAGATAAGAAAGTGGCGAGGACAAGTCTGACATGCTGCCCACACTTCCTCCCCGCATCCCCACTGAAACTGCCACAGTCTGCACACCAACACACACACACACATACACACACCTGTCACACCAAGACACTCAAAAACCTGAGTCAGCATGGAAACATGCTCGCTCACTGATTCAGAGCAAGACAGCGACTCACACGTTACTTACAGTGATGGGTAAGGACACTGAGTTAAAGCTTCTAAAGCACTCTTCTATACGCATGGCTGGACCCACCATGAACACAGACGACCTATGAATGCATGAGCCAGTATATTCTACCATCTTTTATTATATATATATATATATATATATATATATATATATATATATATATATATATATATATATATATATATATATATATATTCAGGGAGAGAGAGAGCTTCCAGACGGGTGTACTGCACGATTCAATTAAGCAATAATTACTGTTCTATCATGCTCGGTGGCCAGTGGCATGTACAAAATGCTGAACAGCCTCAGTTGACCTCAATTTGAGATCAAGATGGTAAGAGGAAATGATCTAAGTGACTTTGATAGAAGCTTTATTACTGGTGCATGGATAGAAGGAGCTTCAGTTACAAAGACTGCTTGACTGGCTTGCATTTGAGTTAACCTGTGCATGTATGTGAACAGATACAAGTACATATACAAGTGTGAGCAACAGTTTAGGTACCCCTGGTCAAACTTACCATATTTGTTCATTTTCTGAGTGAAACTAAGGACATTCTCTACAGAGAACACAATTTGTTCCTCTTTTGCACTTTTATTTAAACTACTCATAAAAATCTAATCTCTATTTTAAGTACAACGACTAAAAGAAAGCATGAAAAAGATCTGTGTGTGCTACACTTGTACCTTCATTTAGTACTTTGTGCAGTCTCCCTACAGCTCTTCTCCTAACAGAGTCACTCCTATAATGCTTGATGCAACTGGAGAACACATGGCAACACATTTCTCCATCCTGAAGCTCTCCAGACTCTTTAGATTCCAGGATCCACACTTGTGGACTCTTCTCTTCTGCTTAGCCCACTGGTTTGTTGTTTATGTAGATGGGATGGCCATGACAATAACTTAGGTGTGTCTACACCACATCCTTCTTTGGTATTTGTTGCCAAAAAGCTCTATATTGGTATCTCCTGACCACAGAACACAGTCCCACAGTTCCAGTAACGTCCAGAAATCGTAGGTACTTAGGACTGTTGGCCGTTGACAGCCGAGGTCACCTTCTGCCAACCCTTCTAAACAACATGTGGTTATGTTTCTGGCGTCTGACCACAACACTAATGTCTGCAATTCCCCAGCTGTGATCCGTGGAGATTCTTTGGCCACTAAACCCATCCTCCTCCTCACTCTGCACGGGGTCAATATAGACATATGTCCACTTCTTGATGGAATCTTAGCATCTCTAGTTATTTTAAGCTTACTTATTGCCCTGATAGTGGAAATGGGCTTTTCTGCTTTACTATTTTCTTGTATCTAAACATTTTATATACTTTAAAAAGTATCAAAGAAAAAGCAATATGTCATACAGCATAATTGATAATATTTGATTTGGGCCAAATACAAACTACAAATTTTAACTCTACAAGTTCATGCTGAACATGTCCCCCAGGAGAATGTTTAGCCCTTCTATCCAAACCTCTAGTGATGCCTCATGTATGTATATAATGAATGTATGTGAGTTTTTTAGTAAAATGCATGGAATAATAAGCAGTAGTAGAAAAGCCTGAAGGATAAATGAGGGACAACAGAATTCTGTAGATTGTTGACCATATACACTACATTCTTATTCATATATTAGTCTGTACTGATATTCAAATATAAATCAAGTTTATTCATGTTGAACTGGTTCCTAATGATGGTATGTCATGGTTTTATACACAAGTAACATATTTCTGGTACACATGCACGCTGCTGTGTTTGTTGACATTTAACTACTTATAGCACATTCACCAAATGCACTGTTGTGTTAGATGTTTATCAGTTTTATCTCTTCAGTAAACTTTCACGGCATGTCAAAAATGTTCACATGTTAATCGCTTGGCAGGGCGAAAGAAAACCTGGTGGAATCGCAATGTTGACAAGTGTGGTGTGTGTGCGTGAGAGACGGGGGGAGAGAGAAAGAGAGAGGGCGAGAAGTAGAGAGAGAGAGAGAGAAAACAAAGCTTCTCTGTGCGAGTGTAATTCTGCACTGGTCAGAGGGAACAGCTGGCTCAGCCGGGTGGCACAGAGAGCCCCACCTTCAACCTCTCTCTCTCTCACACACACACACACGCGAATCCAGTAGTAGACCACCACCCCCTCTAACCCCCACCCCAACCACCCACCACCACCGTCTTACAAACACTAAGACCCATCAAAAACAGAGGCATCAACACCACACACTTTAGAACATGTTTGGACAAACAGACATCAGTAAACACAAACACTCTGATATAGACAAACATCCATCATCAGACTGTCCACATTCACTGGACATGGAACTGAAACAGCCATAATGAAGCATCATCAGTTCACACAGCCTGTTGAGCTACATTCTGAAACTCTGCGTCTCTTATAGTATAAATAAGCTTCTACAGAAACACACATGCATACAAACACGGCGCTACCACTGCATCCTGACCAGCATCTGTACTGAGTTCAATAACGTATAGCTCCATGAAGTAATTCAGAAATGAAGTACAAATAAAGTAAAATACATTAAAAAAAATAAATAAAATCAACACAACACAAAATAAATTATAACGAACCTATAAATATACATAACCTGTAAAAATGTATTATTTAATATCTGTTTTGAATATACATGAATAAGTAAACGTACATCTTAAAGAATAATAAGCAAAAATTCTAATAAATAAAGTCACAAAGTCCAACTCATAATGCTGGCTTTGCTCCCAGCCTGTCACATCCTGTCCAGACTGAGTGCTACTGTCCAACAAAGCAGTTCATTTTTCCTCACTTTCGTTTTTCTCTTCACTGATCCTTCCTTTTTCATTTCCATCCATAAACACTACTTGCTGTCACTTTGGTGTTGTTGGGGTCGTGTGTGTCAAACCATAAAGTCCTGCTTTTTGTGTCATTCTGGGCTCCAGGCTTGTGCCTCCATTCATCTCTCTCCATCTCTCTCCATCTCTCTCTATCTCTCTCTATCTCTCTCTCTCTCTCTTTTAGTTGTCCCAGATGAACAATGCAGAGTTAATCTAAATCCCAAGATCCCTCATCTGTCATGTGTGCGGTCAATTCTTTGGCCATAAAACGATTTGATCCAGATTAATGGAGACTAAACTTTTGCATTTGAAATGAAATGGAAAGAATTTAAATGCATATTAAAAAACTTTTAACGTGCCTTTATTTATTTATTTATTTATTTATTGGAGAAGCTCAAGTGCTCAACTAAAATATCTGATTTTACCTAAAAATCCTCACACACACTTTTCCTCCAACTCTCTCTCTCTCTCTTTCTCTCTCTCTCACACACACACACACACAACAATGAACCACTTACTAAGAGTAGCCTAATCCGGTTCTCAGAGTACATAATCGGACTGTAAGGCTGTAAGAAGATGAGCGCTTCTCAGTACTCACTGTGCAGCAGCAGCAGAGCGGAGATCACAGCGAGCATTTTCACCACCGCCGACTCTTCCAGCGCGGAGGAAAACGTGTCCGGAGAACAGTCACTGTCCGCTGTGTGTGTGAATATTATACGACTGTGTGTATGTGTGAGTGTGTGTGTGTGGTGGTCTCTTAATGAGAGGTGCAGACTTGAGTTCTCTTGCGTCATGAACCCAAACAGCGCCTCTTACTGAACGCCTCATCTCCTCGCGCTGCTGTGTTTTTCCCGCCTGCATTCTGACAGGCTCCGCCCACCGAGCATCGATTGGCTAACAGCCTTGCCCCGTACAGTTCAGTACTGACAGCTCATTAACTCACTGAATACTCACTGACATCTCTGTCAACTCAAGAACTCAAGTGCACTAGCTCACTAAATAACTCACTAACTCTACCAGCTCAGCATGCTCACTACAATCTACTCACTAGTTAGTCTAGGATGCTCACTAAATAACTCACTAACTCTACCAGCTCAGTATGCTCACTACAGTCTACTCACTATTTAGTCTAGGATGCTCACTAAATAACTCACTAACTCTACCAGCTCAGTATGCTCACTGCAATCTACTCACTAGTTAGTCTAGGATGCTCACTAAATAACTCACTAACTCTACCAGCTCAGTATGCTCACTACAGTCTACTCACTATTTAGTCTAGGATGCTCACTAAATAACTCACTAACTCTACCAGCTCAGCATGCTCACTACAATCTACTCACTAGTTAGTCTAGGATGCTCACTAAATAACTCACTAACTCTACCAGCTCAGTATGCTCACTACAGTCTACTCACTATTTAGTCTAGGATGCTCACTAAATAACTCACTAACTCTACCAGCTCAGTATGCTCACTGCAATCTACTCACTAGTTAGTCTAGGATGCTCACTAAATAACTCACTAACTCTACCAGCTCAGTATGCTCACTACAGTCTACTCACTATTTAGTCTAGGATGCTCACTAAATAACTCACTAACTCTACCAGCTCAGCATGCTCACTACAATCTACTCACTAATTAGTCTAGGATGCTCACTAAATAACTCACTAACTCTACCAGCTCAGCATGCTCACTACAATCTACTCACTAGTTAGTCTAGGATGCTCACTAAATAACTCACTAACTCTACCAGCTTGGGATGCTCACTGCAATCTACTCACTGGTTAGTCTAGGATGCTCACTAAATAACTCACTAACTCTACCAGCTCAGCATGCTCTCTACAATCTACTCACTAGTTAGTCTAGGATGCTCACTAAATAACTCACTAACTCTACCAGCTCAGCATGCTCACTACAATCTACTCACTAGTTAGTCTAGGATGCTCACTAAATAATTCACTAACTCTACCAGCTCAGCATGCTCACTAAAATCTACTCACTAGTTAGTCTAGGATGCTCACTAAAATCTACTCACTAGTTAGTCTAGGATGCTCACTAAATAACTCACTAACTCTACCAGCTCAGTATGCTCACTACAGTTTACTCACTAATTAGTCTAGGATGCTCACTAAATAACTCACTAACTCTACCAGCTCAGTATGCTCACTGCAATTTACTCACTGGTTAGTCTAGGATGCTCACTAAATAACTCACTAACTCTACCAGCTCAGTATGCTCACTGCAATCTACTCACTAGTTAGTCTAGGATGCTCACTAAATAACTCACTAACTCTACCAGCTCAGCATGCTCACTGCAATCTACTCACTAGTTAGTCTAGGATGCTCACTAAATAACTCACTAACTCTACCAGCTCAGCATGCTCACTACAATCTACTCACTAGTTAGTCTAGGATGCTCACTAAATAACTCACTAACTCTACCAGCTTGGGATGCTCACTGCAATCTACTCACTAGTTAGTCTAGGATGCTCACTAAATAACTCACTAACTCTACCAGCTCAGCATGCTCACTACAATCTACTCACTAGTTAGTCTAGGATGCTCACTAAATAACTCACTAACTCTACCAGCTCAGCATGCTCACTACAATCTACTCACTAGTTAGTCTAGGATGCTCACTAAATAACTCACTAACTCTACCAGCTCAGCATGCTCACTACAATCTACTCACTAGTTAGTCTAGGATGCTCACTAAATAACTCACTAACTCTACCAGCTCAGCATGCTCACTACAATCTACTCACTAGTTAGTCTAGGATGCTCACTAAATAACTCACTAACTCTACCAGCTCAGCATGCTCACTACAATCTACTCACTAGTTAGTCTAGGATGCTCACTAAATAATTCACTAACTCTACCAGCTCAGCATGCTCACTAAAATCTACTCACTAGTTAGTCTAGGATGCTCACTAAAATCTACTCACTAGTTAGTCTAGGATGCTCACTAAATAACTAACTAACTCTACCAGCTCAGTATGCTCACTACAGTTTACTCACTAATTAGTCTAGGATGCTCACTAAATAACTCACTAACTCTACCAGCTCAGTATGCTCACTGCAATTTACTCACTAGTTAGTCTAGGATGCTCACTAAATAACTCACTAACTCTACCAGCTCAGCATGCTCACTACAATCTACTCACTAGTTAGTCTAGGGTGCTCACTAAATAACTCACTAACTCTACCAGCTCAGCATGCTCACTACAATTTACTCACTAATTAGTCTAGGATGCTCACTAAATAACTCACTAACTCTACCAGCTCAGTATGCTCACTACAATCTACTCACTAGTTAGTCTAGGATGCTCACTAAATAACTCACTAACTCTACCAGCTCAGCATGCTCACTACAATGTACTCACTAGTTAGTCTAGGATGCTCACTAAATAACTCACTAACTCTACCAGCTCAGTACGCTCACTACAGTTTACTAACTAATTAGTCTAGGATGCTCACTAAATAACTCATTAACTCTACCAGCTCAGCATGCTCACTACAGTCTACTCACTAGTTAGTCTAGGATGCTCACTAAATAACTCACTAACTCTATCAGCTCAGTATGCTCACTACAATCTACTCACTAGTTAGTCTAGGATGCTCACTAAATAACTCACTAACTCTACCAGCTCAGGTTGCTTAATTAAATCCACCCAAGCCTAACCCCAAGTTCACTAAATCTGTTACTCTAGGATGCTCACTAACCAACTAACCCTAACACCCTCACTCTACCAGCCTGGGATATTACTCACTAACTTATTAGCTCTTCTAGACTAGAATAGTCTCTAACTAACTCACTAACTATGCCAACATAGGAGACGAACTTAAGTTTACTAAACCACTAGCTCTGCCCTAGGATGCTCACTAAGAAAATCACTAGCTCTGCCCTAGGATGCTCACAAAAAGACTCAGTAACTCTACCCTAGGATGCTCACTAAGAAAATCACTAGCTCTGCCCTAGGATGCTCACTAAGAAAATCACTAGCTCTGCCCTAGGATGCTCACAAAAAGACTCAGTAACTCTACCCTAGGGTGCTTACTAAGAAAGTCACTAGCTCTGCTAGCCTGGGATGTTCACTAACACCTGAGTCTAGTAACTCACTAATCCTGCTAGTCTAGAATACTCACTAACTCACTAATCCTGCTAGTCTAGAATACTCACTAACTAACTCACTAACCCTGCTAGTCTAGGATATTCACTAACTAACTCACAAACCCTGCTTGTCTAGGACACTTCACTAACTAATTCCCTAACTCTGCTAGTCTAGGATATTCACTAACTAACTCACAAACCCTGCTTGTCTAGGACACTCACTAACTAACTCACAAATACTGCTTGTCTAGGACACTCACTAACTAATTCACTAACTCTGCTTGTCTAGGACACTTGATAACTAATTCACTAACCCTGCTAGTCTAGGATACTCACTATCTAACTCACTAAACATGCTAGTCTAGGATACTCACTAACTAACTCACTAAACATGCTAGTCTAGGATACTCACTAAGTCACTAAGCATGCTAGTCCAGGATACTCACCAACTAACTTACTAACCCTTACTAACTCACTATGTCTGCCCTAGGATACTTATTAACTCACTATCTATTAGCCTAGTAGGCTAACGAACAGTCTACTAACTCACTAGGTAACTAACTTTGCCCTAGAATACCTAACTAGCTAACTTAGTCACTAGCACTGCCCTTCGATCGTCACTAACCAGCTCTCTAACTCTACCCTACAAAGGTTTGCCACCCTAGGAAGCTAATTAACATATAGAGTCTACTAACCTAATATCTGTTTTAGGACACTCACTAACCAACTAACTAGCTCAGTTTGTCTAACATGCTAAACATCATTTACACATTTTTTTTGATTGAAAAGTGCATCAGTCTAGTTGCTGTTATATTAGTCAAAGCAGCTTTACTGGGAAAAATGTTATGGCGTTTTCGAAAATTCGAAAAGCCATTTTGTTAAAACTACAGTAATTCGACTACGAGCTGTTTTGTTATAACGTTTGACTCTGAATTTTATTGGATGATCTGAATTACGCGGTCATTCAAGGCTGAAATAAAGGCGCTGGCAACGCACCACTTTCCTCAAATAACTAATAAATGCTGCTAGGCGGTCAGCCAATCGGGACGCAGGAGGCGTGGCTTGTCGGAAAATCGGTGGGAAATAAAATAAACCCGGCGTTGAGTTGCACTGCGCGCGTCGTGTGTGTTGTGGGTGTGTGACAGGGTGAAGGGCAGGGAGAGGGCTCCTTCAGCTCCCCGACTGATTATAGCGCCCCTGAAAGTATAATCAGACATATGAACGTGTAAAAACGATCTTGAAGAAGTAAAGACTCCAAGACAGACGACTGACGTGCGTAAACATATACATTTTTAATAGGAACCGGAGCAACTGTGGAGCGGATCAAACGACATGAGACTCCCGGGAAAACCTGAGTGCAGCTGTGTTGAAAACGACTGGAAATCGACGCTATTCCCGGGATAACCCACCTGTGACACTTGCGTTGTTAGATCTACTCATGACATCTGATCTATGCATGCAAGATCAAAAGCTCCACTAGTGCAGAACAGCCCACATTAAGTCTCGTTGGGACCATATCTGACAGTCAGATTTGTAGGAGACACTCAAATGAAATGTCTATAGGTCCAAATGTATTTGGACACCACTTTTAATGAAGATTTAAGAAACTCAGCCAAGTGTTAACCTAATGCTGACACAGATTAAAATCATCGCCATGCTCAATGCCAAGCATCTGGAGTGGTGTAAAGCTTCAGACCAGTGCGGTGAGTTGAAGTGAAATTCATGATTAAGAACTAAGCTGTGTGTCTCTGTCTCATCTCATTAATGCTCTTGTGGCTGAATGCAGTCAGAAATCACAGCCAAGTTCACATATCTGGTGTAAAAACCCTCCCAGAAGAGTAGAGACTGTTACTGCAGCAAAGGGGGGCAAACTTTCTATTAATAGACTTGATTGCAGAAGAAACTCTGAAGAGCAGATGTCTACAAGCTGTAGCGTCATTTGCAACAAGTTTGAACGTCCTTTGTTAAAGATGAAAATGAAAATAACACATCCTCGTCAGGAAACACATTTAAATACGACCTAGTTTTTGCACCAATACTATGTAGCCAAGTTGAACAAAATAAAAAATAAAAACATACAGTTTTAAGTGTGCTATAAATTTAGCACAAGCCACATTTTCTCTTTTACATTCAGTAAACAAACAGTAATTGTCTATTAAAATGTGTAGCTCCCTATAAAGGACTTATTTTCACTATAAAACATGCCATATGTCCAAGGGTGCCCAAACTTTTGCACACAACTGTATATGTCTAATCAGGCCTGATCCCTTCACACCATCTCAACTGAAGCTAAACTCCAAAATACATACATGTTCAGTGGAAGACATGCAAGTGAAGCCTGTAAAGGAAGCAGTGGAGAAATGCTCCAGATCAGTGGGTGCCCTGCATAGCTGCTACAGATGGATAGCAGAAAACTGCTAGACCTACTGAGATCAGACTTGGCAGAGGGGTTGATAAACACTGGTGGTCCATGATGGCACTGTCTCAAACATCTCCACTGGCCCGATAAGAAGCAGCAGCAGGCACTCCATTTGTCCTGAGGAGCGAAAGGGTGGGGTCTCTTTACACACAGACAGCAGCTGGGCTTTAAAGCCCAATCTCAAGAGCAGGCCTGTGTTAGCGAAGGTCATCAGAATGAGACTTAGTGATGGGAGGTGATCTTTTTCGTAAATCTTTTTTCAAATGTATTCTCATTTACATATTTTGGACATGCAATGAAAATGTTAATGTACCAGCACTGTGCGTTAGCATATTTTTGCTTTTAGGGTTCCCGAAAATAAACAAGGATGATATTCTACTAAACTGGTTCAACGTCAAAAACCATTTCAGACTATAAACTGACTTGGACTTAGTTAGACTGAATTAGTTTTTGCAGTTTTTCTCTTCTCTTTAGTGTTTTGCAGCTTCTTGTGCATGTAAACCGTCTGCAGAGTTATAGAGGCCGAAGTACATGCCTGAGGGAGAAACCCTCTCCCACAGAAACCAACTGTGGGGGTGAGACTTGTGGCAGGATGGCACTTTCACTTTCAACCGCTCTTGTGGTTGATCATTCAGAACAGAGTGGATGAGCTGACCAATCCGAGCACAGTGGGCTCATCAAGACCCAGAAGCTCTAACAGTGTGTTTCAGACAGAAGATGCATATTCAGATGTATATTATAAGGAAAAATATGTTTTGGGAAATCTGAAGCATGTAAATCTCTTCTAGTACGTCCAGAACAAAATCATAATAGGTCCCCTTTAAAAGAAATGATTGAACACTCCACTTCAATATTTCAGGAGTGAGAGTTTATCGAATTTTAAGCAGAACTCAAAGCGCTAGAAGTACATGACTAGCAAACACAGCCATAAACAATTTAAAACACACACAAAATAATCATAATACTTTTCAATAACACACAAAACGTTTCCTTAATTGCAGAAAGGTTTCAGTGATTCACACTGATTTTCAGACTTCAAACAGATGGGATCTAACTTCTCACCATAATGAGGGCAGTTAGGAGCATGTGGCCATGAGGGACAGGGATGCACTCCTACTTCCTGCTCTATTACGCAGGGGTGCGACTAAACTAATGCTCTTCCTATAAACCTAAACTCTTTAGCTGTGTCGGAAATGATCTCTAAACCACCGTGACCTACGCCTGGATCACTATATAGAGCACTATTGTAGGAAACAAAATTGGTGATGGTAGTCGTTTGGGTGCATATACACTGTACACGTAGACGCTGTTGCAGCTGGACTTGGTAATCCTCCTCAGAGAAGCTGTTCATGAATCTTCAAACCAAGCAATGCAGTGCCGTACAGGTGTCCCAGCTCCTCTAGAGTACTTAATATAAATTATCCCATTTGCGCTTAGTTGGTAGAGAAAGTCATACTCACACTCTGGGCTTTAGATGATAGATGAGTTTAAGAGATGTGGCAACCTTTAATCTTTCACATGAGTGAAAAATACTTTTATTAAATCGAGCCAAGAAAAAGCAGGATCATATTCTCCAGACCTCCATGCTTTCTTCTCCTGTGTGGTGGGCACATTTATGAACCCTATGCATGATGATTCAGTGTAAATGTAAATGTTAAGCTCATTGCTGGAAAAACCATGTCTCAGGAATCAGGCAGTGAACTATTTCATATAATAACTTTTAGTGAGGGAGTTAAACCAGAGTGAGATCCACAGTGAGCCTTTGTGGACTGACCATGTGTTCCTGCTTTGTTAGAATAAAAGCCTGCAGCTACACCAACCACCACTGAATTAAACCCTTCAAACGTCTGGTTCCTATCCATACTGGTCTAAACTGGTCCTGTGCTAGTTTAGCTGCTCACCCAGTGTAGTAGTTGACCAGCATCCCAGCATCCAAAACACAACATATGCTGCCATCCTGACGAAACCCAACAACCGCAGTCTTTTAGTAATAATCACTCGATTTCCAAACACAATACAGCTGCTAAAGGTTTTGAATGTGGGAAGGATTAAAGTAATGGTGGAGTCACAGCTTGTCAACCGCAGTGGCATTTAAATCCTCAGCCAGCGCTCCCAGCACCTGTTCCTGGATGACGGGCAGGCCAGTTGCTGCGACCCTGGCGGTCACACACAACGCTGCCTTTGTCTCGGACCAGCCAAAGTGCTGACTGCTTACTTTACTTACACACACACACACACCTCCAGCTGACCAGGCAAGGCCAGACATGCAGCGCACCAACACACCCCACGGACACCCACACACACACACACTCAACATGACACTCCCTTAAAGCTTTAACTCCAAACAGATGTAGAGGGGTATCATGCCATGTGATAGCTGGCTGCTTTCAACAAATTAGCTCTGCAACCCAATATACTTGGTTGCCACAAAACAATAGTTGGATTTCTCGTTGACAGCACCAGCAGCAGCCGTACTGTCATCAGAACAGAATTAAAATGTTGCCCACCACTCAAGGCCTGTTCCTTGATTTCTTTTTTACACGTTTGCCAGTCCTGTAGCTGACATAAATGGTCCAAACTACATTACATTAATATACGATGTCCGATGGATTCGATCCTTCCTCTCTCAGGGTGCCACCCGGTTGTTAGTCCAGTCTCTGGTGATTTCAAGGCTTGACTACTGCAACTCGCACATGGCTGGTCTTCCTCTGCAGGACATCAGGCCTTTGCAACTGATTCAGAATGCAGCAGCATGGCTCGTCTTCAATCTTCCCAAGTTCACTCACATCACTCTACTGCTGCGCTCCCTTCACTGGTTTCTTGTAGCTGCTTCCATTAAATTAAAACTTTGATGCAGACAAAGTTAAGAACCGACCAGCTCCTCCCTCTTTATAGCAATGGTCAAAAGTTGATCTGTACCTCAAGCACAGCACAGCTGGACCCACCATCCCTCAAGATGCATGGAAGACAGATGACAAGACTCTTCTTTGTACTAGCACCCAGATGGTAGAATGAACTTTTACTGATTGTCTGAGCAGCAGACTTTCTCACGGTCTTCAAGCGCAGACTGAAGACCCATCTCTTTGTGGAGCACTAAACTATTACTGAAATTAATCATATTGCACTTACGCTACACTTAACTCTTTTATCTTCTAGGTGTTAACGCTGGCTGGGTATTCCTAGCCTGGATATTGAATGTATGCTGTACATAACCCTGTATTTTATTCTCTTCTCTCTAGGCATTGCTCTCTTCTTCCTAGGTATTCCCAGGTATTGCACTTTCGTCTCTCTTCGGGTATTTTTAAAAAAATTAATCAATTTTGAACGTAGTCAACACTCTGTATGCAAAGTGGTTTTGTTCTAAAAGATTGTGCAAGATTACTATGGCTCCATTCATTATAAAACACTGGCCCTTGTGTCTGGCTGTGTTTGAGCTCAAGGGTAGTTTGGACTTACCCTGACCAAACACAAAGCACTTTTCTAAATCACTCTGGATAAGATGCAATGAATCTAAATGTTATTATTAATGTAGTTGTGTGTGAAACGTTCAACCCCCACTGGTCAAACTACATGTTTTGTTGATCTTTCTTAAAGAGACTATGAGGTAACAAGTAGTCCACAGAGAACAAACTCAAACAGTTCTATTCAATTTTTAGTGCATAACTTCAGTACAGGCCTTATTTTAGTTTTTTTTATTTCATTTTAATAGAGCATGTGTTCAATCATTTTCACATAGAAAATCAACAAAGCATGTCATTTAACCAGAGGCAACCAAACATTCGCATATGTTTGTGTCCAATAGTGCGAGACCACTTCAAAAATCATTTTTCCACATGTAACCCAAAAATAAGCAGAACATTGAAATTTGTTTTGAAATGATTATAATGAGAAGAAATAATGAGAATTCGGCACTACTTCTACATCTCTACCTAAATTTCAGTGCTGGGTTAAAGCCTTTATAAAAAAAGATCAGATGTTTTGTTTTAAATGTAAAGCTCAGGCGACTCTAAGGAGGATCTGAAGTACGCTTTGGCTAAAGCTTTTGCAGCCCATGGCAGCTGGAGTGCACACTGTCATTAAAGCAGAAGGGGTTCATGCAGCACCGAATATGAAGAAATATTGTAATTTATGTTAAAATTTAAAACATTCTACTTTTTACTCTCTCAAATTTCTATGCTGATATCTTTAGTAATGACACACCTCCATCTCTCCTGGATTCGCATCACCAGTATTAATACCTTATTTCTGATTGGTCAGGGGATGTCTGGATAGATTTGAACCCTTGCAAATAACAGAACGGACAGTCATCTCTAAAGATCTGATTTGAGTAACAAATCTGATTTGCCTGCAGTCTAAACACAGAAACATGTTCAATAGTGGTCTCACTTCTGGACCCCACTGTGCATCTTCTTAGAACAGTTACTTTATTTCAAACTAGAAGACCAAATAGGTTCTATAAGATTTATTTAACAATACAACACAGAAATACATTATTGTTTTTGTATGTAAGGGTGGGTGAAGGTCACAGTTGGGAAGAGGGTGTGGCTTCTGGAGAAGAGGGTGTGGCTTCTGGAGAAGGGGGTGTGGCTTCTGGAGAAGAGGGTGCGGCTTCAATGGCAGCATTGGCCGACTTGATCTCAACCTGTAATAGAAAGGTAAGAGAGTGAGAGTGCTGCTACACTCAGTAATACATGCTATGTAATCAGATCAGGCAGGTCAACATATATTGTACTCGGACAGACTTACTAATTTCTCTGCTCTGGTTCTCAGCTTCTTCCACACTGAATGGTGAGCCTGGAGAAGCAAAATAACAATTCTGTTAATGGCATTATGGGTACTCATATGGGGTGTAATGATTCACAAAATAACGGAGCTATCTCAGTTAGATCACCATTTCCATGCAGTACTTTCTATTGGATGATCTAATTAAGCTAATACGTGAGCCCCAAGCTAAAACGTCAATCATGATACCGTGTGATAAGTTTCAATAACAAAAAAAGCTTACTAAGACTCAACATTGATGTTAAACATGATAAACCTTTTTCATGTTCCTTGTTTTCATCACTATTGTTGTGCTTCTTTTTACTGGTTAGCTGTAACTACATTCATATATACATACATACAACTAGTGAAAAACTAACTACTCATAGACTATGCACCTGAAATCCATGCAGTCTATTTGCTCATTTGCACGTCCACCCCCTGGCCTAATATACAATCACCATTATCTTCATGCCAGAGTCAATTTACATGGTCAGTGCTTCTTAAAAATGCTGTGATCTGGTTTCATTTATTATTTTAATGACCAACTCCTTTATATACAAAGAAAACTAAAATCAGTCTGTGCCTGCAGGTTTTTCTTTTAAAAACTTTTTCCCCCCAGTATGTAGATGTTTGACCATATAAAAAACAAAAACAACTTGTGTAAATTATACACAAGTTCAAAATAATTTACTGTGGTCCTACAAATTCTGCATTAATAAGCCATGTTCGGTGTATGAAGGAACTGGTGTTCTGTGCTGGGGGCTCAGAGGTCTTCTCGAAAAAAGCTTTGAAGCCAAAGAAATCACGTTGTCAGTTGCAGGATAAACACAGCAAACATGCATCTAAACCTACTAAACTAGCCAGACCTTCTTTCACAAATTTAATTTCCTGAGCATGTCATTCTTTATCTGGCAGCTGCCAATACTGACAAGGTTTATTGATTTGCTTGCATTTTAAATAATCTGGTCAATAAAATCCTGCTGGTTTGTGGTCACTTGTGAGCCTCTGGTCTAGATTATTGTGTTGTCTTCAATGTATATACAACTGACAACATTAAGTATTAACTATGGTCATTTTATCAAAATTCTCTTAACATCTCACCACATTTTTTAGAATCTCAGATGTATAGGTTTACACTGTCACAGTTGGAACATTACACAAACAGAAAAAAGCTGTTCTAAACATGTTTAACAATCCCCCCCCCCCCCGAACATGTTAAATTCAGCCAACAAATAGAAGTTTTGGTCTAAAATGAAAAGAAAACGCTATATTTAGTTTTGTTTTCTAATAAAGATTAGTCAATTTATTTTAACTTAGAAAACCAATGACCATGTGATTTCACCAGGGGGCGCTGAAACAGTTGCACTCAAACGCACATTAAAGTTAGCAACTGCTATACACTTTATTCTTTTCCTATAAAGAGAACTTTTTCTTCACTTATTTACTCATACACTGTTTTATTAATATTACAGTACCGTTAGGTTGAAGGGCAGTGACAGTCCCTGGGCCCGGCGTTGTAGACCCCACTGTCCTTGTCCTGTTGTATGCAGTGCTGTTACCTCATACTGAGAGCACAGGCCTGTTCTGGCCACCAGGGGGCCTCCAGCCAGTAACACATGATCCCCACACCTGCCACACAACAGAGATGGACAATATCAGTTTCAAAAAAGTGTACTTTGATGATTATGAGGATATGCTGCTGTACTGATGAATATAGATACACCTGTCCAGTATTATCAGAAGAGAGAGAGAGAGAGAGAGAGAGAGAGAGAGTGTGTGTGTGTGTGTGTGTGTGTGTGTGTTGACCTGTATAATGACAAGGTGCCACCGGGACTCTGAGAAGCCTTCTCCTCCACCTCTTCCTGTTTACATCTGCACAAAATAGACGTTACGATGATAAATATAAATCTATGCAGTCGAACTGTTGCTTAAACTTAAATTCCACTATGACCAGAACCAGACATTTAAATATTCTCTAAAACCCCAGAATATATCAACACTTTGCCTTAATTCATAGATAAAGAGCTACCTGCTGTGAGAGAAGATCTCCAGCGCTACAGGGGGCGCCACCTCCAGAGGCTCCCAGGGCAAGTCTTTGTGGATGAGCTGGTGAGCTTCACGAGTTAAAGAGCGCAGATTCTCCTGTTGGTCAGTCAGTGGCGTTTACAGAAATGCATGTAAATGAGGTATTTAATGACACTTGACCATCCACATGTGTTCAGCACTACATAAAGAAAACATTCCTTTACATTCCTGCTATCAATATCTACTAGCAGTGATACAGAAATAATGCTACCACCTCTAAGCTGTTACTTCCAACAACATAAGGTCACTTCTGCTGAGGCATTAAAGCACTAGCTTGCTTGGGAACGCTGAATCATTCGTTGGCATTACAATCACACCCCTGCAGATGCTGCAAATAAAAAGCAGACTAACCTCTGAGGGGGTCCAGGAATCCAACCGAGGGTCCAGCACTAAATCACAACAGAACGCCCCCGCTGTCACTACAGAGAGAGCAAAAACAATCATACACACTTTATTAGAAATGTCTGCCGCTAAGACTCTGTTGGTCATATAATACTAATATTAGCATCACACACACCACCATGACACTACCACGCTGTCAGTGCTGTGTTGAGAGCAGAGCAGGTCAAAACTAGCCAGCGATGAGGATAAAGGACAGCTAACCAACTGGTGCATGACAGTCAACAGACAACAGTCTGTAACTGCACATTTAATTAGTGGACCTGTGAGGTTAACAGACTTCACTAAGCAGTCAAAGAGCGGAAACACAAAACTATTATATCTGCTTTTCTAATATTTTTCTATAGGTATACAGGTATTTCTAAGAAAGTTGATAGTGAGGATATATGAAACAACATTAAATAATTTTGATATCAGCGACAGTAGGAGTACACACATAATTATTATGGACAGGGTATATGAATTGTGATTGGTCGGCATATTTTTCATTCAAATAATGTTTAGGAATATATAGGTGTTAGGAATTACACCTAAGGTGCGTCCGAAATCGCCTACTTGCCTACTACTCAGTGAGTGAAATCAGTAGGCAAGCGTGGCTAGTATGTCCGAATACCTAGTAGGCATTGAGTAGCGACCGCAGCACACTGTGCTATCCCATGATTCACCTGGAGGCACAGATTAATTCAAAGTGGAGGAAAAACCAGTGAAAAGCGGAACGCCGGCTGTGTGTGCGTAGCTACAGCTGGTGAACTGCCGCTACAGAAGTTAGCGCTGCGTCTGAGATAAACAATGACTGAATTCCTTCTTCTCAGCTACAGCGTGACACCGTGTGACGTTTCATATATGGCCAAAGTAGACGTAAGACGTACGTAGAAGTAAGTTTTTTCTGAAATGTTATTCTTTCTTATTGCCCCCTGTGGCCACTTTTAGAACTGCAGCACTAGACAAAAAGTCTTAATTTCCACTTCAATAAATCAATAAAATGTCATTTGACCAAGGTGATCTAAACTTTTGCATTACTACTCCTTGTGTCATCATTCTAGCAGACTGCAATACACCACAGGAGGCACATGGGTTAATATGGCTTCTATTATTTTGCATTATAAAAGATAAAGGTGCTCGTCACACAGATGGCTGCTCCTAAAGAGCAAAACTGTAAACAGATTATGGTGCTAATCGTCAGTTGCAGGCCTTGTGTGCATGCTTTAACTCTATACCTGGAACTTCGGGAATCTGCAGCAGCTCCACATTGTATTCCTCCTTAAAGGCATTGTCAAGAACTTGGCCCAACAAGGCTGCGCAGGAGCGCCAATAGGCCTAAGAACACAAAACACCCACACATTACTGGTGATGTAAGAAGAATGTGCCCATTGTGTCCAAAAATGATGGCTGACCTACATTCGCCTCGTCATATCACAGCGCATCACTGACTCTTTGATTCTCGGCTTCAAATAAACGTCTCCACGACTACTTTTTATTTCACAACAATTTCATCACTTACCTGGTTGGCAAGCTGTGGGTTGGCATCTTTGAAGGTGAGCAGAGTGAGGGAGCAGGAGCGCGTGAGCGGACGATGCAGGTGCCACGGCTCTCCATCCACCAGAGCAAGAGCTGCACTACTCCTGTGCCACTCCGTCAGATCTGACAAACAGAGACAGAAAAAGAAATTAACAAAAAATTAACAATATGTAAAATATAAACAAACACATAAAGCACTGCAATACAGCAATATGAAGACAAACTCTACAGTCTGATTGAATAACCTGATTTATAATTATTTATAAAAGGTACCACAAATTCCTAAAGTGGGGTGTTCATCTAAAACAGCATGATCAAATGAAGGTATAACCAGACAAGCACGAACTGAGATCAACCAGAATCTTAACCAGCATATTTGTATTATTATTATTATTTTTATGTATTATTTTTATTTTTGACTGATCTGTGTTGCAACTTTATGATGTGAATATGTAACTTTGGAACCTCCAAAAAGGAGATTCACCGGGATTTACATACAACCAAGTTGGCAGTATGGGTGTGGACAGGAGGAGGTACACAGGTGATTTATTACCGTTACACACACACACACACACACAAAAAAAACTGCATAAAACAAAAAAAAAATAAAATAAAGGGTAAACGGGACAGTTGCTTGAGGCTTTGCAGGAGGCTCATCCTCGTCACAATTGTTAATACACCTGTCGTTACAAGCAGGCCTACATATCGCTCCTTTGGCAGGTAGGTGCAAAGACCCCAGGCGAATAAACCCCGAGAGCTTTTATCACAGATGCTCCGCCCCAACTACACTAATACTTTACATTAGGGCTGACTTCCCGAGGTGTTAATTTTACACATACACATACATACATACACGCATTCATATATACAGCGGTTACATAGTCATACACGTTACCAGTAAGTATTCATTTACTAATCCACTTTCTTTTTTACAGGTTTTACAACCTTAGGACACTGAGGACCCTCTCCCTCCCTGAAGGTGGATCTGTCCAACAGGAATAAGAAGCCCCAGTTCCTTTTACCCTTACATTGGCCTGCATCCCCCTCTACACCAGGACATCAAGGTAAATACATAAAACATTTTACACAAGCAATTAAAGTTAAATATTCAGGTTGGGACTGTTAATATCGGAGATGGGTTTACCCTACACCATCACAGAATACCATCAGACATATCAGTGCATTAGTGTACACTCTAATCCTGTTCCTATAGCTGTGTCACTGTATAATTATACATAACTCACTGCGTTAAACTTATGACTAACTTTGAATGCAGCACTTTTTTACTGAACAAGGAGAATGGTTTGTCAAGGAGAAAATCATCTTGTTTATATGGAAAGTGTGGTTAGTATAAAGTTCTTTAAACACACTAGTGTATTTCATGTGTTAATCACCCTATGCAGTTTGAGCTTCGAATAATAAAAAAAGGGGGGGGGGTTGTCTGACTCATAACTGTACAGCACCATCAGAATATATTCACTGAAAATCCAACTATACCTAAAACATTCTTATGGTCTTGCATATTCTTATAGATGAGGATAACGTGAAAGCACAACATTATTGCATACTGGCACACAATCAAAAATCAGGAGGCGTTTGGATCAGTACATCTGGATGAAAGATGGTGAGCAAGATTTTCCTTAAAGTTGCCTAAATGATCTGACCAATGCTTAATATGAACCAGAAACACAAAAGAATAAGGCAAAGAAATTGAAAGTGTTTTTAACTCGAAGTGACAAACACTATTTATTTACCTTTATCATTAATGCCTTATAAAATAATAATAATAATAATGATTATTATTATTATTATTATTATTATAAGATAATCCTTGTTATTGTTGACTTCTATTGAGTCTTTGCTTAGGAACTACTAAATACCGCATACCACTAGTCTGGTCTAGACGACAAGTTCATGCTGATACACAGTAGATAATTAGCAATACTTAACAAGCAGAGAATGAAAACCATGAAATATAACAAATGTAGTATGTAACCTACTTAACAGCATTATAAACCAATTCTATAAATCTATAATAATATGTTACAGCCATCATAGTGATACAGACCCAAACCATTTTGCAGTAAATAGGCAAAATATTCTTAGTACACTGCGGTAAGAACTGAACTGAAAAGTGGAGCAAAGTGTCTACTTACGTTGTGCACAGCTATGTGGAGTGGACAAGCCTTTGTTCATAACTAAGAGTGTTCCCTGCAGTCCAGGTCCCTGTATGGTCACCTCGATCTTCTCTATGCGTGGATAAAGTGACCGCTGACGGTCCCTCTCTTTGGAGAACAGAGCACTTCGCCAGCTGCGCACCTCTGCTGCTGAAAGCCGCTCAGCTGCCACGCTGGATGCCAGACCTGCAGTGCACATATGCTCCTTAAACAATATACATTTTTTATAAATATACTTACACTTTCATTAGCTGTTCAATTCTTTTGGCTGTACATACCGTATAAATGTAATTCAGTACCTGACAGAAAGTAGACATGTCTATGTTGCCTTTACTGTATTGTGTGGCTCTGTTTTATATACATAGACATGTTCACAGACATAGTGGCATCTACATAAGAACTTCATAACACATGTATAATCACTAAACATCGAAGAAATCATTACTTGAATGTTTATGAACATCCAGCAACAGCAAGAACACACGTTTTAAAAAGTAAATACTAATGTATTGTTGAAGGAAATGAAAAATCAACATATTTAACAGACCTTGCATATGGTGGTCTTAACTACTACATCTCAGACTTATAAGTCCTAGTACTTGTGCGCTTCATAAGTGTTACAAACAGAAGAGTGTTAAGAGTGTTTGGTTCCAGGCTCCTTAAAGCAATTCAATGCCATTTGCCTAATATTTTTTTCCATTTTGCGATTACTGGCATATACTAGTAATACATGTTGCTCAGTGCTTGTGCATGTGGGGACTTGTTATTGAGCCTAGCTTCTTATTTAAATTCGCAGTTCCACCTTAAAAGGTCTGGCAGTTATATTCTGGCGCCTGAGGCCCGACTAGTGGTATTTGACACGCCTGAGGCGCCAGAATGGAACTGCTGCACCATTTAAGGTGGAACTGGGAATTCAAACAAGAAGCTAACTTCACAAAGCAAACAGCTCTTCCAGCAAACTGACAGCGAGTCTGAGTTTTACAGTAACCCGTGTCGTCAGTTCAGGTTAAACGGACACCGTGGACGTTACTATATGAAGTCACTTCTGAGAGTGAACATGAATAAGTGAATAAATAGTGAGGTGCTGTGATGAAGCCAAGGTCAGTAGCTCGGACTGCTAACGCTGCTGTTTGTGTTCGCCCTCAGATTAAAAGACACACTTACGGCGCTGGACCACCAGACAAAGTCTCCCGCAGGCCATGCTGAGTTCCTACAGCTGCTTACTATCTGCACTGAGCGGTCAGAAGCTGAATGTGATAAACGGATAAAGGACTTTTCCACTTTAGCCGCTAAGCTAGTAAACACACACACAGCGCCATGCTCCCGTTTACTCTGCACATCCGCTCCTGTAAAAACTCCGTGTTCCGCATGAGATCATTACTTTGGTTCCGTCGTAGCCGCTGTGACTGTGTTTGTTACGTTTTCATATATTTGCAATTTAATATGTTGTTTTATAAACGCCTGTAATAAATCATGCCTCTTTTGAGTAGTGGGCCATAAATAATTTCCTAATTTAGTGTTGTTGTTGTTGTTGTTGTTGTTAATATTTCTAATATATTGACGATATACAAAGTAAAACATGTATCTTAATTTTTTATATTTTAATTTTTCCACATTAATTGAACAAGGCAGCTGCTCTTTATGTCCTGTGACAGGTTCATGATGAATGGACCAACTCCAAATTGCTTTTAATGAAAGCCTTATATAATAACTTACACTGAAAGTTTAGACTTTTTTAGTTTCTCCTGTACAGTTACTATTTTAGAAAGTCATGTTTTTCTCACAATATGTAGTTTAGGCTGGGTCACATGATCACATGGCTACATGATTTTTTAGTTCTGTACAGATACATTAAATGTGTATTCAATGTAGTCTAATTTGGGAACATTAAAATAAGATTACCCCCTATTACGAGTTGTTTGTAGTCATTTTAGGATCTGCACTAATAAATATTCATCTTTATTTAAGATTTTATTAAGTTTTTTTCTCAATACAGCTTTCTTAATCATTCAAAAAACCTAAAATGTAATATATTTTATCAGCTCCCAAAAATTATTTGAAAACCCATGTACATACTAGTACATACCAAATCCAGTTAGACTCCCATTACAAATTGTATACATGTATTTACCACTAATTTGCTTTATACCTTTTTACACTGATCACTGGATGATATTAGTCCTTCATTAGTGGTCACAGGATGCTGCCCACAGCTGAGTAGTTTTTACTGGTAGACTATTCTCCACTTATCATGTAGGAACACTTTATAGTTCTACAATTACAGACTGTAGTCCATCTGTTTCTCTGTATACTTTGTTTACTCCAATCTTCAGTGATCAGGAAATTAAGTAGATATTATTTGGACAATTCTCAGCACTGCAGACACTAATATGGTTGTGGTATGTTAGTGTGTGTTGTGCTGGTGCGAGTGAATCAGACACAGTATTGCTGTGTGAGAGAGGGAGACAGTTTTGATTGATGCGACCAAAATCAAAGATTGAGATGAGTGATATGCAGGAGAACTGAGACGCAAAAAACAGTAGTCAGCTGGCAAGGTTTTATTGAGTAAAGATTCTTAAATACATTAGATTCAGGCATTGAACAGTTCTTTAATGATTTATGATCCATGTAAACATCTATGATTTTTATGGTATATTTTATTGTGATAATAAGAGAGAAAGTGTGCAGTTTCTCGAGTGAAAGCAGCCCATTTATATTCATTTGTATTGTATGTATTATATTATTAATGAAGGAGGTCTTAAGGAGGCTTCCTTATCTAAAATGTAGTTAATTTTATTCTTGTGATTCTAGTTATTCTAGTTATCCTGCAGTACAATCACTGTGAGTTTTAGAAAAAAAAAACAATACAGCAATCTTATAATCACTGTAGTTTCTAATATAATTAGGCAAAACATAATATTAATGGTAATTTTAGTCTCTCCAAAAACATTTTGATACACACTTATTCAGATTATATGACATGTACCTGAAAGACGGGTTGTGGCCAAATAAGGTTAACCTAAATTGTTCAAAGGTAAAGTGAGAAAAGATATGAATGCCTATTTCAAAGAAAGAATGTCTTCCTTGATGCAGATCTGCTGACAACTCACATTGCCTGACCCTTTTCTTCTGAAGAACAGTCCTTCACTACACTAGAAACTCATGTACAGCAACAAACACTCTGAGAAGCCGCTCTGACAACTAATACTCATAAATCCATCTATTGGTTGATGTTTTTGTATTGTTTGATTTTTTTCACTACTTTCATGGGAACTTATTGTCTGATTAGCAGATATTATCAAGCTTGATGGCTAATAAAGGATATTTGGAAAGACTGTTCAACCAAGTAAGGAGTGAAATCTTGCTATCTGTCATGTAGTGCTCTGGTCATATGTGTAATAGAAGAAATAGTAAATGTAGAATCCATTTAAGATGAACAGCATGGTGTCTGTTCAAGAACATTTAGCATATTGACAGGTTGATTCAAAGCATTTTATAACATGATATGTCAACATAACATGTGAAAGTTTCTTTAAAACACTGACTAACGCATGAATTAATACATATAATTAAGGTAGTACAGACAGACAGACACTGTTTGGAAAGATCATGCTTCATTTGTATAATTTCAAAGCACTGTTGACATAATCACAGATAACACAATGTAAACAGTATTACTTTAACTGATGCAACTACAACCATATGGCATAATGCAATTAATGAATGTGGCTGGCTTCTGTATGTGTGAATGCTACCAAGCTGGAGTGAGTGCTGGTCTTACAACCCCAGTCATGAACAGCATTAACACAACCTCTGTTTATGAGAAAGCCTTCAGACAGAATGCACTCAAGTCTACACTTTTGTGGGTGACGGACACTTCTATGTATCATCTCCCTCATCTGACGCAAACTCACCAGCGCAGGGATAATGCTAACAGCATAGGTGTTCACTTGAATACAACCCCTATCACGATTAGCATTAAACCTGAACTGAACAGGCCATCAAGTGTGTCCAGTGTCAGCCATGATTGTCACCTGTGGGCTAGAGAGAGAGAAAACAGGTGAGACACAGATTATGAGAGCATGCTAACTCTAAGTTGCTATCAGATATAAACACGCTATCACACAACTTCTGGCTATTTTCTCTCCTAGTGAGGAGGCATACTGTGTATCAGCCTTTCAAACTGAAACTAGATATTTTCATAGTCAAGGAAACGGATGTTGGTTCAAAGCTGTTTGCTACACCAGACAATTGGCTCCAGTGGACACTGAATGCAAATCAATAGTCGTGGTAGACTGTGAGCCATAAAGGACTGTGGAAAGAAGCTTCAACAGTGAACCCATTAATCATATTGTGCGGTTTGTGTTTGCCCCCACCTTCAGATTCTTCCTATAAAGAGAGATAAAAATCCATGCATAACCATGTTTGACCTTTAAATGTTGGCATCATTGAGTCATTTCACTCTGACGTAAGACTCTATGGAGGACTCATCACTCACTGACTAATTTGAGGGGTGATGTTAGTGATCACAGGTTTGATGACTTTTAGCAGCAGTGCTTACTCTCCTCTTTGTGTTGGAGATGTTTGCCTAAGAGGCTTAGCAGAGAAGATCTTTGGAGTGCTGAAACTACCAAAATGATGTTCTTCTGTAGCCAGGAGACCCACATAAAGCCTTCTAGCAAAACATTCATCACAAAATGCTTTCACTGTAATCTTCCTTCTTGCTTAAGTTAGCTCTGCTAGGAGGCCCAGATATTTTTAATGGACAATTTGACCCTTGAACCTTATGAACTTTTCTTAATAATACTTCACATATAAAACTGCTTAGCGCCTATAAAACATCAAACTCTAGCTGAAACACAGTCGAGGAACTGCTAGAAAACCCACAGCGTTAAGCGGTTGCAGAAGAGCACCACGTGGCCATATAGGGTTTATTTCAACTCTTAACTACTTTTACCTGCTTAGACTCACTTCCTTCCTCTGGTCTCTCAGTAATGGTGCATGTTCTCTACGAACATATTCCTCCAGAGCTCTGGATCGCTCCTCTGTTCTCCAAGTATGTTTAGGTGCATCTTCAGGCGTGTCTTCAGTAATGGTCCATGTGGTATTCCATTCAGTTTTCTCAACAAAGCAGTCAGTCTCTCAGTCAGTTTCACTCTCACTCTCACACATCCTCTCTCTCTCTCTTTCTCGCTCTCTCTCTCATTCTCTCCCCCTCTCTCTCTCCCCACACACACAAGCTCTAGGTGAGCAGGTCTAAAGAACTCAGTCTTATGTCTTTATATATTTGCCAGGATGACTCATCTGAAATCCCCAATGCTGCAAGGGGAAAAAAATGGGTTGGTGATCACATAAATGAAACTAACACTGTTAACTAATTCAGCACGCCTATTAAGAGCTTTAAGTGCAATGAGAGATATATTGATATATTGGTTTTACAGATGAAATTCAGTGTAATTTCAGGTTTTTTTGGCCATTCTTTTGACAATTTATTCCATAGGTAAGCTTATAACATTGAGTGTGTCTGCTTGGTAAGGCAGGTGGTCCCAAGAAGATAACCAGGCATGTTCTCTTTGGGAAAGGACCCCAAGCATTTCTTTGTAAAGGTCCCTCTGTAAATAGTGTCATCATAAAAATCTGTCAAAACTATTCATCTAAAGAGATTAACTTTAACAGTCAGGTAACTCTCTGTACTCCATCTGTACTCTCTGTACTCTGTACTCATTCTGTACATTCTTTAGCTTTCAAAACACTATTTTATAAAACATGATGGAGTAGATTGCTATAGTTTGAAAGCTTACAAACAGAGCCATACAGCTAATAGGCATGTGATGCCTGCTTGTACTCATAAAAGGTATTTTTTGACTCTTGATTTGCTGTAACTTAGTTCAGACTAATGCTATGCCAAAATAAAATGCAGGACTGACTTAATTGTATTACATATGAATAGACTAAATATAAGCCACAGCCAATAAACCCAGTAGCTATAAGACAAACCCTGTACATCATCATTTCATACAGATTTTGCAACTTCTACAAACAAGCAAACATGAGACCTTGTTGCCTAGCAACATACAAGCATACAAACCTCACAAACAATACAAACTTAAAGTTTGATAGGTTTAAAGGCCTATTTTCAGCTTCAAGCAGAAGCCACAAAACCCACCCCTATAGCTATAGCCTAAACCACTTCATATGGCTTGTGCACATTTCAAGGAATTGAGTGAGTCTATGTTGACTACCAACATGGCAACTCTGCAAGCATTGCAAACTGTTTTTGAATATTAAAGTTTGCATTTAATCCTTGATTCCTAAAAAAAATCTGAGAATTGTGGTCTGGTTCTGAGCCTCTGGCTTTAACTGGGTTATATAAATAATTAACACTTAGTGCACACAGAAGGGCAGGACATCAGTTTTTGGCTTCCAACGGATGCATTTCTTGCCATTTGTCTTTTGACCTTAACCATACTGTTCTCATAATGGACCTGGTTAAGATTTCAGTTGGCATGAGTCAATCCTGGATTTTCACTCTGAGCTGTTTTCAGAATCTTGACTGTTAAGATCACGCCATGTCTGCTCAACCTCAAAAATGTGTACCTTGAGCTGAGATGACCTGCTTAAAATGTTAGATTGTTCTTTATCCAATGTAGCATTTTTAACCAATGTTAGATAACAAAACATAGGAATTTGTGAATTTTTATTTTGTTTTACTCTGATCTTGATCTTGTCTTCTACAGGTTAAAACTTTTCATTAGAAACTGAATATCATCTGACAAAATTCTGGTTAACTCAACCCACAGCTCAACCAACCTGGGCCCATCAGAAATCTAAATAAAAAAAACTTGAACTTGAACACCACTGACAGAGACTGTACCTTCAATTATAGTGCCTGACCAAGAATAACATATGAAGAAAAATGTCAATTGCAGGATAAAATCTATTAAAGATTTACCCAAATATATAATTTGAGCCTCAAATGCAAAGCTTTGTATGATCACCCCAAATCAAACATGTGTCTGAAGTTATAGTCTTCTTCTGTATTACACTGGAGCTACAAGCGTAATATAGCTAACAAGCATTGAAATGTGGTTTCTGTCACTCTACTGGGTTATACTTTTTAGCAAACAGTTAATACTGTAAATAATGATACTAGTTTAATTTTTAATTAAGTGCAAGTTTAGGGTTCATATAAGTTTTTACTTAAGATGGATCTTCACTGTGTGGACAGTAGGATACTATGCTGTTTGGTTGCTAAGACATGCATGAGATACAATTTGGGATTTGATCATAAGCCTCATCTATCATTATCTACTGGAATACAGTGAAGGGAACAAAGCTGCGGTGTGATATGAGTGTACTTAGGAAGACTGAATACAAGCTGTGCTGCTGTATTCTGGATCGGTTGCAAAAGCTTAATATCACACACAGGGGTTAGTCCCGTCTCACCATGACAAAAGACTGAGCAGGCACCTGTGCAGCCTCCCTGCAGAGGACATCTTCCGTATGTTGAAAAGAATTGAGCTATTAACTGGTCGTCCAGTACTGCACCAGGGCTTTGTGAGTTTTGATAGAAAGACTAAGTCATCAAAAAAGCCTGTGGTGAGTGCAAGTGTTCAAATGATGTACAGCAGCATGACCTTGCTAAAATCCAACATCAGGTCCCCATCTATTAAAAGATGTGAGCTAGGCATGCTGAGATGTGAGAGGTATGTCATACAATGTCAGAAACTATCTAATCAAGTGTATTTGAGATTACTTAACAACACAGTGCAGTTTGAGATGTGTGTGATGTAAGCATGCCCACCCGGTTCCAGTGTCTGTACTGTTCAGAAAGCCAATGCATAGCAATTTTCAGCCTCATGTTGAAATCAGCTTAGATGGGCTTTTACTGGTAATTCATCCATGGACTTACTCTATACTGAGACCACTGCTCCATTCATCTGTAAAAAGGGACAACCCTACGGGTGACCCACTGATCTTTTTTTCATTTCTATGGGAGCTGTTTCTCAATGGTCCATGCAAAACGTTAATACAGATCAGTGGTTTCTGTTTCTGTTCCAGAGGTGCCAGACTGAAACCTCTAGAGCAGAACAAGTTGCTAATAAGATTTATTACTGTTTTATCCAAGCCATCCTGTAAAACCTCTACTTCACTGGGAAATGCCATGTAGTTTTTCTGTGTTTTTGAGGCTGAAACTGAACATTCTTTATTATTCAGTGGTATAGATGATTATCTTTTGCTAGAAACTATGATTTGCATGCCACAAATGATATTTTACCCATTACACTGACGCAAAGTAACATTTGATCTGGTTCTGAATGTGCTTCATGTGGGACAACAAATCTTGCAGTACTGATAGTTGAACCTGACAAGTTGTTGCTGTATTAGATTTTTTTTTATCATGAAAGAATACAAATACACATCTTAATAAACAGAAGGTCAGCTTTAACAAGAAATTAGGCTTTATAATTACTAGGGTCAAGAAGATAACATACCTACACTTCAAATCTCTTCTATTCCTATATCTCCATTGTCTAACTCACCAAGATATCTAACAAAATCAGTTCCTGATATAACACAGCATAAAGTCGTAGTACATGTAGTCAGTTTGATAACCTTCTAGGATAAAACCTTTACTTTAAGTTTAAACATTAAAAGGTTCTTCACACTCACATATCTCATTTATCTCATTTACACTACAATCCAATAGTAAAGTTCTTTAGTCAACCAAATGTGCTTCTTCTATGAGATGTCTCCAGAAAGACTCCATATTGGCAATGCTGCCCAACATTGTTTGGAGCGTAATTGTTAGGAAAGCAACAAAGGGTGCATATGGAGGACAAAAAATTACATAAGTATAAATAAATAAATGTACAAATATATAATTAAATACATAAATATATAAATTACTAAATACATAAATATATAAATGTATAAATAAATGAATGCAGTAAATGTATTTCTTTATTTATTTCCATAATTCTACATTTATTTCTGTATTTATTTTTACATTTATTTATTTCTCTATTTCTCCGTCTGTATGTTAATGAGGTGGGCGGTCCTATCCTCACTCTAAAGCAGGATTGGTTAACGAGCTCCGTCGTTCCGGCTCTGCTACTACTAACTTGGCCTTCAGCGGCTGCGCTCTGGAGCACATATAGCTGTACAGCTAGCGGACAGCTATAAGTTGTTGACGCTCATTCATCTAGATCAGCGCTGTGTTACTTAGGGCAGTGTTTTAAGATCATTAGCGAATGGCGGTGAGAGCCATGCACCAAATGACTGCCTCTAGTTTGGTTTGGAAAGGAACGGTTTAGTTCAGTTCAGTTCAGATATGGGCGGTTTAGTTCAGTTCAGTGCTGATATGGACTTCAGCTAACTGTTAAACATACTCCAAGATGTGGCCCACCAACTTTAAACTCTCTCAGAGACAGATGGACGTCCATCGTATATTTTACTCCCGAATATGAACCGCTGTGTCGCCATCTGCACTGAGAAACAGCTCGTTCTCGCATCTCGCATCTAAAGGTTCTGGTGCGCGTTTAAACCGCGTTTTACGGTAGCAGCTTTCAGTAGATATTTAAACTAGAAAAGAAACGCGTCTTACAGCCTAATAAACATCACGAAACGCAGTCTAACACACACATGTACCAGAAATAAAACATATGTTAAAAGCTAAACGTGGAGCAGTCAAACACGATAGAAATGGAGACTTAAACAGTCTGTACAGACCACAATTTGAAGTACCATAAAACAAGCGAATCAAAGTGTTATCATATAAGACCACCATATTCCTGAATAACACTTTTCATGTACTCGTGGTATGAGGATTAGGTGACATTACAGTAGGAATTCTCTGATTTAAAAGAGATGGTCTTCGTTTCTATGGAGAGAGTTTGAACTAAACCGTTCCTTTCCAAACTCCAGAGCTCCAGAGCGCGGCTGCTGAAGGCCAACGCAAGTAGTAGCAGAGCCGGAACGACGGAGCTCGTTAACCAATCCTGAGTGAGGATAGAACCGCCCACCTCATTAACATACAGACGGAGAAATAGAGAAATAAATAAATGTATAAATGTGGAAATACGGAAATAAATCTAGAAATAAATGAATAAATAAATGTAAAAAAATAAATAAATGTGGAAATACAGAAACAAATGTAGAAATAAATATATAAATGTAGAAATACATAAATAAATAACATAAATAAATAAATTAAATAAATAAATAAATAAATAAATGTAAAAAATACAGAAATAAATGTAGAAATATGGAAATAAATACATTTATTGATTAATTTTTTTATTTGTGCATTTATTTATTTATTTATATATTAATATATTTATTTGTACATTTATTTATTTATACTTATGTCATGTTTTGTCCTCCATAGGCGCATAGACACAAGCACACAAACTTTAGCACATTTCATTCATTTCCGCTTTCGCCAAAGCCAAAATTGAATGAGTTCAGTTAAAAGTGAAGGCAAGGAAAGTTAATGGTTAATACACAAAGGTGACACATAGAGAAAGAACTAAAAAAACCCTTAAGACAAAGTGGTAAGGGACTTACGGAGAAGCAGGGGGGCTCCCCTCCAATAAACGCTGGAAATTTACAGCCTACGCTGCTAGCCATAACGTGAGCGTGGCTAACCAATACTTCCAGTAAGCAGGATCAAAGACCTCATTAACTCAAGCTTAATACAAATAAGAGAGACATGACAGCTGATGGAAAAAAAGATGTTCAGGTGACAAGGTGTCAAGATGCAGTACTATTTCTACACTGAATGCTACTACATTGATCCCTAGTGCCTCCACACCAAAGGTGAAAGGAAAAGACCAGAAAACAAAAATCATCTGATAGCAAATCGAAAACGCTTCTCTCAGCACATGTGTAAAATGTAAATTCCATCCGGTATGAGTTGCGTCCTCCCCAGACATGTGTGCGTATAACCAACAGATGATATCACTTCCTATTTTGCACTTCATGGCTCTATAGTAACCATGCAAATATCATGTGTTTGACTTTTACGTTGAGGGTTTTCTCTAATAATACTCAGAATCTGACTCGATATGAAACTGTGCCTTTTTGATCTTCTAAAACACATAGCTGGAACAACCAAAAGGCATATTTAATATTTAAATTTTGCACAGCAAAGGGAGGCTCAGTAATAACCAGACAAAAAAAGCAGGACAGACTAAACTAAACACAAAAATGTCCATATGTCTGTAGGTTGGTCTTCCCCCTCACTGCCACTCAATATTCTGGAAATACAGCAAAGTGGGGGACTCCACTCTGTGGAAAACACCTGCCATGCAATATACTCAACTGTGACCTTATTAGCTCACGTTACACTCATAATCTTGCCGGTGAGCATACTCCCTAACGTTTAGCATGCGGTTACCACAGAAAGTGGCTTTAAATGAGAAACCTTAGGATACTGATAACATATTTGAAGCTTACTGGTACTCACTAGAATGTTCACGCGTAGCATTAAAAAATCAATGCAAATAGGCATGAACACACTGTTACTTGTGAAAGAAAATGAATTCTATTGAAGGAATCAGCTGCATTCAGTAGTGTTTCTCTTTAATAAAGACGTCACCATACGTGGGTTGAATCTGTATAAATTCAGTTAAGCACATGTATGAGAGTCGTCTTGTCACTTGGGTGTCCATATATAGGAACTGTTGTGAAAAATCTTACACTGTATTGCCCTACACAATTTTAAAGGAGCAGTGTGAAACATGTATTAAAGGGTATCAATGATCAATATGGAATATAAAAACAGTTTTCAGTCGTGTGTAATTATCTGTAACTACAAATCAATGCAGTTTTCGTAGCTTTGAATGAGCCCTTCATGTCTACACAGGACTGCCATGTAGAGCCACAATGAATGGAGAAACCACACACACAGGCTGTAGAGAGTCTTTTGCATTTATGTACATTGTAATTTATTACCGGCTGGAAGAAAGAAGAATTATCTTTATACCTTTTATCAGTATCTCCATAAAACCTTATGTAGGATTATTATTTCTTATCCTAATTAAAACCACAAGACTGAAAACAGCTTAATGTTCGCCAGCATCTTGTTTGTATTTCCCCGTTCCACCTTAAATAGGCTAGCAAGTATTCTAATGCTTCAAGTGGCAGGATGTGTTTTAATAGTCTGAATCAGGTTGCGGAACATTAGTGATATTAAGTCTGAACTGAATTACATATATATATACACATTAAAGTGTTTTAAACTTTACTTTTTACTGTAACTACACCGTGCTAATGGTATGAGCATGCTACGTAAGACCACTCAACTTATTATTTAACAAAAAAATGCACAAGAAAAAGCAAAGGACAATCCTCGCCGCCAAAGAAGCAGAAACAAGCGAAGAATAAAAGTAAATCAGGACAGGCATGCCTGATCACCTGACGACCACCATAGTTTCTCAGGCAACGGAGGGGTTTAGGGGGTTCATTGTGTTCATTACATCATAGACAAATCTAGCTTGGACCTGGAGTTTTAAATATAGGCCTAACACAGACTATAACTTCAGTGGTCTCCTTGCAACATGGTCGACGTACTGGTTTGGTGCTTACAACGTTTTCACAACATTAAAATGTAATTGGTCAGAAAGTTCTGACACCGTTGTCACAGCCTCCTACGATCCTTCATATGTTTTATTTTATCTGCGTACTGCTGCAGGTAGAAACTCAGCAGGTATTCATAATACCATAAAACAACATTATTTAGTTACGTTGACAGAGAGGTGTTCAAATAACGTAAAAAGCACCACCTTCTGACAACATTGTAGCAACGTTATAAGCAAATAGACAATGTTGTGTGTTTGCTGGGCTGTGGTATAATAACCTCTCTAACCTGCTCCACCTACAATTCAGCGAAAACGCTCAGGAAGTTCTGTGACCCTACCCGACCCTATTTCCCCTTCACATTGACTTTAATGGGCCCAGAGCCACATTTAGAGCCACAGAAAGATAACAGCAGCTCTGATCTGTCCGCTTCTCCAGTTTACTAAATCATGAAGCTCATTCTCGTGCCGCTTCTTTAAAAAGGACACGTGAAGCGCATTGTCCTGCCATAATATTAAAACCAAAACCTCACTCTGGCTGGAATCACGTGCTGCTCGTTGTCATGATAACATCCGCACTTAGTGGTACTCTACACATCCGCCTGAGTAGAGTGTGTATATGAGAGCCTCAGTCTTAATCAATTCAATTCAGTTGGGATTGGTAAAACAGTCTTTTGTTGTCTAGGAGAGTTTGATTGGCTGAGTTTGGTAAAACAGACCATGAAGCTGTTAAAGATGATTAAATATTATCGTTCATTACTGACCGTGATGAAGATGGTCAAATGCTGATGACTCTGGAGCAATATGTTTTCTTTGGGGACTATTTCGCCGTGAATGCATTAAAATACAGCTCTCACGTCGTGTGTGGGTCTGTTTAGAGGAGATCTGTGTTCACACACGGTTGCTGTTGGTGATCCATTTAAAGAAGAATGAAAGTAACATACTTTACTTTTAATGTAAGTCAGTGCAACCAGACTTTTTCCAAAGGGGATTTTGGGCCTTTTTGTTTTGATCTGATGTAGAACAAAAGACTAACAGACATTTTCAAATTCTGCTAAAAACTGAAAAACAGCCAAAATGAACATACACGGTTTTGTTCTGACAACACTAATATGCACAGTAAACTGAAACAGTTCAAGTGTGAAAACGCCCTAGCTTGTTATGACACTTGGACTGTTTCAGCGTACCAATATGCGCAGTGGAGGGGGGTCCAGGGTGGGTTTCATTCCAGCTAAGTATGCACACAAGTGACTGTGCTTGTTTAATCCGATGTCTGCTTTTTAGTCTGGTTCCTCTCGAGGCTTCTGCCTCTTGATCTGAGGGAGTTTTTCTTGCCCCTGGCTTGCTTACTTGGGGTTGGTCTTGAGTTTTTCTCTAAAGCTGCTTTGTGATAACGTCTGTTGTAAAAGGCACTATATAAATAATTACACCTCAACCCTCAAGCCTTTTCATGAAAACCCACACCCACGCCAGCCCTTTGCGGTGGACACTTCTGGGCTGAAGATGTTTTGTGGTTCAGTGTTCCCACCAATGAAGTTCAAGTATGTGAAATTACAAAACCAGGCTTATCTCTTATCAAACACATAAATACATATGAACTAAATAAATCAATGCAATCTCTTTTTTAAGTTATTTAATCAAAGTTTAAGGTTTTAATCAAAACGTCCAAACATACAAATAAACAATTGTTTTTCCCCAGAAACATAACCGAATACAATTTATTGTCCTACCAAGGCTGAGAATTTTATGTGATAACATCCAGAGCTCACAGACAATAAAGCCAGACACAAAGCACACTAAGAACCTAAACTGTGACTAATACTCATATTTCACTCTGTCAAAGCTCAATCTGAATATAACAGAAATGGGCTTTGTCCGGGGGCTCCCTGTGACCTTACAAGGGGTCTCTCTCTCCAATCAGTGGCTTTGGAGTCCTTCATCCTTGCAGCGTGGTCTCCTTTCCTTCAGTTACTGCAAGCAGACGCCTTCAGCAAAAAGAAACAGCGATGCTTCGCTTGAGAGGAAGAAGGTGGGGAAAGTAGAGTCAGAGGCTCTGACGGCCTCAGCACAGTCACTTGCACGGAAAACCAGTAGCCGCCCGCGTCCCCAGCGGATCTGCATACACTCTCATCATCTCAGCTTTCTAAATTTACCCGCGCAGTTCGAAGAAGTGTGGGCGCATCGCCGTAAAGCAGAGAGACAAAGGAAAAGAGAGAGAGAGAGAGAGAGAGAGAGAGAGGGAGAGTTAGAGGAGAAACGGAAATTCAGGGACATGTGCTACATGTGCGATGACATTTAAGGATCAAAGCGTGCTTCTTGTAAAGGGCTTTGTGATCGCCACTTGACGTTTGAGCTCAGCAAAGGTCACATTACGACATGAATATGGCTTTTGTGGTCAAGCGTTTAGAAGATTTCTGGCAAAGAAGCTAAACCGCAGCAGATCTCTGTGATTTTTCAGTGGAACACACGCAACTGAGAAGGCTGATGATCTGCTCTGTGGTGTGGAGCCGCACCAGCTGGCCTTTTATGTCTGAACTGCTGTTCATTTCAAACATGATGACAGTTTTATACATCCACCGCTGTTGTGTTTTTTGTGTTGGGAGGTGTTTTTGTATCACTTTGGTTCAGTTTTGTCACTGGAAACTTTTATGCATAGAAACGTGTCATTTATAACTGGTGAAAATAAAGTTTCCAGTAGAAGAGCAATCGATCATCTTACTTCTCCACGCAGTTCAGTGTTTTAGATATGAGTGGAAGGGAATTTATTCTTACAATCAACACATCATAATTCTATGAAATCTATGAAGAGCTTCAGATTAGGGTGAGGAGCAAGGTGAGTAAAAGTAACTTTCAGAAGCAGTTACACGTTTGTGCATCCTTTCGCTTTTGTTCTGAATGTGCTGGATAGTTTCTGAGTCAGAACGTGAAATAGACTTTTCGTATGTTCTCGTTCTCAATTCTCACCTCAAACCAAAGTGGCAGGTGGGTCTCTCTGAAGACCTCAAGCAGAATAGTGATCTCATGCAAAGGACAGGAAAAACTACTGGGGTTGCACGAACAAAAAAGGGAAAAAAAGAAAAAAAGAGTTTGTTTCTAGCCTCGCCCATCTCTACCTAGACCACTCACTTCTTCCTTTCAACCCTTGCATAAAGTTTTATTTAATATCTATTTAAGCTTGTTCTGTCATTCAGTACAGTCCTGTAACGACGTATGCCTTTAACTATACATTGCATCAGATAGTAAGATAGAGTTCATGATGTGGACAAAATATCACATTGTGAATATATTACTACACATTTGCAATACAGTTGCAGTACAGCTTGCACTATATTAAAACCAGTAATGCCACAAGCAGGGTGTGAAATACAGGGGGTCCTAGGGTCCTATTCTTTTCTAATTAAACTTATGGATGAAATTATGGGTGGGTCTCTAAAAATAAACCCTTACCCTCCCTTCTTACAGCTATATCAGCTTCTTCTTCTGGGAGGCTTTCTACAAGGAGTCTATCTGTGAATTATTGTCTATTCATGCTAAAGAGAGAGCTACCTATTCTTTACTGATGTTTGTAAAAGCAGAATTTATGACTGCATGACCTGTGGCAATGTGTCTGAATGAAACATCTAAGAACAACCTGGCTACTGAACAGCTTCTGCCCACAGGCTGTCAGGCTCCTGAACAAACTGTGAGGCTGAGAGACCCCAATACCGTGCACTCGGCCCCTGCTATATTACATTATATTACACTATTATATTATTTATTCTGATATCGCTGCTATATTATATTATATTATTATATTATTTATTCTGATATCGCTGCTTTGGAAAATATCACTAAGTCACTTTTAATATATTTATCTTCTTAGATAACCTGCCAATGCAAAAGTTTCTACATATGTCCTCCGGTATATCTTATGTATATATCTTGTGTATGTTTTGTATAGTCCATTATATATTTCAGTTATAACTATATGTATATTTTCTAGCTTATTTTTACTTGAATATTGTCTATTTATTGTATGTTTGCACTGTTTTATATATATAATGCTGCCCTGCTGTAGAGTTGTATCTGAGCCTCACCCCAAGCATTTCAATGCATGTTATGTCCTAATGTGATGTGCAAATGACAAATAAACTTGAAACTTTAATGATTAGGAGGTGTGTCCCAATACTTTTCTTCGTATAGTGTAACTGGCTGATCACATATGTTTTGGAAAATGATGCATGGGTGGTGCATTGTCTCTGTCTGATTCAGGTGACCAGGGTGCTCTGATTTCCCCCACAGTCCAAACATGGCAGTCAGGCATGTTGGTGAAACTAAATTTCTATGTATGTCTGTGTGTCTGTCCTGTGATGGACTGGTGGTCTTTCATAGCCTATCAATTAAAACTATGCCTGGGATACTATAAAAATGTATAGTATGCTGTTACACATTTGAAAGTCAGAGCTTGTCCAATTTCCCAAGAGATTGGTGTTATTCATCAGTAATGTGCTTGAAAAGCACATTGCCGACCAGAAAAGATCATTAAAAAGTTCATTAAGTAACAACTGAAGCAACAGCACCAATATGGTGAGTGAGTTAGCAGCCAGTCAACACTGGAGCAGAAGCTGACAGGGGACCCCCCGAAAACCAGCAGGCATTTTACACACATGTTACAAGGTTAAGGATCTGACTAGGATGCACATAGAGTACAATAAAACAATTCTGCCTCCCAAACACTAGATGAAACATCCATTATGGCCAAAAATATGTGGATGCCTTACTATCACCTCTATATGAGCCTGTTGGACATGCCATTCCAAAACCATACAGCCTCTGCTGGGAAGGCTTTCAACTAAATTTTGGAATGTGTCCGTGGGACACACTGATGTTGGACAAGAAGGACTGGTTTACAATCTGTGTTCCAATTCATCCCAAAGGTGTTTAGTGGAGGGCTCTTCACTGACCATTGGAATTAGTCCACACCAGACTAATCAAACCATGTTTCTATGGGCCTTAGTTTATGCACAGAGGACAGAGAGTAGGAACAGGAAGGGTCCTTCCTGAACTGTTGCCATCAAGACACATATCATTGTCTAAAATGTCTTTGTATGTTCTATCATTAACATCAACCTTCACTGAAACTAAGGTTCTGAGCCCAAAACCTAAAAAACAGGCAAAACAGCACTAAAAATTCTGGTAAGCAGGGGCAGATTCAATTATTGTGGTGCTCTAGCAAGCACTAGAAATGGCGCCCCCTGGAAGCACACTTTAAATTTGGGCTCTAGAGTGGCACAGCCATCTACAGTGCCAAAAAAGATCTTGGCAATCATTTTAAATCAAGTCAATATACTGTATCTAAAATAATCGATATGTCTAAAAGATAAACAACATTGTGCCACTACTGTCACAAACAATAGATATAGAAAGTGAAAGGAAGAGAGAGAGAGAGAAGGAGAGAGAGGCCCTATGGAGCTGCCTACCTTTGCACATTTTGCAAAGACTGTTGGTTCTTCTGGCATCCTCCAAATCCAGATTCGTCTGCCTGAAAGTGAAGCGTGATTCTTCACTACATAGAAAGCATTGCCACTAGTCCAGAGTCCAGTGTCAGCGTGCTATAGCACTCCAGCTCACGCCTGGCATTGTGTATAATGATCTTTCGCTTGTGCACCACCACTCGCCCAAGGAAACCCATTTCTTGCACAGCTGTTTTGCTGATGTTGCATCCAGAGACAGTTTATAGCTCCTCAGCGATGCCACAGAAGAAAGGTGCTAATTATGCACTACATGCTTCAGCAGTGTGCAGCCTCGCTCTGTGAGTTTGTGTGGTCTACCACTTTGTGGCGAAATTGTTTTGGCTCCTAGATACTTTCTTTCACAATAATAACATTAGCAGGGTAGATCAAGCATGCAGCAAATTCACAAACTCATTTAAGGATGCATGTCATGAAAGTGCCATGTTTGAAGTCACAGAGCTCTTCAGTGTGATCCATTCTGCTAGCAGTGTTTATGGAGATTGCAAGACTCTGTGCCTGTCAGCAATGGCTGTGGCTGAATTTAGTCATTAGGATGGGTGACCACAAATCTTTGAGCATATGGTGTGTTTGAGTCCTCACAAGTAATGCATGCCCATGTGCATGCTGGGTTTGTTAACATGTGACCTGGTAGCTGTTGGTGTTGCTGTGAGCTATGCACACTCTTTTATGCAAACTGTGCAGTCTGATTTGCATGCGAGATCAAAATTAAAGTTTTTTTTTTTTGGTCTTCAAACAAAGCAAACAGAATCTTGATTCGATGGATTGTTTCCAGTAACCTCTGTGTTATTTTGTCTATTTGCTGTTTGTATTTATCAGCATTCGACTCAAATTTTAATATCAGTTGTCATGATTATCGCTCACGTCTGACTTTCTTGTCCGTTGCTTCACAGCTGAAAAGGGGAATCAAACTTTCAGAGAATAGTCCTCAACCAAAAATAACCAGCCAGCAGCATTCTAAGAAGCAACAGACGAGTTGTTGTCTCTAAATTTACATCTTAATGGTGGACCAATAAGGGTAGATATGTTTAATAGACTGGACAGTAATTGGACAGCAGTAGTAATTTAAAATCAGCAGCACTGCTGTGTTTGACCAATCGCTACCAGTCACATCAGTGCCTGCACTGTGGAGGTCCTGACCACTGAAGAACAATATTAGCAGAGGTAACAAAGTATTTGGAGAAACAGATGAACTACGGTGTGTAATTGTCGAATTACAAAGTGCACCTATATGGTAAGTAGAGCTGATATAGCAATATTTCATCAAACCTACAATATACCTTAAAGTACGAACATCTTTCACAAATTATGTTTCCTTTATAATTATGCGTAATCATTGGTTAAGCAATTCTAGGTAAACATCATGCAGATCTTTTTACTCGGAATTGACATGCAAAGTTTTTGGGCTTGTTGCTGCCAACAGTCATACCAGCATTATGATCTCATAGGGGCTCCTTTGCCACAGCCATATTTAGTCCAAGTTCTGTTCTAAGTGCTGTTGTAATTTATATAAGGTGCTAATTTACTTCAAAGAAAAAGTACAGTGGTGCTTGAAAGCTAGTGAACCATTTACAGCAAGCCCTATTAGTTGTGTCAGCTTGGAGGACATGTAGCCGTTCCTCTGCACAGAACATCTCCAACTCTGGCCTCTTCACATGAACTAAACGGTTCAGGTCCTTCCACAACATTTCTATTGGAATAAGTTCAGGACTTTGACTTCCAAGACATTAACTTTACTCTACTTCAGCCATTCTTTGGTAGAGCGACTTGTGTGCTTAGGGTTTTCGTCTTGCTGCATGATCCAGCTCACAGACAGACGTTCTGACAGTTTCCTCTAGAATGTGCTGGTATAATTCAGAATTCATTGTTTATAAATGATATAAAGCTGTCCTGGCCTAGGTGCAGCAAAACAGGCCCAAACCATGATACTACTGCTACCATGTTTTACCGATGGCATAAACTTTCTTTTGCTGAAATGCAGTGTTTTTCTTTCTCCAGACATAACATGCCTTACAAAAAGATCTATTTCCATTTTTGTTCAGTGTTTTTCTGATGACAGACATTAATATTAGCCACTGGGACAGAGGCTACCACCCAGAGGCTGCTTAAAAGTTTGCCTCTTGACCTGATCTTTGTTGGTCGACCACTCCTGTAGAGGGTTTGCATAGGGTCTGACTGACTCTGTATTGGTGAAGTCCAAACTCTTTACAGAGAGTTAAAGAACATTTTCCAGCCTGATGAGCATGAATAACTCGTTTTTGGCCATGATACACTTCCCCAAACATGTCATGAAGATTTCATAGATCCCTGTTCTTTCAATACAATGCTGATTGATAACTCTAATTTCATCTTCAAGTAAACTGCTAATCTTAGAGTTTCATACTGTTTCCACTCAAAGTTGTGTAATACTGAATCATTTTCCTCAATAAATAAATGACCAAGCATAATATTTTTGTTTCTATATTTGAGACTTATCCGATGAAGTAAAAAAATTCTAAAAGGGTTTACACACTTTCAAGTGGCCCTGTAAATAAGAAAAAATAATATAATTAAACAACAAAGGTTCTTTATGAATATGGTGAAAATATCTTTTTTAATAACTTAATGTTTTCTAAAAGACATTTCACAGCTAGACATTACATTTTCTATTCCTCAGAGGGAGTGTATAGCTATTTTGGGCATAAGAGTCCTAACAACCCTTTCTCTCCAGCTTTCTCTGTCAAGAATACTACATCTAACGATACCTATCTGTTTTGTTTCTTGTGGCTTTGCTCTCAGAAGAGCACTAAAGTTCCTTCTAATCTTAGTTTTAACCCTTAATAAAAAAAAAAAAGATATTTCTTTATGAATGAGATCAAAAAGCTCACTGTTAGAAGATTTGGAATTATTGTTGTAACTTGCCATCTGCCAGCTCCATCTGTTTAGGACTGTTTAGGACTGTCTAGACACCAATGTTCTTTTTACAATAGCGCACCCTACTGACTAATCAGTCTCAACAAAGAGTTATAAGACAGCCCAAGCATTTGCAAAACAACTTAAAAAAAAGTGAAATGCATTATGAAGACACTTAAGAAGAGAAACATGGCCATCTGTTGGTAATGTATGGCAATGACACAAACACAGTGCTGATCTAGCCTTGTGTCCCAGTAAAACCGCTCAGGTACAGTATTGCACACATAAAAACATGACTAGTATATTAATAGCTTCCCTCACTTCCAGCAATATTTCATTTAAATGGTCAACTTATATTTAGGATTTTTTCTTCTAAGTCTTCTTCTAATACGTTTTTGGTTTACCGTCTTATAAATAAAAATGTCAAACAGGGTTTTTTTTTTGCAATTTCATAGAAGAACCAGTTTTGGTCCCCTAATAAACCTTTCCACTGAAGCTTCTTTAGAGAACCATCTGTAATAAAGAATTGTGCAAATAAAGAACCTTTTAAAAGGAAATCCTGACTGCTAAGACCTACCAATCACAATAAAGCATACATGTCTGATGCCATTCAAATACATTGCATGAACCAAACAAAATACTTTATTTATTATTAAAAAAAGACAAAATCCATTTACTAGCTTTAGCTAGAGCACCATCACTCAGGTGAAAAACTTTTCTGATTGTCTTATTTTCAGTAGGACTGACTGCAACCATGTGCCACTTATAATAAAATAATATAATGCAATAAACAATACATTACCTTTCACTCTATATTTTAGAGTTTAGTTGAACTGGACACTGTTTTAAGGCGAACAAGTCTTAACAGTCAAGGTTAAGTTTTAAGAACCTCCACATAAGGCTCCTGATGAGGCTCCACATAAAAAGAACCATCAGTAGCCTTTACATGAACATGATCCTTTAAAGCTTTGAGAGACCTGGTAAGAAAAGATGCTTTAAATGTGCTTCTTCTGAATCATTGCTCAAAGAACTCTTTGGGTAATCTATGTGTCTAGTCAGTGGCTGTAAATTAGAGGAAGTTTTGCACGTCTGGCTCGTATCAGTAGTGCATGGTTTCAAAGTCATGAAGAAAGAGACCAAAAAGGTACAAGCAGTAGACAGAGGAAGTGAATGGCTAATTTTATTAAGCAATCGTGGATTTGAAAGATGTCTGTCAAATCGCACCAGTTACGTGAGAACATGACAAATAATCTTTAACAGCACGATAATATCATAGACAGGATGCCACACCTGTGATGCCGTTCTCAGTTATGTGGTCCCCTTGCACACTAACTGGTAATGATAAACATCTGAGTACGCTGATGTGTTTTGAACGAAATGCTTCACAGAAACTTTCTTCAGTAGTTTGCAATAAGTCAGATCTCAGCCAACTGACCTCTGATTCCTATACTGTTCCTTGAACAATTGCCAAAGCCTGAAGCTAGCCTAAGCTGAACAAATCCAAACTATATATATATATATGTATTTGTAAGATCAGGCAACCTGTCAAATTCATACTCCAAACTATAGGGGGCAACTAAACACCAGAAAATGTGCAGTCCCTCCTGCTCCCACTTCAGTACTCACCAGTCTAGAAGAAATGTTATGTGAATTCATCAAACCTTTTATTTCTCATGAACATCTCCAGTGGTAGAAAGTAACGCCAGTGTTAACTTGTTTTGTTTCTATTTACATCACTTTTGTTTACTGCTGGGTCTGGATTTTCAGAAAAAGCATGCTGTGGTCACTTGCCAAGACCTTCTGTCATGATTGCATTTACTCTTCCTTTTTTTAGCTAGCTTTAAATGACCTCACAGAGACAGCGATCTTCAACATAATTGATGAGCGGTGCGAGAGATGAGAGAGATACCACTTCAGACCACTGTTACTTCATTCCCCCATGTTGGACTGATGACCCAAAAATACAGTGACTCACTTTCATGTTTGTATTACCAGCCTTGCTATCTCTTTGCGGTTGTAACACAGTAATTTTCCCCAGTGTGGGACTAATAAAGGACTAGCTTATCTTATCTTATCTTATCTTAAAAGTACACTAACACAAAGCACTGAGCCGTCTGAGTAAATATGTAAAGCCTTTTATCTGTGCAGCAACTGTTAATTTGTAGATGAAAAATGAAAAAGATGAAAATTATAAATTAATTATAAATTATTATAAGTAACACATGTAAACAATCACAATGTTATATTATGTTAACCATTTCCAAAGCTCTCCTCAAGATAGCCCAGCATCTACAGTTACCATCCGATAGCTGGTTCAATGCTGCTGATGGAATTGAAGGCAAATGAAATGCAGTAAGTGGTCAGGAACCAAACCTGTGTTCCTCTAACTATATTCTTATATAGAAGATTTGTAGAACTGTTTTGTTTTACAGAAGGTACTTCTGTCTATTTCGCTTCACTCTAATAACGGATAATGTTTTTACTGGCAAAAACACACATACTACAATATACACATACCAGACCTGCAAAACTATCATAAAAATAAGGAACTCCTCCGTCTTGCCACAACAATTTCAAGCAAGGGAAGTGCAGTACTTTAGCAAACATTCCTTGCAACTATACTGATTTTACAGTATGTAGAAACTTGAAGCCACACTTTGTGAGACTTAACAGAATCCACTAGTCCCCCAAAGACATTATATAGCGTCCTAGACACAAAGACACAGTGGGGCCGCACAGTATTGTTCTTGCAGGGGGTGAGATGCCAGATAGCCCTGTTTTCTCGATTGCTGTTATCATCATTCTCCCTCAAATGTGTTTGAGATGCTCTACAGTGGTAAATGGCTGCTAGATTAAAGAGACGTAGGGTTGCCTGTGATTCCACAGAGGCATGTGAGTGCACTGGTGGTCGTAAAGATCCAAAGAAAGTGAATCGTAAAAAATGATTAGAACCCTTGAAGGTCTAATGATAGACCTTAAACAGGTAATCTTACAACATTCAACATAACTGACATGAAAACATGAGGTTTACTTTGAGATGGTTTATAGTAGTGCCATGTTGAGAGCTGAGTGCCACCTCAGCTGTCTAGCCTGGGTTATCAGTGCACTTCAGGTTAAGATAAGACGTGTAGCATGTAGATGACTAAAAGTGAAACTTCTGTTTCTCCAGTAAACAAAAGTGGCAAATTAATTGGTCCACATGAACAATAGACTCATTTATGTCAAGCACCATATGCACCACTTACATATGTTGCAATCAACATGGGGCAACATCTGAAAAGAGGAAGGATCATACAGGCGAGCACACACACTTTCTTAAACACGCCCCTACTGAATCCACAGATAGGACCAGAGGAAACACTCCCTCTCTAATAGTCTCAAATACCAGCTCTAACTCTGTGCCCCCGCACGCGAAGCTTGGAGACTTTTACTCCACCGCATGTCAATGTCAGCAGGTAGACCTCCTCAGCAACAGGTAAGCTTTGAGTAATACTGCAACTACTGTCTTCGGTAATCCCACCTTGTTCATTTGTCAAGAAACAGCTAGAGCTTAGTGAGGCGAGCTTGTAGTAAATCAGAACAAGAGGAAAAAGCCTAGGCAGCTTGCTAAGGTGTGTTCTCATACCATACGTGAGTCTTGGATGGGTGTAGGCAGGCTCAGAACAGTAGGTCCGTTCTGCTGGTGACTGCCACAGCCTGAGGCGATAAGGGCAAGCATTCCTTTAACCTGACACCTCTGTCTTTAGGAAGCACATTATTGAAGTTGCGTACTCAAAAAATTCTTAAATTGGAGTTGAGTCAACAACTAAGGGACTATATAATCATAGAAAGATAATGCATCATTATGGAAAACTAAAGGGAAACAATTGTCCCTATTATTATATATTATATATTATTATTATTATTATTATTATTATTATATGTGCATTATAACAGAACAGATACTTCGTCTGTAATATATAATAATTTTTGCTCCGTTTAAAGCATTAACTACACAGAAATCTTCAGAAGCAACAGTTGTTAGGACACCTGTTACTAAATGTCTAATAACAGGTTTTACTTTGGTCTGCTGAAAGGTATAAAGGGTCCATTTGCCATTTACTTCATTTAGGCAGCCCTGAAGTGGTGAAGTGATCACGTATTTTGCGCGTGCTTCATCTCTTTGTGGTTACTGGTCAAATTTTACAGTCTTGACCACCGTGTTCCATAAAACAGGCTGATTATGAACTGAAACGTCTTATACTAGTCTTGTTGCACAGGAACGCTTCATGCAGGATATAGAAGTACATTAGTTAACAGATCCATGCAACAGAGAAAATTTGGTTTGGCAGATAGGTCTGAGATTGGTGCACCCCGCCAAAATCGAAAACCAGTTAGAAATGTCAAAATTATGTACTTCAGCAAATTTAAACATGGAAAGCATGACTATACTGGCTAACGTCAAATCTCAACACGTTTATTGGAAGTCTTTCTTCATTGCACTCTGAGTTTTTTTAATGTGGCATCACTACTTATTTTTTGGGCCTCATATAGTGCATTAAGAAATTAGTAATATTCTAAATTAGTCATATTGCCTAACCTGATTTTGGATAATCCTCCAGTATGATACAACTATTTGCAGAGAGAAGAATCTTGATTGGCATATAGTTCAGAGTACAAAAGCACACCTTACAACATACAGTTGTGCTCAAGAAACTCAGCCCTGGATATTGATGTGTGATATGTTCATTCCTCTCCTTACAGTGATTCAATGGCTGGTGAGCAGTCCAACATCTCCTACGCCTACCCAAGTGAGGCAGCACGGGTGAGCCAGATGGTGGTAACGGTGTTGATCTTCTTGGTGGGCGTGACTCTGAACGGCCTGGTAGTCTGGGTGCTGGGGTTCCGTCGGAAACGGCGGAGTGGTGCCGTAGGGGCCGAAACACAGGGTGCTGGAAGCTTTCGGATATATGTAGTGAATTTAGCGCTGGTTGACCTAGTGCTTCTGTTACGTACACCTCTCATGCTTGGCTACCTGGCACATCACTTCAACTGGCCCTTTGGCAAGCCTTTGTGCCAGCTGATCATGTTCCTGCGCTGCCTGGGATTGTACGCAGGGGCCTTTTTACTGAGCGCTGTGGCGCTGGAGCGGTGCCTGTGCTTGATGCGGCCTGTTTGGGCGCGATTAAGGCGCCCGCGCTGGGTTGTACCACTAGTCTGCGCTGCGCTGTGGGTAATAGCTGCTGCCCTGTCAGTGCCATACTTTGTAGTGGGCGGACTTTTTGTCTGGTATAACCGGACACAGTGCGTGGAGAATGCCGGTGAGGCTGCGACTACCCTATTCGTGCTCGAGAGTGCAGTAGGTTTCTTCCTTCCATTGGTTCTTTTCATATCCTGCAACCTAGCAGTACTGCTCGGAGCAAGAATGGCTGAAAGAAGAGGCTCAACGACCCCCACCTCGCCCGTTTCCTCCCCCACTTCCCCTAATGGACCTCTTTACACGTCACAAAGGATGACCCACCTGTACCGGATTCTCTTCCTTACCATGCTCCTGTTCCTCACCTGTTGGGTGCCCTACTTCATTTGTCGCTTTCTCAAGGCACTCACCACCGAGAGGAAAGGCTGGGAAAGACTTAATCGAGGGGCAAGAGAGGGCGCATACGCAGCCCTGTTTCTAGTTTACATCAAAAGTGCTCTCAACCCAATCCTGTATGCGTTCGCTGCTCGAGGACTGCGTCGTACCGTGCGCGACTCACTGTTCTCAACAATCGAGCGAATCTTCAACGAGGATGTGTCAGAGTCTCTGCGCAGGAAGTCCTTACGTCGAAGAGACTCACAGTTCTAAGAAAAGGACAAGATGTGGACAGCACAGAATGTGACAAATCACGATTGCAGTTAAAATTAAGGGAATTTTTGAGCAGCAAGTGCATCCAAAGACATTGCACATGGACTGTTCTATAGATATTAAACAGAACAGATCACAAAGATGGTGCACACGTTTGAACTGCAGGCAATATATCACATTTCCATCCTTGTTTAAAGTTGATTTTCTTTAGTCAAAGAACAAACGATTAATAGGAAGATTATGCAAGTTATTCATGCAACGTGTGTGTTTGTGTGTGTGCATTTTCCCCAAAATATGAAATAACAGATTTTATCCCTTGCAAAATGTAATGCAATTATTCTCTGCAAAGCTGCTTAATACAGTCACAAACACAGTTTCTTTTTTATTTTGCTGCGAGTGCATGTTGGAAGTGTGAACCAGAAAAGACTGAAATCTGCACAGTCACATTTTTTAGTAAGGGCATCAACGTTCAGCTGCTTGCAGTACGTAAGTGGCAAACAAGGCTTTTACATTTTACACAGAAAGAGAAACAATTGACACATTTCATTTTGTACTCTTCTCGAGGCTGTGGGGCTGAAGCAGATCTGACATGTTGCCTGTGTGGCAAGTTGTGTGGGTGTCAAAATGAACTGGAAGTTTGACCGGCAGTGCTTTGACAGCATGTCTTTCACAAGATCTGCCACATTAGTCATAGAACTGCTTTCTAGAGAAAGTAGAGATTCAAAAACAAAAAAAGACATACATTCCACCTGGTCACTTCACGCAACTAGTGCGGATTGTACTCTGCACATTTGAGCCACATTCAATAGCATGTTGTTCAAATGTGTCTCAGACCACCTTCTGAAGTGGCTTCCATTTAAATGTGTCTTAGGTGGGTTACTCGCAAGAAGCATCAAGACACATGAAGAGACCAGGTGTAAACGGGGTCTACGACCAGTTGGTCCAGACTGTACAACAGCTTGTACATTGGTGCTACCCAAACTGTCACAACAATTTAAGAGAAGCAGTTTTGACTGCTTTTGCATAAAAAACTCCTAGTGCACTTCTAAAATGTGAATCAAATGTAATCATCAAACTCCAGAGAACAATAACTTATTTTACTGTTTTATTACAAATGCTAGGTACAAGTAAAACATGGCAGAAAAAGACACGAGTGAATCTTGATTACAGTAATATTGTATTGTACATCTGATCAATTACGCTTTGTATTTGTGTGGCTAACAGATGTGATTATGAAATAAATGCAGAATTTTGTTTAAAATCCGTATCCGTAAGTAATATTTGCATTATGAGTTATATATTTACATGCAATGAATTATAACAATTACAAATTAATGCCATTGTCTTGTAAAATTTGCATTTGCAGGGCACTGAAATCATTCTCTGTAGCCACATGGGGAGTGAACAGCTGATCTGCCTGCTTATGCGCCGTTTCCAGGAAGGCGTTCACGTCCCCCGTCACTTTACTGTTCTGGAGGGTCTTCATGACAGCTTTGGGATTGGGCACCATTTTCATCAGCTGCTCCTAAAGGAACCAGTACATGTTCATTCAAAAATTACGCCCGTGGCTCAGAGCCAAACAGTGAAGTTTAACCAATAAAGGAATTTTGTGACTGGTTGAAAAAAAAAAACAGTCTAAAAACTAACATTTAATGGCTAATATACTATAGAATCATATTTTAGACTTTACTTATTTGATAAACATTGATTTTCTGTCAGAATACGCTTCCTCAGTCTGACTGAGCGGCAAAACTAGGCTTTTAAATTTTACACAGAAAGAGACAATTGCCACATTTCATTTTGTATTCTTCTGAAGGCTGTGGGCTGATGCAGATCTGACATGTTGCCTGTGTGGCAAGTTGTGTGGGTGTCAAAATGAACTGTAAGTGTGACCGGCAGTGCTACAACAAGTCTTTCACAAGATCTGCCACATTAGTTACAAGAAATGCTTTCTTTAAGTAGAGAAAACAAAACATTCTCCAACAAGGCTGTGTTTAGTAGTTTAAATCTGGAACATAAGCTTAATTTAAAGCCACCTGGACTCAACAGTAAATTAAAAATGATCGTGGTCATTGTAATCTTTAAAAAATTCTTTATATGCTATCTGGCTAACTGACTAAATCTGCTTTGTCAACGCCCACCGTTTAAGGAAAGCTGAGTTTGTTTTGACTAGCCTAACCCTCGCCTTTGTCAGTAAAACAGAAGGCTCATAATCAGGAATACATACAGACAAAACCTTTACAGACACACACCATATACACATAAACGAAAGACGCTAAATATTTAATGAGAAGTCAATACTGTATATAACTCATGGTATGACAAAATGGCAAATAACTTTTTGCAGTACACCCTAGCTTCCTATTGGCCAGCTTCTTGTTCAAATTTTTCACTATTTCAAAGTTTTAAATAGTGCAGCAGCACAATAAGCCAACTTTGGCTTCATGCAACTTCTTTCTTTTACTTTACTTTTCTTTAGCTTTCAGCAGTTTGGAAAACGATAGCTCTGAATTTGTGCTGAATCTATTTGCTCCTTCACATTTTAGATGCTTGTGTTTTGCGGTGTTCACCCTACACGCCAGCTCTGCCGCTCAGTTAGTCTTTCTACCTCTCAGTGGGCACAACCACAAGGACTCTCACTAAATGAGAGTCCATCACATTACATCACATTCGTACCCTCCATTGTTTAAGTTAAAAAAAAAAACTCTTATTAACTGATCTTGCTGTCAGTTTTCAAATGATAATGTTCTCAATGATCCTATTTATAAGTCTTAGGAAATACCCACAATGTAGCACAATCTACCCATAATTCTTGGCAGATGCGTTTTTCATATTTCCTGATAAGGATCATGATCTGTAAATCTGTTGTTTCTTATTTAGATTTGTATTGTTTGCATTAACAGGTTATCTACATGCTGAAGCATTTGACATGTTTACTATTTTAACCACAATGCTGATTGTGTTCGTATAGAATAGTTTCCTCCATACTGCTGTAGTAGAAAACAGCAATGAGTGGCATGTGAAAGTGAAAATCATTGTTTGCTTTCATGTGAGAGCTGTTTTTATTTTTGCAATACAATACCAAGTATAAATCTGACTACTACTACTACAGCCTCAAGTCTTTTATCTGATATCTGTCGGGTTTAGTGTTTCTACTGAATACATGCTAAGAACACAAACCCAGTTGGGACAGTATGTAAAAATGCACATAAAAACAAAAACTGTGATCTATAAATCTATAACTTGTAACTTCACACTTGATAAAGACATTTCTCAGCAGGAATTCGGCTAATAGTGATTGGTCTGCAAAATCGGACGTTTGGATCGTATATATTGGACATCATTAGGCAAGCAACAGTAACTCTGGCTATATAAAACACTGATTCACAATGCAATATGCTGTGCATGCAATATCAAAATGAGGAAGCAGTTTTCATTGAAAAAGTTGCTGCAAGACTGTCAATTTCCCTGAAAGTGCATTGACGTTGACAAATGTTTACACTGCCACTGCTTAGCAATAGAGTTTAGGCTCAGTGAAAGCTAGTGAGTGCAGAAACTGCTGTCAGACCAATTTAATGCACTTACGTTCAGAACTACAGCGCACTGAAAAAACAACTATTGTGTGTTGTGTATTTCTGCAAAAAGCTGGGATGAAAATGAGCTTTGCTACTTTGTAATAAAGCCTACATTATACATATGGTTTAAACATTTGGCATGCTTTGCAAGACAACGTAGATCTGAAAACAGGAAACTATTTTTCTCAGTGGTCAACACATTTAGCTTCTACGATCAAGTTTGTCACATGATAAACAGTTGGCCTGGCTTTTGTGGTTTTTACTGCTAACACATCGTTTTTTTTCTTGCTGAAAAATTTGCAGCCATGAAAACTGATACACATCGGTGCAGTCACAAGAACAATCAACCATCTATTAAATAAAACATTACAAAATGCAACTTTTACTGAACAAAGTAAACTTGTTCTCTTCCCAGCCACTCATTTTACTTGTTTCTAGTATTTAAGAAGCTTGTGTTTTTCTGTAGCAGGCCTTTTTGCTTTGTGATCTCCAGGCAAACCAATCTAAAACTCAAAAGATTTTTAAATGCCAATGTAAATTGTAAACCTAAAAATCATTACGACTGCAAGGGTCATCATCTTATTTTGAATATCACAGGCAACTGGGGTACATTTTATCAATAAAAGTGATTTTAAAATGATTAAGTGGAGGCTAGACCGAATTTGCACAAAGCTTTTATATTATAAGATGTTTATATGAGATCATAAATTTAGGTAATCAGTTCTGGTCCTGGAGTCAATCACAGTTTGGTGATTTTATTGCTCAAACACATCTGCTAAACAGGGTAACTCAACCACCGAGTTAGATTTAAACAGGCAATGGACTATGAAACCTGGCCTTGCAGGACTCTAACTGATGACCTTTATGTTAGAAACTGTACTGTACCTGTAATGTAGGCTCATCATCAGGATAAGCAGGTAAAGCAGGAAGACACAGGACAGCTTGTTCAGAGAGCTGAGTAAACTACGAGAAAAGATAAGAAAAAGTTAAAAACTTAAAGAACGTATAAAAACATAAATAAATCAGCAGTGAATAGAAGCAGTCATGTGTGCTTTGGGATAGGAAAGTGAGTACACTGATACACTCCGGTGCAGTCACATAAGTTTTGTACTAGGGATCATACAAAAAAAACTTCTTCTATGCTTTTATGTGATATCCACTGTGTGTGAAATCTCAATGGACAGACCTAGAGGACTAATTTAAATTTTTCTAAATGAAGAACAAAAACAGCTTTCAAAACCAGGGGTGAAAAAGTGTATGACCTGAAAATAAAGCTGCTCAGCAACATTTATGTGATTTCCAAAATCTGCATTAAACCATTAGACCATCAAAATGCAGGCAAGTTAAAAAAAAACCTGTAAAGAACGCAGCTGCAGTTTGTCACACGGTAAACAGTTTGCATGGCTTTTGTGGTTTTTACTGCTAAGACATCGTTTTACTAACTGAAAAATTTGCAGACATGAAGTGATACACATCGGTGCAGTCACAAGAACAATCAACCATCTATTAAATAAAACATTGTAAAAAACTTTTACTGCACAAAATAAACTTCTTCTATTCATTAATACTACTTCCCAGCCACTCACTCTACTTGTTTCTAGTATTTTAATAGCTTGTGTTTTTTGTAACACATCTTTTCGCTAGGTGATCTCTAGGCAAACCAACCTAAAACTCAAAAGACCAAAAATCAGATCAAGAGAAGGCTGGACTGAATGCGCACAAAGCTTTGTTTATATGAGATCCTAAATCGGGCCTGCTGAATGTGAATATTTATGGTTATATATATATATATATATATATATATATATATATATATATATATATATATATATATATAGTTGCCTGTGAATTCCAGTTATCTTGACTCACTGTTAGACACCTGCAAAACAATTGCCTTGCAAAACAATTGATATGAAGTGTTCAGCAAGCAAAGTGGCATTACTCCATCGAGGCTGATTTAAAGTGTAGAGGTGACTATGTTTTAATTAGAGATGGACTGATCAGCATTTTTGAGGCCGATTTCGATCGCCGATCACCTTTCAGCAGGGTTGTTTGTTTTGTGCTAGCTGCGCGTGCTAACTCTGCTGTTTGATGGTACTCACTGTATTCAGTTGCGTGCAGTGTCGTATCAGATTAGTAGTGTTAAATGTCTTTGTCTTGTTTCCCCCCGCGAGACACACAGATTTTATACATTTTAAAAACACCCTGCGTCACATACGGTAAAACACCGCCAGGCGGACATGCTTTCTATCAGCGCTTCCTTTTTTCGCGAGGCCGCTGCTTTAGTCAGTCTGTCGAAAATGAAACGGTATGTGTTTCCACCTAGTGGTTCAGATAGGAATTTCAGGAATTGTTTAACACCATCAATCGACTAAATTGGAAAAATATCGGCTGATCACCGATCGCATATTTTGATTAAAAATCGGCCGATACCGATACATAGCTGTCATAATCGCAAATAGCAAAATTAGACTAGATGGGTTTCCATACTTTGCAAATATTCATTTTGAATCCTGGCTTCTGCTAATACAGTTTAATAGTGTAAATAGGAACTCCCGGGTTACCTAAATTAGCCTGATTTATGTTTAGCATGAATTCTGAGGTCTGACTAATACATAGAGTGTTTTTTTTTTTCACAGCGTCACAGCCCAGTCCCTTATTACACAGTACTCTATGTCACACAGGCTCAGTTTAGGTCAAGGTTTATTTATATAGCAACTTTTTCAACAGATGACACAAAGCTGAAAATTCTTGGTCCAAACCCCCAAATAAGCAAGCCAGAGGCAACAGTGGCAAGAAAAGTCCCTCAGATCAAGAGGAAGAAACCTCAAGAGGAACCAGACTCAAGACGGGGAAACCATTCTTATCCGGTTAACACAGGATAGAAAAACAAGTACAAGCACAATACAAAGAATAAAACTACTACTACAGCCGGGTTTAGTGTTTCTATAGAATACATGCTAATTACACAAACCCAGTTGGGACAGTATGTAAAAATGCAGCTAAAAACAAAAAACAGTGATCTATAAATCTATTTTAACCTGTAACTGCACACAATAAACCATACGTCAACAATGTCCAGAAAAACTGCCAACTCAGCACAAGCTCATCTAACAGCAACTGATGAAATTGGATTGTTTATGGAAATGGCAGACAACGTGTCAAGAAAAAATGGGCAATAGATAACTTGCACCATTAACACTGAACACATATTCTAATATTCTGCCTTCTAGATGTCGTCTTTTTCAGGCACGTCCATGTTGATTTGTACACGACAACACCAAGACAAATTCTGCACGATACAACAGCATGGATGCATAATCAGAGAGTGCAGGCACTACACGGACTTGCCTGCAGTCCAGACAGGTCTCTAATTAAAAACATGCAGACAACACATTTTGAATAAGTGTAAGTCAAAAAGTCGTCAATTTCATGAGATAAAACATCACATTCTGTAAAGTAAATCAGAATTTACTCACTGCTTTAATCACGAATCCCTGCTTCTTTTCTTTCTGGTCTGCAGTAAATACAGACATTGCCTACATGGTTAAAAATTAAGTGGAGTCTTGTGTTGGAGCCGGTTTGTGCAAAATAAACAATGAATTAGGAATAATTCGGTTTATTTTAATTTACATTTTTTTGCACAGATTTTTTTTTGTTTGTTTTCAAACGTACAGATTTCCAGTACTTTATTATCCGCAAGTCACAACATAAATTACATCAATTGTTTTTAAACTGGCCAAATTTAACTAAAAGGAAACAAGTGAACTATGAAACTAATGAATAACGAACAGTGCATTATATGGCCAGTGACATGAACCAACAGGCCTATTTTGATTTCAGTTGTCTTTAAAGCGCTCAGCGGGCTTCTTTAGTAGAGCTTTCGAAAACATGCCTGACAAACTAAAACAACATTCATACAAACATTTTTCCCTCCAACAGTTTTACTACATGAATGGAGCCCATGTGTTCCGCCTTACGAAGGAGAAGTATGAACTTGTCCTCAGACTGTGTCATTCAGTCTTGGAATGTTCTAGGCTACAGAGAGCTTCTAAACAGCTCCATGCAATTTCCTCTCTGGTTTCACTACAAATGAAAGTACTTTTGATTTAAACACTCAGCCACATCTCAGAAAGGAAACACAATTATCTTACAATCTGGTTTTACATTTACCTTCTGATTTGAACTAACATAACAAACCTCTTTTGTTCTTAACCCAGCAATGACACTGACAACATTAACACCTAGCAACACCACCATCCCACAGACTTGTTACAGCGGCACCACCATGCTGATATTTTGCAGCGTCAGATGAGCTTCAGTCAGTAATTCAGTCAGGGCTTCGGCACCAAACACATTGACCACATAGATCACTGTTTCGTACAAGACATTCGTTGTAGGGGTCGGGCTTTACACCTACAAATAATATCAACGCTATGTTGTGGTTAATATCAACATACCTAGATAAATAAAACGGTGTTTTTTCATTAACTATATATCAGCTGTTATTCTTTCAATACACTAGCTACATTTTTACAGACTCGCCAATTATTCTGGATCTACAATATAGTAAGGATGTACTGGTCAATGCAGAAATCAAATCATTTTCATGCACATTACAGATGTATTTACATATTACTTAAAGTAACACATACTCTGTATATATAAGCATTACAGAGAAATATAACTCTTATGTGTAAAGGGTTACATGTGAATAAAATGCAAACATTTGTTTGCAGTAGCATAGCATCATAATATCAGTTAAATGTCAGGATCTGTCAGGCTCTACATTACTACAAAGAACACCAATACGGTAAGGGTTTCTGATAAATTGGCCAACCAGTGTTGGTACAAGATTTGTGTAAACATTAAACTCTTAACCGTATATGTGACAGTCTCTGCTCCACATTTGTGCTTTTGGTGTACGTTATCCCTTAGTGCATACCTCCTGTGAATTTTCCTCTTCTTCCTCCAGTTTGCCCCTCATGATCCTGCACTTGTCCTCCAAAATGTCCCGCATACCCTGCAGTTGCTCAAGTTTGCTAAGCACTTCTCTACTACTCTCCTAAAAACAGATTAGAATAAGGTTAGCATAAAATTGGTCTACACAGAACAGAGCACCATTACTTATTACCTTTCACAATTATTACATACTCCAATGATCAAGAAATGTTGAGGATGACTGCAATCAAAAACTTGGGTTTATCAACCTTGCCAAATTTAACAAGTCCATAAAAAAGTATATCATCATTTACAAACATAGATATACATTTCCCTAAAAGTCCCATAAATCAACCAAATCTCAGCTCTGTAGGCTCCAACCATTCTTAATCACCATTTTTGCTAAACTGGTTCACATAGCGGCGAGAGCACCTTACACAAGGCTAGACAAGAGGTGTTATCAACAGTTACTTTCTCCACTGAAGGAACCATGGAAGCCTCTCTTAGGAAAAATGATCCTAGGTAAGTACATTTCACTCTAGTATTATGTGTTTGGCTAAAATTGTCTATTATCCACAATCATTGTAGGCCAGAAATAGCATACAATACTTTAACCATACAGCTTTAAAGCCACAGCAAACACTGAACATTAAACACTGACAGTTTAAAATCAGCTGGTGTTCCACACTGCAGGCTTACGCCAATCTCTTTGTTTTCTTGCAGGTTTTTTCTCGAACAGTGTAACAAACACTAAATCAATCGATAAAAAAACGTTACTTAAACTGGCATGTGTTTAAATATGGACAGCTGAGAAGCAAGATAAATAATCACCCACTTTGGTCATTTTAGGCTTTTACTTCAATAGCTGTGTGCAATTAACAGGAAAAAATTAACCTGTTATTTGCAAATAATGTCAATTAAACATTGGCAAAAAGGTCATGATTCCTGGTCGGCCTATTTATTACACATCAAAATCCTACTGTAACTAAAACACTACAATTTACAAACCATTTAATACTACAGCTTATGTTTCACAGTTTAACTTGTGAAAAGCCCTTTTCAGCAGATCTGCTTATAATACCAGCAATTACCTCATATTCCTTGAGTTTTTTTTTGCCATGATTGATCTTCTGGTGCATTGTGTGGAACTGCCGGGACACCTGCATCATACTTCCAGATTTTCGCAAGGGCACAGGAAGCTGGGCACATTTTGCTAGGAACCTAACAAAACAACCATATCAGAAAAAATCTGATCATCATAAACTTGGAAACATTTCAATAGCGACAAAAGAATAGATCTGATTCCTGAATGTTGCTTACTGGTCTTTTAGCAGGTTGAGGTGTTTCTGTGATTCCTCTTTTTCTTTTCTCCTCAATGTGAGAACAGATCTGACACAACAGCAGGAGCAAGTTACTTTCAGATTTGGAAGATCAAACAAACTGGCATGTAAACTGCAATGAAAGTGACAATTTTCAGCACTGCTCACAGTATTGACAAACCCAGCATGTTGTCAATGGCTGCAATGGACGACCTGCCCAGTGGCTTCCAGTTCTCCCGTCCTTTCAGCTTTGGATCCTTTGGGGCCTTTCGGACCACTGCAGGCCGTGCTTTACGAAGGAAGAAAGATCAGTACACCTGAACTATAACTATATATTAGGTATTAACATGCCCGCAATTACACTGTTCAGTAGCATTGCTGGCGCACCATGGGCTCTACCTAAAAACACACATGTCTGGTCAAGACCAAATCATTCCAGCTTTAGAGTTTTGCAACACCTAAAAATGACGTCATGTTTTCCCCCGCATTCTCAGCAAGCATGAGCAGCTTTCTCTGGTTCATCAAACTCACCACTGCTCTCACTCGCCTTATCTTCCGTACCCCTCTCATCAGGCAGTGGTTTCTGAAACATAATACATATAAATGCTTATAAACATCATGGACATTTCTTTTGCTTGTAATAAATAACTGGTAAACCAATTTGGTTAACGGTGAGTACAAACTAAAAACTGGAGAGAAGAAATTATATATATATATATAGTACTCCAGTTTCAGCTCCACTCCAACAATAACAAGCAGCACAATGGCGCAATGCTATTGTAAGCATTGACAAACCTGTTTATATAGTGATGTGTTTTAATAGTAGGACTTGAAAAATCGCAATATATCACTTTGCTTGCAATATTGCAGTATATTGTGATATACTGAATCATCACGGCTATATCACAGTACGTATTGTATATACACACACACACACCTATCACCTCATAGTTTCTACACTCACTGTTGTCTACTTCATAAGTTTTATAGAGATACACTTTATAGTTCTTTGGGCGGTGGCTCATTTTCATTTTCAGCACTGAATGTGACACTGATGTGGTGGTGAGGTGTTAGCGTGTCAGTGTCACTTCAATGCTGAAAATGATTAATCACCCAAATCGTACCTGCTCTTTTGGGGTCCCTACCATTGAAGAACGTAAAGATTGAGCAGCACGAAGATGCAGAGAAACAGATGGACTGCAGTCTGTAATTATAGAACTACAATGTGCATCTCTAGGAAACTGATCAAATTGAACACTGAAAAACAAGTTAAAAGGGATCTTACAAAATAGAATAGAATAGAATAGGCAGAGATTGTACAAAGTGGTGGTTTCACACACACGTTTTATATTCCTCAGATCTATTTCACACGGAGACACTACTTTACAGTCTTTTGTTTTGAAAAAAATGATGTATTTTCTGAGCCACATCAATCACTGTTGATTTCTCTAGAGTCGAGACATTTTGAACACAGTAAACAATAACAACCAAATATCTTAACCTCACAATCAAAAACCATACATGTATTTTTACTCCCCAAACTAGCGTCTGTAAAGATACTGCTGCATAAGAATGAGAAGTGTGTACATACTTTTAATACGTGTGTATTAACTTTTTTATTTGACACGAAATATTTCCCTCCACCACTCAGGGTTGCCAGATTTGTGGTTTGAAAGCGGTGCTGGCAGAATGGTACATGTTTACCCCAGACAGTAGTTAGACAATTTCACTTATTTATATGACAATATGACACATAGTCATTGTGTGAGTACCAGAAATTAACCTAATATAAACTTGAGTTCATATCACCCAACACTAGGTTTCATCATATACAAATATCCAGACTTACTTGGCGTTGTTGCTGGAACCTTCCATCACCTCGACCTCCACCTTTAGGACCACGTGTGGAGGACCTAGCTGAACCTCGAGCAGGTTTCATCAAGACAGTCACTGGTGGGGGAAATATGCACAAATAAAAACTGAACAACTAATCTGCATATATTTTCATTCTAATCTTTTTGTTTAAGAGTAAAGCAGAAATGAAAGAACATACAACAGGACGGTCAGGCTACATATTACTGACAGGGTGGCTGGCTATGTTCAGTTACTCTTTTGTTTTTTGTGATCTGTCACTACAATTATATATTTAAGTCACTTCATTAATGCTAAAACATTAATTTCACTCTTTATGTGAAAAAACAATCCACTTAAGGAGGTGGAGTGCTGAATTTGCAACGAGTTTTAGTTTCTTAAAATTAATATTACAGAAACTCTTCCCACCAGGTAGAAGAGGAAAACTTGTCTGCCTCGCCTCAGTTTCTGGCAGCAATATACCACCAGGTTTATTATAATGTGCAGGACAGTTACAATCTTGAAAGCCTTAACCTTTGAATGCTTAAAGTGTCAGTAACAGTCTAATCTTGTTTCAGTATGATTATTTACTTATTTATTTATTGTTCTATTTATGCAACAAGCAATAAGTGGCCAAATTAACTGATTAGCTGTCTTGTTTCTTGCCCATGTTTACTCAATGTCTGATGTTCACGTAGGTTTAAAGTCATGCAAAACCACATTTTTTCATGAAACAGAAATTGTAAACATGTATGTAGTATTCTGTATGTATAAAACATTAGAATTAGCTAAATATCTTACATGTAAACACACATTACTCGCACTGCCCTCCAAACGTTACAGCACCATATTAGATGCGATGTCCGAATAAATGTGTTGACTACTTCCTTTTGTTATTTACATTTATTTCACTTAATTTGTTTGTGCTGCATAAGGTGACTGTGTCATTTAATAGCTGTGAAAAATGATTGCAGTTAATCTACATAACTGCGATCATCGCAAATAATTGTGATTGGCTGATTAGGCAATAATTGTGACAGGCCTGATTATACCAACACAAGTCGTTTATTTTGTTCTCCTGTATTTTCTCAAAATGTTCATTCATCCCAAACTAACATTTTGAGGAAGTAAGTTGAAATTTTATCTTTTTAATTGTTTTTTTCTTATCCCAAAATGAGTAGTTTCTTTCTTAAAGCATTGCGTGATGTCCTGGAAACCTATAAATGAATAAATATTATATATTATGGATAATATAACTAACGTCAGTCAATACTTTCCTAGGCAATAAGTCAAAACATCCCTAAATTTAATAATTTAAATGAAAAAGTCAGACACGTTGTCTCCAGAATCTTTAACCTGCCTTAACGAGCCCTAGAAACCTTTATTACCCTTATTAATAATTATCAACAGGATCAGCGTGTCAACGTGAATTTAAACACATTAACACTCTACTTGTATGTTGCTTTGATATTAAAGGAACTAAACAGGAACTAAACGTCTAAAGTCCCTTCCTCCAGGGGTTGTGGTGATGAATTCATAAAGAAAACAACTAAACAAATCACGAATTAGCGTTAGCATGCTAGCACCAACAAAACGCAGCCCTAATATTTTTGCGCTCTTGTTTTAAAACCCCCGTTACTGTCCAGCTGCAAATAGATAAACAGGTTTAAAGCAGATGTCAACAATCGAAGCACCACTGCTGGCCAGCTGGTTTAAGTAAAGGTTCGTTAGTTTTCTGAAGTTTCTCGTGTTTGTTGTACCTTTCGCGATGACTACTCTCCTTCTCTTCTCTTCTCTTCTCAGCTTCGCGGTAAAAACTTAAAAAACGGAAGACCTGCGCATGCGCGCTTTGAAAGAGGGCGTTACAGGACGCCATGATCAGAAGGTCAAATAAAAACATCAGATTTTCAGATCAGTTTCTAACCCTCATCGTGTTTTTTCCACACACCTCAGTCATTTTCTATCACTCTGATGGGTTATTTCCTACCTATGAGCAGTTTTTGGTTTTTACCTCTAAACAAGATCATGTTATTTGGTGCCATATTCCCCAAAAGTTTGTTTACTGTTCTGACAGCGACCAAGTCTCAATACATCAATTTGTGTAGTTACTATAGTAATTTATGACCTTAGTGTACTCAATATAGTAACTCATGACCTTAATTTGTGTCCTTAATATAGTAACTTTTAAAATGTGTTTATTCAGTATAGTACCTCATGGTCATAATCATTGGCGTAGGAACTGGGGTGGAGGTGTAGGGGGACGTGCCACCCAATACCAGAAACAGGGAGTTTGTCCCGCCCAAAAATTAGACCACAGAAAAAGCGGTAAGTGTTTATAACACATTATTTTCAAAGCGCGTTTTGGCAGCCTTCACAATTCACGCGCTGTGTTTGTTGTTCGCAACAGACTCTGGTAGTTTGGTGGTCTTTAACTTCGTTAAGGCTTGTGTTGAGGTGCCTGTTCTGAAATATCCTGCTGCCAGCAGATTCACTGACCGGAGCTCTCTCCTCGCTGGGGCGCCGGGTAGCTTGCGCTAGCTTTAAACGCGAGGTCAGTGATGAGAGCAATAAATAGCAAAATATCCAGCAATAAACCGGCTTTAGTATAATGTGTTGTTAGGGTAACAGACTAGGAGGGTCTGGGTTTATATTATATATATATATATATATATATATATATATATATATATATATATATATATATATATATATATATATATATATATATAACGTTTATATTAACTTTTTATATTAACTTTACTCAAAAAGCCCTCTGAAACGTAAATTACATTACTCTCTGGCCACGTCCCAAACTGCAGACCAGTCCCAGCACCCCTAAAGATTATAGTAACAATGGATTTTATTTTTGTCTTAAAAAAACATATCCTTTATTATATCTTCATACATTTGTAAACTAAGCTATGTTAACTAAGTTTTTTTTAAAAGATTTGTTGGTGTCTTCCCAGTCACAGTGTTTCCCCAACACTGATTTCGTATTGATGGCCCAAAATTACTTTAAAATGTAGTTTTTATATTTTATTATGAGCTAATAAACCTCTAAGCCTCCTGCTGCAGACTGCTACCACACTAAATACGTTTTTTTTAAAATGATATATCTAATAAGAACTATTTTTAAATGTTTAAAATAACATTGACCATGCTAAAACAAGTATTTCCTCCAAAATCTGTGTCAAAGGGTAAACAAATTTGGACAAAGTCTCAATGTCTTTATAGATCATAACAATATTATTGAGACTTTTTATGGTGAGAGGCATTATCTTATTTAAAGTGACCACTTCCATCAAAACTTGAAAAGAATATTGTGAAGAATGACTCATCTGACCACAACACTTTTCCCACTTCTCTGTATGTACACCAGTGCCTGTGCTTGTTGCATCACTACACTCTTTAAAGTGCCTTTGTAATGTGGGGTTTGTGCACTGCAACTCTGCTATAATACCCCTCTCTATGCAGTTATGGATAGACCATTCTTGCTGACACAGTCTAGTTATATCCTGCATTGCCCATTCAGCCATTGATTAGTATATTCTGTTTACGTATTCTGAATTATGTTACTAATCCTGAATAAAAAATTGAAATCCATACAAAAAACACATTTTGTTTTACCTTATGAACTTCACTGTTTTTGTAAATATATGCTTGTTATGTATACAACGTGTCCCAAAAAACACCTTACCTTTTAACAGTGCTTAAGAAAAGTTTGCAAACTGAAGACACCAGCTGATCCAGTTTTGCCAGCAGATTTTTCATTCTTCAGTTAATTCTTTCTTTTTTATCTGTGCAACCATACATGGCCTTCAGTGTCATGTTTGCATTTTACGTGTTTTGAATTGTAGACTGGCAGGTCAGCCTGTCCCTGATTACGCAGCAATGCTGTTGCAACACATGCAGAATGTGGCTTGTGGTTGTCATGTTGAAATAAGCATGGCTGTGTTTGAAAAAGCCTGCATCTAAAAAGCAATGCTCCAAACATACATAGATTAATGATATATATATATATACATATATATATATATGGTGCTTTCACAGATGTGCATGTCCCTCTAATACGCCCCCATGACATGACAGGTTTTTGGATTTTTGCATGGTCCGTCCCCTTCTCTTTTGCTTTATTTCCATAATTAATCTGAAAAATGGACCCGTCAAATCGTTTCAGATTTACTTGAGCACACAAAAGTTGATAGCATTGTTGATTATTGATAGTTGTAAAGTGTGCATGGTACAGCATTAACTTGCATTTGTGGATGCATTTCTTGACAAAGATTTGTCAAAGTATTTTTGGGCTTATGCAGTACCACCTATCACAGAAGCGTGATGGTTTTTAATGCATGGCCACTTGAAGTGTGGAAAATCACAGACATTGGTTTGTGGACTGTGGTCTTGCAGAGATGATTTTAGATGTCCTGCATCTCATGCACCACAGAGATTGAAAAATTTAATATCCTTGTAAAATCTCAGAAAAACAGTTGTGTTGAGCCTCACCACATCCCTGATCATAAAGAACAAGGTTTTCTGGATGATCTGTACCTGTTTTAAAATGTTTTCGTGTTAGGCTGCTCCTGTCTGAACATTTAGGGAATGTGTTGTGGGCGCCGATTTTAAAATCAGCCTATATGTCCAAAAACCAATGAAGTTGATCAGATAAATCATTAAAAATCCTGTCTTTGTGCTTTTAGTTACAAATACAGCTCAAAGCTGGAACAGAAAGAAAAAGTTTAAAGTAATGAAACACAACTCGTTTCTAACTCACAGTTATTTGCAAACTTGGCATTCGCTTGACACACACCACACAAATGAGATAATAGAGAACTACCAACTTACTGAGGATTGTGAAAAGAACATCAAAGACTGGCTGTTGAGTAACTTCCTCCCGTTTAACCCAAAAAAAGAAGCACTTTACTGGAACCACAGGCAGCAAAACACCCTTTTAGAAGCGTTCCTAGGGGTTCTGGTCATTTATAAGGCTTTACAAAGACCAAAAACAATTTATCTCTTTTTCAATTTGCAATACAGTCTTTTACACAGGTGTCAATTAGAGATGTGACAAATGAAGCATAACATAAATAGGGACACAATTCAAACACATTTAGTCTTAACTCTCAGATCAAAAGAACCTAAATCCTTTCCAAATCCAGAAAATGGGTAGGGCTGTCATCTATATGGCATGACATTAATTAAATACATTACCAGAACAGCACACTTCTGAAAGAAATTCGCTCTGGTCTAATGATGGTAGAGGGGAGTGCTGTCTAACATGTTGGTCGAAATTCTTAACACTAGGTTGAGATATGTTTAGTACGGTCAGTCATGCCACAGCATGAGATTTACATCATTTTCATGCTATTCAAACCTCTTTAGACTGAACTCAGTCTTGTGTCAATCTAGCATGCAACTAAACAAATTTATATCAGGCCAAAAGATTTATAGATAAATAAGCCTTAAAGTTTACAAACCCTTGTAATAAAATCTTGTAATATGACTCTATCTTTTAATTGTAAGATTGTTCTTTCTCTTCTGATTTTGTGCCAAATTCCGACTGCGTGCACATCACACAGGCATATGGGCACTACAGATTTCAGCTGTGATTTTGGTTGTTCACACATAGAAACAAGCAAAATTGCAAGTGTAATCTGAAATGTGGGATAAAAGTAAATTTACGTGAAAGCATATCAATTCTTCTATGATACTGATTTATTATAAAAAGGCACTAGCTATGAAAAGGTGGTCAGTTTTCATTTCAGGTTAAATTTAAAGGCATTTGAACAAACTAGTAGACGGCAGACACCAATAGGAAGTGTTCCAGGGCAGTGCTACAGGGAACAGAGAAGTAGTATTTTGCAACTCCTACACCTTCAGTCACTATTTTATTCATACTGGCCTAACAATACTTTCACTTAACCATGAGGTTAGACTACTACACTCATATCAGCCATTTAGATTTCTAACCTCTGCATGAACCTGCATGAACTCGTTGCTTCTAAACCTGCCTCCTTTTCATAAGTAATTTTTATATTTTGTTTAACAGGTCAATATAGTGACAGCTAGTCAGCCAGACTGAGCAACTGATGTCAGGTCATCCTGGCTCACACCTGCATCACTGCATCCATGAAGCACAACAGCTAATCATGATAGATCTTAATCTGTGGTTTGCTCTCATTAATTTTGGCTGCTCGCCGCGAACGCCTCCATTTCCCCTACACTCATTTGTACTGCTGAAAATATCTCTGACAGAATAATCAGCACACCTAGCAAGATTTCCACCAACATGTCCATCTATGCAGCAGCATGCTTCGTTTTCTGAAGTGACAGCAGTTCCTAAAGAAACTTTAGGAAAACATTTTCTTCAAAGAAATCCATCATTTTGGAGGTACAATTTCTGAACTGTTTCTCATAGATGCTCTTCCGTAAGAATACTGAGCCTAACTTGAGCATTTTGATCGCAAGTCTGGAAAATAAAGCAGAACATGAAAAATCTTCTTTTACACTGATAGATGCTAAAAAAGATTTTAGCCAAAATGAACGTGTATATGTTATGCACCCTAACCAACAGCTTGGCTGTTTTCCAAGACATAACCCTCAAACAGTGCATAGCAAAATAGACACAGGAAACACTTCCACTACAGGAAAACAACTTGCTATGACAAACAAGACAGTATCAATGTCACTATATTGCAGTGTTACTACAATCACAACACTTAAGAGAATATTCCTTTAGGAAATATTTCAGCCGTCAGCAACTTCTCACTATAAATTGTGAAACTGATAACAGAAACAATACAGTCTTTCAGTATTTGTTAGCAGTTAGTTAAGTACATTGGCTAGTACTTTGCACAGTGTTTGATACGGTGCATGACCATAATTGAACAATACAAGGGACTGTTCTCCACTCTGATTCATTGCCATAAACAAAAACAAAACAACATTTAAATAATTAAGATTAAAAATAAAACCTGATGGTTTTGTTTTCTAATTGGAATTGACTTAATAGTTACCATTACAAATAGTTTACTGTAGGACACCTTTAGATTCCATTAGGATACCATCAAATACAGCACCTTTTACAGGAGTATGATTGAGAGTGTTCTTACCAGCTCCATCATCGTCCAGGACCACAAGACTGACAAACAGTTTCTACTCACAGGCCATCAGGCTTGTGAACACCTAACGCAATACCTCTCCAACCTCTCCTATCTGAACTGGTTTAAACTGGTCTGATTTTAACTGTACCTTACACTCACTGTACTGCTGTTTACATACAATACTGTTTACATTCACTTCACTATTTTTTTTAAAGTGACTACTGAACACCACCAAGCAGGGTTACATATCGTATGTCGTCAAAATTTGTTAGGCACATTTGGATGGCGTCACAGTAAACTCGACTTGGTTTGAACAGCTAGACACTTTTTTCACCGTTTTGAAAGTTACTTTATAATTTTTTTTGGAGGAAGAGGTGGAACAAAGTTATGGTCAACTCCTCTGCGGTCTTTGGTGGAAGCTGTAGTGAACATTTCCTGTGACCGAGTAAGAAACATTTGCTTCTTTGCACTCCTGTGCTTGTTGTTGGTCTAAGTATTTTGAAGTTTATGCCGGTTCAAGTTTGCAAGAAGCCGTGGTTTACACAGACCATAACCCTTTAGTATTTTTGAACTGTATGTATAATTCAATGCCAGGGCTGATAAGGGGGCTTTGTTGGTGAAGAGTGTCGCAGCAGCAGTGTCACAGGAGTTGGGGCTTTGAATAGCCTTCTTGGTGTTAAAGGTGACAGTGTTTTTTTTTAGATAAGGGAAGGACATTTTGTGGGTGGTTAGTTCTTCTTTTGTTTGTTGCTTTGGATTTATGACACCATGAAACTAATTTACTCCTGATCATTAAAACTGTTTTAATATATGTTTGATGTAAACATAAAAAGATAAGATGCAGCTTTTTGGCCAAAAACAACACGTACAAAAGTAAATTTAAAAAAAGAACTTATTGGCTTTAATCCAACTTCATTGTGCTGGTATTTTATTTTATGTTGTAACATACTAGACTGTTTGCTCCCCATGACATGGAGGTTGTAACGATGAGGATCTTAGAAATCTGATATCCGGTGCACTTCTGACTCAGTCAGCAGTTTGCCATGTCTCTGAAATTTAGCACTGGCTTATCTCCATCAACTTCCCCTTATATGATCAACATGCTTAACTTCTTAAATCCACAATATATAATTACAGCATTCCTCAAATATTAGTTTGCTTATTCTGCACTTGTTAAAATGCAGGTTTAATACAGTCAGCAATATAAATCACCAGGACACACAAGGCTTTCTGTAAAACATGACAGGTTTGGACAAATGTCTTGCTCATTGCACAGTACAATGTAATGGTAACACAATGCCAAGCAACATACAAACAGCCGTCAAACCCTTTCAGACTTTGCTACCGCTGACCAGCATGTTCAAAACAAAGGTACAGTGCTTAACAATGAAATGAGTTTGATTTGATCAGCTATTTACACACACATTCTCACACATTCAGAACCCACATCAACCATGCATGTTATCAGCATCCTGTGAGGCAGCATGAGAAAAAACCTGTTGCACAAATTGTCATACTTTATGTCAAGGTATTGATAAAGATCACTCTTTACACCTCGGGCAGCTGTACTGTTTCTACATCAGCTCAGACCCTGGCTGGGTTAAAGAACTTTCCAGTATAGCGGCCATGGTTGCGGAGGTCAAAGGGGCTGATGACCTTCCGGATACCCAGCATGTTGGACCTGGCTATTCTTTCGAAGGTCCAGGGGTTCTGGTTGTTGGCCTCCCTCTCAGCCTGCTCTTGTTGCATCGCAGTCAGACTCTCTCTGCTCATCACCTAAAGGGTACAAAGAACATTCCAGTTCATTGCAGGTCCTGTTTCTACCACTTTGCTACAAACACTGATCATTTTTACAGACACACCCTCTACATAACAGGGCCTGTTCACTGCAACTCATCTGTTACTGTACAATTTATTTGCCCCTATCAACACAATTTACTAATGGAAAAGGACATCCATGTGGCCTCCACTAACCAGACAGCCTACTCTAAACACAATAGTGACATCATCTTTGGAAAATGAGTGAATTTTCTGACCTTCAGACCCGTATACACCTGGTGACTTCATGCGACTATATGGACTACAACCTGATACTGTTTTACACCTGGTAATCAAATGCACCTCATATATGACAAGTTGGTTGTGTTCCTTGTTTTACGTTTATTGTTAAAAAGGTGGGCAATGACTCAAAATCCAGCATGCTATTGTTCATTTCCTGGAATATGTTACTCAATCAAAAACAAACCAAAAACTGCTCTTTCTTGAAGCAACATAGTTTGAATTGCATACTAGTTAAAAACTCAACTGGAGCAGATCATCTTGCATTAAGCAGTGTCAGTCTATGGGACAGTCCCTTCTCAGTACGGGTAGGCTTTGTTACTGATTATGAGGGTGTCTGGTTCTCAAATATGGCTTATAGTATCTAGTTAACTTGCATCTCAGATCACCTTCTGAATGGGTTTGTGCAACTGGATCTGTTTTAAAAGCAGCTAAGTTTTGTCCTACAGTTTTTTATCCAGATATAATACTGATACTCAAGATGAACAAAACATACAGGTACAAATGGGATCTCATGGTTTATCCCGTAAAACTAAACATGCTACAGAGCCTTGCTGTTATTATATGGTGATTGTGCTCACAGTCCATAACAGGGAACAAAACCCCTGCTCTGCCAAACGGAGGGTTGAGTTGTTTTCCACTATGCTATGCTAACAGCTATACCAGTAAATGATGTAGTGTTGTGAAATTGAGGTGGTGCAAAAAAAAAAAAAAACGGACTGTCTGGAGAACCCTAAGAACTGGTTTGACAATAACTGCAATGGACTGTTTCCAGCTCAGCTGTGACACTTCGATCTTTTAGAAACACTAGAAAACACTACAAGGTTAACGGAGTTTATCAAGCAGAGAATCACTAGCAGGGGTGTTTTGGCCCTCCAAGACCTAGAGTGACACAAATAGTCAAACTCATAAATCTTTTCACAGCAGAAATATCATCATGGCATTGGATTTTCTTATAAATTGTTCTGACCTAAAAACCTAATTTTCACTGAACTGGGTTAGACATTACGCAACAGTTACACCCAACATTGAACTCTGATACCTAGCAGAGCCCAAAGATGACGTTTGTAGAAAGGACAAAGAAGAAAGAAACCCTACAAACTGTCAATAATAATAATGAAAGGCAAACCTTTGCAGGGAAGGGTAGTTTCTTCGCCACTTCTTTAAGCACAGATTCCACTTCGCCGAGTTCAATATGGCCTCCAACCTCCACTATTAATCGCCCACACTTTACTGGAGTAACATAATAGTCGATAGCCCCTTTGCCTCCGCCCATCCGCTGTCCCAAGCCCTTACTGGTAATGGGCTTATATGGAGCATTGATGCGCCAACGGGCAAAAGTGGTACTGGGGTCTAAACGTCGATTAATGCTGAGCCTCATCATCTCCAAATGTCCCCACCGCAGATAGCCTCCACCCATGGCCTACAACAGACATCAGACAAAGTATTTATCTGAGAGTGTATTCCTCAAAGTACCTCTATCATGCCTTACCCTTCAATGACCTTTATAGCAACTACCCAACTCCAGCAATCCAGCAAGTTTTTCAGTTTTAATATGAATCAACTGTTTCAAGTCTTCAGTCATTCTTTTGTGGCACCTGGTGGAATATGTTCAATTTGTCATGCAAAAGAAAACCTCTGAAACAATGAGCTGATTATGCCATTGTACCTCTCAGTAGGGCATGAGAAAACAAATTTGTCTGACTCAGCTCATGAAACATCGGGTTTATCAGAAGATCAAGAGAACATCCATCATCAGCAAGAACAACATCATCAAAGTCAGGGTCTTTCTAGTGAAATCTAGGATAAAAATACCAAAGGTCAATTTCTGAAGGATATGGTTATTTCCACAGGAAACAGCAAAAATTGCTAATTCTCTACTGGCACAGGGGAGAGCAGGAAGCAGCGTTTTATCTTAAAAGTTTTTTCTGTCAACTCAAACTGCAAGAGTGATCATATATTTGATTCTAGTTGTTCATGATGTATAGCTGCTGTCTAGGATTCTGCACAATGTCAATCTTATTACAGATGAATCATTTTCCACCTGTTTAAGACTGTCTGCCAGCCAGTATCTAACAACATAGACAGCTAGCAATTCAGAGCAACAGCAAACTTGGACTGCACTGAATGACTGACACCAATTGTCACGTCAAGTCACAGAGAACAGATAAGCTCAAGAGCTCAAAGATTCTGGTGTGCAAAGCTGGCAACTGCATGCTGCTGACAGCAAGGTAGCAATGAGCATGACAAACAATCATTTCCCCACAAAACTGTGCTGTTTCTTAAACCTGTCAGATATTCTTAATGGCTTTATAATTTAAAAAAAAATTATCACAATTATCAAATAATACTGACTATTGGTATTGCAGCCCTCGTCAAATCATGTTTATGAAACATCCGAAAATCGGAGAAAAGTTCAAAACCATTAAAAAAAATAATCTGTGTGAATCTGTATTAATCTGTCAGGTCACTAAAAACCATTGTGTTGCTAATTGACTGCTATGAGGCTCACACAGACAATCTACCTACATGGTAAAACATTCTTAGGTGTTATGGTTTAAATTTTAGTAAATACTGAACGACTCACTGCACCAATGGAAAAAAATAAAGAATGTTACTCAAATTAACTGGACAGAATAAAAATTTCCAGTAGCGTTCATGTGACAGATGAATTATGCATTACTGTAGGGATGCAAGATGGTTATTTGCTCCCCTTAAGTGGCACTGCCCTCTACTGGAGCAATTTGGTAACAAATTCCTGTTGAGTCTGAGCACAAAACCCATTTTTACCACACAGACCATCTCAGTCAACATTTCATTATCAGTGTTTCAGCACAAATAGGTCAAATGCTGTTAATTGACAATTTGCTGAAACATGATGAGGCCTGGATCTGTTTTAGCACCGTTAGGTAACACCACAAAGTAATGTCTGCATGTTATTTAAAATACTAAAATAAAAAGTTACTGTCACTATACTGACCTCAAAATACTAAAACATTAACATTGTCTGTAACACTCAGGACATCACCAAACCAAAGTACAACCTTACATTTGAAAATTAAGAAGGTGGAAAAAAATAAAGAATGTTTTTGGCCTCCCCTGTAAAGTTACTATTTTGGAGTTACTTGTTTTTCTTCACATCTATATACAGCGACGATATATAGATGTGATGTTAATTGTGCTTAATCTTAGGAACATGAACTCAAATAAATGTAAACTCAAATAAATAAATTTTAATTTTAGGCTGACTTTGAAATATAATATAATAATTTTAATTTAACATAACCAATAATACCAACAATAAGACCCTCCCTGACATTGTGCCTCTCTCAGGAATATGTTACGGTACAGGCTGCAGATTTAAACTGACTTCAAATATGTAAATAGAAAAGAATCAGAAGTACTGACCACAATGGCATACTGTCCACTCGTAAATTTGTTAGCGCTTCTAGCTGGACCCTGGATATCACGCAGCCTCTTCATCTCCTTCTTGGCCTTTTTGAAATTAGGAACTTTATTAAGGAATTTGAGCTTCGGCTTTTCTGGTAGAACCACATCTGTAAGAGTGAAGAGGGGGAATCAACCAATAAGCTGTTGCTGTCACCATCTTCAATTAATTTATCTCTACATATTTTTTAAATCCCTTTGTCTTGGAAAACAGAGTATTATTAGAAATCGTTCAAAATCATGTAGAATAAAATCTTAATCTTTGTTTTATTTTTATTCAATTATTAAATATAATTTCTGAATAATTTATAGGATGTCAATTGTTAATGTTGTGTTTTTACATTTTAAAAACAGACCTTTTTATTACGCTGAAGTCATTCATTAATGTTTGCATACAAATAACATTTATTGAAATAATAGTAGTAGTGGGAATGCGTCATTACCACTGTAGTCGGGTGGTACCTCGTAGGTCTTCAGTCCAGCTGAGAGGACTTTTAAGTGAGACTGTAGAACAGCTGCAGGACCAAAAACAGGGTTCAGATAAAGAGATTAGTTTTAAACAGCATTCAGTTACAGAGATATTGTTTACAAGTGCTCCTCATATTTAGTTTTAAACAGAGTGGTACTTTCCTACAAAAGGTGGTGCTTTTTACATTGTCTGAACAAGGTTGTCACAACGTTTTTACATTGTCATGGACACAGAGGTTTATGGTAAACTGAGATGTTGGTGCTGTTGTTCCACCACTTCACGTTATCACACAGGTTTGTTGACGGTGGAGTGGGGGGATCCCAGTGTCTCAGGGTGGTCTCATGTCTATGTTACCGTCTGGTTCTCTCCTTCTAGTTTAGGCTGTTATAGTTAGATCTGCCGGAGTCGCCAACCACACTCTAAAATTCTGAATATCCATATTCTCTACAGTCTTACTCCCGAGCCCAACTAACTCTCCAGAGGAGGATGGGTCTCCCCTTATGAGTCTGGTTCCTCCCAAGGTTTCTTCCTCCAGTCTAAGGGAGGTGTTCTTGCCACTGTTGCCTCTGGCTTGCTCACTGGGGGATATATGTTGTAACTGTCTGTTTTCAAAACTCTGTAAAGCTGCTTTGACACAACATCGTTGTAAAAAACGCTATACAAATAAACTTGACAACGTAACTACTAAATAACGTTGTTTATGGTATTATATCTGCCTGCATTATATAATAGACTACTATACATTACTAAATGCAGATATAATGGAACGTATGAAGAAATCTAAGAGGTTATGATAAGGTTATGATAAAGTTGTGACAACATTATCTGACAACGATGTGATAACGTAGTGGAAACGTCCTCAGAACATTGTCACCACCTCCAAGAATTCTTCATATGGTCCAGTATGTCTGCATTAAACTCCATGGGAGTTTGTAAAGTTGCCAACAAGCAGAGAGAATAGCCTAAACAGCGTTATTTAGTAGAGACAATCTTGTTTAGATAACGTAGAAAGTTTCACCTCTTCACAACGTTGTGGAAACATTGACAACATTGTAGTTACATTTCAACGTTGTGAGGACTAAACCCTGAACGCTGTTACCACGCAACTGTGTTTTCAGACTAAGAACAGCTTAAATATGTAGATTAAACGCTCAGCCTGTACCTGAACAGTCCGCCGATCTGCTCAGCACACCTGAAAACGCGCTCCTCGCCAGAGCCAACATTCTGCTGGTTTTACTGGGAGTCAGAATCAGAATCAGAATCAGAACCAGAGTCAGTATTAAACTCCGGAGTTAATGTTTATAATCTGTTTCACCAACACGCTGTCAGCAAGGTCGGAGCCATAACCAGCAACATCCGGTGTAGCGTCTAAACCGCGCCGCTGGACCCAGAGCTGGATGCAGAAGGTTCCTACACGCTTTGCAGATGCTGTTGTAGTTGGTTTGGAAAGGTGTCCATGTCTTACGTCTGATAAATCACTCTAAACGTTTCCAAAGAAACTCACGAGATTTGTTTTTTGTTTTTTTGGATTACATCCGATCTTTTACACTTCAGGTTGCGTGTCAGTAGTTTCAGTAGATCTAGCAGAGGCGAATCGACTCTCCTGGAGGGGTCTAATTAAGATGTAGGTCCATGTTGTCTGTCACTTGTATGCTTCGGCTTCTTATTCTATTTTACCTGTTCCACCTTAAATGCTGCACTATTTAAGGTGGGAGGAACCCAATGCTCAGTTTGTGTCAGTACCTCAAAGTGACTCATATACAGTACATGAGAAACCAGAGGAAACTCACAAGGGGAGCTTCTTTAGTTTCTCATCAGCTGTGTCAAAACGAAGGGAAGAATTTCTCTCATTCTTTGACGAGCTCTCTAAAAAAACTTTAACTCTGTGACCTAAATTATAGACTTAAGAGTAAAATAAATATTCTAGGCATTTGTGCACTGATATTCAGCCACACCAGTTTTGTGTATTTATTCATTCTTTGCTAAACCTTGTTACCAATTTAAGCCACTGTAGGTAACAAGCTTGTAAACATTAGAAACTGGACCTGAAATGAGGTGATTTACTTTTTCAAAGTATAATTTTTATTAAGTTACACTGCTAAATGGCATATGGAAACCATAGGCTACAGCCCTGCAGGAAAAAAAGACCATTAAAACCCGATGGTTTTGCTTTCTGGTTAATGATTACCGTTAGAAGCCACTAGTTTCCTGTAGGACACCTCAAGCCCCCCCAACACAAACCACCGTTAGTGACTAATAATGTCTTTTCATCAGCTAGAAAAAAGTTGCCTTTGGCTGCAACCTGAGAACTTACAATTAGAAACAGCTGCTACAAGTTTCCACCACTTCATTAGTGAGGCAGCAGATCAGAGCAAGCATAACGCCTGACCAAGTTCAACATTGAGTCTCCATATCAGGGTGAGAAAGATCTACAGTTTAACTTTTGCTGACTATCCTGTAGGTAGATTGCATTGGCACAGCATGCACAAATATGCTACTTTTATATATTTACTTATTTGTTTACTTATTTTGATGTTTGTGCTAAATTGATGGTCAAATACTGGGAAATACTAAGAGAATTCTTGGATACTGAAAAAATATATTTAATTAAATCATGTCGGCTTTCCCACTTGGGTTATGACTGGATGTGATACAGCATCTTGGTTCTTTTCATCTAATGTCTGATAAATACTTTCATTTTAGATATACCGATCTTTGGTAAATATAGTTTTTGCACACCATTCAAAGCAAAATGCATAATTTCAGACACAGTATTAGCACTGTCCAGCTCTAAACACGCCTTTCTACTGCACTGATGCAGGTGTTACAGCGTAGAATACTTAAATACCATTGAAATACATACTGGCACACTGTCTGATGTATTGGATTTGTAGCTGTATATTACTTGATCCACAGGTATTAAATGATGGAACACTCTGAACAAAGCAATCAGCCTTCGTCAGACTTCCCATATTTCTTCACTGAGGATGGACATCTGTGCCACAGAGACACTCTGAAGCCTTACAAGTTCTTGTTCAAACTTAATGATGTCCATGGTACTGTGAGGGAACATCTGACCCTTTGCGAGTACATCACTCACCATGTGTGTGGAATTTTTGAAAAGAAGCTTAAACTGGTCAAAGTGCACCTGGACAAAAGAACCAAAGCTGATTCCCACTCCCCTGGTTATGTTTACATGAGCCCAGGAGCTCTTAATTATCGTGGCACCCTGATGGTTTTGATCCAAGACAGGGGCACAGTAAGGTGTGGCGTGTGGAGCTGGAGGGCTGTGGCGCATGAAGGTTTAGAGAGAGGCAGTCAGGTCCCATATGTGCACTGGGCTTTACGGGAGTCTTGTGCAGTTTTGTTGATGAACCCTAATGAAGGAGGGCTCTCGCCAGAGGAACATGTCTGCTTAGTCTGGGAGCTCTTGGTGTCCAAAAGTGCTGCAGAGCGTATCGCTGTGGTGGCCCATGGCTACGGAGGCCTGGCTTTTGTTGATCTGCTGGGCCGCAAGCTGGAAGAAATCCGCCAAAGAGTGTGCGCTGTGGCCTTTATCGACTCCTCCCACAACCTGTGGCACCAGCCCCTGGGAGCAGCAGGACGTGATTGGCTGAAGGCTCATTCTAGAACGTGGATCCCCAGTACCAAGCCGATGAACCGTCAAGTAGGGTCCCTCAAAGCAGGATGCCGTGTGATGTCAGCTGGGACGCAGTGCCATGACACCGCACCTGCAGTCTGCATGGAGGCAGTGTTTCGTTTCTTTGCAAAGGTGATGAAGACCAAAGCTGTACCTGCTGTTTTTGGCATTGTCACCAGGAGCAGAAGCTTCAAAGGGAGTAATCTGAGCAGTGAACCCAGTGGCACAAATGACAGAAACAATAATACATCCTGAATTGCCATGTTTCCAGTCATGAGTCCAGTGGGCTGTGATGGTGGTGTATAGTCGGTGGAAGTGAGAGGAATAAATGCCTACAAGCTCAACATGTCTACGATTTGTTTAACTTGTTAAAAACCATTTAAAATGTATGCACTAGGTCAAGGCAACCAAGTCTATTTGACCTTTTTTAAGAAATTGATGTGGTTAGAGGCATGTATGGGGTAATTTAGACATGTAATTTGCATTAATCTATAGCTCCAGTGCAAAGCTAATCAACTACATTTGAGGTAAATGGTGTAAATTTGATTTTTGCCTAAGAAGGTTTACAATACAAGTAAACTGTAGAATATATATATATATATACACAAAATACTACAATAAAATCATTACTTACAAAAATTTATTGAAGCACAGAACACAAAATGGCATATGAAAATATGAACCAACATTTTTATCCAAACTATAATGTTTCCTGCTTTCAAAAGAAACAAGCCGAATTTTAATTTCCATAGGAAAAAAATAGAATCCTTTTGAAATCTATTAACTGTATAATTACAAACAGGCACACAAACCCTTATTCATATTCTTTATATACGTCCTTTGGCCCATTTCAATAGGTACACATCCTTATATCTACACTCGTTCATTTTCAGCTGTACTTGCCAAACAGGTGCACTTTGTAGTTCTACAATACAGACTGTAGTTCATCTGTTTCTCTGCGTACTTTGTTAATCCCCTTTTGGCAAGGACCCCCACAGGACCATGGCAGATCAGGTTTAATTAGGATGGTGAATCATTCTTAGCACTGCAGTAACTGATGTAGTGGTGTGTTAGTGTGTGTTGAGCTGGTATGTGTGGCTCAGACACAGCAGTGTTATTGACTCTCCTAGCTTGTTGGTCCACCTTCTGTTGCTGCACAGTTTGTATCTGTCATCCCCCAGTTCTTCATCAGAGCCCACAGGACACTGCTGGCTGGATAGTTTTGGTTGTTGGACTATTGTCAGTCCAGCAGTGACACTGGCATGTTTAAAAATGTGTTCGATCCACTCACACCAGCACCACATTAGTGTTACAGTAGTGCTGAGAATGATCCACCTCCTAAATAATATCTTCTGTGGTGGTTCTGTGAGGGTCCTGGCCAGTGTAGGACAGGGTGAAAGGGGGTAACAAAGTATGCAGAGTCTGAACTACAAAGTGCACCTACATGTTAATCAGAGCTCATAATGTGCAAAGAGTGTAAATACAAGGAAGTGTACCTAACGAAGTGGCCGGTGCATGTAGCCATACAGTTCTTAACTATACACACATTTCATTAAAAGTCATTATTTGAGGTGACACACAGGTAACTAGATACCATGGTAGAGGAGATCGTATTTAGGTATGTTTCTTGGATCGATGGGGCTTTGCACAATCAGTTTCCCTCTCATGGCTCCTCGGTAGATCACCTCAACAAGATCAATAAAGTCTTGCTTGGTTTTAAAGCATCCAACAAACTTGGTATGGTCTGGAGACCTGGAAAAAATAGCATTATGAGCACATTTGCATTCACTGAGCACTTCATTAGGTACACCTACCTTACATCTAAACTCATTGTCCAGTTTATCATCTCCACTTACTGTACAGAAGCACTTTATAGATCTATGATTAGGCAATAGTCCATCTGTTTCTCTGTATACTTTGTTACCCTGTTCTCCAGTGGTTGGCAAACCCACAGAGCAGGTATTATTTGAGCAGTGGATTGTTCCTAGCACTGAAGTGAGTCTGATGTGGTGGTGGTGTGCTAGTGTGTGTTGTGTAGGTATGAGTATAGCAGACACAGCAGTGTAGCTAGACTACTCAGTGTCACTGCTGGACTAATAATATTCCACCAACCAAGAATATCAAGTCAGTACTGTTCTGTGACCACTTATGGACTAGAGGAACACAAACTGTGCAGCAACAGACGAGCTAGTGTCATTCACAGGACCTACAGTAATTCCATTAAAGCTGCTATTGAATGGTTTATCATTTCACACTCACCCATAATCAACCTTCATGTGCTGTCCATTGAAGAAGAAGACAGTTGAGGGAATATAGCTGATGTCAAAGTATCGGGTGTAAACTGGTACTTTGTCCACATCCACAAGATAGATTGAAGTCATATTCTTCAAGTCATGGGAGGTTTTTGACAGCTGCCACACAGATGTGATAGAAAATAAAGAACTTTGAAATACTTTGAAAGAACTTTGAAATCATAACTGCTTAATAGTTACCTAAAAGCCAATTCCAACAATTAATTTGTTGTGGATTAATGTGGTGCTTCATTGTAGGACAGACTCTGATTTCTGTACTGTGGTGGTGATAAGAATCAGGAGTCTACAACACAATTATAGCTATTTTATTTACAATCTAAAACCAACAGCAACCTACAGAAGTCTTAGAAACAGCTCCTACATGTTTCCATCACTTCATTAGTGAGACAGCAGGTCAGAGACACCATAACAACTGACAAGGTTAATCACTGAGTCTCCATAGCAAAGTGAGAATGATCTACAGTGTGATTATTTAATTTAATTCTCAAATTAATTTAAATCTATAGATGAATTCTTTGATTCTTGTGTAATATTGATGGTAAAACTGTCATAATTCTGCTTTGTTTAAGAACTATTTTGCATTGCAACCATCCCTGCCTGAATTAAAATACATTTTAAGCAAAAATATATAAAAGCCACTGTTAGAGATCAGACAGCATATGTAACAACTTTCTAACGGCATCTGATACCTATCACGACCACAGTGAACAATTCTTTTTTGAATTAATTCGTTTACACCTCAAAATTTTAATTAAGTCAACAGTCACTCACCACTATTAATTTTGTATTTTACATTAACTACATTAACACTTACAATCTCATCCAGCTGCAGACATACAGAGTCCTCATCTCTTCCGAAACGCAGCACCAGAACTTTCTCCGCCACGGATTTAATGGCTTCGTCCACATCTTTCTTACTCGACAGTTTGGGGAGAAAGAAACTCATCCTCACAGAAACGGAGAATAATGTTTAGGCTACTCTGTCCGTGTTTCTTCTTTTGGGGGTTTCTTGAACAGCGCGAGCCGCTTTGCTGCCGCCTGCAGTACAGAAAGTAGAGTGAAGGAGAACGCCACCGAAAATTACAATTCTGCATCGTTCGGTTCAGCTGTAAACAGAACTGATACATACAAGCGGAATATAAATATATTGATATATATTGAAATCTATTGAAATCTATTGATAAAGTCAACATTTTTCCAACATTCTTATGCTGCAGAAAAACAACAATTTCATTGATTTATATATATATATATATATATAGTTGCATTGTCATTGGAAAACTGATTTCAAATACATTTCATTTAATCATTTAGGTTTATAGCATAAAGTACCTATTGCGGTTGATATACAGTACACAAAAAAGATTAACATAACAAAAATAACGAGGAACAAACGTCTACAATAAATACAACAGATTAATGTTTGAAAAAGAAATAATAGGCTAAATAAAAACAAACGAAACAGCTTCACATTAAGCGGAACGGGCTTTAGAGAGTTTGTTTCAGTACGCCAGAAATAGTTGACGCACAGCTCGTCAACGTGACCTCAAAGCAGGCGAGTTGAGACGCGCGGAGTTTACTGGCCGATGAAGCGACTAAATAAGACTTCTTACTGTGTCGAGCGGCCTCGGATCGTCAGCACGCTGGTCGGTTTGCATTTCCTCGCCGGTTCTATTCGCTGATCGGTTATATACTGTGATGTCAGCCGCTCTTCTGTGGAGTGTTTGAAGTTCTTCTGCTGTGATGTTCCTCAGGCTTCGCGTGGTGGGTTTGCTGAGGAGGTGCTGTTACTGTCCCCTGGCTTCTGCTGTTGAGAAATTACGTAATCCTACATCTAGTTTGACTTCCAGGTGCTCCTCAGCAGTCACCACGAGCAGAGCTTTGAGTACCAGCTGGGCTCTGAAGAAAGACTCACGTCAGCCCAAGGATGTGGACGCCAGGCACGAGCTGGACTTAGACGTGTGGAAGTCAGTGATGCGATCACAAGCTCCCCAGGAGGAGAAGCCCGGGGATGGAGAAGAAGAATCCACTCCTGAGACGGAGGGAGAACTCTCTCCGCTGGAGGCAAGCCGCAGGTTGGTGGAGACGTGGCGCCTGGCAGGCAAGCTTGTTCCTGTAGACATCACGGATGGGGAGCTGGAGACGCTGGCTGAGCTCAGCACCAAGTCCTCCAAGAGGAAGTACCTCAAGTACCTGGCTATCAAGGAGGGGCACAAGAAGGCCAAGAAAGAGAAGAAAGAGAGGAAGAGGGTTGAGAGGGTGGCTGGAAAGGAGGAGGAGACAGAACTTGCGGATGGAGAGGGTGAGGGGATGGATGGAGAGGAGGAAGGAGAACACAAACTAAAGAACACCTATCTGATGCGGTTCTGGTCTCGGTCTCTGGATACGCTGCAAGGCTGGAGGGTGGCGCAGTCCATGCAGTTCGGCCAGCCCCTGGTGTATGACATGAGCTACGAGCAGCACATGTCGAGGCAAGAGATGGAGAACACGGTCTCACAGCTTCTAGAGACTGAAGGCTGGAACCGGCGGGCTGCAGACCCCTTTCACCTGCACTTCTGCAACCTGCAGCTTAACGGCACCTACCACAGAGAGCTTCTCAAGCGGTACAGCCAGGAGACCTGGGACCGTCTCCTGATCACTGCTACCAGCCAGCGTCACGTAGACATGTTCCCCCGTGAGAGCCTCGTCTACCTCACTTCAGATTCTCCAAACGTTCTCCGCACCTTCGACCACAGCAAGGTGTACATTGTCGGAGCCTTGGTGGACCGCTCCAGCCAGTCTGGGATTTCTCTGGCCAACGCCAAGCGCCTCAAGCTGGCAACTGCCCGTTTGCCTCTGGATGAGTACCTGCACTGGGGCAGCGGGGCCAAGAACCTGACCCTGGACCAGATGATCCGGATCCTGATGACAGCCAAGGAGACCGGCAGCTGGGAGAGGGCTCTGGAGTATGTGCCCAAAAGAAAACACATCGGTTTTCACCAGCAGAGGAAGGACAGCGTTCAGAGTGCAGCACCAGTCAGAGCCAGAAACAGAGACCCCGAGGAAGCAAGTCAGCAATTGTTTGGAAGCAAACAGAAAAAGAGAAACCAGCGAGCAGAGAAAACGTCTTTTGGATCAGAACAGGGACAGACCAGGTTACGGACTGCGCTGAAAGGCAAAATGGAGGGACGAAGTAAAGTTACGAGTAAAAGAAACTGGTGGGATGAAGATTAACCTCATGACATTTTTCATTTCATCAACTGTTCAAAACAAACCTGCAGTAAATAAACAGTTACTCGTTCAGTGTCGTAAATTAATCAGTTAAAATGTCAAGGTAAAAAAAACCAAATAAACATTGAGAGAATTTCACTTTTTAATATAACTTCTACTTAATTAGTGGATAAAGGAGAACTCCACCGAATTTCTGCATAATTGAAAGTTATTAACAAGTCATTCATGGTGGTCTGGTGTGAAATGCTTGGTTCTAGAGAAACTTACGAGTCAGAGTTGTTCACAGTGGTGGTGATGAACAGCCTCTAAAGCTCGCTCACTAAAGACTATTAGGTGAAACAGTTCTGAAAGTATTACCTGATGCCTGTTTTACATTCAGATTGTTGTAAAGTTAGTTCAGTAAGATCGAAAAACAGTTTTAATCAGTTTATTTTAATCCAGTTTTTGCATTGCAGACATTGGGATCACTGGTTCCTGTCACATCGCTGCCTTCTTCTTCTTCTTTCTCTTTTGGCTTTTCCCTTTTTAGGGATCACCACAGCTCCTCCATCTCACTCTGTCCTCACACTAACTACTTCCATGTCCTCTCGAACTGCATCTATATGTCTCCTCTTTGTCTTTTTCCCGGCAGCTGCATTTCTAACATCTTTTTACCAATATACCCGCTGTCCCTCCTCTGGACATTTTCAAACCGTCTCAGTCTGGCCTCTCTAACTTTATCTCCTAGCTGTTGAACCTGTGCTGTACCTCTGATGATCTCATTCCTAACCCCATCCATCCCCGTCACTCCCCAGAAGAACCTCGACATCTTCAGCTCTGTCTCGTCCAGTTCTCTCTCCTGTCTTTTTTTTCAGTGCCAGTCTCCAAACCATACAACAGAGCTGGTCTCACCACTGTCTTGTAAACTTTTCCTTTGACCTTTGCTGCCTGACCTTTTCTCTATGCACTCCATCCTGCCTGGACTTTCCTCTCGACCTTTTTACTACACTCCCCATTTTCCTGGACAGTCAACCCTAAGTCTGTGCCTTTGTGTCCTCTGCTCCTTGTAGCCTCACTGTTGCTCCTATCACATCGCTGTAAAGAGAGCAAATGGACCCTTTCACATCAGACCAAATTGAATGACCTGTTTATCACAACCACTGACTTTAAGAAATTTTGAAAAAGTTGGTGGAATTCTCCTTTAAGATGTGAACATTCATTCAAAGTGCTTTGATGTGAAATGGTCTGATCAAGTGGAAATTACAACGTTCACAGGTGGTGGTGAACGAAACCAGACATCTGAACAGCTATAAAGTAATTTATGGCAAAATTGTTCATCAATAATTCAATAAAGTCAAATACAAAATTTTGGGCTTCCCTGATCGCATGCCCTTTTGTTGATTTTTGAAGTAAACACATCCTCTACTCACTTCTGCACGAGTGTGTGGCTGTTGTTTGTTGAATTAAAAAAAGAAAACAAAAGTTTTATTACATTTTCCCCCAGTATGTTAAACCTCTCAAACCAAAATGTGCAGAATTATTATTTATTTCTCTGTAGATGATAATATCCTAGAAAATCAACAAAACCTAAATAAGGCTGTTCAGACATTTGCATACATCTGTATGTACAGACATAAGACAGATTCATAAGTCGTTTTGATTTAATAAGATTTATAGGTCAATTCCTGAGTCGTTTTGGATAATAAATAAAATAAATGTATTCGGGTTGTGGAACCTTAATTCCCACCACGATAAAGAAATCAAACCAAATTGCACAACATTAATTTTTTTGGGTTCTTATCAAATCCAACAAGACAATTAAAATTCTTAAACTTTATTTTGGTCACACCAGGGAATTGAGTTTTACAGACAAAATGTTCTTGAAATGCTTAAAAACATTTCTTTACAGTAAAATCTGTTTCAGTAGAAATGAAACATTTGGATATTGCACAGTAAGTTCATTAAAGCTGAGGCAAGACGATAACCAAACCATTTCCAAGCTGATGTGTGCACCAGTCAATGACAATTACATTCAGTACCAAGTAGTTGTACCAAGTTTTTTTTTCAGTTTCAGCTTGTTCACTCTATTATGCATCACTTTCACGAATACTGCATCATTACAGACCAGTTGTCTACGCATCATTCATCATATACAAATAAACAGGCCACAGTACACCTGTCATCCACTGGCTGCTGTGAACTCACAAAAATTAATATAACACAACTGATATTTTGTCCAGAAAATATAAAATGAAGATTACCTCTTCACAACCAGAACCTGCATTTCACACTTACTGCATAGACAAACAACCAACCTAAGAAATTCCATCAATTCATCTGTTTTACATTAATATCCTCCAGCACAGTTTTTCTCTATGCTGGATGATCTACCTCAAGACTACTGACATTCAGGGTCTGACACGTAGGCTAGAAAACAGACAAACGACTTAACACTGCAGAAAAGCTTCAAGCAAAAAAAATTCTATGCTGGTCTGAGTTCACATGTGCTCTCTTTGGTATTCAAAAAGAGACCGCAGCGTATAGGCATAATTTACATGGATAAAAACCAGAGTTATATTTTTAAAAAAGATATCAGCCCTATTTTCAAAGTACAGCAGTGGCCTCTGTCCTCTGACATGACCATCAGTGATCTGGACTGAATACCTTCTCTTATCCAAACTTCCAATAAAACATCAAGTAGTGGAAAAGTAAAGAAATGATTGGACAACCATGGACCACCACTGAGATGACCATATGTCCTATTTTTTGGAGCTTTTTTTCAAGATCCAAAATTTCTAAATTTGCCTGAATGTCTGAAATTTAGCTTTGCTTTCCACATTTGCTTTATGCTGTTTTGTCCTGCTCTTCTGTCACCAGTGTCCAAAATCCGGTCCCCCTAGTTTGGACACCAGTCTAAAATACAAGTTTGTCTCAGAGTACTAGAAGCTCCCCGGTGCAGCGTTCGCAGCAGTTGAAAGTGATGTTTTCGTATCGAGTGTATGGGTGGAAACGTCCAATGCTTTTCTTATTGGGCAGGAAAGGAGAAGTGGTGGGGTCAGAGGCAGCCGGGTCATCTTTGTTGTCTGAGCACGATACAGGGTGCAGATTTCTGAGAACCTAAATTGGGAGCAAATTTGTAGAAATGTTAGTTGCAAAGTTCTTATGACAGCAATGATGTACCGCTTATATGCAAATCCAAATTCCACTTATATCACTACATACAGACCTGCACACAGGCCAGCAGAAAAGAAAAAAAAAAAATCGAATGATACGCAGATGATAAGGAGACCTATACCTTTTCCGCCATCTTCTCAGCTGGTGTGTTGCAGAGTTCTGAAGCTTGGCTGCTCTTCGTGGTTGTGCTGCTGGTTCTGCCGCCCACATTTCCCAGCAGGTGGGAGTTGATGGCATCAGCCAGCTTGTGATTGGCTGCAGCCAGTTCTCCGGTGCTGAGAGGCTGGGCACTGGGGTAGTAGGTTTGCTCTCTACCCCACTGCAGGGAGACTAACAGCTGTTCCAGAGACCTGATCATAATAGAACATAAAGTTAGCTACTTCTATTTCATCCAAAAAACTGAAGCCAATCCAAGATCCAATCTGATGATTGATGCCTGTTTATAAATCAGTGTCAATGAATATAGATTTCTCTTCATGTTTGTGACAGCAGTCACTGGTTTTACTGCAATATCTACTCCAACCACTGAGGTTACAAGCAACTTGTAAACTTTTCCTTCAGTTTACAAGCTAAAAGTTAGAACCTCACGGTAGTAGGATAGGCTAGAGGAAGCTGAGGCTTCATGCCTTTCTAGACCTTTGTTGAGGAACTGTTTGGTTCTTAATCTCAACGTAAGTGAATTCATATCCTCTTTTTCTGTATTATGTACTGAACTTTGTTTGTATTCATGTTTTGTTTTTTGTGTTTATTATTGCAGAAAGGTATTTGTTGTTTTCTTTACATTCTTTTTGGTTGGTTGCTCTTCTTTGCATGGTGCTGCTTAAGGGAACCGTGAATGGCAATCCATCCCACCAATCACTTTCCAAATATCCTACCTTATCCTGAAACAAGGATTGCTTCAGTTCATCAAGAAAACTCACTAGATACCGTGCTTCAAAGGACAGTTTGTGCCACCTTTTTTTTTCCTATCTATTTTTCCTGTTTTAAAGTTTTTGACATGGACTTAAAGAGATTTTGGATTGGACTGTGGTGAACCACCTACTTTTTTTTTTTTTGAATGGATTGATTGAATGTTCTTGGACATATGGCTTGTTTTTTTTCTTGTTTAGTTCATTATTTTTTGGGGGTCAATAGGAAAAAGGTCTAAATACACTTAGTGGATGGTACTTCCCTCATTTCTTAAAACCTAAAAACTTTGATAACACATTGCAAGCCTGTAACCATTACATGTTTTCCGTTGGTATGTCTGTTTGGTCTTACCTATGCGTGTGCATCATATCTTGGGAGAATTCCTCCCTCTCGAGCAGCAGGTCCTGGATGGCACTCTGGGCCTCTCTGGTCTGACGCTGAAGAGCAGCTCTTGCGTTTGTCAACTCTTCAGCCATGACTCTAGATTTACAATGCACAGATAACAATCAGGCCTCAAATGTTACAGGACTGGTATATAGAAAAGGTGCAGGCTTTTTTGTAAAACTGAATCAATAAATGTAGTTTTTTAGTCTATCTTTACTGAAGTGCATTAAAACAGCTAATTTTAAAGGTTTTTGTAAAGGACAACATGTATCTGATGGGTATCAGAAAAAAGAAAGTGGTATGAACTCTGCTGCTAAGAACAAATATTCTGATATGTTACATGTAGGAGCTTAACAGAGCTGCACGGATCAAATTCACTTTATCTATAAATGCAACTGAACACTCACCGACTGGCGAGAAACTTGCTCCTCCAGACATCACACTGAATACTCATGCGCTCCAGCTGCTCAGCAGTGTGAGCAAGGTTCCGTCCCAGTGCTTCGTTCTCCAGGATAAGCTGGTTCTTCTCTCGAGCCAGTCGCTCAAAGTGGTACTGCAAGTCATCACCTACTGAGGCCACCAGCAGCTTCTTCAGCTCCCTGTTTACCTGCATGTGAAGGTAACGAAGAGGAGCTGATGGCAAGCTGTAGAAGACCCATTTCTAAAATCTAGTAACGTTTTCTTAACACAAATAGGAGACTTACTTAGAACTTGGCGCACAGCTAGATCCAGAGTAACAAAACACAGAGCTCACAACTGCACTAAGAGACGACCACTGCACTCTTCCCTCACTGTTCCTTTAGAAATGTCCCACTGTCCTGAATGTAGTTGATCAGCAAAGATATGTTTGGTGTCTGAAGCTACAAGGTTAATATAGCTAACATGTAAAGAAAGCTTGTACAATACTTTAACAGCCTTTTTATTAAATTTCCATTTAAAACTGCCATTAAATACAAGTTATTTATTTTTCAGTGTCAGACACAAAAACTAAACTGAATATAATATATATTTTTCAGTATTCAGTGTGTATACCATGTCATTATTTAGTTTTTTTTATATAGTCATTATATAGTTTTATTTCATTAAAAGAATCTGTCTCAGTCTTACAAGCTGAGGCAAGACGATAACCAAACCATTTTCCAAGCTAATGTGCACAACAGTAAATGATGACAATTACAAATTCAGACTCATCAGCACATAAAACCTTAGTCCACAGGTTAGTCCAGTTTTAATGTTCTAGTGCAAATTTTCCTCTCAGAGACAAAAGCTTTAAGTTTGTTTATCTAAACCGTATTTAAAGGTCTACTTGATCATGCATGGTTGTTAGGCACATGTTTTTATATTAACAACAATAACTATAATCATTATTGTTATTATTATTATTATTGTACATATAATTATATTAATAATTCTTAAGTCTTAAATAATTCTAATTCCCTCACAAACAGCTCCTGTTTCTTCACTTAGTCATTTTGTGTTTTTGACTTTTAACGATCAGTCCGTTAAAAACTGCTTGCCAAAATTACATAGACCTCAGACTGCCTCCGTTAATTAATCTTAAACATACTTTCTTATGTAATTATTACGTACAGCTAAAAGGAGTAGCAGCGTCCATCATAAAATACTTATGTACTTTTCAATATGGCTACAGAGAACTAACAGTGAGCACTCACCTCTGTCTGAACACGCAGCTGGTTGGAGAGACCCTCTTTGTCCTGCAGCAGCCTGCGCTCAGAGTTCTGGAGCTTCTCCAGGGCGCTCCTGTAATCCTGCGGCTCCGGAGAGGGTGAGGGTGGCTGGTCCTCACCATGCTGTGGAGAACCTCTTTCATCTCCTTTACTCTCATGAGCCCCGACTCGGCCACTTCGGCTGATGGCAGCACGAGGCACCACAATCCTAACAGCCTCCACCTCAGTGCAGGCCTCCCTGTTCACCTTTCCCAGGTGTAGCACTCCTGGAGAATGAGGCGACGGTGGAGCAGTCTTGAGTACCGCATGCGACTTTGGTGAAGCTACTTTCAAAGCTGGGGTCTCCATTGAGACCTCCGGGGCCACCACTGGTTTGTCTGTCTCCATGCCATCTCCAGGGCCACGGACAGACACAATGGCCAAGTCTGAGGGTGCAAAAGACAAACTGTAAGATCAAAAGCATGAAGTGTGCAATCTGATGAATCTACACACGTGCCTGATTGGCTGAAAGGATATTTTGTCTGAGCAGCCCCAGAAGTATGTAAATAACACACAATAGGCAGAGTATATGGAAGATTACTCACTCTTCATGGCAACCTCCACAGACATGGTTGGAGAAGATTCTTAAAATGGCAGAAGAAGTATATTGTGAAAGATTCCGGTCAATACCAGTCTGTATAAGTTGCTTTGTACCTTAAAAGAAAAAAAGACTTAAGTTCATTGAAGAGTCCTTTATGAACACTTAAGTCTAGTGTTGAATGATTTGGTGTAAAACATCATATTGTATCACCAATATTGTGACTAAATGAGATTTGAATGCAATTTTTTTGGCCAACAAAAGCAGAATATATTTTTCTTGAGTAAGCTTAAATGCTAAGCGTGCCAGACTGCCAGTTTGATGTGATGCCACATATATAGCACATGGGTGTTTTGATGCCTCTGATTGGTTAAGTCCTTTACAGGCAGTTCACAAGCTCTGTGTTATTAGTTAATTTTTGTTTTTCATTTAAATCTGGTAATACAAAATTGTTAAATATGTTGAAAAATATTAGAATGAAACTTGATTTCAGACATCGAGTCAATGCCATCAGAGAAGCATCAACTGTTAAACAGTGGAGCAGTTCTAATGACCTTTCCTGATACAGTTTATGCAGATATATTCTAAGTCTCAAAAGCCAGGGCTTTTACTTTTGCCTACTTTATTTCAGGATTATCTGAACTAATTAAGGACTCAATGCCAACAGCTTCTCTGATGCCAGTTTCTTGATTGTTCCACACCTGAGATCACCAGTAACAATAAATAGTTATTTAATGGTTTGCTGGGGTTTTGCTAGTTTCTTTCTTTGCTTTGTTTAAACATAACTTTGTTTACATCTAAACTGTTTAAAACACGCTGGGATTCCCCTTTAACACACAATAACTACTCCATGCAAGTATTACATAAGTTTTGTAGTGAAACTACTTAAATCCCTTAGTAAGCAGAATAGCAGCTCAGTTGTTTTGTAGATAAGCCAGATACCATGTTGGGCAAGTCTGTTATCCCACAGTAACTAGCAGTATGAATACAAACTTCAGGCTTAGATTCAAAGGTACTAAATATTGTACATTCAGAGACTAGCTGACTGGAGATGTTATCATGTGGCTAAAAAGCCAAACAAGCAAATAAGTGGGAAATAACTATGTATGATAATAAGTACGATCATCATAACTGCTCTACTGTGCTGAGCTGAGCTAATAATAACTAGCCAACACTATGTAAAAACAAACCTACTGTGAAAGTGGCCAACCAACAAATTAAGGTGGATTACTGTAAAACTCTCTGCTTGCCTTTTGAAGTTTTCTTCAGATTTTCAGATCCACCTTAAACCGTGCAACACCATTTTAAACTGGACCATTTAAGGTGGAACGGGGGATTCGAATAAGAAGCTAACTTTAGCCACGTCTTTCTTCAGTTTACGCTCAATAACGTGTAAATTAAGGTCTCCGGCAGTGTTTCGCTGGTGATTTATTATATAAACTTCACAAGGCCAGCGACCGTGTTTCTCAGTCTCTCTGTTTATCTTATTATTATCTTGTTTTATGAGCTGCTGAGCTAACATTAGCTGTTTATGATCGGTGAGCCAGATAACCCGAGCTAGCTAGCAAGCTAATTGCCTGGCGATCAACACAACAGGCTTTCAGGTGAAAAAAAAACAATATAAAACCACAAAGTAAAGCATGTCAGATATTTTTACATAAACTATACTGTGATATAAATGCCAAGTAACGAAACAGTCCTACTACAACACTGATATTTTAAACCAGTCTGCCACGTACCTTTCCTACGACCAGCTGCGGTTCCCCATTTTCCCCTCCGACTCGAAGCGGAACTGACTTGCAACGGTGACTGTTTCCGTGAGACACTTGGAAGAAAGCGAACGCCGCTGGAAGCGAAGAGCGTTACGTTAGTTAGACAATACACTGCTAAAGGTTTCAGCTATCTTAGGGTTTAAGAGCCACGGGTTTAATTTAAGGTTTAGATTTGTACGTGGCACCGCACAGACACTTACTTTACCGTATGAAGGCGCTAAATCCAAAAGACACACGGCAGTACTTCTGTTCGTCTGTTTACTGTTGTGTCTAAAAGGCTCCGTACTCCCCAACTAGTGCACTACATAGGGCACAAAATCATGGACTCTACATCCAAAGTAGTGCACTAGGTCACCAACAGGGATCCACTTGAGTTCCAGCCAGTTAAGAGCTCCTTTACGTTGCTTCCCCTTGTTGTACTTGGGTGTCTGAGAGCTGTGAGAGGAATGCAATGGGAGTTCACGGCTTATGGAAACTGTTGGAGAGCACTGGTAAGCCCATCAACCCTGAAACCCTCGAAGGGAAGATCCTAGCAGTCGGTATCCTTTCTACTCCTAACCCCTCGTTCTGTGCTGTGTTTGCCTCTTGATACGCGCCATAACATTAAAACCACCCTGTTTTACACTCATTGTCGTTTTATCAGCTCCACTTACAATATAGGTGCACTCACTAGTTCTACAATTACAGACTGTAGTTCATCTGCTGGAGCTTTAAACATCTCAGTGTTACTGCTGGACAGAGAACAGTCCACCAGCCAGAGCAATCCAGCCAACAGGGTCCTGTGGGCAGAGATAAAGGACTAGAGTATCAGAATCAGAGTCAGAATCGGACTTTATTTGCCAAGTATGCTCACACATACAAGGAATTTGTGTTTGGTTACAGAAGCTCACAGTGCACGATAACTGACATCACAGAAGTAGCACACCCAACCTACACACACACTGTGACATACACGCACAGAGTATGATGCAACTGCAGATGAGCTATTATCTCTGACTTTACATTTACAGATTGGACCTACAAAGTAAGTGTGTAAAAACTCTAATAACTCACTTAAATACTACTCAAATAATACCTGCTCTGTAAAGGTCTTGTGTGGGAGTCCTTACCGATGAGGTACAGGGTAAAAGGAGGGGGGCGGGGACAGGTGGACCACAGTCAGTAATTGTTAGAAATGTAAAGGGCTCGGATATGATACATGGAACCGCTGAAATTGACAGTGAGTGTAGATACAAGGAGGTGGTTTTAAAGTTATGGCTGATTAGTGTTTTGAATGCATGACTCAATAATTAGCATTTAAAGTGTGCATGTGTGTAAGTGAATAATAATCCCTAATTCAACTTGTGGTTTACAAATGTTTAGCTAATAAATCTATAATATCTTTACGGCTGGAAGAGGTCTGTAAATCTCTAGTACTGTGACTGTGTTGTTCTAGCATTGTTTTCAGAGCTATGAATTAATAAGCAGTTCTGCACACGAGTAGCACTTAGAACACAAATAGCTACAAATCAGAACTTACATACATCTTTACCGGTTATGGTCATTTATAACATTTCTAACATGCTTTTCTCATCACATTCACGTTAGCACCACAATATCTGGATCTGTTTGTAAAAGCAGAACTCTCAGCTTATCCTAGTTCTTAGTCAGATGCAGCTAAAATATGACTTATGGCAAATAATGGACCAGCAATACCTGAAATGTCATAATATTTATTTTTCAGACGTATTTCAAAAACTGTAAATACAGTCATTTTTATTTAGTATTTGACACTAAAGTTTTGCACTAAATCCATATAAAGGGGATTCATTTAGCTTTCCTCATAATCATTAATCTGGTAGTTGGTCAGTGTTGTAGTGACATAGGCTTTGTAAGAATAAGATTAGTGCAATAACATATATGAAATGAATATCTTCCATCAGATCTGTTGTATTGTTTTAGGTCAGATACTAATAACAGCAGAAATGTAGAAGCAGTCATTACTGAATTCCAGTCGTCTCGTAATGTTAATACATATATGATCCCATAAGACCTGTAAACTCAAGCTGCTTGGACGATTCCCATCTTTCCTAAAAAGTATGTTAAATCAACAGCCTGTTTTCTTTAGTGGGGTGTCTTTGGCATCCTTGACGTATTGATTCACAGATATCAGTATCTGGCTGAACCAGGCAGTAAAGGGGGTGCGGGACCGTGATGGCAACAGCGTCCAGAATGCCCACCTTCTTACACTGTTTAACCGCCTGTGCAAGTTGCTCTTTTTCCGTATCAGGCCCGTCTTTGTGTACGACGGAGATGCACCCCTGCTCAAGAAGCAGACCCTGGTGAGTAAAGGCTGCAATCATGAAATACATATTGTGACTCTTTGCTGTATTTAAGAAGAAAGAGTGCTACCAAATGGGGCATAAAGTGATTGGGGGTACTTTTTTATTGAAATGAAAAAAGAATAAGCAGGCCAAACTTTTTAGTCTAGGTGGGACTGTGGAGGGCTAAGGACCAAAAAAGCAAAAGAGCATATAGCAGCTAGTAGGTTGTAAATCAGGTGTTTAAGTCAACATGAAATCAATAAAACCTTTTTTAACCTTTTTAGTTCCTGGTCAAGTTTTCAAGCACAATTCATGTTTTATTTATATTACACAGAAAATCTAGTGTACATACAAATTTGATAATAAAATGTAATGATCACCTATAAAACACTCATTTATAGCCTTTTTAATTTCTAGGCTAGATATCAGATTTTGACTGGATAGAGGAACTAAATGAAAGATTTGTATCTCAGGCCATCAGGAGACAAAGGAAGGAGGAGGTGGCTCGTGAATCAAAGCAGACTAACGAGAAACTCCTCAGGACCTTCCTGAAGAGACAGGCCATTAAAGCTGCACTGGGCGACCGCAGGTTAGGACACAATACCAACATCTGTATTATAAGTGTTGTTGACATACAGTAAAAAGAGTGCATCATACAGCTGCATGTGTTGGGCTTTTGCAGTCAAGAGACAGTTCCTAGTATCTCTTCAGTTCGAAGAGATGAAGAGGATGACATGTATGTTTTACCAGCACTGCCTCCTGTGGAGGAGAAAGAGAGGAGTAGGTAAGAAAAAAGTTTAATACTATATCACTATATGGTTTTCTTATTGAGTGTTATCAATATGGACAATGCTTTTAACGAATCCCATCTTAGCTCTGATGAAGAAGTGGAGAAAGGTGGGGACGAGATGCCAGAAGCTTATCTCAGATTTCAGGTGAGATGAAGCAGCGCAAGCCAGTCTGAATGGAGCACACTAGGATTATGTTTTCTTACTTTTTCTCACAATATAAATGCCTTTGCAGGGGGAGTTCTACGATGATCCCAGTTCCGTAGACATAAACTCCGAGGACTTTTCCCTCTTATCACCAGAGATCAAACATGAGATCCTGAAAGAGATGAAAGAGTTCACCAAGAGAAGGCGCACATTGTACCACAAACCTCCAGAGGTACTGCAGATACACAGACCTGTAGAGAGTCGCCACAGTTTTGTTTTGTTTGTTTGTTTTTGTTAATGTTATTACATTAACTACATTACATTACATTAATGCATGGTGGCCATGTTCTACCATGTATATATTTAAAGTTACCCTTAAAGAGTGAGTTTTAGTCATTTAAAACCAGTGTTAGGGCAAATAAATGTGTAAAATAAGGTGGTACTAGTGATCATAGGATTCAGATCATTTAAAGGAGGCTGTAAGAATGAGGAAATGCTTATACGTTACTAGTAAATATTTGTTTCAGTAAATAAATGAATAATTAACATTTATAATTAACATTTTAATTAATAATGCATTAACATTATAATCAATAATACATTTAGTATTTAGAATGCCTCATATTAAAAATACTATGATCAATATAAAAAATGATAATTACACTGTGTTATTTATCCTAGCTTTTGTTTTAAAATTCTTGTAAAAATTGAAAGCAGTCAGGTTAAAAACACACACTAAAATATGGCATGGTGCTAGATTCCACAGGATTAAGGACCAAGATTAGTGAAAAGTACTGTAAAGCCAGAAAATTCATTATACTAATGAAGAAATATGCTCATTTCTTTATGTTTTGAATAGCCTTTCAAAGCACAACTGATGTTACAAAATGTGCTTCCACACATTGCATGCAATTACACATTTCCACCAAAGAGGTCCCCAAAACTTACGTAGTGTAGTTTTGATGTTGAAAAAAAAATCGGCATTTGATGTTCAGTTAGGAATATTTCAGCCTGCAGTGTATAGAGTAGTAAAACGATTGCTTGTTGATAACTACAGCCTTGGTCTCCTCACAGAAATCAAGGGACTTCTCTCAATACCAGCTGGCAGGGCTGCTGCAGAGGAATAATCTGAACCAGCGTCTGGAGGGAGTGCAGAAGGAGATGAGTCAGAGGAGCTGTGGAGCTGTGGAGGAGCAGTACATCCAAGGAGAAGAATGCAGCGTAGAAGCCCGCCGGCTCGTCTCTGAGGACTCCTCGCACTACATTCTCATTAAAGGTCAGAGCTGCGTGATGGCATTCAATAAACCAAATGTTTGGTGAAAAATCCAGAACTTTCCTGACGAATCCAGATTATTTCCTGACTAAATTTAGCCTAGATTTTCATCGACCAGCAAAGACAGGTTTAGGGTTCAAACTTTGCCTCTTTAGTTTTGCACTGGAGCTGTTACAGCTAGAAAGTAATAGGAGTGACTACTATTTAGTAGTGATGGGCTCAATGGGGCTTTTAAAAGATTGTGTTGAGAGAAGCAACAGTTCACAGTGACATCTGTTGGTCCTTCTGTACAGAGCCGTTTTATAGACTACAGAAAGAAGTTTATTTTTTAGAATGGTGTTCTAAACATAACAATGTTTATTCTCCTTGTTTATATGTTATATGCACTGGTGGTTATTTAATTGTAGCAAATGTAAAATTTTATTTGAATAAAACTCAATTTAACTAAATACAGCTATTAAAAGTTACATTATTATGCCAAGAACTAAAGCATATTTTAATTCATATCTTTGTCAGGGGGTCAATATTTTTGTGGTTTTTACAGTTGAAAGATGTGGAAAGAATGCTTGTGGAGCTTGCTTTGTTATTTTAAATAAACAATAAAATCAATATGATTTTTTTAAAATGAGCTTGTCTCAACAAAATTGGGGGCATAGCTTTGCTTTTTGTAAACGTTTTCTACTTTATCTGAGCATCTGTTCTGTAAAATCAACTACTTTAAATTTTGACAAAGGTATGAGTGTTTTTAATTAAAAAATCATCTAGTGCTTGGCACAATAATGTATGTTTTAATTGCTATATGTAATTTAATTGATTTGTTTTATTTAAACGAAATGTTACGTTTGCTACAATTAAATAACTATCAGTGCAATGTGATTGGTTGCCTAAAAAGGATTTTGTAAAAAAGATAAGAAAGATTGATGACCTATGATTGATGACTACAGAAACATTGTTGTAGAAAGACGTTTGCTGTACTGTTACAGGTCCACGAAAGGCTGTAAAGGCTCCCGAAAGCCAACTAGCTGCAACTCCTTGGTCCAGTGGACCATGGTCAAGAAGAGGCAGGCCCAAAGGACGACCTGAGCCCCTTTGGCGCCCAGTATCAGATGATATTCTAGAGGAAAATGACCCTTCTTCTTCTTCTTCTTCTTCTTCATCATCTTCTGCAACTCCAAAACCAACCGTGTCTGTGGAAGAACATCCCTCAGACGGCGCACCACCCTCTCCACGGACCCTTAAGGCCATTCAGGCGGCAATGATGGACACCAGCTCTGATGAAGATGAAGGGGTCTCCAAGAAAACTCTTCAGGAAAACAGAACAAGTTCTCAAGATGAGATTGGCGGTGTGTCCCCTCGCACTTTCGAAGCCATTCAAAGAGCCATGATGGAGGATGACACAGTATCTAAAGAGGATCGAACGGAGCAGAGGAAGTATGTCATCATCACCAGCTCTGAAGATGAGGAGGGAGAGGAAAGCAAAAGAAGTAACTTGTCAGAATCTCAAGAAGAACGTGGAGGTGGAGTTTCTCCACAAACTTTGCTGGCCATTCAGAGATCCTTGAGAGAAAGTGCCCCTAAGGACATGGAACGGCAGGCTGACTCCACCAGCTCTGAAGGGGAGGAAATGGAAAAGGTGGTTGGAATGAGGAGCAAAGCTTTCAGATCTGCTGTGTCCGCTGGAGGAGAAGAACACAGACAAGACGAGAAGAAAAGCAGCTTAGGAAATGATCGAAGAACAGCCTCCTCAGATGAGTCAGATGAGGAAATGAAACCTGACTTCCAGCTAGTTATACCTCATGACCACCAGCATACTGCGCGCCAAGATCAAGAAAGAATTTGTGAAAAGACTGGTTTACCTGGTAAAGTTTCACTTCAGAAAGGAAGCTTGGAAACTGTTACTGACCAGATTTCATCTGACTTTCTTCAAAGAGAAGAAGGAAAAGAGCAAATTACAGTAAAGAGTGAAGAAGAGGATAACAGTTCTGAAGGTATGAAGGTCCAAACAGTTCATGCAACAATAATATAGGTTACACTTCCAATCTGATGAATTGTATAACAATTATTCAGTACACTATTGATCAGTGATTCCTTTTTGTGTCTACGTTTAACTTTTTTAATTAAAATGTGTCTTGTTCTGACAGAGGATTTCATTGAGGTCTCAGACAGTGAGGACGTGGCTGGATTAAATGATTCAGTAACCAAAGTTGAAGAACATTTAAGTCAGGCCTCGCAGTTAGATGTGGATAAGAAGGACGAGGAGGAGGGCACAAATAATAAAGAGGCTGATTCAAGTGACAGAAGTCTTGACTTATCTTTAAATCAGACTGAAATGGAGAAGCAGGACACTGAACCATCTCAGGAAGCCACAGCTGTTCCTGTGTCCAGTGAATGGGACAACATTAACACGGTACATTTACGTTAGTTTTTCAGTTTTCCCCTCACTCCAAATGTGCTTGATCAGCCAGTGTGGTGTTTGGTGTTCAGTATTGGCTCATATGATATTCAGAAGACATGGACAGAATTGGGACAGGTTGCTACTACTGTTTTAGCTGTTCTGCATACTTGTGTTCAATATGTTGTGATATGTGCATATGTTGCACTGGATAGTGCAATACAGTAAAGTATAAATCCATAATCGTGCCGAAAACTGTCCTGTACTTGAGCACCTGTGCTGAATTTGGTTACGGTTCCTGCTGGGACACCAAGTATATCGAACTGGGATGCACATGTGGAGAAACAATGCAGACCTCTAATTGTTTAGTGAAGCTATGCCTTTATTACTAATGTGAAAAATCCTTTATACAGACTACAAATAGGTCTGGGTTTGGATTATTAACCAGTCTATGCTGTACCACACTGGGTGAATGAAAAATGCTGATGTAGTGTCTACTCTCAGCTTTAGACATGCCACCCACACGAACACAGAGCGTCAGATGCATCATATTTTCATCAGGCAGCGAAGACAGAATGAATAAAAATGACATCATATGTACTGACTAACTGAAGAATTGTCTGGAAGTATGATTATGGTATTGTTAGCTGCTAACTGTGGAAATGCTCATGTGTGTCCTGCAGGAGGAGCTGGTTCAGCTGGAGAGAGATCTGCAGGCAGAGCAGAGCAGTTTACATGAGCAGCAGCAGCAACTGCAGCGCACGGCTGCTACAGTTACAGGACAGATGTGCCAAGAGAGTCAGGTGAGGACAATAAATCACTTTAGGAATAAATACACAACACAACAAACCTGGTCTCTTTGATAACTTCACTCAAGGTTCAGAATGAAAATGTAGCCCTTTTGTGTTTATACTTGGAAATTCACACAAACTCTGAATGTTCCCATATATCTCAGTATCTGTCCGTATGCACAGGCCTGTGAAAATATTTGCCCCTTTCTGGTTTCCTTTACTTTTTTGCATGTTTGTCAGGTTAAATGTTTAGGATGTTCATATAAAATGAAAAAAACAAGAAAACATATATTAAATGATCATTTCATTTATTAAGGAAATAAGTTTTGTAACACATACATATCACCCATGTGAAAAGTAATAACTGGTTGTGCCACCTTTGGCTGCAACAGCATATGATTAGCTGAGTTCATTATCTTATCTCTTTCAGACTTTCTTTTGATCACAGATTAGTATATTGCTCGTTGAGACCTTTAGACCGCTGTACATTACAGACAGGTTTTATTTAAGTGGTGTCTAGATTCAGCAGGGATGGTAGTAATCCAGCCTCCCTAGTCTAATTCACCTCAAATAAAACTACATGTGTTTAATTAGTTGATTTGGTAACTAGGGGGCAATTACTTTTTTACACAAAGCCAGTTGTTGTTTTTTCAACTATATAAATAAACGACAGATTTTTTTTTTTTTTACTCTGGCTGTCTTTAAATATTCATATCCAATTTTGAAACTATAAAAATCTGAAACTATAAAAAGAGCAAGAGGCACATACTTCTTTACAGAATTGTGTAACATACAGTTTAAAGCTGGCTTTAGAAGATTGTTATTGTTCACTGAAGCTGGTTTATATTCTGGATTATTCTCTCAGACTGCTCTCATTATATCCCTGTGAATGACCACAGAGCTATTTTGGTCTCTCTGGTGTCTCTCGGTCAAGGGTTTTATTTCCAGAGGTGTTGATGGCTCATAGCGGCAGTCTAGCATATGTATGTGGCTCCAGATACGTTTAAGCTAGCAGCGTATTTACAAAACTCTATCACAACAAGTCTTCAAAGCTGTGATGCCAGCTTCCATTTTTAGCCCTGCATCCCTGATAACAAGCTGCTGAAGGAAATGTAAAGCCTTATTTACTGCCCCTCATCTGATATTGTAGGCTACTGACATTAACGCAACTACCAAATAAAGAGAGACAAAGCTTATAAACTTGAGCCACGTAAATCATGGGCAGTTTTTAATTGTACCATTTTTTTCTTGATTCTTAGTCTGTACATTTTGTGTAAAACTGTTTACTTTGAATTGTCTTAACTACTATTTCTATTTCTCATTACCATAAAAATGATTTGTAGTAAATGCTATGTTTGGACATGTAGAGAAATGAAAATGACATAATTTTCTCAGCAAAAAAAAGTTTCTGCCAAAACTTTGATTTAACAGAGTGCAGTGTGTAACACATCATGTTTTTCTTGGTGTAGGAGCTGTTGCGGTTGTTTGGGGTGCCCTTCTTGGTAGCACCTATGGAAGCTGAAGCTCAGTGTGCAGCTCTGGACCGAACAGACCAGACACATGGCACTATAACTGATGACAGCGATATTTGGCTGTTTGGAGGACGCCACGTCTACAAAAACTTCTTCAGTAACAACAAATATGTGGAGCATTACCAGTATGTGGACATTCAGAACCAGCTGGGTGAGAAACTTCAGATATTGTTTAAATGAGTAGTGTCACAGTGCCAGTGGGGCTGTGTATTAGCAAGAACATGGCGATATATATTGTGATACAGCGGTTACGATTAAATATATTCTGATATATTGCGATACTGCAAGCAAAGTGATTTATCAAGATTTTTTAAATCCTACTATTAAAACATACCACTATATAAACAGGTTTGCCAATGCTTACAATAACATTACACCTTTGTGCTGCTTGTTAATGTTGGTGTGGAGCTGAAAATGGATTACAACACTGCCATCTAGTGGTCAGAGGTTTAAACACAACACACAATGATTCAGTGTCTGCTGGCAATCTGTGTATCGATGTGTTTTTGAGAATTGATACAGTATCACTAAACATAATATCCCGGTATTTGATATTTCGATATTTAGTGCCCTAGGTGCCAGGAACTTTGTAAGCATTTGTATTGCAGAATGGCCAATATGATATTTTTGAGTATTTTCTTTGAGGCACTGTAATGTGGAGCATTGAAATGTGAATTATTTTGCTTTTAATCTTTTCATGTTTTTTTAGCACTAGACAGGGCCAAGATGATCAACCTGGCGTATCTCCTGGGCAGTGATTACGCTGAGGGGATCCCAGGGGTTGGATATGTTACAGGCATGGAAATACTTAATGAGTTCCCTGGACCTGGATTGGAACCGCTCGTTCAGTTGAGGTTGGGCACTTTGTTTCTAAAACGTATATGTATAAAATATACCATCATTTCGGAAATAAAACCTTGTAGCACAAAAAGAGCAACTTAACAAAAGAAGGAAAAAAACTTCAGTGGTTTTATTAAAAAGGTTTTGTTACAAGTTACAGGTTGTTTGACACAGTGTAATCACAATGGTCATTTTTAAGTTATGTAATAATAAATAAGTGACTAAATAAACGTCAGAAAAAAAGGTTTTGTCCCAGGTGCTAAAATCTCACCGAGAGCAATTCCTTATACATCCTGTACCTGATGAATAAATAAAATACTAATTCTGGTCTAGCTAAGCAAATGTTTAGCAATGCTTATGTTTTAAACACATAATAAACAAATTTTGCTTTGTATGTGTGTTGGTACTGTGAAGCAGCAATAACACGTTTCTGGTTGCCATAGTGAATGGTGGAGTGAGGCTCAAAAGAACCAGAAACTGGTCACAAATCCGAAGGATACCAAAGTAAAGAAAAAACTGAGAAAATTGGCGCTACATGCTGGGTTCCCCAACCCCGCAATCTCCCAGGCCTACCTTCAGCCAACTGTTGACCAATCGGAGAGCTCCTTCAGTTGGGGCCGCCCGCAGCTTCATCTAATCAAAGAATATCCTTCAAATACAGCTTTGCTGCCACATGTGGCAATTATTACATGCTCTCTTTAGAACTAGCCATGGATCTCAGTATTTAAGTGTGTGTGTATGTGAAAGTGTTGATTTTTAAGACAAAATCAAAAATAAGCAAAAATGTTTCTTAACTAGACCCAGATTTTGTTTTAGCCGTTTTGGTTGGAACAGCAAGAAGACAGAAGAGACACTGCAGCCAGTCCTCAAACAGCTCAGCACTCAACAGGTAAAGCTGGTCACAGCCACTGGACAGACAATGGCTACTTATATATGGTGATGTGCAATAACTCACTGGACAGGATTGGAGAAGAAGTCTGGCCATTCACTTGTAACAGCAGAAACCAACAATACAGTCCTATTTAGTTTGTATTTCTGTTTTTTGTTGACTTTTCAAAATGGTTTCAGGTTAAATGTTGCATATCAAGTCCCAAGACAGTCCTTAAAATGTATTTACTGTGTTTTTGCCAAAAAAACACAATATTGGAATAAAATTAAAATAAACATGATATAGTTAAGGTTTCTCTTCTTTGCCCCCAGTCTTTGGAAAGATTAATCAAATTGCATCACCAGCACACCTAATCTAACCTAATGAAGCACTTATTATTATCTGGGCTACTACGTGGAGAGGTTTGGAAAAGTTTAAACAAAGATATAGTTAAGGTTTCTTAACTATACTTAACTATATAAAGATATAGTTAAGGTTTCTCTTCTATAGAAAAAAGTTTAAACAAAGATATAGTTAAGGTTTCTTAACTATACTTAACTATATAAAGATATAGTTAAGGTTTCTCTTCTTTGCCCCCAGTCTTTGGAAAGATTAATCAAATTGCATCACCAGCACACCTTATCTAACCTAATGAAGCACTTATTATTATCTGGGCTTCTACGTGGAGAGGTTTGGAAAAGTTTAAACAAAGACACTGACATACATAAAGACATATGCTTTAGTATTATTCATATTCTAAAATCAGCAAATGACAGGTACATAGCTTTAGAGATATTATTTTTCCCAAAGGAAAAAAAAGCTATTTTTTATATATATATCGTGCCAGAATAAGCCTGTTTACTTCAAAATAACATTAAAACTTAAAACGGCATAAAAAGCATAAAAAATACACACAAGCATTTGTGATATTATCATTATCACATAATATGAAAAATATAGCTTAGTATATATTTCTTTATTGCCTTACGAACCCTTATCAGCAAAGAGTCAGCACTGCAGATCTTCAAGTTCAAACAAACGATATATTTTGTCTCCAGAGATGCTTTGTGAGATAATCGCATGACTTTTTTTGTCTGCAGACGCAGCTGCGCATCGACTCCTTCTTCCGTCTGGAGCAACAGGAGAAGCAGGCTATCCGCAGCCAGCGCCTGCGCAGAGCTGTCACCTGCCTCAAGAGGAAAGAGCGTGAAGGAGGCAGCGATGAGGAGGAAAGTGATGAAGATGAAAAACAAGTTTCCCCGGTCAAGAAGGGAAAGAAAGAGAAAGCCAAGGAGGGAGACACTGACAGTACGCTTGCAGGACCATCTGGAGGAGGCTTTATTGGATCGGACCTCTATTCTGACAACCTGGAGGACAAAACAGAAGATGGTCTGGAGATGTCTGGAAGTGTGAGCAGAGTTCTGGAGGAAAAACAACCTACAGCATCAAAGAGCAAACCCTCAAAGGTGGACTCTACCAGTAGCTCGAGCTCAGACGATGAACGTGAGAACAATTTTGGAGCTGGTATGGTAACGGCACGCTCTGTATTTGATGGTAAGACAAGAGGAAGAGGGAGAAGAGGAGGACGCGGCGGGAGGGCAAGGACCAAGAAAGGCTTATAACAACGAAAACCAAATACAGTTTTAAGAAGCAAACAGAGAAAAGTATCCTGTGATGTTCAATTAATTTCAGCTTCAAAGTAATAGATTACACAGACTATGATTATTTTGTATTTTTTACACTGTTAGATTGTGGTTGTGTGTCAAATCATGTGTTTTTGTATAAAAAGCTCAATAGTTGTCTGTGACTGAAAAAATAAGCAGCAAGCACTCTCCACACTCGCTTAAATGAAAGAGAAGTTTCTGAAAGTTACAGAGTGTTAAATTACTTTTATCAGAGCTGCAACTAAGTATAATTTCTATAATTGATAATGATGTTGATCAGTGATGCAAGGCCAAGTCATTGGCTCAGTATTTAAGTAAATTATGACTACATATTTAAGACTATTTGTAATGTTTTATACACAAGCATTATTTCTCTCTTTGCACCTACTCTTCTCTTCTCTTCTACATGGTGTTTCCAAACATGGTGTATCATGGGCATAGCGACTCATCTCCTGATCACGTAAACTGTGCTTCACTCAGTTTAAAAGGTACACAAACAATAAAAAAAACCAATAATTTTTCTCTAACAACCCCTGGTCACATTAGTTGTTTAATTGATTGACAACACCTCCTCTGCATGTTACTAATGTAAGCATGACCAGTTCTGGCAACTATGCTGCAGAATCTCCAGCATGTTTACCAGCAAAACATAATTTGATCAGGTGGGTCCAAACTTTTGCTTTGTCGGTCCGTTTACTTCTAATGTTAAACTACTGCACTATTGTCTAGAAACACTTGTATGTCATTTGCTGATTTTAATATACAATTTTTGTATATTTGCTGAAAAGAACGGATGAAATGTCGCACAACGTTTGCACGGGCTGCGTTTGTGTTTTAAGTTGTTTAAATTCAGAAAGTAATTTTATCTGAAAATGTGCAGAAGTGTGCTCTCAGTAGAGGATGTGTAACATGTTTTCACTTAAAACATCAATAACATTTCTGCTAGTTGGATGTTTTTAAATGAGTTGTTTACTGAATTGTCCCCATGACACTTTAGCAAACCCCTGGATATGATAGCAACAGACTGGCAACACTGTAACAACCACCTGGGATAGCATAGTGTTTTTGTTAAAGCAACTATAATTCTCTAGTTCGGTGATGTAGCCATGCTTTTTACTGTCGTGTCCCAACAGTGTGATCAGTACAGCTCCACCACACACACACACACACACACACACACACACACACACACAGACCCTTCAGTCATGCTGTTAAGCTGCGTCTGAGAATAAATCTCATTCAGTAAAGTTCATCATTATGACCTTTCAATATCAGTTTAATGGCTCACACATATTTAGTCAAGTCACACACACCTAATTTACACAGCAGACCACTCCTCTCTGCTATGAGCCCACTTTAGAGAGGTCTATTAAAAACCTGCACGGAGCAGAACCATCTAAGGCTATAATATCCTGCCACTTCAGACCATAAGACTTAATGTTGCCTGCATGTAGGCCCAGGCATGAGCTACTGTTTTCTTTATCTGATCTAGCTTTCAGTTCCAAGGATTCAATCTGTGGAGATCACTCTAGCTTATGTCTGAGTGAGTGAGTGAGTGTGTGTGCGCACACAAGAGGCTTGGCATAGCACTCGGGTCATATTTCTGGCCTTCAGTATGTGGTGGGCCCCCTTTCTCTGGCTGCCCCCAGTCATCTGAAACTCCACCTTGTTGGAGTTCTGTCACTCCAGTCTGGATAAGAGAGCGGAGACTCCATTTTCAGCCTTCGTCCCATAACGTTTTGTTTGTGTCCGGCTATGGAACGGGAGCCTGCAGAGGAGACTGAAGCTAAGGGTGGGTGATAATGGACCCATTTATTTCTTTGCCATGATGCTGACTAAGGGAAAGATAAAGTAATTAGCAGTTCTCATCTGACTGAAGGTGGGAGCTTAATTTGTGGGGTTTAAGACGACAGACTAAATGTTCTCACCAAAGTTGTAGAAAGCTTTACTCATCCTTGTTCTGCTCTTTATTTTACACCAATAGGTTCATATTAATCATTTAATAATGAAAGTGCATTAAAAGTAAGTGAAAACTTTAGACAAATGTGGATAGAAGGTCTGTGCATGAAATAGCTTGCTCCACATTTATAATGGGCGAAGTGTAGTCAGTGAAACATCCCTGCATATATTAGAGCCTGTGTCTCACTGCTTATGTCATACAACAGCTGTCATTGCCTGAGAAGGCTCCATCACCACTGTTTAATAATAGATCATAACAGTAGCAGAGGGCCAAGTATTCCAGTTGGCAGTCATCTCAACGTTTGGCTATGCTCCTTCATGCATATTCTGCCTTTTATCTCTTTAATCTGCAGCACTTTCAGGTCCACCTTTTAGACCAAACTATTTTTATATGTGCTTTTAATCTGCAGCTTGTTAAAGATAAATGTCAACCCATTATTTAGGTCAAACCTGCACTTCATATCTGGGAAGAACCTGTTGAGGAAGATTAGCTGAGCACTGAAGCAAGTGTTAGAATACAGTAATGTTTGCAGATATTTAATTCTATAAAGTAAACATTACATTTCTGAAGCAGTTCATATGTCCTCAAACATTGCATCAAAAAAATAACAATAATAAAATATGAAGTGTCAGCTCTTGATGAGTATATCGTCGCAAAGAAAAGCAAGCACCTCCAAAATGGCAACTTCATAGGAGAGACCAAAAAACCTTCTTCACTTTTAATGAAAGTCAATGGAACCAGTAATGCCAACTACTGTGATATCTTAATAAACATCAACTGTTTGAACTTGTGTTCAAATTCAGACTGTCATAACCCCACTGTTCACTGCTCCAGATGTGGCTCCAGATGCTGAGTTGGCCACAGCTATTATGAAGAGGCATTTCCGCCCATCCCTGATCAAGACTGAGGCGTGGGAGGGGTACACCTTCGCTGACCTGGAGATTAAAATCACAGAGTCGACTGACTGCTATGGCGCTGTGCTGTGGCCTTCAGTAAGTCTTGCTTTCACCACAAGACTATTCAAATGTGCAGATGTTTTTTATCTTTACCAACCAAATTATTTCAACACTACTGAGTATCAAACACATATTTTCAACATCTAGAAGCCAATAAGCTTGCTTGTTCCAAAATCCAATCTGCACATTGGTCATATCTAAAATACATTCTGTATGCATGTTGTGAATGGATTAAAACACACTCAATTTCAGTTTATATAATTTCAGTTTATATAAATGATATAAAAGGTTTCAGGGTTCAGTTGTTTAATAAGTATCAAAGTCTAGGTATCAGTATGTGTGATACTAATATTGCCATCAATATTTCACAGACTCCAGCAGCACTGCTTTGTCTGATCCACTCATGCCAGCACAACACACCACCATCATGTCAGAGTCACTGCAGTGCTGAGAATGGTCAGCCTTCCTAATAGTACCTGCTCTGTGGTGGTCCTGTGGGGGCCCTAACTATTAAAATGAATAAATACAGTGAACCAGGTGAACCACAGTCTGTAATTGTTGAACTACACCTGTATAGTAAATGGACAATATGCGTAGGTATAAGACGGTGGTTGGTTGGTGTGTAATGATGGTAGTGAGTCTAGTCTTCCAGAAAATCCCATAAAAGTAGAGTTAGTAAATAACTGAGGGTTGGGAGGGGGTCCATGACTGAAGACCTTCTTCTTTCAAGTTAACAGCCTATAAATTCACATCCTCCACTTTCATTCCCGTGACAAAGTTTCAGCAAACCCTTCCACCCTTCCACAATCTCTCCCCTGTTCCTCAAATCTATCAATCCTACTACAGTCATGAAAGGATGGGCATTCCAGCTACAAACAGAAGCCGCCCAGAACTCCAGCCCAGGCTCTCAGAGATTTTCCCTCATAAGACCACCTCATGTTAAAGGCACAAACTTACAAGCAAGCAGATGTGTCCACAATCAAAGAATCACCCTAATAGTCTTTTGTTTCCTTCTTTTTGAACAAGGCCATGGTTTTGTGTCATTTCCTGGACACTCATCGTGAAAACTACAGCCTTCAGGATAAGAATGTTATTGAGATTGGAGCGGGAACTGGCCTTGTCACTGTAGTGTGCAGTCTTCTAGGTAAGCATGATCACATATGGATATGCTTTGATCATCAGTGCACTGATTTCATTTTACACAGTTGTCATTTGTCATATTTTTGAATCAGTGTGAATCAATTCATGACCTACAGGTGCAAAGGTGACGTCCACGGACCTGCCTGATGTTCTGAGTAACTTGCGGTACAACGTTAGCCGAAACACAAGGGGACGCTGTCGCTATGAGCCCCAGGTGACAGAGCTCAGCTGGGGGCAGCAGCTTGAAGAGCGTTTTCCTCACACCTCCTGCCACTATGACTACATCATGGCAGCTGATGTTGTGTATGCTCATCCTTACCTCAACGAACTCATGGATACGTTTGAACACCTGTGCTCACAGGACACTGTGATTCTGTGGGTGATGAGATTCAGGCTGGACGCTGAGAACAGCTTTGTGGACAGATTTCAAACCCGCTTTCACTTAGAAGAGCTCTATGATTTGCCCAGTCTGCGTATTAAATTGTACAGAGCGCAAAAGAAACTCTCACAAAGTCAGTCTGGGGCTGCAGCGTAGAACTAAAACGATAATAATTGTAACATTGTTGGGAGATTTAACTGCTCTCCATGAGGAACATTTCTTTTTTCTCTCTTCATTTTATGACAATGCAGCTTTTCTTTTTTTTAAAAGTAAGAAAAATAGCATATTCGCCGCCTGCTGTCAGTTACAATTGACTGTGGGCATCTACGTTTTTTTAAACAATTGCTGCTGTTGCATATATATATATACCCAAAGAACATTATGGCAAGTCAAATAGAAAAGGTTAAATGAATTTTGATATATTTGAAATGAAAACACATTATAGTTCATTCCATATATATCAATGTTCATGAATAAAGAAACAAAACAAATGGTAAACAAACGTGTTACAAAGATGGAGCTACATCAACAACAGAGTTACCACAACAACAACAACAATGACTGACAAACACAGGCAGCATACAGAGGGTATAAATAACAAAGGCTAACAAGAGGGAACAGGTGATGGGACTGAACATTAATGGGGCACAGGTGAGCGAGGTGGGGCAAGGGTGGAGACAAAGGAGCACATGACAACATGAGAAACATAAACAGAGGCACGTAGAACTGACAGGTGGTCAACAAACAGATGAGGGCAGAAAGGACGTGACAGTTCTTTCTATACATATCAATGTTTATTCTGTATATATTGATGTTTATTATATATATTATATTATATTATATATATTATTTATTATATATATATATATTTCTTATTTGGCTTGCCATATCTTTCACAGGTACAATAAATTAAATAAATACCTGCAAAATCTGCAAGCAAATATCACTCCATCCGTACATAAGCTGAAGATGAAAACATTAAAAACAACAGAACAACAGGTAATGATCCTAAACACACCTCAAAATCCACAGTGGACTGACTCAAGAGCTGCAAACTGAAGGTTTAGCTGTAATCCAAAAATCTAAAAATATCAAAATCTTATTAGTAGTCCATGTATGCAGAGTCACCTTTAGCTGAGGAGTTCTGTCAACTAGTTTCTTTCTCTATCAATACCAAGTACCCTTAGTGATGTTTACTACTTTTACTAAGTTTACTACTTATTATTTATTCCTTCGTTTTATTTTTTCCTTTGTTTTGCTTCTTTCAACCCAGTGTTAATTTAATTCATGAAAACTGAAAAACCTATTTTTCATGATGAGAAAGAAACAAGAACCAAATTAAAAATAACACTTAAAAAAATGAAATGTATTACACCTTTTGGAAATTAATAAATACTAAACAAAAATGTGTTTAAGAAGTTTAGTGCAGTTTTCTACTTTTCCACTTATGTAAAGAAATACAAAGCTACTGTAATCAGGTAAATAATATTTGTATAAACCTGTACTGGAGTAGAAGTGTAGCATGACTAAAATCAAAGTAAATGGGCCAAAGTTACACTAAAATATTTTTTTCAGTTTTGCTCAACTAAAACTAGATTAGAACTAGACTAAAACTAAACTAAAACTAAACTAAAACTAACAATAATCAATTACCTTAAATTTGACTGAAACTATATTTTGCTGCTTCAGCTGACAACAGTGTCATATGAAATCCTGGAAAGAAGCAGTGATATTCACAGAAGAGTGAGCAGCAGACAGTGAGTTAAAACTTGATGACAGTTGACACTTCTGATACATTTGCAGTCTGAACCCACATGGTGGCGAACCTGTACTTGTTATTTGTCAACAATTTAAAGCACAACATCATAGTGTGACAGTGAAATAGTTTAAATGTCTAACTGAAGAAAGATCTGTCAATGCTGTAAACAGAAGCTCCCGTCACTGCAGGGTTTAAACCAAAAGGAGAGCGACAGTAGAAGAAGTACTGAACAAACTGTTCCTCAGCCACCTTCTTCACAATGTTTGGAGTTCAGTACATAGACCCTCCCCTTCCCCCTATCTTGGGCACATGTTACTTATTGGGTGAAAGTGTGTTGTTCGGCTCCACCTGAGCCACTTTGTTTATTTTGTCGCTGTCCAATGAAAAACAAGTATCTCCAAAATTGCAACTTTACAGGAGAGACCTACTTTACTTTCAGTGTAAGTCAATGGAACCAGAATTTTTTCCAAGCTATTTTGGACAGGACTTCTATTGGTCCATTCATCATTACATTGTCACACAATGTAAACGTCCATTGTAAATGTGTAATTAGTTTTAGTTACATTTCAGTCGTTCAGTCGTTAGTTTTAGTCTTGTTTTTACCAATAAAAAAAAAATGAAATGTTTAGTCTAATTCTAGTCAGGGGAAGCAAGGTGTAAACGCTTGGGGTTCAGTAGGTCACAATACTCAACCACACCACTAGAGTTTAAACACAGCTTCTTTAAGAGAAGGTAGTTCATAAAGGCCTGATAGCTTTGGCCTAAACTAGACATTTATTACTTCTTAACTCAAAAACACGTATAAGAAAAATTCATATATAATACTGACATAGATATCACACAGAACTTAACATGTGTATGTATATAACAGTAAAACTTGTTTGTTTACTGTATTTGGTCTGTAGTAAATGTGATTCATGATTAAAAATTACATTTATGAGTTAAGAAAAGATCACAACTGTGAAAAACTGCAGTGAACTGAAGCTGCATTTGGTTCGTTGTTAATTTCAGGTTCTGCTCAGAACTACAAAGACATACAGAGCAGCAAAGTGTATATTTAAAGTTAAACCACTAAATAGAAAAAGCTCTTTTACTTACTACCAGCTGCAGCGAGAGCTGATGTGTAAGAGACTCAGCGGATATCAGCAAAGACAAACTAACTCTCACTTCTAAGCTAAACTAAAAGACGCTTTACTCACTCGGGTAGGAGCGACACTCTCACAATGTAAGAGACACATGATTCAATCATGTTTTTGACATTACAGTAAAACTCTGGAAGAGAATTCTGGACTCAAGACCATCACTGAAGGCTGTAGTGGTGAGTTTCAGCTTTCTCTTAAAACAAAAATGATAAAGATGATGATCAGCAACTAAAACAGCAGCAGAGAAAGAACGTATACATGTTTCATATACAACTGAACTCCCAAAAAACATCTGGATGCAAAAGTCCTTCCCTTGTTTAAATGCTTCTTCTTTATGAAACCTGTTATACACGGCTCTATAAGTAACCCGTTAAAGCTTGTGTTAAATAGCACAGGAGTGGTTCCTTTTGCCGTTATGTGGAACCTTTCTGGTACAATAACAAACCATTTCTATCATTTTTGTAGCATTCAAAAGTTTTAAATCACATATGATGTGAATACTTTTGTAAAATAATATCTTACAGTGAACAAGAATTGAAAAAAAGGATAAAATATAATGAATATAAATAGTTAACATAAATAGTGATAAATAGTGTACTGTACTGTACAAATTATGGGAATTAAGTCTTAATATCATTCAGGTTTTCTCACTTACTTTACATTCATCTACAGCTCAGTTCACCCTTGTGGACAAATGTCTTGTTTGTATGTACAGTATTTACAGCTTCCTAATGTCCTAATAATTATCTGAAAGAATAATGTTTAGAAAAATGTTGCATTAAAACATTCATTCATAACTTATGAACAGTATAATCATCAAGCACTATTCAATTCAATTCAAGTTAATTTATATAGCGCTGTTTACAACAATGTTGTCACAAAGCAGCTTTACAGAAGTTTGGAAAACAGACAGTTACAACATATATCCCCCAGTGAGCAAGCCAGAGGCAACAGTGGCAAGAAAAACTCCCTCAACTGGAGGAAGAAACCTTGGGAGGAACCAGACTCACAAGGGGAGACCCATCCTCCTCTGGTCTGGTTTAATAAACTAAATACCAAAGAAAAGAGTCTCTGTTTGAAATCTGGATGGCAAAGCTTTAGAAGCTGCACAGGTAGAGGTAGTCTCTGACTGAGGCAGTCTCTGATTAAGTAAAGTGGGCGTGAGCTGAAACAGTCCCATCCTATCTCAATGCTGGTGCATCTGGATGGCACAGTGATGTAACTGAGGGTGTAGCAGTTGACACAGGTGGACAGGTGAGCTGGCTGGTGATGGGTGGGGAGGAGGCCCTGATGCTCAGTCCTCCAACAGCGTTTAACAGACGGGAGGACAGTCATTACCTCAGGAAGAGTAAAGAGAGAGAGTTAGTTCAGAAGTAAGACTGTAGAGAATAAGAAAACATTTCAGAGTGTGGCTGGCGACTCCGGCAGATCTAACTATAACAGCCTGAACTAAAAGGAGAGAACCAGAAGGTAACATGGACATGAGAGTACCCTGAGAGACTGGGGTCCCCCCACTCCACCGTCAACAAACCTGTGTGATCGAGTGAAGTGGTGGAACAACAGCACCAACATCTCAGTTTACCATAAACCTCTGTGTTCATGAAGCCCCAGATCTCCTGCCTCTATCTAAAAGATGAATCACCAAAAGCTAAACTAAACAAGTATGTTTTTAGTCTAGACTTAAAACTTGAGACTGTGTCAGAGTCTCGAACATTAACTGGGAGATTATTCCACAGTTTGGGGACTTTGTAGGAAAAAGCTCATTGAAGTCTTCTGAATTTTGGGAACCAATAGCAAACCAGCATCCTGTGATCTGAGTAAGCGTGGCGGTATATAATAGGAAATAAGATCTTGCAACTACTCCGGTGCGAGAGTGTGTAGGGCTTTATACGTCAGTAAAAGAATTTTATAGTCGATATCTAAAAACAATAATACAGTTGTTTTAACTTAATTTAATTTAGTAGTTTGACTGACATAAATTCTGTTCTGTTCATTTACTCCAATCTACAAAACAAACCGGAGTCAAAATAATGATATTTACATTTCACTACTTTTCCTATTTCTAAATATTCTTTATTATTATAATAATCAATGAGATGTATAAACAATAACCTTGAGGATAATAGTTATAGCATATTTTAATCAATATAATAATTTGTATGTTAATGTTCAGAATTTTAGAATTAGAAACTTGTTAAATTGGTTTCTATAACATATAACATATAGTATTTTAGATTGAACTGATGAAGCATTTTATAGTGTGATTTTTTTTATTACACACATAGTATTCATGATTAAAATAAATATGCGACTAATGTATTCTTCTTAAAAGCACTAAATCTAAAACATGTATTTCACGGTAGTAGACTCATTTGACTGGAACTCTTATTTTAAATCAGCAGCTTCATTTTGTTTCATCAAAGTATTACAATATTATTAATATTATCAAAACGGGTTGTCAACCTAAAAATGTGGAAATAAGCAATTAATTAGTTATAATCAACTGAAATAAATACAGTCATATGCAAAAGTCAGAACTCCTGGTCATTTACTTTTATTTACTAAGTAAACACACATTCCAGTCTCAGAGCTCCCACCATCAGCACATTATGATTTCAACCATCTGTTTATTATATGAGCTTTCATGAGCTGACTCGTCTGTGTTAGTGAAGAGGAAACACTACTGAACAGGGTAAAGAAAGAGTTGTACTTGTAAATCACAGCTGTAACATTTTAGAGCTTAAGAGGAATCTGTTATGACTGTGCTTTTATAAATATGAATGTACAATAACAAAAAAACACAAGAAAGATTATACCTCTTACTCTTTACAGGTGTTTTCTAGAGTCTGAGCTGGACTGCAGTCCATCTGTCAGGTTACCTCGGAACACAGTCTGGAAATCTCCAGAAAAAAAAACTTTGAAGATCAAATTTCAGTTTTAGTTCAAATCAGAATGGACTATAATTTTTATACTGAATATGTAAATAATCCAGAACAAAGTGAAGTACTTAACTTTTACTTTCTTGAACTTTACTTAACATTTGAAATCTTCTTCTTCTTTAGAGAAACTCAGATGAAGAGGAGGATCCAATATCAAAAGGAAAAGAGGAAGACACTGTATTAGTTTACTTGAAATCAGAACTGAATATAATTGGTGTACTAAATATGTAAGTATTCTAGAAAAAAAGTGATGTACTTAACTTTTACTTTCTTGAGCTTTACTTAACATTTGAAATCTTCTTCTTCTTTAGATTGTGAACTCAGATAAAAAGGAGGATCCAATATCAAAAGGAAAAGAGGAAGACACTGTATTAGTTTACTTGAGATCAGAACTGAATATAATTGGTGTAGTAAATATGTAAGTATTCTAGAAGAGAAACGATGTACTGAACTTTCAGTTTCTTGTAGTTCTTTGAAGTGTGATGTCAGATAAAGAGAGGGATTCAACATGAAGAGGAAAAAAGGAATACGCTGTATTAGTTTACTTGAAATCAGAGCTGAATATAATTGTTGTACTAAATATGTAAGTATTCCAGAAAAAAGTGATGTACTTAACTTTTACTTTCTTGAACTTATTTAGAGTGTGAACTCTGATAAAGAGGAGGATCCAATATGAAGAAGAAAAAAGAAAGACTCTGTATTAGTTAACATAAAATCAGAACTGAATATAATTGTTGTACTAAATATGTACGTTTTCCAGGAAAAAAAACGATGTACTTAACTTTCAGTTTCTTGTATTTCTTCAGTGTGAACTCAGGTAAAGAGGAGGATCCAATAATAAGAGGAAAAAAGAAAGACAATGTATTAGTTTACATGACAACAGAGCTGAATATAATAGTTGTACTAAATATGTAAGAATTCCAGAAAAAAGAATAATGTACTTAACTTTCACTTTGTTGTGCATCTTTGGAATGTAAACTCAGATAAAGTGGGGAATTCAAAATGAAGAGGAAAAAAAAGACACTGTATTCGTTTACTTTAAACCAGAGCTGAATATAATTGTTGTACTAAATATGTAAGTATTCTAGAAGAGAAATTATGTACTTAACTTTCAGTTTCTTGTACATCTTTAGAGTGTGAACTCAGAGAAAGAGAGAGATCCAACATGAAGAGGAAAAAAGGAAGACACTGTATTAGTTTACTTGAAATCAGAACTGAATATATTTTTTGTAGTGAATATGTAAGAATTCCAGAAATAAATGATGTACTTAACTTTCACTTAGTTTTATGTATTTGGAGTGTGAACTCAGATAAAGTGGGGTCTTCAAAATGAAGAGGAAAAAAAGGAATACGCTGTATTAGTTTACTTGAAATCAGAACTGAATATAATTGTTGTACTAAATATGTAAGTATTCCAGAAAAAAGTGATGTACTTAACTTTTACTTTCTTGAACTTATTTAGAGTGTGAACTCTGATAAAGAGGAGGATCCAATAATAAGAGGAAAAAAGGAAGACAATGTATTAGTTTACAAGACAACAGAACTGAATATAATTGTTGTAATAAATATGTAAGAATTCCAGAAAAAAAATGATGTACTTAACTTTCACTTTGTTGTACATCTTTGGAATGTAAACTCAGATAAAGTGGGGGATCCAAAATGAAGAGGAAAAAAGGAAGACACTGTATTAGTTTACCTGAAATCAGAACTGAATATAATTGTTGTACTAAATATGTAAGTATTCCAGACAAAATCGATGTACTTAATTTTCAGTTTCTTGTATTTCTTTACATTGTGAACTCAGATAAAGAGGAGGATTCAAAATAAAGAGGTAAAAAAGGAAAACACTGTATTAGTTTACTTGAAACCAGAACTAAATATAATTGTTGTACTAAATATGTAAGTATTCTAGAAGAGAAATGACGTACTGAATTTTCAGTTTCTTGTACATCTTCAGAGTGTGAATTCAGATAAAGAGAGAGATCCAACATGAAGAGGAAAAAAGGAAGGCACTGTATTCGTTTACTTTAAACCAGAACTGAATATAATTGTTGCACTAAATATGTAAGTATTCTAGAAGAGAAATGACTACTTGTACATCTTTAGAGTATGAACTCAGAGAAAGAGAGGGATCCAACATGAAGAGGAAAAATGGAGGAAACTGTATTGGTTTACATTAAAACCCGAACTGTTTCTAATTACAGTGCACTGTTGTTTCCTGGTTTCTTCTTCTTTTTATAACAATAATAATAATAATAATGATTATATTTTTATTATTATTATTATTATTATTCCTGGTTCAATAACTTAAGAAGAACGTAGATACTTTGTTATACTTTGTTGTCTGGGTCTCATAACTGGCTTCTGTCTTTTGGTGTGTCTACGTTTTTTTTAATGAAATTAATGAAAAACTAAAATGTGACATTGTGACAGTTTTAACTGTTTGAACTGGTTTGAACCGGTTCTTCACTGACAGGAGCCAATTTACACAGTCTCCTTTTATGTCTATTTCTCTCACTGTGTCTTTATCTGTTCATTTATCTATCTATCTCTCTATCTGTTCATCTACCCATATGTTTATCTATCTATCTATCTATCTATCTATCTATTTATTTTTATATCTATACCTCTACAATTTATCTACCAATATATCTATTCATGCCTTGAGAGTTACAGCCACCACGTACAGCTACCAAATTCAATGTTACCACTCAGGGCAGATCCCCCCTGGCAATACCTTAGAAATTATGTGGGATGACATTGCATAGCAACACCATAGCAACCCTGTCTATTCCTCTAAATTTAATTTAATTCCTCTAAATGAATCTATCCCCTTCCCAATTCTATTTATCTATCTGTCTATCTATCTATCTACAAATTTATAACTCTCATTACCTCTACAATTTATTTATCAATTTAACAGTCACCAAACTGCATGTTTTCACTCAAGGCAGGTCCCCAAGCTCTAATCCACAGACATACTGACCCCCACTCCTCTATTTGTCATTTATGAATCACTCCTCACACAGAGTGCCATTCACCAGTAGTGAAACCACTTTACATCACTAAAGCATCCAAGAAATGTGTTATCATACTCTAGCAACCAGCTTAGCAACACCACAGCAACTTGGTGGGATACCCTAGCCACTGCATAGCAACCACCTAGCAACACCATAGCAATCACCTGGGATACCATAGCAACCACCTAGAAAACCAAAGTTACCACCTGAAATACCATATCAACTGCATAGCGACATCATAGCAACCAACTGGGGTACAATAGCAACCACCTAGCAACACCTTAGCAACTACCTGGGATGTCACTGCAAGTGCATTGCGACATATCATGGGTTAGTATAGCAACTGCCTAGTAACCACCTAGCAACATTCTAGCAACTATCTGCAATACCATAACAACCACCTAGAACCTACCTATCAGTCTGTCTGTCTGTCTATTTATCCTATTTTTGCTTTGCAAACACTGGAATTTCCTTCTAGTTTTTTATCATATAAAATACATTTTTTGTGTTATTTTTCAGACCTATTTAGGTAGAAGAAGAAAGATAAACAAAGGAGTATATGCTGCGAGGGACTGTTAATACCTGTTTAGCAGTACCATTAAACAGCTTGCTGTATATTACTATTCCTACAAAAATCACTTTTTATTTACAAAAGAATAAAAATGATCCATATCTCACCTTAAATTCCAGTACAGACATTAAACTTCATTAAACTCCATTAAATCCACTCATCCAGCATCAGGTAAAAAGAGGAAGATACTGTATTCATGTACATTTAATTATATCTGTTAAACAGAAAAAAATATTATTTTACTTCATTTATTCACTTTTGTCCAGTTATTTATAAACATGATAAGTCATTTATATCATATAAACTGCTTGTGTGTTTGATGTGATGCCCATTCACAAACATTAACAGCTCCATAATCAGCTCAGTCGCATCTTCACAGGTTTCTGAAGACATATTGAGAGATCTTCTAAATATAAATTTTACTCATTATGATATTTTAACACGGGGAGATCTGAAGTTTCAGCTCAGTGATAAACTAAGCAGGAAGTACGGACGTTAGCATTGATGCACAGAAGAGCTGCACAGGATTACAGACAGTTACGGTTTAGTTAGTTCAGGTTAATCAGTCTGAAATATAATCTAAGAGTTAATCTGAGAGTGAAGATGAACAGAGGAGACGATCTGATGATAAAACATTTCCTGACTGAGAGAAACAAACTACAGCGGTTTAGCTGCTAGCTAAATTTCACACAGCTGGTGAGACCTTAGCTTTTTAAAGTGTCTGTCTGACTGACCTGCTGCTCCTCTCTGACTGAACGAGTGATTTCTCTGCTCCTGTCAGCTCTACTCTCTCTCTCTCTCTCTCTCTCTCTCTCTCTCTCTCTCTCTCTCTCTCTCTCTCTCTCTCCTCTCTTGCTTCTCTCTCTCTCTCTCCTCTCTCTCTCTCTCTCTCCTCTCTTGCTTCTCTCTCTCTCTCTCTCTCTCTCTCTCTCTCTCTCTCTCTCTCTCTCTCTCTCTCCTCTCTTGCTTCTCTCTCTCTCTCTCTCTCTCTCTCTCTCTCTCTCTCTCTCTCTCTCTCTCCTCTCTTGCTTCTCTCTCTCTCTCTCTCTCTCTCTCTCTCTCTCTACATGCAGTGTTACGCCATAGTAGCTTGAAGAGCTGATAGAACGCCGGCTCGTTCTGCAGCACGTGACGTGTTTTTGACGCGATGCTGTTTATTAGTCTCGCGCGTTAAAACAGTCATTTCAGATCAATAATCTGCTGATGAGGCTTTACTGACAGACCAGACCACCGAGAAACCCCCAACTGGGTCTCTCAGTTCTCGCTGATGATTCAATTCCTATATTAAACAGTGAAAACTGTTAATCTAATAAAACACACACAAAAGGAGAAACATGACGCTTTTCCGTACAGCGATAAATCTATAGCATATTTAATAATTCATTCATATTTTTAATCATTAATATTTGTTTTGTTTACTGATCAGCCATAACATTAAAACCCCCTCTTTAATCACATCTGCACACATTGTCCATTTTACCATATAGGAGCACTTTGTAGTTCAACATGTTTCTCTTTATACACCTCAGCGTCACTGCTGGACTGAGAATAGTCCACCAACCAGCAACATCCAGCCAACAGTGTCCTGTGGGCAGCGTCCTGTGTTCACTGATGAAGAATTAGAGGATGACCAACTCAAACTGTGCAGCGATGGATTAGCTACTGCCTCTGACTTTACATCTACACCGTGAACCTGCAAAGTAGGTGTGTCTGATGCAGTGGACAGTGAGTAGACACAGTGTTTATAAACTCCAGCAGCACTGCTGTGTCTGATCCACTCAAATCAGCACAACACACACTAATACACCACCACCAAGTCAGTGTCACTGCAGTGCTGAGAATGATCCACCATCCATATCCCATATACTGTGTAGTGACTGCTTATTAACTTTGCAAGTACCTGTTTTTTTCCACTTCCATTTGGTTCACCTCCTAGACCTCTCTCCTTTCAACATCTGACAGGTCTAGATCCCTCCATCATTCTGTACACAGCTCTGTCTCAGTCACTGACCTGCCTCATACAGTATAATGTAAAGCAAATGATTAAAGGGTATCAGATCCTGAAGTTCCCTACAAAAGACACTTTAAGTAAGTAAATGAAGAGCTTTAAACTATGAACTGATTACCGATTGATATTAAAACTGACTGATGGAGCTGGAAAAAGTTGGGACAGCAAGGAAAATGCAAATAAGAAAAATGTGTTTCTTACCTTTATTTAGATTTTTGATTATTTGAGTGCAGACAGTATGAACACAAGATATGTCATGTTTTGTTGGTAAACTAGTAATAAGGTAAAAAAAAAAGGTAAATTGGGATGTGATTTTAAACAGGTGATATCAACAGATGTTACAAAAGCAGCATCCACAAAATGCTGAGTCTTTGAGGAGTAAAGATAACCAGTTTGTCAACAACAGCGTCAGATAATTATTTGAATGTCAAAAATAAAGTTCAAAAAGAGATTCTCCCTCTACACTCCATAATATCATTACTTTCAAGGAATTGGGAGAAATTTCAATACATACAGGGTGCAAGCCTAAGCTCAACACGTGCAATCTCTGATCCCTCAAACTGCCCTGTATTAAGAACCGTCATACAGCAATAGCTGATATAACCACATTGGCAAAGGATTTCTTTGGCAAACCTATTTGGCAAGATTTACTTTGGCAAAACTTTGGCATGGCTGCAGAAGAAGAAGGACTGATGTGAATGATCCACTACAGGGAATGTGTGAAGAATTTTGAAATTAGTAATGCAACGACGACCTGTACTGTTGCACACCTATCAACATGTTTAAAAGAGGAAAATAACACCGGAAGCACTTAATCCCCTTTTTTTATTTGCATTACGGGAAATTATATATGTAGGGAAGTTATAGGCCAGCTTTTAATGATTCGTCTATTCATTTACTATCTAAACCATTCCTGGGTCACCGGGGTGGGGATCAAAGGCTGTCACAGCACTCATTCAGTGGTAAGGGTAAGAAACACCCTGGCATACAGATTCATACACACACCCTCCAACCCACACAGAGCCGGGAGAACTCCACAGAGAAAGGACCCCAGTCACCCAACCAGGGAAACAATCCCAGGCCCTTCTTACTAGGAGCCCAGTGCTACCCACTGCACCACCATGCCACCAGTGTATAATTTACAGAGCTACAAATTAGAGAACTTATGAGAAGATGTGAGATATCTGAACATGAAGGAAACTTGAGCACTGGATATTCCTCAAGCAGAGCTATTATTTTAAATGAGTTGTATAGAACCTGTACTAGTCACATTTATGAATGCCTACAAGTTGTCATGTGTTTTGAACATGCACTGCTAATAGTATTTAATTGTGTATGTATACTGCCATGTATACTGTCACATTACCTCACCGCAACATCACACAATGTAGTAAAATTATATTTTTTTGCTCAAGGGTGCCAATACTTCTGGAGGACTATACAGGGACTTTATGAACTGCAATTTGAAGAGTTGACTGAGGAGCACCTGTTTTTTTGCAGGAACCTTGGAGTTCTAGTTCTATGACAGCAATATTGCTAGACACAGTGTAAATTTCACTTAAATCAGTTGTTAAATGTAAAATGTTATTGACAGTGGTTTAAAAGAAAATGAGCCATTCTAGAGAATCCTGTGGTGGCGATAGGAACCAGAAGCATTTAATGCTTCTAAAAGCTACATCTCAAAACTATTACACACAGCGGTTATGAATGCACTGCCTGATGTCTGAGACATTTCTTAAAAGTCGAGAGGTACACAATGATGACTATTTTTCAGTTGCTGACATTGTAACTCCTGGTTCCCATCCCCACCACTGTCACATTAAACCACCATCATCTCAATTATTACATTTTGTAAAAGATTTTAAAAAGTCATAGAATTATCCATGAAAAATGTGAATAAACACTGATGAATAAATGCAGAGAACATGCTACAGACATACCCTCTCTGGACAGGTGTGGCACTGAAAAACAAGACCTTGTGTGGTCCATACATACAGCACAAGCTTACGAAATAAATCAAAGCTTTTTTATTAAAGACAAAATCATTAGGAATCATTAGTCCTGCAAATAAAACTGTTTATTTGGCAAAACGACTACATTTCCTCTTAGCAAGCTCCATCCCAGATGGCTGATCACTGTCTGATGGAGACTGCTGATGGAAGAGTGATGGTGATGATGAAGGCTCAGGTGTAGCTGTGGGCACTAAAGCAAGACACACACACACAGTTTTATTAATGTTTAAGCAACAAACAAAAAGTTTAATTTACAGATTCTCTCTTACTCCAAATAAGGTCAATTACAAGGTGTCTTGTAATGAAAGTATACCAACAACTTTGTGTAAACTGACCAAATAATCACACGTTTGCCTCAAAGCCTGTCCAGTTCACAACTAATCTAGAGTAGTCCTCATATGTGGGTTTTAGCATTTTATGATGTAATGTTTCTGTGAATATGAAAAAAAGCAATAGCATCATATCTTGCACAGCAATAGCATAGCATCTTCACACTATACTGTTGCAGGTCTGTAGATACTGGCATGTCGTACAGTGTCAGTAAATACTATTTGAGGTGAGTTGTTTCTAACTGGCGATGTTTAGCGTTTCATTACTTGTTAGCTACATTAGCCTTTGTTCTTCAAACTGGTGCATAAGACATTATCTACTTCTATCAAAATAAGATATTCAGGATATTTTGTATTGCTTTAATGCTTATTTGCATCTGTTCTAATGATATATTGTGTTCTTACTAATGAAAATAAACAATCAACTTATGCACAGTAGTGTTCATGGTAGAGTCATTCGTAATAAATACTGAATCATTGGTGGCGCATTCTGAATAATAGTGAATAATTTATTATAGTATTGTATCATAACATATACTGAATAATTCATGATAGAAACTGAATAATTGTTAGCACATACTTAAACATTTATAGTAATTCAGAGTATTACCATTCATCATAGCTATTACATTATTTATATGAGATGCTGAATAATTTATATTAGATGGTAAATCATTCATTGAAGATAATTTGCAGTACATTATTAAGACTGAATAATCTGTAGTAAATAGAGGACACTCAGCAGGACATACTGGAGAACCCTGACCACAAGACCAAGATCTTCAGCGAGTTCCTGGAGGTCCTGCGGCTGAATATTGTGTCGCATGTTCAGCCTCTGGGTGAGTAAAGGAAATTACCACATAATATTGTAAAGAATCAGCTGGACAACTGTTGATATTTCTTTATTTTAAATCAGAAGATGAGCTGCTGGATGTGATCACTGCTGAAGCTGACTATGAAGCCTTGATCACTGCTGAAACTGACCACAATGTTTCTGTGTGTTATACAGGAAATAACACTTAGTGTTTTATTTCAGGACAAAATATAAATTTTATTAACTAATAATCTCAGAAATAACAGAAAACATTGTTTACTGTAAAAGAGGTTTTAAACAGTCATGGAGTTACAGCATGTGTTGCAGCAGTGATGTGAGACTAATAGCATTAGCTCAGCTTACGTTAGCTCACACTATAATGTTAGTGTACACTGTTATACTGGAGGGTCTCACATACACCTACAGGAGCGTTTATGATGTCCCCTTCTAAATCCATAGCTGTTAATATGGAGCAGGTTCGGCTCTTTGCAGCTATAACAGCTTCCACTATTCTGGGACAGCTCTGGGAATTTTTGCCTGTTTACACAGAAGGGTGGCCAACTTGTCAGCAGGTGGGTAATAAGGACAGTGTAATGAGATGTCAGCTGCAATTTCACTGAGCTGTTTCAGGCAGCTGAGAAAATTGGTTACTGTGGGAGAGAGTAGTAACGCTTTACAGCACTGTTCGGTAGTTAATATGAAACTAATAAGAAATTAACCAGGAACTAATGAATAGTGCTCCCGGGGAGTACTGGGTAATTACTCAGTGGCTAACAGTGAACTAATGACGAGGGTAGTTCACTGTTTACTAATGTGACTTTACAATAACTACTGTGTCTCATAGAGAAGTACTTAATAACTATGGTTTCTTAAAATAACTGCTCATAAATTATTGATAATTTCAACATTATTTCCCCGATAACTGAGTCTTACAGGGTTTCTGGTGAACTACTATCTGATGTGGTGTTACCAGCACTACAGAACATAGATGTGTAGTATCTAAACTATGAAGGATTGTATTCTCCATTACTATTAATCATAGATACAGGTCTCCTCAGTGCAGCACTAGACTGTACTGACTTCTATACTTCTTGGGTTTGTTTCAATCAACAACTTTAAAAGGTTAATGAACATCATCTTATTTGACAATTTTGGGAACAAATTTGCTAAAATACTACTATATTCAGTATTCAGTAGACCAGCCTGCTGACCACTCATCTTTAGGATAAAAAAACCATCATGGTTTTTGCAGGATTCTGTCCTAGTGAGCCGAGCAGACGGCTTACAGAAATATAAGGCAGTGTGTGTGCTCACCTCCACATTCACTTGGTTCTGAATATTATTACTAAATAATTACTATATGCTAGATAATAAATGTTATGTTACTGTGTTATTCATTAAGAGTTTATCTGTACTGGAACAACATAGAGTGAAACACATTTGAACTAATATCTATTAAACAAGCTAACTGCGTTCTTATTAGGATTTAATAATGACCTAGAACAGTATTATAAAGTAATACATATGAAAAACATCCCCAATTAAATGCTATACTGAAGTGCCAATAATATACGGGATTATTGTGTATAAACTTTTATTAATTATTACACGTAAATGCAAACTTTTAAATTATAGTGTCAATTCAACTTTTCAGATTAAATAGATATAAATTAAACAGCCATTTATGATGGAAAGTTATGTTGTTTTTACTTATGTCACAAAACTTTTTGTTCATTTCTGTGTGTGTGTGTGTGTGTGTGTGTGTGTGTGTGTGTGTGTGTGTGTGTGTGTGTGTTCTTTGTTACATTTTTACATCCATGATTCACAATTTGGGGGCGTCTCTCAGCATAAAGGGTCATTAAGCAGCCATCTTGGGAGATGTTTTTCTTGTTGACCTGACCTGGAAGAACTTCTGCCTAGACCAGCCTGGCACTCTTCATTGCTCTTCACCTAATTTGTACATTTAGTAAAAGCTTTGTTAGATATTATATAATCTCTATGGGAAGTAGGGGACTGTCTACTCTTTTCCCCTGTTTTAAACGGAGGGAGCTTTGTGTATTTTTGTTTCCTATTGTTTTATAGGTTAAGGGTTAGGTTTAGCTTTTAAAACCTTTATTTGTTTTTTAAATATTTTGGTGTTTGCCTGTCCTTGAGGATAGTGACCCGTCTTGCTGTTACTCAGTTTACTGGTTTTAAACAGTGTCTGGTGTTTAATCTGAAGAGAGAACCCACTCTCATTTTCTGCTATGACCTTAAACTAGACGGGTCACAACCTTAGAAAGACATTTTCATCTTAAGTAAAAAAGTAAATAGTAAAGTTAGTGCAGATGTACACTTTGGTGAGATTTTGGCTGTTTGTACTGTAAAATATGTTTTATTAATGATTTATTGATTTTATTAAGGGGTCTTCTTTTTCTCCTCATAACCTCAGTATTAATTCCACAGTAGTTACTGGACAACAAGCCTTAAAATTAAATAAATACTTAAATCAAAGACACACATGGCTAAAAATGCATAAAAGCATATATGAAGCAATATGAATTATGTAAATGACATAAAGCTACATTTAGAAAAATGTTTGAACCTTTTATCTTTTTATTTTTTTCCAGTTTGATGTTCATTGAAACTTCAATCAATTAAACATCAGGTAGCTTACTTTTAGAGGTAAAAAGTCTGTTTTTACAGTGTAATTAATGGCAGATCATTTTTAATAATTAAGTCTGGTTAAGCTGTTATTTGAATAGCTTTACAATACGACTGCTGTTGAGTTAATAAGGTTACAATGTTAGCATCTGAGAATCTGTGACTGGCGCCAAAAGGCATCATTACTATCTTTCTTTGCATCTCCTGTTTTAAAGAAAGATGACAAAAGTCCTCTGATGGCTCTTTAGCGCCTCCATGTGGCAACTGCACGAATTCACAGAGCAGGAAGGTCTATATATATTTATAGTAAAACAAGTTTTAAAACCCGTGTCCACTATCAGGGCTATAATTAAGCTAATCATTAATTAGAAGTTAAGAAAATCTGACACCACCAACTGAAGTTGTTTGGGAGGGTTGCCAGAAGGTGGCCTTGGCTGTCAATGATCAGCAAACTCAAGTACCTACAATTTGCTAGATGTTACTGGAACTTTCAGTGGAACCGTTTTCTGTGATCAGCTGAGACTAAAATACAGCTTTTTGGCAACAAATAATAGGGAAGGATTTGGTGTAGACACAGACGTTATACAGAAAAGTAAAATATGGTGGTGGTGGATCTGAGATGTTTGTTTTTATTTAAAATCCTTGGACAACTTGTTTGGACACTTGGAGTCATGGACTCCATCAAGCACCAGCACATATTATTAGCTTATATTTCCTATAGGTGTACAGCCCATCATCAACAATATATATCATACAAAGAACCCCCCCACCCAAACAAAAAAAAAACCCAAAAAACCCACACCAGTCACTTCAAAGCACAGTTGTCATGTCTTAAGAAGTTTAACTTCTTAATATAATAAGAGGTTTTCCTTCTGCATGTATTTTTGAGTATCAAGGAGGGTCTCTTAGCTAGCTGAATGTTTCAGTTGATAATAAATGGGGGCTAATATGGCCAGAAAAATGAACCAGGGAAATAAAGAGGTCAGTTTTGATTTAAGATTAGGTTTTTGTAGTGTTTGTACTGATCAAGCACATTCATATTTATTTCTACACTACTGCAATAGTTCTTTGTCTTCTATTAACTGTTTGTCTGACTGACATTAACTAAGGAATTCGCTTTGAGGCCATTTGTAATTAACTTCCCGGCTGTCACATGTGCTTTATCATGCTAAACCAGAGATAAGCATAATTCAATTAAACCTACTTTCAGGAAAAAGGCCTTCAGTATTATTTACTTTCAACAGCATTACAGCATTGTCTTAACGGTTAGGCTGTAACACATCTGGTTAGTAGTTCACTGCTGTAGAACCTGCCAGATTAAATAGATGCATTGAAAGGAATCCTAGTGATTTATTGCAAGGACATGTGATATTCCCATCAAGACATTTATTAAGGCAACAGAATCCTGCCAACTGCACTGCATATGCATTTAGGCATGAACATGATCATATGCATGCACTGAGATAAGCGAGAAGGGAATTCTGTTTAGCCTCTATAACGCTAAATCAATGTTAACATCTAAACCATTATATATAAACACAAAGCGATTTAACCAGAATGTTGAACTTACCAAAAGTGGCAAAAGAGGTTTTTACTAGGCTGTAAATGATGTCACCAGGCCCCCCGCATACCATCCAACCTAACACGTCTGGGCAGTTAAAAACGGCTGCCAGCTTTGTGGTACGTGTTGGCCATGCAGGAAACAGGAGATGATGCAGAGAGAATTTAGAGTGGGAGGCTTGCCGAGGGTCAGGGTTACCCAAGATTTCCAAGTGGTCCAGGAAGGGATGCAATGCCAGTCCTATTGGGTTTCCCTTCTGCAGAATCAATTAAACTCACAACAATTGGGCAGCACATGCAAATAAAAGTAATGCCAAGTATTTAGCACAGTTCTAACCAAAACAAGAGTAAATCTAAGGAGCTGACCTCACAGATCCAGACAAAACATGAGCAGACATTACAAAGAACATGCATGTTTGCTCATTTTCACCTCTGAACTAAAAAGACAAAACTTGTTATACACTTGTTTTCTGTTCATCTGCTCACCAGTCTGTACAACAAACAACATATGACTTCAGGAGTTCAGTGTGCATTTGCTACCATGGTTCCTTTAATCATTTAAAACAGCGCTAGCAATGCAAAGATAAAGACATACTTCTTAGTAGATAATAATTTAATGTAAGAAATATATATATATATATATATATATATATATATATATATATATATATATATATATATATATATATATATATATATATTTAAAATCAGTATACTTAAAAGTGCTATGATAGACCTGCTATAATCTAAACTGCATAGCATAACACAATCTCTTTATCTATCACCTTGATTTACTGCCATCCTGCTCGATAATGTTTATCATGATAGTGGTGCCAGCAGAATCATGACACAATTTCCTCAAATAGAAGCCCCTCCTATTCTTCCAAATATCTCCAGTCTCTCTTTCTCTCCATTTGTGTGGATGTCTACGTGCATGCCTGTTTCATGTATCCGTTTCTAAATATAAGCTGAGCTCCGTGTGATATTGGGAGTGTCTTGCATGATGCTGTTTCTCTATAACCTTGCCTGGAAGAAGCCTGAAGATGCAGTTGGAGCACCACTACCTGGATATTTCTAGAGAACCACTGACCGAAGGTGCGTATGCTGCTTACGTCTGCAGGTATTGGTTACCTCTGCCTTGGAGCGCAGGAATCAGCCAGCCTCAGGGTGAACATTGAAACAAATCAGGAAATATTCTACAGTGATTTGCAAGGCAGGTTTAGCTTATATTACATGCTGAGATTGGTTTTCATATCCTTCCTCATATCCTTCCTTTTATCCTTTTGATGATTTGATCAGTCAAAGCTACAAACATTTATAATATACTAATTGATGATGTTATTTTATGCATGTATATTTTTGATTAAGCTGTGTAATGACAGTATGTTGATGGGATGTTTATAGATCTGATTAAGTAAAAATCATGTCCACCTTTTCAAAGTCATGTTAACCTGAAACAATCACATTTAAATTCATTAAATATAGAATTGCTTTTGTTAGTTTATCAATAAAATATTATACTCTACTAGTGCCAAGGCATTTGTATGGAGAGAGTGTGCACAGAGAAGGCTGTGAAAAAGGACAGCATGGAAACCAAGGACGAAGGAGAAAGGAGAAAAGGAGAAGGAGAAAAAGGAAAACAAGATGGTTTGTATATTCAAAGACTTGTGTTTTTTAACTGTGCAATGAAAGATATCATCAGCATGAGCATGACTAAAAAAACAGGTTTAAATTAGACCAAAACCATTGAGGCTAAAACTATTTAGGCCAGTGTTTATAAACAAGTTTTGTTCTTGTCTTATGGCTCAGATGTGCCTCAGAAAGCCTGGCAACCAAGTTTCTACATTAAGGTTGACAAGGAGATTCACTATTTTGCTGGACATGAAATCAGTATTTGGCAGTCTCTTGACTCCTACGGCTCCATCATATGGCCAGCGGTGAGGCATCACACTGAACGTGCACGAAATATAATGTGTGAAATATTTTGTCAACTATATCCATATTCCAGTGTTTTCCCCTGACCATCCTAAATGCCTACACTGAGCTTTGGCAAACCTAGCCGAGCTCACAAATACCAGATAAGTGAAATCAAGAGGTCCTGGCACACATACATGCCAACAATTTGGCTTCAAAACATGCCACAGTGCAATCTGTTTACAGGCCTGGGGTGCAATAACACAAAGCAGATACACAGAACTGCTGCCCAACAGACATACTTTATAATTACAGTTATTTTCAAACAACACAGACATTGGCTCTCTGTCAGTTTCTGGACACGAACAGAGGGACAGTTAATCTTCTGGACAAGGCAGTATTAGAAATTGGAGCAGGGACCGGCCTAGTGTCCATTGTGGCCAGTCTGTTGGGTGAGTGATGTAATTCCCATTCTGATTCATTCATAAACTTGAGATATGGCTAAAGTGATGCTAATATATGGGCTCTTTACAGGTGCTTGGGTAACAGCTAGTGACCTTCCTGAAGTCCTAGCGAACCTGAGAAGCAATCTGTCCAGAAACACAAGGGGTCGCTGCAGATACACACCCCAAGTAGCAGAGCTCTCATGGGGCTTTGAACTGGAACAAACCTATCCTCGTTCCATCTATCGATATGACTATGTTTTGGCTGCTGACGTGGTCCAACACAATGACTTCTCAGCAGAGCTGTTGGCCACCATGCACCATTTCTGCCAACCAGGCACAACTCTGATCTGGTCTAATAAGATCCGCTTCGGGTCTGATGCAGCATTTCTGGAGAACTTTAAGAATGCTTTCAACACCACGTTGCTAGCAGACATGGGGGAGATAAACATTTACTCAGCCACCACAAAAGAGCCTGAGGCCACAGTGATGCTGTTAAACGATGAAGAGGCGCAGAAAGACAAAGTGGAGGAGAAGGAGGAGAAGGAGGAGGAGGATACTGAAGAGTTTAACATTGGGGATGTCTCCAATTTAAAGAGACAGGACCAAAAGCAAACATTAGGGGAAAATAGAAATATTGAGGAGACGAATGATGACTATGAAGTTGAATCAAAGGAAATTGAAGATGATTCAGAAATGAAGGAGAACTCTGGTCAGTACATAACTTGTGACCAATTATACTTTTATGGCAGATACCAGTTACATCAATTCCTAACTGACCAAAAAATTATGTTTCTTCAGCAGAATCTCATGAGCCTGAGAGCAACGCCCAGGCCATCTTCCAAACATCCTGGGCACCCTGTGTCTACTATAGACTAGATAAAGAGATTCACTACTTTATGGGTCACAAAATTACTATTCAAGAATCTATTGATTCCTATGGTGCCATGATATGGCCAGCAGTGAGTTCTTCCTTTAAAGGAATAATGAATTTAAAAAATGATTCCGTACCTCAAATATTGTTGATCAGCCAGGACATATTGGTGTCTGAAGTTTTCTATTTTAGTTTTCCACTGTAGCTACCAATTAGCAGTGTACTACCTGCTAACATCTTTTCTTAAACTGTGCCATGTTTTTGACACTGTATGATTAACCATGAAGGTTTGCATATGGACAGTAGCGACATATCCTTACTTTTTTCTTTTTTTTTTTTGGAGGACAGAATGATATCTACCAATATTTGTGTGAACTTGGTTACATTATCTTCAGAGTGAAAACATATTAAATAATTCTGATTTTAATAATTTCATATTAGATCATTCTTAGTGTCCGAAATAACCAGTTCAGGCAAGCTAGCATTTGATTGGCTAAAGGAGGGCTGTTGTTGTTGTGTTCAGACCAAACCAACAAACTTGCTAACTATAATCTATTTTAAAAATTGTTCTGCATAGCTAAACCAATTCTAGACTAATTGGTTGGGTATATGCATTCAGTACCTCATATCGCCAGTGCAAAACCAAAGCAAACTTCACCTAGACACCAAACATGTCTCAGATGATCAACTTTATTTGTGGTAAGCAGATTTTTTTCTCCATCCCCTCATCTTGAAATCATCTTGAAAAAGGTTTATATCCATTATATTCTGAAATTTGTATTTTATATATTGTACTGCATTAATTAATTCAAATGGCCAAACAGTAAGTTTGCTAATCTTTTTGTGCAGGCAGTGGCTCTCAGCAAATTCCTAGAAACACCAGCAGGTCAAGAGCAGATCAACCTACTTGACCAAGAAACTCTAGAACTCGGCGCAGGCACTGGTCTGCTCTCTATAGTGGCAACGTTGTTGGGTACGTCTCATCATAAAGCTGATTATTCAGAAATAAAACAGTATTGTAAACAATACCTAAATAGTTTAATTGGTTTGTAGGTGCCAAATTAACAGCTACAGATCTACCAGATGTCTTGGGTAACCTGAAATCTAACTTGAATAGGAACACAAAAGGTCATCGGAAGCATGAACCTCAGGTGGTAGCGCTGTCCTGGGGTCATGAACTTGAGCAAAGCTTTCCTCACACCGAGTGCCATTATGACTATGTATTGGCAGCTGATGTGGTCTACCATCACGATTTCCTGGAGGAGCTGCTGTTTACCATGCTCTATTTCTGCCAACCAGGCACAACTCTGATCTGGGCCAACAAGGTTCGTTACCCGTCAGATTTGGTCTTTATTGAGAACTTCCAGAAAGCCTTTCAGACCACACTGCTAGCAGAGTTGGATGAGGTACGGATTTATTTGGCAGTGTACAGGGCACAAGACCAGAAAGATTACATAAAAACCATGAATAAAAAAGGAGAAATGGAAAAAGAGCACAATTATAGGAATGAAAAGAGAAATGAAAAGGAAAGGCTGAGAAAACAGGACTGCAAAGAAGCAAAGGAGGAGATTGAGAGCCAAGGGACCCATGCAGATAAACAGAGCCCAGAAGGAGAGGAAGCTCCAAATGAAAAAGACTTCCACAACGGTTCTATCAAGAACATCACCCAACTTGACACCAAAGGCAGACAAAGTGAAGATGCAGTGTTTCAACAGAAAGAGGAGGATAAACAAGAAGAGTACACTGGAGACATGGACAGGGAAACTCATAGTGCTGAGAAAGATGAGGAAACTCAGGACTGCAGTGAATCTACATCAATGTCTAGTACTCATACACCAGGTCAGTACTATTAAATTAGTAGTGATACCGTATTGCTATATTTTATAGACAACCCTGATTTCAAAACATTTGGGGTGTAAAATGTAAAGAATGTCAATTTAAACAGTATGCAATGATTTGAAAATCTTATAGAAACGTATTTTATTTACATAGAACCCATATCAGATGTTGACAGTCAGACATTTTATCATTTCATAGAAATTACAAACTCATTTAGTAACCACATTGTCTTGCTGAAATATAAAAAGGCCTTACCTGAAAGAGAGGCTGGCTGCATGGCTACATATGTTGTTCTAAAACCTCTACATGCTGTTCAGCATTGATAGTTCCTTTTTTCCAGATGTGTAAGCTGTCCACACCATAAGCACTAATGCAACCCCATACCATCAGAGATTCAGGCTTTTGGACTGTGCACTGATAACAAACTGGATGGTCCTTCTCTTCTTGAGTCCACAGGAGATAGCATCTATGGCTTCCAAAAATAATAATAATAATTACATTTTGATTCATCTGACCACAGAACAATTTTCAATTTTGCCTCAGTTTATTTTTAATGAGCTTTGGCCCAGAGAAGACGGTGGCATTTCTGGATTGTGTTGACATGCAGCTTCTTCTTTGCATGATACAGCTTTAACCTGCATTTATGGATTACTCACAATGATTTTTGGTTCCTAAGCCCATGCTGTGATTTCCAGAATTATGCCTGTTTTATACTTTTCCAGCCTTTTGTTGGCCTGCAACAACTTTTTTGAGATGCGTTGCTGCCATTAAGTTCTAAATATAATTGTCTTGAAATGTTCAAATGTCTGACATTCAACACTTGATATGTGTTTATATTCTATTGAGTCTGTTCTCAGGTTGCTTGGAGACAAGTAACCAGTCGCCTTGTCAGAGGACTTGGGAGCCCACCATGTACTACACGCCTGACAAAGAGATTCACTACTTCTTAGGTCACAAAATCTGTATAGAGGAATCCATTGATTCTTATGGTGCCGTGATATGGCCAGCGGTGAGTTTTGACTGAGAACCAAAAAGCACTGGATTGAACTGGTATTTAATTAGGATTTACTTACCAGTTCCTGAGAGAGAAATCTTTCTTCAACCATAGCAGTGTTAAAAATTACATTATAACATAATAACTGTGACTGCTTTTCCAGGCAGTGGCTCTATGTAAATTCCTGGAAACACCAGCAGGTCAACAGCAAATCAATCTACTAGATAAATCAGTTCTGGAGATTGGAGCAGGCACAGGTCTACTGTCAATTGCGGCCACATTGCTTGGTAGGTCAAAGTAGGCTTGGATAAACAATTAAGTATTCTCTGTATATCAATATACCTTGTTCTAAATAAGTTGTGTTGTTTTTGAGCAGGAGCCAAATTAACAGCCACAGATCTGCCAGAAATCTTGAGCAATCTGAGATATAATCTGAATCGGAACACCAGGAGGGTCCGGAGACACGAACCTCAAATAATGGAGCTATCGTGGGGGCACAATTTAGAAGAAACCTTTCCACAGTCCAGTCATGACTATGACTATATACTGGCAGCAGATGTGGTTTATCATCATGGCTTCTTAGCTGAACTTCTGGTCACCATGCGTCATTTCTGTCAGCCTGGCACAACAATCATCTGGGCCAATAAGATACGTTACACATCTGATTTGGCCTTCGTTGAAGATTTCGAGAAGGCTTTTCATGCCACACTGATAGCAGAACTAGATGAGGTAAGGATTTACAAGGCAACCTACCGAACACTAGGAGGGGAGAAAGACGATCTTATGAAAAGCACAAACAAAGGACATATGAAAAAACAACACAATTACTACAATAAAGAAACAAGAAATGATAAACAAAAACATAAGGAGGTGACAAAACAGGAATATGAAGCAGCAAAGGAAGAAAGCGAGAACCAAAGGAACCATGCAGATGAACAGAACCTAGCAGGAGAAGAAACTCCAAATGAAAAAGAATGCAACTGTAGTCGTATCACTGGGGACATAAAAATTGACACCCAAAAAAAAACAAGTGATAAGAAAAAACTTCAACAGCAAGATCAAGATGGGGCACATGAGCCTCAGAAAGAAGAGGATGAGGTAAATGAGCCTCAGAAAGAGGAGAATGAACAAGAAGAGCATACTGGAGAGAAGAACAGAGAAACTGAAGGTGCTGAAAAAGATGAGGATTCCCAGAACTGTAGTGAACCTACATCAACGTCTAGTGCTCATACAGAGGAAACACTAGGTCAGTACTATCAAACTACACATGATACTTACTGCAGTGCTATATTTTGTATACTTCTTTGAGTCTGTTCTCAGGTTGCTTGGAGACAAGTGAACAGTCGCCTTGTCAGAGGACCTGGGAACCCACCATGTACTACACGCCCGACAAAGAGATTCACTTCTTCTTAGGTCACAAAATCTGTATAGAGGAATCCATTGATTCTTATGGTGCCGTGATATGGCCAGCGGTGAGTTTTGACTGAGAACCAAAAAGCACTGGATTGAACTGGTATTTAATTAGGATTTACTTACCAGTTCCTGAGAGAGAAATCTTTCTTCAACCATAGCAGTGTTAAAAATTACATTATAACATAATAACTGTGACTGCTTTTCCAGGCAGTGGCTCTATGTAAATTCCTGGAAACACCAGCAGGTCAACAGCAAATCAATCTACTAGATAAGTCAGTTCTGGAGATTGGAGCAGGCACAGGTCTACTGTCAATTGCGGCCACATTGCTTGGTAGGTCAAACAATGCTTGCATAAACAATTAAGTATTCTCTGTGTATAAATATATCTTGCTCTAAATAAGTTGTGTTGTTTTTGTGCAGGTGCCAAATTAACAGCCACAGATCTGCCAGAAATCTTGAGCAATCTGAGATATAATCTGAATCGGAACACCAGGAGGGTCCGGAGACACGAACCTCAAATAATGGAGCTATCGTGGGGGCACAATTTAGAAGAAACCTTTCCACAGTCCAGTCATCACTATGACTATGTATTGGCAGCAGATGTGGTTTATCATCATGGCTTCTTAGCTGAACTTCTGGTCACCATGCGTCATTTCTGTCAGCCTGGCACAACAATCATCTGGGCCAATAAGATACGTTACACATCTGATTTGGCCTTCGTTGAAGATTTTAAGAAAACGTTTCAAGCGACACTGATAGCAGAACTGGATGAGGTAAGGATTTACAAGGCAACACATAAAGGAAGTGCAAACATAAAGGAAGTGAAAGAGAATGAGAAGGAGAAAGAGAATTGGAAAGAGGACAAAAAGAAAAAGGGCAAGAATGGGGCGTTGGAGAAAGTTGTGATGATGGAGCAGAAAGCAGAAGAGGACTATCCTGGAGATCCTCAGGGCTCAGCAGGTGCTACAATACATGGTAGGCCATGTCAGTTCAATATTCAGATATTTGGTACAGTACTGGTATCTTCCTATAGAGTAAAGACTTTGGAGATGGTAGTTATAATGATTTTGCAACATCATTAAAACCTTTGCTTTTTTGCACTTGTAACAGAAAAAACGAGGTCAGTTGTCAGATGTGAAAAGGTCTCAGAAATGGATGGAAAGCTCTGTGAAGAGAGGTACTATTTTGCTGGACATGAAATAAGAATCGTTGACAGCTTGGAGCCGTATGGAGCCGCCACACGGCCTGCAGTGAGTTTTCACAGGATTAATCAGAGCTACTAAGTAAACAGGGCCTAATTCACTAATATCTTCTTAAGCTAAGTTTGTTTTTGAGAAAAATCCCAGAATAACAGTCTACATTAGATTCTAAAACCATAGAATTGATTGCACCTTGTACTGTTACGTCTGTGTAGATTCTGTTCTTCAACAATTCCCAAATAAGAAATCACTGGTAAATGTCAGAATCTTCATATAAACTGCAAACGAATGGTTGAAGTGAATTGAATGGTTGGTGAATAAGGTCCATTCATAAAGTTAGCTAAATTTAACAAAAATAATATGTTCTCTGAACACTGTCTGATTTCAGGCCTTGGCTCTCTGTAAATTCCTGGAGGCCAACCCAAAGCAGATAAATCTTAAAAGTAAAGCTGTACTGGAACTTGGAGCAGGTGCTGGTTTGCTGTCCATTGTGGCCAGTCTACTAGGTATGTGTTTTATTCACAAAAGCTGTTTTTTTACAGTATGTGGTTTTTCCTGTTATTTTTAATAGAATCAGACACCATTAAATGAGACTTAGTATGCTTTCTTAGTAAATCTCTGTACATGTAAATTGTCTGCAAAGTAAAAAAAAAAAAACAAAGGCCAAAGTACATTCCTCGTTGACCAATCAGTGGGTTCATCTAGAGGTGGGGCTTAAAACACAGGAGTTCTAACAGAACATTTCAGATAAGGGATGAAAACAGATGTACATTATAAGAAAAATGTTGTAGATTTAAAGTTTTCTTCTTTAACTTTGCACATGAGCTATCAAGCTAATTTAGCTAGCAAGACATTTATTGCACCATGATTGGCATCATGTGCTCTGCATGTCTCAGCTTTGAGTTGTTTTAGAAATTCCAAATTTCTGTATTACTCTTTGATTGACTGGTGTGAAATGGTAATTATAGAGAAGCCTAAAGCAACATTATGTAACTTTTTTTTAAATCATTTTGCTGCTACACTGACATCTCATTGCCACTCTGGACCCAGACTGCTTGCTGAAGCGCTATGTAAATTTGGAGGGGTGTGCATGGCTTTCACAAGGACTTTGTAATGTTTTAGTGCATCATGTTGCACAGCAACAACTAGAGGTCTTCAACCCAGCTGTAAGAAAAAGCTAGTTCAGTATTTTTAATATGCATATCATAGCAGACGCTGCAGTAACACAGACAATTACAATGTCGAAGGAAGCAAAAAACAAAGCAACAAAGTAATTTATGCAATATAGAACTGGAATATGGAATATGCAATATGGAGGCTGGAACCTTATAATTATCATACCTGTCTCACAGAGTTTTGTAGTTTTTCTGAATGCCAGAAGTTATCTAACCTTGTTTCAGGTGCATGCAATGAAATAAATTCATCATATAAGAAAATGTTTGGTCAGTCTTGGTCAATCTCAAGCTAAAAAAGCCCTAAAAGTTTACAACCTCTTGTAATAAATCCTGTAATATTACACTACCGTATAAGTCAACATGGTTCTTGCTCTTCATGTCTTTGCTGGTTGTCCAACTCCCTGCCAGAATTAGAATCAGAATCTCTTTCTCTTGTATGTCACACATATAACTTGTCTTGGTCAGTGTAAGGCTCAAAGTGTCTGCAGACTTCGGAGCTCTTCACAGCTGTTGGTCATTGGTGTAGAAGCTGAAGAGAATGAGTAAGAGCACACAAACTTGTGGTGCTTTGGCAGTGGGGGTGTTTTCCTAGCTGTCTCCTGCTTGTCAGGAAATCCACAATCAACCAACACATGAAAACTGGCACTGACAGCTGGGACAGTTCGACCTGCAGCAGCCTCAGCACTACGGTGTTGAATGTTGAGTTAAAGTCCACAAACAGAAGTCCAGCGCCGGCTCCAGGACTGCCGAGACGCTGCAGTATGAAGTGAAGGGCCAAGTTGACAGCACTGTTGACAGACATGTCAGGCAATGTTAGACTCGGTATGTGAACCACCGAGGCTCCAGCAGAGGATTTGTAATAGCCTTCAGGTGGGCCACGTCCAGGCATTTAAGACCTTTATAACTACAAAGGTCAGGGCTACTGTCCTGTAGTCAGTAAGTTCAGTGATGTTTGGTTTTTGGGGAATGATGGTGGAACGTATGGAAGCAGAGCGGAATCCCAGTAATTCGTTGACTTATTAAAGATGAAAATCGGTCACAGTAGTGTTTTACGATACAGCTGTCCGTGAGGAGGGCAATGTGTATTATATATGATACTGGTGTATCTGTAGGGGGACCCCAAGAGCAAAACATTCTCACCAATTCTCACATAATGCTGTTTTAATATCTTTACAGTAGTGCTGATAGAAACCAGTGACAGTGATGTCTACAATACAAATGTAGTCTTTGTATTTATTAACTACAACAACTGCAGAACTACACGTTTTTTAAATCTAACATCGATACAATTGTATCAAATTTGCAAAACTACATTTCTTTGGGGACTAATTTACCTTATAAAGGCCTGCATGTCCCTCTTCACCATGAATGAATTTTAAAAAATGTAAAAATTTTAATTTCAAAGCGAGAGTTAACATTTCAAGCATCACACAATATATTTGTAACAACGGCCAGTTCCACAACAAAAGTCTGAGGGTGAGTCATAAAAACTCAAGTCAACTTGAGTGTTCTTGCCTGCAGGGGCCTGGGTGACAGCAACAGATAAACCAGCTGTCCTTGATAACTTGTCCAGCAACCTGTCTCGCAACACAAGAGGACTCAGCAAGCACGTCCCCCAGGTGGAGGCACTGTCCTGGAATGCTGACCTTTCACGAGACTTCCCGCGCTCGACTTATCGCTATGATGTCGTCTTGGCGGCTGACGTGGTAAATCAGCATGACCTCTTGGATGATCTGCTCGCCACCATGCGCCATTTCTGTCAGCTTGGCACAAGATTGATCTGGGCCAACAGAGTGAGGACTCAGACGGAGACGACCTTCAGAGAACGCTTCAAAAGAACCTTCAGTGCCACGCTGCTGGCAGAGACGGAGGAGGCACAGATCTATATAGCAAAAACGTGTGGGCAGCGATGGACTTAGTGTACACTAACGTTGTAGGTCGATAGCAGTGCATCAGACTTTTCAGTAAAATGTAGTCAGAAGATTTTACAGCATGTCATTGCTGTCCAAACGAAAACATGTCCTCCATTTTTGTCCAAAACAGCTTGGAAACTATTTTGGTTCGATTAAACTTTGAGAGTAAAGACAGCTTTTGTCCTCTCTTGCGAAGTTTCCATTTTGGAGATTCTTTGGGCAGCGACAATATGTTTTTAATTATTCTGTCACAGCAAAATTTGACCTCCACATTTAACCCATCCGTGCAGTGAAACACCCACATACACACACACTAGTGAACATACACACTAGGGGGCAGTGAGCACACATACACGGAGCAGTGGGCAGCCCTATCCACAGCGCCCGGGGAGCAGTTGGGGGTTAGGTGCCTCGCTCAAGGGCACTTCAGTCGCATCCTGCTGGTCCTGGGGATTGAACCAGCGAACTTCCGGTCACATGGCCGGATCCCTAACCTTCAGACCATGACTGCCCCCATCATTTTGGATGTTGTATTTTGGATACTGGGTAACCAACTAAACCAGCACCAGCCCAGCATGGAATACATACTGAAAAACCACACAGACTAACACACACACTAACATCTGTGCCTGCGCTTTTCTCAGCAGGAATTTGTCACTAATGTTTTAAAATGTTTTTTGTACATTCTGAGCATTTAAATGTGTAATGATTCATTAGAAAGGCATTAACTCAGACTTCCATACATACTGCACCACAGTCAATAACACACATGTAGCCTTTTTAGATATTATTCAAAACTACCAGCCACGCTGCCATGAAAGGCTTAGCTGCATGTGCGGTAGGAGAGTCATTTGCTGTAAATAAGCTGTTGTTCTTTACATTAAGACTTGGCATGGGCTATTCTGTGATGGGCTGTGGGTTTACTGTTTACCACTGAGTAGCAATGTGTGGCTACATGTGACCTGCCTGCTGTTTCAGTAGCACTGTGCGGTGGTCCTCTTCTGCAGCCTCATCAATAAAAGACCCTTAGCTTTAAAAGCACAATGTTTCCCGTCTATTACTCTACACAGATGCCACAACATGTGAAAAATAGGCCTGAAACTTATCAAAACTACTGCAAACAATTAGCCCTACTAGGACTGGACTGGTTTTGAGGGGGTGTATAGTAATTCTAGACAATAGCAGGCAATGAAATCACTCCAGGGGGAAGAGTTTGGGGACTTGGGCAGCAGTAAATTTCATCCCTTTACTCTCCAAGTGCGTCTCCACAAGAGCACTCTGCACACCCCACATAGTAGAGGTCTGTTCATCTACATCATGATCACTCAGGTCTTCTGAATAATGACACAGGACGTAAACAGTCATTACACTATGTGTGATTTATTGTCGGAACAGCAGTTTTAGGGTCTCGTCTGTAGCCCTATTTTGTTTTCAGTTTATGTTTCTTGCTCTTTCCTGCCTCTCTAAGTTGCCCACCATGATTTTTCCTGTGTCAGTAACTCTAGTTCACCCCACTGAGGAGCAGCACCACTGCCAAGACAAGCGGTTCTAAAGGGCTGAACTCTTCAGCTGTCTGGTTCCCATCACCACCACTGTCAATGACTCAGGTGTTGAGTTTCTCTAGAGACATGCTTCAACATCAAACCGCTCCGAATGTCTGTTTACGACTTAACAACTGAATTAACTGGAAATCTTTAAAAAAAAAAAATAAATTCCAGCTAATTATTAACTTACCTTAAAAATTAACACCTTCATTTTGCATTTTTTTAAATTGGGCAGTAACGAGATCAAAATATCACCACAAGACAAAACATTCCCAAAACTAAACTGCATAAAATTATATTAAGGGATATTTTGCTGCATATCATCACAGAGGCATTTTATTAAAACTTTTTTTTTTTTTTTAATATTTTACTTGAATTATATTTAAATACCATGCAGCAGATCTGTACCTGCTCATTTCTTCACTCATTCTTGAGTTAACCATTAAGGCACTTTCGGTTTCAAATAGTTTTATTCAGAATTCTCTTCATCATAAGCACATATTTCCCAACATTTACCATAATAACAAAATAACCTGTCATGACTTTCCATACATCTCTTGAGGAACAATGGTTATAAAATAATACTAGCACATATAGGCTTCAAATTAAAATGACATTTTTAAAATATTGGCATTAACTACTTTTTGCTTTAAACTTTATAAATACAGGACATCCATAAATAGATGCTAATGTCTTTGAGACAGCGAGCGAGTGATATAAGACCCCTGACTGTGCACAGAGGTGGACGGTAGTTGCAGATTGTGACATTTTTAAGGCCATTATTGAGGAAACTGTTGTTGGCAAGGTCCTGCCAGCGTAACCCTGAATATCATTCCAAACCAAAGAAACCCACAAGAGTACACACGGACTAAGAGGGACACTGACAGAAAGAATGCCTCTAGCACATATGCCAATGCACAACTATTTTAAAATAATACATTATTCTTAGAGGTATAAGCTTTTATACAAACTGTGACCGTTGCTGGCTAAAACAAACACATTCTCAAGTAAAGGCCTCAGTTTTTCATGCCGACTTTCTCAAATGCAGTCATTTCTTTGCTACAACTGCTAATTTTACACTTCCTTTTGTGTATATTGCTGGCTTGCAAGCTTAAAACAGTCTTTCCCAGTGTTTTGTGGGGACGACAATTTGTAAACCTACATAAAGACCCAACAAGCCGTTAAACAGCTGCCTTAAAATTCTGCTCTGAGTGTACCAGTAGACTATAGATACAATGACGCTAGACTGGTGGCTAAACACAATTTTGGGCTCAAAATAAAGAAGCAATAAGGTTCAGATGGGATAGTCAATGCTATACTTTGGATGACAATAGCAATAAAATAAATGGCCACTCATACACGTTGTGTCAGTTTCCTGGACAGAGAATATTCCAAGTCCTGGTATCTCTCTAGATTTTACGGTCAGCGTGCTGTGCTGTCCAGGGAAGCCATCCCCAAGATGTTAGCATTTATCCTTCAGAAGACCAAACCAATAGCTTTGCTCAGTTAACACAGCACCAGTACAGAGTAGTTAACCTGAGGGGTCCTTTATGAAGTTAGATCTTTTGGTTAGAAAGCTAACCGGTTTAATTTAAGGTAGTCTGAGTCGGCTTTGTAGTCCACCACAACCCAGCGCTTCCTTAAAGAGATCTCCACCAAAAATAAGGGAAATTATAGAGATAATTACAAACTGTTTCTTTACAGTGCTGGTGATGGAAACCAGAATTATAATATCTAACACAAATATATCCATTTTACTTACTATCCAAAACCGCCAATGAACCAATGGGTGTCTTGGAAGTGTTTATATGTTATGTTTATGACGGTAAAACTTTTTGGGGGCTATTTTGTCCTACAGTGCTCTTCATGTAGAATCACTGCCATAAGTAAATATAATAAAATTGAATTGATTAACAAGACATTTTATCAGAAAATCTTTGGTGGTATACTCAACCACTTCATGTAATATCTTTCCATGATGGAGCTATAAGAGGCTATTAGATGTCTGGTTCCTATTACCACAAGAATAAGATTTCTGACTAGAAATACTGAAAAATGGTAGAGTCTCTCTTTAAATTAAGCGCGACCTTGTTACCCTTTAAAGAAATGCAACACTCCAAAGTTAAGCAGTTACGGTGGGCTGGAACAAGGTATTATGTCTCTACATAGTGGATTTTACATTACATATACTACAGCAGTGATGTGGTTGGAAAGCTTATTGTTGCAATACCTTAAACCAGCCCATCAATCAATAAATTCTTGACTGAGGCTTTAAGCAAAGAAGTGTGAGGACTAATGTGCCAGGCAAACTTTGTAGGCAAAAAAAAAAAAAACAACCCAACAACACATACAAAACTAAATTAACACTTAGCACACCAAGACACACTCACGCAGACACTAACAAGCACTCCCACGCACAATAAACCTGCACAAAGACAGATATACTTGGTAATGTCACACTCATTAAAAAGGCAAGACATGGACTCCATCCGATAGTACAAAAGCCCAGTCCAATTTACTAGATATACATGACTGAAAGCTAAACTTTCTAGCCAGAACCAATTTTTCAAGCTTTTATAAAAACATGCATACATTGTACATATACTGTATATGAGGGAAAATTAGGTACACGTATTTATATTGCCTTGATATAGTCGTGTGCATTATGATACCTGTTTCTACATTTCAACACATCAGTTCAGACATTCTACTCTTGCTCGATCAACGGAAAGCAATGCAATTGGCACTCCAAACCATAAAAACAACTCTGAGGAGCAGTTCTGGAACCACGTCTGGTTAAAACCCTCTTTGTAGGATGGATAAGTTGGGTGAGAGGTCCAACAAGCGGAAGCTCCGTCCCCAAAACCTACTGCCACATCGGAGTCACAGAATGTGAAAAGCTGTCATCACCTCTTCCGCACAGGCGTAAGCAAATGAGTGAGGAACTGTGTCGCTGTGCATGGTTGACAGGGAGGAATTAAAAACTGGAGTTGAGAAGTTGCAGTAAGGTCCTAAAAATATGTTTTAGCTTCATGTCCCTTGAGAACATGCTGTGAAGGACAGTCCTCGACTGGGTGGAGATGTGCAGTGCAGCTCAGAGTAACACTGAACAGAGGAAGGCATGGTGGGATCCATGTCGGATCATGTGAAGAGGGGTGGGTGCTTCCGAAAAGGGCAGCTTTGAAACACGGTCCACAGGTGTGCGTCCTGTCGTGTATCAGAGAGTCCTGGGTCGTGTGGGGAAGCGAGGCGAATCCGTTTACTTCTCCCTTTAAAAGGGGGTGTAGTCTGACGGGTACATGATGGGAAGCCAGTTTTCAGTGTAGGAGGCGCAGTGCACCCAGCCAAGAGACCTCATCAACTGCAGCACAAAGAAAATTCATTTACAGCTCAGGAGGTGTGTGAAGTTTCTACTTTCAGACACAGAAGGACTCATAAAACAAATATCTGAGAAGGGGCAGCACAATTAAAATATTCAAAATAAATAAATAAATAAATAAATAAATAAATAAAAAACATTAAATGCTCACTGGTACTTCAAAACAGCTTTTCCAGGAACAAATATTTTTAGTTTCAAATGTTAAAATTACTTCAAATTATTTTAATTATTTAAAAAAAGATGACAAGCTCTTGTTTTCCATTTATGTACATTTTTTATGGCTTCTTCTTCTTCTTATTATTATTATTATTAATAATAATAATAATAATAATAATAATAATAATAATAATAAAAAGAATAATTATTACTACTACTGCTATTTATTGTTAATTAGATTTGTGCATGACTGCTGGAATATATTAACATTTACGCTTTTTAATGAAATAAAATAAGGTATATCATTTTTAACTAATTAGAATTATGAAGACAAGTCTTACAACAATAATAAATATATAAATAAAAACGAATAAAAATAAATGAAGGAAGTACAGACATAGTGCCCTACCTGGATGCAGTTCTTCCAGTTTTCTTTACTGGGTTTGTCTTCTACTATTTTAGATGCATATTTTAAGGCTCTCCCGTACATCTTATTTGCTAAGGCATGTTTGTAGGAAAACGTCAAAACCTGTAAAAATAGAAAGCCGTTAAAAATTAACACGTCTGTTTGCAGCTATGCAGCCATAAGACAGCAACAAACAACGACACGTGTTCTCTATAATCTCGTCACTTCTCTGCAATGACAGTTTGGCCCCATACCTTGGAATCCGTTAGCTCAGCCCACTTCTGCACCTCCCAGAAAGTGTCACTCAAGGCCTTAGCCACGCCCTGAGGGTCTTCATCGGAGCTGCCCACCTCGCTCGCACTGGCACCTTCCTGGGCCGGAGGCTGCATGACTTGATCAGCCAGTGCGCAGCCCTTCCTGCACAGAGCATCCAGCAGCGACGACTTCTGTTTCTCCATATCGCTGTAAGAACGCCGAAGGAGAGAGATGAGTTAGGATGTAGGGCTAGCAGTCTACAGCCTTACAGGCTTCTGATTAGATGGAGGACGTCGTGTCTAGAATCACAAGCAGAGCTTTTTTTAGCCACTGTCTACGGTCACTAAGTGAAAACTGGTCTTCCAAAATATTAAACTACAAGGTTTATATTCACTTTTTTAGAATGTTTGAACCAACATATTAAAAGATTCCCAAAAACAACCAACATGAGACAGCAGTATACTGAACACATGCTTAAAAGCACACAAACACACAATGTGTAGAGTCTGTACTGTGCTAACATAGAACAGAGTAGAACAGAGTACTAGTCCAAATGTGTGATGAAGAAACTGTAAAGTTTCAATAAAGTTTCTTGCTTATAAATAAATAAATAAATAAAATTAAGAGGCTAATGGAAATTTGGTTTGAACTCCAGACATTTCTATACGCAGGGCGGTCACAGACAGCCAGCAGACACTGTGTGTTTACTTTTCAAATGCAAAATGAATATCATCCCATGTGGACATTGTTAATCAGCAGCCCTGACAACATTGAGTAAGCACAGCTCAGAGTTGATAACAGTGGATCCCAAAGTGGATCTCACCCCAGACACCCTGACCAAACACTTGTGTGAAATGTTACTGGCAGTGTTTGTGTTACTGAATGGTAATGTATTGGTATGCTGTTGGGAATGTATTTTATTGGGTTATTATGACAATATAAGATGTAAGAGGTTTTTGCTTTTGTAGTGCAAGACCCAATTTTATACCTCTTGATGGAGGCCGCATCTGGGCGTGGATCTGTCTTCATGGTGAGGTAGACTGCCAAAGCGGTCTGGTCAATCTGGGAGATTACAGTGTCTGCTGCCGCAACAATGTCTCCCAAGCGCTTCAGCCGCTCCTGCATGAAGGACGTAACCGGGTTAGGCGACAGAAAGTCTTGTGTGGGTGTGTATTTAAGAAAAAGAGAGATAATTATACCTTTTCTGAGTCGAGCTGATGCAGTCGCTGCACATGGAGAGGGAGATAATTTGCAAAGTTCTCCTTTAGCTCATCATACAAAGCACTATTGTCCAATCTAGAGAGGAAACACGAAAAACGTTAGATCAACGCAGATCACCAAACAATCCTATTTTATCAAGAGGAGCAAAAGAACTTGCGGACTGACTTTGTCATCCACTGGATCTTCAAGTCTCTGAGGGCTTCAGAGAATTCTTCCTTCACGTCCTTCTCCTTCTCGCCATCCTTCTCCTTCTCTTTACCTCCGTTCTTTGTTTTGTTGGGGGCTGAGATGAGGTGGTAGACGATTGGCACGACATCCTAAACGGGGGGCACAAAGTACATTCCAGCTAAAGGGTCACCTCCTCATTTCAACTACATTACCCATGAGCTACAGCAGCCTCTGATGCAGCCTCAGCTCCCTGGTCACAAATGAACAAGGTCATTCAAATCGTTCAGATGTTTTGTTTATCAATTATAGTTTACAAAACAGGTTTGACAATTACAGCACTGTGCACAAGTCAGCACCATTCATTTATTTAATTTTCAATTATTGTTTCTCAGAGTAAAAACATGATTACACCTCCAGGAATATTTTTTCTCCAAAGTATCGGTCTGCATGCCTATGTAATTCGCAGGTCCTACCAAAACCAATCTAATGCGACAACATATACCACAAATCACACAAATATTAAAAAATATTTAAAAATAGCCTTGAACATTAATAAATAGTACATATAAATAAACAGTAATTGGAAGTGGTTAAAAAGCAACAAATGACGTGAATCCATGTATTGCATTACTTAGTTACAGTAATGGCAGAATCTTTAGACGGTCAGTCGACACCAGCTGTGGAAAGTGCTTTAAGGAAAGATGAATTTTAATTAAGATAACTAAAAGGCAGGTCTGAGATATTGCAGGCATTTTCAGTCGAGATTTCAAGAGAAAATTATTTGTTATTTGTCCCATACTGGATGATATTCACCCTCGTGCGGTACTGCAGATGGGAGCGAATCCAAATGTATATGTTGTGTGAGCGAGACAAGTTCTACACTGCAATCCAACGTTCAATTCTATACTCCAATCCACAGTTCAATTCTCAGCCCTCCAATCCACAGTTCAATTCTCAGCCCTCCAACCCACAGTTCAATTCTCAGCCCTCCAACCCACAGTACAATTCTATACTCCAATCCACAGTTCAATTCTCAGCCCTCCAACCCACAGTTCCATTCTCAGCCCTCCAGCCCACAGTTCAATTCTATACTCCAATCCACAGTTCAATTCTCAGCCCTCCAATCCACAGTTCAATTCTCAGCCCTCCAATCCACAGTTCAATTCTCAGCCCTCCAATCCACAGTTCAATTCTCAGCCCTCCAATCCACAGTTCAATTCTCAGCCCTCCAACCCACAGTTCAATTCTCAGCCCTCCAGCCCACAGTTCAATTCTATACTCCAATCCACAGTTCAATTCTCAGCCCTCCAATCCACAGTTCAATTCTCAGCCCTCCAACCCACAGTTCAATTCTCAGCCCTCCAGCCCACAGTTCAATTCTCAGCCCTCCAACCCACAGTACAATTCTATACTCCAACCCACAGTTCCATTCTCAGCCCTCCAACCCACAGTTCCATTCTCAGCCCTCCAACCCAGTTCAATTCTAGACTCCAACCCACAGTTCAATTCTATACTCCAATCCACAGTTCAATTCTCAGCCCTCCAGCCCACAGTTCAATTCTCAGCCCTCCAATCCACAGTACAATTCTATACTCCAACCCACAGTTCCATTCTCAGCACTCCAACCCACAGTTCCATTCTCAGCCCTCCAACCCAGTTCAATTCTAGACTCCAACCCACAGTTCAATTCTACACTCCAACCAACAGTTAAATTTTCAGCCCTCCAACCCACAGTTCAATTCTACACTCCAATCCACAGTTCAATTCTACACTCCAACCCAGTTCAATTCTAGACTCCAACCCACAGTTCAATTCTACACTCCAACCCACAGTTCAATTCTAGACTCCAACCCACAGTTCAAATCTCAGCCCTCCAACCCACAGTTCAATTCTACACTCCAACCCACAGTTCAATTCTACACTCCAACCCACAGTTCAATTCTACACTCCAACCCACAGTTCAATTCTACGCTCCAATCCAAAGTTCAATTCTCAGCCCTCCGATCCAAAGTTCAATTCTCAGCACTAGAGATGGACCGATTCTGAGGCCGATTTCGATCGCCAATCACCTTTCAGCGCGAACGGGCGATAGCTGATACCGACAAAGGGCGGGGCTATATGCCATGGCAGGGCTACATGTAGTTATTATCGCAAGCAAGTCATGAAACATGGTCGAAACTGGTTTACCATTTTCAACGAGCTCATATGAAATAAAATTTTAACAATATTAACAGTAAATAAACAAAGTAAATCAAACAAATATCCCCAAAACTGTAATCATTAAATTTAATTTAAAACGAAAAAAGGAAATTAAATAAATGCAGTAAAAACTGCAGTCATTAAACGCAGATCCGGTTATTTTAAACAACAATCTGTAAACATTAAATGTAGATCTTGAATTGCTGCTGCTGCTGTTCTGTTCATACCGGTCAGATCTGGTCTGCACTGGGTTATTATCTGTTCCGAGTTAATTGTTTTGTGCTAGCTGCGTGTGAGTGATACTCACTGTATTCAGCCGCATGGTGTACTCTTAAGTGTCGTATCAGATCAGTAGTGTCAAATGTCTTGATTTCCCAACGAGACACGCTGATTTTACACATTTCAAAAACATCCTGGATGAGTCTGCGTCACATACGGTAAACAACTGCCAGACATGTTTTCTGTCAGCGCGTGCCGTGAGCCCCGTAAACTGTTCTTGCAAGGTCGCTGCTGTAGTCAGTCTATGGAAAATGAAAAGGTATGTATTTCCACCTAGTGGTTCAGATAGGAATTACAGGGAGCTGGCCGCTAGCTGGAAATACACAAATTAGGCTCATTGGTTTAATGGCTTTGATCGCCTCTCGGAGTCGGCTAAATTGGAGAAATATCGGCCGATCACCGATCACATATTTTGAGTAAATATTGGCAGATACCGATAGATAGCCGATTGGTCCTTCCGTCTCTACCCAGCACTCCAATCCAAAGTTCAATTCTACACTCCAATCCAAAGTTCAATTCTACACTCCAATCCAAAGTTTTAGAAGCTGCATTTTCTTCTTTTTGCCATCCAAATAATCACAAACATGTTTAAAGACATTTGAATCTGATTTGTTCTATTTAATGCCGATACCTTTTCTTAGTAAGGACTTTTTGACAGCAACTCAACCTTTTAGACTCAGCGTTGAGTCTTCTCCTGAAGAATGGACAGAAATACTTTTCGATTCTTGCCCAAGCGGAAATAAGAGTGGAGATTGATTCATACCTCTCTCAAAGATGAAAACATTAAGTATCTGATGGTGCCAGTTATAGTGATCTACCAAGTCCTAGACGTCGGAGTCACATTTTCTATATACTTTCAATCATTTGTTTGAAATCCACCTTTGATTTTTCCTTCGTGCATGCAGAAACATCTCGCTAAACGTGTAGAACGTGACTGGAAATAAATAAATGAGGGCAGCCTTTGACTTTTGCACAGTACTGTAGGTGTAAATATCTAACTAATGGGCTCCATATCTGAGGGAGGAGTTAACAGCAAGAGAATGAACAGCTTACATGACAAATATGATCAAGATGTGAGGTCTTGGTGTGATCACTGAGCATTAAGAGTCACATACATGGCATAAATATCAATGTGTTTATACAGCAGCGTATAACCTCACCTGCCAGACACATGTGGTATTTACACTCCTGTAAAATGTGGAATCATTCTGTACCTTTGAGTATTGTATTTATAGAACTCTAGCCCATCCAGTACCTTTTTAAATTTTCCTTGTCGTTTGGCTGAGGCTTGGCCCTGGTGGTCAGAATAACACACAATGAGGGAGAGAAGAGACGAGAAAACAGGCACACACTTCGATACTCTCTCTCTTTTCCCTTTGTCTATTCTAATCTATAGCCTTTATTTGAGGCAAGCACTGATTTCATCCTCATAACTCAAGAGTGGCTTAAAAGACTTTACACTGTTATTAACTAGAAGCCACCTACTGGTGCCTACAACAGAGTGGACTCCTTCATACAGTGTAAGTATTGTAGTTAAAAATAAAAGAATTCCCAGCTACATCCAGTCTGACGTTGACTGCATTTTCTGGGACTGGGAAAGCATCCTAAAATTCACTGAACGTAGTGTCTGTTTAAACCATCAGCAATGAAGCAAACACTAAAAACAGGCAGAACTCAGAGTGGAATCAGTCTTAGAACAGAAAGCTTCCACAGAAAGGGGGAAGAAAAAAAAAGAAGTGTTAAATTTGGCAGGTGTGAACTGCACTTCATAGATATAAAATTTCTAGATCGGACTTTAGCCTTTAACATTCAGATACTGAAAAGTCTACTTTCTATCTAATTTTGTGTGGCTTCGTCAGATCTGTAAATTGCATATCATTACGAGGGTAGAGAAGAAGAAATGACACACAAGCAGAGGCAGCAGCTACAACGCATTTATCCCAGTCGGAAAGTCCTGGAAGGTCTGTGAACATCCACTCTCACAAGACAAAGTGAGTGCCAAGCAACATGCAAAACAAGGACAGTGTCAAAGCTCCTGATTGGTCCACATATGTGATGGGCGGAGCTCAGTGGCTACAAAATCACTCGAGAAAAGAAGGTAGACGTCAAACAGGGTCACTCACTGCTTTTTTCCCGTATTCGCTCTTGGGAACGACCAGGGAGCCCGTCATGTAGCAGCCGGGACCTGTACCTTTGGGGATCCTGAAAGGCAACAGAGGAAACCATGGAACAAACACCATCACTTGATAGACAGAAGATCTCTCCCATTATAAATATCAGGGCTCTATTCCAAACTGAGGATTTTCGTGGCCAAACAAAGGGACAAATCTGCAATTCCATTCTTTTTCTGCTTTGCTCTTCAGTGGACTCGCAACAAGTATTTGAAAAGTCGATAACTCAAATGCTCATCAAGCCAAACACTGGCTTTTGACCAGTAGCACACCAGCTCTGCACACCATCTCCTTGTGATTTGGCATAGCTTGTGAGACTCTCACATTTCTAGCAGTCAGTATCTGTCTTAACTCCTGGTTCTGTCCAAATACATTTCTTACAAATGGCCAGCCAGCAGCCTCTCAGCTGTGTTTATTACTAAGAATAAACAAGAGCTTCCTGGCTCTCTAGCTGTTCAGAGTTGTAGGAAAACTCTTCAGACTGCATCGGCCGTTAGAGCCAAACAAGTTTAGTACAGCACAGCTTTCAAATCTTCATCAACGCCCTGCCTTCACAGTAATCCACCACAGAGCTCACTTTTAGGACGATGGACAAAAAGACAATGTTTCTACTATCTGCTACCATTTAGCACTAGATTAGGCATTTGTATTGATTGATTAGCATTTTAAAGCAACTTAGGTTCTCTTAAGTCATAAAAGTAAGCAAATAAAATTAAAGGAAAAGTCCCTACTAAAAACACTTCACATCAGTCTGCTGCTGTACACGACCGGAAAGCACTACAAAAACTAACAAACAGGAATAATTTATTTCAACTTCTCATTTCAAGAATTATATAAAAAGACCTGTTTATAAGATGTTTATTACGATCACTTTAGGCCCATCATGTGTGTGCGGGTGTCTGTCAATTCTTTTTTGCATCGGACTGTTACATCATTGTCCATTGCTGTTATTTCTATATCCAGAAACAAGTTTTAAAGAGGCACTCTGGTATAAAACACTAGTTTCACTGTTAGTTGTCACACTATGTAGTATTCTGTAAGGTAGCACTGTATCCTTCATGCAGACTAGCACAGAAGTCATGATTTAATATCTTTTTGTTTTTGTTTTTGTCAATGGCCTCTTACTACAATACCCAGCATGCACTATACAAATTGATCACATGACCACTGGGAATCCTCATCATCAACCCATTCTGACTGCTGGGACCTGTTTGTGTGATTAGGATTAGCACAAATAAGAGAGGAATCTGATCCCAAATTGAACTGCGACTCATTATACATTATATTAGAAATACAGGTCATTTAACAGAATTCTCCACTTCTTATAGATCACATTCATCCATTAACCTGTACCACATAGTCCTTTATTGAGAATACACAAAATAATCCATGGCTGATTGATACCTTTAGCATTAGAACTTATTTCCAGCTTTCACAAGAGGAAACCTCTAAAAATATATAACCACTGGAAGGACAACTCGAACTGACTCACTTGTCATCCTGCAGGGAGGTGATGTAGAATGGGTGTGAGATTCCAGGTGCGAGTGTGACGGAGTTAGCCTTTTTCTTAGCCAGCATGGCGGAACGATGTGTCTCGTAGATGTCCAGGCTCAGGGTGTTGGAGAGACGGTGGGACACAACAAAAGGCAGGTCCTTCAGCCGCTCCAGCTCACTCTGCTGTTCATGGCGAACCTGCAGGCGGATGGTGTAGTCCCCTTTCTCCAGCTTCAGAGAATACTAGCAGGGGACGGTAGTGTTCGCATTATGAGCAGGTCATTTACATACAGACGAGTACAGAAAATCTAATCAGCTGGGATTTCCTCCCTCGTCTCCCCCAGAAGTCCCAATAATAGTCTTTCTTACTTGAAGTTTATTGAAATGCAGAGATAAATTCCACTGAAAAGGCAGATTATAACATATGTTTATAATGAATTTTATTCTGTTTGAAAACGGTTATGCATAAAGACGTCTTTACATTTTTTATTTTGTCACTGCAACATTTTTAAAACTTGAATGTGTAATTACTAATGTAAATGCAAAAGAATTACCCAACACTCAAGGTTAACCATGTTTTTTTGCACTAATTATGCAATTACTTTCAAACAGAATAGCAAAGTTAAAGAGGTTCATTCACAGCAGTGGATATACCTGGTGAGGATATGCATCTCCAGACCCCATGAGTCTCTTGTTCTGGTCGAAGAGGAGCCAGAGCTGACTGTCAAACTCAGACTCATATAACAACTCACACAGAAGAGGACAGCTGGGAGTCACTTCTCCACTTTTAGGCTGCAAAACAATGAAAACGCATATTCTCATATTCCTAACACCTACATGGTGTACAGACATCAACAATTCCCTCATAATAAGCAGTGTAGTGGTACAGATGTGTTGCCAGTTTATTATATACATAAACACTGTAGGGTTTGAATACGGATGGTCAACTTACGTAAAGAACATTCTCTGTAGATAACAAACTTTACTTTCTGTGATTTTAATTTGCTTAGATGCAGCATATTCAGGAAAAACTACACTTTAGCACAGGCCACATTTTGTATTGTTCTGTTTTAATGTGGCATTTTAATAAACAGGAATTGTGCAATAAAATGCATCGAAGTGTGGCAACTACTACCGAAGGTTCCTGGCAACCGTAGGTTTATTTTTATTTTTATTTTATAATTACTGACTAAAGCACATTTATCGATGCACCATATATCTGCTCCTATTCCACCCATCAGTGAGATCATCCTGGAGTATTTACTGTTGGGCTGAGAACATTTCAACAACCAAAAATATTCACATTTAGCATCTTTCTGTGAAACTGACCAGTGATGAACGGCAAATGGAGCAAATTTAAAAGACGAGCTATACTCTAACTGTACATCTAGAAGCTGGACTAATAAGGGAGGTGTTTCTGATAGAGGCCAATAGTACAGTGTTTGAAAAAGCTCTCTGTGTCTTCTACTGTCCGGCCAGGCTAGAGAGGATGCAGACACTTAACATAAATATGCATTTAAGCACATGGCAAAAAAATAATATTTTTTAAAAAATTTAGCGTCAGGTACATGTAAACTGCGCAGCTAAATCATGACATGCTTTCCTCTAATAGTGGGCAATAGGGCAAAGAAAGTCAGAACTAAATCTTTGAACTGTTTGAGAACATCACGTCATGAATATTTGTAAAAAATATATAGTGTTTTTAGGTTGTCAGTGGCATTTTTAACAACCAATGTAAACCTGAAATTGTTTTTAACGTGTGTAATAGTAAAAACAAAACAAAACCAAAAAAAGAGGTTGGTTTCTTAGTCGACAGCGTTTTAATTTAAATATACCGTACCAATAGTTGAACAAGAATGACTTATAATGTACATGTATACATGTGTCCCATACACTATGTGGAAAATAATATTAAGTAGCTAAGAGGATTACTTCAGATGGGAGAAAGTTGAGAAAGTTTAAATTAATGACAGTAATAAAGCAGAAAACTTTAGAAGATAAAATGTTAAATGTGTGAAGGTACAAGGCAGGTATATCTAGTCAGCTCAGTTAACTGGTAGTGTGTGAGTAGACAGTTGAGAATAGTCTTCATACCTGGTGAAAGCTATACGTGAGGACGATTTCGTAAAGCTGGCGGTTATTGGGCAGGACGTCTCTAAAGCCGAGTGCTTTTATTTTCGAACTTACTGGCCTGTGAAAAAAGGACACACAGGAGAGGGCACCGATAAATATTTGATGAGGATAAAGTAGCTCAGACTTCCTTATTCACAAGTGCTCCCAGGAGTGTTATCTCTGTCCTACTGACACATTCATATTTAAAAGCATCTTATGAGAGAGCACGTCATCAGTAAGTATGTTTTACAGCATCTGAGGCTCTTAAAAAGGAGCTGCTTTCACTTCTCATTACCTGTCAAACAAGTCCTCCAGTACGTTAAGAGGCATTTCCAGCCAGATCGTTTCCCTAAAGACACAGAGGCTTGTTCTAGTGAGTTCTTTCTAAGTGTAGTTTAGTTACCTGAGGGGCTGTACCCAGTTCTTTAGAGTGATGGTGGGGGAGACTTCCTCATATCTCAGAGGAGATGATATTTCAAAACTAGATATGCCCTCGGACGCATGCTGGGGGAAAAACATCAAAATAAAGACTGTCAGAAGATATTTAGCAGCGATAGGCATTTTAAGCATTGCTGCTACCCAAAAACACAATGTGTATAGAACTGGAATATACCAAACATAGTTGTTGATAATCAATAATAAATACTCTACAAAGTTCTGAATTACTGATCAATGTTCAAATAATGTAATAATAATAATATAACTCAATTACTGAAACTACATTTGTATAACATTTAATAGTATCAAATTTTTATTTAAATTTAAGAAGTAACAATTCAAACTCGATATTTATAAACAGATAATTACATTAGATTAAATGTAAATGTCTTAACAGACAACAAACCCTTAAAAATACCTTTTAATACCAGTTGAGTTAACAGTGTATTTAAAACTCCTTTAATATCTTTTCTAATATTCTCAACTGCTTGGGTCCCTACATTTTCTGTATTACAAGCTAATACACAATATACCAATTTCAATATCCAATTAAGAGGTATATATCAGTATATGTGACCACAACCATGTTTAATAAATAGCATTCTGTGAAAAACCAGGAGACAACGCTGCAGTTTCAACTCATACTTACAATATGGAGCGGACAGGGAGACGTCTGCAGCCCATGGAACGAAATGACATAGTCTACAGTGACGTCACCAAGACTGGCCCACCAACGAGCGACGCATACCTCTACTGTCCGACCAGGCTAGAGAGAACACAGACGCTTAATATATTAACATAAATATGCATTTAAGCAAAAATGACCACAAAAAATTAGAAGCCAAGACATCAGCGTCAGGTACATGTAAACTGGCAGTGTACCTAAAACGTTTGGCTGGCAGTGTATCTAAAACGTTTGGCTGGTAGTGTATCTAAAACGTTTGTCTGGTAGTGTATCTAAAACGTTTGGCTGGCAGTGTATCTAAAACGTTTGGCTGGCAGTGAACCTAAAACGTTTGGCTGGTAGTGTATCTAAAACGTTTGACTGGCAGTGTATCTAAAACGTTTGGCCGGTAGTGTATCTAAAACGTTTGGCCGGTAGTGTATCTAAAACGTTTGACCGGTAGTGTATCTAAAACGTTTGACCGGTAGTGTATCTAAAACGTTTGACCGGTAGTGTATCTAAAACGTTTGACCGGTAGTGTATCTAAAACGTTTGACCGGTAGTGTATCTAAAATGTTTGGCTGGCAGTGTATCTAAAACGTTTGTCTGGTAGTGTATCTAAAACGTTTGTCTGGTAGTGTATCTAAAACGTTTGACTGGTAGTGTATCTAAAACGTTTGACTGGTAGTGTATCTAAAACGTTTGACTGGTAGTGAATCTAAAACGTTTGGCTGGCAGTGTATCTAAAACGTTTGGCTGGTAGTGTATCTAAAACGTTTGGCTGGTAGTGTATCTAAAACGTTTGGCTGGTAGTGTATCTAAAACGTTTGACTGGTAGTGTATCTAAAACGTTTGACTGGTAGTGTATCTAAAACGTTTGTCTGGTAGTGTATCTAAAACGTTTGTCTGGTAGTGTATCTAAAACGTTTGTCTGGTAGTGTATCTAAAACGTTTGACTGGTAGTGTATCTAAAACGTTTGACTGGTAGTGTTTCTAAACTGTTTGTCTGGTAGTGTATCTAAAACGTTTGACTGGTAGTGTATCTAAAACGTTTGACTGGTAGTGTTTCTAAACTGTTTGGCTGGTAGTGTTTCTAAACTGTTTGGCTGGTAGTGTATCTAAAACGTTTGACTGGTAGTGTATCTAAACTGTTTGCCCTCACTTTGCAGGAAAACTGTACGCATTTTATTTTACACTGTTTCAAAAATGTTCTACGAAATCAAATCAGAAGTGTCTTTGTACCAGCACAGGGAAAGCCTCTGTGAGTGAGCCCTTCTCCAACAGAGAGGAGAACTTGTAGAACTCATTCGCGCGATAAGCCCTCTGCTTCACCAGGTGCACAGCATGAAGGACAAACTTGGAGGACACGTCACTGGAGTGAGATGTTAATGTGATCTCTGAGAATGAAAGGGGATGAGAAACAGAGCCAGAGAGAAATTGAGCAAAAAATAGAGTGGCATAATCAATGGCACCTATTACTAGATGGCTTGGTCAGAAACGTCTCTCTCCCTACCTGCCCAGGAGGCCCCCTGAGGGATGGTGATAAAGTGGCGCCGTATCTGGCCTGGTCTAAAGTGTACGTCTGTGAAGGAGACTTCCTGATTCCTGCTCTCCGTAACCCTGCACAGGAAACAAACACCAGTCACACCAAAGTTAAAACCAAAAGCACACACACACACACACACACACACACACACGACAAGGAGCAGAGAAGCATATACTTGGTGCACTTACTTCGTGGGGATTATAACCGTTATGGGCACTCTGAAGAGAGGACCAGCAGTTGGAGCTGCAGTATCATAGGCGCACACCTAATAAATCAAAACACACACAAATATTGGTTTCTTTTAAAGCAGCTATATTGAATTACCCTGTTTTTTCTTTCTATAGAAATGTTTTCTAATAACACAGAAAACCTATGAGACTCTAGCTTGTGGTAATAGGCCTCCAGACGGCATTACCTCAGTGTAATGCAGTCCCTCTCGCAGCCCCTGTGGGTCCACGCGAACATTGACATGCCGACACTGGTTCATGAGCTCCAGGTGTGAAGGGCACTGAACCCAGGACGCGCCACAGGTGAGCGCAAGATGCAGTTGCAGCGAGATACGCAGAGAGTTCTCTACAGAGGCAGACACAAAATCAAACACAGACATGCAGGAATTGCAGTTAAGCGTGAGGATAACAAAGAACTGAATTTTAAAAATCAATAGTCATCATACAAAACATAAATAATAAATACAAGTCAATGTTTAGAAAACGAAACACGCAGCCACTTATTTAACAGGCTAGGTCAGTATTTTTGAGGAGTACAAACAAGTGTAACGAGTGGAGCAGAGATGCAGTAAGGTGGACGCTGCAAGGGAAAAGTTCATCACCATCAGGTACAAAGACCAAACGATAGCAAGGAGAAAATAACAGATCTCTGCACTGCAGTTACGACTAAGCACAGTTATATTCTAGACTAAACTGTCCAGGCTGTGGTATTAAAATCACAAGGTTTCTGACACAGACATACCGTTATATAAAATATACTTATAACATTATAGAAAATTCACTTCACTATGAACTAATTTGGGCATCAATATGATTAGTAGTACGGTTTAAGCGGTCATAAGCTGTAATCAATATTTAAGAGAAGATAAGAGATAATAAATGGAGCTGGTTATTGCAGTGAATAACATAACGAATACTAGCAAATATCAAAATCTGTGCGCATATAAGCTGTCTTGTAATGCATGTCTCCTTCATTCTGTATGCATGACTGACCAGTGTTTTCGGGGAAGACCGGCTCAATGCCCACTCCATGATCGGACGGAGCAGACACTTGGATTGGGTCCCTGAGGTAGATGCCTCTGTGATTCCCGACAGTAACCGTGAAGCCCAGGCTACTGGTGGGGCAGGAGGCATGCTGCATGAGGTAGTCAAACGCCTTGTCCACCTACAGAGCAGAGAAAACGGTCAGTGCTTGTGTATACAAGAGTTTACACAACTTTTTTTTTTTTAACTAGTTCACATTATCCTGTTCACTGTTTCTGATATCTGACAGCAGCATATGGGGAGGTCGGAAGTGCTAGACATGCATTGCCAAAGAGGTTTTGTTGGGGTCTTCCACCAAGATTGAATCTTAAATACACTTTAAAGTACATAGGCTGCAGTTCTGCCTGTCAATCAAACTGCAGTATCTGAAACCTACCCAGCCTGGCTTTCAAGCCTTTCTTTTAGTGCAGTCTTGCTCAGCTTGCAATAAAACTGGCTTAATTTTATGTAATGATACGGTTGTTTCTACCGTGGCTGTATTTCAGGCACTGTCCTTTCACAGTCACACTTGATGACGGTTGCTCACAGCGCTGACTAGTAGATTTACAGGTGAACTGGTCTATAAAACCACTGAAACACACTCACACACAAACAGAATTGTGAAATACCTGAATAATGCCATGGCCCTGTGCAAACACTTCAATGTCGTCCACCTTTAGGGTTGTGTTTTCCAAAGCACGTCTCACAGCCGCAACTGTGGGTCGAACCCCATTTTGCTTCAGACCTGAAAAACATCAGACAGCTCATTGAAACCTTACCAATTAGACCAGTTTAAGGGGGTTTCACTACACATCCAAAGTTGGTTCCTGCTCCTTCTAAAAACAAGGCTATTAATAGAGAGTTGGTAACTCCCTGGCTGCTATAACAGTTTCTAACTCTCTACCTCTTCTAGAAAGGCTATACACTATAAGTTTTGAGGATTTGACTACATTCAACCCCAAGAGCACCAGTGAGGTCAGGTTTTTATCCTGGATGGCAAGTTCTGAAACACAATCACTCTAAATCATTCCAAATATATTAGATGAGGTTCTGTCAGTTCTGCTGCTGGAGGTTTTATATGCCTCTAGCTGACGCATGGCACTGGGCATGGTGACCATACCGTACGTTCACATTAACAGTCAACACACATTCCCTACTGGAATAGGCATTTATAGCCACAATCTTGAGACATGTGGCAAACTACACAGTGACAGCAGAGGGACAAATTAAAGATCATTTATCAAATAAACCCATATACTCCTAAGTCAATAAGGCAAGATCTGGTACAGTTTCTGTTTGCTTGAGTCTTGAGTAATCAACTTTGTCCCTTTTTCCCCAGGCCACAGCAGCAGCCTGTGGTGACCTGAACAAATCATTTTAGAGCATCTGGCTCAAAAACACCGACCATACAAAACCCTAGCAATCGGAAAACGCACACGTTGCCTGAAATATTTTTAAATGGCTGCTCTTTCATCATGATTATAAAGAAATTCTCTCAGTTTTCATGCAAATAAACTATAACATGGTGAAGCATTAATTTAAATCATTTGTTTACACAAATTCCTCTCATAAATCGTAGGCATATAATTGCAGGTACTTTAAAATACATATATTTTTTACATTTTCTTGTCAGAAATAGAGTGTACATGCATGGTTAAGCTCATCTGTTGTTTCTCTAGAGCGTCTCATTATACTGGCAGCGCTTTTCTATGGGCAATGGGTGCATAGAATACTGAAACAGTCTATTTGCAAAGGGTGTCTGTCAAATTTAAGACAGAGCTTATAGGTAAAGCGTGTGTGCAGGTCCATTTTCTACCTGAGAGTATGAGAGCAATGCCTCCACAAGCGTTGGGAGAGGACATGGATGTGCCGTTCATTAACTGAGTGCCACGAAGTGTCCAGTTGGGCACAGATGCGATAGCTCCACCAGGGGCACTGATGCTGACTCCCAGAGCCCCGTCTGTACTGGGACCTCTGGATGACCAGGTGTACTGGTTTGGGGGAAGTTTCTCCCTCAGAGAGTACTCAGCCACCATCATGTCAGGGGTTACATATGCTCCAACACCTGAAGATGGACGGAAAATAAGTAGTTAAGAGATTAGTTCCTTAAACAGTTCCAGCATATAACCTTCTTCTTTTTGAATGCATTTTAGGCCAAAAACATTTTTTTACAGAACTACTGTTAAATAAATGTCTAAAATAAGTGTATCCATAACCCTTTAAAGCTTTCCGCAAGGGAACTTTTAAAACCATTAAAAGAATTAGACATCTGGTTCCTATTTACACTACTATAAACAATAACGACCAAGTTTCTCTAGGATACAGCATTTTACATTAAACCACACTGAATAAGTTTGGGCAGAAACGTAACTTAAATTTAACCTGTAACTGTTCATCCTATGCCTGTAGCTGCAAGCCCCCGTACAGTTACTAGCACTACTCAGTGGTAGGTAATTATTCCTTTGGCTGTCTTACTGAATGACAAAGATAACTGACCTATGACGCTGCTGGTGGTTCCTCCAGGGCAGCCCACAGTGGAAAGGCAAGGCCCGTTATTTCCAGCACTCGACACAAATAGAACATTATGTTTCTGAACTGCCTCACTGATCACTTCACAGATCCTCCTGAAGACCCACACATAAAAAAGCACCATAATCAGTTATGTCAACATTACATTTATATTTGACCATAATTGACATTCTGTAAATTATTCGGTATGACTGTTCAGACCCATAAATAACTTATTCATAAAGTCAATTGATATTTCGAACAGTGTAGTAACAGTAAGGTTTTAATAAGTTTTTGGGATGGTTAGTATTCTTGATTGTTAGTTAATACCAATTACGGATTACAGTACTCTGCATAAAGCACACAGGCAATGTAGCTTTCACTGTTTCATAGCAGCTTTGAAAAAATTTTGATGTTTCATGGCCATTATGTACAAGATATTCACTGTTAAGCTTCAGAACAAAAGCAGAAAACAAAAGCAGAAAACACACACAGTCACCAGTCATTTCATTGGCTACACCTCCTTATGTCTACACTCATTGTCTATTTTATTAGCTTTACTTTGTAGTTCTATAATTACGTACTGTAGTCCACCTGTTTCTCTGCATACCTTGTTAACCCCTTTTCATCCTGCTCCTCAATGATCAGGACCCCAACAGAGCAGGTCCATTGCCACCAGCAGCTTCTTTATTTGCCATGATTCTGTTATCTATGCACTTTCCTCAGTAATGGCCTATGCATCCTTTTAGACTCACAGCATGTGTGGAGTTTTTCACATTTGAAGCAAGCGTGGAGTTTGATTTTTCTCTCCTCTCTCTCTTACTGATATTGTTGACAGTTCTGGTGGTCTTTTAATCTTTTTTGAACTCCAGTTTTGGAAACTCCTCTTCATTTCCACTTCTTTTCCTTCGACTGTCTATTTCCCTACGCAAGTTTATTAACTATTCATTAAAATATCAAACCTCCTCTGCAAGATCCCCTAAAAATGAATAGCTTGTACTTAAAGGCTAGTTTAACTGGAAGGGTGATATTTTGCATAACACTGCTTAGTTCAATAAACACAGCACACAAAAAAACAAGAGGCCAGACGAACTAGATTAGACACTTAAGCAAGCAATAGCTTTACTAATTATAGAAACAGCCCTAGTAGGCATTAGCAGCTCCTCTGTGGCTCACCCTGAGTTTGGCCAATGTGTTGCCTCCCCATAACTGTAGTTCACAAGGTCACACTTGTAGTTGATGACTTCAATCATCTGAAAAGAGTAACACATGAATAAGTGGAACCTTGTTAAGCAGAAATTGGTTGTGAAATTATTACATTTCTTCTACTTCTTTTTTTTTTAACACAACAGCCACAGCTCCAAGAATCCTACCGCTCGTATGAGGCCCGTGCCTGTCTCCATGGTGCTCAGACGAGTGTCTCCTATCTTCAGGGCCAAGATCTGAGCGCCAGGAGCCACGCCATTCCTCTCTGGCTCCTCTGGAAAGTGGCCCGCAGCGATGCTGGCAACATGAGTTCCATGAGCACCTACAAGACACAGCATTTAGCAGTGAAAAGGCAGATTTGTTTCTGGCTAAAGGAAAGTGTCCAAAAATCTATTGGATCAAAGTACTGAAAGATTTATGAATGTCACCTAACCCTAGTTTTGAACTACTGTGAAGTTATAGAGATCTGGCTTTCCTACAGTCCCTCATGTGGCCTTCCATGGATTGGAAAATAGAGAGATACTTTCTCTTCAGGGAGCCATGTACGACTGTTACACCATAAACTATAGCTTTGTTCCAAATGGACTTCTAATTAAAGTTTAACGTAAACTTGGAGCCAAGAACCTAATCAACTAACCTCATCGATTAGCTGGCATAGCCCTTTGGCAAACACCCCTAGGGAACTGACAACTGCCTGGCACTTATCTAGTCCTACATCCCTAATTGCGATCGATCTTCTCACCTCCACTTGTAACGATGCAGAGAGTATTCCCCTCGTCGTAGATGTTGACGGAGTAATTGAGCATCTCTGCATCTCCTAGAGTGGCATACTCCTGCCTCTCTCTGTAGGAGCTCAGTACAGTGCAGGATGCCAGGTCTCCACTCTCTGACGTATCCACCACTGCCCTGCAAGACAAATAAAATAAAATAAAATAAATCACATTTGGACAAACACCTTCTGATAATACCTTCACTGACTAATCAACAGATTGTTAAATCATTTTGTCGCATGAAACATCACTTCAATAGCAACTCACTTTCGATAGTTTGTTGTCTGCATGTTACACTAACATTAACATTATAACCTATTATTTAAATAACAAATGTTTTTTACTACTAAAGTAAATGTAAGCTTATTAACAAGTGTCAAGTTAAAACATTTTTTGTTTTATTTCTTTCCAAAATAAAAGAACAACTGAATGCATTAGTTCTTATTTCTAATTAACATTAAAGTGTAACAAGAAGAGACAACCAAACAATTTCTAATATTTTGAATGATTTTGACTCTAGATCCTTAAAAGTCTGCTCCTGACCTCCAGGTGATTCCATCATGCCAAGCTATGCAGTCGTAGACTGGACCCGGGTCACTGTATTTCTTCTCCAGAGCACCCAGCAGCTCTGTGTGGCACTGTAGCTCCTCCTTCTGCAGCTTCTCCGCCTACCATGCAAATAAAATAACCTCAAAATCTACGTAACAACTGTAAAAGCAATTACAGCTATCATTACCGTTACATTAATACAGTCCTCTTACAGAGTCCGATAATAAGAACCATAAAGACTTTCTGTCACTATGACAAAAACTATAAAAAATAATTTATAATATATTCGTTTCCAGGGCTGAAGTCAGTCACCAATTCAGCAGCTTCTGCTTAGAGTGTAAGTGTAGCAAGTTAATCTATAGGACAATATAGAGCACCAGGTCAACCCACATGTCTTAATACTGAGTAGAAGGACTGTTTCACTACTGTTTCAGCTACTGTTTCAACAGCAGCTAATCTTTCAGTTTAGTAAAAACAGCTCTTTGTAACATTAAGATCACATCCATATGCCATGATTTGCTGTATACACTTCTCTCATAACATCGTCTGAACCAGCCCAGTACTGGCTCCTCCGTCTCGTCCATTCTGCTTTGCACTTCTCTCCCATCAAATCATCAGAACAATCAAAATCATGTAACTGAACGTATTCAGTCAGTAAATGGTTTGTACCTCGGACAGAAACAAAGCACACATCTATGTTCTCTGCAGAGAAAGTGTTCACTAAGAATATAACCAATAAAATAAATATGACCATCAATTAAATGAAACGTTTGTAACGTTGTATTCGCTCCAGTAAAGCCACACTGACCTGTGAGGGGCTGGGGTGAGCCAGGTCGAACTCCTCTGCTCTGCGGCTAGCCTCCGCTAGCACAGCTCTGTGTGCGGGATCCCACATCTTCTCCTTCCGCTCTTTCTAGTTTATGCACACACACAAAAAAATAATATTAAACACTTTCAAACTCTCCTGTCAGACAATTATACAGCTTATTCTTTCAATTCTCATTTCATTTTAGTGCTGACTAGGGCTACTGCTATTAATTATTTTAGTAATCGAGTATTCTATTGATTATTCCATCGATTAATCAAGTAATCAGATAAAATATTTTTGCTGTATTAAAGAGGAATAGTAAATATATAAAATGAAATAAGCCATTGTATTGCTTAAATTACATGTAGTAAGGTTTTAAAGAAAACATTTTAATAATTACTATTATATTACTATTATATTTATTACCAATATATTTCTTACTGATTTTGAAAACAAGAGAGAGCTCACACATAATGACAGTCATCACATGGGTTATTATACCTTTCAGATTTGAGTTTTTATTTCGTTTTTCATTTTTGCCTTTTATTGACATTCAGTTTAGGTACGTTTAAAGCAGTAAATTAATCACTACAGTTTTCAGTATACAGTATTAAGAATTTTTTGTATTATGATTTGATGAATACAGTCAAATAAAGAATGGATCCATATTTAACTACTCACAAACGGAAAACTACTGGAAAAGGGAAACTTAAAAAGTCCTTCTTATTTGTGTTACAATGAATGAGCACGTTTTTACTGCTTATTTGAGGAGTTAAGATTGGCTCTCACACTCTTCATTAAGGTTTAATGCAGCCTTTTGATTGAGACAATCAGCCCAACTTTTCTGTAGCGTGGATCACGCACTGAGTCCAACAGCGGAAGTTCTGTGGTGCAATATGACTTTAGATTCAGAAAGGCTAAAGTATCTATTGAATTTCTCCAGAATACCTCACAGGGCCTGGACTGAAAAGCCATATCCAGTTTCCATTACTGACACACAACAAAACACAATCAATAACACACATTTGTTACTACGTTACAGAAATTCTTATTACACAGACATGAGGTCAATTCAAAGTTAGTATTCTTATCATTACTACCTATCAGTTGATAACAACCCTGGGGTTTTGGAGTCATAAGGGATTAAAATTGTCTGAAATCACTTTTTTCAAGCTCTTTGGTTTTTAACATCAATGTTTACCACATTCACCACAAATACACCACCACCATCACCTCTGAAGGGAGGCTGCATATGTAACTTACCTGTATTCTCTCTTTGAGAGCCTTAGGGAAAAACTCATATCCATTCTTAACTCCGATGTGATATCTCCCAGACGGATTCACCCAGGCAGGAGGGATCTGCAAAAGAATACAGAGCAGCTGAAACCTTAAGTAACTAACAAGGCTTGAGTGATTGAAACTAAAGCCTACATGTCACCCCTTGCACAAACCATGATGTGTGCAACAAGATACTTCAGTGATTGGGTTACTGCAGTGAGGCAACGTGAGAAGCTGAGTTTTGAAGGAATTCGGCATATGGATGTGTAGCTGAGGAAAAAGCACTGATGACCAGGCTCCAACCTTGAGTGTGCGTCCAGACAGTCCAGCCACTGTTCCATCTTTGGGCTCCACCATCGTGGACATGTTGACATCTCCACTGCCAGTCGTATCGATGATGTCCACAATCTTGGGCTTCCCCTCTGTTGTGGTCTAGACAAGACAATTTAGGGTTTGATAAGTATTAAGGAATAATTACACACCATTGATTTTTAATGTGCACAGACAACCACATTAAAGGTGCAGTATATGATTTCATTCCAAAACACCAAAACATTCAGTGATTTTTTTTTCTTTGCAGTCTATGAGCTGTCCATTTTATGGGCACAGTAGGGGTGAGCCATAGCGAACCTTACACAATAATATCTCCAACAGTTTTTAATATAGTGAACGATATTATACCCTGAAATATCGCGCCCTACCACCCATCCCTAATTATCACATCAGGGTACTACTTTTTTTTACTGTTTTTAGCAAATTTTATCATTTTATCATGTATCTACTAGAGACAGATTTTATCTGTCCCATATCTTTCATTTTACTTCAGTCCTGGATATATGGAGATATTTGGAGTGCATTATTTAGTATCGTGACATTCTGGGTCACTGACTTCTGTTACAATCTGATGAAAATTCTTGTATTCATTAATATCTCAGTTAGGGGTGTGCCATATCATATCATATGCAATAATAAAATTTAATTTTCATTTTGTTGCAGTAGTGCATTCTTGAATTTTTTTTAATCAAATGTTTTGTCATATCGCCAAGCGTATCGTTATTGCAAAAATACCATGAATTATCGTGATATTATTGTAGGGCCATATCGCCCACCCCTAGTGCATGCTGAAAAAACATTCAGTACCAACACGCAGCCCTGGCTCTGTACATACACCAAGTGACACAGTCAGTTTACCCTAACACTTTTCCAGTAACACGGGGTGTTAAAGCTTGTATAAAAGGACAAGGGGAAGCAGTGGGATATTGGCTGAATTCCTTGCAATTTTAAAGGAGAGAAGAGAGAATCTTGAGGAAAAAGGTTTGTTAGGCATCAGTGAGCCACACCAGCATTTCATATCATGTATTCTAGTGCTGGCCTGCATCCCTTATTGTTCTGACCAAGTTCTTATACTTGCAGTTTCATCCATTAGTGTCCTTCCGTTACAATACCCAGCACACATTGCACATATACATCATAAAACCATCCCGAACTACATAACAAAGCCGCTTATAAATACAGACATAACGCCGGGTCTTTCTAGTAGCAGTGTCAGCTTTGTGGCTTCCTTTGTCTCACCTTCAGGATACATCATTTGAGGTGTTCTAGCCTTTAATATCAATCTTAAGACTGTGGCACCACTGTAGGAGGTGAGAAGTTATGTTTACACCAGATGGTAGCAATGGTCATGTTTTTTTGTTATTATTATTCTGGCCAGTGTGCCATGTTAAGCCTTTCAATATGACTGTGTGTTACTGAGCTTTGATAAGACCTCATTCGCTGCCTCATCTTTTTAGGGGTCAAAGTCTTGGCCATGCGACCACGGCTGTATTAGTGCCTTCAATACAGATTTCCTGTGGTTTTAGGAAAGCCTGATCATTCCAGAGAAAAGCGTGACAAGAAGTCTTGACAGTTGGGATGAAATCTGGCAACAGGTGCTTGATCCTCTTTCAGCTGTGTGTGTGCCAAAGCTGGGAAAGTTCAAGCCTGGCAAACATCAATAGTGTCTCGATCTCAGACTTGAAATATATGAGAAAGCAAGTTCATTGTTATGTTTGTGTTTGACATGCACATATGGTAAAAAAAAATTGACTTAGTTTTCTATTTTGGATAAAGCAGGTTAAATATGTTCATTCACTAAGAGGAAATAACACACACAGCTATTGGAATTAGCCAACAAGCTAACTAGCTTCAATGGGACTGCACTGCTTTGTGTCAGCGTTCATAAGTCTAACATCTCTGGGAAACGATAACTAGAACAAAAACACTCACTTTTAGCAAAGAGACACAAGGCGGGTGAACTATACAAAGTGTCTAAAGCTAACTATAATTTTAGAAGCCCTGTTGAGCTTCAGCTCTTCAGTTAGTAGCGCTACGGCTAAGCGGTTAGCCGGCTAGCATCACTTGGCCGTTGTGGATGACACAGCTTACAGCTTCAGGATGTTTCAGCGTCTAAACTTAAACGAGCTAAAGAGCCGAAAACGAGCATGAGGTGAGCTCGGACTGCGTCCCGTCCTTTAAGCAGGCACGCCGGTGTTTGTATAAAAGCTATGTGTTGTAAGGAGAGCTGAATTCAATCATGCGGCCTGCTTCATTCAGCGGCAGCGCTTTCACATTAACCTGCATGCCGGGCGCCCCCGGGTCCACTCCCGTGTCCAGGACGGCGATGAGCACGCCCCGGCCATCGTACTCTGGAAAGCGGGTCAGGAAAGAAGCGGCACCGGTCTCTTTCTTCGGAAGCAGCCCGTGTAAAGGGAACGACTCGTCAGCGGAATGAGTAGCCATGACCCGACCGGGGGGTGAGGGATGAAAACAATAAGCAGCGGTAGCAGCAGGGTGGAGCTGTGGAAAGCCCGGCGCGGACCACCCCGAGAGCGGGCTGGAATCTTAAAGGAGCCACAGTCAAGGTGCTCGTGTTGAGTGCGTGTGTGTATGTTGACAGGCAAAACTAAGATAACACACTCGCCCGATTTGTTTTAGAAAATATTCGTTTTTAGAGCAACGCTCACTGCGTCGTGACCATATCTGCGTGGAAATATACTACACTTTGTTAAGTTGCACACAGATAATCGTAATACTGTAAAACTGCATTATTTAGTAGTGACGTTGTGAAAACTTTGTTCATACAACGTATAAAATGCCACACTTTGACAACCATGTAGCAACGTTGTGAAGACGTTGTGTGTTTTCTGCCGGGTTTGAATGCGAGTTAAAATGAATGGAACGTCCGAATCAAAGAATCGACTCGCAGCTTCGATTAAAGTTCGATTAAATAAAGTTTCCTAGTTACTTTCCTTGGGTTTTGCCCAATCTAATAGCTACGTGGAACCAAATTAGTAAGTAAGCTATAGACTACAGATCGTTGAAGGCAGTCAGGAACGTTTCATGTAACTTTTCTTAGATTCGCATGAGCAAGTGAATCTGAATCATGGGCTCACTCGCAAATAGCGCTCATTCCCTATATAGTGCATTAGCGAGGTCACGAAACTACACCCAGCGCCTGCATCATATGTTTAAATCGAAAGCTATTTATATTAATCTGTAAGCTATACGACTTATCGTCAAACGTGTAGTGCACTAGTTGGCTGCAGAAGTCATCGTTTATGCAGTGCACTATGTAGGGAGCAGGGTGTCAATTGAGATTCAGCCTTAACGGACAAGGATAGCAATTCAGAGTCAATTAATAGAGCCAGACTCTGAATGCACGAAGCAAAATAAATCAGAAGCGAATTCAAAGAGGTTAACATTCGCACTGTAGTGGTTTAGGTTTTTATAAGATTCAACTGTAATAGATTATTGTGTGAATGTTGTCAGACGTCTTTAGCCTCCTTAGTCTATAAACGTTGTGTAAGATTACCGATTCAGTTGGAATCAGTCAAACTGAAAAGAACCGATTCAGAAGAATGATTCACTAACGAGTCGTACGTCCCTGATGAAAACAGAGCACAGCGCACTAAGCGGGTCTCTGCTGGCCAATTGCTGGTTCATGTCAGTATGACGCTAGTTTGACTGGTAATCCCAGCTGCTGACCAGCAGACCAGAAGATCAACATCCAAAACAACAAATGCCGGTGACCAGCAATGCTGGTATATGCTGATTTTTCCAGCAGGGGTCCCTTGTTTATTATACATTAGGGTCTTAAACAGTATTGTCATTTGTTTGTTCTGTCTTGCTGATTAAGTGACGTGTTAAATCAGCTGTGATGGCAATCACCAAACCACGCTGAACATAGGACCAGAGTTCATTCAGGATTTTGGATTAATATTTGCCACCAGCAGGTGGTGCAATAACGTCAGCTATGAACAGCATATTAACTACATCATATAAAACACTGAATTCTCCTTTACCATTTTAATCTGGCAAACATTGTGATGGCCTGAAAGTGTAAACAGTTAAACTGAATTGAATTTGTGTGGAAGTGATTCAAACCTGTGTGTATTTCTGTAGTTGTACGAGAGATTAAAGGGAATGGGGGCATGCTCTGACTCAGACCTGGCAGTCTTGGCTAGATGTTGGAACCCAGTAATCAGTGGTCTGATCTGAAGTGTGCTGCTTCGTTTAGGTCACCACTGTTTAAAGGAAATCTCTTCGTACACATTGGCCCAGGACATTCGAGAACATGTTTGCCGTGAGCTGTTTAGCTGCTTAAGGGTACTTGTATATTTACATACCATGGAGCTAGTGTAGACAAAGAGTGCTTAAAAATTTAGTGAGGCTTTAATTGCTGCTGTAATTTGATCTTCAATAGGCTTGTGAAAAACAAAGAAATTGAAATGTGATCTGTAGCTCGAACCGACTGTTGCAAACACAGAAATGGTGTTCATTTGGGGTCTTATAGGGAGGGAGGCTATACTCCTCTTTCAAAAATAGTCATTTTAGAACACTGGGATGTGACTCAGGTCAGGGACAATCTCAAACACAGTACAAAACCTAGGTGCTGAAATGATGGACTCAGCTAATGGTAGCATCAAGATGAGCACAGTGAGTTAAGTGAATGCTCAGACAGTCTATATCAGGGAAAAGTTTTTTTCCCCCTTGTTTTGGTCTTAAACTGTCTAATTTAATGTATTGTCTAAGAATTGTCCAAGTTTCAAACTGTCCAGTTTACACCCCCCCCCCCTCAAATCCATACAACCCATGTGTAGGAACAAAGCAGCAAAAATAGTCCAGATTGAATTAATTGCTTTTGCGATCAGAGATACCAGTTCCATCTACTTTAGTCTAGAGAAGTTTAGTCTTGTGTATTCATATTGAAATAATAAAACCCATTTCAGACCAGGCTTTTTTAAAAGTGGCAAAATAAAACCAAATAAAACAGAGGTCATTTAAGTATATCAGTCTTAACAGTACAGTAATAAAAACAGCCTGTTTCATTGTAAGCAATGAAAACTGTCAGATAAAAATGAATTCTGACCACTTCGGGTGTATAAACTCATATTCGGGTATATAACTCAAAAGGTATACAAAGAAATATAAGTAAAATGTAGAACAAAGTAGTTAAAGGAGCAAACTGTAAGATGATGCAGTCTGTCGAATTATTACACCAAACAATAGGGAACAACATATCAACAGAAAGTTGTGGTGTCAACCCCTAATGTAAGAAACAAGGAAATGCACAGTACCGCCTCCTCAATGTTAACATTAACAACAATTTAGTTACCAGTTCAACAGAAAACTTTTCCCTTCTTGTCAAGAGTAACACCAGTGTTAACTCATGTTTACTGCTGAATGTGGGCTCTTGCCAAGAGCTTCAGGCATTGTTATGTTTATTCTTCCTTTCATTGAATACGTGTCCTTAAATAATCTAACTGGTAGCAGGACCTTCAGTATGATTACACTGTGACTGGACACCACAGTGACTTACTATACCTCGAGGTACAAAGAGGTATTACGAGACAAGATGGGCTTTAGTAGATATCTTTGCAACACGTTACATAGATGTCTTTGATCTACTGTCAATGTTTTCTTACTCTACATTATCTTGATGTGTTTTTGGTTCATTTTGGAATTTTTAAACAAAAAATTGTACAAATTGCGCCTTTAAAGTTAAAAGCTGCACTATGTAACATCTGGTAAAAATATGTAATTGCATGCCTCATACAGAATATACAGAACACAGGTTGTGCTTCGAACCCCTACCTATGAATGTGCTGAAAGAGCATTCAGAGAAAAGATCTTCTGAGGATGTGAATGAATGATTTGCTGCTCTCATCATATCTTCATCAGTGTAATGTTGATTTTGTCTTGAGGCCTAATTATCGAGCCACACCTTCTTTTTAATGATGTGTGTTTTTTGATGTTGATACACAGAGATATATAATGTGCTCTGAAAATCTCTTGCAAAATCCAACCCACTGCCACTGCTTTATCCTATTTGTTTACCAGCCAGTCTATGCAGCTGTGAATACACCCAATCAATATTGACCACAAACAGCTTCAGTTCTTTTCAATAGTTTTTAATAGAACAATAAAGAGTAGAAATGAAACAAACAAAGACAAGAGGAAAAGAGGATAGTTAGTTTGTGGTTGGTTTTCAATACTTAAAGAGAATTTGTTTTCCAGTGCTTTACATATTGGCTCTATGAATTTTTTAGCACACATTGTTTTTTGTGTTTACATGTTTTGATGAAATGATCTAAAAGCACAACAAGGAAATCTTTATGAATAATGAATTTGGATTTTTTTTTTTGCTGGGGTTTCCTGCTGACATCGTCGTAATAGAAGGACCAGCTTGTTTTCACATGCTAATCTCCCTCGGGAATTCTCTCTCGGCCTCTTTCTCTTATTCTCTCTCTCATTCATTCATTCAATAATTTTATTCAGAACTGTACCATTTATATGTTTCCTATATGAACCAGCTATGTGAATCCAAGGCTCCTGTGTGTGTGCGTGCATGCATGGGTGAGTGAATGGGTTTGAGTGCATATAGAATGCTGTATGTTATTCTGTTGGGATTTTCATTGATGGGAAGCTATTTTTAGTCTATCATCCCCCACTGCCTCTCTCGCTCTTTGACTTGTGCATTAAAACAGCAGGAGCACCCTCCATTAATCAGCTTTAAGGATGAACATCTGTCCCCCAGTCTTTTAAACCAGAGTGCCTTCTGACACAAACACAAAAACCCCCACAGAATCAAACCAGTTGGTTAGAGACAAGCTCAACACAATACCAGTCAATTCTTTTGAATTATGTGTCCAAAAATGTGTAGACACCTGCTTATCCAGAGTTTCTTCTGTAATCAAGGGTATTCAAGGGAGATATGATTCCCCTTTACTGCAGTAACATCCTCTACTCTTTCTGGGAAAGCTTTACACTCGATTTTGGAACATTGCTGTGATGATTTGATTGCATTCAGCCACAAAGCAACAGGAAAGATATGCACTGATGTTCTTTAATTTGAAGTTCTGGGTCACACCATCCCATCATTTCATCGCCATAGGTGATACTTGGCATTTGGACTCATGTGCTGCTGCTCCAGAGCATCCTATTCTATTAGCATTGCTTTTTTCTGTGGAGATTATATACTTGCATCAGCAATGTGTGCACCTTAAAGTAGCTACCCTTACTCATCAAAAGAGCTGTCTAAATACTTTTGGACACACAGTGTAGCAGTTTGTAGCCTGGCTTAGCTGCCCATTACAGACTCGCTGCAGTAAGTAGGAAAAGGCGCACGCGCTCATGCAGAAACACACCCGTGGTGGTTTACCACAGGGCGTATCCTCCACCACTTTGACTAAAATAACAGCATGAAAGACATGACTGTCTTGCCCCTTATTATAAGTGGGGCCTGCGTGCATCTGTAAAACTCGCTACTATCTACCTCAGCTTTAAAGCTTTCCTCTAGATTTGCATGTGGCTTCTGCTTATAGCACCTCTGAGCTCATCAGAGCTTTGACGTCATCATAACTTTGACTATGTACTTTAGATGACCCCGCATAGGAAGCCATAAAGCACATGAATGAACACCTTGTACCTGAGGAGGCTGTTTGGAAGTTATTTCAAAGGCGGCCATGGGCAGTGTGTAGTGTGCCGCTGACGCGCAGGACTGGAGCTATATAATTAGCTAGGGCGCTATTTTAAAGGAGTCAAGTGCTAATCCCTGCTGCTGTGGATAATAGGAGCAGCTTGAGTGCCAGGGTCAACCGTCAGCACTTCCTTTTGCTGCCTCTGGCACAGCCAGGTTGGATGTGGGGGCAAATTGCCGAGCTTAAAGTCAGCTTAAAGTGGAACAATCAAGCTCTTAAAGGCCTGTTCTGTCATGTGATACTCACACAGTGTCTAAGGCCGGAATAAGCTCAGGTTCAGGGTCAACAGAACTACTATTTACTCACCTTGCTTTCTGCAACTTCTCAAAAACGATTCCTCTTAACTATTAAAAACAGAACGTAAGACCCCTGCAGTGAAGTCATACCACATAATACTGCAAAACATTCTCTGTGATGCATCATCTTGCTCTCGTCTTGTCTCATCTTGTCCTACACTGTTTTGTACAGTATGGACATTGATCATGATATACCCACTTTAATTTATTGCACTACGCCCATCAAATACACATCTGTGTTTTCTTTTTGTCTTTCCGTTATTTATACATTAATTCCATAACATCTCCATATATGTTGGCACATTTTTTGTGTGGGTTCATATGCCGTAATTCATTTTTATATAGCCCTTAAAATGAAAGAGGATCGTTGTGTTACTGTGTCTTTGAGACCAGTGTATGCAAATTATCTCTGTTCTGATTGGCTGCGTATTGCTGAAGCTTGAAGGCTGAAATTGTAAATGGATTGTTTTTGGTGACATTACAACAGTGAATTTTAAGCCGTTTTTTGCATATATATAAAACTTTAAAGGAGCAATATATAAAATTTATAGTTTTAAAACATTCCACAATGAACTAAAATGATCAATAGAATGTAAAGAAATAACAGTTTTGATGGTATGTCAAAGACGTCTACGTATTGTTTTGCAAAGATATCTACTGACGTTAGCATGCTGATTAGCTACCCCTGGCCCGTCCTGTCTCGTAATACCACTACGTACCCAAAGAGGCAACAGTGAGTTATATGAGTCCAACATGAAAGGATAAAGGAGTAGCACTGCAAAACAAGAGTTATCCCTGGAAGACACAAGAAATGAATGGGGAGAAGGAGGGACTGTGTATTCTCTGGTTGTGTAGCCCCCTATTGTTTGAAGTATACATATGACAGGTTGCAAAATCTTACAAATTGTGTCTTTAGCCTTGTTTACGTGCTTCATCAAGCTCTTTAATTAAAAAAATGATTATTAATTTTTTTCTATGATATGGATCTTTTAAATCTATGGCTTCTTAAAATGTTCTACAACAACAGAAGAGCCACTCTTCACTACTAAGGGAATAATGTTCTTTAGTTGATGTAGTCAGTGTGTATAGGACTGAGAAAGACTGTGGAAAATGTTCAGTGTTTATACTGTACACTGTCAGCGCTGCTTGGTGTGTACAGATCGGTGCTAATACGTTAGCATTTCTGTTCAGCTCCAAAAGAGAGCAGAGTCTCACAGCAGTGAAACGTGATCCAGCGTTTGTTGTGTGTTTTTTTTATCAACACACCAAAAACGGTTTAATTTGAGGACCCAATAGGAGCGGACTGAGAAACATACTATATCCAATCACAGCGCGCTCTTTTGCATACTCGCGCACGAGCCGAGCAGCGTCTCAGCAACTCCAATGGTGGACCGCCCACAACGTGACGTCGACCTATCAGCAAAGAGGCTTGGACCATGCAGAGCTCCGCCCCTCCGGAGCCCGTGTTGGTTGAGTTTAATTCAGTTTCGAGAGACGATTCTTTTGGTTCTTTTCGATGATTCAAAAGACTGATCTAACGTTTTACGGACCGCCAAGTAAATTATTTTCCACAGCGCCTCCATGTACAAAGCAATTTTGTGAAATATTATGCGGATTTTGTAGAAGTCTCTCTCTTAAGGACAAAGACCTAGCCAGGAAAACAACTGATTCAATTGAATCGGTTCAAGTGTCTTATTGAAAACAAGAACCTGTGTGAAAGATTCGATTCGCTGACGAGTCGGACAGCGCTCGACCTCCAGTGCGAGCAGTGTGATTTTTCTCCGTGGCTGCGGGAGGAGCTGAGACACTAACTGCCTGGAACAAACGGAACGTTAGAGACGGAGTCCGAGCGACGGCAAAGGAGCCTAAAAGGGAAAAAGACCCTCGGGGGCTGCGAGCATGGCGGTCGAAGAGGAAGGTCTCCGAGTTTTCCAGAGCGTGAAAATAAAAATAGGTGAGTGCTGAGGGAGAGAGGAATAAGCCCAACGGCTCGACTATGAACGTTTGGTGCGCGAGCACATTTTTCCACATTCATTTTCGAATCACATTCCATACGTTGTGTTTTGAATCGCGTTCCCGGTTTTCTCATTTGAATGCGCTTTAATGTAGTTCGCGTTGAGCACACAGCGCTATTCCTCTCCAAGAGCGTTCAGCTCGACATGTGGATTATGTTTATGCCACATGAATCCTGAACGTGGTCGTACAGGCTGGTATATTTCGGCCGGCGAGGAGCTCATTTTGGGTCCTCGAACCGTGTCTGGGTATGTGGTCTGTTAAATGCTGTTCGTCCAGATGTTAGAGCCACGTTCCTCTATGTGTAAAGCCGTTTCCATTCCCGGTTTGACTGTGTGCTGTATTCTTTCGTACAATGCGTTGTCTACCTAACTGACCAACGTGCAGCATTTTTGTTGTCCTTTCATTTTCCCGGGCTCTTCTTTTTTTTTTCTATGTAGTCTTTACCGCATGTGTTGTGATGTCTGCAGCCGCTGTAGACGTACTTACATTGTCATACATCAAAAGAGACATTTTCACACAGTACGCTTATAAAAAAGGGCTCAAGTTCCTGTTTTGGCTGCTCAGACAGTTTTAAGGATTATACCCTTCCAGACACTTAGATCCCCAAATTACTGCACATATCCTCACGTACTTATATACATATGTAACTGAGAAGTACTTGAGGTGATATGAGGTGATGGGAGGTCATATGAGTGGTTAGCATGATGTCAGTCTCAATTCTGTGTTACTGGACTGCGTTCTTGCTGCCCGATCTAAAGGGCTTGATCTGCCTTGTCAGACTGAAACCCAGACATGCCACCCAGCTGTAGCCATGGTTGAGTTTTATAGATATATTCCTGGCTAATGTGCTCACATTTCTATGCATCCACGCATGCAAGGATCACAGCACAGAGCACAAGCCTCCCACTGGGGGTCTACAGACCATCTTCGTGTGCAGGTAAGGCAGAGTGTTCTCAAGACTGCTGGTGGTGGATGAATGCACCGCAAGCCCACACATTGCAGAGCCACGTGTTTTGCTCTGTGCATGTTATGGAGCATCTAAACAGCCCCCGAGTCTCTTTGCACTGAAGACGAAACCGCTCAGACTACTTCTACATGCATGATAAGTAGAAGTGTCACTGGCACCAGACATGGCTCGGACATGTCAGCTGGGATTTGTATCCATTATTAAAATATATGGTGGTTCAAATTTTGTTTGACATCTTCAGTTCCATTTGCCCATTTGGACGATCCCATTGGAGCACTCCTCTAAGTCTTGGTACAACTGAAAAAGAGTCATGAATAGTACTACAGAATTAACTATATATATATATATATTATAATGCATCTAATGTTGCAAGATGTTACATTTGTTAGTGCTACACATCATGATTCAGAGCAGGTAGTGATATCTCAGTTGTAATGGGATGCAAATGATATGACAGGCTCGTTACTTGATGGTGGATTCCACCACACCCATGTGTGCCGGCCTGTCGGGGTGTTGTTGCAAAATAATTTTGTGTTGTGTAAAAGGGCATTATTTGCATTAGCATGCTTACAAGGACAGGAAGTAAACAGCATCTGTGACAGAAATCTAGTTGCTTGTGGTTATTGCACATTTTGCAGGACACACCCTTTACAGGGGAAACTCTTCATGTTCTCATGCTCATTGTGTTTTTGCAGCAAACTGTCTTTAACGATTGCGAGAGCATTATTTTGCATGAAGTGACTAGCTGTTTGTGTCTTTGCTTACTTTCCAAATAGCATGGCAAAGAAGACTGTAGGTTGATTATTTGCAGCTTTTATGCACACTTTTAACATGTTACAGTTAAAAAATATACACTAACATTAAGTAATTATTATTATTACTGCTTTACTACAGTATTATATGCCATCTTCAAAGACAGACCTTAAATATTGTAGGCAATCCTGTTCAGAACAGTAGAAACTCTTAAGTAGAGTATTTAGTATTTGGGCCTAGAATTAACCTTTGTAAGCTTGGCTGTTAAATGAGGTGTTATCATACAGCTGATGCATGAAGTTCCATATTGTGTAGTCCCGTGCACATGTGGAAGGTTGTTTGGTAAGAAATCTCAGGAATAAGTTGTTGAACTTATTCTTCCACCAGGAAGAGGAGGATGGCTTATTCTTTTGCGACGTATATGGAGTTCTCTGCCTTGTTTCCTGAGGGCACCCACGTCTGGAGGAAGCTTCTTGGGTTTAGGAGCTTCTGGTTGGGAGGAAACAGGAAAGTGCTCCAAATCACTTCCTGATTGGCTGAATGGACTACAAAGCAGCTCGAAGCAGCTTGTTTTCTGTGTTCCCGGGAAGTACTGGGCTAACGCAAACCAGATGGAAGCACCGATTGACTTTCAAACAGAGTCCAGACGTTCTGCCACTATTTCCATGTTTCTCTCGGCCCCCAGAACCCTAAGAAAACCTGCAGGCCTAAATGTCTTTGCAGACAGTAGAGAGGAAGCGAGCCGTGGGGCGTGTGGTTTGTGGAGGAGGAGCATGGTGAGAGTAAGTAAGAGAGGATCTGGGCAGACCAGGCTAGGAGGAGATTGGGAATGGTGGTTAGTCAGAGCTTAATTTGCAGAGTGCCAGAGTTAAGTCACTCACCCCCGCTATAGGAAGAGAATCGGGGCGTTTCAAGGGGCGGAAGTGTTCTCAGCTTCCACAGAGGGCCTCCACTGTCAGCTGGCCAACAGAGTTTCCCCAAAATCTCCAGTGGCTGCGGTTGAAATCACTGAAGAAGGGGGTGAGGAGGAGGGGTCTGACCTGACCTGCAATGAGGAGGGCTTTTTCCCATACGACTCATAGTGCTGAGGTCATGTAACGAGGAAATGACAGAACTGCCCCCCTTTTGAAACCCTAGTTTTGGTTATCAGACCTTTTCTAATAATTAAACTTTTGCGTCTGTTTATCTGTAAAAATGTGTGCAGATGTTCGTATAGGTGTATTGTACATGACACACGAACACATACTCTGGAGGACAGTGATTAAATGTACAATAAACGAGTTTATTAAGTTTCTTGCTTATCTGCTTTTCTGATATTTGGGAGTTTTTCTGATCTTCAGGCTGCTCTCTTTGGTTTTGTACTAATTTGGGTTACAATTAAATATTGTTTGGGTCTCAATGTGGATATGTTTAAAGGCATCTTCTCAGAAGTATAAGGGCATTTTCACCATAGAACTTTTTTCTGAAGCCCAAAGAGTTTGGTTCGCTTGACCAGGTCTGAAAGCTGTTTGGGTCCCAAATCAGTCCAGAGGACAGATCTCTGGTCCTGATATGGGTGATCTGGGTTTCGTTTCAAACAAACTCTGGATCATTGTAATGCAATTGCTTTAACTTGCCATGTCCCTTTTGAAATCATGATTTTAGGCAAACTCTTGTTATGGACAGAGAGTGACAGAGTGTCACAATTGTGCACTTGCTAAAACATAGATATGTGCTGAGCTTTTGAAAGGGTGTCTGGGGTTCTCCATGGCACAGTGTGGTAGTCTTGTCCACTGATTGATGGTTTGGACCCTGTGTAATCATCTAGTTCTTATCTGGCCGTGCACATCCTGTACTCCTTGTCCCACCTTGAACCCTCACTCAGAATGAAAGGTTCTCAATGAAACAAGCTCTATAAATAGGGTCAAATAAGGGCCACAGTAACAAGCAGACCCTTCATCCTCAGAAGGTCTACTGAGCCTTTCAGATATAGCTTCACAGGCTCATTAAAGTGTTGTCACACATACATAGGTTGCAGCACTAAGACTGAAGTAATCTAATACTGACGTGCTAATGCTCTCTGGACTTGATGCTCATGTACAAAGGATATTGAAATTGCAGATCAACAAATTGGTATTGCTTAGCATTTAGCAAAATGTCTGTGGCAAAAGTTTGAAATGACTGTACAGCTTACAGTAAAGTCAAATGAAAACTTGTTGTTTTATTTGTACATTGTGGTCAGGTAAGAGAAGGGGCAGCACCAGAGTGCCCACAGGCTGTTGTTTGTTAAGCTATTTTTGTCCTTAAACCTCAAGCAGAACTGGAAATCTCTTTTTCCGTGAACCTTGTGGAGATCTCCAAGTGTACACACTTACACAAAAGGGTGCTCAGATGTTTATAGCTGTTCAAATGAGGCTCTGGGTGCAATTATTTGCACATAAAAAGGATTTTTTTGCCTTTTAAGTGGTTCCTCAAGATTCAAGGAGAACCTTTGATATATTGGTGCAAGTGGTGTGCACTGGTGTAGAGAATAACTTTGGTGAACGCAAGCTTATAGGTGAAAATCTTCTAATAATGCAACACTACGTATTAGCTTTTATATATTTTACAACACAACTCTGATAGTTGGAATCAGGTCTTACTCATCTTAGCCTTATGGTGAAATTGCCCTAGTTTCAATCTTCACCAAAGATGAAACTGAAAGAATGGTTTACAGAACCCTTTGCTGTGAGGCAACGCACTTCCTTGATGGTTCTTGTCAGACCCTGTGTGACCTTTTATGTAATTTCAAAAGCGCCCATTTAAGTAGACAAATTTGGAGGCCTACATGAAAATGATTTACATGCCCAGAGCCGGAGCAAGAAAGAGTTTGCACTGGTTTGGATATCAGTGCAAGGAACTTTATGAATGGAGAAGGCATCTGGACAAAGTCCTGCTCTCTCTCTCTTTGCCTCTGTATCCATTTCAGCAGACATACAGCGTGCTACCAGAGCATATTACCTCCCTCATCTCCCCAGCACCCAGTCATTAGGTTTCACCGTCTCAGCTCTGTAAAGAAATGCTATCTGACACAGGAGACCCACTTCCTGTTTTGATCCTTTGAGTTGTTGATGGCGATTTGGGGAAGCATGAAATCTTCCTTGGGACTTTTTAACACATGGCCTTCACCCTTATTACACCCAGGAGGTTAAACCCTCACAGAGGTTGAACCAACAGAGGATTTGAGTGTGGATTCAGTGATATATGATTGTTGTGGATAGCATTAGTTACAGGCGCTATTTTGAGAGACGTCATACCTTAAACCAGGTTGAATGTAAGAATTAGACTTGCGGGTTTGTACACCATAAGTGTTAATGTCAAGTCTGTTAGGTTGCCTGTGGTGGTTAATACGGTGTGGTTGTTAAAAAGGAATTTCATTAATTTTTCTATTCTGTATGATTCAGTGTAGAGTTATTCTAAGTGGTCCAATATGAAATGCCTGTATGCCATCACATTAGTGTCAAAACTCACAAAAACTCGCAAAAACACAAGGTGAAAAATATAAACCTGCACGTTTTAACATTTTGCGCACATACATTTTTCACTCATGAGCTCTGCATAGACTTGTCAGCATACGCATGTGCAATTTTTTTATAAACACGCATGCAAACTGTATTAATTTCATCCTTTGATGTTTTTTTCTCTCACAATTTGATCTTTTTTCTCGCATGCAAACAAAGTGCAATACCATCACTGAACCAGAGAACAAAGTACGATCACTACATTCCACACTTTCTACATGCGCAAAATGTTAAAACGTGCAGCTTTTTATTTTTCATGCGTTTTTGACACTAATGTGAAGCCATATTCCTGTTCTTAAGAAAGCTAGGTAAAAATTGTTTACAGTGATGGTGATGGGAACCAGTTGTTCAGAGTTAAATGCCTCTTCAGTTGGGGTGGGAATCACGAAAGGCCCGACGACACAATATTGTTGTGGCATTTAGTTCACAATATGATGCTATTGCAGTATCTTAGTATTTCAGCTGCACATTATGTCTCCAAAAGCTATCATAGTCACATCCACTGCTATCTGCTATACTCAAATCAGTTGATTTTATTATTGTAGTACCAAAGGTTTAATTTGTATTTGCAATTCATAGAATTAAATATTAGTACCCCTGGTTCCTATTACTACCACTGTTAAGAAATTAGAGTAAGTAAAGTTTCTCAATTAAGAAACTCCCTTTAACAATCCCAACAGTTTCAACGTTGACATTAAAAAGGCAAAAATCTGCATGTCGCATTCTGTTTACTTATTATTTGTAATAAGCTTCATACAGTGCAGTGTCTGCTTTTGGCTGGTGCCTTATAGCAGTCACACAATCACAACTGAAGTTCATTGCAGTGTTTGTTTGGTTATCAGTGGTGCCACAACCTCGATAAAGATACAGTAGCTGAACGTGTTTTCTGACTATATTTGGGCATTGTGTGTCTGGCCCTAGGTTCTCCTCCTAGAAATAATCAGCCTGACAGGATGTCTTACACATTTTCCTCTCCTTACTGTCTCACAGATCAATGCGGAAAATGAATAATACCAAATGAACAAGTCTCTGTTGACCAGCTGCCACAACTCCCTTCTGAGCTGAAGACACATAGCCACAAGTCCATGTGGTCTTTAGCCTGAGATGAGAGCGGTTATTATCAAGCAGATTAAAGAGCACCAGGGGACAGTGCCCATGAACGAGGCTGTCGTAATGACGGATGCTCCTCCTCCCCACAACCGCCCCCAGGCAACAGAGCAGAACAAAGCACCCATGTGTGTCAAGCGTCCATCCCTAGTTTAGTTGTGGTCTATGGTATTAATAGAGGTTGCTTACGGAGATACTATTAAAGGAAGAGTTTGCCATAAAAACAATGTGCGCATAGTTCTACCTATAAAAAGACACAAATAGAGAGAAATATGTTCTATAGATCAGTAGTAAAGATCATCTTGAAGTCTGACTTAAATTGTTAATGCTTTCACTTCATCCATGTTTATAGATAACAGTATGTTTTGTGGTGCCAGAAACCACATAAACAAGGCAGTGAAGTGATCAATTAGACATGCTGACTCGTGAGGTGTGTCTGACCCAACAAATATCAGTGCGGTGCCATTACTTGTAAAGACCATCTTGAAGTGTGAGTTGTTTATGCTTTTTAGATATCTTGAAAGACAACAGTGAGTGTTTGTTTACAAATGTTTTTTAGCAGTTATCTGATTATTCAAATGCTCATGTAAACAGCATACTCAAATTATTTAGATTATTTTAAGGCCTAGAAATGTAATTATGAAATCTGATAGAGAGAACTGTATTTTAACTCAGATTTCCCAGCAAACATATACCCTTACTCTGATTTCTTTCAGGTTTATTGACACATGTGCAAAAGCAGTACTGGAAATAACAAGCAGGGTTTAGCACAACACCCACTTCATGCCAAAAAAACTTTTGGAGTGATGCTGAAGCTTCACACTTGATAAAATGAAGAATTTAACTTTATTTTGTTAATTTATGTTCATATTTTCTACTGAAGTGACTTGATGTTTTAAAACATTGCGGTATGAGGTTACATTTTTCGTTCTGTTTATATTATGTATTATGACTTATATAAACACACAGGCTGCATCCAGAATCACATACTAAGAGGGTAGGTACTAGATTGGACCCAGTGTGCACTGCACTGGTAAAGCAGTTGAGCTCTTTCGGTTCTTTCATTTGCAGACATTACTTTAGATTACTTTTTGCAGCTCAGCCTCCTTTTTTCCTGAATCTGTACACAGACTGTGTTGAGCTGTAGCTCGGTGAACAGGGACCGGGAGGAAGACTATACGTTTTTACCTCATAAAAAACGTAAGTAGCGCTAACCTCTGTAGCAACAGTATATAAACCGTAGCTACATACACACAGCTGGTTTTATCTTCCGCATCAAACACCTCTCCAGCTTCAGGTGAATCATGGGTTTGCACATTCTGCTGCGTTCTCATACTTAAAAATCTCTCCCGATTTAGTTGGCCGTCTGGGTAATGTTCGCATACTGCTCGATAAGTATTCAGACACACTAGCCAGGCTCACCTACAGATTTCATCTACTGTGTGGTATAGAAGAAACTACCGTTTTGCTTTTATCTGATAATTCAAGTGCTTATGAATGTGTTATTAAACAGATTACTCACAAAATTTGAATTTCTACTGTCACCAGATTATTGAGTACATGCGAACGCATTCACACAGTACCGGAAATAACGTGAGCAAGGCAGGCATGTGAGGATTTAGGTTTGGCTAATTAGTGTGGTATACACTTCTGTCACTTCCTAGCTATAGAAGGAAGCTACTCTACATAAAGTAGCAGAGTGCAAACGTCTTGGCTTATTGACAGCATTTGGGATCCAAACTGTGTAAACTTTTTTTTGTCAATGGTTCTTGTGAGTCATTGGAACGGGTAGGGCCAGTTTACACTGGGTTACTTTGGCCTTTCCTATTAACCTTCTTTCAATTCGCCGTCATTCAGATGGTGTGGATGCGCTGCTTCGTGTTGAAGTCCTTCCCCTATCCAGCCTAGTAACTTTGCTGTTCAGTGCCTTTTAAACTACATCTTGGATGCTGCCCGAAATTCCTTTCTTACTATCTCATTTCCTGCTACAGCTCTCCCTCTCTTGCTCGCTCTCTCTTACAGCTTTCTTGGGTCTGATCTCATGCCCCCCCTTCATCATTTCTCCACCCCTCGACTGTCTTTGTGCCCTACCATCCCTTTTTCTTCTAACGTGGTTGCAGTTGGCTCTGGGTTCTCCCGCTTGAGTGGGGTAGAGGAGGGTTGCATGGCTGAACATGTTGCAGAAACTACAGAAGGAAAGAGATGATGCACAATACATATATATATATATATATATTTGTAGCTTGAGAGCAGTGGGGTCATTAGTGAAGTATATGCTTCCTTGTACTTCCTTGTTATTTTTGTTAGTAAAATTAGGGCAGTGTGTTCCGTATTTGCACGCCGGCCCCACATAGCCATGATTCTATACACACTCTGCAGGGTAACAAGCCCTGCTAGTTAGTTTTTTTACTCATTTATTTCCTTTTTTATGAGGACACTTCCTCCCTTTTGCCTTTGTTGTTGTTATTACCTTCTGCAGCTCACATTAAACCAATAAATGCATTGAGCTCTGAAGGTAAAATAACAGAACAGAACTAAATTGAGATAACTTTTGGGCTTTTTTCAAGCAGTGGTTATAAAGCCACATTCATGTGTTCTGTGAAACACTGCGCTTTCTTGTAAGATTGCTGTTCGTGCTGTGTTTTCAGTTTCACTCAGCTGTACTGCTGCAAACTGCACGTTGTTCCAGAAATGCCTCAGAGACATTTAAAGAGAAATAAAATCTTATTAAAACAGTGAATGTTTTTAGAACATAATGATAATTATATAGATAAATATAACATGTATAATTATAGCATAGGCATCTACAACGTTGTATAACACTGACCAACTGCACACATTAATGAAGTCTAATAATAAATTAATAAAGATTATCAGGTTCTACAGAGCCTGTAAACAACAACAATATCTGTCTATTAGTAACTGCATAAACTGCTGGTTGGATGTTCTCCCATTATGGTCAGTGTCTCATTTTATGTGTTTGTTTTGACAGATTCTTCATTTCCCTTTTGCTTGTATTGTCCTTTTGCTTCTATGTTACTCACAAAAACTAAATGTCTTGATAATGTATCATGATGCCATATTAGTCTTCATTTGCTGTTCATTTCTGCAAGATGGCAAGCATTCCTATCTGTTTAAGGTTATCCAGTTCTCTCTCTCTCTCTCTCTTTCTCTCTACCTTTCCTCCACATCTTGTTGACACTTCCTTTTTCTCTGTTGCTCAAATTACCACATAGCATCTCACTTTCACTCTCAAACTCTCACCCTCACTCCTTCTCTGTCTCTCTCCCTCTCTGTCTCGTTTTCTCTGGAGTCCTCCTGCCCCAATTTCCTCTGACTGTAATTACTTTTTACCACCTACGCAGGCAGATGTGCATGTGCTTATACGTGTGTGCAGTGCAAGTGCCTGCACACACATATGACTGGGTGTACTGTCACTCATGTGTTCCTGTTCTGGTGTGGCTCTGTGTGCAGCTATGCAAATTGTTGTCACCTTATGCTTAAGTTTTCATACCCTAAAGTGTTTGTGTGGTTTAAGCCAAAATCTGCATGTTAGCATGCATAATGTATTATTGGACCAGAAAGTAATAAACTCAGATGTTGCTCTCTGATGGAGAGCAGGAGCCTTAATGGTAACTCCTCTAAAATTCCTTAGCGTTAGACAAAAAGGAGACATAAAACACTTCTGGTCAACATAAAAATGCAGTAGATATTCACCAAATTAAAATGTAAAGGTCCTGAATGATGAGAAAAGGCTGAGCTCCTGCTTTGCAAGTGGTCTTATGAAAAGCTGACTGTATAACATTACTGTCTGTAAGTTACATTTGTCTGTGTTTATCATTTTTGTATGTCACAATGTCAGCAACCACATAAGCATGTCCATGTGAGTTTGCATAAATTCCACAGATTTTTCACAATTTCTATGCAGTCTAATAAACGCGCTGATCTAGAGACACTTAGAGAGTTAGTATTATGCCCAGTGGTGGTGAAAGGAATCAGATGTCTAAGGAATGTGATCATTTTAAAGTAACAGGTAACATGAAATTTTTATAAATACATTTCTTGATGCTGATGCTGTTTTAGTGTTCAAATTGAATATTTTTAAATTCCCCAGCGGAAGAGAGGTACATGCAGGGCAATGTAAGGCAAAATAGTATCTTGAACATTTGTTCCTGATTTTGATGCTTTGTTTTTCAACATTAGCACTGTCGCCTCACAGCAAGACGATCTGCGTTCGATTCCCGGTTCAGACCGTTCTGTGTGAAGTGTGTATGTTCTCCCCATGCTTGAGCGGGTTTGTTCCAGGTACTACAGTTTCCTCTCACAGTCCAAACACATGCATGTTAGGTTGATCACTCACTCTGAATTGTGAGTGTGTGTGTGTTTGCCATGCAATGGACCACTCCATGGTCCAAGACATTCGCACAATGACGCTTTTTGTTTTCAAAGTAAATTTGTTACTAAAAAAAATTATAGAGATCTTCTAGAGATACTTTGCAGAGAGCTTTCATCTTCTGATGTTTAGCTTGTGAATTTTGTGTCCATGTACAAAAGCGTTCAAAAATCTCTTAACGGAAAAGACCGTTAAGAGATTTTTATTCTTAAATATTCTTAAATGCCAGTTAATAGTAAAACATCCCAAACATGTCTTTTGGCTGTTTTACGTCGGATCTTTTCTGACACATGGTAACCTGGTTGCTTATTTACATGTTAGCTACATTAGGCTTGTGGCTCCACTGCAATATTAAAGCTAACTTCAAACGTCAAGCATGTCCTGGCTTATTGACAGTTGAAGGTGAAAAAATACTTAAATAAGACTTTTTAAAAGTGTGTAAGACAAACAATACATGCATTGCAGAATATGAAGGTATTTATAACAGACTAATTTTACACAACCACATTAACCACGGCATGTAATTTCCTGAAAAGGAACTTAATCATAATGAAAGCTCTTTTAAATCATTTTTACCTCCTGATTTGATGAAGGGAGGTTTGAATGAGTCAGACTAACCCTCAGGGGCAAAGAATAGAAAGAGTACAATTGAGAGCTGAATAGACAGACAACAGCTACAGAGAGAGATAGTAGAAAACCAGAGAGAGGACGAGACAGAGGTGTAAGAACTGAGTCAGATCTGAAGTGATGTGAGAGTAAGAGAGGGAATGAAAGAGGATGAAGGGATTAGAAGTTGGTTTTATAAGGAGAGATGCAGTACACGCCCGTGTAGCTGTGAAAGCTTTATTTTCACTGTATGTTTTGCTGTGGCGGTGAGAGAACAGCTCATGTACGACTGTCAGAACTTTTGCCCGCACCTCCCAGTCGTGCATTTCTGACTGATATAAACAGCTACTGAATATAGAGGACTTCAGATTTAATGATATTTACAGTGTAATAGCCACACACACACACACACACACACACACACAGACATTCAAACACACAGCAGGTCTCGTCACTGAAAGCTCATTCAGAAAGAACACAATATGACCTGCAAACCGGACACGCTTTCAGACTGACCCCTCATTACCTCTCTCTCTCTATCTCTCTCTAATTCTATCTCTATCTCTTATCTTTTATTTCCCTTCTGACTTTCTCTCTTTCGCTCTCTTTCGCTCTCTTTCGCTCTCTCTGTCTCTCTCTCTCTCTCTCTCTCTCTCTCTCTCTCTCTCTCTCTCTCTCTCTATCTCTCTCTCTATCTCTCTCTCTCTCTCTCTTTCTTAAGAAAGAGAAGGGAAACAGATACGAGGGCACAGAGGGTTGCGCTTCCTGTTGTGGTGTTCTCCTGTCGTGTGTCGTGACGCGTCTGAATAGCTTCTGTGTGTGTGTGTGTGTGTGTGTGTGTGTGTGTGTGTGTGTGTGTGTGTGTGTGTGTGTGTGTGTGAACGAACATGTACTAATATACTAATAGTCACTTGGTACACTTTGTGGCTGAATGGATCACACTGTAGTTTTCTCAGTGAGACACACACACAGAGTACGCACTCTGGTAATCCCATGATGCCGTGGTCTCCGGGCCGACCTGAAAGGTGTAATCCAATCAGGATCTGTGTGATTATGTGTGTGAGAGGGGAGGGTGGACAGGAAATGATGAAGAGGGTTCTAGATCCTCCGCTGGCCTGATGTCACCGTTACCCTGATCTGCTTGTGGCGAATCGCCACAACCGGTGCAGTTTCTCCTGAGCTGACACCGCAGATTTTACAGCAGTAGTTTGGCCAGAAATTACCCCACGTTACGTAAAATGTAGACAATCAACCAAGACACGCCTGGTGTGAGCTGCAGGGCTAATACAGTGAATAAGTAATAGAAGTTTATGAGTGTATGACTGAATCATCGCTCACAGATTGCATTGAGTTCTGATTTAGTCTTGAATTAATTACTTAAATAGGTTAATGTACAGTGTACACGGGATATTCAGACTACATCGCTGTCAGTACAATAATTGGCCTTCTTCACACAGTTCTGCACTGAAGCGCACAAAGGCGTTGGCCTGAAGGAAGCCATTCGAAAGAAGAATGCAGAACATGAGAAGAATTGTTCAGAATGTCATTTGCACTATAGAAGTCTGTTGATCACAGTACAGTGTTGAAAATGAAACTGTGTAGCACAAATGTTAAAGTAGTATTGTTCCTAAAACTAAAAGAACATATATTCCTGGGAATTAGAGGAATAAAAGAAAACGTACACTCTGAATATATGCATAAGACACACAAAGTGCCATTGCTTCCTCTCCTCAGACTGCTATGTAACTGTATATGATGCTAATTTGTGTAGTGTAAGCTTCCACTACTTGTTAGCTATGTTAGCTTTATAGCTCCAGGGCAGAACTAAAGAAACAAGCTTCAAACAAACAGCATGCCTTGACTGACTTCATGTAGGGTAAAGGGGAAATTGTGTAAATTTGATTACTCGCCAAACAATATTGCTAAAAAAATTTGTGAGTGCTCGTTCTGTACTGGATCTGTATTGAGCTATTTGTATGTCGTGTTGGTCCACAGTGTTTGACTGCCAGCTGTACTGATTTCAGGTCAGGCTTTTAAATGTTTTGAAACTAAATTTCAGATAAAGCCTTGTAATGCTACTTCTGACTTTAAAAACTACCCTTGCGCTTTGAGTTGGCTTGTCTGCTTGTGAGAGGAGTCCGCTATCAGTGCCTGGAGGTTTCAGGTCATTATGATAAACTAGGGTAAGCGGTGCCAGTAAAAAAAAAGGGTTTAATTAATTAATGGTTATTACTTGTAGTGTTTACTGGTGCATTGTAAACATCATGCACAATAAAAGGCACTATATTCTGTCATATGCAGTGGTTGTCCACAATAGGCTATTCTGAGGGGGCTACTAAATCTGCTACTAAAGTTTTATGAATTTATTTTAATCCAAAGATATTTTGTGTTGGTATGTCTGGTGTATGTGCATATTTAAGATTTGTGTTGTGTGTTTCTGCGGTACTGGTTACTGCTTTTGTTAAAACATAATAAAAAATTTATCACAAAGAAAAAAAGTAACATTTTCAGTATATTATCATGACAGTGCCTCTCAGAGGGGAATTCCACCTCAGAATCTCTGGATAATTCAGTCTTTGAGATGTAAACAAAGGATTTCTTAACAGTGGTAGAAATAGGGACCAGAGGTTGTGATGCCGACAACAAAAATATAACCCTTTTATTTACATGTGTCCTCTGAGCTAAAATAGTTGTATGTATAAAAAACAACAGGAAAGGACAGTCTAGAGTCTGACAAAATGTATCTGACAACAACAAACAACAACAAGAGACATGATCATAGACAGTGCTGTCCTGTAAGGCTATTAAAAACTTTACATGTAGACGATATTACCAGTATGGTTGTTACTGTTGCCTACCCTGCCCCCCATGATTTCCAGTGGTGCTGCACCCTGAAACCTATGGCTCACTTTCTCTTTCCTTGGTCAACTTCAGTGGGTTTTAATGTACTATAAATGGCCAAAATTAATTTCAGCTTGACCATTTTCCAAACTCTCTTTATTCTTAAGAATTAAAGCTGTTTTCAGTCCTGTGCCTTTAAGACAGATCTAAGACAAATGAGCTCTTCTGTTTATAAAGCTCTCAGAGCTTAAACATCTCTTAGAACTTTTGTGTAAGTGAGCAGAACTAACCTGCTGTAGACTGGATGGGTGGATATATGTAAATGTGTCAGTGCATGTGCCATCACAGCAACAATTCAAAACAGACTGTTTATTACAGCATAGTAGTTCTATGTGGTCTGCTTGGACTGTGACCAGTGAAGAAAACATTTAGATTCTTTAACAGTGTTCATACAGTACGTTAAACTATGTAAACTTTTTATTAAAGCCAAGTTAAATTTGTAATTTTTTTAATGATATGGATCCTTTGAGATCATTTAAAGTTGTAGAGGTAGTGACGCTTGCTTTGCCATTTAAGAATCAGCTTTGGGATAAGATGCTTTAGGAACCCCAGAACAGTGCAGTACAGCAACAGTTATAGATAACACACACACACACACACACACACACACACACACACACACACACACAGACAGCCACCACAATACGCCCTTACTTCCTCTCAAAGTGTTCTTCCTCCTGAACCATTCAATCACATTGTGTCCCTATTTCTTCATGTGTATGTGTGTGTGACCAGACAGACCACATTCTTCTGCTTGGGAGTGTTGTCGCACATGGCTGTGGCTATTGGGTTTATAAAGGAAATATCCCACACAGATTCTTTCTGTTACCACACACACACACAGACACACACACACACACACATTTCTATTTATTTATTTAATTAGCAGTCAAAACGCCCCTTAAGCTATTCATTTTCTGAGTTAGGAAATATACCAGATGATACACAGAAGCCTGTTGATGTTTACTGTGCCCACTCTTTGTCCTTAATACAGCTTCTATTCTTTTTCAGCAGACTATAAGATAGTTTCCTACACCTCAGTCTTAGAAGTTGGTTGCATTTTCTGCTCCTCAAAGTCCAAGTAGTCCCAGTTATAAATGTCCTGGTCTCGTCTCAGAGGATTTGGTTCAAGTACAGGTTTTTTTTTTCTTGTCTGTTTCTTTTTCTCAGTGACAGCCTCTTAACAGCTACACGTCCTTTCAGACTTCTCAGATTATTTTTCATGTTTTTAAACTGTTCTTTTTCCTTTGACTTTGTCCTTCCTTAGGCAAGCGGATCATTTCAAGTTGTTCCGCTGCTCCCAGTGAATGCTGGGGCCTTATTTGTCCTCTGGGGTCAGACTTCATGACTGACCCTTAAGTTCCCCTCTGTGTGTGTGTGAGAGCAGTCATGAATTCCTCTCTGTATAAGAGCGACAGAGAAAAATGCGTCGTAGCTCCCAGACTTTCGCAACATTCATCTGATTATAGTTCCCTTTCATGTCAAACCGCCCCTGTGTTTGGTTGTATGAATCCCATGACTGGGCTGTTAGCGTCTGTTTTGAGTCAGAACGCCAGAGTGGGAAAAGCAGATGATTCATCAGTTCCTCACACACTTACTCTCCTCGGCCAGTTCCCAGCATCCAACTGCTCTCGAGTGTTTTGAGGACTTTGTAAAACTGGAAGGTTTTCTCTGCACTCCACGTCTGTTGCTGCCTCTGCTGTTTCTCTGTTATGTTCCAGGAAAGGAGTTACTAATGTAACGCCTACCAAATGCAGAGAAAAACATAGTTTTGCCTCGGTGATATGGGCAAACTATAAAACCATAGCTCTTCAGAATCCACAGTATGCGTCACAGTGTTTCGTTTTGTTTTGGTTTGATGAGTTGGAATGAAGAAAAAAGGAAGCAGCAGAGCCATATTTTAAAAAAATTATCAAGATCTTTAAAAAAAAAAAAGATCTTTGAACACAATGATTTTTGATTCACATATTGGGCTGTACAGCAACCAACAGGACTAATTATGTTCTTTTAAGTACTGATGTTTCCCATTATATACTCAGAAGACCCCTTTGCCATAATATGTCACAAAAAGTATAAATATTATCATGTTGCCCACTCCAAAACAAAACAACAACCTTGTATTTTGGCTTAAATAAAGTTTACATATACGTATAGATGTTTATTCAAAGATCCAAATACTTTTAATTACCTAATTGTAATCATGTAATGTTAATACTAGAACTGAGCTAACCTGAACTTTGATGACTTAATAATGCGCAAACTGTGTTTTTTTTAATGCAACTTAACACATTTACATAAAATTGTTCTTAAAAGTTCTTTAAATTATTAACTGTAACACATACATTCTTATTAAGCTGTGTAAAATTTGAAGCGCCCTCCTCTAACCAAGCCTGTGTCTTCCTCTTCTATAGGAGAAGCCAAGAATATCCCTCCATACCCGGGACCGAACAAAATGAGGGACTGTTACTGCACAGTCAACCTGGACCAGGAGGAGGTCTTCAGGACTAAAATCGTTGAAAAGTCTTTATGGTAAGAAGTCTTTCACTTCATCATCCAAGTCACTCACTTTCACCGCAGTGCTATTCTGAACTACAAGCAAACACAATATCAGGCGCTAAGGCAGCTATTTGTTCATGTTATTAATCAGTTTTAGGGTTCAGTCTTATGGTTAAGGTTATTTTTGTGTGGCTTGTTATTATTATTTCTCAGTTTTAATAGTTGGTAAAGCTGTTGAACTGAATCTGTGCTGGTAACCAGAAAATGAAATGGCAGTGCAAATGGTGATTTACCTTGGTATACTCTTTTTTTGCCATTGAATCTTAATGTTTGACCATTTAAAATGAAATTGTCAGAAATTAGCGGCTAGTGTTAGCTCCTCAAAATCACTATTGTATGGTGTTTGAGTGATGACTGAATTTTTAGTCAAGTTGTGCACCCACCTTTTAACGTTAGCTTCAGGTTTAGAAAATTCTTATTACATATTGTAGATATACATATATATATACACATATAATACACACTGGAGTCCACAATTCTGACACCTCATTAAAAATATGGGGATTTTTTTCTTGATTTTACAATACAGGGTTTTAGAATCTTAAAAAAATGTATGCAGAGAAAAGTTAGAGATGAAACTGTAGATATGATTGAATCAAATATGATATGATTTACAAAGAAAATCTTGTATTAAATTAAAGAGAAATACAAAGAGCATTTTAATCAGCATGTAAAAAAAAAGATCACATACAGTGTTTAGTAACCAAAGTGCTGAAGGCTGAGGTCTTATCACAGCAGGATACAAATAAATAGATTTACTCCAACAAACGTGTGTAAAAGTGAAACTCACAGCTAACAGGTTCATGAATGCCTCAATTTTATTCATGCACTTGACAGCACATAAGAAACTTAGGAATCAGGTATACTCTGTGCTATGTTTCCCAAGAACATTGAATAATGTTTGCAATTAAGTTTAGAAACTTTGATACAGTCATTATTATCTACTGCTAGGAGCTTGTCTATGAGATATTGGCATAATATTGTTTTGAATACAGCTTGAACAGTTCAAAGAGTTGGAGTTTGGCTTGGTGTCTGTAACGTGCAACACAAGAAGATTAGATTGTGGTCATTTCGTGTAGTGATCCCTTCGATCATGAGAATCCTATTCTGTATGTGTGAGAGTGTGTGTTTGTGTGTGTGTGTGTGTGTGTGTGGTGAGCTGTGAATGGGTGTGTTTACTTCACCTCAAAAAGGCCGTTTCTACGCATGTGATCAGTGCTGCCCACGTGAGTGAATCGTGCGGATGGTAATCATGTAGGACAAGCAAGTCAAACAGTGTTTCTTCCCACTCTATTGCCAAAGAAAGGAAAGAAATAAAGCGAGAGAAAGAGAACGAGAAAACAAAAAACACACAAAGACCAAAGGCATGTGTCTCAACAGGAACAGCTCTATCACGATCAACTAGCAACAATTCAGCTGCAAAGATGAAAACATTCAAATTATCCCTTCTTCTGCAACAAGCAGCTCATTTCAGGTTTCAACATCAAGTCTCACACTGGAACCCAAACAGACATCCATTCTACACTGTGATGTTTGAGAAACACACTCTTTCTCAAGTTCTTTGATTGACCAAAATGCTGGTTTTTAGACTATTAATCTGTAAACTATAGATCTAAAGGTGTATGGAAATGTTTGAAACCTTTGAAATAATGTGTGTGTGAAAATAAGCTGCAACTTTTTGTGCTCAGTCTCAATACCTCACTATTTCCTGCTATATTTAACATATTTTACATATTTTACAATTTCATATTATGGTAACATATTGTCATTGTAGGCTCTGTAGCAGCGAAACATGAGTGTAAGGCTGTGTTCAGACTGCAGGCAAATTAGTTACCTGTAACTGGTCAGTTTGAATTTGAACCTGTCTGCATGGGTTGCTGTGGTATTTATGTAGACGTCAGTAACTCCGTCATCAAGCTGGTGATGTGACTTTTTTATGCGGATACAGGAGCGACAGAGGACCATCAGTCTCCCTATCAAGTCACACTTCACATTTCTTTGGCTCTCTTCTTGAATCCCAGCACTTTCATTTCTCTGGATTTGGCATGCTCATTTTTTGTTGCAAGTGATACAAAAGACACTCAGACACGCATTCAAAGCACCTTCACCTTCAAATGTGGTCTGGATCGGATTTGTAAAAATCAGATTTGATGTGTTATTTGAAGTTCAGACTATTTCATAAATCAGTGTGGATTTATATCAAAAATCAGATTTGGGCTAACAGTCTAAACATAGCCTAAGATTACTATGCCCAATAACGAGCATCATACAGAAGAGTGTAAAGTTGAGCTTCACCCAGCGCCTTTAGGATAGTTAAAGTTGTGTTTGATCTAAAACTAATCATCCAACTCCAGTCCCTGACCTCGTAATGCTCCTGTATGTGCAGCGAAATCCTCACAACAGTGTTCTAACGTTTAATTCTCCCCAGAAGAGTGGAGGCTGTTACTGCAGTAAAGAGTGTATGGACATTAGTTTTATCACTTGCAATTTGTGCCGAAAGTGGATGGAAACATAGCTTAATGAAAGAGAGAGCTTGCTCCTCCACTGGGTTTGTTCCTAGATTCCCCGGGGCGTTTGTGAGTGTGCCTGTGCATGTTAAACGCGCTCGCTGTTGTAATTAGAGCAGCGTTGTAATGTCCGTTTTGACCAGTGGTGAAAGTTTTACTCTGTTTCTCCTCTGACCACAGCCCGTTTTATGGAGAGGACTTCTATTGCGAAATCCCGCGCAACTTCCGCCACCTCTCCTTCTACATCTTCGACAGGGACGTGTTCAGGAGGGATTCCAGCATCGGTGAGTCTTCTGCACAGGCATCTGTTTCTCATCCACCACTGCCCTCTAAATGAATAGTAAGAGTTTGGGTCAGCAACAGTAACTTTGAACGGTCTGATGATAGAGTGGAACCGGACAGTGCCTTTGCTTTTCGATCTAGACTGTCCAATATGAAAATGTTGTCTCTGATATTGATTGACGATGATAAACAAGTACCCTCACTCCACACGGTCAAATACCTCTTCAGCATCAAGACAGACCGCAGCTGAGGAAATACTTGCATCAGATACTGCCTACGTGATATTAATATATCGTCGCTGTCCAATAAAAAACATGTATCTAAATTTTTTATCATTTCAACAAGCCAGTGGTCGTTTACATTGTGTGAGCATTTCATGATGAATGGACCAATAGAAATACTCATTGGACAGCAATTATATATATATATATATATATATATATATAAACTCAGAGTAATTGGATGCTTTATTTATTTTGTTATATTTTTGTTTTAGTAACAAGTCTACCATTAGAAGCTTGCACCCCAAGAATAATAGAATACCTTGACTTTGTCTCTGACTTAAATATCTTGACAATAATTTTCCCACTTTGTTACCAGGTTCAGAGTATGTCTGCTGTGTCCTTAATAAACAAAATGCTGTTTTTGAGAAAAAAAATGGAATTATCATACAACAAGTTATATAACATTATAACATGCACATTACTAGACAAGCACTTTGAGAACATGAAAACAATGTTTATAAGGTTGCGTTTTACACTGGTGAACCAGTTTTACATAATCAGCTAGCAAATTTATATAACGCTGTGACAGGACGAACTGATATGTTGAGCAGAAATAATTTGTGTGTCCTGTTTAATACTTACCAGAAACTGATACGGCTTAGAATATTCCAGAGACTAAAGTTAGTGATGTAACATGCCGAGCCACAACTGACTGACTGTTCTTCTGCTTTGGAATCATCAGCCCTTATAGACTTTTAATGTTTGCCTCAATAACAAATTTAAACAATTTCAGTGCAAGACTTTAGATTGTCTTTTAGGTATATGGCTCAGTTTGGCTTAGTATATGATGTAATATGTGAGTTTTGAGGGTGAATGTTTGACAGGCAGATTACAACACTCATGGAGGCACAGTGGAAACTCTTGCGCTTACATTTGCATCATTACATTGAAGGTCAGAGCCAACCAACCCAGTCGTGTCTGCCCAATAGCTGCCTTTAACTGTAGGGCCAATCTGAGCCGAGCTACGCTCCGTTTGGAGCCATAACACACACACACCTGTGGAGCGACCACCAGTGGGGTATTTTAGAGCCCCCGAGTGTGTTCGTGTATGTGTGTGCGTGTGTGTCATGTCTTGCTCTGCTTCACTCCGTTGAGTCTTATCTGCACTCCCCTGGCACTTCAGCTCTGAAACCGGCCCTCCTGCCCAGACTTGCTCAAACGGATGCTGGCTGGAAAAAACATACAGATCAGTTTTGGTTAAAGTGATAGTTGAAAAAAAATTATGAACACATTATCACTCCTTACCCCAAATGTAGACCGTCAGCCAAGACCTTAAATCTGAAGTTTCCTTTGTTAGGTTCGGACGGGGGCTATGAGACTAATGTGTCTAACACGTAAACAACGCTAAATAACAACACATTTAAAATTAAAATGATTAAAATCACTAGTGGAACAACTGTCTTATATTTTAGCCCCACTAGCCATATACAGCGCTATAATCTGGACTAAACTAAATGAGCTGTGTTCCCTTTTTAAGGAATATTTTGAGGTTTGATGCTTTGATTTGCTGGTTTACAGCGAGATACCATGATGATCACACAGAAGCAACATCTTAAAATAGACACAGGCAGGAAATAAGATGAACCTTTGTGGAAATAAGCTAGGTAGCTCTACTCTTTAGTCAGCTATGCTGGTTGTGAGGCTTGTGAGTAGCTTGATGTTACCTGTACAAGATACTTGCTTTCAATTTCGACATCAACAGTAAATTAAAGTTGTTGGTTCTTTATGAAACTTTTCGTTTAGGATGATCTGTTCAACCCTCATACAAGTCGATACAATCACACAGCATGGCTGCTGCTTACAGGTTGTGGTTGAGGTTGTGCTGATAAAGTCTGCTCGATATTGTCCAGGGTTTTACAAACTGTCTGGAATGTAGTGTAGCAAACTTTTTTTCCCTCTAAATATTTCCCAAACTATTGAGAGGACATACATTGGGAAGGGGAAGAGAGGAAAAAAAAAAAAACAAGAAAAAAAAAAACTCAGGATAAAAACTTGTGAACCACGGCTGTCTAGTAGGCCCAACATATTCCAACTTAATGCATCCATACCTACAAGGACATTTCACAGTCAATATTAAATTTTAGAGTATTACATAGTGCTTTTTTTACGTCTCATGCAGTTTCAGATATGGAAGAGATTGTAGGGTAGATTAGAGTCTACTTTTCCCAAAATATTTTTACAAAATAATCCATTCTTAATTGAAACATAAATGTGATCTTCTCTATTGCATAAATGTAGACCGTTTCAATCTATTGTTCTTTTGTTGGAGGATCCGGCTGCATTCATTTTCTAGTTATAGTCTTTTTACTGGCTGCTAACAATATTTTAAGCACACATTTATCATTTTCCCCAACTAGTTGAAAGACGGTTCTCAGATGAGGGTTATGAAAAGTAGCAAACTATCATCTTGAAATTAAAGTTAGTTAAAGATGTGCTAAGCATTTCTTCCTGCTTGCCAGCCTGTTTAGCAAATTTTCTGTTCCACCTTAAACAGTGCTACAATTACATGCTGGTACTGGTTCAAGCTCTAGGACATTCAGTTGGTAAATAGAAAGCCAACTTCAGCCTTGTTTAAAGATGAACATCTACCATGTCTGTTTATTGTTTTGGAAAGGGAATGAAAAGTGCCAACATCCCCTCCACTGCCTGGAACGGTAGATTTTCCCACAGTCTGCCATTTTCGACAGTGTTTGTGTTTTACATTATATCAGTTCTATCCACTAAACTCTCCTCATTCAGCTACGACAGTGCAAACACTGTTTTCCATTCTACAGCATGTTTAACAAAATATTCCAGAACGGATGCATTTTATCCTACACGTGTTTGCACTGGATGATGCTGAATTATAAGCTCATAGTACACACTTGTGTGTTGAGGTGTGTTAAGCTGTGTATATCCTCCTGTGGAGTACTTTGAATAGTTTGTGCATGATAGTCTGCTTTTAAATGCAAATTTTAAGTGACAAGTTCTATTTTTATATAGAAGTATATAATTTTTTTTCTAGAGAAATTATTGGAAGGTACTCAAGTTGTCCCTACCAGTGTAGGTAATGAGCCTGTTGCAGTTATTGTTACATAGTCACCTGATTACAAACTGGTGCCAGTTATTAAGTTGTGTCATTAGCTTCATATGTTTACATTTCAACAATTGGATGGAAGTTAGTTTGATTTACATGAAATTAAAAGAATGCAGAAAACTAATTCATTGAAGCATGTCATAGGTGGGAACACACCAGCTTCTGGTACCAGTGAGGAGATGCTAAGATGCATTTTTGTGTAAAAAAAGATATTAAACCACTTCAGACGTATACTGTAGGTAGTTGCATACATAAGATTACAATTAAATTATGTGTGTGTGTATGTTTACTCTCAAAACAGATGTGTTTTGAAACATTTATGTGTGTCCAGCCACTTTATCGAATATTGGGATATTATGTTTCGTGATACTGTATCGATTCTCAAAAACACTGTATCGATACACAGATTCCTGGCAGACAGTGAATCATTTTGTGTTGTGTTTAAACCTCTGACCACTAGATGGCAGTGTTGTAATCCATTTTCAGCTCCACTCCAACATTATCAAGCAGCACAAGGAAGCAATGCTGTTGTAAACATTGGCAAACCTGTTTATATAGTGGTGTGTTTTAATAGTAGGATTTGAAAAATCACAGTATATCACTTTGTTTACAGTATCGCAGTATATCTCAGTATATTGAATCGTAATCGCTGTATCACGATACGTATCGTCAGGTTCTTGCTAATACACAGCCCTAGCCACTTTTAACACAATCATATCACACAGAATGTCACCCAGCACCACAACAGCAACACCAGGTTTCATTGCTTCATGTCCTGTCCTGATGCATGTATAGCCCTCTATGAATCAACTTGAAATGATAAATGAAGAAAGGGTAGAAAGAAAGACTGAGAGAAAGATAGAGAGAGAAAGAGAGAACAGTAACGAAAAGAAGAAGGAGCAGGTGATGAGAAAGGAAAAGGCAGAGTAGACGTATGTGACACAGCTTTGCTTAACCATCTTAATAACATCATGCTGAAATTGTGAAAGGGAAGGTGCTGAGAGCAGCAAACTAAATAATCCATGTGTAACTTCTAGCAGAGAAACAGAACCAGCAGCATCGGTGTACACCACCGCCGAATCACTGCAGGTTCCTCAGTCATTTCAGTGCTGTCGACTAGTCAGGCACTCGTGACTAACCTGGTGAAAAAACAGCCTCCGGCCCTTATATGTCACCAAGTTCCTGAGAGACAGAGACAGACAGACACGGAGACAAAGAGAGAGTGAGGTGCAGAAAAAGAGATAGAGGGATAAACAGAAATGGAAAGAAGAAGAGATGGCAAGATAGAATGAGAAAGAGGGAGGAGGGAGAGCTACAGGAGGGTAGAGGCTGATAGAGAGAGAAAAAGGGGGATAATGGGGGGAGGGAGAGAGAAACAAATGAAAAGAAAGACACAAGTAGAAGGGTGGGCAAGAAACAGAGAGAGATTAGAGAGACAGCAAGATAGAGACAAGGAGACATGAAAGAAGAGATAGTGGAAAAGAGAGAAAGACAAAGACTGAATAAGAAAAAGAGAAAACGAAAGAGATTTTGTCCAAAACAGAGAGAAGCTAAAATGACAGAAGAAAAAAGATCTTAGAGAAGGAGAAGTTGGCAGGAGGGCTGCGGAGGCGGGGGTGATGTCGTTGTTGGTGTGATTTTTTTTTTTTATGTGCACCATTCAGAAAGTCGAGCTGCAGCGCTTTGATGAATGAGCTCTTTAATTGAGAGTAATATTTTGAATATGATTACTGTGGAGTTTATTATTGATTACAGTGTTTTCTATATGGACCGCCTCTGTAGAGCAACAGCCGCTCTCTGTGATTTATCACACACTCAATACAGAACTACAGTAATCTACTGACATTTATCATCACACCACAACCACACAGGCCTGACTGTGAGGCCTCTGTGACGTACATTCATGTCTTGATTTGCAGAGCAAGTTGGAGTAATACAACATCAGTGTTCACCCCATACATGCACATACACAGTGGCACAGTGTGTCGGAGCGAGACCATGCCCATGTTGTGGTTGCGTGCCAGTTTAAGAAGTAGAGCAAAGCCGGCAGATGTGGGTTTGGGCACGTGTGAGCAGCACGCTCTCTATCTCTCTTTCGTTCTCTCACTCTCGCTCACTCACTATGCCCCCTTATCTCGCTGTAAACAAACGTGAGCTTTATGATAACGAGTAATTAACGGAATAGTCCAGCGTTTGTCAAGCCGATCTCTATCTGCTGCATCTGTAGTGTACGGTCGATTACCACAGATAATCATTTGGATGTGTTTCCCTAAAAATAACTAAAACCAGCTGACTTAGGACAAACTTAAAGTAAGCCAGTGGGCATTAGTGCTTCAGACAGTTGAAGTTTGGGTGTTATGTGTTGTATTTAGGTTAGGAAAGTACATTATAATTCATAATATATGTTTTATTTCTTTGTTGTATTAGCTAAATGTAGGCTATCAGTAAAGGCGAACTGCAAAATACTGTAGCATTCTGGATTCTTGGTAGAAACAACTTGAGGTCATGGTCTATAACGCAGCTTATTTGGCTAAAAAGCTTTTCACCATAGCTATTTAGCTTTGGTGAGAAGATCTACAGCACTCTGCTGTACTACAGAAAACCCACCACTCCACCTGCAGTCAGACTCTTCAACAAAGGGCCTGTTAGATGGAGCGAAGTGACACTGAGATTCGGATTTTACAGCAGATCAAGCCGCAGGTTGGATGCAGATTTACTGATTGACTTTCTCTCCTGCCCCTCCCCCTTCAACGTTTCTAATATTCACTGTTATTGCAGAAGCTTCAGAAACGATACGGTAGTGGATTACATAGAAAATTTATTTATTTATTTATTACAGATTATCTGCATATGGATCTGTGTGAAAAGTAGGACTTTTACATGAATTTCCTTCTTTCCCTTTAATGACAGACTCTACAGACTCTGATCACCAACAGTGACAAAAGTGTCTGATGAGTGGATCGAATACCATTTGGAAGTCATCTGAACATGAGCTTTAGTAAAAACAATATGTTCTGACCCTTTTATACACAGATATTAACATAATTTCAAACAAACTAACAAATTTGCTTACATTTGAATAGTGACATAGAACGGCAGAATTGTTAATGTCAGTCTTTCTTCCTCTTTTTATTTCTTGTTCTGTTGTTTATTGCCAGGTTTAAATGAAACAATCCCAGATTTTTAATGTGGTCTTAGACTTTTGAACCTCTCTGCTGTAAATTAAGTGATTTGTAGAGAAGTTAAATTAACTGCTGTATATATATATATATATATATATATATATATATATATATATATATATATATATAACCTCTACATTTACCGTTGTAAAAGTAATCTCTTAGTTTGATTTTTAAATAAAAGATACTGTTCCATGTTTTCTTGTCACTACTAAAATACAAAGAGTTTTAGTCCATAGTCTGTAAATAAGTATGCAATATTAACTTTCATTACTGAGATATATTGTGTAATTTCTTTGTGTTTTAATAATTATTAGGTCAAATGAGCAAATACTGTCATCAGGAAAACATTTGTTAATGATTGTTTTGCAACAGAAGTAATGTTATGATTATTTAGTGACAAATATTAGCGTTGTTTAGGTTTAGCGTTGTTCAGAATGCAAGTCAGTTAAAAGCCCAACGTGTGTTTAAACCAGTTGGGCCGACTGAGCCGTATAGAGCCCCTCTGGTTTCTATCAAATCATAATGTTACTAACGACTAACTGTTGTTGTTTTGAATTTGTGCTACATAGTTGCATATTCCAATTTTTTGAAAAAAATTTATAAAATTCAAAGCAGCTGCGCAGCGGCTTCTGTTATAAGTGTGCTTTGAGTTTAGAAGTCTTCTGTTCTGCGTATGTCAGGAAAAGCATCCAGATTGTTGCTCTTGATAACCGACAGCGTGGGAGAGATGCGACAGGTAGAGATCAGGTTGAAAATTGCTGAATTATTTCTTTAAGGTTCGTGTTTGTCCATCAGCCAGTCTTAATTTACATGTTCAACACTCTCCAGCAAACACCAACAAACCAAACCAGCTAAAGGCCGGGATGCTGCGCCATGTCGGTGTGGATTTTTACGGAACTCTTCACTATGTTCTCTCTCATTTCACACTTGTTTATTAGTCTTGTCAGTTCTTTTTCAGGAAAGCGTGAAGCCAGTTTCCAGCATTAGATAATGTTTGCTGTGGAATTTGCTGGTGTTTGTGTTGGGCTTCAGTGAGGATGTGTTGAGGTTGTGTGTGTAAGTTTTTATAAATTCATGTTAGATTTATTGCATTTCTGTTTTTTGTTACCAAGACAAACAGAAACAGTTCATACTTTTTTTTTACTTTTGCAGATGGTCACTAATTGTAGTGTTGAAGTTTCCATAAAACTTATTGAACAAATAGCTTGTTAAAAATGGATGGTGCTCAAAAAATTACTAGCAGGAAAAGAAATATTTTGGTCACTGTGCTGAGTTATAGAGGTTGCTTAGAAAGAACTAGAGACAATACTAATGTTAGGACCAAGGAGAGCTGGATTTTAACTCAGTAGTCAGATTTCTCAGTATATTTCTTCTATGTTAGCGGTGTCTAACATGACAAATATGAAATATTGGAGCGCCACTGAAACATGCTTAATGAAATGAGGGATGAAAATTTTGAGTTATACATTATGTTTATTTTACATTTTATTCTGTGAGTTTACTGGCCGGCTGTAGAGCTGATTGATGCCAGACTGATGTGGACTGATCAGATTACTGACAACTTCTAATTTTCAGCAGCTGTCATATTATTAACTACACACTCTCAGTCGTCTCAGTCCTCTTTTTAAAGTAACTAACAAAAAGGTTTTTGTAGTAAATATATATATATATATATATATATATATATATATATATATATTTTTTTTTTCCATAGACGTTTCACACATAGCGCACTAACAGCAGCAGTCACAATAACGGTAAATAGTAATTCTAGTAGCACAATACATTAGCTAGCTGAGACAGTTCCTCAAAGCAGATGTGGGAGTAAAGAGAGTGAAAAAGTATGTGCTGATACTCAGTCATTGACAAATAAAAGAACATAACTTTAATTCTAGAGCAAAGTTGTAATTAATCTAATCTGAAAGAAGCCAATAACACAGGTTCCGCTTAACCTATCCTGATACCTTCTTCTCTGAAGCCATTTAGCCTGAGGCTGTTTATAATTGTATGTTTGCCTGTACAAGAGTTTTTTACATGATTTTAATGTATTTTTTCTGAGACCTCAGTTTTTTTTCTCAGTTGTTAAAGTCTGACTATGTGTTTTAAGGAAGTCCAGAATTGTACACTGTATAAGAGGCTCTCCTGTTCTGTGACGAATCTCCCATAATGGCATTTATTAACCCTGGTCTCAGTAGCACTCACAGTAATTGGATGTATCTTTTCTGTATATTCCTTGGTTTCTTTATTTTTTGCAGTGGTTTGACCACAGAGACACGTCCTCCCGGAACACAAGGACTTTTAGAAGTTACAGAGATAAAACATGTTTGGTGTCAGAAGTATGGTTTTGCACTGGAGGCTAATGTAGTCTTCTGTATAAGTCTGTGGAAGTCTATGAGCACTGTTTGGCATGGTGCTAAAGCCGTGTTGTAATTGGTTGTGTGTCTTCAGGCAAAGTCGCAGTGAAGAAGGAGGACCTGCAGAAGTATCACGGCAAAGACACCTGGTTTCAGCTGCAGCCCGTCAGCGCAGACTCAGAGGTGCAGGTGAGTACACCTATTGAATGGATCCCCCCTCTCCGTCTCTTTCTGTCTCTCTCTCTTCCTTCCGCTCTGTATCCAGTGCACTCTGTCTCTGTTGCATTTGCATTGGCCAAAACAAAGGCCGGCATGCTGTGTGGCTCCTTTCTTTATTTATCTCTCTCGCCCTCACTCTCTCTCACAGTACAACAGCCGTCTGTGTGTGTGTGCTGGTCTGCGAGCAGAGCGGAACGCCAAACAAACAGAGGGTGTATTGACCATAAACAGGGAATCGGATTAAAATCAACTGTCTCTCTTTGTCCACACACTTCTTTAAGCTTGCTGATGTTTTGAGTTCACTTGATCCGAATGTGTACAGTATTTCTGTATGAATGAAATGTATTGCAGTAAATTGCCAAAAGTTAGTGCACTGAAAGACAAAACTCTACATACAGTACTGTGCACAAGTCAGAGAGCCCCGTAAATTTCTATATTAACTTATATTAAGTTCAGTTATTAAGTTAAGGAGATATTTCTGAGAAGACAATCTACACGAACAAGAAGGGAGAAATTAAAATAAGTGAAAAAACAGAGGTTTCAAAACTGGATTTCAATTAAACTATTAAACTTTAAACAGTATGTAATGATTTCATGTTTTCATGCTTTCAAACTCCTGTAAAGCTGCTTTGTGACATCGTTGTAAAAGGCGCTATACAAATAAACTTGACTTGACTTGACTTGACTTGACTTGACTTGACTTGACTTGACTTGACTTGACTTAAAGCTTCAATCCTTGAGAGAGGAGAAAATCAAGCTTCACTCATGCTTCAGATCTGTTTAAGGCTGTCCTTCCACTGTGAGAAGAAAACTGCCAAGAAGCCAGTACTGAGAACAGGAAATCAAAATCACCTTCGTGTTAAGTAAACTCGATGCAATAGCTTTTAGTGTACGCCAAAATATATAAAATGCCAAAAGTATAAGTACTTCTGTGCTAAGTACCAACGTTAAAAACATTTTTTCTTTAGTAGTTAGTTCAGTAGTTTAGTAATTGTGCTGTTGTGGTGCCATACAGGCACATTTACAGGTGGAGTCTCCGGCCTGTACTCTACTTATTTCGTCTGTGTTTGTGCACGTTTTCTAAAAGCTTACAGATACAAATAAAGTACCTGGAGCACTATCACTGGAAATCATGGGCGGCGTGTAGCCAATAGCTTAAGCGAGACATGACGTCAGTTTATCTCGTTGGTAATATAAGTGAAAGTAATTCTCCGTCCACATGTGGTGAAATATTTAATAACGGACGTCTTTCGACTTTCTCTTACACTATTATGACTATAATGACCTCCACTACGGTCACTATGCTTGGTGTCAGAAATGTTTGGCTCTGGACTGCCTTCCAATGGATGTAATGCTTAATAGCCATGCTAACATTTTTATTTTCATATGTAAAGAAAGTATAAATGAGACTTAAGGAACTCGGCATGCCCACCAGAAAATTTGCATTTGTGCTGCTGCTGGAGCAGCACCACGACCACCAGAGCACTTTAAACACAGTTCATTTCAGAGCAAAAATGCGGTTTTGAGCCAGAAAGACTGAGTTCATATAGCTCGGCTTGCTCTGGCTGCTATCTAGACTTTCTAACCAGATCTCCTCTTTACTGTGATTGATCCAAACATCACATCGTCGCTTGTGGTTCGTTGGGTTTGCCAGTTCTTTTTCTGCGTATTGTAAAGACTGCCAACAACAGTGGACTGGTAACTGTTTTGGACTGTTTGATCGGTGTGCTCTGGCCTTGAACTTAAAATTGGTTCAGCGTTTGAGGGGCTAGTTGCTAGCCAGTTCCAAATTCTGTACAGCCAAATTGGCAGATTGACAGTTTAATAATTGCTATTTTTACACATTCCCAGTATTTTTTGTAGCCTGATGTGACTTTTTGCCAGCTAGGCTAACTACTGTGTCTACTGCTAATCCAAAACAGTGAACATGCGTTTCTGACATGTTGCCTTATCGTCCACTGACCAGAAAATATCTTGTGTGGAATACTTCAGCATCGTCCAGCATGCTAGTTAGTTTTAGCCCATTGGCTCATCTGAGGCAGCCTCAGCTATTCGTCTGATAGGAAAGCCCGCCAATTTCCCTCAGTTGTTCTTAGCCTCCAGTGCTATTATCTTAAAAGTAACCCTATTTGGTGTTGATTGTTCCTTCCCTACCGGTGGTTGTTTTATTTACTCTCACAAAATATAGTGGAATATCAGAATTAGGCAGAAGGCACATCTGACTTGTGTGAAATCACATCAGAGAGAAGGAGTAGGAGGTTTCGCCGAGCTCTGTCACACTGCCACAGCATGAGCACACTCAGATTCTCTCTCCAGCCCGAAGAAACATCTGCATTCAGTCGGCTAGTTTTGCCCTAAAGCGTATCTCCAGCAACACAGCCGTATTCATTGGCAATTGTGAAGAAAAGAAGGGTATGTGTGTGAGACAAACAGAGGGAGGAAGAGAGAGGGATGGGCTGAAATGGAGAGGAGAGATAGAGCATCTCTTTCCCGTCTCATAGAGAACACATTGTTTTGAGTCTGTGACAGAGGGAGCGAGAGAGAGGGAGAGAGAGAGAAAGAGAGAGTCCCCGGGAGAGAGAGAGAAAGAGAGAGTCCCCAGCCGCCTGCCAAGGCTCATTTCCATATTGATGATGTCGGCTGACAGTGCAGCTCTCAGAGCCCTGAAATGGTTTTCACACGCAAGCACACACAAATACACGCACATGCTGTCTTAACACAATAATACCTGTTCAACTACAATAGTTAATGTAAAGTCTTATTTAGATAGTTTTAATGTCGTACAGTTTGAAAACAGTTTTATATTTTACCATGTTTAGAAGCAATGTGACATTTTGTGACACTAGTCAATAGTCACCCAAATGTTTTTCAGAAATATATCCTGAAAACTTCTTTTAACACACTCAAACCACATCCAGGTCTTCAATAAAGAAGCATTATGTATTTTTAGTTTCTGAAATTAATAAAATTATCTGCAGGATGTGGAGAAATACCAGTTTTGGTGGTATGTCAATGGGTATGTATTGCATTACAGAGATATTTAATGAAGTTAGCTTTCTAACCGGCTAGCCCCGGTCTCGTAGTGCCACTTTGTACCTCAAGAGGCAATATTGAGTTACTGTAGCCTCGAGTCAAATCAGTCCTATGCAAGAGGATGTAGCACTGCTGCCGGTGGCGTATTCTAACCCCTTGTAAATCATGATTAGTAGGTATTGATTAAGGAGGAGAGACTGTACATGCTCTGCTGATATGTTGCCTCTCCTTTAAGGTCATACAGGCTTGTTGATGTGGTTTAGGACACAATGTGAATGTCATTATGTAGTTAAATGCAGAGACCGTCCTGAATCTTGAGTCTTGTTAGTATTTTTGTTATTTTATTATAAATAGTACCCATATAGTGCTAATGATCTGTTAACCAGTGTTACTGAACAGTTTATCACCTGCAGTTTTGACAGTATGCCTTGGTTAATAGTCTTACAAGAACACAAGAAGTACCTCATAACTGTCACACATCAATATTTGGTTATGAAGTAGCATCTCCAGCTGTTCTGGGATCCTCCACAAACCTTCGAAAAACACACATTCATCTTCTCCTCTTTCTCTCACCCACTTTTCTGTTTTTTATTTTATGTATATTTCTTCGCTTTGTCACATTGAGTGATGTGTGTGTAACCATGGTAACGCCATCCTGTTCCTCCACAGGGAAAGGTTCACCTGGAACTGCGCCTGAGTGAGGTCATCACAGACAGCGGAGTTGTCTGCCACAAGCTGGCAACCCGGTAAGTCAACCAATCACGCACTCTCTGCTCACCTGCCAGCCAATGGGAACTGAAATCTGATTGGTGTGTCAGAATGGCAAAAAAAAAAAATCCGGAGAGCATCCACAGCGGGTTTCCAGTGTGAAGCTGGGCTGTAACTGGTAGGCCTGAAACAAAGATGGATTTTCTCTGCAACTCTTCTTCTTGTCTTTGGAGCATTGCTGCTTATTAGTTCTTTGGGACGATTATTAGTTGACTTGTACGCTGAGGTTTTGCAGGATCTGTGGAAATAGCTGTAATAGTTGAGATCACTTTTGACGCCATGACCATGCAAATCACAAAGTTAGGCTAAAGCGGAAAGCTCCAGACGTGAGTTTAATACTCTTACATAACCGCTGAGTAATTCAATGATTCAGAATTCAGCAGGATTCTCTCCGTCGTCAATTCAATAAAGTGCCATTCAGACAGGATTAGGATGTCGGTTAATGGAATTATTACTGGGGTTTCACGACGATTTAATCTCATCCAAGTCCACCATCTCCGTCTACTCCGTCTATTTCATCAGGAAAGAGTCCGGTGGCCTATAACCTTCTTTAAAATTACCCGTAGATAGAAGAGCCCAGGGTATATTAATCCTGAGTGATCTGTCTATAATATATATATATATATATATATATATATATATATATATATATATATATATATACACACACACACACACACACACACACACACACACACACACATATGACTCGTAAAAAGTTGGATTCTGTGCATCATTTTTATCAGACAAACTCATTCATTGATGTTAAATGGTTTATATGTAAAGAAATATGCCGATTCAGATTTCTTGCCAGTGGTGGTGATACCATAGTCATTTTATTTACAATCTAAAACTACGAGTGAACCTACACATGTTCACTAAGTTCTATACGTAATGTTAATGATGGTGAAATCTGAATATATACGTTTCTTTTGGTACTTATTTTCTCATTCTTGTAAAATATGTGATGAAATATAATAAAGAGATAGTTGCGGCTGTAGTAGCAGTGTAATCATAATACTAGTACTTTGGCCATATCATGGTTCCCTCCTATTAAGGCCAAACCTGAGTCCTATAAGAAAACCCATTGTGTCATATAGTGCTTCATCGCGAGCCGCTTCATTAAGCCAGCAATCGCTCTCCTTTACTGTGGAGTCCTATTGGAGCTGAAAGAATGAAGACCCAGGAGACCGGAGCTGTTTTATCAGAGGCTGACAGGCGTGCTTTAGGCCTCTTCAGGCCTATAGACAGGTTAGCCAGCTGCCAGCTGCAGACCAGAAAGAGAGAGAAAAAGGAAAAAAGGGGCAGAGAGAGAAAGAAAGAGAAGAGGGGGGCATGTTTGGTCTAATCTGTTTTTTCCTGTTTTCCGACTCGCCTTATTTATCTGCCTTTGTGTCGGTTCTGTACAGCTCAGCACAAAATGGCTCCCTAATACAAACAACACTCTAGGTTGCTCCCGAGGGAGAAGCCTTGTGTTCTTCCATTTTCTCTTATTTCTTTCTTTTTATAGCACGTGTTCTTTGCGTTCTTGTGCAGGGCTTGTGTTGCAGCTTCAGTAGAAACACATTAAAACAGCATGTTTTATTTATTTATTTTGTTGTTTTTTTTTATGGTGAGAAACCTCTTTCTTTTCACAGCATGCGGTGGTCTTCTTAAGGGTGCAGGATACAAATAACGAGAAAAAAAGACATCTGTGACATTTGGGGGACACATGCTGTATGGAATGCTTGCAGTTATGTTGTAAAATGTGTACATGTTTGTGTGTTTTGATGCCGGATACAGATTTTCATCAAAACCGCTACTTAAGAGAAAAAAAATATATAGAATTAGAGACAAATGCAGAAAATCCTCTCACGGAGTGCTTTCGGTCTTTTCTGAAACACCTCAGTGTAAATGCCCACCTCTGCTGAAAGGAGCGTCCCAGATGAAAGGTCCTTTTTTGCACGAGAGCGCCGGCAAGGCGGAAAAAATGGAGAAAGGCAGAACGAGAGAGAGAGAGAGAGAGAGAGAGAGAGAAGCACTGAAGCATTGCCAGCGTCAGAGCACACCAGAGACAAACTGATTGCCATTAAGCAAAAGAAAAGCCTGTCAGGAACAAGAAGGAGCATGCAGACGGCCTTACATCGTCCACACTTCTGCTGCAGGAGATACACCAATCAGCCGTATCACTCACACCAGCTTCCTGTATCTACACTCATTATCCAATTTTAGCTCCACTTACCGTATAGGAGTGCTTTATAGTTCTTCAGTTACAAACTGTAGTCCTTCTGTTTCTCTGTATCTTTCCTTAACCAGTTTCACCCTGTTCTTCAGTGATCAAAGTCAAAGTGAAGTTTATTGTTGTACAGACTGCACAGCAAGAGATGCACAGCTGGGTGAAATTGCGTTTCTCCAGGCTCCAATGTGCAAAAAAATAAAAAATAACACAAAAACACGCATGACAGTAAACATATTAGACGGCATGACAGACATAAATATAAATATAGAGAGGGATAAAAATGTAAGGATACAAATATAGATGTATAAGAAATACACAGGGGTTATATCAGGACCCCTTTAAGGACCACCACAGGGCAGATATTATTTGGGTGGTGAGTCATTCTCAGCACTGCAGTGACACTGACATTATAATGGTGTGTTAGGGTTTGTTGTGCTGGTATGAGTGGATCGGACACAGAGTTTTTAAACAGTGTCCACTTCGACAATAGCTCATCTGTTTCTACCCAGTCTGTGTTGGTCATCCACAGGACACTGTTGGTTAGATATTTCTGGTTGGTGGACTGGTGACACTGGGATGCTTATAACCTCCAGCAGCACTGCTGTGTCTGGTGTTATAAATTAGGAGACTGGTTACTGGTGAAATATAGATGGGAACTCACAGAAAAAAACACATTCAAATATAGACAATGTCCAATCAAATGATCCCCGTGACCCCTGTGACCCCGACTAGCAGGATAAAGCATAAGATAATGGGTGGATGAATAGAAGGTGCTGATTGGCTCCAGCTTGGCATGGCAAGACTTCATATAGCAGCGGTGATAACTTGCCATTCAGACAGAAGAATAAATAGTGTAAGTGGCATCTACAGATATTAAAGCACACGTGTTTATGAGTATATATGTTTGAGCGTTTTTCCGATATCCGTCTGTGCATGCGTGTGTAAGCAATGATGTCAGCAGGGTGTGAAATAGTGCTGGCAAATGCCGCACACTCAGGAACTGAAGACATGCAGTGCAGTCTGTTAGTAATTGGATAAGTGACATGAGTTTTGGCGCTTTGGCTTTGTACATCAGCACTTTTTAAATTAAAACCGTGACTGCGAGGTTAAAGTATATATATATATATATGGGGCACTGTTTCTGTTATGCCTGACCCACACTACAGGATAATCAGCCAGATTAGTTTAGGCCTGATTTGCTCCTCCTGACGATTGCTCCCAGTGTCAAGGTGCATGTTGTAAAATTGTTGACCGTCAATCAATGAGATCCGAGCTGAATGGAACTTGTCAGTGTGTATGGAAGAAGCTGTTGAAAACTAAGTGGTCCACAAAGGACAAGGTTAAACTTGTTTTACAACTTGAGTTGTGGCAACAGTACCAACGTGTGTATAATGTCAGCTTTAATATATACCAAAACAGAAGCAACGATTTGCTTTTTTTTGGTGCAGAAAACGAGCAATGCAAGCATGACAATACTCTTGTCCTCCTTCTTGTTGTGTATGTTGGTTTAGGAGAAACTTCTGAACTGTTGATCAGAAAATCCTGTGGTGTTTTATTCTGGGCAGATTGTGTAGTGTAAAGACTTCTGAGAAACATTATTAAAAAAAAAAGTATGTATAGAATCATTTTCAGTAAAGATGCATTGATTGATTGGGTAGAGACCAAAATCCACTGAACCAGTGACCAGGTTCGTTTAACCAATTATGTGCCATGAGTGATTCCAGTTACCACATTTTTGTGCAAGAACATAAAAGTGGCTTGTTTCTTCTGAAACGGCAGGTCAGTCTTAAACATCAGAAATCAGTATCAGCCAAAAAATAGCAGTCAGTCGGTATCTCTGGTTTTTAACATCAGTTATGATTTTTAAATTCCTGTAGTGTGGACCAGGCGTTTGCCAATATACAGTATCTTTATGCAGCATTTCACATTCATTATACTTCACTAAAATAAATTAGGCTCTCTTTTTCAAATTGCATGCAGTTAAACCATGGAAGTACTGACTGTATTCACAAAATGTTTACAGAAGCATAAATAATAATAAAATTTATGATAAAATACTGTCACACTGCCCAGATAAAACTCTATAGTCCATTATTCCAAATGACATATCTCTCTTGATATTGATACATAAGAAAATAATTACCTTTTTTGAGACTTTCTTACAGGACGTTTGGGAAAGTGAGATGTCTTTTTCTTTTTTTCCAAGTGTAGCACTTAAGAACACTCTTGTAAACTTTCTAGCGTTTGCTTTAAGATCCTTCCTATTTTTTTCTTTAAGAATTTTTTTTTATAATCCGACCCAGTTCTCTGAATTCTCTAGATGTAGCCGACATACTGCACTTACATTTAAAGTTTCAGTTGAATTGCCCAGTAATTCTGTAGCAGTACTGTGTATATAATGTACAATTGCACATCCTGTATGTGCATATAGTCCCGTATATGTCCTGACTGCTGTAGCAGGCCCATGGTTGGCCAGTTGCCCGCACCAGAAATTCCGGGTAATGAGCTTAGTGACACAGTGGAGCTTCTAGCAGAGCCGTGTCCCATTCATGTTATTTATTCAGCCTCCATTTTAAGACGGCACTAGATAGCAGCGCCACAAGCTTCTTTAAGCCTACAGCATCGTCCTTTCAGAACACTAGGAGAACAATGGTTGTAAATATGCCCGTGCTGTAAATATGGCTCCTGCTGTCTGACTCGAATGCACAGCTGGTGTGATTTTGAACATTTATGCATGTTTTGTTTGCTGTGTTTTAGTCTAATAGCGCTCGCTCTGCTTCTTCTTCTTCTTTATTGTGTTTGTTTATTGAAGTTTTTAAAATAACCTGAGGAAAGTGCACATTTTAAACCTTTAATCGATAGAAAAGGAGACATGTTATTATGATTTGAATTTGATGAAATGTTATTGTTGCATTCATTTTGTTGTTTTGTGGAATATGTCCACCCTCTTGGTATTAAAACTAATGGAAAAAGAAGGAATTGCAGACTCGTCTCTGTACCTATAGAATATTAGTTCAATGCTAATGTAGTTTGTTATGTAACTAATACTACAGTAATAGCGTGCAACCTCTATTTTATCATGTATGTCAGGCATTTCCAAACCTCTTCTAATGGCAGCCCAGTGATACAGTGATACAATTTCTACCTGTTTGAACTCAATTACAAGTCAAATGGCTGTTTGAGGGCAAATCATAATCATTTAACACTTTGTTCTTCTAACAAACAACAATTACTGTTTAAAATTCTTGTTCTGTTTTATTGTGTTAATGTTTGGACGCAGATTTCACATGATATATGGTGTTAAAACACATTTGTTACCCAGTTAAAGGGTTTTAAAGTATTTAATTTGATGCTGAAGACTTCTGCACAATACTGTCTGTGTCTAGATGTTGTGCGTAGTTGAGCTGAGCTCTGTGCTCGGATTATCACAGCAGCATTGGGCCACTAGCAGGATAAAAGTAAGCCTACAGTTGGCCAGTGGTGGCCCGATGCTGGACGTCAGAGCTGGGTGTATTTATGGGCCGCTAGTGGACCCGGCCAGACGGGCATTATATAAACAGGCTTAACACACAGGAAGTGCTGTGGTATTAGTGACGCTTTAAACTCTCTCTGTCATTGTAGACACTAAACTCCTCACCCTCAACCACAGTCTTGCCACACAGTGCCATACTGGCCTGTATTTAACCCATAGATGTCTACAATCTAGATTATTCTTGTTCTTGTTGTACACATAATCTTAAAGATAATTACGTACTTATTTAGATCATTATAGGCTCACGTTACTGTTCAAGAGTCAGACACAAACCTTCCTTTATCTAATTCCCAGTCAAAACTCACCTTATTCTGTTTTCAGTATTTGGAAATTTTGAGTATTTAGTGTGTCCAAACTTTGCCTTCATTACAGCTTTCATTTGTTTTCGGTAATATTTTTCTACACCTTTTTACATGTTCAGTGTTAAGAGTTCATTGCATTTTCTGTTTGTCTCGATCCAAATCATTTCAGACATATTCAGTGATGTTGAGGTGTGGACTCTGAAGTAGATGGTCTGTTGTCCTGAGAACAGTTTCTTTGTTTGATTTGTAAATGTTTTTTTCTTTGTCTATTTTTTTTTGTCAGTAAAGACTTCTTGACAGCTACACATAACATTGCACTGAATTGTCCTCTTACAGTGGAAATTTGGACAGAAACACCTGTGGATTTTCTCCTTTGGAGATATATACACTATTTGTCTGATGGAGACAGGGATCCAGCAAGTGAATTTCTATTTTTTGTGTATTGTAGCGCACAGTTTCTATTTATTTGGTGTGTTTAACAAATTGTGCCCCAGTGTTATTTCTCAATATATCTTTTTTCCAATATGTTAAGTTCAGCAAATAAACAGTGAATATGAACTATACATTAGAATGTGCAGAAAGCTGTTCTCTGTACCCGAAATGGGACTGTACATAATGGATTACAATTACATTTGATTTCTATTCTGTATCAACAGGTAAAGGATTACACCTTTGTCTGTTTTACATTAGTTTCAACACCAGACTTTTGTGTTTGGGTGTGAAATTTTCATCTTTACATATTTTTTCTGTGCCTGTATGTGGAACATTCCACGCAGTTTAAACTGTGAACCCACAGTAAAAAAATACAATATACAAAGAAACAATAACTATTTATTTAGTTTTTAAACTGTACATGTCCACAAGGATTATGTTATGATTTATTTCAGCCCAGGGCATTAACAGAGACTAATCATGTATTTCTGCTTTCTATTAGGAAACTTGTGAAAGTATTATTTAAATTCAAAAATATATTTATATATATATATATTTTTTTTTGATTGATTTGAAAATGATGAGGGAAGGTGCAGATTGATCATACCTGTAAGTTTTAAATAAAAAAAAACTTTCCATGTTTTCATATCAGTACTGAAACATCGTAATATAGAAGTTTAGTCTATTCAGCCACACCTTCACATTTTACAGCAGGAAGTGAGATTGCCAGCCTGTCCTTTATGGCTGTATGGTGAATTTTCAATAACTAAACATAATTTATGCAGTTTTGGTTTTAATGCAGCATTTTCTGATTTTATGTATGTACAGTTGTTCAAAGCTGTTTGTTAGTCATGTACTGATAATGTTTGCTCTTTGAGTTGTTTTTATTGTCTAAAATTGTTTGGTAGTGACAAAACCCAGTGTTTAGTTATTTGTTGTAAAAGTCTGAAACTCACAGAGAGTGTAAGTGTGTGTGTGTGTGTGTGTGTGTGTGTGTGTGTGTGTGTGTGTGTGTGTGTGTGTGTGTGTGTGTGTGTTATGAGTCTTCAACCCTGGCTGGCGGGACAAGGCTTTGCGTAATATGTTGTGATGGTGTCATTCAGCTTCTGTCTGAAAACAACATAAGCTCTTCCCTCATTGGCTGGATGTGACATCAGGACTATCAGCTTATTCACTTCCATTTACTGTTCATTCATGAACCAGCACACATGCAGTTGCATGCAAACGTTTGAACACCCCTGGTCAAATTACAAATCAAATTTTCTGATTTTCTGAGTAGAACAAACTTCCACATTCTTAAAGTTAAATGTGGCATTTTTGTGTAATATAGTGCAGCTTCTGTGTATTTGTCTAATTAATCACATTGCAATTTATTTATTATTTTTTTAACAAAGGTTTAACAAAGGTTGTTATTTAAATAATACAGTGCAAAAAAAGACTTCAAAGGAAAAAAAAGAAAAAAAGGGAAGAAGGAAAAAGGGACCCCCCTCCCCCTCCCCGGAGGTCTCCAACAATACCACACTGCACCATATCTAAATGTCTCTTCGTTAAAAAAAAAATCTGATATTGTCTAAGTATGACCATTATTGTAAAAGCACATGCAGTTTTCCAGAGAAAGACAACATTTTAAATAAAATAAACAAATACAAATGACAACAGAATATGGGATAGTGAAATATTTTCTAAACTGGATACTGATTAGTCAACTACCTATCCATACTAGAGTTCATACTACCTATATAAGTCAAAACAGGTTGGCAAGTACTATCAAATTTACCACTACAGCCAGCCAAAGAGTATTTAATCTTTTCTAATACCATAAAAACATTGCAATTTATTTTTGCATGAATTTTGTAAGTGGCGCGTTTGTTGTTTGGTACATCTATTATTATTTTGTTCACTTGTTTACTTTCATGGTCACCATTTGGTGATTGCATGATTTCCAAGCTATCATTCAGTAAATGTCAACTAAATGTTGGATGGTGCCGCTAACTAGAAGAGAGGACCTGGTTAGCATTAGCTTAGCTAGCTTGATAAGATCTATGCTCAACACAGAACATGTTTGCTCTTGGGTAACTAAAGCCAGCAAGTTACGATGAAAATGACTCAGATCTGAGTGAAGTTGAGTAACTGGCTCTGAAGGTGTTTGGATGAAGTGAATGTTAGCTTAGCGAGCATCCCACACTTCACAATACGGGTTTGATTCTGACTAACTTCTTCTGAAACAAGCATAGATGATAAAAAGCTCATGCCAGAGAGAGCAGCAGCGACGTGACTGGTGTTGGAGTGACAGAAAACCAAAACTGAACCTGTTCTGATATGTTTGAGACTGTAGCATCTCGGCTAAGCTAATAATAGACGTACCAGACACCAAAGCACAGGCTTGGTTGCAGTAAACTGTAAACTAAACACCTGTTTACAGGGTATCTTAGAGCATGAAGTCCTGTATTGCCATCTCTCAGCTAATATTGTCCTCAGAAGAATCAGTGGTACTATCACTGAGGGTCCCCTCAAAAACATAAACGGGTGGAATGTGTTTATTTGGCTGTTCAGAAGTGGAATTGAAATTTGACACCTGGTACTTTCAAAATGCCGCCATAGTTTTTAGTAATATCGACGTCTACCTTATTACTATTATATTCTCCAACTCTATTATATCAAACAAAAGCAGAAACAGCTTCAAAGACTGTAGAGGGGAGGCTGTAATGGCTAAGGGAGGACGCAAGAAATAGTGAAAATGTGTTTATCTGTGATGTGGCCCTGCCAAACCTGCAATGATAGACACTAATGGACAGCCATGCCTTGAAGCTGTAAACGGTGGCCACTGGCAGCTTATAAGGACACTGACTCTTTATGTTGATGCAACAGTCTCTTGGTGGAGAAGCGACAGCTCCACAGTACGCTTTGTTTTTGTCCGCTAAAATCATGGAGTTTCACATTTCAGCGATTTGTTTGCAAAAGCTCCCCTACATGTTTCATCTTGTATCTCAGTGTCAGCATTTAGCTGACTGAGATTTTACACCTGAAGATCACAGACACCATCTACACCGACACAACAACATTCATTGCTCAAACCAGACAGTGAGATATGGTCCTGATTTATGCCTTTGATTGGCATTTGGGCAGCATGTGGTAGCATGTTTTTGCGCTAGGGTTTTAATTGTGGAAACCACTGTTGTGCCAGACATCTCAGGGCACAGTCACACACCTGGCACAGCCTTTAAGTGTGTGTGTCTCTGTGTGAAGTGATGACACAGGAGAACTGAGGACTCCTGACAGCAAAACAGGGTCATTGGCAAAAACAAGGCTATCATGGTTGTAGACGCAGGTGGTGTACGAGACTGCCAGATCCTACAGCAAAACAGACTACAGAGGCCAGAAAGAGGCTTCTTAGATGCATTAAAGAAGACTTTACCCTTGTTTCACAATTTCAGAAGAGTTCAATTGTTAAACTGTTAAAATATAATACATTTAGAGTGGGTTGATGTAAAGATGTTTTACTCTAAAGCATCTTGAAAAGCCAGAATTGTTTATAGTGGTGGTGATGAAAGATGTCTGGGGAGTTAATGAAATTAATGCTACGTCATATAAAGTTATTACACGGTTTTAATAGGATGCCTGATGCCTGAGATGTTGTTTCAATAGTGCCGAGAAGGTTTTTGGCCCAACTTTATGGAGAATAGGTACGTGCAGGACATTATGTGACAAAATAGTCCCAAAAGAAAATGTTTTTATATTTAACTGTAGGCTATTTTACTGCTTATAAAAACTTAGAAGACACGTATATGTTCGCTTGTCATTTTGGATTATTAATAAAATGGCTTTAACTGTATTGTAGATATCACAACCTCAGGTTCCTATCAGAACAATTATTTCTCTACAACCATTTTACTAAAAACCTTTTTTTACATCTCACTGATTGAATGAAATTCCATTTTTAAGAGATACTAGTGTTTTTAAACTTGCTCTGTAATCAATGCATCTGTACCTCATGATCAGTTCATAATGTCAACCTGTTTACAGAAAATATATTAATTCAACACACAATTACAGTAGAAATTGTGTTGAAAATGCTGTGGTAGTCCCTTTGTCTTAGGAATGTCACACATTTGTGAATGGTTGGTAGTTGGGAAAGGACAAGATAAGTAGGAAAGTACCATGCAAATCAGTATTAAAATGTTGAGGGGTGGGGGTGGTTGGAATTCCAACATCTAAAGTCCGAGATCAAGGAGTGAGAGATGACAGTTGTGTCTAGTAAGGAAATAACGGATGGCTGAGGTTAAAGAATAACCAGATACGCATATCTAGCATCCTTATCTTCTTTGAGATAAGATATGCAGGCCACATACTTGTCAGGATGTGAACTGAGGAAATCTGATACTGAACCTTCCCCATTGGTCTGTCTTGTACTGTATTAGCATCCGAGTCTGGACTAGTGTCGATTCCAGCCTTCTTGAGTTCCTCAAAGTCTTCTGGGTCTGGATCTGCCGCACTTTAATTGGGGAACTGAGGGAAGTGAAATCTGATTAGTTCCAGGCACTGCTGCCCAGGCAACAGGGTCCAAAAATACTGCAGTGACGGAGCAAAGATCTGTGTCTGCCTGTTCAAAACTGTCTGTGTATATTTGTCCCTTGGATGTTCCTCCCAAACTAATCAAGCTATTCGAAAAATGTCCACGTTAGCAAGGTGGTGCTGACTGAATGATGTCAGTGTTACAGTGCAAAGGTCTTGCACACATCAGGAAGTGATAATAATAGCCATTTATCTGAGCAGTAAGCATTTGTTTTAGCCAACACTAGCGTTATAATAATTAAACCAATTAATATGCACTAAAACAATACATTTTAATGTATTTAATGTGTTAGCTTAACCAATGACCTATCCACATGTCTGTTGTTCACAGTTCCCAACTGTTTCTGCTAATCAGGTCTTCATTAAATTAAACCAGGTGTCGCTGATCAATTATACATATCCATGCAATGGTTGGAGTTACTACTGTAGGGTTTTTAAAATGACAGCCTACATTATCAACAGCACTGTCTTTTGAGTGGGGAATATTAACCCAGCAACATAGAGCTTAATGTTAGACCAATCAGACGCAACCAAACCTGTATTATATTATCACAACCATGACTTCAAGCCATAAAAGCCAAGCCATAAAGGTGACCAAAAATAACAGACCTGCAATTTAAACACAGTCACAACATGAATCAGTAAAATCACAATTAGGTATTTTCCCTAAATCATCCAACCCAGGCTAATCATATAATTCTAAACAAGAGATCAATAACCTGATTAAAAACATGTTTTACTGTATTATAGTTTACTTTGATTTATTCTGTTTCTGTTTGGCTTTCTATTATTATATATTATTATATATTCATGGTCAAAAACACTGCATTAGGATTTACGTTACAAAAAAGGAACTTAATTTTTACTGGGTGGTACCGCTTTAATGTCTCTAGGGTGGGACTCGTCCTTAGAACTCTTTAAATTTGGTCTTGATGCCAAGCTTTTTATTTAATTATACTGATTTACAGGATTAGGTTATGAAAAGGTAGAAATACGTCCTTTTTACCTGAAAAACGTATTTACAGTGAACGGCTGGACCCTAAGGCCACGGTTACTTTGAGCAATATATGTTTATTTGATAAAGAAAGACTCTACTTCCATCCTCAACTTGCTTTTTTCTGCACCTAGATGCATTTTGTCTTTATTACAGAAACACAATTTCATGAACTTAATGTAAGTAATGTGCTTGTGTACGCTGTGCCTCACGATATCATGATAAAGCGGATTGTAATACATATATTGTTAATATCTTATGGTGAGATTGTTGGGAATACCCAGGCCTGTATGTCGTTTCAGCCCTGGTTTATTGTTGATTGTAAGTGAAGAGTAAATCGTCAGATAAATGTGATAACTGTTGGCTATTTCTTTTCTTTATTTAGAGTATTGGAGTGCCAAGGCCTGCCCATTGTTAATGGACAGTGTGACCCCTATGCTGCAGTCTCCTTATTGGGTCCATCCAGGTAAAAAACATCAGATCAGCTTATGATGACGAGGAAAATATGCATTCAATTTAGTTGAATTTAGAACTTTCAGTTGATTTTCTTTTCTGTTTCGATGCATTATATTTTATTCTTGTAGGGTAGCAGAACTCCCATACAATGTAAGCTATACTAATGAGTGCACTTTCTATGGAGTGTGTACTCGTTTAACATGCTACTTAGTTAAAGGATTTGGATGTAGCCTATGTAGTCATGCCTGAGACACATCATATTTGTTTTGCCTGAAAATACATGGCCACCCTTATTTTTGTGTTGAAGACCAGGTGCATGCAAGATCGTAACTCGTTGTTCTCTCACTCTTTCTTGACCTTTCTGTGTTTTTTCATTGTTCACAGGTCAGAAGCCAAAAAGACCAAGGTGAAGCGGAAAACCAACAACCCTCAGTTTGATGAAGTCTTCTACTTTGAGGTAAGAACTTTCACCCACAACAGAACACAGGCGTCCTTCGAGACCCTCTTAACTATTTCTCCCTGAGCAAACATTAACCACTTGAATCATTATGTGAACCATTATTGTTACACTCAAGTGAATTGGAGCCTGAGATTTTGAGCATGTGTTGTAATTAAAACCCACATTGAGATGCAGATTAGGCAAACGAGAGTGCTTAGAAGCCCTTACAGTCCTGTCAACAGGCCAGTGTACTAGCATGGAGATGGACAACTGAGAATACTGCTTATGGACACATTAGCCAGAAACATTATATTGATGTGATTGTCTTTTAGAGGAGCTGATAGTAGACAAGGTTTTTGTTTCTATGTAGAAAAAATTACACAATTATTGCTCAAAGAAAGTAGTGGACTTAAGGAGTAGTTAACTTTTTTGATTTGAACCATATTTGAAATTTGTCACTAGAACTAACCTAGATGTTTCGTTTTGACTCTCAGTTACAACTTTTAGCAGTTTGTGGTTTTCAAGTGAAGGGCGTCCACACCCTCATATCCTTCTCTACGCAGACACAACAGCGTGCATGCGATACACAAACCAGACAGCAAGATAGTCTTCTGTTTACAATGAAGTGAAATAAGTTAAGGTGGAGAAGTGAGCTACTCCAGGGCTGTTATAATCTGACACTAGCAAATCTCTATACCTTCCTCCACCATTAGGCCTGCAGATTGTGAGATGTGATAAGTTGTGGTTTACCTCAGAAAGAAAAACAGAGCGAATGAGAGGGCAAGTACAAGAGGAAAAGAGAAAGAGAACACATCCACGCCCTCGCACTTGCTTGGTGAACCCATCCTTTCTGAGATCCCACAGCAGGGCTGTTGATGTTTGAACTCTCGAGGGAGTGCCGCCTGCCGTACATGTCCCTGCAAAGAATTTCCAGACAAACGCGATAGAATCTCGCTTTGGACGAACTGACCACTCTCTCTTGGCTCTCCTTTCCTTTTCGGCTGTCCGCTCCACCCCGATGTACGTCTGTCCTAAACAAAACCTTCTAAAAGCCCCCATGAGGCTTGCACGCGAACACACATACACAACGCACAAGCCAGCCAGCGAGAGAAGACAACAGCGTGATTGATTCAGACGATTTTAGACACACAATTCACTCCATTGATCTCTTCCTCCTCGCAGTTGCAGGCTTTCCCACACACAGGCCAGGCGTCAAGCAGCCTCGCACACACACACACTGGAGGAGTCCGCTGTAATTACGGCCCTGCCACATGCTTCAGAAACCAAAGCCAAAATTTCCTGCAGGTTGATTGAGGACCTCTTGAGTTTGAGAAGAGCCATCTGATGTAGAATTGCGTAATTAGACGTGTAATTGTTGTTGTCCAAGAGCTGTGCTAAACGAATTCAAGCAAAAGCAATAACATGCTTTGTCAGCTTGTTACAGTGTCAGTTTCGCAGGTAGTTGTTCTGTACGATTGATCCACCCGTGACTTTTTCCGTCTTCTAATTCAAATGCATTTTTCTGGACTCTTCCTAAATCAGTGGTGCTCAACCTGTTTAAGCTGTGAACTCCTTCCTCTTGACTTGACTGAAGCTTATGAGACCACCATCTTCTCACCATTTTCTTTGCACTGCTTTCTGTGCACGGAATGAAGCATCGCTGACCATAAATGTACAAAACGGTGTTGGAAATAGACAGAATGTCTGTTTTATTCATTTAATTTTAAAACAGCCAATAAGTACAAGTTATTGATTTAAATGGAAAGCTTAACCTGGACAGCAATAAAAACAAATACTGGATCTGCATTTAAACAAATCAAATGAATGAACCCATGCATCCTGTGTGATAGTACTCGGTAAAAGAATGTCCTATAATATCTGACACATTGTTTCTTTGTGCTTTATATTCCACTAAAGGAAAGTTTTACATAGTATTGTAAACATTAGCCAGACAGAAATGAACATATATGAAAATAGCATACTTTAAATGTTATACTAGTTTAGTTGACATACTAAGATAGACTTAGACAGTATATTGCTCAGTGCTGATTCTTTTGTGTTTGTCGTTTTCTGAACTTTTCCTAAATCAGTGGTACCTGTTTAAGCTGTGAACTCCTTCCTCTTGACTTGACTGAAGCTTGTGAGAGCACCATTTTCTCCATCTTCACAATTCTCCACACTGCTTTCTGTGCATGGAACAAAGTTTTGCTGACCATAAATGTAGAAAAACCATGTTGTAAATCTCTGATAGAATGTCTTTTTTATTCATTTAATTCCAAATGAAACAGCCAATGAGCAAGTTGTTGATTTTTTTCAGGCGATAAGTGAAACATTTGTTCACCATCAGATAAAGAGTACTTAAAACTTTCATCTCAGATACTCAGAAAAAATAAAGCCCCACGCTTGCTTTAGATCTAAAAACAAATTCACAGGTGTTTCTGTTTATCTTTCCAACTGTGCTTAAGGTTTAATAGCTTGTGTTACTGTCAAGAAAACTTACAGAGAAAAGAAAATAGACAACATTTGCAAGTCAAACAAAGAAGCTGCTGATGTGCTCAGAACTAAGTACTGACCACCCCAGACTCCAGACCTCAACATCACTGAAGTGTTTGGGGTTACTTGAATCCTGCGAAGCAGAAAATGCTACCGACTTCTAAGACTCAACTTTGGAGTGCTATCCCTGCAGATTTCTCAGAAAAAACTAAAAGCAAGTTTCCTGAAAAAGAATGGAAGGTTTAATAAAAGCAAAGAGTGGACACGCTAAACGTATTATTCATATATACACCCATGTTTACATAACAGCCATGTTGGCTAGAAATGAAGAATAGAATGGTGATGTCTGACTTTGGTACTGTACTTTGTAAGGTGGTTGAAGTTAGCTGCTTGGGTAGTAACATGCTTTTGAGTGTAGAATGTGAAATAAATTCACGATTATGGTTTAAGGGGTGCTAATTGTGTGTTAATGCTAATTGTGAGTCTATTTACCTGCTTCCAGTTAATAATTAGTGCTCATCCTCACTATAGAAAGTGAGGAGAGTTTTAGTTAGCGAGCTACAAACAGCTTCACCTGAACAATAACGTTGAAAACAACAATAAAGTTGTTTTTGAACTGCTCAGTCAGAAACCCAGACTTCTCTGTAGTTTCCACCATTGTTAGCCTCTCACTCACCCATGAGTCATTTGTTAAATTCGTCCTTCTCCATTGAAAAAACAGCACCCAGTGATGACAGCAGCAGCTAGCAGCTTGATGAAGGGAAGTTGAACACTTCCCTCGTCTAGGAGCAGACACAGCCATGCACACAAATAGCTGTAGAAACCTTGCTTTTCAACAGCGATTGTACTGTATTCTCCAGAGCTAAACTGTACATCGCACCCAATGCTGCTCTTCCAGCAGCCCTGCATTGAATATGTACTGTGTTCAATTCAAGTTTATTTGTGTAGCGCTTTTTTCAATGATGTTGTCACAAAGCAGCTTTACAGAAGTTTGAAAACAGACAGTGACAACATATATCCCCCTGCGAGCAAACCAGAGGCAACAGTGGCAAGAAAAACTCCCTCAGACTGGAGGAAGAAACCTTGGGAGCAACCCAGACTCTCAAGGGGAGACCCATCCTCCTCTGATCAAACAGTATTTACAGTTTAATAAACTAAATACCAAAGAAAAGCTGAAAGCTGAGTCTCTGTTTGAAATCTGGATGGCAAAGCTTTTAGAAACTGCACAGGTAGAGGCAGTCTCTGACTGAGGCAGTCTTTGACTGAGTCTTTATGTAAAGTGGGCATGAACTGAGACAGTCCCATCCTATCTCAATACTGGTACATCTGGATGGCACAGTGAGGTAATTGAGGGTGTTGCAGTTGGCACAAATGGACCGGAGAGCTGGCTAGTGATAGGTGAGGAAGAGGCCCTGATGGTTAGTCTTCCAACAGCGTTCAGTAGGGCGGGAGGACAGTCATACCCTAAATATAGGGTAAAGTAACAGCAAGGACAGAGTTTGTTATTTTAGTTTTGCACTGGAGCTATGAGGGTAGTGTCCAGTATATTGACTTTAGTATGTGGACTCTCATTGTTGAGTTCAGGTCTTTCAGCTAACTGGTGCCTACATTTAAGCACATAGCCATGCAGTCTTTTAAATTTTTACAAATACTGGCAGTAGAATAGGGTTATAGGGTTATACTGGTTATACTGAAGAGCTCAGAGTTTGAACATTACACTGCCGCTGGTAAACAAAAAATAAGCCACCTGAGGCCGTATGGAGTAGTGATTTTATTACAGGTCGTATGGAGTAGTGATTTTATTACAGGTCGTATGGAGTAGTGATTTTATTACAGGTCGTATGGAGTAGTGATTTTATTACAGGTAAGGGGGTTTTAGACTGCGACTCATGCTTCATGACGTACCTGAAAACCCCCAGCTGGGCTGGATTTACAGTGACGCACCGCCTTTCGTGGCCTATTGCTTTATTAAAACAGTAGTAAAGCTATATTGTGCTGGGCAGATGAAGTCCAGTAGTGCGATGTCTTGCTGCTAATGCAGATTTTGCTGATTATGCAGACTATGCTGCAGATTTCTGTTTTTTTCGTGAAGTTCGTTCTGCTCCGCGGCTCCTGTGAGCGTTCATTCATCCGCACACTTCCTAAAGCGTTTGCAGCCAAACAGCGCTCTCTTCCTCCACTAATCCTTTGGCTAAATGTGCCTGTCTGGCTCGACCAGTTTCTCTGTACCTACAATAAGCCTCCATAGCCTGGAAGGGCACAGCAGGAGGCTTTTTTGAAAAGCTTGACCTGGACAGCAATAAAAACAAATACTGGATCTGCATTTAAACAAATCATATGAATGAACCCATGAATCCTGCGTGATGGTACTCTGTACTAAAAGAATGTCCTATAAATCTGACACGTCTTGTTTTGATTGGACTGTTTCTTTGTGCTTTATATTCCACTAAAGGAAAGTGTTACACAGTATTGTAATCATTAGCTAGACAGGAATTAGCATATATGGAAATAGCATACTTTAAATGTTATACTAGTCTATTGCTCAGTTCTGATTCTTTTGTGTTTGTTGCTTTAGCTTTTTTATAAATAATAGAAACTATACAATAATACAGGTTTGTATAGTTTGTTTAGTAATTTGTTTAATTTTGTTACTGTTTCTCCAGATTACCAGACCACTCAGCTACACCAAACGGCAGTTTGACGTGGAGGAGGAGGACGTGGACAAGCTAGCTCTCAGGTATGTGTATGCATGTGTGCATTAGCCTATTGTAGTGTGCTTTAGGTCGAGAGGTTACAACACATCTCAATCAAAAATAAAACAAACACTTCCAGGAGGAGAAGATGCTGATACTGTGTGTGTGTAGTGCTTTTCCTCAGTAACGTTATTTACTCATGGATTAAAACAGGTTACAGAAATGTCGTGGCTAGTGGAGCACGTGTATGTGTGTTAAGTCTAACTTGTTTGTTTTTATCTCTCAGGGTGGACCTCTGGAATGCCAGTAATTTAAAGTTTGGGGACGAGTTTTTAGGAGGTGTTCGGGTGCCGCTGAAGGTTTTGGGTCAGGCAGGCGTTCATGATGCATGGTAAACATACATGTTTGTGCACTCTACCAGTCATTGCATTAACTCTAGACGTGTTTAGTTGCTATTGCTATTTTGCTGCAGCCTGTAGAATAAACTGCCAGTCAAAAGTTTAGGCACACTTGAATGTGTTTTTCATCAGCTTAATAATATTTTAGCTACAGGCTTATACTCATAAGCACATATACTGCAGGTGATGCCTGCATTACATTTCTCCAATTTCATAAATTCCTACAGAGTAGTTTCCAGCAGCCATCATGGTCTCAGTGCATCGTTACAGTAGATACGCATGTTTGCACCTCCAAAAAAGAACCTTTACAGGAGAAAGAATAAAGATTCTGAACTTTGAATGGAAGTTTACATTTTTATTAATCTATTCTTTATAAACTTTTAGCACATTGTAAAGGGCAGATGCTGTTTTCAAACGTAAACTCACATCTTACACTTTACTTTTTCTTCACTTTATAAAATAACTAAACATTCAGTATTCCTTCTGATCTCTTGTAGAAAAATTGGTCAAGTTTTCAGATTTACACATATGTTACAGCATACTGTACATTTTTAGAGGTATGCTGGGCATAGTAGCAGTTGCTAGGCTAACTCGGAAACCCAGTTTGCAACAGCGCCACCCTGAGGCAGACCAGTGCTGCATCATTAGTTTGTAAGCATACCCCAGGCAGAAGCTCGCCGATTGTGGAAGAAGCAACTAAACAATGGCAGCCTAACGTCTTATACGTTTATCCTTCTGGACTTCTGACATTTTGATTTTAGGGGTATTTTTAACATTAAGGGAGTTAAAGAAATTAATTAAGAGGTCCTGGACCACCCAGGAACCTCTGATTGGAATTAAGGCTTATTATCCTATATCCTATAACTACTATGAATCTAATATGTGAGTTATGTATTTATAGTGCTGTTGTCAGAGACAGATGCTTAGTACCTACAGTATTCAAACTACTACTCTCTCTCTCTCTCTCTCTCTCTCTCTCTCTCTCTCTCTCCCTCTCTCTCTCTCTCTCTCTCTCTCTCTTTCAGGTACTTCCTGCAGCCGAGGGAAAATGGTAATAAGTCAGTAAAGGCTGATGAACTGGGCTCTTTAAGACTTAATATCGTTTATACGGAAGACCATGTCTTCCCCTCTGAGCGCTACAGCCCCCTCACTGACCTGCTGCTGCAGTCCGCACAAGTGGAGGTGAGTCATGTTTGGTATCTGAAGCCTGGCGCGATAAGGCTAATGTAGTTAACTAGTAGGGGAAGCTTATATCCCACCACTCAGCATCATGTAAACTACAAATGAAGAGCAGTACATCACAAGTAGAAACTTCTGTTTGTCTTTTTATAAATGCTTTTGTTTTGTGTATTTGATAAGGTCTGAATTTAGGCTGGAGTCCTGGACCTCCTATAAGAACTTAGGGGTCCCATGTTATTTTTTTAAATAAAATTGAAATATTCAGATAAATTGAAAAGCCTTGCTGGAAATACCTTTCCATGTTTTCAGTCAGAGACATATACCATATATATATATATATATATATATATATATATATATTCACAGGGCAGCAATGTTGATGTGCACATTGCATCATGTGATATCAGACATTAACCCCTTTATTCTGTAAACTAAAGTATGATTTGGTTTTGCCTTTTATGGGTCCCACCGAACATTCCTGCTGATGACTTTTGAATTTACCTAAATAATATATGTAAACAAATTAAGTGTGAAAAGAAGGAACACCTGATACGGATATGAAGTTTAATCATTTTGCCTCATAATGAAGTAATAAAAGTAATAAAATAAAAAAGAATATGTGAGAGATCACCTCCTGGTCAGACTTTCCACTAGACCATTTGTTAGCTTTTTAAAACGAAGTCTGATGAAAGATGTTTGTGACGAGTGTGTCCTGTTGTAGCCTGTCTCGGCGTCAGCAGCCCACATCCTGGGAGAGGTGTGTCGGGAGAAGCAGGAGGCGGCCGTCCCGCTGGTGCGCCTCTTTCTGCACTATGGCAAGATTGTGCCTTTCGTCAGTGCAATCGCCCATGCAGAGATAAACCGCACACAGTGAGTTCCCACGCATACTCGCACAGTCAGGCATTACTGTCTCTTCGGAGGTTATGTGTTATGACTGGAACCTGAGACTCTAGAAATTCAGACAACTAATAATACTGGCTGATATCATTTATATGTAAATGTTTATATGTTTATTTTATGCGTCTACTCTAATAGTTTTGTGTGTGTGTTAATATTTTTACAATCAGGGGGTTTTGTTATCAGGTTACTAGTTCAGTCTTTTGTTTAAATCCTGGATTGATCTAGGAAGGCTGTTGTTGTTGGCAGTATTCATCTATACCAATGAAACTGTAGGTTGCAGGCTGTGGTTATGATTGGAGCTTAAAATCTGCTGTAACTGAGCCCAACCAAATAACTCATTGGCCAGTTGAGTTATCTTTTAATCGTTTGTCTCTTATAATAAAAATAAATAAATAAAATGCAAGAAAGAAATTTCAAGACTTCCAGTGGTTTAGCAAAATGTCCCCATGACAACAGGATTATATTAAGTATTGTTTTTATATTTTGTTCATTAAAGGGCTTCATTTATAAATAAGATTCATCTGAATCTAAAAATCTGAATCTAAATATTAATTAGAAATAAAAAAGGAGAAGTACATTTACAGTCTATACTGGCAGTAATCTATACTGCAGCTGTGTTATGTAATTGCAGTGTGTGAATGTAATTGAATGTAATTGTGTAATTATATTGAACAGTACACAAAGACAACAAAATTCAGTGTAGACAGTATTAAATCTGGTTAGGCTAAAGCAGTGTGCACAAACACCTCTAACATAGTCCTGCTGACTAGAGCCACACCGGGGTCGGGGTTTCCACACAGTCCAGCTCCTGAAGTTGTGTTTATGAGGATTAATCATTGTGTTTCTAAAGTCAGTGTCTTTGTTTTCTTCCCTCAGGGACCCTAACACGATATTCCGAGGCAATTCATTAACCTCGAAATGCATCGATGAAACCATGAAGCTAGCAGGAATGCACTATCTACAGGTCACTCTCAAACCTATTATTGATGAGGTGAGTCTTTCTCTCTCTCTCACTCTCTATCTCTCTTTCTCTTTTTCTCTTTTTCTCTCCCTCAGCATATGTATGTGAACAGAACACATTCTACACATTCTATGCATTCATTCTACGTTGCAGTGAAAAGTTAATATTGTATAATCTGTTACATTAAATGACTAAATTATAATAAATGAATATATTATCATTAAATTAGATTCGCTTAATTAATATGAACCTCATTTTGAAGCGTTTGTATTGGTCTGTTCATCTTAACTTTTTCACACATGGTAAAGGGCAGCAGGCATCTTCGAAAATAATTACAAAAATGGAAATATAATATGTTCTTTTCTCAGCAATGATTATATATACATAAACACTATATGGCCAAAGTATGTTGTCACCTATACGTCATGAATGCCTTTGGAATCCTATTCAAAGCCCGCAGAGATTAATACAGAATTTGCCCCTTTTTGCGACTCCATTCTTATGATTGTTTTGCTTGTGTTTCTGTGGAAATTTATGCCAAAAGAGCATTTGTGAGGCACTAATGTTGAACCACAAGTGTTGTGATTCATCCTAAAGATGTTTAGTGGGTTTGAAGTTTGCACACTCATTCGGGAACAGCTAAGGGTTTTTTCCCAGACTCCTGCCACAATGTTGGACAGATATAATTGTCTAAAATGTCTTTGTATGCTGTAGCTGTACCTTCACTGGAGCTTAGTAGTGCAAACCCTGAGAAACAGCCTCAACTGTACTGTTGGCAGTTGATATGTGATAGGTATCATTGATAACTGATAGGTATCATTCTCGTGTCATCTGCCAAAGCCAGATTTGTCGGTCGTTCATCACTCCATGAGAACATTTGTACTGCTCCAGAGTCCTGTGGTGGTGTGCTTTACACCAGTCCCCCCAACACTTGGCACTGCACATTTTGATCTTACTCTTGTGTGCAGCTTTACACTGATGGAAACGTTTCTCATGAACGCACACTTGTTTTCCTGATGTTGCTCCCAGGAGCTGTTTGGGGCTCTGTGGTAGTGGTCTACCAAAGGGAGGCTGAGCTGTTGTTTCTTCAGTTTATAGTAATAGCACTTACAATGGACTGGGGCAGATCTAGCAGCAGAGGAATTTCACAGACTAACCTGACAACTGGCAAAGGAGGCGATCTATGATAAGGCCGTGTTTGAAGTCACTGAGCTCTTCAGTATTCTTTAGAGCTCTTTTGATGACATTTCTCACTATTTTCAGAAATAATGGAGAACATCAGCATGTTCATTTTAATCCAAATATTTAAAGCTGGATGATCTGGACCTCAGCCAACTACAAGAGTAATATTCCACTTTGACTAATTGTGAGATGCCGTATATTGTGACGTGTTCAGGGGCAATTAACATGTTGGGAAAATCTCATACTATTACAACCCTAACTGAGCCTTAATTGTAACTGAGTTACAATTGAAAGTCTAACAGGACCTATTACTAAAGAGTAATGCAAACAGTATGAGTCAATAAAAATATGAAGTGACAGCTCACTCCCTCTCTCTCTCTCTGAGTCAGTTCTTGTGCTCTTTGTTAGGTGTAATCTTAATTGTGTGTGTGTGTGTGTGTGTGTGTGTGTGTGTGTGTGTATGTATATGTGTGTTTATGTGCAGATCTGCACTGATCACAAGTCATGTGAAATCGACCCAGTTAAACTGAAGGAATCAGAGAATCTGGAAACCAACAGGGTGAGTCACACTGTTCTCTTACTTTACAGCCTGTGTGTGTGTGTGTGCTGTCACGTGTGTGCTCCCATTGCTAGACTTTACATTTTAAAGGACATTTCTACATTCAGAGTGTTTACCTATTTGTGTTCTTTTCTGTGGACACAAACAATGCCCTGCAGGAATGTTCCATCCACACGTGCCTGTGTTTGTTTATGTACCTCCCTTCCTGCGTCCTCAGGAAAACTTGCGGCAGTACGTGGACCGCATCTTCAACGTCATCACCACCTCTGGCGTCAGATGCCCTACCGTCATGTGTGACATCTTCTTCTCTCTCCGAGAGTCTGCTGCCACTCGTTTCCAAGGTAACCACCGCACGCACACAGAAGCACACCATGACCTTGGGATCGGCAGCTGAATGTGCCGAAGCATACAATAACCACTAGCGTATAGTCGGCACTGGGCCACTTCCGCTCAGGAGTGATTTGTCATCTATGTCAGTGCTGGTGTTACAGCCTTGCTGATCAGTAACAGTGGATAACAAAAGATAACTGTCATGTTAACTGTTATGTGGATAATTGTATTGAATGTACAGTTACAGAAAATACTCAAAAAACGAATAATATTATAAAAATATAATAACAATCCTGACTGTGTTTCAACTTCATAAAATCTAACAAATATACTTATTTCAAAATATTTATCAGTTAAGATAATCTAGCTAAGATAGAAGCTTAGATAATCACTGTGCATGTGCACAAGAAACAATAACATACAGTTAACATACAGCCAATTGAGTGAAACGTAAGGAAGATTCAAGCAGGTTATTTTTTGAAGGAGCAAAGCATAAGTATAGTAGAAAGTATAGTGCTTATAAAGGTTGGTAGCAAGATGATGCAAAAACTTGCCGACTGGGATATCTTTGTCTCCAACGCAGATGTAGCGATTTGATTTCCATGTAGAACAGTGTTCATTTTTACAGCCGGTTTTGATTTAGTTTTAGTCTTTTGACTACAATGTACATTAGTTTAAGTAACATTTAGTTTTTAAATATTAATAAATAAATAATTTAAATAATTGTTTCATAAACACAGCCCACTACATGCCTCAACTTTTTGTTTGTGTATTCATATACTATGTAAAAAATAGGTCCACACTCCACAATAGAGTCGAACAGTGAAGACTATTCTTATCTAGCAGTTGAAGGTTTAAACACAAAACAGAATAAATCATTGTCTCCCACAAATTTTTGATTGTAAACTGTTGATTAAAAATCGATGCTGTGTTTTTGAGAATCAACACCGTATCACAAAACATAACATTGTGATATTCTATATATTTTTTTTACACTCATATTAAATAGGAAGCATTTGTGATGTTTCAGACACAGCTGCCATGACTGTGTTGACGTCTTGAACCAGCCACGTATCAGCGACTCAAGAGGGTTAAAACAAATTCAGTATTTTACATTGTCATTTAGTTTTTACAGTGGCTAGAAAAAGTATGTGCATTCTTTGATTCTACCTGGTTTTCTGCATTAATTAGTCATAAAATGTGATCTGATCTACATAAAGTCCCAAGTATAGACAAACACAATGTGGTTAACTTAATACCACACAAACAGTTATAATATTTAATGTCTGTATTGGACACATCCATTAAACATTCGCAGGGCTGGTGCAACCATGTACTTATTCCATGTAATAACTTTCAAGCATTAAAACGAGCATTTAAATAACTTGCAAGCATTAAACGCTCTAACATCTGATTCTTGTCACTTCCACTTTAATCTGTTTGAACAAATCACACTGAATGACTGTATACACTTTAATGATTTAATTAGAAAATTGGAAAAGTCTGATCTCTCTCCGTTGGAAGAGTTACTGTTCAGCAGCCAATATGCATCATCATGAAAGCGAAATGTTTTTTACAGAGTCAGTCATTTGAACAGCCTGTAATCTATTCACAAGAAATTTCTCAGACAGAGACTTCTCTATAAAAAGGGCTTCTTCATGCGTTTCCTCTCGTATCCTCGTTCACTTTTGCTTCTTGTTTACTGGCTCGGGTATTTGGGAGAAATGCGTACAGTGTAAACTCAGACTGGATTTAAAATGCCTACAACACCACCTGCTGGACACGGATGTGCTTCGGAGTGAATTGGTACCCTAACATGGAGAGCTTAATGAGATCAGTGAAGCAGTGTATTGCTAGGTTGTAGGGATGTAGCTAATAATTGTTTAATCACGTCAAAGTGAACTTGTCATACAGACTGCACAGAAAGAAGTGCACAGCTGAAGGGAATTACATTTCTTCAGCCTCCAATGTGCAAAAAAATAGCAAAATACAGTAAACATATTAGACAGCATGATGGACATAAAATACAAATATAAAGAAGATATATAGAGAAAAAGTAGGTTAGTAAACAGGATAAAACAGGATAGTAGTGAACATTTATAAAGTGCTCAGTGCAAATTGCACAAACAATAGCGTTGAAGATAAATAAAAAAAATATAATACAAAAAAAATATATATATATATATAGTAGAAATGGTCCAGTAGTATATATAGTAGAAATGGTCCAGAATTACTTGGAATAAAATCAATTAACATATATTAAAGTCAACTTAAAATCAAAATTGCCTTTTTGTACCTTGTTGCTTTGTGTTCCTAAAGTACAATCTCTCATTTTATTTAAAAGATATTTTAGTTTACCTCTTATCTTCGTTTATATTATAATGAGTTCTGCTCATGAGTTTGGATTCCATCACTAATAATGTGCACTAATAATAATATCATGTTTCACCTCTCAGCCAGCTTAGAGACCACTCAATTACATTACAGGATGGAAAGAAAATACGTCATGATTTTTTATTCATGACTTAAAAGTTAGAAAATATATTTGTAACGGTACCAAAAGTTGGATTTTCTCTTATTATAGTGACAATATACAGCTTTACAAAGTGCCTCTGTTTTTAACTGAACAGTTCTCTTTTCCCGTGCTTATCATTGTCAGCAAATCATTTGTAGACTAATGTAGATTGTGTTTTGGTGATGATGAAGGGATAGTAACGATACTTGTGTATGTTTACAGAGGACCTGGACGTGAGATACACAGCAGTCAGTAGTTTTATTTTTCTACGTTTCTTCGCCCCAGCGATCCTATCACCAAACCTTTTTCAGCTTAGACCGCACCACCCGGTAAGTCTGTCTTCAGCATAAACAGTTTAGTTTTCTCAAACAAGCTTGGCTCACAGTGATAGATGGAAATAGATTGCTCAGACTAGATAGATTGAATTGATTACTTTAATGCTGACTTCCAGTTCACTGTGTGAAATACTGTAATGTGTGTGTGTGTGTATGTGTCGTGTATCAGTGCTCTTAAACATTTCTCTTCTATTTTGTTCAAAAGGATCCATGCACGTCACGGACCCTCACGCTCATTTCCAAAACTATCCAAACGCTGGGAAGTCTCGCCAAGTCCAAATCTGTAAGTACATTTGTTTAGTTGTTTTTCGATCCTGATTTCTTGGATTTCAGTCCTTTTAGATGTTTTTCATTTTTCTACTTTAGCATAATTGATTCAGTTTATCTGTTGACAGTCAAGCTCTTCATAATCCTTTAACCCTTAAATAAATAGATGGTCACCACACAGGTCTTTAGCTACACAATATAAAGTACACAAATTTTCATTTACATGCATTTGTTGGGCAGAAAATTAAGGTGACACAGTGCTCATGTGTAGCAGTATAGGCAGAACTGTAATATAGGGGTGGGCAATATGACGATAAATATATACTTATGATAGTTAATATAAAATTATATATACATACATTACATTACGGTGAACAAAGTTAGTCAGTGAAAAGTTTAGGTAATGAAGTGTCAGTGATTAAAGTGTGTGGGCCCAGTAAGGAGGCACGATGATATCTGAATCATAACAATGTAGACTAATAAATTCTTCAATTAAAATTTGAACCAAATTACTGAGATTTTAAACCGATATTTAAAATATCTAATGTTTATTGTGTTCTTATGTAACATTTTGTATGAGGGTCTATATCAAGAAGGGGTCAGTGTTTCTCATGCCAGTAGAGGATGCTACCAACACAAAGTATACATTGGTCCAGAGCATAGTGTCCCCAGGACCAGGATTAAGAAATACCGGTTTCAATATGTGGGAGCTTCAGTTCTGAAGGACTGAATTCCTGCGGTTCAGTGATTTTCCTGTTGCATCTTTTAAGCTAATTAGCAGGTTTAGCTAGTGTGGTAGATCAAGTAAATCACCAAACTGTACTCCAGTCCTCAGTTCCCCACCTCTGCACTGTTATCATTCTATAGTCATTGTTGGTGTTATTGAAACTTAAGTGTGTGTAGTTTTGACAAATTTGAGCGCAGTACCATTACTTTCCCCTCGTTCTCCAGGCCAATTTTAAAGAGTCCTACATGGCTGCTTTCTACGACTACTTCAACGAACAGAAGTATGCAGATTCTGTGAAAAACGTGAGTTACTTCTGTATGTTATTAAATGAGGAAACGTTTCTTTTCACATTATTCCTCTTGGGAAGGTTTTGTCCTTTTCCAAGATGTTCTCATCTACTATTTTTAATTAGGCATCTTCTGTAAAGCTACTTTACAGACTTCTGTGATGTTTAATGTTAAAGTTACTTTTTTCTAGTCATAAATCAGTTGTTTCCATTAATGCAAGTGAAACTTTACTGAGAATCCTCTTGGTTGTATCTGTGCACAGTTTCTGGACCTGATTTCATCCTCTGGAAGGTGGGACCAGAAGAGCATTGAGACACCAATCATGTTGAAGGAAGGGTAAGCAGTGTGTGATAAGACTGTATTATGTATGTAACCATGTATGGAAGTCATTTAGAGTGGTTTGTACAGTTGAAGAGAAACTTTTCAACTCAGTGATGGGAACCAGGAGCTACCATGTCTTCAGCTCTGATATAGCCATTTTTTGGTTCCTTGGGACTGTTTTACTTTATAGCTCTGCATTTATGATGCTTGTACCAACATCAGTGAATTTTTAAACGTTGTTTAAATTTTTTTTCAAAATGATTGTAAAACATTGTCTTCAACATTAAGCAGTGTATTCGTTTGTTTTATGTAATAACACTCTGTGAAGAAGCTATTAGAGGCATTAAACTCTTCGGACGTCTGGTTCCAATCACTGCTATTTTGGGCAGTTTAATTCTGTAAGAATCATTTCACAACGAACACTTTATTTACATCTTAATGAATAAACTATGCTGAACGTTTTTTAAAATTAGCATTCCCCACTAAGATACAAGACATCACAAGACAATATATTCAAATATGTATTGTCTTCAAATATATTAGATATAAATATTATTTGATATGTTAGCTACACTAAACTTTTAGCTCCATTGCAAAACTAAAAAAGGCCATTTTAGACTTGTCTCTGCTGATCAACTAAATTTTGCAGAACATTTTTTATTTTTAATTGTTCCTTTATTGAATACCGTATTGTAATCATTGTTTTAATCTTTAAACAGCATTTTCGGTACTGAATTCTTTTCTTTTTTTTTAGAAAAGTAGATTTTCAAATAAACCTTTTGCTATTGAACAGCAGAGCCCTTGGGGGGTGAATGTGTGTTTCTGTAACTCATGTACCTGTAAGGACACTTTCAGGTGTCTTTTTCTTGTATTTCTCTGCTGGGTACAGGAGCGTTAAACTCACTATTAAGAGGGTTGATGGAAAGGGTTCCTGCAGGTAAGCCACATCTGATTGGATGGACCCGTGACGTTGTGACCCAGATGTGTCCCATAACATAAACTCCCAGCCCTTTCCACTTCCCCGCTATTTGAAAATAGTAGAATACAAAATGCAATACAAAACAAAGCAAATAACACGCTAAAACTACTGCCAACAGAATTTGCTGCCTGTGTTCTTTCGTATTGCATTGTGGCTTCTCAGTTTTCCTCGACAGCCCCTCCTCCCTTTGCTTGCCATAGAGACTCTCTCGCAAGGCATAGCATGGGCCATTCATAGACACATTCTACAAGCTTCTTAGAATGACGCCTGTAGCAGTGTTTGGTTGTAATGGTTGAGCTGACTTATCCGGTGCACTGCAGAATGGTGGTCAGTGGCTGAATTCTCACACCCATTTACATGAATCTGTGGTATTTCTGTGGTCGCTGCAATTGAGTCAAAAGAAGATGATGAACAGTGAACTCAGTGAAAGAGTTGAGATCCAAGATATGTTAGGTTTGCTCGTACAAATGTAAGCCATAAATAATAAAGTTAGAAGTAGGTAATGCTTGTGTAGTGGTTATTTGTCAAGTTTGGGGACTATGGTAATATGAAATCGCCTGTTGCCTTTTACACTGTGTGTAAATTTTATGGTGAATGGGCCAAAAGAGCCGACCCCAAATTACATTGACATGCTTCAAAAGTAAAGTACGTTTTTTCTTTCTCCTGTGAAGTTGAAGCATTTTGGTTATTGAAGGTCTTGTTATTTTAATAGCAACATTGAAAGAAAAAAGCCAATGCAGGCATACAGTCTACATCTACACACATGATGTTAATTGAATTTGTACTTAATTAATTAAAATGAACAAAAAAGTATATATTTAGAAGGGAAAGTGATCTATATGGTATTGACAATAATTTGAAAAGTAAAAGTGTCAAATCAGCATTTAGACAACACCTGCTCTCCATATCATTGAAGACATTAGATGTTAGTGTTAACAAGCTGTCCAAAGTATTAGTGAACAGCTATTTTATCAAAAATTAAACTCACTATAAGAGAATTTGTCAAACATTGTTCAGACCTTTTTGGAAAACCAGACAAGATGTCCCCAAACTTTTGACAGGCAATGCCACACTGCCTTTACAGTCAGATTTCATAATGTCCCTAATGTTCTTCTCCATCTGTTCTCTCTGTCCTATGTCCTCTCCAAAACTTCACCCTCCCTTAGATTTATGATCAAAAGAGCCCAGGGCAGGAATCGCTTCGGCATGAAGAACTTTAAGAAGCGATGGTTCCGTCTCACCAACCACGAGTTCACCTACCATAAAACTAAAGGTAACTCAAAAGGTTTGTCTGGAGCTTTTACTCTGTTAGGTGTCCATGTTGTCTGTCATTGTGTTTCCATATGACCAAGTTTGTTTAGCATTAGCCAGTTAGGACTGTTTGTGAGCATTTCTTGCTAAGTAATTTCAGAGGCCTGGCTTGCTAAGCAAGCTCAGCTTAGACAGGAGTCCATCTTCACAAAACCTAACAAATACAACCGCATTTAACTCCTGTTACAAAGATGGTTAACGACTCCTTATCTTTCTCAGTTCAACCCGTTTAGATATACAAACTATGATTAATCTTTAGTAAATGCACATCAGACAGCCAGTCACCAGTCGTGTGACCTGTTTTTCAATGATGGAAAACTAAATCCAAAGCAAAGATTTAAATATATAATACCAGAAAAAGCATTGCTGCATAAAATGTAATTATTGGTTTGAATTCTTAATATCTATGAAGCACGATCAGCTTCTTCTGCTAAAAAGGAGACATTGTTATGATGATACACATCATTAAGGCTGTCTCTGTCTGTCAGCACCTCTGCCTTGACTGGTCCAGTAATATAATGAAGCTGCCCTGCACCAGATTTAGAGAGCAGTTGCCATGGTGGCCCAATAAAAGCTGGTCCTCGGTCAGACAGAAAATCCAGGGTTAGATCAAACTAAGCTTAAAGTTAGCTGGCTAAGCCATCAAACTGGCCCCTGTAGTGGGGAAGCAAGTCAGGCTACATGATACAGACTAAGCTGTGGAATGCCTGGAAGAATGTAATATTGATGATGAAGCGAATTTGAAATGTGATTGCCTTGCCCTGTATAGATCATATGAGCAGTCATTGCTCTCCTAAGAAAGCCTTGTATTTCCAAAATGATCAAATTAGTGAAGGTTCCATTTTTTAACTGGTGTTTAAACATAAAAAAGAGTTTTTATATGACAGCAGCATTAAAGTCATTATATTTACAAATGCATACTACTACATATTTAAGGTTAGTAGTTCCCGTCCCACCATAGAAACGAAAATCTACCGTATTTGTCCCATTTTACATAATTTACTGTGAGTCTCTGGTCTCTCAGTGGAATCATCTATAATGTTGTGTTGTGTTTTTGTGCATAGGTGAAGGTGCTCTGTGCAGAATCCCTATCGAGAACATTCTGGCTGTGGAGAGATTAGAAGAGGAGTCCTTCAAGATGAAGAACGTGAGACCAAATGACACACACACGCACACACACACACACACACACACACACACACAAACACATATATATATATATATATATATATATATATATACATTAACCTCAGAAAGCTTTTTAAACCTTGCTGCTCTCTAAGACTCTGCACATTAACATGCATTATAAAGCAACACAAGAATTGCAAAAAACATGCCTTAGACTCCGAAAACACCAGGTTTTATGCAAATTTCCTCATTTATGTTTCAAAGGAGCGTTAAGACGTAGCATATGTATTAGCTTAGTCAGGTTATTAATAGTCTCCCCAATAATCCCAGTCATTTGGGAACACAGGCAAATTGGTGGTATACGGGGTAACACCATATTAACATAATTACATTCCTGTGATGAAGAAGAAACAGTAGAGCATAGAGAAAAAGACAGTAGCACAAAATGCACATAAGACCAGCACAAACCAAAGACTGTTGCAACTGTTTGCTGAAACAAAATATCACCATACTAATTAGTATATCAAATGTACGCCAGCGTTAGATGACCATTCATTACATTAGTATGTGGTACAGTAGTATGCAGTTTTGGACTGCATAGGTTTAAAAAACCAAGACACAGGACACAGAAAATCTTTAGGTAGGGAAGGTGGAGCTAGGTGTGGCAGCAGGATGAGGGTTTCCATGACAATTCAGGTGATGGCATTGATAATGCTGTATTTGATTCATATGCTTTACAGAAGAAAGCTTATTTGAATAAAGAATAAAGAAAATTAGTTGAACAAAGTTAATTGAAGGTTTTATTAAAAGTAATTTCTACTGATCTATTTGTCTACATACAAAAAGTAAAAGAAACAAAACACATTGTTTTAGTATAACAGTGACAGTTTTCAATACCAGTAGTGCCAAACAATTTAACAATGTCTTGGCTTCTTGTCCATATTTGTGCTCCAGATGTTTCAGGTCATCCAGCCAGAGAGAGCGCTCTACATCCAAGCCAACAACTGCGTGGAGGCACGTGACTGGATCGATATCCTCACCAAGGTCAGCCAGTGCAACCGCAAGCGCCTAAGCACCTACCACCCCTCTGCCTACCTCAACGGCCACTGGCTGTGCTGCAAGCAGTGCGTAGACTCGGCACCCGGCTGCACGCCCTGCACTGGGTGAGTCCACGCTACATCCTAAAGCTCTTTTTGGTGTTCAGTGTTTTTGGCATGCTTTTTCATTTTTTTTATATATTGCAAGTACTTTTTATCTTTTATTTCACCTTAGCAGATCTTTCTGCTCACCAGCTGTGGGCATTTCCAGACCGTGTCTGAAAAGAACCTTATCCAACATGCAAGTTGGCTCCCTCAATCTCATTAGCAGGCCAGCTACCTGAACTGCTAGCATTGTGTGATTTAACGTTTGTGAAGATTGTTAAAAGCATATAAAAAAAAACTCCACACAGACCATATAAACTTCTACTAACACTTAAAGTAAGAAATTTTAATTAACTTTGTGAACTGTCGTGGATTCAGAGAAGAGAAAGAGAGTTTTTGCCATTCATGATGAAGGCCAGTCTATCCTTGCCTGACTGGCTGAACACAGTGGAGAAGCTGGACCTGAACAACATATAGATTTGCTGAACTTTTTCACCACACAGCTCTCCTTTAAAATATGAGGCACAAGGTTGCAAATAGACGTGTATCGTTATTCCCCAGTTTCAGTTTTTTTGCTCATATAAGATTTTTTCTTTAGTAAAATGATGTACATGTAGATATTTTTCAGCCAAGTAACGTCACAAGACACACATCATGAACAATCTATAATATAATATATATATATGTGTGTGTGTGTGTGTGTTCAAGTGACACTGATGTACTTCATTGAAATATCTGCAAGTTATGTTTCTCTTGCAAATCTCAGTCTGTTCAACTAAAAATGAAAGTAAAGTACTTCATATTTACAGTTAGTGTTATTGTTACTTATTTACATTACATTACTTATTTGCAAAAGCAGGCTTTACTGTACTAGTTACAGTAAGTTATGATAATGTTTTGATGGTGCTGGATTTTAGATTTGACTAGAGAATGAAAGTCATGCAAGAGTAAAGTGGCATCAGCAGTTGCAGGTATGTAAAAGCTGTAATGTAAGGCAGTAAGTGCGAAAGCCTGAAGACTATTGTGTTTCTGTGTCTATGCAGTGGCCTGCCTGCCAACATCCAGCTAGACATAGACGGAGATCGAGAAACAGAGCGGATCTACTCTCTCTTCAGCACCTACATGTCCAAGCTAGTCAAAATGCAAGGTACATACTGTTGTGTCCTGTATTATCTGTAGTCTGCTGGCTGGCTGATCAGAATGTTTCCAGTAACCTTTCCTTATATCTGACCACAGAGGCGTGCGGCAGTAAGTCAGTTTATGACGGACCCGAGCAGGAGGAGTACTCAACGTTTGTCATAGATGACCCGCAAGAGACCTACAAGACCCTGAAGCAGATCGTCTCAGCTGTGCAGACACTGGAGCAGCAGCATGCGCAGTACAAGCGCGATAAGTTCAGGAAGACCAAGTACGGTAGCCAGTGAGTACAATTTAAACTCTTTCCTGGAACGTTACCCATTAACAGATGATTCTACTGATCATTTTTTTCAATCATTTGTTTTTTTGAAGGAATAGTAAGCCAGAAAATCATATGATCACCATTTTCTTCTTTATTGTAGGTCTTTGTTGTAAGTCTAAACAAGTCTGGTGTTAAAAGTGTGCGTCTTTAACGGCTAAAGAAACTTATATACTTGCTTTAAGCGGTACTGAGTTGAGTGAAATGTGTTTGTTTTAGTTTGTTTATCTCAAACTTATCTATGTGGTTTCTGTAGATAAATGTAGCAAATTGTAATAAAACAACATTCTACATTTAATTTGCTGCTCAAATACCTTCTTTATTTGTATACTCGTTTTTTTGGGATCTTGACCCACCACAAGTGCTTGAAAAGTTTGGGTATCTCTGAGATAGCTCAAATAGCTCAATGCAGATTTTCAATGAGAGAGGAGTGCCAGTGAACCAGCTTTAGATTCTAAGGAGGGACGTACTATCAGAATAAAACGGTCATATGTAGCCTGAGTTCTTGAAATGATAAGAAAATGTAATGGTAATAATAATAATAATAATAATAATAATAATAATAATAGCTATAAAATAAACGCATTGCCTTAAGCAAACAGTTGTTCTCTGCTGTTAAAGACTTTGAATTTCATGGTACATTGTTTTGTTTGGTTTTACCCAAGGATTTTAAAACACTAACTCGTTGTTTGTTTATTTATTTGTCTCTACAGGGAGCATCCAATAGGTGACAAGAGCTTCCAGTGCTACATTCGACAACAATCGGAGAGCTCCACCTACTCTATCTGACCACATTGTCTTTTGCCACGATGCCCTTCTTCTCTCTGCAGTAAACACCCTGGCAGTGGTCGTATGTCACAGGAACAATCAGTCGTGATTGAGGGAACGAAATGGAGAAACGAGTGCGAGTGAGATTAAGTGTGGAAGAGTCTCACACAAAGCTATACCTTTTGTATGATGTACAAACCCAAACAACAGCTTTTCCACTGAACTTTGTGTCAGCGGCCATGCACTTTAATCGTCACACCTGCCCCGTCGACGATGTAGCTCTGCCTCACGACACGTTTTAAATTTGAAATGCAATTTTTTTTTAAAGAAATGGAAAAAACGAAGGAATTCTGATTCACCAATGAGGGACTTTGTTTTAGGTCTTGAGTATTTTATTGTATCTCTTTTAAATCTTCAGGACCAAACGGTAGGCCTGGAAACGCTTTTAATATTTTTTGGGCAGCAAGAACCTCACTGTTGCATGCTTACTAATGAGAGCCTTGCAGCCAAGCCCAGTTTAGAAAAATTAAGAACCTGCAGACCATTCGTTTCGGATTCAGTTGAAGGGTAAACATTCTTTATTTTCCAGTGAAGCAGCTTTTGGTAATAGAAGTTGATCCTTTCTACTCAGACAGCAAGAGGATACCATAAATAAATAACTCTGTAAAAGTCAAAATGAGAGAAAGCTTAATTGTTCTGAACTGGGATGTTGACTGGACTGCATTTGTGTTTCGGAGAACTTATCTGAATCAGATGTTAACGGTAACCACTGCTTTGTTATCCTTTTAATGACGTGCTGCCTCAGAGCGCTTGTCATTATGGGACTTTTTTGCCATTTTGTAGAAAGTGTTTTCTTAGTTTTTTTTTTTGCCTGCACCTTGCCCTTGTTTAGATGTGTTGCAGTATTGATACATCCTTTCGTGAACATTCCCCAGGCATGTAACAGCCAATAACAATACAAACTGAAGAAGTAATAGCATTATTGTGGGAAATGTAGGGAAATTGCCCCTAGATTACACCCCCTGATTAATTCACTTGTAAACAAAGTCATTCAGAGTTGTTAGCATATTAGAGAAACATGCTGACTCAGATTTCTTTGCAGTGGTGGTGATGGTAACCAGCAGTCGTGATTTATTATCCAAATAATAAACAAATAAATAAACAAAGTTCCTATTATTACCACTGTGAACAACTGTGACTCTAGAACAAAGGATTTTACATCAAAACACTCTGAATGACTATATATACTACTGCTCAAAAGTTTGGGATCACAGTGAAATGTTCTTGTTTTAATGGAGCAGCCTTCCTTCCTTAACACAAGAATGGACTGACGGCTCTCTAAAGAAAGTTGTTTCTTTCTGGTCATTTTGATTCTGTCAGCAAGCCATCAACTGCTGATGCTTCAGATACTAAACTAACCTGGATACTCACTTATTAGTAGAATGTTTTTCAGCTGTGCATCACAATTGAGCAAGAGTGTCCTAACAACCAATTAGTCCAATAACATCCTTAACTTGGATTGGTGGCCGTACCAGGAGATTTAGACAGAGGACTGAGAATTGCTGATAATAGGACTATATGTAAAATAAGCCTCTATACAAAAATAGACTTTAATACAAATATTTTTATTCTTTAAAATCATCTGATGCACTTACATTAATTGTGAAATTCTAAAGTGATCCTAAACTTTTGAGCGGTACTGTACATTTTTTTAAATGTTTAAAACATCAGTGGAATTCCCTTTATGTTTTCTTATGTTATATTGGCACATGACAAACTATCACAGTTTCAATGAAAGTCAGAGCTGGGTGAAGATTCTTGACACTAAGAACAAGCCAGAACACCTGATATTTTGAGACCAATTCAAAGCCAATTTCTTTTGAGCTCCTTGCTTTAACTATATATATATACTGGTGTAAAACAGACCCCGTTTGAAAACAGAAACCAGACTGCCAGTAATACCATTGCCAGACATTTGTGGTGTTTTGTACTTTTGTTGAATTTTATGTACTGTAAGTAATGCATTTTCTATCTGTGTCTTGTACTGAGAACTATTGCCCTTTGAGATACAGGTTTCAGAACCTGTTTGTGTGCGCGTGTGATTGAAAACTGAAGCGAGCGTGTATGAAGGAGCGATTGTGCGTGTCGGTTGAATGGAATTGGTGAAGCATCTAGGACCAATTTCTCTTTTTAAGAATTCTCATCTTTTCAACACAGACGTTCATGTTTCTGTTCCCCATTTTCACAAGTGTTCTCCCAGCATTTCATTTCATATGTTTGTGTTGCTCTGTGTATGAGGTTCTGAATTGTGTTGATGACCCAGTTTCCTTCAGTATAATTCATTCAGTAATGCATGTTTTAGTGTGAATATATGGTTTGAATAGAAGCCAGATGACCTTCTGCTACCCACTCCAAAAAGTCCAGTATTTATTTTTATATCACAATGTAACATTTTGTGGATAAAATTTTTGATTACAGAAGTTGCACTGTGCGTTCCTCAGACGCACAGTATAAATTATGCAATAATTTTATGATCAGTTGTTTTACTGATATACAAATTAGAATTGATAACTCACAGTCCAGCTTCAAATCAATGTTTTTTCTTCAAAGCGAAACCTTAAAAAGGGAGAACAGTGTATTTTATATAAGTATATAAAGAGTATTATTACAAGTCTGTGATGTGTACAGGTCAACTGTGGAACGAGTGATGAAAATATGGATGCAAAAGTTAATTTTTGTCCAAATGAAGGCAATAGCAACGAAGCTGTGTTGGTGTTTTTATTGTGTTTCTAAGTTGTATATATGAATATATGTGTATCACATTGTATTACATTTTATTACTTCTAATTTATCAGGTAAACATTTGATAAATGGTATTTAGGGGGTCCTATGTTGGATCACCAATCCAGAATTGGTTGCCCACTCCTTAGTGGCATAGTTACTGATGCTAGACTATAAATGACCAGCTAGGTGAACCAATTTGCTACAGTGCCACCCTGAGGCAGACCAGTGCTGCATCACTAGCTCATAAGAATACCAAAGAGATGTTTGCAGCTTGTTGGTGAAACACCTAAACAATGGGCAGCAAAAAGTCATAAGTTTGTTTTCAGGGACCACCCAGAATTTTTACCACCTTTAAATACTTACTTGACATTCAGTTAATTAGTAGGCTCCTCCCAGGACCTTGTACTCTGTAGTCAAACAGACTGTTGGACACCTGTTTCTATACATAAACTGTTAAGGCCTCCTTCACCCTGTACTGCAGTGGTCAGTACTGTCACAAGACCTCGACAGAGCAGTTATCATTTGGGTGGTAGATCATTCTCAGCACTGCAGTGACACTGACCTGGCTACGCTGCCAAATGGATCCGTTACTAACTGTTTGTTCTGTTAGACACATCTACCTTGCTGGTCCTTGAAATGTTGTCAAGTTACAAACAACAGCTCATATGTTGCTGCACAGGGTTTGTCATCCTAGTGCTTCATCAGTGGTCACAGGATGCTGTATATCTTTGCTTGGTGGACTGTCCTTAGTCCAGCAGTGATACTGAGTGCACTCACACAGACACACACACACTCTTAACATCCCCCATCCAAACAATACCTCCGTTGGTCATGTGGGGGTTGTGACTATTGATGAACAGAATAAATGGGGGCCCTAACAAATAAGAGAAGTAGATGGATTTCTGTCTGTGATTGTAGAACATGCAATGATAAAATAGATAACCGTTAACATTAGAACCTGATGGTTGTGCTTTTTAATGAGAATTAGTTTAATGGGTATTTTTAGAGACCATTAGGTTTCTGCAAGACATACTAGATCCCAATAGGAAACAAATGTCTCTGGAATCAGTTACATGTTAATCCATTACACTGTGATAGCACAAGATACCAGTAGTGACTACTGGACACAATATACCTTAAATATACCTTGTCAAATATACCTTAAAAACAAGATTTATTATTAACAGATTTACAATATATATATATATATATATATATATATATATATATATATATATATATATATATATATATATATATATATATATATATATATATATATATATATATTCAAGAAATGAAGTTTTAATATGCCCCCCATTATATATATGTCAAATCAGGCTGATGTAAATAAACAGTGTTAGCATGTAGGCTAAGCGGCGTTGCCGTTAGGAGCCCACAGCGCCCCCTGTAGCCGTTTGTCCTCTGTTCGCCTTTTTTGGCGCTCTCCCAGCACCTCCTCGCAGAAGCATCGAAAAAACCTTCAGAGGGAGAATAAAAGTTCTCCCAACGGGCCCAAAACCAGCGGTCAGACAAGAAAATACTGAACGCCTGACCATGTGGAGAAAGAGAGTGGCGTCGCTGTTCAGCCTCCTACTCGCCGCGACGGTCTGCGATGCCCACCACTGTAAGTAACTGTTAGTTTGCTCAGTTTTACACACACTCTGACCAAATTCACAATAAAGCTGCGGGATTAAACTGCTTGTCGCCCGTCCTGTGCGCGTCTGAGCCGCTTCTGGTGACGGTTTACCATCGAGTTGTTGTGGTGAAGTCTTAGATATGAGCGGGCGACTGTGAGTGTAAAACTATTCAGCAAGCCTGTCTGAGTGTAGACAACAAATCAATGAAGTCCGCTCCACTGCTCTCATTGTGCGGTTACACCGCGACATGAGCTGCCAGAGGCTCCGTGCCTACATGTTTTGCCCGGTGGTGGTGTCAGTCTGTCTGTCTGTCTGTTGAGTTGCGGACACCAGCACGTGGTAAAGTAAATCCCTGCGTAGAAACCGCTGGCACCCACAGTGGACGCCCTTAATCGCCCTTAAACCTTTTTATTCAGCCCTTTAAAACTGATTTCCCTCCGTCCTGCTGCTGCACTGAACGTTAGTTTCTCCTACTGTAGTTGGTTAGTTAGTTTGCTCACCCACCCACCCAGCCTGGTCCCGGGGTACCCCCTGTCCTGCACGTCTTGGTGCTGTTCCTGACACCCCATCCCCACTAATCAGCTCATTAAGAGCCCCTCCCTGAGCTGATGTTGGCGTGTTGGAGCGCAGAACGCCCCAGACGTGCAGGACAGGGGGGCTCCAGGACCAGGGTGGGGGACCAAGAGCTTCATTCCATTCTAAATGTGTTACTAAAATAAAATTATAATGTATGTCTGATTTTATAAAAACACACTGTTTAGATTTACCCCTCAGGGACCAAGAAAGGTCTGAAACTTCATCTGCACGTTTTCACACTTTTTATTATTTATCATTTTGTAGACTAAATTATCACGTGATCGCTTCAAAAACAAATCTGTAGAAATGTTACATTAGTGAGCGCCCTGGTTTAGAGCCATGCTGGTGGCACAGCTTGTTCATTAGACTGGGATTCTAAGGCTTGACCACGACTTCCTATAGTGTGTGAACTAGGGTTGTGTATATGCAAGAACCTGATGACAAACATATTTAATATTATAAACAATGTAGTTTTAGGAAACTGTTACAGTTTAAAAAACACACTTCCATATGCATAGGCTTGCTAATGCTAATGTTAGTGGTGCACACTTGCACTGCTTGTTTGTGTTGGAGTGGAAGAGTCTAATGCCTAAAGGTGGACTGCAACACTGCTATCTAGCTATCTGTCTGTCTATCAGAGTTTTAAACACAACAAATGAATCTCTGTCTGCTGTCAATCTCTGCATGTAAACTATCAATACATAATCAATACTGTGTTTTTAAGAATTGATGGATATCACAAAATATAATATTGCTTTTTTACGCTCCTAATAGCAACCAGGCCAGAGAGTTAGGTCGTGCACACGGCTCAGTAAAACATGGGAACAGGATGATTTAGTGTTTATAGTTAAGTCATGGCTCCATAGAGGATTATATTCAGACATGAAGAAGTATGGATGTTTGAAAAACTGTGGACTATAGCATAAAAACTGATACAACAAATACAACAAAACTACATTTCTTCTATTTATATATTCAGTGTGAATTAATTACTGTGCAACATTTGCTGCTGCACCTCATCATCTGAATACATCTTGTACTCTGACTACCAACATCACTATAACTCATGCACTCTGACTGCCTAAATCACCAGTGTTTGAGTGACTGCCAAGATTAGAGTATCAGTATTTATGTAGCTCGTATAAGAGAATGTAGAACTTTAAAATAGTTGTGTAATCTCTATCAATAACTGTGTACTATATATCTGTGCAATTGAACATTTAAATTAGTATAGTTTGTTATTGTGTTGTTTACCTAACAATAGAGATTTATTTATTTTCGGTACATTCTTATTTCTCTTGTGTTCTAAAAAACTTCACTTTAGTTTACCTCTTTTGTTCTGTTCTGTATCTGTTCTGCTGCTGTTCTCCTGCTGTAACGATGCAACTGCAAATTTCCCCATGTGGGATCATAAAAGCAGCTCTGCTGCTGTCTGTGCTGTAATGAAATATGTAATGAGGTTGTGTGATACAGATACACAATTATAGTTTTTCACATGGTGAAGGTCTGTCATTAATTTATTTTATGTTCCTGTTTGCCTTTATTGTGAACTTTCACAGGTATAAATGTACTTCACTAGTCTCTCTAGTCTTTTTTTGTGGATGGCAGACAGTTACAGGTTGTCTCAGTAGCTTGTATCAGTATGTTTGCTTTGTCGTCACATATGGTGTGCGTTTCCAAAAGCAGCTCAAACTGGACTTCAGACACAAAATGTTTCAACCCCTGAAGGAGGGGGTTAAACTCTCTGTGCTGCTTTCACTTGTCCAAAGGATAACTTTGTCCCTGAAAAATATTGTGCTGTTCCTTTGATGTGAAAACATTCTGGTGTCAGCATATATCCTTTGGTTTCATTAAGTAGCTCAGTTTTCCTGTTTTCCTTGTTTAAAGTAATTTAATTCTATACGTAGCTTTAAAAACTCAAAAAGAACAAACAGGTATTTTAATATGTTCATGTAGGTTAGGTTACGGGTCATCTCCATAAATAGATTCATAAATAGATAATTCTGTTAATTAAGATCTTTTTATATTCCAGTGTGGTTGTTGAAGTTAACAATCTCTTCAAAAAACATAACAGAACTTGTTGGGAAAGTTAAAAATGTTATCTGGTTTACGGTAAAAGGGCAACAAATTGTCACTTTCTTTCTCCTTAGTTTATTTCTGGCCACCCTGTACCTGCTAATCACTGTTTTTTAAACAGGCTGGTGGTGGTGTAGTGGTTAGCACTGTCGCCTCATAGCTGGATTCCCGGTCCGGGCCGTTCTGAAAACATGCATGTTAGGGTGATCAGTCACTCTAAATTGCTTGTAGGTGTGAGTGTGTGTTGGCCATGCAATGGACTCTGGGACTGACTCCAGCCATGACCCCAACTAGCAGGATAAAGCGAAAGATAATGGATGTATGGCTTTTTCAATGCTAGTTGGTGTGTTTTTGAGGTTTGGGCTGGAGATAAGCATGGCCTGAAGGTAGATCTGAAGTTGTTAGCGATTGATGAAGTTCTTCTTGAACCGAATTGGGGTATTAGAACAGGAAAAACTGTGCAGTGAAGGTGGGCTTTAGAAGTATTAAAGCAGTCTGCAAGCACCTTATAGATGATCTGTATTGACCTTCATCAGGGTTGCAGCAGTATACAGGGTTTATGATGTACCGTGGGATAGAAGTTGATGGCTGTCATACTGTGTGCATTTGCTTATTATTGATATTAAAAACACACTCTGACCCTGATCCTAATCTTTATTTGGAAATATAGTTAAACCAGCTCCACCTCAGTCAAATACAACAGTAAATTCCAGCCTTTTCTTATGATTAGATACTGTATATGGTGAATTATGTGGTTATACTGTGAAACCGTGATGTAATCCAGTCTTTCTCCCTGTTCTGGCTGAAACCTTTACCTACCAAACTTTTTTCTGTGATTGTTTGAGTCCTGACAGAGAACAAAGCCTCCCAGTTTCTAACACGGCATCGACGAGCAAACTCGCTTTTTGAAGAGAGCAAGAAGGGCAACCTGGAGAGAGAGTGCATCGAAGAGCTGTGCAATAAGGAGGAAGCAAGGGAGATCTTTGAGAATAACCCTGAGACAGTAAGTGTCTTTCCTAAAGGTACTAATACTAAATAGTAAAATATTAATTTTTCAAGACCTATACTGTATGCAGCCCATTTTCCACTGCTCAGTGTCAGTGACTCCACATTTGCTGTTGACATGTAGTCAATAAAGCTCTCTTTATCTCTCTGATCGGATCAGTGGACTCCTCCAAGTTGATGACGTGCTTTGTGCTGTTGATTTTTGTTGTCATATGACCAGCTGTGTGGGCGGCGGATTGTGGAGCATCCGAAATACAACGATTGAGGACCAAAGGCAGATATACAGCAGTGCATGTGATTTTACTTCCAGTCAAAATGGCCATTAAATAGATATTTTTTACCAGCAGGAAAACAAAACAAAACACAAAACCACACAGTAGCCTCAACAATTACATGTAATTTAAATGTCTCAGTGTTTAATTTGTCCACGCTGCATCTTTATTACAGCTTCCATTCTTTCAGAGGGACTGGCTTTCAGCTCGTCAAAGAAATCCACAGGGATATTGTTACACATCTCTACACAAGTTCAGTTTTAGAAGTTGGTTGCATTTTTTTTTTCTTAAGATCCAAATGAGCTCAATTACACATTTAAACATAATGGACTCTGGAGAATCAGTTTGTCCAAGGATATCTGCCGCCTCTTTGTTAGATTTTTGTATATGTCCTTTTCTCAGCAACGGCTTGTCGACAGCTACATGTATCATTTCACACCACAACGTTAAGAAGGATGGAGCATTACTCTGATGCCCTGGTGACGTGGAAATGGGCATTAGTTATCATTTACACATCTTTTACACAGCTAGCTACAAACTACCATGTTTTTGTCAGTTGCCTTCTGCTTAGCATCCTCATTGGAATGGGAATAATAAATAGATTAATTAATAAATTAAGGTTCCCTGACTTTTGCACAGTACTGTACATGCTTACTTATCAATTTTTTGTTATGATGTTGGGTAACTACAGTTAATACATTGTTGTGGGGCCTGGTTATTTCTGTCTCATTGCAAATGACAGATAATACAATTATAAATTTGAATGTAATGCTATTTGTTTTATATATTTCAGGAATACTTCTACCCCAAGTATGTCGGTAAGTTGTTATCTTCTACTAAAAGATTAAACAAGTACTTGTCAGTTTTGGAGTAATCCTTCTTTGTGTTGTTTTGCATCACTGTGCATTAGTAGTAATCACTTGGAAGAGATTTGATTGTATGTACTAATGAAGAACTTGATAGTTACCTGCTTAGCTGAAATAGTTGTGTTGGGGACGGGAATGTTTAAACTGTAAAGGACAGTAGGCCCTCAGGACTGGAGCTAAGAACACTTGATCTTTACCCCTCACTATGTAAAGCCTCCTACGGGCAGTGCTGTTGCATCAGATGTGCTCTGAAAAGTCCTGTTTACAATTTCTCTTCACTCTCATCACGCACCACTGTGATTGCAACATCACACAGTGCAAGCGCCTGCTGCAGCATGTGTCAGCACACAGGCCTTGCAATTTACCCACAGACTTGAATATTTTTAAAAGAATGAATCACTCGACTTCTGGTATGTTTGCCACACTGTATATCACTGCGGGGAAAAATGACCTCAGGCTGTTTGATGACTTTTTGAAGAACTGAATTTTGTCTGTTTATTAAACTACCAGATGTAACACATTTGTATACAACCAACATTTCCGGAAATTCAATCCAAATTCAGGAAATTTAAAGTGTTTACTAGGCAGATGAGCAAATTATGTTGATGAATAGGTATTTTAGGACAATGCTCAATAGGTACTTCAGTCTAACTTGCATTATAAACATGTAAACTGAAATTTGGAAGACTGTGATTTAAGCTATTTCTCCCTCCTGCCTCAGGTCCAGTGTACTTCTATCTTTCCTTTTGTGTCTTGTGTTTGTAGTGGCGGGCACACTACAGTTAAATTGCTATGCATATGTGCACATTTAGGGTATTTGACTGACCGATTATATCCAGAGCAACCCACAATTTTAATCATGAGGTGGGCAAATGTAGCATTAGGGGTGTTGCCCAAGAACTGTATATCATAGTGGGAGTCAAACCCCAGTTTGCTGTCTGGAGGGTAGCACTAGCCAGTATGCTATGCCAACCACTACTTAATCACTACTAAATTCATTTCTCATCAAGGAACTTGTCATCACGCTACCCCAGCCATCAGCTCTTTCTTTCAGTCAGATATTTACAGCTCGTATCCGTATGGAGTTGTGACACTGCTGTCCTTACTTTTCTGGCAAGCACCTCTTCCTATCTACCCTACGCAAGGTCCAGCCTAGGAGATGACCTCTTCTGCACTTTCTTCAAAAAAGTATCTTCATCTCTGCATATCAGACTTGACCATATCCAAGCATTGGAAAGTTCTGAAGAGGAGAGGAACCTTCTGTCTTAGCTTTTACTGCCATGGCTTGTATTGTAGTATTGTAAAGATTCTCAAAACCCTGCCCGAAGCCCACCTGAATGGCTGGCTTTTTTTGTTCTGCACCTCCTAAATAACATCCTCATCAGAGAAAGTGCTTTTTCACTTTCTGCTCAGAGCCTTTCTGTTCTGATCTTGGCCGTCCATTGACTTGACATTCAACTTTACTGGTAAAATACCAGCAGCCCCTGGATGAGCATCCTCTCTTCAGGTCTTTCCACAGTTCCACAGACCAAGCTTAACTGTGTAGCATTACCAAATCACTCAAGGGACATTTCCAGCCTGACAAGTTCTGTGCTGCCCCGTCACCTCTCTTTTTGTTGTTTGCCATTACAGCTTTAATGCACCCAAAGTTTAGCCTCCTGAACATTGTCTTTCACATCCCAGCCAGGACTTTCAGATCAGTCCAACCAAACTTGGGCACAGATCTTCTCTGCGCTACACTCAGACAAGCAGCTGTAGTTAATTTAACCTGGCCTACTTTAATAAATCAGAAGCCGTTCAGAACCTGGACCCGCCTAGGGATTCCTCCCATACTACACACTAAAACCACAGTCTGCACTAGAAATGTTTTGTCCACAACAAAGTTCTGCAAGTTTCTGAACCCTACCACCTCTTTGCCTCCTGGCTTTTCTTCCTGTGCAGCCCACATATCTTGTCTGCTGCTTTAATTAAAGCTCTCTTTTACAGTCAATAAGCAGCAAAGCTAAGATCTGATTCTGCAGCTCAGGACGGTAATGAAAACAGGTCTGGTATGATTCTTCTTTGTATAGGCTCTAACAGAAAGAAGATGTCTTTGTGTTTTAGGGTGTCTGGGGTCCCATCGTGTAGGAATCACCAATCTGCATGCAGAACCTGGAGTCCCTCAGGACCTCCGCACCTGCGTACAAGGTTAAGCAAATCTTGTCATTGGGACTCTATGTAGAATAATTGACAAAGCATTCCTTATCAATCTCAAGTACAAGCTAGGATTCCACATGGAGTCTTCGTAAAGTGATGCTTTTCTGTACTTTGATTAAAATGTCTTCGTTATATAACAGTTACTCAGTCGTTAATGACATAAGAAGACATTTCTGTTGAGCTAAGATAGATTTTCTCTACAGAGATCAGTAACCAGTGCCTGCCACTGCCTTGCAATAACGAGGGCTTTGAACGCTGCATTGATGGTCATGGTACGTACACCTGTGTATGCAAACCTGGATGGACTGGACCGCGGTGTGAAGAGGGTGAGCAAACACTGTTTTTTTATTCAGCTCCATGATGGATTCAGAACCTGCACCAAAATTAAAAGCCATTGCTTTAGCTGGTCTGTGTCTGCAACCGTAGACCAGAATGATTAATGAAGCGAAAGTATAACTCATTTCTGTGATTTTCTGACAGATGTTAATGAATGTGAAGATCCAGAATTCCTTGCTGGTTGTAACCAGATATGCTATAACTTCCCTGGAAGTTTCCGCTGCACGTGTGAGAATGGTTACTACTTGCATAACAACATCTACTGTATAGGTAAGGCATCGCACATGTGTAACTACATCACTTTATCATTTTACCGTAGAAATGAATTATTTATTCTTAATCAAACTAAGACAGACGTTTAGCCACTGGACATAAAACACTGACAGTTTTCATGTCTGCTATTTATGGGTGTTTTGATAAGCAGATTTAATAATATGATACGTATTGACATTTATGCAACATATTAATTAGGGCTGTGTGTTGGCAAGAACTTGGTGATACAATACATATCATGACACAGCGGTCACAATTCAATATTTCATGATATATTGCAATACTGCAAGCAAAGTGATATATTGCGATTTTTGCCAATGCTTACAACAGCATTGCGCCCTTGTGCTGCTTGTTAATGTTGGAGTGGAACTGAAAATGAATTACAACACTGCCATCTAGTGGTCAGTGGTTTAAACGCAACACACAATGATTTACTGTCTGCCAGGAATCTGTGTATCGATACTGTGTTTTTGAGAGTCACGAAACATAATATCCCAATATTCGATATTTCAATATTTTCTTACACCCCTAATAGTAATATACATTTTGGATACAGTATTACAAAAGAAATGCTGAAATGACTTATATACATATCTTGTTTTTTGGTTAATTCCAACACATTTCATCAGCTTGTTTACTAATTTCCCAGTAATTTTGAAAAGAATTTAAGCAAAAGTGAAATATCTATATAAAAGTTAAAACTCCGTAGCAAATGAACTGAGTATTACAGGTTCGCTTACAATCTGATTTTGTGTTTGTATATAAAGTGCAACTCTTACCTTCTGAGAAAGAGAGAATTTTCTAACTTTGCTCCCACTTCTAGCAACTACATGAAACTACAAGAGAAGCGTTACACTGTAGGTGCTAACCTACTCACTGAGCTACTTACTTTCACCTGTTCAGAATCAGAATTTGTTTTTTCTCCTCAAAGGCTTTTTATCACCAGCTATAAATGGAGCAGCAGTAACATCCAACTGCACTCTTTAAGGTGAAACTGATATTTGAATAAGAAGCTTGCTAACTTTAGCTCTGTGGTTTCTGTGGTAAATGACACATTTCGTTGTTTCGTCTACCACTCTGTCCATCATTATAGCACTCGACAGAGAAACCTCGTCTTTCCAGACAGCGTGGCTGGTTACCCATCCACAGTAAACCAAGCATTGGTGTTACAAGTGCCATGAATTAAAGACCTAGTTTGATGTCATGCTATAAAATGATATTCACAGCGCTTAGTGGCTCGCAAACAAAGAATATAAAAAAAAACTTATATATGAACGTGTTGCAGTGTATTGTGACACACCATCTAAGAAAGAGGTTTGAACTGAAAAATCTGCCCTTCCAGATGATTAATTTATCAAGCTGTTAGCAGTTCATATAAAAGACGCTGCACTCGACTAGTTAACTGGTCCTAAAATTATTCTTGTGTTTTTTATTTTTTTTACACTTAAAATGTGTTCACAAATACAGCAACCCAAATACAGTTTGTTTTAGACTAGAGCTGGAGTGAGTCTGCCTCTTTATAGTTTTTCCATATACTTTAATTCATAGTTTTTTTCTGTATAGTATATAAATATAATTTAAATCTTTTTCAGCCTCAGGAATGAAATTAAAACAGTGTATCTGTGTTGCAAGCTCCCAAGAAACACGTTTTCTCTTCTCTCAGCCTTAAAATAGACTAATTCCCTGCCATAGTTTTTGAGAGGTTTTTACTGCATGTTTTTTTTGGGCGGGGGTTTTTTGAGAAGCTAAAAAGTTTTTTCTTCGTTTGGATGAGGACCTGGCACAGACATCTGTGATTGGCTGAGGGGCATGTCAGTCATTGCAAGTTTTGCATGCTGTCAATTAAGTCATGTTTGTGTTTCAGTTATTGATCGAACAAGGTCACTTAGTAAGCAACAGTTATTTTTCTAAACAGCTCAGGCAGAATCTTTTATTAAGCCGTGTATTATTTGGAAAAAAGTACTCGACCCAGCTATGGTTCAGGGTCTGATCCAGATCCAGCTGGCCTCTCTCTCTCTCTCTCTCTCTCTCTCTCTCTCTCTCTCTCTCTCTCTCTGTGCTGTCAGCCAGCTGGGTCTGAGTCCCAACAGCTGTTCCGGGAATGCTGCTATTCTTTTTTTCCTGTAATAGCAAAATATGACTCCAACAACGCTGTGTGGTTACATGTCGAGGGACCTGTGGAGATCAAAACATTAACATCTCAATAACTCACATATGTAAATGTTAACCACCTCCACACACACATACACATGCTACGTGCATCTTTTACTTCCACAACCTCTAAAAAAATAAAAAAGACTGTAAATACAATTTAAGTTGTTTTTCTGTATTGCGTAAGAGTGTTTTTACATTCTTTTAAAGTCCCTGACCTCCACTTGGCTAGGCACATCTCTCCCTTTACAATAAACAGACTATCTTGCTCTGTCACAGTTATGTAGTCCGTTTACAGCTCAACTTCGAGATGGTAAGGTGTGTTTGTGTGGGATTGAGCAGCTTGTACTTACCCTGTGTTTGTGAAGAGGTCTTTGCAGCCATAAGTCTTGTGTTTATATGTGCTGCTAGCATGAGAGCGAAAGGGCATGCGTTTTCAGTACGAGTGTACATGCCTGTGAAATGATGGAATATCTAATTTGTCAAATCTTTATCTCTTCCTTAGACATCAATGAGTGCAGGCTTTACCCCAGTATCTGTGAGGAGCCAGCCAAGTGTGTCAACACACAGGGCATGTATGAGTGCCAGTGCCCCACTGGATACAAGTACAACTTTACCTCACGCGAGTGCCAGGGTAAGAAATCACTCACACCGCACGCAAAACAAACATATTTCTGCCTGGACAAGCCGTATCAGGATTCAGCAAACTCCTATTAAAAACTTAGTGTGTTATGAGGATGGTAAGCTGTTAAATCACATTGTGTCTTAAAGCCTGAAAGCAGTGTGACATTACCACATATTTTTTTAATTTAAGTGAACTTTGTATTTTAAAGGGGATCTATAACGCTCATTTTCAGTTTTATAGTTTTATATTTGAGCTCTACTAGAATAGATTTACCCAAAACACAATATTCTTCTCAAAATGGACGTCTGCACTTACTCTTTATCAGACATGCTCTGCTGGAGCTCCTCTGACTTTCAGCACCACCTCCTTATGAGTTCAGCGTGCTCCGATTGGTCAGCTCGCCCACTCTGTTCTGCTTGTCAACCGCCAAATCCTGCAACAAATTCCGTCCCCACAAAGCTGAGGCAGACATAGTGTTCTGCCATATTAGAACCAGAGTCTGATGCTGAAAGTCAGGTAGTACAAGTAGGTAGACGTTTGCCATCTAGAGATGGAGCAAAGTGTTTCAGAGCGTGAAGTGCTCGCCGTTTAGCTCTCTGTGCGTTGTGTGAGCCTGTGCCAAACTTGCAGGTTGATGGGAAATGGGGAATGTTAACGTCACCTTGTAACAGAGACAAGGACTGAGAAATAAGGCTTCTGTGAGTTTCTTCTTCTGCTGTGTACTTTGGACTTATATAACTTTGAAGATCGTTTATATGCACAAAAGCTCTACAAAGGGCTTGTATTAAAGTGTAGGAATAACTGGAAAAGCATAATAAGACTCCTTTAATAAAAAAAAAAATTATGTTTTTTTTTTATGGTCCATAGCTGAACTTCTCTTGTAATCATTTGTTGTACTAAAATAAACATAGTTAAGGTATAGGCTCATTTTAGTCTAGTCCAAATCAGTCCAAATCAGGTAAAAGCCTGATGTGTGTTTTTCAACACTGTTTTTGAAACAGTTCAGTAGAATGATGAGTGTTCAGTGATTGCTGTGTCACCTTCATCTAAGACAATCCCACCTTTCCACTTTTAAGTCTTGCTTGGCTGCAAGGAACGAGAAATGGCAGCAATAACAGTAATAATAAAAAGAAGAAGAAGGAGAAGAATAGGAATAATAATATGAAGTACTGGTGTTTATCATTCACAAGTGTGCCACTACTGCTGTGATTGTTTATCCTTTAAAAGATCTGGTTACACTTAGCCAAACCACCGGCTTGTGAGCAGTCGCTGCACCTCGATAGATATGACCAAATTATGGATGGACTGAACCTTGAATTTGACACAGTTAGATACTATAACAAAGTATTAACCATAACTATGAGGCGTCTACTGAGTGCTGACCTCAGAAACCCATGTCTAATAATGTACATATCTCTAGAATGTTTTCTCTGTTATTCAGAATTGGGTGCCTGTTTGGAGTTATAGTATTTTTGTAACGTTTATGGTGTCCTTGCTCGATTTCTTGCTTATATAAGGTGTGTTCGTGCTTCCAGTCCATATTCGGTGGGGATGGTTTTTTAAGTGTTTTTTTTTCTGAAAACCTTTTGTTTTATTTATGGTGATGCATGGTCATGATTATGGCTTAAACTGTAATTTTGATTGGTCAGTATCAAAAAATATTTTTGTATATGTCACATTTTTGTGAGTTCATTTTCATTTGTGGTTTTGGCTCATTTATTCTACTCAGCAACTTCATCAATTACAAACGAAGCCTTGCACAAACATGAATGTGCTAGACACCACTGATCAAGCCACACACATGCTACATTCACCACTAGAGGGTTCTGTTCACCATTGTACACTATACCAATGTTCCATAGACAGACATGGGCAGATGTGCACTGACCATTTAGGTCAGTTTTAGTAATAATAACATGAATCATGTTTCTATTTGTTGTGTGTACTATTACCCAGTATGCCTCAGTACCAGAACAGTCAGAAACTGCTATGAGAAAGGAAACTTTACATAAAACTGAAAAAACATCAGCATTTATGACAGCAGGCAGGCCAGCTCAGTAGGAGGAATCTAAACGGCCACCACACAATTACATTAGCACATTTGCTGTGGTCACAGTAACAAATTCCCACTAGGTCTAATTTGTGTGTTTTGTTTTGGGCCACAAGGAAAAAAGAAAATAATGAAGAAAGTGCACTAAGGCAGGTGACCACTGGGACCACAGGCTCTGCATTTGTAGAGACCAGAATGTGAAACAGGACAGAGGCAATATTCAATGTCTAGCCTTGGTTAGGTGCCATCTACAGTAAGGTGTTATAAGTTGGAGTTCCTGTGATTTAATACGGTCGTATAGAGCGACGTTTTATTTTTATTGTACATCAAGCAGAACGTGTCGTAACGTGCTATAATATAACGACAGGCACTGATTTATACGTTTAGCTGAAAACCACTGATGCACACCCTGCTTGTTTTATGAGACAAATGAGTATCAGAATCAGTATCAGACAAATATAGAGATTAAACTTAAAAATACTAACTCCACCCTACAACATGCATGATAGCTCTTTACTACACTCAAATTACTATATATAATACATTTATTATAATAATTATTATTCTGTTATTATAGTTCTAGTTCCATAGTTCTGTAGTTCTAGTTCTGTTGTTGTTGTTGTTGTTGTAGTTGTTATGTTTATCAGACTGTTATGTTTATAATTTCACATGCATTTCTCACAAATGGTTTATTCCAGTGGTGGAAAACAGCAGAGTAGCACATAGAGCCCAGGCAGATATTAGTAGCAACAGAGAAGTGCTTGTGCTACCGGCAGTGACCAACTACTCAAAATATAGTTCTTCCACAACACAGTGCTTCATTCAACACAGAGAACTAGCTGACTGCATGCAAACAAACTATAAATATACTTAATTTAGACCATGAACTATACAAGTCTCTATTACATAATTAATACGACCCATAAATTATTTATGTGACTCATAAATTATATGACTTATAATATTAATAACAGTAACAGTAATAAGAATAGAATAAAAAGTACTGCTCACCGTGCAGGGAGAGATTAGAATTTTTATCACATCTCAGTTTTGACAGTTCTCTATTTACTTTGTTTAGCTGTTCAGAGACTAACTGTTTAGAGACTAACAGTTCAGAGACTAACTGTTCAGAGACTAACTGTTCAGAGACTAACAGTTCAGAGACTAACTGTTCAGAGACTAACAGTTCAGAGACTAACAGTTCAGAGACTAACTGTTCAGAGACTAACAGTTCAGAGACTAACAGTTCAGAGACTAACTGTTCAGAGACTAACTGTTCAGAGACTAACAGTTCAGAGACTAACAGTTCAGAGACTAACAGTTCAGAGACTAACTGTTCAGAGACTAACAGTTCAGAGACTAACAGTTCAGAGACTAACAGTTCAGAGACTAACAGTTCAGAGACTAACAGTTCAGAGACTAACAGTTCAGAGACTAACTGTTCAGAGACTAACAGTTCAGAGACTAACAGTTCAGAGATGTCGAGCGAAACAGGCAGCTCGTTAAGTATGTTTGAAATGTTGCGAACACCACCAAAGCGAACAGTTCTAAGGAGATGTACAGCCAAGCACATGTCTTGCATTTCATTTTTGCTTCACTGGAGCATAAACTTTATTAGTGTTGCGCTTTATTTCCTTGTTTTATTGGGCTTGTCCATCATATTTGGTGTACACTGTACAAGTCTACACTGTTTACACTGGTTAACTGCACTATGGACATCACTCTCACATACACACTGTGAGACATTTTCTGTTTTGTATATTCTATTTATTTTATATTCTATCTTTATTTTTTGTTGTAACTGTCCTGTTTTGTCTTACCTTGTGCACTTGTGGAATACCTACTGGATGCCTTGAATTTCCCTCTGGAATCAATAAAGCATCCATCCATCCATTAGTTTTCAAAATTCATGAAAAAGTTCATTTAGAGCATCTGTTGTGATGCTGGACAAGCTTTACTGGTGGTGAAAATCTCCTTCAGTAGTACCTTTTGTGAAAATGGTGAACGCTCACACTTATAGGATTGACATGAACTAACTGCAGGCTTATAACTGACACGGCTGTGCGTTTGTACATTGTGTGGTGTGTTAGATGTGGACGAGTGTAGGCTGAATGCATGTGAGTTTGATTGTGTAAATACAGTGGGCAGCTACTCGTGTCACTGTGATGGACGGCTGGGGCTGAAGCTGGCTGCAGACGAGCAGTCCTGCGAGGAGATCCCGGAGTGCGTCCAGCTCTATGACCACAAGCACGAGGAGATGCTTTACCTTGGAGAGCAGTTTACAGGCCTGCCCGTCATCTACCTGCGCTTCCGTCTCCCTGAGAATACCAAGTGAGGAACACCTTTGCTTTTGACTGATGTAATAGAGGCGTTTCAGTTGCCAGATCCAATGGAATGTCATTGGATTCAAGATGACCGTTGAGTTCAGCTGAGGTTGCCATGCATGTAAGTTGCACAGGACTGCGCAAAAATCCTAGACCACATTTTATTCAATTTCCAGTTAAAACATTCATTGTGTACACCTTTTCAGAAGATACAAGATAAACGACTTGTGTAAGAAAGAGGGAAGTCCAGAACTAGAGTATAAATTATAAAAAAAATAATTAGATCTGAAAATAGTGTTTCTGTCCATTCATCCACTGTGAGAACACTGTGAGTCTGAAAGGATGTCAAGAAGCTCTCACTGACAAAAGGAAGCAGACAAAAAAAAGACAATTTGCAAATCAAACAAAGAAGCTGCCGGTGTTCTCAGAACAATAGACTCCAAACAAGAATAATAAACCAATGCAATCAATTTCCAAGACTTACCTTAGGAGTTGTGGAAAAATATCTCTGTAGAATACTTAAATAAATACCTGCCCCCTCCAAAAGTTGCAACAAAAGAAAACAGAAGACAACAATGTGGTAATTGTCTTTGAGTGTTGAGGCTTTTGTGTCATTTTCTGTTTTTACCTGATGCTTAAACAAATAGCTCACACATATTGGCTGTTTTGATTGCTAGTGATTTGATTGATAGTGATATAATTGAAGGGTGGTCTCTGACTTTTACACGGTTCCATAAGTAATAAGAAGTCAGGAAGTCAGAATAGCACTGGCACATTATTGGAGTTCTCTGGCCAAAACGTGACCACAGATGCAGTGGTTGCCAACCGGGTCACCCAGGTGGTTAATGGTTCTTCCCTATGTGTGGCAAGTTAGGTTGGTGCAGAAATGGTGGGCCCTGAGGACCAGGTTGGGAACCACTGCTCTGGAGCAAAATTTCCCAGTTTGACCCCAATTGCTGATCATAATGCACAAGTATGGTCTGTTTAAAATTGTTTTTGCCAGCTTACTAGTTGTTGTCTACTGCAGAACGAAGACTGGTATCTAATGTTATTGCTAGAAAACTAAACATCTTATTGCAATCAAATAGCCTTCTTTGCAAAAGTCATCTCGTTCCACACCTGAGCTCTAAAACACTAATATTAGTTTGCTACCAAGATGTCTTTATTAGCTGAGAGCGAATAGGATCGGCTATACAGATTTACAGTAGTAGTACAATGTATTTGTATAATACATGCTATGTATGGTAGCAGGCATTGTTAAACAAATGTTGTGACAGTGATATATAATCACAAATGCTATAAACATGATGAGGCTGAGAGAAACAGTGCTCTGGCACAGAATACCAATCATTTGTTAAATGCTAGTTTTATGCTGGAGTACCTCTTTAGGTAAAAGTAATCAATTTGGAAATAACAGAGCACATCCAATTTCCACTAATTCCCGAACTTTAAAAGCTAAGTATTTGAAATATTCTTGCTTACAGTCTAGTTTTGCTTTTGTCTAGATTTGCTGCAGAGTTTGACTTCAGGACATTCGACCCAGAGGGTGTAGTGCTGTATGCTGAAGCGTTCCCGGGATCATGGTTCTTGTTGGGACTAAGAGATGGTCGCATCGAGGTCCAGTTCAAGAACCAGCACTCTGTTAAGGTCACCAGTGGAGGCAAAGCTATTAATGATGGCCAGTGGCATGTGGTAAGTGTTTATGCGCACATGTGGGTTGTATACAAGCTGTTTCACTTGAAAGTGGAAGTTCTGCGTTACTGTGGTGCAATTGTTGTGTAAATATTTGATTCTGTGAAATCGTGTGTCTCAGTAAAACTGAAAGTAAAAGATACTGAAACTTTGGTAATGAACTAAAACTTAGTCATTCATCAACTAAAGTAAACTCAAAGGTACTTTAGCATTGATTAGTGTCATTTGCAATATCAAGTAAATATAAAACTGTTCAAATATTTATATTCTTCTTGGTAGTTGTGGAGAATTTGTTGTGTTGGTGTATTAATTTTTTTTTACTGTCAGTTTCACTGTTAGTTGTTGGCATGTTGAAATCTAAACCTGAAAGTATAATGTGATATGAGTGGAATTTAGATTTAGAACACATTTTTATAAGTACATGGATGAGAGATGATATACAAAAACAATTCAGTACCTATAATTAAAGCAACTTGTACAATTTTTAACATTCCAAAATTAACTACAGTTATTAACAGGATGTGATGAAATAACAGTTTTGACAGTACGTTAAAGACCTGTATGTATTGTGTTACAAAGATATCTATTGAAGCATGCTATCCAGCTAGCCCAGACCCATCCTGCTTCGTAATACCAATTTTTACCCCAAGAGGCGGTAGTTAATCACTGTAGTGATTATAGATTATAGTGAAATCTGAGAGGATGAAGAAGTAGCACTGATTCAAGGGTGCATTCAGACCTCTTGGAAGGTCCTGCTCTTAGATCATTTAAAATGAGCTCTTGGAGAGCAACTATTTAAACGACTGCTGCCACCTGCTTACATCCAGAATATTTGTTTGGCAACAAACAAAAGAAATGATGTAAATAGAAGCAAAACATGAGTTAACACTGGCGTTAGTTTTCACTGCTCGCAATATTTTTTTCTAGACTAGTACGTAAACAACAGTTAATGGTTTGAAGAGGAGGAACTTTGAGAAAGAGTATTCTTATGGTATGGTTGGACTCCACAATTTATGGATTGACCCCTATTGTTTGGAGCATAAATTTAACAGATTGCTTCATCTTACAAAGTGCTCCTTTAATAGTAAATGAGCTCTTATTAAATCAAGTCCAGGTTTATTCCACTTAGCACAGTTAACTGTTGAGTGAGAAATAAAATATAGTTGTTCAGACAAACGATGGTAATACTGAGAATAATTGGGTTGTAAAAAACAGAAATATAATAACATAAGATCGGATTGTAAGATTTAAATTGTAGTTTGTTGGTTGTTCACTGCTGTTCATTGTGTTGTTGTTTATCTGCAGATCTCAGTTGAGGAGCTGGAGAACAGTATCAGTGTGAAGATCAGCAAGGAGGCAGTGATGAGTATAAATAGTCCCGGGAGCCTTTTCACTGCTGTCAACGGCAAACTGGAGACCAAAGTGTACATCGCTGGCTTGCCTAACCGCACTGACACTGTAGTTAAACAGGTACCCATCCATTCAGCCAGCACACGTACATGATTTGTTATACTTCACCCACATGTAAACTGTGTCTGCTTTTTAAGAGGAAATGCTCTTAGACAGTCGTCCTCCAGATGAGTTTAGATAACATTTGTTTAAATTTCGACTTACACACTAAAGTTTTGGAATTTGTAATGAAGTCTTGTATGTACATTATATAAATTACTCAACTGCCTAAACCCGTGTGTGTTTAAACAATTCAGATTAACCCCAGATTAGATGGCTGTATCCGTGGCTGGAACCTGATGAACCAGGGAGCTTCTGGGGTGAAGGAGGTCATCCAGGAGAAGGAGAGCAAGCACTGCTATGTTTATGTGGAGAGAGGATCCTACTTTATTGGTGTTGGGCTTGCCCTCTTCAACATTGACTACAGTGAGTTCTTAAAACTAGCCTGTATGAAGATTATAATTAGGCTAACGATGGATCTTTAAAATGCAGGATTAGTTATACATCATAAGACAGCTTGACCCAAAAATACTATGAAATTATTATTGGAAATAGTTTTGATAGTAAGGAAATGTATATATGGACATACATACGTCTTGAATCCCCCATTGTTTAAATTTAGGATCAAAGTCTAGCTCCAACTGATCTGTCAGAAGTGACACCACTGTAAGAATAGCCACAGTGGTGCTGGGGCAAAACTATGAGGATGCTGCTCTGACAGCTGACCAGTCAGGACAGACCAATAACAGCACTCTAGGTTCATTGTGAGGTGGGGCTTAAAGACACAGGAGCTCTAACAGGCAATTCAGACAGCTAAGAAAAGTGGATTCTGTGTGAGTAAGCGTCTTCTTCAGACATGTGCTGTAGGCTTTATGAAATAGCTGAACATTTACATGCAGGTATGCAACACGGTGGTGTAGTGGTCAGTACGGTGGTGTGGTGGTTAGTATGGTGGTGTAGTGGTTAGTATGGTGGTGTAGTGGTTAGTATGGTGGTGTAGTGGTTAGTATGGTGGTGTAGTGGTTAGTATTGTGGTGTAGTGGTTAGTATGGTGGTGTAGTGGTTAGTATGGTGGTGTAGTGGTTAGTACGGTGGTGTTGTGGTTAGTACGGTGGTGTAGTGGTTAGTACGGTGGTGTAGTGGTTAGTATGGTGGTGTAGTGGTTAGTATGGTGGTGTAGTGGTTAGTATGGTGGTGTAGTGGTTAGTACGGTGGTGTAGTGGTTAGTACGGTGGTGTAGTGGTTAGTACAGTGGTGTAGTGGTTAGTACGGTGGTGTAGTGGTTAGTATGGTGGTGTAGTGGTTAGTACTGTGGTGTAGTGGTTAGTATGGTGGTGTAGTGGTTAGTAAGGTGGTGTAGTGGTTAGTATGGTGGTGTAGTGGTTAGTATGGTGGTGTAGTGGTTAGTACGGTGGTGTAGTGGTTAGTACGGTGGTGTAGTGGTTAGTACGGTGGTGTAGTGGTTAGTATAGTGGTGTAGTGGTTAGTACGGTGGTGTAGTGGTTAGTATGGTGATGTAGTGGTTAGTACGGTGGTGTAGTGGTTAGTATGGTGGTGTAGTGGTTAGTATGGTGGTGTAGTGGTTAGTATGGTGGTGTAGTGGTTAGTATAGTGGTTAGTATGGTGGTGTAGTGGTTAGTACGGTGGTGTAGTGGTTAGTACGGTGGTGTAGTGGTTAGTATGGTGGTGTAGTGGTTAGTACGGTGGTGTAGTGGTTAGTATAGTGGTGTAGTGGTTAGTATGGTGGTGTAGTGGTTAGTATAGTGGTGTAGTGGTTAGTATGGTGGTGTAGTGGTTAGTATAGTGGTGTAGTGGTTAGTATGGTGGTGTAGTAGTTAGTATGGTGGTGTAGTGGTTAGTATAGTGGTTAGTATGGTGGTGTAGTGGTTAGTACGGTGGTGTAGTGGTTAGTACGGTGGTGTAGTGGTTAGTATGGTGGTGTAGTGGTTAGTACGGTGGTGTAGTGGTTAGTATAGTGGTGTAGTGGTTAGTACGGTGGTGTAGTGGTTAGTATAGTGGTGTAGTGGTTAGTATGGTGGTGTAGTGGTTAGTATAGTGGTGTAGTGGTTAGTATGGTGGTGTAGTGGTTAGTATAGTGGTGTAGTGGTTAGTATGGTGGTGTAGTAGTTAGTATGGTGGTGTAGTGGTTAGTATGGTGGTGTAGTGGTTAGTACGGTGGTGTAGTGGTTAGTACGGTGGTGTAGTGGTTAGTATGGTGGTGTAGTGGTTAGTATGGTGGTGTAGTGGTTAGTATAGTGGTGTAGTGGTTAGTACGGTGGTGTAGTGGTTAGTACGGTGGTGTAGTGGTTAGTATGGTGGTGTAGTGGTTAGTATGGTGGTGTAGTGGTTAGTACGGTGGTGTAGTGGTTAGTACGGTGGTGTAGTGGTTAGTATGGTGGTGTAGTGGTTAGTATGGTGGTGTAGTGGTTAGTATGGTGGTGTAGTGGTTAGTACGGTGGTGTAGTGGTTAGTATAGTGGTGTAGTGGTTAGTATGGTGGTGTAGTGGTTAGTACGGTGGTGTAGTGGTTAGTATAGTGGTGTAGTGGTTAGTATAGTGGTGTAGTGGTTAGTATAGTGGTTAGTATGGTGGTGTAGTGGTTAGTATGGTGGTGTAGTGGTTAGTACGGTGGTGTAGTGGTTAGTACGGTGGTGTAGTGGTTAGTATGGTGGTGTAGTGGTTAGTATGGTGGTGTAGTGGTTAGTATGGTGGTGTAGTGGTTAGTACGGTGGTGTAGTGGTTAGTATAGTGGTGTAGTGGTTAGTATGGTGGTGTAGTGGTTAGTACGGTGGTGTAGTGGTTAGTAAGGAGGTGTAGTGGTTAGTACGGTGGTGTAGTGGTTAGTATAGTGGTGTAGTGGTTAGTACGGTGGTGTAGTGGTTAGTATGGTGGTGTAGTGGTTAGTACGGTGGTGTAGTGGTTAGTATGGTGGTGTAGGGGTTAGTAAGGTGGTGTAGTAGTTAGTACGGTGGTGTAGTGGTTAGTACGGTGGTGTAGTGGTTAGTATGGTGGTGTAGTGGTTAGTACGGTGGTGTAGTAGTTAGTATGGTGGTGTAGTGGTTAGTACGGTGGTGTAGTGGTTAGTATGGTGGTGTAGTGGTTAGTATGGTGGTGTAGTGGTTAGTACGGTGGTGTAGTAGTTAGTATGGTGGTGTAGTGGTGAGTACGGTGGTGTAGTGGTTAGTATGGTAGTGTAGTGGTTAGTATGTTGGTGTAGTGGTCAGTACGGTGGTGTAGTGGTCAGCACTGTCACCTCACAGCAAGATGATCCGGGTTCGATACCCCGTCCGGGCTGTTCTGTGTGGAGTGTGTATGTTCTCCCCGTGCTTGAGTGGGTTTCCTCCGGGTACTCCGGTTTCCTCCCACAGTCCAAACACATGCACATTGCTGGTAGGGGTGTAGCGGGATAATGCGGAATATAATGGATTGATGAATTTACATGCACAAAAAGCTCCATAATACATTAAAGGAAAGGAAAAAGCTGGAAGAGCACAAGTCCCTCTTAGGTGTGACTTCAAAATGTAAACCTTTTACCGTTTTACGTTTTCACTCGCTTGTTTGCAGCATACGCATCCATTATAAGATTATATCCAGTCATTCATGTGTTTATATAAAAACGCATGTATGACAGAGTAGTAAGTGATGATTGACATTGTGATGTGTAAGTAATTATCATGGTGCATGTATGTTGTTTTTGCTTTCTCAGGTCTGAAAGGTCAGTGGAGAGTAGACGTGGTGATGAGCATTCGTCCTTCCAGTAGCACAGGCGTCCTCTTTGCCCTCGTTAGCGATGACACTGTCCCTTTGTCCGTCTCTGTGGTAACACAAGGACCAAGTCAAGCAGTAAGAATACACTTATTATTGATGTTTTTATGTGTTTACTATTTTAATACACACATTTAAAAACCAAACGTGAATATTCTTAAATATTTTTCATAAAATATTATTTATATTTATGAAAGAATGAAAACATGGAAAAAACATGCTTGCAGTGATGATCTTTACTTGATTGTTTGGCTGATTCACTGATTAATTTTTATGTTTTGAGAATACACTTGTGGGCGTATGTGAATTCTACCAGTTGACCTGCAAAACAGTAACTGACAATATCTTGTACAGACGTTTGTTTATTTTCTCACATTATTACTGTGAGACAAAATGTTCTAGGCAGTACTAAGTCGTCAAAAACCTGTGTTTAAAAATTGATTTTAAAATGCATGATTTTGTCCTTTGTTACAAACTACATCTCATTTCAGTGCACCTTATTTGAATCGCCACACAAGTAAAGAATTATTAAGATGATTTTTGATATGCATGTATTTGAATTACCTATACACATCCCTCTCTATGACAGGACCTGCAGGTGTTTCTAGATGGTGTTTCAGTTGCGAAGCTCCAGTCATTGATGCTGTGTTATCCAGAGCACTTGGTGGTGGAGTTGCATGTGTCTGCAGATGGCCTGCAGCTAGCAGCTAACTCCTCCACTGTCTCCTACACTGACACTGAGGCTCTCAGACAGGCCTTGAGCAAGCTCAATGGTACCATGCAGCAACCAGTCGACACCTACATCGGGGGACTCCCAGGTACTTCACGCTTCTCTCTTTCCTCCCCTGTATCTTTTTCATGCAGGCCTCTTCATGACGTAGATGCCAGAATCCATACTTTATAAGAAGGTCTTTAACCCCCTAAACCACATGCTCTTGTGCTTGTGAATTGAATAAAGGGGTCTAACATTTTCAAAGAAATCAGGGATGATACTGCCAGAGCTTCAGTTTAACAGTCCTCTCTCAATACCTGCTGTTGCTTTGGGGACAGGAAGGTCATGTGTTGGTATTCGGTAATTCAGTATCACAATATTTAAAACACACGGTAGCCTCAGTGTGGACATTTAGGTACTGTCACTGCAGTTTAGTCATGCAAACTAGTTTAGCTGATATTTCATAGATATATCACAGCTCTTGTAAACAAGGTCAAAAGCCACAGCATGACTAAAGGAGAAGAAATGTTGGATGGATTACAGTATTTTATCATTGTCCAAGAAAAAAAAAACCAAGTATCTTTGAAATAGTAACTTTACAGAAGAGGACAGAGTGATTTTTGAGCTTTTCTTTTGCTCTATTTATTATGAAACTTTCACAGGATATAGAGGTTAGAGAGAGAATAGCGACAATATGGCATTTATGTGCGTGTGCAGTATAGATTCTAGCACATTGTATGTTATAGTAGCTTCACAGCTTTTGGGAAAGGTCTCTGTGTTCTATGGCAGATTCATAACTCTAAGTCAGAACAGACAGCTTACCTAACAGTCTGGATCTAATGCTGATCTAAAAGTCTTTAAACGCTTCATCTGATAATTCTGCTGTGTTGAATAAGCGATGACCGTAACCCATCAAAAATTGCTCTGAAGAACAGGTATTGATTAGAACATGATTATTCAAGTTATTACTTGAATTTATTTCCTGTCCTCATACAAGACCTAAATCAGTATAAATGGATTTTTGTGATTCAGTGACATCTTTTATGGATTTTCTTAAAGCTTCTCTTACATCAAAACTGAGCTAAATGCTGAAGACGTACGTACCCATGAGAGCCCATTACTTCTCTTAGCCCTGCTTAACACTATAATTCGACAAGCTGTTTGAAAAGAACTGCTTATGCTGCCTTAAGATTTCCACACATCAGCATTACTCCATTACTGGCTGCAGACAGTTTTTTTAAAGAGCAACCACCCAAGCCTTTTCACCTCCAGACCATAAATCTTATCAAATCTATATCTTTCCACCTAGCAGTAATAGGTGAATCTAGCTGTGGGGGTAGAAAAGTTTATATAAAAATATATGCAGCTAAATTGTTGAATCCTTAAATAATACAATAACTGAAATATAATGAATTTGAAATATAATGTGTTAGACTACTTTGCTAAAGGGAAAGAGTAATCACAAAACTACTGTTTACACGTTTTTGCATTGTTTTATCAACACGTAAAATTTCCAAAGCAAGGACTTGAATGTAAGTATAATCTGTTACATTACTATAGAATTAGGGATGTACCTGTGTACTTAAAATCAAGTGTTTAATAAAACAACAGTAATAACTGTAAACGTCTATAGGCTGATTAGTTTTACATGAAACAGTGAATCAGGATGTTAAGTATAAACAAACTATGTGATGATGTTTTCTTATTGCATATTTGCTGTTAACCAGTTAGTTTATCTAGCCAACTAGGTAGCAGGCTAATTCAAAATATTACCAAAGTGAAACTAGGGTGCAGCCTTTCCTGGAAAAATTAATGTAATAAATGTAACAAACATAATTGTAATAATCCTACGGCATAAATTAAAAGGTTCTTGTGCAAATGCACAGCTCTCTGATTAATGACATGGAAGAACAGTTGAACAGACAACAACAAGCATGAACTGTAGCAAAGAGGTGCACATCTAAAATTAGCATAGAACACAAGTTTCATGAATGATCCCAAGAACATCATCCCTGCAGTGAGGTGAAGAATTTTACAGGAGTATTGTGATGGAGATCATGGAGATCCTTCTCAGCAAACTCAGAGTAGAGCAATGTGTGGGTACTACTCCATCTCAGTGGACCTCATTCACCAATACCATGCAGGTTATTTCTTACATGTTATTGAGAGAAGACAAATCACAGGAACATGTTCTTGTGTATGTAGTCAAATACCAAATAAGAAAATGTCTGAATCTCTCTTTCTCTTGCTTTCTCTCTCTCTGTAGATCTTCCTTTATCTTCCACTCCGGTCTCAGCCTACTACCATGGTTGCATGAAAATCAGTGTGAACGAGCAGCTTCTTGACTTTGATGAAGCCGTCAGCAAACATAACAGCATCAAGTCTCACTCCTGTCCCCCCGTTTCTCCACCTGAACCCCCAAACAGTGAGCTCCACCCTGAAGCCACCAGGAAATGATGTCACAGGCTTTGGCACTGGGAATCCTTCACTATTGCTGTGTGTCCAGTTGTAAATACTTGTAAGAAGATGGTAAGAGAGGAAGAAAAAGCAGAAGAGAGAAACTTAGGTGGTCTAGTGTCCCACTCTGTTGTTTCTTCTGGATTTCCCTACAACTACAGTAAGCTTACAGTAAAGTACTATGATTAACTATGCTGTGAATAATAGCTCCTTAAACTGCAGAGACATATTAGGTGTGACACTGACCTGTCCGTATTATAGTATTTAACAAATAATTTTATGAAAGTTTTAAGCTGAATATCTGAATAATAGAGCTGCAGTTTAAGGGGTTACTGGCCAACACTGTTGGTCATAAGAGGGCATTGCCTTTTACATATTTCCACTGTTTCAAAGAAATAGCATATAATGCAATACAGAGCTGAGCTCTGACTGGTTTAAAATATATACTCAGATCAGATGTAGAGGATAAGACTTCTCCACGTTATAATTTTATTGACTAGCATCTCACGGATTCATCCTTCTCTTTGTCAGTGTGAAGGTCAATGTCCTGTTTTAAAATGAGACAAATAAGCTGTTTGTTTATTTTTAATCTCCTGAACACATTCATAAATGAAAAAACACAACTTTCGCTTTTTGTTTCTTTTGGTTTTCCAGTAATGAAATGCAAATGAAACATTTTTTTACTGTTTCAGTTTTTTGAGTTGATTTTAGTGTAGAGAGTGTGTTGTAATAAAAATGAAAGAAATCCAACTCCTGCATATCAATATTCCCTCTAGCTTCCACAGATCTGCAGTGTATTAACAGTCATTTACATTTGAGTCATTCTTGTTATTAGTTCAAACACATTTTAGTAATGTTTTGTGTTAGAAATGTCATATTTCCTGTAAAATGATTGTAATGTTTTGACCATACACATTGTTTTGCAGTCCAGTCTAGTTCAGATAAAGGCGGGTGGCGGTGTTTGTGGTGGTGGAGAAGGAATGTGTCAAGTGCTGAGGGAAAAACAGATTTTGGAAACAGCTGCAAGGAAGAGGATTTAACAGTGTCATATTCTGGAAAACAGCAGTGGCATGCGAGAAAAACTAAATGGAAGATGGAACAAATGAGTGAACACAGTGTTGAGGATATTTGGAACACTTCATTTTGGCTCATACCTACGAAGTATTACAGAACTGTTTTAGCACTAAATCAATATTCTGGCCAAAATGTATTTTTTAACCGCTGCAGCTTCTGATGTTATCATGCTGGCTTCCTCCAAGGGTGACAGACTAGTCTCAAGAGTGAAACTATCTGCTTTAAAGAGGAGAAAACTCCTCTTTGGGGTAGATACTTCAGGGCGATTGTTTTTCCCTGTTAGCTGGCTAATGCACAAGCTAGCCAGACCTAGAATTTAAAGGAGCAGTGTATAAAATTTAGGGGGATCTAAAAGCTGAAATGAAATACAGTGTACAAAACTGTTTTCATCAGTGCCTAATTACCTTTACCTACAAATTGTTGTGTGTTTGTAGATTAGAACGAGTCCTTTATATTTACATAGCAGTAAAGGTGTTTGGTGGCGCTATAGCACCTGTAAGAAAGAAAGAAGAAGAATCCTCTTCAAAATGTCCTACAATAGTGCGTTTATCGGTAGCTTTTTGCACAAAACTCTAGAAAGAATTTTTTGATTACTTAAATCTCAATAAAAATAGCCCCGGCATGCTTACGTCAGCCTCTATGGTGGAATGGGACTGGTGGGATATCATAATAATGTTTTTCAAGTTTGCGTTGTAAGAAGTTGAAGAGAAACCAAATTTTAACACATGGACAATCTGATTAATTAATTAGCATAAAAACACAAACAAGGGTGAGTCCTCAACATAAAAAAGATGAAAGTATGGGATCAAAGGAGGCAATGGCAGAAAACTTGACTCCCTTTCCAAGGGGTGGGGTGTGGTTTGGTTAGAAGCATTTTGTTTGCAACCTTTCCACTAGAGATCACACGCTGCTTCTTTGTTTTTATGTTTGAAATGATATGCCCAAGCTTTAAATTCTTAAAGCTCCATAAAGCTGGTGTACAGTTAAGAGACTGTAGTCCATCTGTTAATGCTCAATTCGTTAATGCTATTTCTAGCTCATCAATCGTGTTCATATTCTGGCTACTGTGATCCTTATAAAGTGGCATTTGAATCCAGTACAGGATATAGCTACATCTTTGTTTCGCCTTGTGTCTTAACCTGTCTGTTTCAAGGCCACACGTCAACAAATTATTTTAAATTTAACTTCATGAAATATACTACACTTATGTCTGGTATATGGACACTTCTAATTACTGCGTTTGGACAGTTCAGTTGTACCCAATGTTTACAGGTGCATTAAGCCAGCTATAGACTGACAGTACATTGACAGTAGAAGTGTCAGCAGTGCCACCTTTACAAGTCAAACGTCAAATTTATGCTCCAGTCCACCAAAAGTGTTAATATGAAGCAGAAATGTCCAGGAACAACAACAACAGCTGAGCTTGGTCTCTCCTTTGGTGGCAACACTTGCTACCATGGTCCACATTACCACTGGAAGCACAAGAACTGTCTGTCAGTGGCTTTATGGATGTGGTTTACATAGCAGAGCAGTTGCATACAAGTAAAGGATCATCATGCACAAAGCAAAGCATCAGCTGGAGTGGTGTAAAGCACCACCATTGAACACCTGAGCACTGGACGCACCTACTAGAAGGATTAATCACGTTTCAACATTGCCTCCATGAAAGCATAGTATCAGGAAGGAGGAGGGCGTTGACCAGGATCACTTAGTTCCAGAGAAAAACATTCAGAATATTACAGCATGGCATTCCAGAGGACTGTGGAAAAGCAGTATGGGGGATGCCCTCTCCTGTTTCAGCATAATAATTCAGCCTGCACAAAGCGAGGTCAACAAAGAAATGATTTGCCAAGTTTGGTGTGGAAGAACTTCACTGGCTTTCACGGAGCCCTGACCTCAACTCTTGAAATCGGAATGCTGACTGCGAGCCAGGCCTTATCACCAAACATCAGTGCCCAACCTCACAAATGCCTCTGCAGCTGAATAAAAGCAAGTCCCACAGCCATGCTCCAAATTCGGGCATAAAGCCATTACTGTAGAGTAGAGGCTGTCATAGCAACAAATGGAAAACTTGCTTTTTGGAATTAAAAGATGGAAACCGTGCTGAAAAAACAACAGCCCTTTTGGAATTAGCTGGTAAAAGAGCTGGGAATGGTAACAGTAAAAGCATGTTTTACTGTATCTAACAATTCACCCTACACCAGTGCATCCAAAAACTTTAGCTACTGCTCCTCTCCTCCCCTAGAAGAATGTGGAGGAGTCAAGAGGAGGGCAGAGGTAACTAAAAGAAAGACTAATAACTAGGTAAGTGGGGAAGCTGTTCTGTTTCAACATCAGCAGATATGAAGTTATCTGTTAATGAACTAGTCATAATAATCGCTTGAAAGCCCCACAATGTATCTGGTAGCTAGCCAGAGCCAGCATAATTACATTTGTGGGAGGACCTCTCAGCCTTATATTTTATCAATCCATCAACATTTTTTTATATAGCGCTTTTTACAACCAGTGTTGTCTCAAAGCAGCTTTACAGAAAAGCAGTTTATAAAAAAGAAGAATCAAGGAGAAGGATGGTAAGAAAGGAGTCCATGCTTAGCAGGACGAGAGAAAAAACTCCCTTGATAAAAGGAAGAAACCTTGAGAGGAACCCAGGCTCGAGGGAGGAACCTATCCTTCTCTGGTGAACCCCGGACAGAGAGAGATCAACAAAGCTAATGAGATTATAAAACAGAATAAAATAAGAAGCTCGGCTTAAACATGTTTCATAAATGATTCTAATTCAGGAGGTAGTGATGTAAATTTGGAACCATCTCATAGGTTCTCTGTCAGAGTGAGAGATGGCGCCACATGTTGGCGGCTCTACTGTAGTAATTCTCGTCAATCAGGCTGACGAGCAGGAGAGCATCCTCAGATCAGACAGAAGGGACAGTTGATCAGCCAGTGGGGATGAAGCTCTGGTGATTTCCGAGTCACCAAATAACATGCAATACAAGTCAGCCAATCAGAACAGAGTTAATTTACATATATCCATCTTAAAGCCGAAACATCTGATTTTCTTTTATTTAACAGAAAACAAACAAAACACTGAGAATATATAAATATGAAGTTAACACCTCACTTAACACTGATGAGCGTGTCAGAAACATATCATGGTAGATCTCATATACTGTCAAGCCATTTTTTGCTATAGGTTCTCTAGTTAGCTGTCATGACATTCAGTATTATATATGCCTGTCATGAGAGTTATCATGATACTTTTACAATAAGACACAATATAATATCATGATCTGTCATAAAGACAATCTGCCATGACATGTTTATGGCCTGGTTATGTCAGTGTTATGTAGCAGAGCCCAGGTCTAGGTCTAGCTGGACTTCCCCTCCTGTTGTCTGTCCTCACGTGCAGCGAAAAAACTCAACTTGGGGAAAAAACGTGCCAGGTAGCAGCTTCTCTCCACTCCTCAGAATTTCCAGGTTGCGAGGAAGAAGTGGCAAGTTTTGGGATTCCTGGATGCAGCCAGTGTGTCTGGCTACTCCAGTCCAGCCTGCATTTAAATAACTCGCAATACAAGTTAGCCAATCAGAACAGAAGTCATTTACATATATCCATCTTAAGGTCAAAACAGTTGATTGTTTACTTCTAAAGGATAACGAGAGCTTAGAACATGGTCATGTTAAAATGAATTACAGTAGCAAGGAAAGGGAACTCGTTAAAACACCATAAAATTAAAAACAAATAAACACAGACAGTTGTACTTTTCATTTTTAAAGTATTATTGATATTATTTTAGTTAGTTTGTGTTATTCTACAATTGTGACACTGGATAGCAATTAGACCCACATTGTTTTAGTAGTCTATGCAGAAATCCAGGTAATTCCAAAAGGTTCACTCACTCAATCTTGCAACTTTATAACTATTTTGGTGTATAAAACCACACAAAGGTCCCACTTGAACCTTAGCCAAGAAGAACAATATACAAAAAAAGGTATGGTCCCTTTCAATGACCTTGGTTTTGAAATGAAGGGCCTGTGTGTCCACGTGTGTAGACATGTAGTGTATATGACACTTAAGAATTTAATAAAACCTTATATCTTATCTAAACAGAATCTTATCTAAACAGAGAACCATTTACACACACTGGTGGTTCAACACAGAACTCATGGTTATAAACAGAACCATTGCCTTTACTTAAGAACACATGAGGAGAAATATGAAGTACAATATGAAATGATGCTTCAAGTTTTAAAACTGTGGCCCTGGTGAACTTTTGTCCACTCTACATGAAGACAATGCCTGACCAACATCTATAGAAATACTGGGGCTGATAATAACAACATGCAGACCTTTATTACAGCGGTACTACTGCAGTTTTTCTCTCTCTCTCTCTCTCTCTCTCTCTCTCTCTCCTGCGGAGGAAAATTCTGCATTGGGAACTCCCAGTGCTTGCTAACTTTGCAAATCGACGAATCTGCTGCTCACGTTTAGATCACGACGAGAGCGAGAGAAAGAGGGAGTGTGTGGACGGGAGAGAGAGAGAAAGAGCGAGAGAAAGAGGGAGTGTGTGGACGGCAGAGAGAGAGAGAGAGGGAGTGTGTGGACGGGAGAGAGAGATAGAGAGAGTGGAGGAGAGAGAGAGGGAGCTGTGGTATGTGACTGCCTCTGCACACCGTGGAGTTGAATGTAGCGGTATAGACTCTCCCGCTGTGAAGTGAAAGCTTTCTCAGCTACACTCGCGCAGAGAGAGCGAGAGAGAGAGAGAGAGAAAGAAAGAGAAAGGGAACTTTTCCCGAGCCTGTCGCCGAACCAAACATGCTCCTTACCCCGGGAGAGTTTCTCTCGGGCTGTTTCTTCATCCTCCTGTGCGTCGCCTGCTCCACAGAGTGTAAGTACACAAAGTAAACGAACTGAGAGACTTTTGTTTTCTGTCGAGTCGTTGTTGCCGCAGACCTGCAAGAACCCACAGCTAACCGGGGCTGCGTCCAAATCCACACACTAGTCTTAGTTACCGCACTTACTACGCTAGTGAACGCGCTGGCTGGCGGCGGTGTGTATGGTTGAGACACAGTATTCAGTGCGGCAGTGTGCGGTTTTGGACGCAGCCGATGTGAAACGGTTAAGCAAGAAAACAAAACTCGTGCACGCGCGCCTCTGCAGCTCCCGCACGCAGCTAGCCGTTGACTGGTAAGGTTAGCTGGTGTCCGTTAACCTGAGGTGTTTTCTTTTGAACGCCCAGCTGCTCGTTAAAGGTGGGCTTGCTTTTCTTTCGGGCTGCATTAGTGCGCCGGCGGTTCTGACGCCGTTTCTTCACCTGGACCCGTCCGACTGTGTGTGTTTGCGTGTTCGCAGTGTCCTTGTCTCCTGAGGAAGCGAGCCAGTTTCTGAGAAGACACAAGAGAGCCAACCAGGTTTTTGAGGAAACGAAACAAGGGCATTTGGAGAGGGAATGCGTGGAGGAGAAATGTACCAAAGAAGAGGCACGAGAAGTGTTTGAAAACGACCCCGAAACGGTAAAAAACATTAACGTTGTTTTTCAAATGTTCGTAGTCCCGAAGGTTTTAACGGACGTTCTTAGTGCTTGCCGCAGAGAGGAGACGGTGAACGCTAACGTTAGCCTGTCGAGCTGCGCTGCTCACGTTTGTTTGTAACCTTGTCGATAATAGCTCGCTGTTGTGACAGTCGACGACCTTTCGCCTCAAAGCTGGACGCTTATCACTGACTAAGGACTGTTCCCTGCTTCAGCTTCATGCCCCATTTCGCAGTCGAGCTACGATACAATTAGTCTCAGCCCCCTCCTAACTCGCACACGCTTCCCCCCAGATTGTGTTGTGTTAGCGGCTGAATGAGTGACACAAGTTCCCGAAAGTCTGAGCGGTTTATCGCTCCTGTTTTTCATGCTCGGTCGCTTATTAAGCCTGAGGGCAGTGTCAGATTTGGCACTGCAGCTGTTGGATAATGTGGGTCCAGTTGTCTGGTGCCTGTTGATATATTGGAGTCTCCTTTGAGCCCGTTTGAAGCTTGGTGGTCTTAATGAAGATCCGTCTGAGTCACCGCTTCACAGCGTCCCCATCATGTTCTGCTCGAGAAGATTTAGGTTTGGGCAATCTGACAGAATTATAATATCACGATACCCCCGGACGTGTTATCGACGCACGTCGTTATTTCGCCATATTAGTGCAGTTTGATTTGTTAGAACAGACAAAAAAGAGCTCGTGGTATCACATAAAAAACACAATTAAAAACTGTAAAGGCAGCTTAATTCTTAGCAGAAAGGCTAACCAAGTGGCAGCATTCGTGCTCAGTGTCAGTGCTGTGAAAACTCAAAAGACGTATAAAATTGGAAAGAACAAATTCAGAGGCGGTCCCATCCCAGCTTTAATGATGCAGCAGCTATTGAGGCACCAATATGTAAGCTGGCGAAAAAGAAACAGACTTCCAGTTGCCATATTTTGTCTAGTGTGATTAATTTAGGGACGAGAACATGTGATAAGTTACTATATTGACTGCTCATCAATAAAATATTTAGCATATTTGGCATGTAACTGTAAAAGGGGGTGAGGGTGGGTAGCCAGTGTTATCTAGTTAAAGCAAACCCAGTTTTCCTTAAACAAGTTTTGGACCGTTACAAGTGGAATTTATGTTTTACTTCAAGCTGATAATGGCTTGTTTCCCTCTCGGTTTCACCATTTCCCTTAATAAACACAATCTTGTTGCAGAATATTATGAAATGATCAGTCTGACTGAGGTGGAAAGGGGCATTGATAGTGATAAGCATTGCTATGTTGTCCCCTACTATCTTGCACCAGTCTATTTCATCCTTTCTGTGCTCACCACCAAATGCCCAACTAGTTTTAACTGTCATATACATGTATACATGTAATACAGGGCCAATATTCTGACAGTGCTTGCAGATATTATTCCACCTTTTCTAAATATTGCCTTACAGGAAGTTCTATAAGGCCCAGAGTGATTTGTTTCAGTAGCCCTTTTGTAATAAAACACTGTTCATTGTAAACAGTCCGTTCCTCCTGAACAATAAGAACGATTATACAAATGAAACAAGGCGTAGAACATTGCTGATTGGTCCTTCGGGGAGTACTTACAATAAAGGGTGAAACAGTGATGACTAAGGGGATTTGAATGTGTTTTTAAATCCCAAATAAATTCCTGCAGGGTTTCGTGTAATGCTTATGTCTGACGTGATGTTTTTTCCCTCCCATGTGAATGGCTGTATATGCAACATTTAGTCTGGCGGGAGATCTTGTGAATTAACTGTATAGGTTAAAGGAGCTCAGACCCGTTTGGACCACGAGTTAATAAAAGCTTAGTGTACTTGGAATGGAGAGAGATGGATCTGCTTTAGGCCGTCCCATGAGATGACTGGTGCTATTATTGGAACGCTTATAATGACTCAAACAAGGTTTTTGCGTCAGCAGTTCCTTCCAAGACTAAATGAGAATGAAAAGTAGAAGGACACACACAGGTGAAAGAGAAAGAACATGATTACGTGTTATTAAAACTGCAGAGTGGTGGCGTAAAAATGAAATTAAGAGGAAAGTTTAAGCAAGGTGATGCACGGGGTGAGTTAAGGTGAGGCAGAAAGTGGGGATCAAGCCTGTATATGTGTAACGATGAAAGGCTTGCGTGCTTCTCTCCTGACTTCATGACAGGGAGGGGAAAAAAGGAAAGGACTTCTGCTCCCTGTGTGCATTATTCATGTTGAACCGCATGCTATCTGTATCTGACTCAGCAGAACTCTGACTCTGCAGTTTTTTGGACTGCAGCAACTGCACACATGGATTGGTTACCGGGTAACCCACAGCCACTCCATGATGTCTCCTTACTAGTGGACGCGGATTTGAGTCCTTTCTATTTATAGGGGGTATTGCGCTGCTGGTGGTATATCAAACATATGCTGTGCTTAGCTCAATGATGATGTTATAAGAAGGTGTAAGAATGTGTCAGATAGTAACCATTGCACACTAAACTAGATTTTGCCTCATAGCAGCATATTGCTGTCTGAAACACAGTCTTTTCAGCCTTTTGCCCCCTCAAAATATAGGCTTATTATTCTGTTATTAACCTGAAACTTGTTATTAAGGAAATACTGTGGATTATTCAGTAACTACAATGAAAGTTATGTGATATGCCAGATGTTGTTGATGGCTGACGTTAATGCAGTTTACAGAGAGGATTTATCTATGGACATTGGGTGTCTGCTTGCAGAGAAAATGCCATTGATTTAACTAATCCATGAGTGCAGTGCTTGAAGTGCTACGGAAAGAGTTGCAGAAAGTTTTTGTACATGGCAAAGTATTATTCCATTTTCTGGGGCAAATGCTTGATACAGGCTTTATTAATGACTCTTGTGACAATAGGAGTTAATCTGGAAACCCACAGAAAGAGCCCAAGAAAGAACCAGGTCAAGTGTGTAGGTTGGCCACACCCCGCAGCACTGCAGCACTAAGTGTGCAGGTTGTGTGAGACGATGAGTGCACAGACTGTCACAGAGACGTTTTACACACTGTAAACTGGTTTCCTAAGCTAGAAGATAAAAAAGATACCTGGGCCCAACATGTTGTAACAGGACAGAAAGATTAAAGACAAGCACAAGACCGAATAATTGGAAGATATCTGCCACAGCTTCAGTGGCATTCAAAAACTAACACTGAATATTGTGGCTGTTTTGAAAGAGTAGGGGCAAATATCTTTATCTTCCAGTGGAGAATATAGGCTACCTACTAAAATGCTGAATATTTTAAGTCTAGTATTAAGGCTTCTTGTTCACTAACTGCAGTGAATTACTTGTTAACTCTTATGAAACTAACTTGTAAGTTGAGTATTTGTGAGAGAATGAGTGGCCCTTACTGTTGCAGTTTAAAGAGATAATATATGGTTATAGTTGAAATTTAGTTATGTATATAGCTGCTTCAGATGTTTTGCTTTTAAGCTGTCGACATATCTAACCATTTCTTATGGTACCTCTTTTTCAGGAATATTTCTATCCCAAGTATTTGGGTAAGTCCTGAAATAGTAAATATTAATATTTTAGCTGTATGCTTGGAATACAGAACATGACATTTGTTAATATACATGGATATACGTCTGATTCTGATGATAAACCATCGCCTTGTGTCTTCAGCATGTGTGGAAAAGTTTGGAGAAAAGAAGAAAGGAGACCTGGTCACCTGTGTCCACAGTGAGTGACCCTGCTCTTATTTCTACCCTTCATCTGTCCATCTCTCTCTTTCTCTCTAGTATATAAATAGCTCAGTGGGAGTGCAGGGTTCTGCTGCTTCAGCTGCACTGCAGCAGTGCTCTGAGGTGGGAAAATTGTATGAGGAGAGAGAGAAAGAAAGAATGCCTGTATTAGATGCGCTACTGAGGATGTTCAGAAGGCAACAGCCTATCAGTTTGGTGGGGAATTAGAGGGGGTGTGTGCACAGAAGACCCTCTGAATGAATGTGGTCAGTCCTGTGCCGCATACGCATGTAAGCACGTGACCTGTGCTCGTAGTGCTTACGTCAGCTGGAGGCTCGTCCTTCAGCATGCGTTTCCGCTGAATCAGAGGCAGCAATGTGCCGGCTCAGAATGCTGCGATCTGATTGGCCAGTTTCAGTCCAGTCAGGAACCCTGACTCAGAAGCGTGAGAGGATGCTGTGACTCTGCAGTGTTTTCTCTGTCTCTCCCTCTGCCGATTTTTCTCTCTCCCTTTATTCATGCGCCCCCTCTCTCTGCCCAGACTTGCCTGGACTTGTCTAAGTGGGAAGATGTTGCAGTGTCAGCAGCATGTTGGAGACACTACAGATATGTGTGAAAGGAAACTAAGTGATGAAACAGAGCAGCCTTCAAACATTTCGTAAAGTAATATCCAGCTGCGAAAAACAAATGTTGATGGAAACCATGGGTGTTGAAAATGGGGCTGTTGGGGAACTGCTGGGAGTGAAGAAAGGGAAAATGCAGGGGTTGTAGGTAGTCTGTTGTTTTGTCTGTAATTAAATGCTCCTTTAACCTTAGTCACCTTACTTTCCCTCTTTCTTTTACTCTCACTCTGTCCATTTTCTCAGACATTCCAGACCAGTGCTCTCCCAACCCATGTAATTACAAGGGGACCGTACGCTGCGAGGACAAAAAGGGCGACTTTCTCTGTCACTGCTTCACAGGGTGGGCTGGTCTCAAGTGCGAGGCAGGTAGGGTTTGTCAGACATAATAATCCATATACACATGATAGACAAAAGATGTCCGCAGTCTGACACTGTTAGTAGATATGACTCACTGTAGCCCACTATTGTCCAGTTTACATAATGAAGACCAGGTTACATGATGTAGACAAACAGTTGTGATATTTCGTACTGGAGCTACAAGGCCAGTGTAGCGAACAAGCAATTTGCATACTTCATACTCAAATGATCACACACTTGCTCTAAACTGCATTGAGTTCCAATTGTAGTTTCTGATGCTGTATCCAGTATACAGTGTAGGCTTTTGCTTTTTTAAGCTCTCTGAACTATTCTCATCTAACATATGATATATATATATATATATATATATATATATATATATATATATATATATATATATATATATATATATATATATATGAACTTGACACAGCTTACAGCAATTTTGTAATGATTTAGACGTGCAGTTGCAGGCAAGGGATGTAAGCTTTTATTACAACTTAGCTGGATTAGCCTTGTTGCACCAGGACAAAACTGAACAGGCAAAGTTCGGGCGCCAAGGAGGTCTTGGCTAATTTAAAGCGTTGGTGGTTGTAAGGGGGGATGTGTGTCTTTTCTTGTTGAATATCTTTAATGTGTCTTTGAGTCATTTTTCATCATACTGCAGATGCATATGAGATGGTGTGGACAGGGAGTGGGTTCACAGATACCACTTTAATACAGAGTGTTCTGTCCCCTTCTGTCCTCTGACTTGCATGACTGTGCACATTTGCCTTGTCCTCTGTAAAGTGTGACCTCTCTCCTTACCTCAGCCCCTCGTGCTACAGCTGACAGCATGGCTGCCAATAATCTTGGTATTCATAGACTGGCTGTGAGTCATGAGTGCATTGATTATCTGTAGAGGCTGCATGTTCATTTATCATATTCACAACTACTGGTGCTTCTGCAGCAGCTACTCAGAGTCAGCTGACGGAAAGATATTCTGCAGAAGGATGAGTATATCCAAGACGGAGAGAGATGACAAACTGACTTTGTTCCACTGCAGTGCTTTCGCACACATGCACTCTGACTCATTGCATCACCTACCAGTGTGGAATGACAAGCAGATGAAAACAGGAGAGGGGTGGAAAAAAAGTCTGAGGCAAAGAGGCTTTTCCACAGCTGAGCCCCAGCATCACGTCACTCCCGGCACACACATTCAAGTCTCAAACGTTTCATTAATACCTTCTAAGAAGTTTTTTTTTCTATACATGCTTAGTTGAGGTGGAAAATGTGAAACAGTCTGCAACTGTCCCCCACACTCAGGCAGACTCTTATTTTTTTAATTCCATTTAGATTTTTTTGCAGGTAACACCACAGTCTGGCTTCCAACTCACTTTGATTCATGTTCTTTGATTGGCAGATGTAAATGAGTGCAGTGAAGGAAATGGAGGATGTGATCATGAGTGCACTAACTCAATGGGAAGTTACCATTGCTCCTGTCGTAATGGTTACTCACTGTCTGGCCACCACAGGTGTCTGGGTAAGTGAAATTTGCTGAAACTTGCTGGTTACCTTGTTAACCATTTTATCTATGGTCTGCTGGCTCCACATATACAAAACACATAGGAAACATTGCATGTAAACATTTCCCAATTTTCATTACCATCTGTTTTACACATCATATTCATAACTTAAAACTATAGTTTTTCTATTCCGTTTCTATTGTATATTTGTTTTTGCATTCTGTCTCCATGCCAAATGTCTGTAGTGTAGTTGATGTAAGTGATAGTGTGTAGTTTTACGCAGCCCCTTACATAGATCTTGTACTTTAAGCCTTTATGGTTGGCAGACAAAAGTGACCGTTTAGCTATTTAATCTACTCCTTTCAATTAATAATGTAACATGTCAAAGTTGTTGTTGCAGTTATTTGATATATAAAGAATGTGATCCAAGTGGCAATAATTTATGGATATTCTGTTTGCTTCACAACCTTCTAAGCAATAAAACACATCAATAGAAATATACTTCACAATTCACCACCTTTTACTTATAATATGTGTTTATAAGGCAGCGTTGTGCTTATTTTACATAGAGAAAGCTCACATAAAGCTCCAGTTCTGTATGCTGTTCTATTTTACCATGCCTACTCTCGAGTACTATGGCGACATTTTAGTGTATTAAATAGGACTGAATTAAAAGTCTTTGAATTTATCAACAGCAGGTTGTGATACATACTTGGTGGAAGTCAGTTCACGTTTTATGAGTGTGAGAAGGTCAATTTCTGGGTGTTATGAATGCATCATAAATGAGTCAAACTGAGTTGTCTGTGACGTAGTTTAATTATCTCTTAGTTATTCCATGATGAACTGCTATACAGAGCATCATGACAAGATTCTCCCATACCTCTGTTCCAGATGTTGATGAGTGTCGAGACATTCCTGATGTGTGTGGGTCTGCACAGTGCAGTAACTTGATAGGGAGTTATGAGTGCCTATGTGAGGTTGGCTACATCTACAACAATGAGACCAAAACCTGTGAAGGTGAGTGTCACTATACTTATCATCCCATTGTCAGTGCTAAGTGTGAAGTGTGAAAGGGTTTAGTTTCTTCAGAAGTGCATGGGCATACATGTTGACACTAGAACATTAAGGGGACCGTTTAGGGTGTGCTTTTCACTTCCTCAAAATGTGAAAGAATATCCTGAATGGAAGAAATCCACAACTAATGCATGCCTTAACATGCACACGACAGCTGTGTACATGCATAAGCCTCAAATTCCACACAATATGACAAGCAAAACTCTCACATTACATAAAATACCACATGTATCGGACTCTTCAACCAGTTTCCAGAGAACACAATGTAATAAGCCTTGATTAGACTCCAAGCGGGAAAAGGCTGTACATGTTTTGAAGGCCTTAGAAGCAACTTCTTCCTGGCACAGGTCTAAAAGAAAACATAATGTCCACTAATCTGTCTTTCAACACTATGGTAAATCAAAGAGGGGCAATATCTACAAGAGTGGCTCAGTTCAACCTTCCCAAAGTTTTTGTTTTTTTTTAAATCCCAGACATGAGTTCATGAGACTGCTGCAGGCCATGGTGGCTTTCCACCCCTATTTCCAGCTTTTTTGTCTTTGAACTTGCTCCCTTCCTATTATCAAGTTAAATCGTGCCTGTAGAAGGGGTGGATTACATAATAATCAGAGAACATACTGAACCGAGCTGACTGTATAAATGTAATGAATAGTTTTTTCATCTTTTTTCATACACGCACGTGCATGTTTAGGAGAAACCACAACATTGTTTTTTTCAGTGAAAGCCTTTGCAGTGTATTGCTAGCTACACTTTTTTTAAAGGTTTGCAAAAAATGTGTGATCTTATTGGTCAACCAAAAATATGGTTGGTTGTTTTATCACAGGAAAGTAAACATGGATTTTAAAAGAAGAAATTTATATTTACACAAGTCAAATACAGGCCTGCTTCTCGTAGCTTTTAAAAGCAAGAGGACTATGAGCAAGGATCTGGTGAAACCAAAATTACATACCAGGAGTATTGTATGATTGCTGTGTGTTTTTTTTTTTTTTTTGTTCCAGCCTTTAACACCAATTTAACCCCTTGAACTCAACAGACATTTTTCACTCTATATACTTCACATGTTTCCTCTTGGCACCTGTATAGTTAATAGTGTTTACTGCATAAAAAGGTTAAGACTTAAAACTGAATAATAATCTCGGAGGGGTTAAAGTTTTAAAGGTTGAGAAGGTCACATTTTATTCCATGTTGGTGAGCTAAGAGACAAAACACGACCTGTTACACAGTTTGCACATTCTTGCATGTTCTTATGTGGTGTTACAACATTTATATTCAATGAGCTAACAATAGAAAGGATTACATACAAAGGAAATGCAAATCATGACTAATGTTTAAGCTCCACTGTTTTTTTAGCTTGTATATAAGTATACTCATTGCCATTGCTTTCAAGAAAGAGTAATAGATTCTGTTGTTTTTTTCTACCTGGTAGATGTGGATGAGTGTGAGTCGCATGTCTGTGAGGAGGAGTGTGTCAACGTGCATGGGAGTTTCCGTTGCTTCTGTGATGGCAGACAGGGCAAAAAGCTTGGACAAGACTTGAGGAGCTGTGAGGTAGTGAATGGAATTGACTGGTCATCCTTATGACAGACCTTATTTTGTACTGTGTACATCTACTCATATTTAGTGTAACAGCTGTATAAAAGTGACTGTAGAACAGTGGTACCTTGTTCCTTTAAAGCCATAGTTTGGCCACTATTCCGGTTGTAGTCAATCTGCCATTTATTATATATATATATATATATATATATATATATATATATATATATATATATATATATATATATATATATATATATATATATATATATATGTCCAAACACAAACAGTGGTAACTTTACAGCAGACAAAAACCCTCTTAACTTTCCATGTAAGATAATGTAACAGTATGTTTTTCAATGTAAAGGACAACTAAATTATGCATCAAACAATGCAATGCAAACAATGGCAATATTTAGTTTTCTGTGGAGAATGACTATGTATATTAATAACAAATATCCAAATAGCACAATAAAATAACAAATACCTGGCCAACAAGTGCATGTCCGAGTAGCCTAATAGACCTTCATCACACTGCTTTAATTCAAAATAGACTGTTTTTACAGTTTAGTTTCCATTTGTTGACTGTACATTTGTGGACTGTATGACTGGGGAGTGAGTCATATGCTTTGTAACTTTAGCAGTGTTTATACACTACATCAAACTCTACTATTTCAAAAGTCTTCCCTCATACGGGCTTAATCTTAAATTAAACTTGCTTATGACATAATATGTTTATTAATCCCTGAATTTCTGTGTACGCTTCTACTACTTGCTAACTATATTAGCTCCTGTGCAAAACTGAACAAGCACTGAATGCTATACAGTTTAACGTTGACTACATTTGGGGTAAGCATAAAATGTGTAAAAATATCACTTAAAATAGTGCTGGGGTATTAATTGTATTTGTAATACATATTTCTTTCACTCTTGTCTAGAATGTATGTTGTCTGCTTTGTCTACACTGTTTTTGTTGCTATATATGTTTTGTCTAATTCTCTGTAGCCCATTGAGCCTTGTTTGGCACTGGACATGAAAAGGAACTCTCATTCTCTGTACCTGGGCCGCATGTTCAGTGGAATTCCTGTGGTAAAGCTACGTTTCCGCCGCCGAGTTCACACAGGGTGAGCAAATTCTCTGTTAGGTGATAGCATGAACAAGAACTCTGCGAATTGAAAAACGTGTTAGACCTTGTTGTTTTGATTCTGTGCTGACACTAAATTTTAAAGTGATAATTCAGCAACACTACTGTTCCGACATTATAACGTAATTCTTGATGCTCTATAGATCTACACTGATTCCAAATGTTTGAACAGTACTGTTTTTAACTTTAGCCCGAATATTGTCTGTCAGCCAAGATATGTTTTGTTTACAAAGTTTGTAACACACACATATTTACATTTTACATGGCATCTTGTTGTTAAGAAATCTGTAGAAATAGACCAAACAAACAGAATCCATGATTTCATATGGCTGGTACTTCTGTTTTCGCTCTATACTTTTGTTCATTGTTTATAGATTACAGTTAACATTCATAATGAAGTTTAAATGAGATTACTTAAATGCATGTAATTTGTATTGCACTAAGCGATTTTGCACAGTGTCTGTCTTTTGCTATTTGTTGAGTCATACGGTTTTATTACAGGGTACTATAGCCTTGTAGCTCCTGTACAAAACGAAAGGAGCGAACTTTCAGGCACTAAACGTGGCTGATTTAATGGAACAGTGTGAGGATATGATTTTTTGCTGAATTATAGCTTTAGGTTCATGGTGGTTTCCCTCAGATGAAACTCAGTGTCAATAGGCATGTTTTTGACAAATAGGTAAATCCAGGCTTTAAAATAACTACGATGTAGCCACTATAACAGTAAAGCCTGTGTTGTATACCTTTACTGTGCTCTGTTAATAAACCAGCTAGGGTGATGTACAACTATATATGTACTACTATTTTTGCATTTAGTACTGACTCCCTCTTCCTATCCAGCTTTACGGCAGAGTTTGACCTGAGAACGTTTGACACAGAGGGCGTGATCTTCTTTGCTGGTGGACATTTAAACAGTTCCTGGATTGTGCTGGCAATCCACCAAGGGAAGCTGGAGCTGCAGTTGAAATACGGAGCTGTGAGCCGGGTGACCAGCAGCGGCCCGTTAGTTAACGATGGGCGGTGGCACAAGGTAAAGGAATACTGAGGGAATGATGTTTATTAATGATGAGTATGAAATGTTAGAATTAAGAACTTTGTCAGTGTAGCACCAGTGATGTATTTATCCATGCTAGAGAATGCAGTTAATACCATCGTATAATAGAGAGCTATGATAACTGTGATAAAAGCTTTTTTCTTCACTGAATTTGAACCCACAAAATTGTATATTATTAGTATTAGAAACACCACAGTTGCATTAAACACACCTCTAATCATCTAATCTTACCCCTCATATTAGATGCCTCTCTAATGTTGCTTAAATGTCTTTACCTGCCTGCCAGATATCAGTAGAGGAGCAAGGACGAAGCCTGGTGATAAAAATTGACAGGGAAGCAGTGATGAAGATCGCAGTGAATGGAGATCTGTTTACGCTGAAAAAAGGGATGCATGAGCTCAACCTAACTGTGGGCGGGGTTCCTTTCAAAGAGGACGGGTTGGTAAATAAGGTGAGGATGTAGTGGTTCATTCTTACTAAGTTTTGCCCCATCAGCTGTTGTTTCATTTTGGCTTTGTTATTTCTTGCTGATACAAAAAATATATAAATAAATAAATAATAATAATAATAATAATACAACTAAGCAATATAGAATATAATATTCACACTTTTTGAGGATAACAACTCACTGCTTTTAGATTTGAATAGTCTGTATGTAAAAGAACGTTTCATCTCATGTACTTGTTTCTTGAATTATCTGCAAAACAAAAAAATCCTCCCCAGCCTCTGCATTCTGATAACAAAGGCCAGACATAGACTGAACGTCTTGTCCTTCCTGATGGAAAATACCAAGGATTCTTTTTGCATATCACGAGTCATCATTATGTTTAGTTATTTATGCTGTTAATGTTTAGGTGAAACAACATAATGCTAAGAATGGCGTTAACAAGGTGTTTTTCAGCCCACAGTAGAAATAGCTTGCTCGCAGAATGTCAGGAGGTTTTTAGTGGTGATGGCTACACCTACAACTCCAATTCTAAAAACGTTAGGATGCTGTGCAAAATGTAACTAAATGTAAATAAAAACAGAATGCAAATCTCATATTTTATTCATAATAGAACACAGAACACATCAGATGTTGAAAGTGAGACATTTTCTGTTAACTTATTTAGAACTGGATAACACATAATGATGGAGAAGTGGTACTTGTATAGAACAATTAGAGGAGCAAGCTATAACTAAGACACATGACTGTGTATACAGAGCATTCTAGAGAGGCCAGTCTCTCAAGTAAAGATGAGGAATCTGTGGAAAAATTTCAGAAAAATGTTCCTCAACATAACATTGCAAAGACTTCGAACATCCCACCATTTACAGCACATATAAAATCATATAAATCTGGAGAAAACACTGTGCGCAAGGGACCACGTCTGCAGTCAATACTGTATGCTCTTGATCTCCAGGCCCTCAAGCAGCACTACATTAAAATCTGTAACGGAAATCACTGCAGGAGCTCAGGAACACTTCCAGAAATCGCTAGCTGTGAACACAGTTTGCAGTGGAATCCATAAATGCAAGTTAAAGCTGCAGCTCATTTAAAATGAAAAAAGTGTTGTGTGATCAGATGAATCAAAATTTGAAATTGTTTTTGGAAACCATGGATGCGGACTCAGGAGGAGCGGGACTGTCCAGCTTGTTTTCAGCGCACAGTGTAAAAGCCTGCATCTTTGATAGTCCTGTTCAATGCTGAACAGTACACAAGATGTTCTAGAACAACATATGTTGCCATCCAGACAGCATCTCTCAGGCCTTTCATATTTCAGCAAGACAATGTGCTTATTTACTGCATCCATCACAACAGCATGGCTTCGCAGGAGAAGAGTGCTTAACTGGCCTGTCAGCAGTCCGTACATTCCGCCAATAGAAAACATCATGAAAAGAAGGTCCAGGCCAAGAAGACCCAGTACTCTTACATCCTATTCCTACATCAGACAAGAATCGAACAACATTAGTCTTCCAAAACTCCAGCAATTGGTCTCCTCACTTCACACATGTTTACTGTTATTCAAAGAAGAGGAGATGCTACATAATGGTAGACATAGACCTGTGCCAGCATTTTGAGATGTGTTGCTGCCATCGGGTTCTAAGTGAGTTAATAGTTTTCATGACATGTTAAAATGTCTCAGACCCATATTTTATTCAGAATAGAACATAAAACACATACCAAATGTTGAAACTATCATTGTATTATGTTTTTATTTACATTTGTTTGCATTTTACACAGCATCCCAACATTTTTGGAATTGGAGTTGTATATTTCACAGTAGATGAATGATTTTTCCAGGTGCCTTCTTAAATATATTGTGCTGTTGGACTATACAGAATGCAGTCCCACCTTTGCTAGCCTGTGCTTAGAATCTGCTTACTAAGCTGAGACAGTTGGGAGGCAATTAATCATGCGCACAATTAGATGTATCAGCAAGCGCGCAGGAAAGATATTAGACTTTGCTGTGATGTGAAGGGGCCTCACAAACATGAATCATCATGTTCAGCTACTGGACCAGTCTGTCTCACCCTTTTGCCTTGTGGTCCCAGCCATCGGGTATCCAATAGAGACAGGAAACAGACAGTTTTTGGGGTGCTTCTGCCTAGAAAAAAAATGTCAGTATTCAAGCCAGTTTCATTGGCCTTTGGGGTTTCCATGAGGCTAAATTCTGCCAGTAAGCCTGTGGCCTCCTGCCCAGTGTTCATGATTTGCTCAGGCTTTGCCATAATGCCTTCTACTTCAAGTCCCCTCACATTAGTCAGAAGAAAGAAGAGGCCAGTGTCAGTAGGGTTGATTTCTGGCAAGTATTGTATTATTGTACTGATTACTTCAGTACTACATAACCTCATAGATCAAATCAGAATATTTAAAAACAATGTCTGGCTGTACTTCTGTGTGCACAACATGCATCCTGTCAGTGTGAAAGCAGCTCAGTTGATGACACAGCTTATAGCAAATTCAAACTTTTTTGTTTTGGAATTCAGTATCAAATGCACCTAAATATGTAAATGATTTTAATTACATTAGGCAAAGGAAAGGCAAAATTACATGTGACACATATTAGTGTGGTATGTTGATTTAATGATTGCTGTTTAAGATACATTACTTTTGTAGAAAGTATGACCTAAGGAGACATGAGCTGCTGCTATTAGCATTTATGCTAGCTTGATCTGTCACACAGCAGTGCAGCACAGAGTCACTAACTACTATTATTGGAAACAGATTGTTTTTGGTTTTCAATTGGATCTCTCGGGGTACTTTAAATGCTTTACACTGTGAACGACTGTGCAACTTTAGTCACTCAAAACGTAAATTGTTTTTAAATTGCAAAAGTGTTAAGCACCCTGTAACTAAAGCAGTGCAGCTCAGACATTGTAGGCAGGTCAACTTCATGAAACAAGTTGAACGATGCCTGAGCAATGACAGACTTGAGAGCTAAGGAGTCTGTACCCGGCATTAACTAGTCAGATAATGCTAACAGCTGTTTAAACGGCTGGATCCCAGGATTTCTTGTTGTAGTCTGCTGTTACTGTGATCAATGTAGCTACATTCATTTTCTCCTCTCTTAATTCCCCCAAATTTTATACAAAGCTCGGATTTATTTGGGATCCAAATCTAGTCTGGTCTGATCTAGTTTAGTCAAACCTAATGTGAATAATTGGGTGTCAGGTTTAAACACATTATTTATGCTGAACACACACACAGTACCTCCTCGATAGTCCACATTGGTGAGAGGAGCTTATGTGGAATTTTTTAATCGTCTAGACATCGACTGCGCAGGCAGCTACATGGCCTACATTTCCAACGGCTGAACAGTTTGCCACGGATTTGTAGGATTTAACAGAGATGTTATGTTTTCTTTAGGAAACCATGATGGTTTAATGTTGTGAGGGATTTGTTTCCCTCTTTGACACGATCACACTAGTTTCAAAGTTTTGTAACAAAAACTTTTTGTGAGGTTGAAAATATTTTCAGCCTTTGAGTGAAATGCTCCTTCTTGTTATTTTTTAAAATTGCAAGATCTTTATTTTAAAAGTTAATTTGATGTTGCATTTTATCTGACTGGGACTATTTCTGCATCTCTGTCTGTCGGACTCCAGGTAAACCCACGTATAGATGCTTGTATGCGAGATTGGCACTGGCTGACGGGTGAAGATGCATCCATCCAGGAGACCATCCGCAACAATGAACGTATGCAATGCTACTCCAGTGAGGACCACAGCTCTTTTTTCCCAGGCAATGGGTTTGCCTACTTCAACAACAGCCACGGTTTGTGTCCATGCCCAAGTGCCTGCTTTGTCTGTTGTGTTATATATTACATGCCTGAGACAACTGTTACTGACCTCTCTTCAACACACAGGTGACACGCAAATGCTCAGTATACAGTTGACCATACGCCCAGCATCTACCATGGGAGTTCTGTTTGCACTCGTTCGTCAGGACCATGTCCCTCTCTCCATCTCTCTTTCTAACTATCATTCTGGGAAGATGGAATGGTCAGAGGTCAGTATATTTTATCACTTATTCAATGTTTTTTCTACAGATGCCTCTGTATACCTTTTCTTTAAACTGTTCATGCAGACATTTATACAGCACATGTGCATAATGCACAAGAACTGATGTGACTGCAGGTTTTCTATACAACCAAGCAGGAACACATCTTATATAACCAATCAGTTACTTAAAGGAGCAGTTTGTAAGATGCAGCATGTTGAATTCATACTTCAAACAATAGGTGACAATATATATCCATATAATGCAGTTATATTTCAGATATATTTGCAGAAATATCTACTTAGCAAACTTAGCATGCTTATTGGCTAGTCCCAGCCTGTTCTGCCTTGTAATACCACTACCTCAAGAGGTGATACCGAGTCACTGTAGTGTTGAGTCATATTGAAGGTTAGACCAGGATGTGCAGTTGATGGCTGAAGCTCTTGGCAAACAACCATTATGATTGAGGCCTCCGCCTGTTCTTGTCCAAAATTGACTTTCATTAGTGAACAAAAGAAGTGATTTCTAATAGAAGAAAAACACAAGTGAACTATAAATCTAACAAACTGCTTCTTTAAACAACTGAAATCTGTTCCTGCATGATTATAATTAAAACATGCAGTTGCATTCGCCCTTTAACGACAGGACTCGGGACCTCACACTAGGCACATTTTTGTGTTTTATCTAGCACAAATGATTTAACTCATTAGGAAATTAACAGACTCCTCGTGGGTTAGATCAGATGTATTAAGTGGGGAAATGAAAAACATATGCAGAGCATGGGGTCCACATCCATAATGTTTATATAGAAATTGCATTTCAGGTCAAGCAGTTTTATCTAAAATTGTCATCTCACTCTAGCATATACTGGTGTCTTTCGGTGATGTGATCGTGGCCAGCTCTCCAGTTGACCTGTGTGACTCTGAAACGCACACTTTGAATGTGACCGTGTCTGGGAACAACACCATATTAGAGGTGGATGGGCAGCTGGGCCTGACCGAATCAGTTGAGCATGTAGAGCCTCTGGACCTATCGTCTTCATACAGCACTTTCATTGGAGGAATACCAGGTCAGTCTACTGCTCTTACTTATAGTGAAATAGAGTTTGAAAGAAAGTTCTGGATCAGTGATCAAATCTAGATACAGTCAAATAGTTTCATTGCCATATTTACAAGGAAAGCAAAATACCTGGTCACACTGTAAGCTTAGGATGCACCTGTGTTCTCTGTTGCAGATGTTTCTCTGGTGTCCACTCCGGTCTCTGCCTTCTACACAGGCTGTATGGATGTCATGGTCAACGGGCAGCTGTTAGACCTGGACGACGCCCAGCACAAACATAATGATATCCGCTCTCATGCCTGCCCTCTAGTGGCCCAAACCAGAGAAATAAAAACACATGTCCGGGGAGACTAGAATCCACGGGAAACTCATAGGGCTATTTTTTTTGGACCTAGCTTAAGCCTAGCCCTGGAACCAAAATGCCTTTAAAAGGAGAATGTCCAGTCAAAGTGAATTTTAGTTCAAGCATAAGCTTAATCTGGGTCTTAGGGACTGGCACGAAATGGCCTTACCAAGCCACATCCTCTACCCACACTACTTTTGGTTAAACCAGCCCTTACTTTTCAAACTTGAGTTTTACTCTAACAAATCTGGTGTCATCGCACATCCACAATATCCAGTCCAGATACATTGGTCCACCACATACGCCGTCTTCCAACAGTACGCAATGTATACACAATCACATAGACACTGTAACTTGTATATTTATATTATACTCACTGAGACACAGGAGAAGTGTATACTTACATTAGAGAGGTGAAAAGCACTGCGCCGCAACACAAGCTACTGAGAAAGAGAGTGCGCTGTAACATATTGTATATGTAAATATGTGACTGTACAATGCTTTTTAGACAAGAGAAAGAAAGAAACATACATCCGACTACCTTAACTTCTAGATTAAAAGGCCTTACGTCACCAGAGGCTAAGTAGGTGCTCAAAATCATTATCAATCATTTTGTTTGATTTTGAGTTTTGTTCTTTATTTTGTTTAAGCTGTTGTTTTTAATCTTCTGTACTGTATATGAAATCTTTGTTTTTGTATTTCTCTCATGTCGGCCCTTGGTGTGATCAGTGCTAAGGGACATCCCTGGTCTCTACTGTCTAATTAGAGACTATGTGCTATTTGGGGAAAAATAAAGGTGGTTGTAATAAAAAGCTCTGACCCGTTCTAATATCTATTTAAATATTACAGAAGGGGAGGTTCAGTTAGTTTTTAAAATCTTGCATCTGGATTGTGATCTAAATTGGGGTTGAGAGAAAGAACTCATCATTTTGCAAAGAAATGTGGTAACACTAGATACAAGTCAACCTTTATATAGCTCCACGTTAGTGCTGCTATGCAAAGGAGACCAGGTGGGGTAAGCTTCACCCATACATTTGTAGAGCTGATTCTATCGTTGCTAGCATGTTAAATACAAATGTCAGCAAATACCTCAAATACCATACAGTTTTAAAATGAAAACATTTGCTGCCCTTACAAAACAATGAGTAAACAATTATATAACTGACTGTACAACAGTGATGAGACCAGTCTTTGAACTCAGCTAGCAACAGGACTCACAGTAAAAGAGTTCCAACACACAGTGAAGTCTGTAAATAACTGGACAGAGGCTATTGTTATTTGTCTGTGTACACCAGCCCACTGAATTAGAAATGAAACAATTACTATTAAGTTCTAGGACAGACTCTTAGGATGAGGCAACGACTGACCCGTACTCATGTTGAAAAGTTAATTTGTAGAGAATCTATTGAATGTGTTGTGAGTAATCAGAGGGGCAGTAAAGGTGCTGATGTGACTACTGATGGCAATGTTTGGAGTTTTTCATCTGCAAAAAGTGGAAGCGTTGTGACGCAGCATTTTACTTGCTGTGGCAAACAGCCACAGAAATAAGCAGAAACTGAAAGTGGCTGCATCACCAAGGAATATATCCAGTATCCAGTGCTGTCAGTGTGTTGCAAACTTGCAAACTTTTACATATTACACATAACAATCTAAGATATGCTATTAGTGCATATCTCTATAGTGCATGTTAAAGGATCACTCTGGCCAAATCGAAAAATGCCTGCTCTCCAGAGATTTTAGAGGTTAAAGACATGTACAGTCCTAACTGCAGGCTTACACTGTTTGGAGGCTGAATATCACCTCTATATTCATTAGCCTGTACATCAGTGGCTATGCTGCCAGTCAGGACTTCTCTTGATCACTGTTGGGTGATTCTGACTGATGTATTTGTGAAATGCATGCTCAAATTTTGTAGAGTGACGACACTGATGGACAAAAACATGAGAAATCAAGCATCCTGTCAAACAGGCTGATAGAAATAATTGTAAGCTACAAACTACAAAGGTCCACACAAGGGGCAAAATACAGGGATACATGGGTTTTTTTTTAATTAACCTTCTTTAACACCCCTGAATGTCTAAAAATCTAAATTATTTTTCTGTTAGGTTGCCTACAAAAGATGCTCAAATACAAATTCAGGGAAAGGTTGGCAAACTTCAGACTTTGATATTTTAACTAGTGATGCAGCCCTTGTTTGCCAGTTTAGCTAGTTCAGTAATTGTAACTATGCCCAGGGTACCTCTGAAAACTTTACCTAGCACATTTGTAAATCTAAAAACTTTTTTCCCCAAGATACTGGTGAAATGAGTGAGCCATTTCTCTGACTTCTCAAACTGAAGACAAAAGAGGTGTGCAAGATACTGTGTGCAATAGAATGTTAACAATCTAGAAAAGAGCATTTCCAGAAGAATTATTAAACCAAACATTTTGCGCCACTATGACCTGAACCAACAGCCAGCCAATACTGGAGCAGCCAATCAGCATGGGACCTGAATACAAGGTGGTATTTTACACATTGACTACTAAGTTAAAAGCCAGAATGTTCATTTAAAATGCTTTGATAAAGCTTAAATTCTATATTTTAACCTTTTAGTTACACTGTAACTAAAAAGTTACACTGTTGGATTGTTAATCCAGAGTGCTGAAGTGAGGAGCTGCAAAGACAAAAACATCATCTCTGCCAAAGTACTTACAGAACGCACTGAATCCAGTACATAGTTACATTCATTAAAAGGCAAATATAATATAATATAAACTATTAACTTAATATTCTAAACTATTAAACCTTTTCTAACATCCTGCCAAAATGTTAGATCTGGAATGTTTTGTGCCATTCAACCTTCAAATCAACCTTCAGTCCTTCAACAGGCATAAGGTGGAGGCTTCTCAAAGGACCCTAACGAGTGTCCGTACAGCGAGGGCGCATTAGGAGTGAGCATGTAGCCAGAGGGGTCTTGTGAAGTGGACTGAGATGGAACTGAGGGGTTGGTGCTGGACTGAGCTTGAGGCTGACTCTCGTCTGATGGGGACACTGTGACCTCAGCGCCTGGCTGGGAGGGGCCCGGTGCAGGGTAACTGTTCAGGTGCTGCAGGCAAAAAAGTGGAAAACATCAAGAACGGTAGTAAAAGTGCCATAAACAGTTGGCCAGGTGCGGGCTTAAGGAGGTTTGCTGTAGCTATGGTTACCTGCATGGGCATTGGGTAGTTAGGGTAGGCGGGCAGGGCTTGTCCAGAAGGGCAGAAGCCTGCATAGGTGAGCATGTGCTGGGTGGGATTATAGAGGATGTGTGGTGGTGGAGCAGGACTGGGAGACATCTGAGTCTGGACAGTTGGAGCCTGCAGCGGGGAGATAACATAAGTCTGTAGGAAAGCTACCTGTTGTATAATTTATTATATTTATTGTAATGTGTAAACGAATACAGCATAAAGGAATTAAATGAATTAAAAATCGCATTTACATCATTTCCTCTTATCCCAAATGTAGTCAGTCAGACAGGTTTGTTGTCTGAAATTGGCTTCTTTAGTTTGGCACTGAATCTATGAAGCTACTGTGGTTAAAAAGTTATGGAAACTTATATATTGTGCAAACTGCAAGCTAAACCTTCACAGACTGAAACTGTATGAATGTGGAGTAATCTCTTGCTTATGTGGCTTCTAACACTGTAAATGGACAAAAGGCTAGTATGACCTGACATGAAACGTGTTTGCTGACTGACTACATTTGTTTAATGGAGCGGTGTGTAAGCTCTAAGCAGTAGGCATGCTACTGACTGGCCTGTCCTGCGTTGTTGATTCAGCCTCCCTTGCTTTCCTTGTGTTTCTTTGTGTGAAATAATCTGATCCTCCATTCATCAAAACGTGGTATTCTCAAACTTCTCAACACAAAATGCTGTTTTAATTTATTCTACGCATCTAGCGTCCCTACACAGCATGCTCGTATCACTAGTACAGCATAGTAGCCCAGTGTTTCAATTGATATTTTTTAATATTAACTCAGTTCAGATTCAGTTCAATATCACTACTTTTCACCAATAAACTAATCTGAATAAATCCCATTGATTCATTTAATGCTTGTAACATTTTCTAAGGAACTTCTTGCTTGAATATCCAACGAGTGCAAAAGGCCACTAAATTTGAGCCACCACTTGAATGTAAACCACAAAAAGTGAAAGGCAGCTAGCAGGCCTCCGTTAGAAAAGGATCCATTCCAGTGTAGATATGAAAGGCTCGTTCCAAACTACAAAACCATTTAAAGCTATGATCTGCAGTAACAGGTAATTATTCACTAACAGTTTTGTACACTGATTTCCCTTTTAATAACAGAACCACCAAAATCTTACACACTGCTCCTTTAAAGAGAAAACTGTGTAAATCTGAGAGTCTGACTGTCTCACCATGTCCTTAAAGGCTCCAAGAATGGCAGCAGTGACGATGCCCAGGAAAACTCCCAGCACATTGAGCACTACGTTTGACCACAGCAGCCTGTGCAGGTGCACCACGTCCCAGCAGCTACTCACACCCGTAAACTCAAAGTAATGGGCGTGGTAATCTGGGCTGGAGAAACAAAGACACTCTGAAACATTAAACTTTGAACGTTTCCAAAAAAAGGCCTCTAAAAAGGCACAGAAGACCAAAAGGGATAACAGAGCTAGCTCACCTCTCACAACTGTGTAGATCACAGCAGTAGCAGGTGTTACTCTTTACCTTGAGTTTACAGTGCTCATTATAGGACCGACACATAACCTAAACAAACAAGAAGATTGGGAGGTCATCAATGAGATAAAACAGACAGAACATGAAAGTAAGTTGCATTAAAATGCTTGCAGACGTTTACTGTTTGTTTTTGTGCAATAAAACTGATTACTGGCAACTTCACACCAGCAGAGGGCACAATAAACTAAAGATTCAAGACGAGCAAAGAAAACACAATGTCTGCAGCAGAGCTCATCCATATCTGTCCTGTGAGGCTGAAGTCCAGACGTTCATTGAACCAGATGTGCTTCAGTTCTGTTACAGTGAGAACTGCCCAAGAACTCATTTTTTAAAATGTATTATTATTCCAGTGCATATGTCCTCGCCAAATGAACACATGATGTCTTTGTTCTTATAAATATGAACAAAAAAGTATATCGTCACTGTCCAGTTTTCTACATCATTTGAACTTACCAGTGGTCGTTTACATTGTGGGGAAAATGTCCTAATGAATGCACCGATAGAAGTGCTCCAAAATAGCTTGGAATAAATTCTGATTCTATTGACTTACATTGAAAGTAAAGTATGTTTTTGTTCTTTCCTGTAAAGTCGCAATTTTGGAGATACTTGTTTTTGATTGGACAGTGATGATATATAATATATAATGTAGGTATTTAAGCAATCAAATAGGATCTAGTGTTACTATAGTGATATAAGAGATGAATTTGTATAAGGATGTATCGGGTTGGGAGGATTTCAGGCCAAAAGTAGTAATTATGGTGAAGGTAAAGAAGTTTCCTTTAGTTCTCAGAGACAACACTATTAAACACAAAGGCTACAGGACTACAACCCCGTCACTAAGACTGGTTCAATATTATGCAGACATAATTGTCCCTGGACAAGATTAATGATGAGGAAGGTTGGAAAGCAGTCAGCAGTCATTCATAAATAGTTACAGAGCAACAGTTACACAGAGAATAATAAACCATATGCTGCACTGCAATCCAAACTTTTATACCAAACTTCTGAAACAATTTAGGCTGATCAGAGCGTCTGGCTTAGCAACAAATAACATTTTTCATTAAAAATGAGAGAGATTTTAAAAGAGACTTATTAGGCTCCTTTTCAGTATTCTTTTTTTTTGGTGTGTAGAAAAGAAAATCCAAACAATATTTCTTTTTACTGTGCATCTGTATTCACCCTCTTAATCGCTGAAATGGTCTTTTAGAGCTTACGATGAGTCCAGTGTGCTCTGTTTTGATCCCATAGCGCTGTGGCTATGCCTACAATCGCATCAGTTCTACAGGATAAGTTTGAGCTAGAGTCCAATCCTGAAAGTCAGGTACAACAAGTCAGTAGAGCTGATTTACCTTCACAAGATAGACAGGAGCAGGACGTATCAGTGTGGTATGTTTTTACCAGTTTAGTTTCTGTGTGAAAAAGTAGGTGAGTGATAAGGGCTAGTTCAGAAAACCTTGTAACGGAGAAAAGGACTGAATTCCAACTGGGCATTTCAGGCAGTTTCTGTGAGAGAGTTTCTCCCTCTGGCGTGTACTATGGGCTTTATAACTTCACAACCGGAAAACAGAAAAGCATAATGGATGTCCTTAAATATGAGAAACCATAAGTACCTGCTGAGACCGCCATTTGTCAACTTTACTGGAACACTCATAAATTTGTGTATGATCTGTCACGGGGGGTTCATAACTCACTTCAGTGTAGTAGTTGTCATACGCGTAGCCAGAGCCACTGGCATAGAACTCACACCTCCCCTCCATTAGAGGTCTCCTGTCCTAGAGGGGGACAAAAGGGGAGAACAGGGGGGTTAAGAAAGAGCACAGTGTTTATGGACTGAGCAAATTGAACAACAGTAAACTCAATTTTACAGCCGTATCGATTCTTATTTCTGCAATTAAACTTTAATGGGCTTTTTGAAATATGGCTTGTCTAGTCTTAAAGTGCAAACCGAGCAAGGCACACGCCAGTATGTGCTGAATCTACTGTAGGCTACAGACTGTGTAAAAGAATCATGCGTGAAGGCAGTTTTGATTTTCTGATTGCATGATGTATGTATATATTTGTGAATATATGTAAAACATTTATAGCAGATACCTACACACACCAGTGAATTAAATAATCTTAGCGTGGCCCATTACAGCATCTTCTATTGCTTTTATTGACCCAACATTACAAGCCTCTGTGACTCTGTTTAAGGACCAAATTCTGTGTGGACCCCGGACGCTGAAGTTATTGCTTTTTTCACAGTGGATGTGACGTCATATGTAATCTCTCCGATCCAAATAAATTTAGAGAATGCCCATTATTCAACCTTGAATTGAGGTGTGGTTTCCACTACTTCACAATACACCCATTTTTACTGATGCATATAAAACCAGTCAGCCAAAAATCAATGAGGAAATGCAAAGTAGATGTTAAAACCTGCTGCCTATAATACTAAGAGAATGCAAGTCTCACACAGGACTGAGAAGACTTTAAATACTCCATGTAGAACAGCAGGATATAATCAACAGGAGCATACGCTATCCAGTACTATCTTACTAATTTGGCTAAACTCGAATAGCGATAAAGAACTAACTGTTGTGTTCTGTAAGTAACCAGCAGTTACATTGGGATTTTGGAGGCCTATGTTGTATCACTGGAGCCGATGTGGGAACAATATTGTTCAATTTATGTGGTATTTTAAGAAATCCCCAGCACTGATATCACCACCACATTCTCCTGATTTAACCCATTTGGGGTTATCTGTGGGGTCATGTCAAGGCACTTTACTATGTGAAGATACAGATACAGTTGTTCAACTTAGACAGAATTGTTAAAGCTTGTCTAGTATTCTGACAGATGTTTTGGTCAAATCTCATCAGGAATGAAAGAAAAGAAGAGCCTTAACACTCAAACATGGTGGACAGCATATCAAACCCATTCTGTAGCCCTTATTGTCAGTTTTCTGGTTTCACATAAAATCAACATGAGGACACAAGATTTTAACATGAGGACACGGCTTGATGTTCCACACACCTTTTGAAAAACAATAGTTAAATCCAAGTTGGCAGCATTCAAGACGGCCACCATATTTATGACATGGTTAGATGATGTCAGGTTTCCCCCCTTCCCCACAGCTTGTGCCTAAAATTGGATCACAATCTGCCAAATCAGGTTGTGTTACTTTTGGGGCACTCTGTAAACTGAATGGTTACCATGTGGTATATCTTTAGTATTAAAATACAGACGGGGCTTTAAACTAGTAAACTATTTCAAACAATAATGCTATGAATTAACACCACCGGAGCTTATGTTATAACTGTTTTCAAAACTCTGTAAAGCTGCTTTGAGACAACATCGTTGTAAAAAGCGCTATATAAATAAAATTGACTTGACTTGACTTAGCTCTCTTTGCTATTTCCACAAACCAAAGATGTCAGTGCTCTGCTTCAGTGCACTTGAGGCCTCGTATGTAACTGTAACAGACTGCTTTGATAGGTTACCATATACACTGTCTATGAAAAGTTTAGGAAACTTTACTTTCTCTAGAACTACTTCTCCAGTGTATTCCTTAGTATGAACAGCAGGAATTACTGGAGTTAATCCCAGGAATTAATCCCAACTCTCCAAACTCTCGTTAAGACATATCATTCCCAATATGATGTAAAAATACCATTTAAATATGTCAAATAAAGCAAGCTAAATATTTATTTATTATTAAAAATAGACAAAATCCTCTCACTAGTGGGCTGTTACATCAAATGGTGTCTCTTTCTGCTGTGCGAGAAGCAGTGAGCTAAATATTTCCTTTAACTCTGAGACTGTCTTGTTTTTTAAAAGACAAAACAATATTTCATCACAGTGTGACAGTGGTAGCCCATGAGCAGAGAAACTCTGCTAATCTGTGAGCCTCATCCTGTCCAAATGAATCCAAAACACCCCTTCAATAGGGAAACACTTACAGTCACATTCATCTCTGGCTTTGGTCACCTGATTTCATCAGCAGTGTTTATATGGGTCATATAAGGCTTCTGGGATGAGACTGTGTATGGCGCACACACACAGCACTTAGTGGGCAAACTATACGACAGGAACGTCTTCAGGCCGCTGCTATAGCGAGGAAGGTATTTAAACGTAGCAACATGTTGCATAATGCCATTCATTTGATTTGTGCACAACACCATCCGGCACTGCTGTCTTCCAATGTTCAATGATCAGTGCATTTGTAACAACTTCATCCTTGATATCAATCCAAATGATGTCTGTGAAAGAGGCTTAGACAAAGTGGAATGGAGTAGAAATCATGAAGGGAAATGTAATACTTAGAGGTCTAGAGTAATTATTTAGCTATTCTATTTCTATATAATAACAACACAATTTATCATTTTCATTCGGTTTATATTCTGTATTAACAGGTTTGAATTTCATAGAAACAAACATGGCAACTAAAGCCAAAGATGCTCTTATCTCTCTGCTAATTAAGTCTATACACACAATAACAACCTTCTATTAAATTCAAAGAATCTGCTCTTTAAATATATTTTTCATCCTCCTGTCTGAGTTAAAAACTACGAGTGAGATATAATCAGAAGGGAACCATATCTGTTTGACAGAATCATTATTCTATTATTATTATATTTTTTCTATTTGTTCTCTTCTCTGTAGGTGTTCCAGTCTTGCTAGGTATTGCATTGTCTTTTTTCTAGGTATCAGCACTGGCCCTGTGTTTATGGCAGTGTTTGAGTATAAGAGTAGTTTGGACTTAAACCTGTTTGTACTAGATAGAGATACATACTCTGACCAACACTAAGCACTTTTGTAAGTTGCTCTGGATAAGAGCGTCTGCTAAATGCTGTAAATGTAAATGTAATTTTTTGGGTTGCATTCGAACTCTGAACGTTTTATAGTAATGCTCTTATTTTATTGATAAGTTTTGGTTGATAAGAAGATAAAAAAGTTACATAACTATACCCTGTTAGGATTTTTTCTCTGTGGTACCTATACAGACATGGACAGGACTACTATTGAATAGGGCATCCCAATCATCAGACATAATTAGAAATAATTAGTGGAGTAGCCAATCATGATTTGATTTGCAATGGGTATGTTGCTGACTGAAGGATATTGTTAACCAGGTTAGCTGTTTCTAAAACTAATACATTCAAGGTACACATCTGTTAATGTCTGTTATATAAACATAAAATAAAACATGGAAGGTCCTCAAATGCCTTTAAACTAGAACAGCCAAACATGTCCTTGTGACTAACACACTTCTAGAATACCTTAAGAGTGCTAGCAGACATTAGCATTTTCATACAAGTGATTTTTCAACTTGTTTTGATGTTTATGGCCCAAACTGAAGGCCTAGCAGTAATAGTCACAGCAATAAATGTTGCCTAAGGTTTCAGATCAAAACCAAGGTCTATTCACCAAGGCTGTGGCAATGCATTGTGAAATCATGATATCCCAATGTTGTGGAGAATGGATATTCTATTAATCGTGCCATCTAATGCAACTGCTCTGATTAAAACAAGTAGTTCCAGGGTCATTATAAAGTTGTGCAAGAAATTTTCATTCAAATATTGTTCAAAATATCATAAAAATACTGAATCGTGGACACAGTTTCGTAAATCAAATCAAATCGTGGGCTGAGTGTGTTACTCCTCTTATTAAGAAAACAAAGAGATGCTGATCTGTAATTTATGTTCAGTTCATTTCTGTGCTTATGTTTCATTGGATTTTATGGTTAAATTCCAAAATGCTATATCCATTTATAAAAATGTAGGATATAACATGTTTTTCACAAGAACAACATCTAATAGAAAAAACATTGTTTTACTCATTTAAAGACTGGATTATTTATTATATAGCATCATTATTTCTTGTGTGTGTAAATCCCCCTACAAACACTGTGATTTGGAATGAAAACCTTTATTTTGAACTTTATTTTTAACTAATTCACCAGATTATATTTTTAAAAGCACACATTCGGTTTAATCTTATGACTGTGATTATTGCATGATGAAGTTTGATGTAATTTACTTGAAGAAAGCAGTGATAGGGTGAAACATGATGGCATCCAGTGGCACTGTAGCTGGCACTAGTAACAGTGTCTGGGCTGCAGGAGGGATGGATGTGTCTGCTGTGGCCAGTGTGCAATGGCTCTCTGATGAATGAGGCACTGACACTAACAGTCATCCGGTCAGACGAGACAAGGCTTCTGCTTGATTATATCCACAAAGTTTCATTACTGAGGCAGTCCCAGCACGAGAAAGCCCGGGGCAGATGAGCGCATATGTGTATGAGAGGAGAGAAGCTGCATGTGTGCATAAAGGAGATAGGGGCTCGGAGGTAAAGGTGATTTAGTATGCACATATACAAGTGAGTATTTGTTGGCAGATGCTCAGATTTTTACATTCTTTAAGATTTCGGATGATCTCGTGTGCTACTTACAATAAACTCTGCAGCAATGATGCCATCCACGATGGCGCAGAAGAAACAGGAGATTACACCCAGGCTAACGAAAATGATGGAAGCCACCAACTAAAGAAAGAATAGGAATAAAAGAGAGGTTAAAAAAGGATGGACAAATAAGAAGATAAATAGTACAGCAATAACACTCGATTTGGTTTGTCAATTTGGCAACCCATTGGTTGTTTACAAAGCTTATATATAACTGTGTAGACTAGATTGTACAACTATCGGTCAAAGATAGTAAGTAGTGTTTAATTAAACATCAATCAAGAGGCTCACTACTGACGTTGATCTGTTCATTATATATTGGCTCATCAAGACATAATCTGATCTGTTATGCTTCGTAACAACAATAACAGTTGTGTTTTGTGGTTGCCCTTGCTTCTCTCTTTCTTTCTCCTCTCTTTTGCTGGGTGATAACTACAGTGTCTGGATCTGGATTGGAGTAATAAAGGAAATGTACAGCCTCTCCAAACTGTGTCCACCAAACCAATGCTTTATGGGTAATTTACTGCCTTATGGACCAAAGGCAGCCTGAAGGGCAATACTACACACACAGGAAAGGGCAATCTCATTCACACAATCAGATTCCACCACCAGTGCACAAGCCTGGGTGCACAATCACATAAAGACAAATATCTAATAATCATAATTTTTACATTAGCTGCTCATTTCATGGCTTTTTTTAGACATTGTGTCCCTCATGCTAGTCTGTAACAATAAAGTATTTTCCAAAATATCTGAAATGATATTCTACATTTTTTATAATGGTATTACTCACCAAAAGCAGTGACCATTTTTAAAAGACTATTTTGAACTCAAGAATATAACTTTGAATATAATTTTGATTTCTGTGCCTTTAAGTGTCATATATGTAAATGAGCTCTGTTCTCACTGGCTGTTCTGCATTGCACCTCATTCAAAATCAGTCCAGGCTAAAAAACTTATTTTAAACAAAGCTTTTGAGGTAGGGGACAAAAAAAGATTACATTGATGGCAAATATGGTATTTCTTGTGACATCACAAAAACAGTTATTTCTTAGTTACCCACTTGGGTAACAATATTTTTTATATTGTATCAAACTACTTTTTTTTAAAGAAGAAACTATTGTTGTCAAAGATATGGGCCCTCTAATAAAGTTGATGAACCCATGCTTTATCAGTATAGTACATTATGATAATGAAAGTAAAATGCGACAGAGTTTATTTTTATAGGACTGTTTTGCTTTGTTTTTGGTCCTAAGAATCTTAAACTAGAAATTGTATACAGATTTATAACCAGATCCAAACCAGAACCATAATAAATCTTAATTCATTTAATAATTTAATTCATTTCTTATGAAGTTTTTAAATCTATCTTTTCTGTTATAAGTAAATTTCTATATTGTTGTGTGACAGCAATACCAATACAGAATACATATCAGCTATCAGCACTCTCAGTCACAGCCCTAAAAAGTTTCATTCAAGAAATGCACAAGTGCTGGCACATTTCCATTTCTTGGAAAACATTGCAACTTCCCAATCAAACAAAAACCCCACACTCATCATAAATTCTGCCACTCCTAAAACCGCTGGCCAACTGGGAGTTTTTTAATCAAGGGTGGTTCGTAGTAGGAGGTCATTAGTGGGTGAAGAACAGCCGATGTTGTAAACGCCACTCATCTGTCCAGCCAAATAGGACATTATGCACATGCGAGCTTATATCAGTCGAGCAAAAGACATTGCTGTGGTCACTCCGGGCTCTGTGTCCATCTGGTGTTCTGCCATGAGAGACATTCTGTAATAATTCTACTGATGAAACTGCTGAAGCTCGGGAAAAGAGAGTCCTTGCAAAGATAAAGTACTGACATGAAACTGCAAGTTTAATGAGTGCACCCAAAGTATAGACGTATTTTAGTCTGGGGATGATGGGAACATGTCTCACTACTTTTTTTTAAGTCTGTAGTTGTCCCCAAAGTGTAGCCTGTTTAAAATCTTACTGCTGTTATACTGAGAACATAGAAGAGATGTATATACATAAAATATATACTCAATCTAGAAAGTGTTGCCAAATAACTATTTTGAGCAGTATATAAAAATCTAATGGTTTGGGCATGCAAACTCACACAATCATGTTTTTTCTAACTTGCTGTCACTCATTTCTGCCTTAACACATTTACCAAAATAAAAAAAAATTACTAATACATCATATGGATTTTGGAGTTTAGTCATGTGCTAAAATGTAGCTTGGTTTAAAAAAAAAATTGTAAAAATATACAATAAAACTAATTAAAAAATAAATAAATGTTTGCCTTTCCGGTTACTGGTTCATTAGAAAAATTAGAAACTGTACTAATAATTTCCACTACAACTGACAGCTATATAATCAAGTAGAGCAGTCATTAGCACGCTTGTGAGTGTAAGTACATTTCTTAACATTATATTAGAGATGCCCCGATACGGCATGTGCAGGCAGATACCAAAATGAGGTATTTTTCATGTACAGTCATATGCAGAAATTTAAATAACACTAATCAAATAATGTTTTGCTGACTTTCTATAAGGAAATAAGTCAACACAACAACACGAATACTTACTGTTCTTCAAGTGTTTGTATCTACGTAAAATAATACAAAGCAGCAAAAGGATGAAACTAGTCCTCAACACTGCAAAATGCAGAAAAGTGAATTCAATTGCACAACCAATCCAGCTAGCAGGGAACATTAACACAACTTCAGCTAGCAGGACCTAAAATTAAAAGGCAGATACCAAAATGAGGTATTTTTCATGTACAGTCATATGCAGAAATTTAAATCACCTCTAATCTAATAATGTTTTGCTGACTTTCTCTAAGGAAATAAGTCAACACATCCTCTAGAGAGAAATTAAATGTGCTATTTTTATGCTAAGTTTGATGCATACTGATAAATAAAACATAGTAAAGACAATGTGCTATAACTCTGGAACATTTCAATAAGCATTTTCTGACCATCACAGAAACTTTGTGAGCTAAAGGTAGCCCAGCATGACTAAAAACTAGTTTGTCTGTTTGTCTGATAGCTGTCTGTCTGTGACTTTTTTGTTTATTTTTTGTTTATTTTGTTTATTTAAAGCTGGACAATGACTATCTGTATGAGAGGAGAAGCATGCTAGGAGTTTACTGAGAACAGTAAATCAAGTTGCTTATAAGCCACGTCCACACAGTCTCCATACAGGTCTGTTTGGCAGTTTTTAAACTGTTTCATCATGTTTATTAAACAAAAAGCAGATTTACAGGATTCCGACTAATACAGTGTGATACCTCCTAGTTTTCAATATCCACTGAAGATATCGACCGCTGAGGTAAGCTATACGATATCTGTCTGAAAACAAAGGAAACTCCCACTAGCCTGTGTCAAGGTTGTAAAATCAAGTCAAATGACACGCTTGGAGCTCTGACTGGAAGGCAGGCCAAGTTTGAGGCGGCAGTCTCTGATTATATCTCTCGCTGAGGTAAACTGCAGGGCAAACAGAATAATAGGCAATCTGAAGCAGAGTGCACTGGGGATCAAACCTACTCTTTCACATTGCCAGGTGCAAGCCATAATGATTTCAAGCCTAGCTAAAGTCCACCAAGTGAATGCACCCCTGGGCCAACTGAGTTAATTAAGAATTTCAATGAGCGGCTATTTCACACATCTGCAGAGTGAGAGAGACTAGGAGTCAGAGACAATAGGCCCGACAGCAGTATTAATGTGCATTATCTAACAGCCAGCTGCTGTCTCATAAACCATATACACACAAGCTCCTTTCCTCCTCATCGACCTGATCCCACAGCTCAGCCAACTGGAGCATTTTATTCTTTCTGCAGACCCTCAAGTGGACCAAGCAAGAGGAAGGAAAGGGCATCTGTAACGCTGCATAATCGTTTCAATCAGTCCAAGGGCAAACATTGCAGAGTGGTCAAGTGATCGATGACTGTGATAGTCTCAGGTATAATGAGAGTTGAAGGCAGGGGGCTCCAGAGTTAGAATTATGACCCCTGCAAAAAGAACATTACCTTGACCACAAGGTGACCAAGAGCAGGGCAAATTACGCAACTGAAGAAAAAAAAAACGTAAGCTATACTTACGCCAGTAATTTTTTTAACGTGGATTAAGTCTTGGGGCGTTTTCACACTAGAGTTTCGTCCCAGGACTGATTCCTGCACAAACAGCTGGTTTGAAGAAGCTGTACAAAGAACCGATCTCTGGCCATCCTGAAATCGCTAGTCTAGGTTTTGCTTACAGTGAACTCTAGTTTGTGGCACAGGAAGAGGCTCTCTGCTCGCGAGGCTATATTTTGGTTTGTGTAGTTGGTTGTTTTCGTAGTGGGGCTGCTTTGACTTTAAATGCATGTCTCGTGCAGTCCTACATGGTAAAACACCTCCTCATATGAGAACGGGTCCTTGCTTACAGGTGCTCCTGCATGATTAAATGACCTTCACAGCTTAAGTGTTTGTATCTATGTAAAATAATAAAACGCAGCAAAAGGGTGAAGCTAGTGCTTAATATTTTCCAAAATGCAGAAAAGTGAATTCAATTGCACCAACAATCCAGCTAGCAGGGAATGTTAACACAACTTCGGCTAGCAGGCACTAAAGTCTTATATAATGTTTCAAAGAAATTGTTTTAATCTACTATTCAAAGACAATTTTAAGGATGTTTATCATCCATCTTACTCAAGACATAACATTTAACTGCAATATTCAGATTTCAGGAAGTTGTCAAGGTCAGTTTACATTACAGAATGATGTCATCCTGCTTTGAAGAAGAACATTGTAGGAACAGAAAATCCTGTGAAGGCTGTAACAGCAGTGACAAATAAAAAAAATGTCAAAACCTTGACAATAGCGTATGATATTAGATAATAATAAAGTATGCTATTTATTATTTTCACTTCTTTTTCAAATATTCAAATATTAAATAAAAATACACCTTTTATCATATATCATGCATTACAATGCATTTTGATAAATAAAGTTATGAAATAACTTCGGGAGAAGGACCACGCCCAAACTCCTCCTCTCCATCATTACACACTCTAAAAAAATGGGGCCTGGCTCCAAGTCTCAGCAATGGATGCCACCACCAGCACCTCACCGGTCATCTTCCTCCTAGCCTTCTTTGGCCTTTACTGATGTTCAGAATTTACATTAATCTCAGCCTCATCCAACAACCTTTACCCGCTTATGTCAGACCTGTCTGTCCTCAATACAAATACGGATTCTCATCAGGGACTCTCGGACCACACAATACAACCTCTCAGAAGTTGGTCCTCCCAGGCATATCATAGTTACATTAGTTCCCAAATCAGTGACCTCAGGCTGGCACACAAGAAACTTGCGTCTATCTAAGCTGGAGTTTTTGGGGCCTGGCTTCAAATCCCAGCGACTGAAGCCATCCAGAACTTCAGCCCCAAGTTTTTCAGAGTTCCCCTTCCTTGCCCTGTCTTAGTGGTGCACACTTTGCAGAGTCCTAATTATATATAACACGCCAATAACGTTACAAGTGATTCAAATATTTTGATTCAAATCTTCTGATATGTAGACGTGCAGATGGTTCAGCATATTTGAAGTAGCTGAACCATCTGACGTGGTGATGTGCTGAGGTTTAAAGGTTCACAGCAGTATTATGTCTTCATTAGTGTGAAGATGTGTGGGCTCATAACACCTTCTTAAGTTGACTGATTGATTGACTTATGACCTCACGAGGAACCCCTTCCACATGTCACCTGACATTGGCCAGTTGACAGTAACATTGCACACTAATGGGTAAAAGCACTCGGTGTGATTCACAAGTGCACAGAAAGAACCACAACCTAAATTTTAATCGATTTAAAATCCGATTAATTAATTATCTGTTTCATTAATCGACAGATTATCAAAATAGTCACTATCAAAACAGTTGTTTGTCGCAGCCCTAGTAGGTGTGAGGTTATGCGAGAGTGCACTGTATGAATGAGGATGCGTATGGGGTTTAGTTACGGACACAACGCCTTTAAGTGTGTGTGCGTGTCAAAGAGAGTGTGCATGTGCCAGTGTCTCCATCGTTAAATTTTAAAGGGTGTTCTCGGATCAGAGCCGAGGAGGTGGGCAGAGAGTAGAAGGCCATAAATCCTCATACACAGACATCTCAGCAAACCACCATGCCTACTCCCAGCAGCCCTCTCACTCAGCCTAGTAGGACTGAGCAATATATAACTTTTCTATCCAGTAAAAAAGGGGTTGTATGCTGTGAGCATCTTCATTACCCTTAAACATTCCTTAGTTAGTGATTTTACTGATTAAGGATGTTGTATGTACTAGCTTAATCATAACTTCATATAGTCATGTTCTTTAGTGTTTCTAATAGTGTTTATAACAGGCTACATTTTTAACATCACATGCTGTTCTTTACTGCGTCTTAGCTTGATCATTGGAACCAGCCATATTCATACAACTGCTATAGGTTACAATGACTGACTCTCGTTTAAATACATGTTGTTGTTTTTTTATCAAGACTGCAATAAACGTTATTAACAGCTACTGCAATGCCATGGATTTGTTAATTATCAAAGTGTGTGAGTCTGAAGTATCATTTACAAGCAAAAGAAAATACTGCTGACACCAGCAATATCAGTAATGTTAATAGTGAAGGGTTCCTACAGACTACACTGGGCGGGGCTTGCTGAAGAAATACAGAATTAATGAATAGCAAACCAAATAATGCAGCAGCAAAGTGGAAAGCTCCAGTTCCCCTCAACAACTTTCCTACAGTTGTGAAGAAGCCATTGGTACATAAATATGCCTCCTTATTAACTTTTTTGGAATCAGTGCACAGTATGTACATCAGCGGTCTGACACAGGTGGTGATGGAGAGAATAATAAAAGATAATGTATTTTTAATGAAATGCATTAACAGAAAAATTACATGAAGAAATCTGTAACTCTGTAACAGATAGTAACCATGTATTTTGTATTTTGCCCAGTAAAAGTTTAACATAAATAATGCTTTATCCCAACAAGTCTCCATTAAAAGGGGGTATAAAGCTTCCAATGGTTAATAAAAAAGGAAGTGTAAAGTGTGTGCAGTTCTATGATAACATGCTGTGATACGTCAGCATGTCAGGTGTTCAGTCTTTAGTTCGTGGCAGTAAAGAACAGAGGATGACACAGTGATATGGCCATTCAGGTTACACCAAAGCCAGTCATCATTAATTAATAAACAACAACTCGGTTACTGCGGTGACTAAGGAAGAATGCTGACGGTGGTCTGCATTTTAAAGTGTATTCTGTCTTGGTATATATGTCACCCAGTGGTTTACCATGAACACGGTCTTTGTAGCGTGCCCTGGTTTTGCAGTCCAACACTAAGAAAGTCAGATTAAAGACTCAAAGGCTGTTGCTGTAAAGCAAAACAGACTCTGATACTGAACATCTGTGCTATAATGAGCGAATCATTAGCATCTGAGGTATCCAGGACAAAAGATTACATTAGGACACAAGCACAGAAACAAAAATGCACTCAGAAATTATAAATGTTAAATATTACATACATATGTTTTAAAATTTTACATAATGTAACAAACAATTTTCTGATTAACGTTGAATATTATTTTTGCCTTTTGCAAAGTACCTCAATGTATATGTTAAATGCTTCTATGTTTAAAGAAAAAAACAGCCTCTTAAAGATGACTTTACCCTGAGAAGTTGTAACCTGCAGGACACTCGTGTTATAGCTGAGTTATATTTACCTGCACATATTAAAAATGTTTGCTGGAAGGGCTTGTTTAGAATGACCTCACACAGAGGGGACGTGACTGCTGCAACTTGAGCATCAACAGTTTGGGAAATCCAGTCATTTACCAATGCTAATGCAATTTTCCTTCATTCTCTTCCTAAGCCTTCGGCCATTCACAGTGAGCATTACTGACCGCACCTCAGATCGGACACTTGACAAAGCGAGGCCCATTTAGTCAGTAATATTATTTGTTGTGTACTTCCAGGTAAAAATGACTTTTGTTTGCAATGAGATCCCTTCTTGTCCTTTTGTGTGTAATACAATCAATGCACTCATTTTCCTGAACCAAATATAAATACTAAAATCAAGTTAGGATTAGTTTGATTTGATGATTGTATGTCTATTGACGTATAATAAACATTACAGAGGAAAACAAAGTTAAAGAACTAGATAATTCCCCTCATTCAGCAATTTGAAGGCATATTAACCGTTATCAAGGGGAACTGCTATACTTTAACATGGCTCTTTTCATTCTTCTGCTAATGAAATTAGATGCTAAACTGAGCCAATTCTTGACTAATTTGTGACTGGGGGTCCAATTCAACATTAGCTATAAATCCTACACTGTTCTGCTTGTGCGTCAGACACATTTACATAAAAAACACCCTCAAATAGCCATTTAAAGTTTCACAATTTCACTTTAAAATAGCCTCTAAAAGTTGAACAACTTTGTTTGTACTTATTACATGTAAAAGTAAAGATTTCAATTGTAACATAAGAATTAAATCTGAAAATGTGTAGTAAAATGTTCACTTACTGTAGTAAGAACTCAGTTTGAAACATGCAAAAATCCCTTTTGTTTTAATAATTTCAGTTTCAATATTTTACTTTTTACATTAAGTGCTAAATAAACGTGTACATGTTAGAACCTAATTCTAAATAAAATTATTTTAAATTTGCCACAAACTTCTAAGCATGGTGAGGTCAGTCACTGTCTACACTACACCAGAAGTTTTGTACCACTTGACTTTCAGCACATGCATAAACAGAAGTAGTTCTAAATACAACAATGTGTAACAATGTGTATATGCATGGTTTATGGTAGATCTACACAAACAACCCCAAATAAATATTTTGATAATTTATGAGTTTGTTGACTAATAATCGCTTAATTGCCTAAATGTGGCCTATAAATGTAAAGAGCTGTAACAATAAAACAATAGTTCCTTTTACCAAGAGCTAAATGACTGTTTACAAAATGAGCTGTATTTTAGGTCTTATCAGCAAAACTGTGAGCCAATAAACAAACCTGTTTCAACATCTGTGCTCCTGGTTGTCTGAATAATTCTGTTCTATATGCATGTTATTAACATGAGCACTTATTGGTGTTGTTGAGGTTGGAGAGGCCGGGGTTGCTATGACTGGAGTTAAGAAACTGTGTTATAAAGAATATGTTAACTTATTTCTATTTATATTCAAACATATATGGAAATGAGTATGTCTTACTACTTGATGTTTATTAGTTTATTCTATGTAGTGATGGAGAATGAAGCAAGAGGTGTTACTTACCATAGGTCTGCGGTTCTCCACCACGTTAAGACCCACAATGCCAAGAAACGTTCCAAAGCTCAGCTAGAATAAATCAGAAGAGATGCTTCTGAGCAACAAACACAGTCTATGTTTATTATTAACCCATTAAACTCCTAAGTCTCACTCTGTATCACATAAACTGCATATTAGTTTGAGAGTAGTAACTGAATAATAAATCTTAAGATTACAACTCTGCAATAAGTCTGCAGTTTAAAGGGTTAAGCCCCAAATTTCTACACCGAGTCCTTTTTACTAAGCCAACAACACATCTGAATCCCTAATCACACACTGTCAGTCAAACTTTGACGCTTAAGGTAGCCAAAAAGCTGTCAGAATTTATGTACACTTAGTTGGACAACAGTTTTGTCCATTACACTGATGAAACAGTATGTACAGAGATTGACCTAAACTCTCTTCTTGGAACAAACTTGGACAATATTACTCACTATAATGCCAGGATAGTACCCAGCCACTGCCACATTGCCAGTGCGTGTGGCAGAGAGCAGCCCAATCACCAGCACGACGATGGACAGCATAAGCAGAAACACAGTGCACCACAGCGCAGTCCGACGTCGCTTCGAGTACTGCTCTGTGGACACAGTCAGAACAATTAGCAGATTAGGAAAATCATTTTGAAACATTTATCAGGGTTATGATTAGAGCTCAGCAATATCACAATCTGTCAATACGTTTTTACGATGTGTGAGACGATAAAGTTACAACAGAGAAGTGCCACATTTAAATTTAACTATGACATTCAAAATTAACTATGAACTATAAGGTATTCAACCTTGTATTGCACTGAATTCAGTTAAATACCTGACTTGTAAAAACACTAGAAAACATTAGAATATGTAAAAATAAATATTAATATAGATAGAAAACAATAAAATCGTCATGTTTGGGGAAAAAAAGTTTAAAATAATTACATTCAACAAAGTATTGATGAGCTGAATTCACTACTGGATGTAATTGTATATACCAGGATTTTTTAGGGATAGGCTTAGAAATGGGTAAGCTCACAAACTTACACAAATTTACAATGTATATATACAATGTGTAGGACGTTTGCACAATACCGTTACTGTACAAAGACCATAAGAACTAAAACCACTATGCAGTTTTCAGGGAAGGGCAGTCATAAAACTGGTCATGTGTCTTCATCCAAGATGTTGTGAGCACTGTCTGTAGTTACATATGGGTCAGTTATACACATATATCAATGCAGCTGTTTCAAAATCAACTTTGCACAATACAAAGATACAAGTGAACAAAAATCTACACTGAAAAGCCTGTCACATACCTACAGTATCCTCGACAAAGCAGGTCTGAACGTGGCTGAATGTAAATCTAAAATTATACAGCACCCACATAAAGTAGCCCATAGCTTTTCATAGTATTGTAGTGTGCTGCTACAGGCTGGTGCTGGGCAGTGGGGTAGTCAGGGCAGTGCTCACAATGTACAGGAGATATATGACTGACTGCTTCTCAACAATTTCAGCCAGCGCTGGCAACAATTCTCACTGCTGTCACAGTCAATAATAGAGCCTTTGTCTAAGGCAAGACGTTTCTCGTGTCTTCCAGCTCACCCTGACGTTGTGGCATTACTTACTGTCAACTATATGTCATAAAAAATACAAACAGTCTCAGAGAAAGATAAAACCAATGAAGTAGAGTACAGACAGTCCTCAAATCAGTCTGTACATGGTAATGGCCAAAAAAACACAATGCACTTCTTTTGATGTACCAAAAAAATACGATGTACAGGTAAAACTGACTGCAGGTGGCCTGTGACAGAATAAAAACTAACTAGACAATTCAAGTCAATGACTGTTCACTTAAAGAAGGAATTCAACAATTTATGAAAAAATTTAAAAATTTAATCATCGAGATTTTACTGAGTCAGAATTAGTGATAGTGGTGGATACCAGACGTCTGAAGAGTTTAACGACTCCAACAACTGCCTCACAGAAATTTACTACATGAACTACATGATTACAAAATTGTGGATTGGTGGATCAGACATTGATCACAACAGCTTACATATAATGATACAATAATTTACCCTAAATGTGTGTGCGTGTGTTAATAGTTAATAACAGTTAATAGTCAGTTAATAGTTAATAATAATAGTTAATAGTCATGGCAAAATAGTTCACAAAGACTTTACATAATAATGTTTACCATCATCAACAAAACATAAAACTAGTGAGTTTGGATAGTGTATAAAACGGCCTGTGTTGTAGACATGCTGACCCCTGGTTCCCACCAGCACCACTGTAGAGAGAGTCAGTAAGTTTATCTACCTATTGAGGGTTAAACCTGAAGAAAGACGTGTCTGAAGTTAGCTTCTCATTCTCATTAGAAGATAACTTTAGAGAGCAAGCAGTCGAGCTTTTTCAACAAACTGATAGCGAGTCTGACTTTCAGGATAGCCCAACTCTACAGTACACCATATCGCATCAAACCACTCCGGACGACTCTGGGTTCATCTCAGCTGAACTGAATCATATTTTAAATGTAATTCTGGACTGAAAACTACAGTGAAAGTGAGTGAATTCTACATATTTCGCTGGGTTTAGTCTTCCCCGCTGAGAATAAGACAGTACTGAATTATTAAAGTGTGAGTAAACTCTCTCTCTCTCTCTCTCTCTCTCTCTCTCTCTCTCTCTCTCTATACTGACCTGCAGGGTCTCCGCTGTCCGCCGCTGACTGGACCGCCGGCTGCTGCATCTCTAATTCAGCCGTTTTGATGAACAAACGAGAGCAAAATATCCAGAAAAGCGGCTCCTGAGAAAATAACTCGGTCCTCTGGAGACTTTCCGCATTTAATCTGACCGTTAGTGACCGCTCCTCTCGGCTCTCCACGCGGACGAGCGCGCGCGCAGACCAACGGACGCGCTCGAGACCGTCGCGGTTTTGAGAGAGACCCAAAAAAACGAGGCTCGTGTTACGGGTCGCGGAAACGTAACAGCTTTATTAGCCCTACAGAAACCAATCAGCAGCCGAGATCAATAACAGGAGATGAACCAATCAGCGGGAGTCAGGAGGGCGACATGCGAGCCACGGCGCTCTGTCGAATGTACCGGGATCGGATTATCACCACTTTTAATTATTTACACTCTGATTTGAGTTTCTTTTTGTAGGTCTGTGAACCTGCAAACCCTGCCGAAGATACACTCCGCGAACTGCGGTTTTGTCCTTTTTAACTCAGTAACATTTCAGTCATACACATTTAAACAGGTCTGTGTTTAAAGAGCCCATATCACAGAAAACTGACCTGCTAAAAACGAGTCTGAAGTAATAAGTAAACATTGTTTCAACGTTGATCAGTCTCTCCCCAGTCCGTCATAGGGAAACTACACTGTAAAAACAGTCCGTTTAGAAGTTGTTGTTTTTGTGACGTCACAGGGACTTACTTATTCACACATATTCACCGATTCAGCCTACAACAGGTTAGTACAGTCCACTCGTACTGAAGCTGTAGTGTTTCTGAATGAGACGCTGTACAGAGCAACCAATCAGAACAGAGCTTAGATCTGTTTTAAAGATTCGTGTTTAAGATTTAGTGAGATTTATTAGCTGAAATCTAGGGTTTAAACAATATATAAACTACTGTGCATTTTAGTTACCTGTAACTACAGATCAAGTTTTCGTAACACAGAGAGGCCCCTTTATATCTACACAGTAGTGGGTCATCTTGAGGTTGCCATGTATAGCTGTAAAGCTGCTACAGTGAGCCAGAACAGATGAACCACACACTGGCTGTAGAGAGTATCTTTCATGTTTATGTTTTATACACTTTACAAAGAAGCAGTAGCATGAATTGGATGTTTGTTCAAATGTCTTACCATAGCGCATTTACATTTAGTTCATTGCATAAAACTTTTTGCAGGTAGGATTATTACTTCTTATCATTATTAAAACTACAAAGCCGACATCAGTTTCTTATTTACCAGCTTCTTTTTTGTATTTTTCATTCCAGCAGGTACTGTAACACCTCAGGCACCTGAATGGGAACAGAAGCAGGCGAACGTCTATACTGGGAAATATTAGCAGCATTTAAAGCATAATTAGGATGCTCTGATTTAATGTTTAACGCTAAGCCTGAATTGAATTATGCTACAATGCTGTACTAATGATATGAGCACGCTGGAGAGGAACACTTGATGGGTAGAATAAGTGGCGAGAAGTTCAGTGCTGGATAACCATTGTGTGTTGTGAGAAGTTTGAGAACCTGAACTTTGACAAAAGTTAAAAACTCAAGCAAAAGCAAAAAATAGGTTAAATCCTCATAGTCTGAGTCAAAGAAGTGAACCAAAGCAAAACACTGACATAACCTCATAATGAATTCACAATACAAACATATCAGCTAGAAGATAAAGCATATCCTCGCTGTCCAATGAAAAAGAAGTATCTCCAAAATTGCAACTTTACAGGAGAAACCAAAAACTGTCTTTACTTTATATGTATGTCTATGGAACCAGAATTATTTCCAAGCTATTTTGGAGCACTTCTATTGGTCCATTCATTATGAAATTTTCACACTATGTGAACAACCGTTTTTCATTGGACAGCGACGATATGTTAGTATGTTTATTTTGACCAGTGGTCTTTAATTTAATTGGTAATTACGTTGGTAAGAGCAACTCTGCTGCTTTGCCACTGGTCGCATGTTATTTCCGTTGCTGTGCTGATAGATGCAGGACGTACAAAGATCTCCTGCGGTTTACGTCAATTAGTACTTGCAGACGGACCCATACTCCTGTCACTTCTGGGAAATGTACTCTTCATTATTTCACTATAACACTACTTTGATTAAGTGCCATTGAGTTTAGGCTCTTCTACCCACGTCCTTAAGCATGTTCATCCAAGATGTAGTCTTTCTTGCTCAACAGAAACTACTAACCACATACACTTAATTGAAAACATGCACTTCCTCAAAACATTAGGACTGTTTTAGCATATTTGGTGAATCCTGGAACTGCCCATTATATAACATCATGACAGAAATACTCATCATTCTACCGTTCACCACAATACAGCCTTTATCAACTACTAATTCACAAAGTGGAAAGCTGCTGACCATACTAATTTAAAAAAGTTATTAATGTAGAGCTATAACAACGCTCCATCATTAACTGCTCACTGACGGACTTCAGTTCAACATCAATTTAGTAAAATACCATTCAATCAAAATTTAAGATGAGTAAACAGTGAATAGTTTATTCCACAATAAGAATCAAACAAACATTAAAACCAGAACAGACAGACATTTAAAATAATCACAACATAAAGAACACGGAAGACTAATCACTGCGTTGGACACCCATTTGGATCCACATTAGCATTTGCCTTGCGTGGTGAGGAGTTCGGAAGGTTCCACCAGCTGTCCGTGTTGGCTCCGCTAGAGCTGACGGTGGCACTGGGGCCGGCATCTGAGAAAACAAAAGAAAAGCAAATTCTTTAAAAGGGAGTTTTTAATGAAGGGCCTTAAAACCAACTGAAGAACTGAAATCCCAAAAGCACCAGTTGCAGAAATGACAGACAAGCCTCATGTGACACTTGCTTTGTGTGGTTTTGACTTTAGGAATAAAAATAAATAAATAAATAAAATAAAAAGAAAGATAGAAAGAAAAGGGCATGTGGTGTCCATTGTATGTACCATGTATAAAAAAAAAAAAGCAAATGCAAATGTAGACATGAACTCCAAGCAGAAGTTCCAAGCTATGAAATGCCATGAGCAATTTCAGTATTCAAAAAGTAACAAGACGGCTTTATAAACTCTGAAACAAAAACTTAGACACACAATTACGTATGCATTTTTGGTTTAAATACATTTAAAAGTTAAGTTACATACTGCCAATATGGTAGGCAAAGGAAAAGATAAGATGGCACCCAAGAACACTTGTTAACACTTGTTAACATTACACCCAGAAACCCAGTGACATCACAACCTCTGGTTTATATTACACAACACCTGGCGGGGATGCATCAATATCTTTTTTTCCAAAACACACTGAATAACAGAGAAGTTCTCCATTTTGGTGAAGTGGTTCTGACTGTGTGCATAGCATTTATTTCAGGCAAGAATTTGCCAAAGCAGAATGTTTAAAGTGATCACTGTTTTTGTTACTGACTGCCACAGTGTCAGCAACAATCACTGTGACAAAAAGACCCTTGTTTGTTGACAGAGTCATTTTCTAATTAGCACGACTGCAAACACTCAGCCTACAATCACAGAGCATCAGGTGGTATTGGAAGTCTGGATCTGTACATTTTTGAATAAGCACTGCAATAGGCTGATATCCAGCACCGATCTCAGTATCAAAGCATCCCTACTTCATGGCATAACGGTATTGGGGGAATTAAGGCCAGGGTTAATTATCAGCAAGTGCTCAAGTTCTTCATGTGCTGAACTAAAACGAGGGAAGATGCTATGCTATGCAATGCTATGACACTTCAGTACAGGGTTCAACACCTACTGTACTGTAACTTCTCGTTCAAGTTCAGACAAGGTTAGTGCCCCACGTGTCCCCATTCCAAGTGAGACAGGGAAGGTTTAGTGCAAACACCCACAAACATTAAGCAGAGTTACCCTCATCATCGCTTTCTGAAGATTCCACAGCTTCCTCAGCTGGTAAACATGAGATTTCTAATAAGAAAAACGCACATTGACTAACACGCAAACAGCTCCAGTAACTGAGTTCAGGGCCACAAAAGCAGAGAACCACAAACAAATCTCATACAGCTACATACCAGGCATGGTCCCAAGGCCAGAGTTGTCGAAGAACTGCTTGGGGCACTTGAGCGACAAGGACTCAGCACCAGAGCGAACATCAAAGAACTTGCTTTTTGGAGAGTCAGTGAAGATCCTCTTGGGGGAGTTCACTTCACTTTCAGTCAGGGGAGGTTGCCGCTTGGTCGGAGTGCGTGGTGAGTGAGGAGCTTCTTTCTTGCTTTCCCTCAACTTGTAAGCCCTGCTCCTCCATTTAGTTATTTCTTCTTGTTGCTTGGTCACGAGGCTAGACAGTAGAAAGATTAAAGTAAGGTATTGTGCTATATATAGTAGCATGAGCAATGCTTTTATCTTTGACCACTCAACATTTGTCACCAGTAGTAATTTTTAATGACATTTATACAACACGTAAGCTTGTAAAGCAAAGACAAATATACATCACCAATTGTTTTTTTTCAACAGTGCAGTTTTCCTGTTGGCTTTAAACGTTTCACTGTTTAAATAGTTTAATACACAGATATGCTTCTTTAATATATTTACATTGTACTAAAATACATTTATTTTCAATGGGTGTATATGCGGCTCAAACAGGAAGCCCAGCGCATCCCAAATTTAATCAACATTAACATTTTAACATTATACATTTAACATTATATTCATTATGGCTTTTAGAAGAATGGGGTTTTTGGGGAGGTGGGCTAGTGCACTATAGACCCCTGCAGTGTGGCCTAAGCTTTTGTACTTAATGGCATTTTTTCTTATATATTATATAGAAGTTGATACTTCAACTTCTACAGAAGTATTTTTAAACCCTAGTATCTATACTTCTACCTGAGTAATGACTGAATACTTTTGACACCTTTGACAACATTAACTAGCCAACAGTAATCTGCACTGGAGCACATTTTTAAAATAACCCTGATTAACACTGACAATGTCCTAACTTTACCTTTCAAAGTGTGCATTTTTCTTCTCCAGCTCCTCCATTTTTTTCTCCTTAAGACACGCCAGAGCTTTGGACTGGGAGCCTGCTTTCAGATGGGACTGCTCACCGTCCACGACTGAGCAGAATAAAGCAACACCTACAATTAGTTGTTTAAAAAGGACTGCCAGATCATTTAGTCACTGAATGAAAGAAACTTCCTTACATGAATGCTCTTCATCCTGTTGGGTTTTTCTGAGGTTTTCTTTCAGCTTGCGAATTACCTCTTCTCTGTGCTCCAACACTGAGGACAGCTGTGCTATTCTAGAAAGTAAAAGCAAAGTCAGCTGCCTGTCCACATCACTACAGCAACTGACCATGACATTAAAACTTTTACTATTATTTCCACATAGGCATTTATAAGCATTGTCAGATGCTCTTCTACAGTGTTCACTTTTTTGAGAAGTAAATGTCTGCAATAAACGAGACTAAGAGCCTTTACTCTTTTTCATGCCCAGTAGTAACGGCAATGTGGTCCAGCTCCATCTTCACTAGTTTGTCTTTCATGGCCTCCATTTCAGCAGCGCTAGGTGGCATCTTTGTTTTTGCAAGGGCCTGAATGGAGGGGAGAAAAAAAAAAATGAACAAAAAAATGTAACACTGCAAAACTAGGTCTATGGGGTGTGGTTAAACAATAAGGATAGACAACGATATATCAGTATCAGCAGATAAAACAATCACTTTAGACAAACATTTCAAACCAAAATGTGAAAGACGAAACATTTAGGTGATGTTGGGCCACTGTCCTTAAATTTGACTATATTTAAACCATGTACATATTAGTAACTTTACTCAGGTGTTGGTAATCCAGGAGGTTGTTGGCCCAGATTCAACATTTTATAAATAAGAGAGGTCTATAAGGCCTGTGCAAATTTCTAGGGGGAGCTTTGTCTACCTCAGTCTCTTTCAGTTTGGCTTCAAGGTTCTGGATGAGGTCCACTTTTGCCTTTAAATCCAAGCTTAGCTCTTGAAGCATGGCTAGATGTTTTTGGTTGGTTGCATCTGCCTGGACCTTTAACTCCTCCATTCTCCTCTGAATTACCTAAAGAGGTACATGTTATTATTAGAAAACACATTATAAACAAACAGATGCCTTGTTGAAGCAATCCGTTGACACATATAATCCTAAATCAAGGTAAAAGTTTAAATGTGAAAAAGTTAAATATATAGGTTAAATGATTCCAGCTAAATGTTTAAATGCTAGTCTAAATTTTTAACATTGAATAATGGGTTTGGAATCACAGAAAGCCCCTCCTCTTTTACTAAAATTAGTTTTGCACCAGGCATAGCTGCATTTTAAAGTAGGATCACAATGCCTACCTCCATCTGTTTCTGAGCCTGCTGCAACTGCAGGGAGAGGCGCTGCTTGTCTAGCAATAGATCAGCCTCGGTCTTGGGTTGATCACTGTTTTGAGCTGGAAGCAGCGCCAGGTTCTCTCGCTGCTCCTCCCTCAGCCTCTGCTCTGACTCAGCCTCCAAGGGCTTTAGGACGGTGACTGCAGAGTCATACATTTCCAGCAGGCGCTACAAGGCAAGAAGCTTCTTAATCAGATTGTGTTTGTCACTCAGATGAAAATTTTAAGCACTGTATTGGTTTACTTTTTCTGCCAAAAAAATAAATAAATAAAAATTAATAAAAAAGAGAGAACCAGAAGCTGGGCCTTACTTTACGGAATACTTTTTGCCGATCAGTCAAAGTCGCACGGCGTGCAAGTTCTCGCTCAAGGAACTGCACTACATTAGCAGCATCTGCAGTTCTCGCTAGCGCTTGGCTTTCCTCACAGGCATGGATCCGTGCCTGACGTTCCTCTGAGAGAACGACTGCATGTTTGGCTACACCATCTTCAAGGACCTCCAGAATGCTGTTCATATTCTAAGAACGGTAGAGAAAAATGTTTCTCTAACATCCAACAATGTACATAAACAGACCATTTGAAAGACAAAGGTTTTAACTAGTTTTCAGTCAATATGATTCATTCATTCTAACGTTTGATCTTGTGAAGATCAGCTCTGCAAAAAGCAGAAAGATGTGCCCAGTTATTTTCAAAGTGTTTCATTTGTATGACCCCACATTTAACCAATCCAGCAAAAGTACAGAAACATGTTATACTGACCTGCAGGTACTGCTTGCGTTTTTCCAACAACTCCAGGAGACGCTGATCCCAAATCTCCTGCAAGTCCTCCTGAACTACTTGAAGGCCTTTTGAAGGAGCTTGAGCTCGCCGAATAAGCACATCTTGCAGTCTTCTCTCCTCAAAGGACGCCACGTCACGCTGGACTTGAGCCACAAAGTGAGCCTTGTGGCGCTGAGCTAGTCTCTTTAGGGTTTCCTAAAGAAAGGATGTGCTGGTTACTACCAGATTCCTAGTAGACCTCTGAAGTTGAGTGTCATTTAGTAGTCAGCATCATGCCCATATTAGGACTTGGTCTTATCTCATGGAGAGAAATTGAATGGCATTTAAAAAAAAAACAACAAAAAAAAAAAACACTAAATACTAAAATACTCAAACCATCTACTCCAATTATACATTTAATAACTTTGATTATATTTAGAAGTCCTGACATGGTGCTGACTAAAGAATCATAATTCTGAATGTGTGTTATGGATGACTCAACTTATCAATATCAATGGAAAAATATAGTTCTAGTCTTCATTCTGAGAAACATGACTGACTACTACATGGACGAGGTATAAAGTGCCATGTAGGAACAACTTACCCCAGTTTTCCCAAGGACGTCATTAAGTTGGGTTGTCTTCGCTGTAAGATTGCCATATACAGCTCTATGAGCCTTTGGCACAAAACCCAACAGTTGACAGAACAAAGGCCATTCTTTGCTACTGTCATCTGCCAAAGGATCTTTGGGTACTGGACGGTCAACGACTCTCTGGAGCTTCAAAAAGGCAGCCTACGTTTGAGAGGGATTTAAACATTGTTATTTGTGTAGTATTGCTTGATAAGTTTCATACTGCTACTCGAAACAGTGTTGTGTCTTGATACATCAAGGCACTTAAAACATGACCTCTGTGGAAAGAAGGAACATGCTAGGACCATACTAAAATTTTATTCCAAATAATAAAAAAAAAACCTAATTGCTCACCTTCAGCTTCTCGTTGGTTGTTTCAATCTCAGAAACAAATTTCAGTGTTCTCTGTGCGACACCAACCTGTTAATTCACATTAAACAGACAATAGCATTTACCTCTTGAAGAGACTGGGGGGTGGGGTGGGGGGGTTGGGTTGTTAGGGAAAGCATTATATTTTAATAAATGTGAAGATACTTACCTGGCTCAAAGAACTGACATCAGATTCAAGCAGCATTTTCTGCTTCTCTAGTCCTTGTACTTTCTCCTCTACACATGTCAGCTGCGGACAAAAAACGATTGAGTTTTAAGGAAAACACAAAAAAATAACCAAACAAACCAAGAATAATTGCATTCATGAAATTTGAACCTTAGGCTGAACGATTTTCCAGTTTTCCTGATTAAACAAACAGATTTGGCAAATGTTCTTACCCCGAGCAACGTTCAATTCAAATCGTGTTAAAGAAGTAGATGTAATATTATTATATCTATTATTCAAAAGACTCATACTGGTGTAGTGTGGCGTACTTGCCCAGACAGGGAACCAAACTGCTGCTGTGTGGATTGCAGCAGTATTGCCCACTATGGCCGCCAATTTCACAACAAATCACTCCAACTCAATTATGTAATTCTACATAATACATGAAAACCAGTGGAATTCCTTTTAAACACTAAAAAGATGTGCTTGTAAAACAGCTTCTGCAACTAACAAAGCAACATCCATTAATTAATTTACCTCTTCCATTTTCTCCCCCAGCTCTCTCCTCAGTTGGTCACGCTCTTCTCTGACACCATCGAGGACCTCCTGGAGCTGATCTGCATGTGTTTTTTCATTCAGGAGCTGTTCTTTGACGCCACCAAGACATTCAAGCTCTTCAGTCAACTGGTGTATCTATAAACGAGCCCCAGATAGTAAAAAATGTTGGGAGGGTGACCTTTTTTCATAAATCACCTCAATCAAAAGTACTGCTCAACTCTTGAACATTGAGAAGAAGTGTTGTTCTAAAGAAACAAACACACATTATGCCTCTTACCTTTTCTTCACTCTTTTTAAGATCACTACTCAGTTTAATGCTCTCTTCTCTCGAACGCTCAAGTATTTCATCAAGTTTCTCTTTTTCTGCCTCAAGGGAGGCAATGCGTGTTTGAAGATTGTGCACCTCTGCACTGACGCTTTGAGTTTCGGAGGTTTTCTCAGCCAAAAGTTGATCTTTCAAGCCTCGTAGAGACAAAAGATCTTCATTCAACTGGGACAGCTAAAGAGGAAGCAGAGGAGAACAACATAAAACAGAGCTAGGAGAGTTAGATAATTAGTCTGTGATTCAAAGGCATTAAAAAAAACCCCGCTATAATCCTTGCCTGCTGTTTAAGCTGAGACTCCTTTTCAGCACTCTGGGTCATTAAGTCAACATTCTCCTTCTGCTGCTGCTTCAGCTCTTCTTTGGTAGAATGAAGCAAGTCCTGATAAACTTTTGACTGGGGGGGGGGGGGAAGCAATAAACCGGTTTACCAACTTTGAAGCAACAAAGTATTAGCTTGTACTGAAATTACTGACACTACTTATTTAAAAGATCTTACCATTTCAGCAGCTTCCTGGAGATCTTTTTTAAGCACTGTCCTTTCATTCCTCAAAGCCTCAATTTCCTCTTTGAGGTTCAGCATCTATAAAAAAAAAAAACCACAATTAAAAATATATTTTAAAATTCATTTCTCATGTTACAGTACTGTGCACACCCCTCATTTATTGTTTCTAGCCTAAGAAAATCTACAGGGTTTAGAAACTTTGACTTATTGCTGCTTGTTCTGCCTTTTGTTCTGTCCATTGATCAGTTCTGAGAAATCTAGCAGCTTCTTTTTTTGATTTGAGAAAGTTTCTTTCCTGTTCTTCAGACAGGTGCAATATGTAAGCGCTTCTGAGCTGATAAAGTCAGCTGATTTCAAGGGTTGAGGTGCAACAGTTGACATTTTAATAACAATTAATTATTCTCTATTAATATTCTAAGCAGCACAAATCTCACTATATAAACTGAACGCTCTGTTAATTGTATTCTACTTTTAACTTTATGCCCTCTGTTCACCTGTGCTGAAGTGACACTGGTTTTCAGAGGTAAATGACGTCACAGTGATATCTGAAGTGGGTTAGAAGATGCCTTACCTCTCTCACGCTTTGCAGCAACTCCTGGAGGTGAGCTTTTTCCTCGTTAATGTTAGCAGGTACAACAGCGCTGTCAGAGACACTGCATGAGGCGTCCTTCATCAGTACATGGTCTCGGTCAGTAGCCTCGAGTTGCTTCAACTGCTGTATCTGAAACAGGAAAACAAATTTTTTTTTGCTAACTTCATCTTTTATCATTTATCACAAGCACATTACTAACAGTGTTCAAAAGCCCCTTACCATCTCTTCCTTCTCCTCCAGGTCTACTTTAAGCTGGTTCTTCTCCTCCCTTATGGCCTGTATTACCTCCAGGAGTTTGTCTCGCTCTTCAGTCAGAGACACAACGTTTGTTTGAAGTTTCTCAACCTCTTGCATGGTATCCAGTTCACTTTTAGCACTTTCAGCCAAAAGATGTTCTTTCTCAGCAGTAGCACACTGGACATCTTTCTTCAGCTGCATTATCTGCAGTAGGAAAAGTGCAACAGTTCCAAGTTAGGGTCCACTTTTGTACTTCCATCACGCGTGTAAAAGTAGGAAACGCCAGGTTACATGTGCATGAATCTTACCCTGTCTGTTTTCTCCTCGAGATCTGTGCTCAACTGGTTCTTCTCCTCTCTTAGTCCCTGCACTACTTCCAGAAGGTTGTCTTTCTCCTCAGTTAGTGACAGAAGACTCGTTTGAAGTCTCTCCAATTCCTGCTTGTTGCTTTCAGCATTTTGAGCCAAGAGACCATCCTTTTCAGTACAAACAGTCTGGATGTCTTCCCTCAGTTGCACGATCTACCAAGAGATGGAAGGTTCGATTTCTTTTTGGCTTGCATTTCATATCTTCACTTCAACAGATACATCAATCAGGGATGGGGGAACGTTTAAAAGATCGGGGGAAAATTCACAGGTCTTACCATCTCATCTTTCTTTTGCAGATCTGTGTTAAGCTGGTTCTTCTCCTCCCTTAGCCCCTGCAGTACATCCAGGAGCTGGTCTCTTTCTTCAGTTAAAGATAAAACACTCGCTTGAAGTTCCTCAAACTTCTGCACGCTGCTTTTAGTGTTTTCAGTTAAAAGACAATCCTTCTCAGCAGTAATACTCTGGACTTCTTCCTTAAGCAGATGTACCTGCAACAGAGAGGATCAAGTTCAAAATTAGAGTGCCCAATTATTCACAGTGTGGATGAGGTAAACCGTCCAAAATCATTGCAAACATACCCTAAAATAATAACCCAGTTTATTTAACAACCAGCTTGGCAGGTGATACTTCAACTTTATTAACATATTTATACTTTTACTCCAATTAGTTTCAATGCAGGCTCCAAATGTATGGATGGAAACTGGAGCGCTGTAACATGAACAACTGTGTAAAACAATCGCTATATGTGGTTAATACATTATGGTATTAAAAACAGACTCAGAATTTGGATTATTTAGGTACTTTTAAGCAAACTTTAATTTAAAACTGTGATATTGCAAACCGTGATACAAGGTTAATATTTGTATCTGAATCTGTCCAGTACTGTGCTAACCAAAGAAAGAGATGGCTAGATAGCAAAACAGGACCGTTACAACAAAAAATAAAGATAGAATATTAAATAAATAGAATATACAAAATAGAAATGTGTGTATGTGAGAGTGATGGCAGTAGCACAGTTAAACAGTGTGAACAGTGTAAACAGTGTACACTTTAGTAGTGCCAAAATATGCAGTTGGCAGTGCAAATATGCAATAAAAAGCAGCAGCACTGTTTATATGTACAAACATTAAACATGAATTAGTCTTACCATGTCATTTTTCTCCTCAAGGTCTGTCTTTAGTTGGATCTTCTCCTCTCTTAGGCCCTGCAGTATTTCCAGAAGCTGATCTCTCTCCTCAGTGATTGAGGCCATGTTTGCTTGAATCTTCTCAACCTCAAGACTGTCCTTGGATTTCTCAGACAGAAGATGGTCTTTCTCTGCAGTTGCTGACTGAAGCTCCTCTCTTAACTGAATCATCTGTAGCAGGAAAAGAAAAACACAAGAAAACATTCATAAAGAGATACATACACAGAACATAGGTAAGAAAGTCAGTCACAACAATTGACAGGATTCAGATTTCTACCGTCTCATTCTTCTCCTTCAGCTCCATCATTAGCTGTTTATTCTCCTCTCTGATCTGGTCTCTCTCTTCAGTCAGAGAAAGGATGTTTACTTGAGATTCCTCCAACTCTGCTCTGTTAGCAGCGATTAGATGGTCCTTCTCAGCACTAGTACATTGGACCTCCTCCCTCAACTGCATCAGCTGCAACAGAGACTTAATTATTTCTGAGCATGTAACATCAAGTTCAAAAAGACACTGTTCATCCTTCATTGTCCTGGGGCCTATGCTTAACCACTTTGTGTTTCAAGCTGACGAGATGGATATCTAGTACTAAAATAAAGCCACATGTAAATCTTAGCAAAAGTTATACGTTTTAGACGCAGCAGAACAATTATTTCCAAATACAAGGTTAAGAACCTGTTTGAATTTCAGTATTTGTCTATGACAAATTGTACATTAATTCTATTCTGATTAAACCTACAGTATATGACTGACTGCTCTGGTTTAGAAAAGTAGAAGTATTTTAACAGAGCTTTGCCATTTTGGGGACAGGTTGGAGGCATTTGAAATCCCAGACATAAAAGCAACAGTGTTGTTCCATGAACAATTTTTTTGAATTAAAACCGTCACACTACTCATATACATATCTTTAATATACATATCTCTTTAAGTAATGTAATTATACAACATAAGGCACCATATGGAACTATATTGAGATCAACGTGTTAGCCTATGGTTAGGGTTTTACATTAAGACATTTTTTTTTCTTAACAAAGAAAAAGTAAAGACTGTTTTACTTTTACTAAAAAAAAAAACACCACCATACTGAATGACATTACAACATTTTGCAAATTGTTACAACCCTAATGCACAGGGGTGAAACAATACATCATAAAATTGTGAAATTAGAAAAGTTGTGTGTAACCAAACACTACAGCATTAGTGCAGCTAATTTCAATGTAACAACTGATTAGAATGTAACATGGACAGCTAGACGTCTGATTTGCATTAGTATTTCCTTTTCTAAGACACTTTCAGCAGCCAGATGTACAGGAAACGTGAATACATCTCATCTCTTCTTTGGCATGGTTACTTTTGCCATCATTTGCAGATAAAACGTTTCACTAATCTTACCATTCCGTCTTTCTCCTCCAGGTCAGTCTTCATCTGATTCCTCTCATCTCTTAGACCCTGCAAAATCTCCAGAAGTTGGTCTCTTTCTTCAGTGAGAGCAGCAACACTGGCCTGAGTTGTCTCCAGTGCAGAGTCCTGCATGTTCTCTTCGGCTCTCGGACACAGAATTTGGTCTCTCTCTGCACTGGTCAACTTCAGTTCCTCTCTCAACTGCATTATCTGAAAACATATCAATGTCAACATTAAGCATGCATGTTCTTGATTTAAAGAGGATTAGCAGAAATGCTACACTGCTTCTCACCGTGTCGTTCTTGTCTTCCATGTCATTCTTTAGCTGACTCTTCTCTTCTCTCAGCTGCTGCAGAGCATCTAGAAGCTGATCTCTTTCCTCAGTCAGAGAAGTAATGTTGGCCTGCACTCTCTCTAGTTCTGCAGAATCAATCTTCATATTCGCATTCTCAGACAGAAGATGGTCTTTTTCCTCATAAGCGGTCTTGAGTTCTTCACTCAGCTGCTTAATCTGTGGGTTAAAGGGGTATTTATGTGACCATTTTAGACATAATTATATGAACAATTATTATAGTAGTCATTACAATATGCAAATTACCTGAATCGTCAGATCATCAAGCTTGCTTTCCTCACAGCTATCAGAATTTGGAGTTAGAGAGAGTTTTGACTGAAGTTGGTCCCTCTGAGATTCTAGGTTGTGTACTTTGTCTTCAAGTTCTTTAACATTATCCAGCGCGGCTCTCAACTCCCCTTGATTTTCAATCATCTGCATTTAAAAAAATGTAATATAAAGACACAGTCATAGATGGGAAACAATACTCTTAACAGCAGCAGTGATGGTACTCTCTCAGTACTCCTTTCAACAGCCTAGTTCAACTACATAGGTTTGGGTGAAACGCTAAACAGTTATTTACTTTAACTTTAGTATAAAAATAAAAATGTAATTTATTGTAATTTCTGTTTATAGTTGGATGAGCAGTTTTTTTGAGCAGGCACACAAATGCATTCAGAACAGAACTTTTACAGAGAGCTGTGAATCAGACGGATAAGCTTACAAAATCAATCTTCACTGTTAATCACAATCTTTGTTTAAGCTAAAAGCAAATGATAAAACCAACATGTATGGAGTTAAATCAGTGTCACCAGAACTTGAACCTGAAATCATGTTTTGGGGGTGGGGGGTGTGTGGAATTTCAGATAGAAAAATTATTGAGCTACAAAACAAATTCAGATTGTGAAACTCAGGTTGTGTATACACACACAAACACACACACACTCTTTGTGATATAAGACGCCCCTCCCGATGAGCTTAGAGGTGTTTTGTTATTGACCCGAGGCAAGTTCGATTACATCTGCTCTTGTTTGCTCTTCCCGAGTTCCCAAGACATTTCCCTGCAGGTCAAATTTTCAATAACACCAAATTTCACACTTTTTTTCAAAAACATGATTTCAGGTTCATGTTCTGGTGACACTGATTTAACTCCATTAACATGTACTAGCTTAAAGTTGTTAGGTCATGTTTGCCGGTCTGCATTTCCACACCAGAATGCACCACAATTAAACCAAATAAATGCAAGATATATGGCGGTCACTTAAGCATCACTTAAGTCATGCTTATTTCAAGAGAATCGTTTTTGTAAATAGAACACGTCAAGTATTAGCCTTCATTTATGTTTGAACAGGGCTGCAGGTAGGAGCGAGCTGAAGTGTTTACAGCAGAAACCAGATGCTTTTTGGTAGGATCAGGATGAATTCTAGCATTCTACATTTCAGAACTGTGTTTTCCTTTTGGTTTTTTTTACAAATCCAACAAACAAAAAATGAGAACACAAAAGAAAATAGCAGAACAGCAGGGGCTAAAAATATTCTATATTTTTATGCAATCACATTTCAGCATGACAATAATTTATAAAACAATCATTTAAAAAGCAATAAACTGTTGTTACCATCTCCACATTTTCTTGAAGATCCATTTTCATCTGGCGGTTCTCCTCGGTCAGTACTTCTAGTCGCTCTTGCAGCTGCTGCGTCTTGAGAAGGATAGTAAACAGTGAGATAATAACCAACCCTCCAACACCTGTTAAATTCATTTCTCAAGATTATTATGGAGTTCAGTATGTTATACACACCTGCTGAAGAAGTTCATCTTGCACACAAGCAGTTGTTTGTTCTGATATGAGTTCATTGTGCTTCACTCCATCCTGGGCCTGTATCAGCTGAGGAAAAGCCTTTTGTCATTCTTGGGTTTCACAAAATACTAAACCTCATGTTCTCAGCAATTAAATCTTTTCTTTACCATCTCATTGCTCTCTTCCAGGTCCCTCTTCAGCTGGTTATGTTCGTCTCTCAAACCCTGAAGAATCTCCTGAAGCTGGTCTCTTTGCTCAGTTATCGATATTACAGTTTCACGAAGGCTCTCAACCTCCTCTGGGTTAGGATGAGCTTCCTTCACCTTCGCAGACAGAAGCTGTTCTCTTTCACAACGAAGAGATTCGACCTCCTCACCCAACTGCACTGACTGCAGAAGACACACAAATATGCTTCAAATTTAATCAACAGTAGCATTTATAATTTTACTTAGTTTTATTACAATACACAGCTCTGTAGTGGTAATGTAACCATTCATAAGAGTTACATGCAGGCCCACATGCAGGTCATGGCAATGTAGGAAGAAACTTACTTTCAGGTTGGCCTCCTCCAAAGAAGCATGCAATTTGCTTTTTTCCATAGAAGACTGCTCCAGTTCCTCCTGGAGCTTTGCGAGCTGATCAGCATTTTCTGTGAGCTGTTGGCTCAGCTGAGCTTCCTTCAGCTGCGAGTCAACCATCTCACTCTCCATTTTGAGTAGATCTTCTCGGGTGTTTTCAGTCTCTTCCTTAAGGCTTTTGTTTTCCTCATTCAAGGTGTTCTGAGCAGTGAACAACGCATCCCTCTCATCTTGCACAGTATGAAGTGCTCCAGTGAGCTCACTCACCTGTAAATGAATGAAGTTGGGGAAATAAGTAACGCTGTCAAAGTTGTGTACACTGAGTAAGTTAAAGCCACTACATATAAGCAAATAAGACAGATGTGATCAATTGTGATTAAATACACAAAACAATTCAAAATTAAACTTTTGACAGCTGTAAACATCAACTATCGTCTATGGTTTTACTTCTAACTTAACAATACTACATTCCTGTGTTACGAACCCTGGTCATAATAGCCAAAATTTTGTGTGTGTTTTTGGTTTTTTTCCCCCTGGGACATTGTGTGCAGGTCCACGACTGACCACTAAAGGGTGGCCTGTGGTATTTAAGATCATCAAGCGGCCATCTTTTAAGACGTTCAGGGTTCTCTCCTCTGACCTGACATACGTTGTACATTAAGCAACAGCTTTGTTAGGGTATGTAAAATCTGTGTGGGACGTAGGGGACAGGTGCCTTTTGTTTGTCTACCCTTTCCCCCTGTTTTTTGCTGGGAGTTAAGGGTAGTTGTGTGTATTTTAGTTTCCTGTTGTTTTCAGGTTTAGTTTTCTTTTCTTTAGTTGTTTTGTTTGTTATTTTAGTGTTTGCCCATCCCTGAAGCCACTGTCCCATCTTTTTACTCATTTGTTGAAAATAAACTTGCGGTTTTCTGGTTTTAAACAGTGTCTGGTGTTTGGTCTGGCAGAGGTCAGGGGAGAGAACCCACTCAATTTCTGTTACGGCCTGACCCTAGACCAGGTCGTAACACCTTTGTGTCCAGAGGACACACAGTAATAACTAGCAGTTAACGAGGAACATACACAGATTTTTTTTTTTTAACAGCTTCTTAATATTTTCCATCAAAGTATTTCTATACACATTTCCCCATTTGACATTTTAGTACGCTTTAATTAATACTGCAAAGGTTTAAAACCCAACAAACAACTCAAACTAGGCATTTAATTATAAGACTTAAACTCCTCCCTTAAAAAGAAATGGATCCTAACCTTCTCAGACACATCTTGAAGTTCTCTTCTAAGCTGAGCATTCTCTTGTGCCAGTTCTTCAGATTCCTTCTTGAGATCCTGTATCTGTGGGGTCATAAAAGACAGAGTTGCAATTGTTGTTTCAAATTAGAGCCTAAAAATCACTCCCGTAAACTTTACATACCTGCAGAAGCTGAGCCTCTTTCTCTTCAGCAATATTGCAGGAAAAGTTAGAGAGCTGATGCTCAGGAGTGATGAGCTGCTCCTTATTCACCTCTGCCTGTAAGCAGATGATCTGAAAAAGAAGCATGTTTTAGGACTACGCTCAGAAATGTCATAATGAGATTAATCCATATAAGAGTTTGAATTTCTCTACCAGTCAGATTTAAATGTAAAGAAATGGCCACAACTTCTACATAAAGTCAATAAACTCAAAGTCTTATTAGGCACATAATTCCAACAACGTTTGAAACCCAGATGGAGGACAATAAGTAAAAAGCAGAATGTGACAAGACAGAAGTGAATGGTACAAGTAGAAAATCATGACATGTTAGATGTGATTCTAATGTTATGAAGCAAGATTTGTAACTGAAAGGTTAGTTTTTAGTGGTAGGATTGACCTCTTAACCTAGAAATGAAAATTTAACTTCACAGCGTTTTAAATCTATCACCAGTGCACAGTCAAAGAACAACTGTACAAAATACAATACTCGCACAACTGACTCAGCTGCCAGTTTTTCAGTTCCACCTTAAATGGTGCAGCAGATACTTGCCATTAAAAGGTGGATTGGAAAAACTGGACAATAAAAAGCAGATTTCATCCTCGTGTGATCAGCAGAATGAGTATTGTATTTTGTACCATTGATCTGTGGGTGATGGGTTTAAAACAACAGCTACAAGAAACGATGCAGTCAGCCTCGTCCTGGCTCAGACAACTGCTCACAAGACTGAGGTTCAACAGAGGAGCTATTTCTCTGAAACATTTAACAGAAATTAGTAACTGATCAATCAATCAATCGTTCGTTTATCTAGTTCCTTACCATCTCATCTTTCTCCTCCATTTCTCTCTTCAGCTGAGTTTTTTCCTCTCTTAATCCACACAATATCTCCTGAAGCTGGTCTCTCTCTTCTGTTAGGGAAGTGATGTTGGCCTGCATCCTCTCCAACTCTTCTAGACTATTAAGCTGCTTCTCAGACAAAATATTGTCCCTGTCAGCATAGGCACACTGAAGTTCCTCCTTTAACTGCTTCACCTGGTAAACAGAGACAGAGAGAGATTCTTATTTGTTTGCACTAAAATGAACATCTGTGCTTTTTTTAAATAAGCAGTAAGGTTTGCTCTGACAACCAGACCACACACGCCCCACAACAGTAGGCAAAACAGTCCTTCATGTTTGTGCTTTAAAAAAATAATAATAATCCTTACTGCTTATTTTGAAATTACTTCACATATACGTTACATACTTAGTCTTTGTACACAAAACAATTTTTTTTTAGAAAAAGAGATTGTGATACTGAAATTTGATCTCAGCACAAGTCTAGTTACACAAACCAATTAACCAGACTTAGAAATACCTGATTCTGCAGATCCTCAAGGTCACCCTCAGTGCCATTTGAACTTGCGAGCTTGGATTCAAGTTGAGCTGTCTGTGCTTCTAGCTGAAGTATCTGGTCCTGCTGCACTTTTACCTTCTCCAGAGTAGTTCTTAGCTCGTCTTGATTTTCAATCATCTGCATTTGCAAAACATTTTAAAAAAACTTAAAATCTGCTGAAGTGTAAATACAATAGGACTTTATATTTATTATTTTATTTACTTTTTTTTTTTTTTTTTTTAAACATACCATCTCCACATTTTCTTCCATGTCTCTCTTAAGCTGATCTCGCTCCTCCTTAAGACCCTGGAGCATCTCCTGAAGCTGGTCCCTCTCCTCAGTTGTGGAGACGACAACTAAGCGAATACTCTGCAGCTCCTGATGGCAATTCTGAACATCCTCAGCTTGTTTAGACAGATGATCTCTTTCACCACGAAGAGTTTCAAGTTCTTCGGCCAGCTGTACCAACTATGGAAAGATTTAAGACCAGGAAATTAAATTTAACGAGACATCAATGGCTTGGAGTTTAGTTAAAGAATAATGCACCAACCCAACAAACTAACCTTCTGATTAGCTTCCTCCAAGGTACCGAGAAGACTGACGTTCTCTTTGGATGCAAGTTCCAAATCCGCTTGGACCGCTGCAAGCTGCTCAGCGGTCTCCTTGTGCTGTTGGCTTAGCTGCGCTTCTTTGAGTTGCGCATCAGCCAAAATACTCTCTATTTTCACAATCTCTTCATGTACTTTTTCTTTTTCCTCTTTGAGTTTGTGATATTCCTCAGTGGAGGAGGCCTGAGCAGAGACGAGACTGTCCCTCTCTTCTTGCACAGAGCAGAGTTGTCCATTGACCTCACATACCTGGGGCGGACAATTGACAAAAAATGAGCAATGCAGAACATTTGAAAAGTAGTGTAAGGTGTCCCCTGTGCCACATTTAAGCCAGGATTAGGAAAAAAGAACAGTATAAATATCATAATGTCTTCTGCTAGTCTTTGATGCGACAGCACAAAGTGATAAAACAGTAATATCACAGTTACTTACTTCACAAGAATGAAACTTTGATAGTCATACCTCTTAAATAACATTAATTGAATAAGTTACTTACATAAAACTATAAACTATCTCTAAATAGATGACCATAACTGACTTTTTCCCCAAAGGCAGGAAGAGAGACAGGCCATTAAAATGATGTTTAGAAATTGTTTAATTGTTAAATAAAAGACTGAAAAGGTCTACTAATCTTTCCCTATTGGCCACAAATAGAGAACAATAAGTATTTAGTATAGTCTAAGAAGCAAATAGTATTCTACAAGGAATTATTTTTGTTCCCAAAACCCTGATATTTGTAATTCACAACCATTCTGTCTACACACATGGTTCCTACCTGTCTTAACAGATCATCCACTTTGGCAGGAAGAGTCTTCATCTCCTCCATTTCACTTTGCAAAGTTTTTTCATTCTCCAGGTTCTTCTCAAGTTCCTTCTTTAATTCAGCAACTGTTTTTTCCAATGTGAAGTTATCCAAAACATCTAAACAAGTAAAAGGAGGCAAAACCTCAGCATCAAGAACTATTTGATCCCATCACACAGCAGACAAGACAATGTTTTTGGAGTCTGATGTACAATGAAGTTTTAAGACCTACTTTTGGGAACCTTTCCATCCAAAAGAGCAGTCAGCTTGGTGTTCTCATCAAATGCCCCAAGCAGCTCTTTCTGAAGATCAGCCTGCATTTTCTTAAAGCGTGTCTTCTCCTTCTCGAGCTGCATCTGCAAGGTTTTAACCTCATTTTCCATTTGACCATATTCTGCAGTCAAAGTTGCCTAAAACGTGAGAAAATTTTATTACGTTAGCACAAGAACAGATAACTGAATAAGAACATTCTAACCAAATGAGAAACTGGTCTTTCAGGAGCAGAAGATACTCACGTCTCTCTCTTTGAGGGACAGATTTTCACTGCGTAGGAAAGCCCATTCCTTTTTGGTCTCCAAACTGAGGCCCTCTGCATCATCCAGTGAGCGCCGTAGTCGTGTTACCTCCTGAACAAGATCCTTGCCGCTCTGCAGAATGAGTTAATGGAATATAAGCTACTAGAAGAAAAACTCTAATACAAATCATTCAAGTTTTAAGCAATATATTCTAGTGACTTCAGATGATATGCAACATTGTTCAGGCTTTAGGATGTTCACAATCCCTGACATTTCCACTTAATCAGATCAAATCAATTTTGTGTGCATGACAGAAAAAGTGGAAACCTACACCAGCAGGGTCACAAAAAAGTACCTTTGTAGCTACATACTGCACGTCCATAAAGCAGTATAAAATGTTTGCCATCACAAAACATCTTATAATGAGTAATCAAGAACGATTCAATTATATATAACTGACAAGCACCTATACGTACCATAGTCTGCAACTCGGTCACCAAGTCATCTTTCTTTTTCAGCTTCATTGACATTTCCTCTAAATCAGCCTTCGAAGAAAAACAATACAATAAAAAAATAAATAAATAATCACACACACACACACACACACACACTTAAACACTGAGATTAAAGCGAACATACCTTAAGTTTCTGGACCAGATCTTCAGCATTTGTTAAAGACTTTTTCAGTGCAGAGAGTTCAGCCTCCAACTCATTCTGAAACACAAAACAAGTTAATAAATACAAATAAATAATCAATACATTAGAAGCATAAAAAGATCAAATACAATATAAATTCAGTCAGATAGTAACTCAGCTAGATTCACATTACAAGCCATACTGCTCAAAGCTGATCTTTGACTTTATTTTTGGCCACATTCATGAAGGTACATTTTTTCATGTTCTAATAAATGTGAATAAAGTATGAGGCGCATGATCAGTAACTGAACCGAATCATTTAGTGAATGAACCGCGTGTCTCATGAACAGCAAACTAACCAGCAGAGCAAGCTGTTGTAAATAAAGCATTATCTTTACAATAACTATTTAATGAATAAAAAGTAGCTTTAACGTAAAATAATAGAAAATATTATTAAATGTTTTGTCTTCCTAAAAACTGTTACTTAATACCATAATTTTATATTTGCAAAAGAACAAAAGCTACTTCCAATTGTACCATAATGAACTGAAGAGAAAAAGAAGAATGAAGAGAAAAAAAAGAAAAAAAAAACCTCATAGTCTTTTTTGCTCTCCTGCTCTAATTTCTCAAACTCATCTGCATCCTGCCTCTCTTCAATGTCTTTCAGGAGAGTGGCTTTGTCTTTCAGCAGTGCTTCTTTGTCTTTGCGAAGTGCCTCATTGTCTTGTTTTAATCTCTCGATATCCGCAGACAGCAGCTCGAGAGTCTCTTTTAGCATGTCCCTCTCTGTAGCTATAGATTCCTGTAAAAGTCAAACAAATAAAAGCAAACATACAAAATGAGCTCAAAGTTGAAATGAAAAAAAAATGTAATGATACGAAACAAAAAAAAAAAAAAAAAAAAAAAAAAGTTTAACATGATTCTGGACTACATCACTGAAGACAGTATACCCACCCTTTCAAAGCTCAGGGTCTCACACAGCTGGATGGTTTCCCCAATGTACTGTTAACATTTCAAAAGAAAATAAAAATATCTACAATCAGTCATGGCAAAGTATTTCAATCTCATCTGAGCTAACAAATACTAAGACTGTTACACACTGTAAATTTTTATAGCTACAATCCACACACAGATCAGGTGTACAATCTAAAACCTACAGCATTAATCAAACTCCAGATAATAAGCTTCCCCGTACCTTGCAATGTTCACAAGCGTTGTTGGCCTTGTCCTGGTCTGAAGGCTTTTCAAGCTCCGTCACCTTTAGCTCCAGTGCAGAACACTTCTCCTCAGCTTTTTGTCTCTCCTTCACTTCAGTCTCTAACTGTTGTTCCAGTGTCTTCAGTTGCTTCTCAAGGTCTTCCATCTTCTGTTCCAGAGCCAAACTCTTTTCTTCAGCCTTTTGTTTCTCCCGAGTCTCAGTCTCCAACTGACGCTCCAAACTCTCAACTTTGAACATCAGCTGGGGTGAGTCAGGGCAAATGCTGAGAAAGGGTGAAGAGGTGGAAAGAAAGAAAAATGAAAGAAAGAAGTTAATTATCTTCTCTTGGCAAGCCAATATACAGCAGGACACTTCAACCACCACTACAATCTATATAGTATTCTCACCCTTCTGCAGAGCTACGCATAGTGACGTTGCTCTGGTTCATCTCAATGTCAATGGAGGTTTCTTCTGTGATACTATAAAAGTCATCCAAGTCTTAAAAGAATAAGAAGAGCAAAAAATTAAATTACGGTGATAAAAATAATCAATGAATTGTTTAATAAATAGAATGTTTTTACTACCTTCTCCTTCCTCATTTACAGTAAGATCTGCTCTTCTCTTTTTGAAAAAGGGCTCAGCAAAGCTCAAGTCAGCAGATCCAGCTCCGTGATCTTCAGCCATTAACTGGGCAGATCTTAGGAGCTTCCCACCCCATGTTACTCTTCTTTTGGGAACCTTTGAATACAAAGAACCTAAAATGTGAGCACTCATTATCACTAAGAATATAATACTAATAAATTATCTCAGGTATTCATTACCTTTTGAACTTGGACCACATTTGATGCTGTTACTAACAACTTCGTCAAGTTTCTTATTCTATCTGCTTGGTCCCTCTGAAGCTGATCCTTCTCTTGTAAGAGTTGGCACAGTGTTTCCTTCTCAGTCACAGTTGTCTGAGTGACTGATGAAACCTAAAAATGGAGAATAAACCAAATACAATACAGACACATTATAACTGAAGCTCAAAGAATAAATCAGACTTCGGTCAGAGATCTAGGACGGATTTGACTTACCTCCTGAAGACGGCGCTTAAGGTCCACAATCTCGTTGCGATATCTTCTCAAAAGAGCACCATCATCTGAGACTTCTGTAACATGGGGATCGTTCTTCATACGCTTCGCTGCACTAGCAAACTATGTTTGAGAAAAGGGGAAATACCAGCATGCTTAAATATCATCTACAAAAGTATCTACATACACGCTAATTGAGCACTGTAACAACCCCTACCTGTAAAGTGCTCAGGGTTTCATCTACGGTGGCAGGGGTGATGGTGCAGATGATGACTGTCTTGGCATTGCCACCAAGAGAATTTTGGAGGATTCGGGTTAATTTACTGTCTCTGTAATTTGTAAAACCCCTGCAAAACAAAGGAATTTGCTATTATGCTGTCTTGGTGAGCTGGACACCAGCATTATATTTTTCCATTGCCTTTACTTTACAGACTAGAGTCTTAAGAACTACTCCCTACCTAAAACATATCCGTAACTTATCAAAACTAAATTATTTGTCCAACTGTCCAGAGAACAGTTGGAACAACATAATGAATTATGATAACATTATTATTCAAACCAGTTTTTATGCAACTTTATGCAAGTTTTATTTAAAATAAAAGCAAGTAGCACCTGTTTAGGGGTTATTAATACATGCAGTAGAAGCCCACTGTTTTCCTGCTGCAACACACCCACTTCAACTGTAAAGGCTATTAACAAGCTGATTAGTTGGTTCAGTTGCGTTTGGAGCAGGAAAAAGAATAACAACCCTATTAAATGGCATCTGAGGAAGGTAGGTAGGTAGGTAGGTAAGTAAGAAGACAAACAGACTCATACTTTTGGCTCTCATCAGACAGTTTCTTGATGACTTGTCCCAAGGTAAACAGACTGCGGTTGATATTGCATCCCTCTTTAAAGCGGGCTCCTGCGATACACAAACCCAACAGGCAAAGTTCAGCTTTTACATCAAATAGCTTCAAAAAGTTAATCGTTCGATATTTTTGTATTCTGAAAATTAAGCATGACTAAACATGGGGCGTTTTGCTAGACCCAGCTTAGGTCTATATTTACACACATTTTAACAGTGCATCAACGTAAAGTGATGCTTTAAAAACATACTGGCTCAACTATTTATAGCGACAGTGATAAGAACCAAGAAACAGTGGCTTTGAAAACATATGACTTTGTTGGAAGCTTTACAATGTTAAAGTCATCTCAAGCAATTTTAAATCATCTTAAATAGCGTAAACCAAAAATTCTGGGACCCGGTAACATATCAGCAATCAAGTCACGTAACAACTTGGTCACTAAGCTGGAGAGGGCATTAAACCTCCTTCGAGGTTTGTACCCCAAGCATTATAAACATTTCTGACTTGGCAAGTTTCTCTAGAACCCCTAGTTTTTTTAAGCACAAACCATTCTAAAGTTTTTACTGTTGAAAGTCCATATTTTCTTAGTCCAAGACCAGCTTTGCAAGACATCTTCCCCATAAACACATTAAGAAGACTTACCCTCGGCTCCTGTCTGACTCGCTCGTTCAGCACCAGCAAGATCCACCAAGTTCTAATAAGAAACACACAAACATTAATAATATGCAGACTAAAAGTTTAATACAGCTTGGATTACAGGCAAGTGCTCTTAGATAACATCTTTACATTACATCCACGTGTAGTTATTTGAGATACCAACGCACCAAATGTGACACAATGATTGCTCCATCCGCATTTTCACCAGATACGGGGTCACTTCTTTCCCTGCTCTCCAAGATCTGAGAGGAAAGAAGAATTTTTTTTTTTTTTTTTTTTTTTTAAGTTTTGTCTTTTTCATTAGCTCACAACACAAGAGTGAGGTCAAAGGCTGTCTGTATTAAGCAGACCACTCACCATGCGGAAAATCGTGTGAGAGCGGCTGCTCCGCTGGTTCATTTTCGTCTTGCCATAGTGGCGGTTTTCTAAGAGAGTAAAAATGATAGACGACGGTGAGGGTGAAGCAGTAGAGCAACACATGAATTGGTTGTAATGAAGAAGGATTATCAAAGTACAGAGTCAAACAGTATTGAAGACGCATTACTTTCTCCTTTCCTGATCCAAGCCAGAGCTTGCTCTGGAGATGTCACCAGCTCCTCTGTCAAGTCGGCCACATAGACGTTTTTCTGTGGACGCGCACAACAACAAATTCAACTAAAGCCACAAAAAACACTTTCACTACATATAGAAGGATTATGACACTCACATAGTTTCCTTCGCGGATTTCCAGTGGTTTTCTTTTCCAGCTGTCACAGAGCAGATCTGTTACTGTTTCATTATAAATTTCCATGTAGCTCACTCGCAGGAGGAACTCTTTCTTTGGACACTAGAAGGATTCACCACAAAAGCGCTTACAGTAAGTCTTGTGGACCACATAGCATTTGGTCAAAATTACAGTTACACTGACCCACACCAGCTTTCTAGCTTACGTTTTTGATGGTTTGAAAGACATCTGCCATGGCCAGCGGTATAACCCCAGGGGTGTGGTCGCTGCCCATCATTGTAAAGGTCTTTCCAGAAGAAGTCTGACCATAGGCAAATATGGTTCCTGGGTGAAAGACAGGAACAAAAACAGACAAACATTCAAGGTATGCTCTAATATCTAATGTCTTGTAGTGTTATTGGTGGGCTTGCTTTCAAATTTACCATTGTATCCTTCAACGGTCGACACTACGAGGGGCTTGGCTATGTCTTGGTAAAGTTGATTGGTGGACTCCTCTGCACTAAAAACGCGGTCTAAAGATTTGCAGAGGTAAAGAAGTTGTCAACGATTTCCTGGTGAACTCACGAATACAATAAGACAACACAGTGCTAGTGAACGTTACTTACCGAAGCCAAAACTTTTGGTGAGGTTGCCATCATCGTCAATCTGATGTATAGCTTGTTTGTCAGCTTTCCAGTACAGCTGCACAGGCTCTGCACTCTCTCCCGCCGCTGCCTCTTCTCTACAATAACAGTCCAACAAAACTTTATATGGACACTTACTGAGAGTAAAATAAAACTATTCAACATGTAAGCAATTTATTGTACGTTAGTCTTTAACGTTACTCGACTGAGAGCTATCGAGATGGCCAGCCAGATAGCACAAAGTCCTTCAACTTACAGTAAAATCATAGAAGACATAATATAATTACCTGCTTAACTGTAAGAATAGTCAATTATTTAGTCTGTAGCTACTAAACAAGCCGTAACGGAAAGCTAGTCAGCGAACCTAAAGTTCGCCCTCAATTTGCGGCGCACGGAGGAAAAAGCTATGGAAATTAACAAAATACATTTAAAAAAAATGTTTTTCTTACCTTTTAATAAGGGGTCGAACCCTAACACAAACTTTAACTGCAGACTCCTCGCTCATCTTCCCCACATACCCGTCACAGCTACACTGACTAAAAGACGTTAGTCTGACTGATGCGGCTGTTGTGTTCAAACTGCTGCGAGTTGAGGTTTAAAATTTTAAGAGAAATTTGATTGGCGGACGTCGTGACGCGGCCGTCCAATCACAAACCTCCATTCTGCCACACGTGCGCATCAGGGACAGTGAAACTAAAATAAAAGTCCTGGACTTTTATCTACAAAATAATTCGATAAACCTTTTTAATTACAAAAATGCATAGATAAAAATAAAATATTAACAGCATATGAAATACAATCTATTTTAGAAATTACACATTTAAAACATTAAGTGGAATATATAAAATGACAGTTTTAACGTGTAATAAAAAAAACTTTTTTAAATCTGAAACAAATAAATCTTTATATCTCCAAAAAGGAAAGGAAAGAGTATGCTTTACTTATAATGCAAGCCAGTATAATCAAATATATATTTTTTGAAGGAGGGCATTCATCATGAAATTCACACACAATGTAAAGAATTTTCAAATTATGTAAAAAAAAATGACCCCAAAAAACAGAGTGATATGTTTGTCCTTGTGGGTTTATGGGGGCTTTCTGGCAAGTCAGTAAATTTTCGGCAGCCCTGATTTGATTAATTCAAATCAATGTATGATCCTGGAATTCATGAGACCAAAGCATTTCTGGCAAAATATTTATTTGAAATCATGATCATGACACCTATTACATCATTTAAAAAGATGCATCATATGTTAACATCATTTGCACATTCAATATCCATTTACAGCTTTGTACAGAATGGTCATTTAAAGAAATAGGCAGCTTTTACCTAAAAAATGTTTTTAGTTTTTTTCAATTGTGGGTGGGGCCGTATTGTGTTTATAATGAGTAAATAAATAAATAAACAAACTATTCCTTTAAAAAAAAAAAGAAGGAAGGCCTAACTGGGCTGGTATAAGCTTATCTGATCAGGGACACTCAGCATACTCTATGAGGAAGCACAAGCATTTCCTCTATATTCTCACAATGTGTCTCTTCACTGGTAATCTCATCTCACTCTTTTTCTTGCAAGCTTAAATAAACCCAAGTACAACTGGAAATCAGTGTGTTTCATTATAACAGAAGAAGAAGAGAATTTACTAAAGATAAGTTAAAGTTCCAGGCCTACTCAGTTATACATAAAATAAATAATATATGACATGATATATATGAAATGGCATCCAATGAACTCAAGTCACAGCTCAACACAAGAAATACAGCAATGCAATGACAGCCTGTATTTAATAACGTGATTTTGGTAGTTAAAACCAGGTAATCAATTAAGATAAGCATCTAATTTCTATCTGTTCGAGTAATAGAACTGCATAATATCAACACAGTAAATATATATATACACACAGACAAAAAGACAGACACTTCCATTTAGTCAGCTTTGAATTTGATGTCACTATTTAAACCAAAAAGCCAATCAAGCATCACTCGTCGACACAAACCAGGTTTAGCTTTACAGTAACAGTAGATGACAAAAGATGACAAGATTTCCCTTCTTTGATCCATTTCCATCCTTAAACATTCAGTTCAATGAAGAGTGAAGAAGTTTCTCACCAGTTCCATTAAAGAATTTATTTCAAAGCAGGCCAGCTCACTGGTTCAGCACTGCCGGACCTGGTTTAAAGGTCATTAAAAAATATACTAACACAAACACTTGTCAGCCTCGATATTCCCATTATTACTGTTTTTTTATTTATACTGATGATGACTGGACATCCCTGACCCACTGTGCATCCATGACCTCAACACAGTTAGAGAGGGTTGAGGAAAACGGGGAAAGTTCTTTGTGGATGGAAGTGTTTATGATACACTACAGGTGGAGGACTTTGGCTGCTCCAGGATGGACTCACGCCGGAGGTCATTGGGCACCGTGCCACCAGGACCCCACACGTTCAGCTCACCATAGATGCCTGTTTCAATCATCTCTTCCTGCCAAGGTATGGAGATATTTCCAGAGGCGAACTCGTCAAAAAAATCTTTGTCTTCGTCTTCCAGGGCGACCCCTTTCACAGTGGAGAAGGCACCCACGTCATCAAGGTTCTTGGCATAAACGGTCTTCGAATCGGGGACAAACGGAGGTGGAAGAATTCCTGTGAGACAACGGGGTAGAAAAATCATTTCATTAGGCCTCTTACAATCATGATATTTCATCTTCACTTATATAACAAATGATTACAATTAACAATTATTACTTATTGAGATTAAAGTTTAATTCTGGACAAATTCACTGACAAATTGGCTTCTAACTGAGGATGAGTTGAAATAAATAAGCATTACTCACCACTGCCCTCTAAAGGTGAAATGACCTTACTTTATGTATGCCAAAAGACATCTCAATACATTTCCTTAACCATCCTTCTTGTAAATATGCTTTCCTTTGACTATGTGTGTTTGCTTCTTTTATTATACCTTATTTTCAATTTCAAAACAAAAACTGGTGTGGAACAAGTGAGTACGCTGTTACAATTACATGCTATTTTTCTACATTAATTAAATACAGCACCTGCAGTGTACATTGTGGGGGAATTTCATGATGAACGGACTAATAGAAATGCTTCAAAACAGCTTGGAAATAATTCTGGTTTCATTGACTTCCATTGAAAGCAAAGACAGTTTTTGGCCTCTCCTGTAAAGTTGCCATTTTGAAGATACCTGTTTTTCATTGGACAGTGTTGATATAGTGCATAGTGCCTTCGTAGGAGTGTCAAAGCCCCAGAGTTAACTTCACAGGACAATTCAGTTTGAAGAACAGAAACAACAGGACAGAGCTTTACCCGAAGCATTAAGTCATTATCTTCATACCTGCATCAAGCTTCCTCCAGTTGATGCTGCTGAAGAAAGGTTGAGCACGCAGCTCATCACAAGTCCCATTTTTGAAGCCCAGTCTTTTGTCCACCTCCTTGGCTAGCAAGGCCTCACATATGGACTTGGCATTCTCACTGAACTTTTCTGTGTAGGTTACTGGGTCATTCAGGATGCGTTTCTTCACCTCCTTGTTCTCCACCTGTTCAATAAAAAGGGCATGATTAGATTTACTCCTGCAAGGCACCAAATAGTTTGTTGAATTGACTTGAACTTGAATGTAAAAGATGCCTTTTAAAAGGTCACATTATGAAAGAGTTTGTCTTTGTTAGTTTAAAGCTGACAAAATTCAAACCTCCAGTGAAATGATGGTACTAGTTATGATGTCATTAAGTTTAATGGAGTTTGTTGAGTATAGCTTGATTATTTTTTATTGTTAGTGTAAATAGGAACGCCATTAATTGGTAGTCCGTACTACGAAACCTGGAAAGCATCGACCAGTGGCAGATCGGCAACAAGAGACTGTATTGTTTTGTAGATGAAAGAACAATGTCCAGTAAACCAGCTCAACAAAAAGGTAAGCTGAAAACGTTCTATAGCGTGGAATGTAGGCAGAATCAGAGACATTAGAAAAGGACGTAATGAGAAGGTAACAGTTCACTGAAATTGGAAAGGGATGTATTGGAATGCTCAACATGGCAGCTGTGTCATGGCAGGTCTCACCCTTTCATATAAATTACCCAACCAGTTTGCTGATAAAAACATAAGTGAACAAAGTTTCCTCTTGAGCACAGTACCCTGAACAACTGAACACTGTTTTATTTAAGGCAAAATATTAATTTAATCTTTATTTATTTATTTATCTAATCTTTGTCAGATTTTACTGCTGATTTTAAATATAACACTAAGTGCCAAGTGAAAAGTGTAGTCCACTACCACATCTCATATATGAGGCCAATGTTGCTAATGAACACTAGATGGCAATAGTCACTTATGCCTAAAACTGGGTTATGTTTTACTACAGCAGCTAGCAATGTTAGCTTTGCAGCTCCAGTGCTCATTCAATAAAACAAAATGAACACAGAATATGTCATGGCTGATCAGCTACATCTGGGGCAAGTGGGGAAAAAATGCCCCTAACCTCAGGCCCTTGTCACTGTGGATCCTGCATTCAGAAGATTTTTTTTGTTTAATAAATAGGACCAAAGCACATGTTACCTTCTCCCCTCGAGTCCTGAAGGGTCCTTTGGCAGCAATGAATTCATAGAGAGTGACCCCAAGAGTGAAGTAATCTACAGAATAGTCGTATTCCTCTCCTTTCAGGAGCTCTGGGGCCATGAAGCCTGAAACACAGCAAAGGTCAGTTGAGTTTTTATCCAGTTACTGAACGGGCTTCATAACACATGATATTAATATTTATGAAAAAATATTAATTACCAAAAAATGTTTTTCCACTAGAGCAGTGCTTCTCTGCACTTGCCTATCTGTTAATACTCAGACATAAGTGTTGGGTTATAGATGACTTTAACAGGCCTGTAGAACAATGTACAATGTTCACCACTGTGGAAAACAGCAGCACTCTCTATTAGAAATAGCTATGGTCAGTTTATTGTTTTCTAAATGTTGCACAGACCAGTTGACTTGTTGACTTTACCACTCGGTATTGACATATGTCGACTAGTTGCTGATCATGTAATTACTACACTTAGAACTTAAATTTCTCAATTGAAGACAACAGATAAGCAGTCTGGGGAGTTTGGGGTTCATTCCTTCAGTTTCCTGAAGGTTAGCAAAGACACATCATGCTATACTGACCAGAGGAGTTTGTCTTGGTCCTAACATTTCTTTGTTGATCTCTAGCACTTCATAGATCAGATATTAAACATTGTTACCCCAATTTCCCCAAAGACTACAATAAAAGGCATGCTGTGTTGGAGAGATAGCATAACAATCTTTAAAATTAATGTTATAGTTAATGCTTTAAAACTAATACAGCAACTTGTAAATGTGTCTTTTTGTGTGACTATTTTTGCATATTTCTGTTTATAGTGTATATGAACGGTGGTGAAAACAGGACATTTAAAGCATTTATATAATTTTTTTTTTTTCAATTTATGTTTAAAAGCCATGCAACATGAGCACCAAATAAAGAAACCAGCGTTCACAGTACTGATAGAAAAGGATGCGAGAGTATAACAACTAACACTGCACAACAAACCTGGAGTCCCAGCATATCCCTTTGTCTTCTCCTGGCCTTCTCCTAACTCCACAGCCAAGCCAAGGTCAGAAATACGCACGTTACCTGAGAACAAACATCAGCAAACAACAGCACAATGTCAAACAAACGTCAGAGATTGTACTCGTAGCCAACAGAACAATCACTGTTGCGTCTGAGATACTGTGAGCGTAAGACTGCATGTACTGTATCTCTCATTTTGCGTGTGTCTTTGAACTGCATGGCAAAAACATGCTTAAATATCACACCTCCCAAAGCTACCAGCCTGGTCTTATTGACATTTCCAGCATCTAACAGGTTCTAACAGTGATTTTCACCTTCATTGTCAAGAAGAACATTCTCTGGCTTCAGATCCCTGTAGATGATTTTCTTCTGATGGAGGTGCTCCAAGCCTTGAATGATCTGAGCAGCGTAATAGCACGCCCTGGCCTCCTCAAAGCCAGGATTATTCTCGTCTACATTATAAATATGGTACCTGAAAAGAGAGTAATTACATGAGAGTAATGAAAGTCTCATTTCACATACCTGAAAGATACATGGGTGACTGATTATAAGGGTGATACAATCTAATGCAGTGTATTAGATAAAGAGGTGATTGTCCTCCTCCACAAAATGTTTTTGCCTTATTCCTAAAGGGTTTGTGAATTAGCAATGCTGTTGGAATGAAAGCTCAAATAATGTAGAGGGTCTTGTGGTATGAAAGCATTAGTCAGATGGTAACATGGTTAAAGTGATAATAACATGGAAATAAGCCAAAGGCCACAGGTGCGGTGATCTTAACCTCAAGTCTCCTCCATTCATGATGGTCATGACCAGGCATAGTTCTGTCTTGGACTGGAAGGCGTAAGCCAGGGAAACAATGAATCTGCTGTGAACACGAGCCAGAATTCTTTTCTCCACCATGGCACCCTAGGAAAGACCAACAGTAGGGTAGGGTAGCAACTAGTTACATTTGCTCTGTTACATGTGCTCAAGTAACATTTTCAAATAGCTTGCAGGGTATTTTTATATGATAATGCTTTTGTCTCCTGAAGTGTAGTTGAGTATATGTTTTATATTTTAGGCATTAACAATTAGTAGCGCTATTTCATGTCATTGCTTTGTGATTGGTCATACCTCTGATTTCTGAGGTTTGTCATTTGATGTTGGGCCAAAAGTGCATCAGAAGAACATCTGCTCAAATTATTATATAAGACGGTACTTACACTCTAGGTATCATTTCAATGAAATAACATTGGGCCTTATTCACTTATATCTTCCTAAGTTTTTTTTTTAAGTGGGTACTTGAGTAAGAAAATGTTAGACTCATGACTTGTTCTTAAACCATAGAATTGCCGAAGAAAATTTCCAATACAGAAAACATGTAAGAGTCTTTGTGAAAAGTGTGTAAATGGAGTAGCCGGTGAAGGACACCCAATATTTGGTGATACTGTAGAGCACTGTTCCTACATACCTACAAAAGCTTGTCATGACCCTACATATTTACAAATGCTTATTCCGTAAACACTGATGTCAGTAGACATCATACTCTAGAAAAGTTACATTAAATACTGATACTGAAGTTAGCTAAAGTAGCCTCTATGACAGACGACTCCTATTGGAATAAGCAGTTATAAACATTAAGGGTCATGTAGCCTTTATTTACAATATCCTACAGTAAAGTGTTACCCATGAGTTTCTTACTCGAGTATGAGTTTAGTCTATTTGACACACCTCCATATATGTAGGTAAAAGTAGGCTGTTTCACTGAAGGACTAACTTCTAGAGTCTACGATAGTAGTGCTTCTGCTCTTTGCCATAGAAGCTGTACTTCAGACCATTTCCTATATTTTAGGCTACAGTGCTGCAGGTTATAACTAATTTCAAGCTAATTTATTCATAACTATTCTGGATTCACAAAGTTATAAAACACATAACCAAGCAAAATTGCTTTTGATTCTTTGCTAATTTATGCCGTGTATCTAGCACATGACCGGTAGACATGTTTGTTATGTCATTGTGTCTGTTCCATGTGCCAACTACATCCTCCTTTCTTATGTACAGGACTTCCTGAACAGATCTGTTCCATATTTAAATGTGACAGAGTTGGCATTTCATAATGAGCTCAGTTGCTAATGCTGTAGCATATCTAATACCATGCGCTAACTCCTTCCTAGCAAAGCTCCCAGCAAAGCTAACCACTAGCATTTTTGCCAGTAACATGATCTCAGCAAAGTACAAAACATGACCAACACTAGTACTCATTCTAAGATGTTTAAATTCATAAAGCACTGCATCTAAATGCCAGTCCTACAACCTTAAAAGGGAAATGTGCTTAATAAACAATAACATTTTAAGTCATTTTATTTTTGGATTTATAAAAAATATCTGACTACAGTCAGAATCCAAACTGGTGTTTGAAAGTGTGTACTATGGGTTTGAATGTTGATGATATCCTCAATTTGTTCAACCATGTGGTTTGAAATTTTGGTTAAATTATTTCCGTACCACAAGAGGCAATATACCATGAAGCGGCTTAATTACTGACACTTAGATAACGGGACATCAGGCCACATTCAAATCCATAGCAGTGCGTCTTATGTAACTAAGCAGCTCTTATAATCTGAGCAACTATGACATTCAAGCTGAAGGTGAAAGACTCTGATAGTACAAGACTATTTGGCTTTTGGTCTATGAGCCATTTAGTAAAATAAACAGTGTCATTTAAATGTAAAAAATCGGAGAAAATATATGATCCTGATGTGTTAATGCTCAAAGTGCCGTCTTTAACAAATGCTCTAAAATAAATATTTTGTTGACAAAAAGCAATAGATAGCTCAATCTGTGGATGGCTTTTATCCACAAAACTCATAAATACTGTGAAATATCCTGGCATGAGTTATCTTCCTCTCCCAAAGCTTGACAATTTGGCAAATCTGGTGTAGTGGCAATGCTTCATGTAAACAATTACCTCAATTTCACTTACACTTTGCACATGATTGGTTGGATATGTCAGCGGTGACACTGTTTCAGTATGTTTTGACTCATTCGGTCAACATTAAACCCTACTGATCTGTAGATCATGACAAGATTCTCACCTCATACCCTTTCCTCTTCTTCAGCCTTTTCTTGTTTAGCTTCTTGCAAGCATACAGCTTTCCTGTGGCTCTCATCTGACAGGCAGACACCTCTCCGAAGCCCCCTTTGCCCAGCACACGGAAGTCGAGGAACCATTCCTCAGTCACAGGCTGCATCTCCAACCACTTCCACTGCAAGAACCTCTTGAAATACATGGTCTCCAGGTAGAAGGTGAAGGGAACCTCTTTGAGGAAGTCCAAAACACAGGCCAGGATGTCAACAAACAAGTCATCTGAAGCCTCCCCATGTCGCTCCTTCACCTTGGTGATATCATTTTCGGGCAGGAAGGGGCAGAAGTATTTGGCTGAAGGTTCCATGTAACGCTGGAGGACTTTGGAGGCCTTGCTAGTACGATCCTTATCCTCAGCGGTGTCATACTCCTCCACATCCCTCCACAGGCGGCAGGGCCCCTTGTACTCATTCGTTGTCTCTAGGAATTCCTGAAACAGCCGTTTGCCAATGGGCTGTTCGACACAGATGCTATTGAACTGGAGGTCCAGGGTCTCCCTAAGGCCCTCACATACGGTGATATGAGGCAGCTTAAGCTTGGAGTGGAACTTCTTGTCCCGGTTAGCTGCTGGGTTAGCAGTGCCATCAAAACTGCCACGAGCTGAGATGTATGCCGAGTTTGCTACCACTGTGGTGAGGCCGCCAATATCCATGGCGAAAAAGCAAGAGAGTAGGCCTGGATAGACAAACTGAGGAAAAAAATGTATGGGAATCGTTACTGGCTCAGAGCGAAAGCATTGGAGCTCAGCGCTCCTCTCCAAGTAGACAAGATACCAGACAAGTAGATGACGCAGAGAAGAAGGCCAGAGGAGCAGACATCAAAATCCTCACAAGAAGTTACTGGTGGGATTAGAGTCCACAGGATGCAGATCCCTAAGAAAGTGAAGAGTCCAGATGTGCCCTTGAAAGATCCAGACAAATGCTGCTCAAGAGATAGTGACCACTGAATCCAGTTGGGGGCTTTGAGCAGACAGTAGTTTGAGAGACTTAACCCTGTGCCACAAACACTCTTGCACACAGATCTCCCTGACTCAACACCTTTCACAAAGCCTTTATCCCCTAACTCCATAATACCTTCCCTATGTTAACCCTTCAGAACTCTTCAAGTGGAGAGGAGTGATACTATAATCACTATTCCACTCCAAACCAGACAGCTGCTGGATGTTTTGTTGGTGAATTTTCTTTTAGCATGCTTTGAGACAAAATACAAACAACATGACTGTTTAATGAGGCACATTTGACCCTCCATGTAGATTATCCCAAAAGACCTCTTACAAAGGGGTTATGAACTCACATGTGACTAAGCTCCTTCTGCCTGGTCCTAAGCCAAATAATTTCTTAAAACGTTTAAGCGAACAGACCTTGTCACTAAAAGAACATGGCCTCTGATTCTGGCATCGACTTTCAGCGGTCAATGTTTAAACTAAAACCAAAAAGTTTATCTCAGAGTTGTGTTGGGTTTCACTCTGTGATAAGGTAATAAGATCTTGGCCTTGTCCAAGGTTACCATAACAAATCCCTGCACACTTCCACAAATGAATGACCAAAAGTCTTTGTGAGTGGTTTGTCCAGCCCAGAGAAATGCATGCGAATACTGTGCTTATCACTGGGTATAAAAACATGGGCCACAGGTGCACAGGCCTGGTACATGCAGAACGTAGAGAACTCACAGGGAAGGGCCAAAGGGGGACGGTAAGGGACACACGAAAAAGAACAACTTTTAGAACTACTCTGAACATTTCAAATTTTGTTAAGACTCCTTCCAGTCTAGTGATCCTGCGTCAAGACATTCAACATGGCTACCCTGAAGGAAAAGAGAACTTGTGGACAAAGGTGTCAAGACTTTGGTCACTTTGTCTGGAATTCAGATGATGGGACTTTCATGGGTAGAACACCAGAAAAATGGGGTATGTGTGCATGAAAGAAAACATTTCAGTTGTATTTTTTGTGTTTTTTTTTTACACAATGCTGCAAAGACTGTATATTAATATGAAGATTATTTCTTGATTCTTTAAATAAAATAATAAACTTGACATGTTATCAATCGTAAGTTTTGGTCCTATATTTTGGCAAGTTCTCAGCTAACTCACTGAAACCCAGAGCAACTGCCTGGACTTTACTTAATACATGTACTTTTCTGAAGCCTGCTTTTAACTGCTTTCAGAAGCGTTATGACTTTGTCATATATTTTACGTACATAGCACCGTTGTTTTGCATTTTAAGGTGCCTATGAGGTTTCTAGATGATGTCAAACAGATTAATCAGAGATTTTAAATTACTTACAAAAATGGGATACCTTTTAAACTCCTGCTTATGATTTACTAATGAAAAAAAGTAGCACCCGGGCACAAAGGGGACCATGTAAATAAAATAAAGTGGCCATAAATCTGACAGCAATAACTTGACTGACAGGTTTGGTATTCATGAACACGTTTTCTACTTTTTCCCAGTGTACATCAGCTTGTATTACGTGGCTTTCTACGTGGTGATGACAGGTTTATTTTCCTTGGCCATCTACGTTCTCATGTACACACTGAACCCGTATACACCCGACTACCAGGATCGATTAAAATCTCCAGGTTAGCAAACTCTTAGCAAATAGATATCATTCAAGAAAAGAGTAGTCTAAAGTTTTGTGTTTCATGGTGATGTCTCTTTCTTATCTCCAGGGGTAATGGCTTGGCCGGACACGTATAATGATGAAGTGTTAGAGATCACCTACAATATGTCAGACAAGCACAGCTGGATGAAGATGTCCAACTGCCTTCAGCACTTCCTTAAACGTATGTATAAAAAAAAAATTAATTAAAAAAAATTAGGAAATAAGAATGATGAATAACAGAAGCTGAAGTCTAAACTCTTGTTCTTTACTTCAGCCTATAATGACACCGAACAGACACACTGTAATCATCACAACTGCACTCCTGGCAAATACTTCTTCCAACACAAGTATGATGCTCCCAAACATACGAAGTGGTCCTGTCCCTTCTACCAAAGTATGCTGGGTAACTGCTCCGGCATTGATGACCCCACATTCGGTTATACAACTGCCCAACCATGCGTAATCATCAAGATGAACAGGGTATGATGCTTCAAGCAGAGACATTCCAATATGTAGTTGATAATGACTTGCCAATAACTGCTCATTGTTCCTCTCAGGTCATCAATTTCCTACCAAACAATGGAACAGGCATGCCGCCATATGTTAACTGCACTGTGCTGGTGAGTTTGGAACATATGAGAGATGAGTTTCCATTCTTAATGTTACAGCTGGGTAATATTTAAGCTTGCATTAATTAAGTTTCTGATCACATGCTTGCTGTGTACTAAAACAAACTAACTTTGAAGTGTTGTGTTATGCCTTCCTTAAAATCACACCAAGGTAAATGTTAACCAGACATAGGTAGTATATGTAGTTTATATGCATTTGAAGTGTTAATTAGGGCTCATGCTTTACCACAGCAAAACAGGTTTTTACCTTATGCAAATTTTTTTTAGAGACAAAATTCTTTTTATCCTTAAATCAAGTCAAACCAACATCCAGCTTATAGACTATTTCCAATTTTATTTCACCTCAAACATTATATATGATGTGTAAATTAATAAAAAAAAGATACATGGCATTCTTTGCTATAAATTAGAATATCTTTTAAACTGACTGTAGGCCATCTTTGTTTCATTATGATGGTCGTTTGTATGCACTGGACTCGACCCAGCACACAACAAGACAATCTAGAGTTTTCTCCTGAGTAATGTCACACTTCAGGTACAGTTAGACAAGCTAAATGATTAATTAGAATTAACCAACATGTTGAGCTCACTGTTCCTCGCTCAGTGGACGAGAGAACAATGTTTTTGGTGCTGCAAGAAACATGACAACTTACTAGTGAAATGGTTTTGTCTATTTGTAATAATAAACAAAGTGTTTTGCCTGGTTTATACAACACATCTGATTCTTTACAGTCAAGGTTCCCTTTAAAAGACCACTTCTCCTCGCTTATGGGAAAGAAATGCTTTTTGATAAACTCCTACTTCCTCTCTATCTGTAGATACGCTCCAAACAGCCTTACTATAATGTGGACTTTCTTCCATCAACCCTGGAACTTAAAAAAAAAGAAAAAAGTTGTGGAAACACAGATCTAGAAGTCAAATCCCCCAGCACTACTTAACGTACTGATAAGACTAATGGGGAATGTTCTTGCGTCTACAGGAAGGTCACGAGAACGTCCGTGGTCACACGTATTTCCCAGAAAACGCAACAATGGATCTCTCGTACTTTCCATACTACGGCAAGCTGGCACAGGTACAGCACCTCAAGTATTCTGTTTTATCATATTTGCATATCTCCATATGTGCAGCACTCACTAATGTATGTTGTATTCATTCAAAGCCATCCTACGTGAACCCCTTGGTGGCTGTGAAATTTGACCTCATCAACAAGAGACATGCAAAGATCCAGTGCAGGGTGATGTCCAACAACATTGCTTACCAGAACATCTACGATCCTTACGAGGGCAAAGTGGACTTTTACTTGACGGCTCTGAGTTAGCTGCAACGACTGCGCTTGTGGGATTTTATTGATTGTGTGTTCATAATTTAAATATTAATCAGAGTTCTTAATCTTTTGCCACTTCATGGAGAATTAATTACTTACCTTTTTAGTCAACAGTGACCTTGAACACTGAAAAAGAACAGACCTGTTTGTATTTACTGCTTAAATGTACATTGTTAATTTAAAAAGTATTTAGTCAGAAGTTTGTTAGACATGTGTAATAAAGATACACCACACTGGCCAGACTTTTCTTCCTGTGTAGAAGCTTACTTTTTAAGCAGCAACATGATGATAAACACTGGGCCTCATTCACCAATCGTTTTTAAGGAATTTCCTCTTAAAACCCACTTATGCAGTTTTCACAAAGGTTCTGATGTTGGTATCTGGTACACACACTCAGGAACACAAAGGTGCAAAAGAATTTGTGGTTGGAAGAAGTCACAAGACTGACAGACAAGAACTAATCTACAAGAACTAATCTACAATACTGGTGAATGAGGTCTATTAAGTTTTTTTCTAATGGTATAAGAAGTTCAGGCATCTATAAGAATTTAAAACCCCACTGTTGCATAAACATGTCTGTTTAATTTTTAAACCCACATAAGAAAAGTATAGTTTTTCAGCATCTGCTGTAGAAAAACAAATGTAAAAATTCTGAATCATTACATAAAACAAACTAGGAACTGTAATATTAATTCCTTATCTGTCTTTAAGAATACAAAAAGGTTGTTAAAGGTTGACACTGAGTTTGGTGCACTCTCTTTAAAGCTTTCTATATAAAAAACAAACATATAAAAAAAAAAAAAAAAAAAAAAAGAAACATCCAGGTTATCAAAAATAGTTTTCTATACTATTACAAAACGGTGGGCAAAAATCATTGGCATCAAGTCACCAAAATCAATGTCTTTAAATAGAATACGATCTCGGAAGAATCCAAGACAACATTCAAAGGTGGTAACAAAAACAGTAAGGGTGGCAAAAAAGCAACAACAATGCCAAAAAAAAACAAACAAAAAAACTAAACAAACAAAAAACGAATAAAACCACACACTAAGTAAAACGTTCTTTCACACAAGCACCACTGGGGCTCTGTAGAAAGCAGCTGCACGTTGCTCTAGAGACTGAAAGGCATTACTCACTGAGCTTGCATATACAACCAAATTCAGACGTCAAAACAGAAGTCTCTCTTGAAACAGTGAGAGACGATCTGTTACACCCCACCCTACGCTAGCATGCTGGAGACAGTGCTGACTGGGAAGAAGAACATGGCACAGACGTTAGTCTTCTTCGTCGTTCTCATCAAAGTCGTCATCCTCCTCCTCCTCGTCCTCGTCCTCCAGGAAAGACGCTGGAGTATCGCGAGAGCTGCTGTGGTATGAGCTGTTGGAGCTGGAAGCGGCAGTAGGAACAGCTCCATTTTCACTAACAGAGACAAAGCATGAGCCGGTTTACCAGCAATTCTGGTGTCCTTGTGAAAAGGAATGTGTATGTGTACTCAAATATTTGTTCAACAAGTCAAAGATTTAAGAAGCCACTGTCATCTACGTCCGAGCGCCGTTACATTTTTCTCTGTGTTTATGGATTTATAGGTAAGTGTTTTCTTTTAGATTTTTCCTTTAACTCAGGAACACTAAAACACCAGAAACAGTCAGAATGAACAGTATGAATGAATGAATGAATCAATGTTTTGTTAAGAGAGAAAGAAGGAAAGAAAAAACTTTGATAAATATATTTACTTCTTTACAACACAACAATTTAAGCCTATTCCTGAACTAACTGCTGAAACAGGTCTGAACACAAAACGGTCTAGAAGAGTACCTGGTCGTACGAGAAAAACCTCCATTGGGCTGTCTCAGGGGCCCCTGTGCCATATCTAAACAAACACAGACAAATTATGATTACAAACACATACCAACCCATCACACTGACAACATCTCAATCTACTTATGACATCCTTTGGTTTTAAATGCCAAAACACAATCACATATCAGTTCACCGGCCCATTTTCAACCACTATTAAGCCTGTAAAATTAAACAGGATGTTGGGTGCTCCTCCTTTATGACAGCTATATGTAAATTCCCTTAATTTTACTTCTTGCATAAAGGAGTTCACTCCTTATAACCTCAGTGTGAATGGGTGGAGATGAACTGCTTTAGACTAAACTTAAATAAATCTGTTGGTTTTCTTCACATAGCAGTAACAGTAAATTCACAACGGACTCTCTGATTGGTTTTCCAGATACAGACTCTACGGACGTATAACAGTGTGCTGTAAAACTCTTTTTTTGAAAATTATATGGATAAGATTTTGCAACAACTACAAAAGTAATGCTGCTGCATTATCGTGCACCATTTAAACTATACAATATTTTTTTTCTTTTTTAAATTTTGCACACACCCAACTTGCTGTGTAGTAAAGGAAGCCCCAATGAGTTTGGAGGCATTTACCAGTAAACCATATAATTCAGACCACACAAACTTGTACACTTGTAAAATCACTGTGCTGCAGGCACCTTTAATTGCCTGCCAAGAAATACAAGCATGACATCTTTGCACACTCTAGAAATGAAGGAACTTTATGTTCTGACCGATTACATAGGGCTCCAGCGCTTTAGGGACCAGTGCCCGGGCTATCTTTAGCTGTTCTGGAGAACATCTGCCAGACTCCAGCCCTAACGCCATGCCCATACGCTTCAACACTTCTATGTCATCATGGATCTCAAACATGTTGTCAAAGTTAAACAGATACTCAAACCTGCAGAGAATAAACAGAACAAAGAAACAAGCAAATGGAGATTAAGCAGTAGTGCAGTGGCAAATCTTCAACCACCTGAAAATGATACAGGTAAAGCTATTTAACAGAAATTGTTCATATGCTCAGACAGAAAAAGTGAGTAATACAACGAATTTTGTGTTTCAGTGCATTTGTTTCTTTGGAAAATTCTCCTGGAAGGCCAGATGAGAAGCTACCATTCAATATCTAGCTTCTCTACTTAGGACATGGCATGAAATCAAGTGTGTTAGAATTAAAATTATTATTATTATGGTTTTTTTTTAGCTCATATTTAGTAAAAAGTAAAGGGGCATTCTTAAATATAACAAACCACATCAATTAAATCACATGAACATGTTTAGTTAATTAAACTTGCTCAAATTTTTCTTTTTGCATAATGTTGACTTATTACTTTCAACAATTCAGAGACTAAACTGAACATGAAAATCCTGTATTTTGTAAAGACTGAACGCAGTTTACAATTTTCTTTATCAACGTCCTGTGAAACAGCAGCGGCTGCATGTTGTAAAAAATAAATGTTTATAAAGACATACATGGTCAATTATAATTGTTGTGCTCTCTACAGTCATGGTTCAAAAGGTATCGCTTTATAGTTCTATTTAAACTTGTATGTTATAAAAATTAGAGGCAGCAATAATTTGTGTTAAATATATTTAGATTTGATTCATAAATTCAGAATAAATGCTGTTGCAATTCAACAAACAAGCAAAACAAACCTATTACTCTTAACTTACTCTAAACTTTTACACAAAAACTTCAAGAGACAAACAATGAAATATGAGTCTCACTTGTCGTTCGAGATGCTGCAGTCGATGACTGTCCTCTTGCTGGTGTTGACTATGATGAAGGGCAGGTGGATGACCGTGTTCTGTGGAGGAGGTCGGTTGTTCTTCTGCTCAGCTTCCCTGTTCCTCTGCACTAGATTCTTGAAGGCTATTTGCTGAAATTAAGAAATAAAATAAACTGAAAAACAAGCACCACCAATTTAAGAGGAAAACACTCTACATTTCAGTTTTATTCAGAACATTTTTTCAACATTTTTAAATTAAACAGGCTATTTTTTTACTGTACCTTTAAGAATGATATGTGAATAATCTCTGCTCTGACTATTAGATCTTATTCAGAAAGTTTGAAACATAAATGTCTTGACATCTGTGATCCAGACATCTGTATTTCCCAAACAGCCAGGAGAAGCACAATCTTTAATCAGTCTGTTTAAGCCTATTGTACATCTATATCTCTGGTATCAGCAGTAACAACACCTCTTATTACTTGAGCCATGAAAAAGATTCATTTGTGAATTAAAACATTATTAAAATGTTTCATAATCACATAATTAAAGTAGTGTCTGCATACCTGTAGTATAAGCTCTTGAAGCTGAGATTGTTTCTGCTTTATTCTTTCAAGTCGTCTCTGGCGCTCGGCCTTTACAAAAAAAGCACATTTTATAATCACATCTTTACACATTCAGTAGTGTTACAGTAACAAAAACATTGTTCAACGTGTGTGCTGTTCACGAAACCTAACCTCCAAGTCTTTGCACTCCTGAGCGGAATTGGTTGGGAAGCCAATCCATTTGATCTCCTTCTTGTCTTTGGAAATGATGTTCATGGCCATGAGGACGTTTAGTGCATCGTATACCCGTCTCCGAATGTTCTTCTGATCAAAAACATGCTAAAGCAGAGAAAGTGCATGTTGAAAAGAGGAAGCAACTGATATGAAAATGGTCACTGACACAGAACGAATTAAATACTTGAACTGGCCAATGTCATCTTATGTGGTCAAAACAGATCTAAATAGATTTTAACTAAATAGTGCATTACTGACTGATGTCAGACTAATATTAACTGTGAACTGTCAAATATGATAAATTCTGTAATTTTATTTGCTCAAATGAAACCAAGGAAGGATTTTTTCCTCAGTTAAGAAGAGTGTTTAGTTACAACTACATATGTGGACAAAATAAGCTTCATTTAAATGTACTTCAGTTGCATGATATCAACTGGGATCAGTAGGTTTTCGTCAAAATAAAGAGTGTATGCATTCCTAGTTTTAACCATGCATCTTGTGTAATTACACAGTTCCACCAGAGGGATCTCCAAATCCCCAAATCTTACATACTGCAGTTTTAATCATGGATTTAACTGTATTCCATAGTTCTTGTTTTTTAAACTGCAATTAACTGTAACCCATTGCACACAGGTGATCTCCATTTAACTAATTATGTGACTTAATGCCTATTGGCTGCACCAGTGATGTAGGAGAGGCATTAAAACGGATGAATAATTAAGTAGTGAAATAGTTTGTGTTTTATACTTTTAATAAATTTAAATAACTACGCACACAGTAAATTATATCTGACTCATTAATAACAAAACCCTAAAATACACTGTGATTGAATAATTTATGGCAATAAAACATGAAACTCTCCAAGAACAGCAACTTTTACAAATATCATACCGTACTGTACTGCTCACATTTCTGCTAAAAACAATAAATCCACATTTAATCAGCCAAACTCAGAAGATATAATCCAAACAATATTCACCCCCACTTTTAAGTGTGTAATGTATGTGGCTATGGTGGAAACTCACAGCTTCAGCAGGAGAGATGTTGTCTCCAGGACTCAGCTCAGCCACCAGCTCGTCTGCTACCTCGTTGTAGGAAGTGACGCCTTTCTTTTGAACCTTCTCGCACACCTTCATGGAGAAATGCCTCAAGCCTTTCCCATTCTTGTCTTTCCTACCGCGTCTATGGGGGAAGATTAAAAAGGGGTAAGAAGTTAGCCCAATTATACATACCCTGCATGTTACAACTGCACAGCATTTTATAGCTCAGTGCTGCAGCACAGGGGGTTTGACCTGAAGGAGTAGAACATCTACACTGGGCAACCCACATGAGAATTGCAGTTCTTTTTAAACATAGTCCCTTCATTTTTAAGGAAAGCACAAGTAATTGGCTTTTATATCAGTGTTGATGTCGGTATTGGGCCAATATCAACCAAAAATGCTGGACTGGGTAGTGAAAGGAAAAACAATATTAATCTGACTCAATCATGTAACAAATGATTCCCGAAAAAGCACTTTCACATTGTGTGATGAGTTTTTAAATAGTTTGTGACAACAAGGAAACACATGTATCTAAAAAGAATAAAACATTTTAAAATAATGCAAATGTAAAATCAAAAATGTATAAATGAATATATATGCTGTACTTTGGATTATGGGATTATATTATTAAATTTGCCTTGCATAGAAACCTTGGCATTATATCCAGCAATTGTATTATCAGAAATGTCTTGCTCTCAATAAAAGACTTTACTGAAAATGAACAAAATGAACAAGAAACTTTAATTATGTACTGATTTTAGCCATCATAGGTCTACTGAGCTTATTGTTGCAGTAAGTTTTGTCCTAATGAAGCCAAACAGGCCAAAATGTTGACATTAACAACATGGAGAGTGAATTTACAGGTTAAGTCCATGTTTAACCCCAACATGATTAGTTTGCAGCCCTTTAGCTACTGTGGTGATTTCTTTAAATAAATAGGTGACTGTTAATCTCTGTCATTTTACAGTAATAAATATGAGGCACTGGTATTGGCTGATTCTTAAGGTTTCATTATTAATATCAGAAAAAGAAAGTGGCATCATGCCATCTCAACATGAAAGTTTTACCTGCCTCCGATGAATCGGTCAGGCTGTCACTGAAATAGATTTTGCTGTTTGAGAGTCAATGTTGGTGCGTGTTGAAAACCCTGCCGACAACAGATACACAGAAGGCCCAGGCAAGGTGTGTGTGAGAGAAAGAGGGGGGCATGTCTCACCCACTCGACCAGGGGGAAGACTCATGTGCCTGCGTCTGTGGGGTGAGGAACTGAGCACTTGGAGTTCTGGGGCTTGTCAGAAACACACCACCAGGAGCACTGGGTCTCTGAGGCGTGCCAATTGCCTACAGACAGAAGATATGACATTTAATTAATCCATATTAAACTGCAGCATCCAAGATCATAGTTTAGCTTTAATGGTTGTCTCAAACCTGAAATAACAGAAAAGCAAAAATAAGATAAAAAAAAGGAAATAAATAAAAAAGCAATATGTAAACATTGTTACATTTCAAAACACACCATTCTCTCCCCAGTCTATGCAGTCCTAAGCTGAAAAACCGCTTTAAGAAATGTTTCTGACTGTTAGGACTGTTCGTGCTTTTCAGCCAATCAGAATATAATCTATTTATCTCATTCTGAGGGATAACCAGAAGCTAGAAAATGATCATATAATGAATTATGGACGTATTTAGTACAAAAAAGTTAAAAAGATAAAAAAAAAAACGAGAAATGTTCGAGGATATATAAGTACGAGGGAGCTGTAGAGATTTGCAATTCATGAATAGATAAAATGCTTACTCCAATATTGAAGCGAGTCATGGCATAAAATAAAACATCTTTTTAGTCTATGTGCCCAGGGGGAAGAAGAAAAAAACAAAAAAAACAAAACAAAACTGTAGCACAGGAACAAATAAAATATCACTGTTCACTCTTACACTAAAGGATCTCCTGCACTGTTAAAATGAAAGCCATTCAAAGTACATTTCAGTTTAAATTTTAATTTCTACATTGTCCATTTACGCACAATACCAGATGCTAATATGCAAATAAAAGGATAAAAAGGTACAACATACATATAAAACTCTTCTAGAAGACTGCTACTGCCTACATATGGCAGCACGTCATACCGTGTCAGAATCTGATCCACAGTATTTATTACAATACAATATAATCAGTTCTATTCAATAAAGGAGAGATTTAGTTCACACAGGGATAATGGGCGGAGTAGAGTTCTTACTTTTCAGCCACATTAATCTCATAATGTCAGTGCTAAACTCAAGACGACACGGCTAACTGAACACATTTGTGGTAATTGTGGTAACACTAACACCAACACCACCACCACCTCCTCAAATCATGCCACACAATATCTCCTGATATTGATCATTTAGGAGGTAATTTAGTAACAGTTCTGGAATTTTGTAATTGAGTTACGAGTTACACTGACAACTTCTGAATATAGCAGAATGATCTGACACTATCTGATATTTCATAACCAAATGTTTTTCTTCACTTTCTGAAAATACCAGTTGTCTTCTACTTGTTCTGTCCTTTCAAGCAGTTTCTTTACGAACCAACAAGATGTTGTACACATGCTGAGACCTTATTGGCTGCAAAAATCTACTGTTTGGGAGGTTTTATATATTAATACATATACATTTCACCAATGAATTCATGGACAGGCATGACCTGCAGAAAGCTGTTTAAGGATCAGCTTTTAAAACAGTGCCTGTAACATAACAGAAATCACCCACTGTGTCTAAACTTTTGACTGACAGCAAACACAAACATTTACACACACACACAAACATTTACACACACACACACACACACACACACAGAGCACCTCCATGTTCAGTGCCCATCCCCTTGTCTGCCTGCCTGCCTGCCTCTGTCTGAGGGCTTGTGTTATTAATAGGATGATAACCATGATGTGGGCTCTAATCCTGCTGACTCCAAACTTCTATGATCAGCTTAGATGCAACTCTCCCAGGTCACCTCACTCAATGTTAATGGAGGACTTTATTGCCATGGAGACCCTCCACACTCATTCCCCACATCACTCGGAAAGGAAGGAGGAGGAGGAGGAGGAGGAGTCCTTATTGTAGGAGAGGAGCAGCATGACCCGTGTTGTAAGGGTTCTAATTAGGGAACGTGGCTCAGCGCCGTGTCAGGTAGTGTCTGATGAAAAGGGCAAGGAGTTCTCACACCGGACAGATTAGCTCTACTTGGAAACGGAAACTGCTACCACATCGCTGGAGGTATTGTTTTATAGAACAGTGCCGAGTGCTGCGCTGTTCATTCACTGCACTGCCAGGGCTCACTCTGAATGATCTCCTCATGATGCAGTGGTCCTAAACATGTTACAGAACCCATTCCTAGCCCTCGTTACATCAGCAATGTGTATAAAATGCCTGGTTTCCGCAGCAGTGGAACTTATGTTCTTGTCTTGAGCTCGGCGCTGCCTTACCACATGTTGCATGACGTTAACAGTGGGAGCACCCAGAGTTCTGGGCACTATCTGTTTGACTCCAGTAACTGCTGAAGGATGAACAGTCACCAGAGACAGGACAGCAGCACCTGACAAAGACAGAGCACATTTATTAGCCGTCATGTAACAGAGACGCGGTTCTTATGACATACTGAGTCTTACATTCATCCTACGTGAAGAGAAGTAAGTTACGGGCAAAGTCGCTATGTGAGAACAGACATTATCACACATGTATTTACTTTTGCACCATTAGAAACTATTAGAAACTTAAAAGCAAAGGAAGTTGCAGCTAGATCCAAAATGACGGCCTGATACTTCTCAAAAAGTGCTGAATGACTGCCCCCTGCTGGAGAAGAAAAGGTATTTAAAAGATAAAAATAATAACTGCAGTAGAAAAGGCCTGTTCAATATAAAGCCCTTGGACCTTAAGCTTCAGTAACACTTCTCATGGCCAGGAGCCAACAGCAGCTCAACTGTTACATTACTCATTTCTAAAACCTAAGCCCATTTGCATTGCTTTCCATGTAGTTACTGAGTAATAAGGCCTCACACACTGCATGTGAAAGCACCACATAGCACTGATAAAACAGAGTTCATTTAACACTCTTTGCAGATGGATTTCATGGATTTCATTCTTTACAAACATGCTAAAAGATATAACGCTGGGAGAAAAAAAGACTATGTAATAACGCTGGTTAAAATAACAGACCATTAGTTCATCTGTTTATCTTAAATAATTAAAATCAGCTGCCTGTCTTTAAAGGGCAAGCCAAATGTTTCCCACCTAGAGTTAAGCAATGACAATATTTACTGTTACCATGATAGATTAATCGCAATACACATTTAAAACATTCTCCAACTGCATATTCGATTAAAAAGAGAGCAAAATGATTACTGAATTAATTTTAGTCAACAGCAATATTGTAACTAAATATGTAGTACTTTCTCTGCACCAGCTCTGCTTTCTCTGCTCCCAACAACAATTTCTGTTTATTTCAATTAAATGCCATAATTAAAAAAAAAAATAATCTTGATTGGCACCATGAGGAGAACAGCAGTATGGTCAAAATAAAGAAGAAAAGAATTCCACTTCAAATAAAAGGCAGTGGTATTGCTCCTCATAGTGAACCTAACCTTATCTTTTCAAGTCTGAGAAAACACATAACATCATTGAGCCACATTGAAATTGAGGGAGGTTTTGGGGATTTTCATAATAGTAAAATGTAGCATTTTGCTAATAAAGGAGTAAAAGCTGGAATATCTGACTGTATCTAGTAAGCTGAGGTAAATCTACAGAAAAACCAAATATTGCTAGAGAGCAGTCCATTGCGATGTCAATACCCATGACCTTTGACAATTTTAGTAAAATCAAGCCAGAACGTGAGCAAAGCCGGACAGAAGAAATACATATGACTTAAATTATATAGAGACAATCTGAAATGTAAATGAATTCAATCAGAGCGGTACAAGAAATTAGTCAGAAATGTTCACAGTGACGGCAACTGAAACCAGAAATTACAAGAGTGTAAAGCCACTACCTACCTCACAGCCAGTTTTTTAAAATCATGAAACACTTAATAATAAATATTGTCTGTTGCCTGATACACTGCTTTACAACAGTTTTGTTAACTAGTTCATTTTCAATAATACTGCAGAGCAGTACCCAAAGGAAATATACGTTTTTGTTGGGTTTACCACAAACGTCCTACCTCACCAGTTAACTATGAAACTTTGTCTAGTTTACTAGTAACTCTAGATCGCACATTACAATGCCTATGCTTGAATCACACACATAACCTTCAGTTCCTACCGCCAGCACTGCGAGGGGGATTGTTTTTGAAGGGCCTGATGGTAAGATTTATTATCCTGTAACTACAATGAAACTAAAATTCCAATTATTAGGAACGAGAGTGAGGAATTTCTTTATGCTTCATCTTTATGGTATTTCCTCATATGTAGACTTGAGTTAATTTTCGATCATTTTACACCAAAAATCCTACATAGTGCTGCTTCAGATCCTACACTAGCTGGACTAAGCTGTGTTGCTGTGGCTAATCAAAAACTAAGCTGCTTGGAAATGTTTGTCAAAGTTTCTATAAAGCTTCCAAAATCATGAGATTCTGATCACGCTGGTCAGCTCACTGGACAGCAACAGCACATATGTCACAGAGCAAAATGGTTAACCCAGTGGGGGCTGCCGCTGCAGCTGTAATTGAATCTGGTGTCTACATATCGCTTTGATCATAGGTCAGCTAACTATCATTATTATTAGGAGCACCGTGACAACAACTAAAGACTTTCAAAGTCATAACAAAATGACAAGCCGGTAACAACTGATAGCTAAATGACATTCAGAACCACACTCACCTTTTCCAGGACTCAGGTTCTGAGTGGTGAAAACCTTTAGCTCTCCTGTTTCTTTAAGTCCACCCTATAGAAAGACAGAAAGAAACAAAGAAATCAATGAACCAACTACGTCAGCAAACCCACCTCAATCTTTTTTAGAGAACAAACTTGCTTACATGGTTTCTGGAGCTGCCATGAAAAGGGACTTCAGCCCCATAACATTGTACCTTACATTAAGTATAAGCAATTATCATAAGAGGGCCCCTCCTTCAGTAGCACAAGAGGCTGCCTGATGTTTAAACGCTGACAAGTACATGTTCAATGTCTTCTACATGAGGTCTTCTCTCACATCTAACATCTCTGCCTTTTTTACTTCCTAGGCAACACACTCATTAAAGTGGGCCGCTTATACCCCTTTTCAACGTTCATAGTTTTGTTTTTTGGACTCTATTAAATTTTCCCAAAGCACAATATATTTTTTTAACTGTGTTTCTGTAACCACCCACCCAAATCTGTCTGAAACGCTCTGTTAAAGCTCTGGTGTCTTTAAGCCTCTTGGTAAGCCAACGTTCACTGATTTGTCAGCTCACCCAGTCTGTTCTGATTGGTCAAGCTGAACTGAATTAATTATTAATTAAAAATTTTAAATAAATGCTTTTTCCTCTGGACCTGTTGGTTTGGAGCTGCCTGTGGGATTAATAAACACACACGTCTCCCATTCATGCTTAAACCGTTGTTATTCTTTCTCTGACTCGCTTTATTCTCCGACTGCAGCTTCTCGCTTCCTACCTCGCCTGTGTGTGTGCCGCGCTCCCGGATCTGCACAGATCTGATTGGCTGAGGAGCGCTGCGAGTTTACTGCACTGCAAAGCCAGTATTCTGCCACTTAAACTATTGAGAATTATTTAATCTAGACAGTGTTTATTTTATCTGTTTGGGTCCGCATTGGACAACGTCTGGGTCCTGACCTAAACCACGGTCCACCTATTAGTGACCTCTGATATAGAGGGAAAACTGGAATTACACAAAAAGGTCATATTTGCAGACATGTGTCTACATATTAGTTCTCTGTAGAAGTTGTTTCAACTTCTTTTCACCCAGAAAGGCTCAACCCTACGAAAACAACTGTACAAACTGTCCTGCAAATATGAACAAAACTCATACTGTCCAGACTCATGATCTTATGCTAACACAATCCTGGTGTTAATAGTGTGAAACCTAGTTTGCAGGGGAAGCTGAGGGAAAGCCATTTTCACTGCAATCTCACAGAACACTGTAAGCGCACTGGCAAGGCCCAACACCTCAACAGCTGCCACTGTTGGACCTTTTTGAGCTAATTACACTCAAATATGCCAGTGCATTTGTGTCCAAACTGACCAAGCATTGCAGCATAATGACCTCAAATGTTATGATGTGTTTTGCTAGCAACTGTGTAACCATGGGAACCACACTGGCTGCAAAAATTGACCTAAGACAAATATGGAACTGTACCAGAACCAAGCGAGAGCCATATGTGCAAGACCTGCAAAATTTGCTTCAAGTGTCACTCACAGTAAAACAAACCTTCACAGACAAACCTCAGACTTTATTCACAATCTATCTGTGCAATAAGACATTTCTAGAACAGTAACTGGGTACGAGCACTTCACAGTGTGATGTAGTGCATTTAATTAACATTTTATAAACTGCCCAACTGTACTCACATCTTTTGCCATGTTGTCAGTCTCTTGCAGAAGCTGCAAGAGAGTCTTTCAGGCAGCAAGTCTTCTTTTCCTTGTATGTCTGCCCTGCGAGAGAAAGACACACGTCATATTCTTCACATTCACTTCAGAGAACTGAAACAAGAGGACTAAAGAGATTTTGGACTACGTTCTAAAATCAGTTCGTCCATAACATCAACTACGAAGGCATTTCGCCAGTTAACAGCTGGCACAGGAACTATTTCAGCTAAAAAGAAGATGTTTAATGTAATCATGCCTGAGCATAAATAAGTCTCCAGAAAATGCCTTCACGAGCAAGCATCGATCGAGGCCAGTCACTTCGCCAAAAATTTATTAGTAAAACAATCTAACAACTGAAGAACGTTCCTCAACCAGGGTTTACAAGGATATCACCTAGTGTTGCACCAATACCGATACGGTATCGGCGCCGATACTGGTACTTACACACAGTATCGGTATCGGCAATAGCGAGTGCAGATACCACGAAGCTTATTGACTAAATGGCTGCACGTGTTTCTGCATTGTGCCAATTTTTTTTTCATAGCTCTGAAACTTTTTAATGTGCAGTTACCCAACCTGAAAATGGTGTTCTTTCAAGGTTATTATATCTTATTCAGGATAAGAAAAATACATCATATAAAAAGTGGAACACTATAAATATCAGGATATATATCAGGAATTATAGCCATATATCAAACATTTAAGTCAGAGTTGGTATCGGTATCGGTACTCTGTATCGGCAGATACCTGAAAAGCTGGTATCGGTAAGGAAAAAGTGGTATCGGTGCATCCCTAATATTACCTATTTCACATCTAAAGTGCATAAAACTGAACGATTTATGGAATCCAGAAAAATGGCTGTGCAAAAAAAGCAAGACCCCAAACTACAAGAGAACACCAACAACTCTGGACTAAAGCTCATCTGAAAGAGACTGATGTCCAGTGCCAATGTGAATTATCTACTGACAAGCCGGTCAATGATTTACAGAAACAATTAACTAGAAAAAGAAAATAAATGATCGTTTTGATTGTTACCGGAGTACAATTCTCTTAGGATCTGTCATGGTATTGGTGAAAGGGGAAGCTATATAACTGAATGACAAAATAAATAATGCTTTCAACCTGAATCAAGTGCTATTACTAGGAGCGTGATGTATCACCAGACTCTTTACGGGCTGCTGTGAAAGCAACGTGTCAGTAACTATGTAGTAACACCTTCACTCTGAATTTGACTGGAGTTGTTGTTTGGTGTGTCACAAATCACACAAAAAGACACAGGAGAAACCAACAGCCAACCTAAAAGTCCGGACCATTTAATATGGTCCTCTGCTGCCCGGACTGCTCTGATTTGGGCCGACACTCTGTAGTAAGGCTGGGTATCGCCACTGATTTCCCGGATCGATTCGATCCCGATTCACAAGGTCCCAATTCAATTCGATTTCCAATCCGATTCAATATCGGTTCATTTAGGGATATTTTAGTTACAATAATATGTTTTGTTTGAATATGAAAATAGATTTTCAGAGAACTAATGTGGTAAATGCACAAGGAACACTCAACCTACCATTACTAAAAACATTAGTGTTTATATGTTTATATTCTCCATATTTCGCCACACCCACTTTCAAGCATGTGTTTCTTCTGCCTTTGTGTTAGAACTTCCGCTCAGATAACCAAAATGAATATAATTACATGGGAGGAGACCAGAGAGACAATAAGAATTTCGCATGGGGCAACACTGTCTCATCCAAGGTTAATACCACAGTGGGTGGATTATATTAAAAGGTGGTCTGAGGTTACCTACGGCGATGTTTTTAATTATTCTGTACTCTCGGAAGGTGTAGACGGTTCGGCAATGAAAAACTATAAAAGTACTGAACCGTATCAGTACCTGCACAGTGGGAAGGTCATCCGTGTACTCCTACACACAGACGGTGAGTTTATATTTCTGAAAGCCAGCTAAACTCAAGTCAAGCCAGCTGCCCGACCCACTCTGCTTGGGTGTTAGTTATAGCCCAGATAGCCTAGCGCGATGGACACTGGTCGGAAAACAGTTACTTAACTCGTAAACACGCAACATGTCTGCTTCCTCTGAGCTTCATAAGCGAGACATTTCTCTGTATACAGATGCTCTGGTGCTGGTTCTTCTCCACAGGATGTTAAGAACAGACATACGGAGGTTTCGGTGGATGTTTTAATTTTAGTGCCTTGAGCCACAGATGCAGAATGCTAATTTTAAAGATCGATCTCGGGTTTATACGAATCGATATCGGATTATTCAAATGAAGATCGTTTTGAATTGAAAAATCTATTTTTTTTAAACCCACCCCTACTCTGTAGAAGGTCTAAGTGCATTATAGAGAGTTATAACTTTGACACAATGAAATAACAAGACTGCTAGACAAAAACCCGTCTGTCTCTGTGACCTCACTTTCAAATCAGGACTGGAATATTGCTCATTGCTATATCTTGCATGGCAATTCTGTATCGATATTTTGTGCAAAGTATTAACATCTTATTATATAAAAACAGATACACTTTTGGGCAAATATTTATATAAATTATGCTTTTTTTCAGCGCACCACATGATACTGAGTTTTTTCCCCCCAGGTGAAGTCAGCAGAGGTGACTACAGTCAGTGGAGGAAGTTGGTCAAAACAAAGATGACATAAGAAAATTAAAGAAGAAATGTGCCGTCTGCATTTAAACCAAAAGTCTGAATTTCTGAGACAACGTTTTACATTTACATTCTAAAAAAGGAAACGAACCACAACATATACTGGAATGGATGTTATCACAGAACTCATTTGTACCATGACAACACTGTCTGACTTTCAATGATTTCCTCTCGTACTTCCAATCAGGCTCCTTCTGCAGCTTAGATTTGAAGCGTGGACTGTAGGACCAGCAAAGGTAAGAGCACTTTTTGAAACGTTAACAATGTTTGCATACTGCACCAGTTGTCACGTCATGGGACCTTGGCTCTCCACACAAAATGAAACTTAGGACAGGAAAGAAGAACTAAGAGAGCACACTTTTGCCGCAGCCAGTGCCTGCCTACCGGCTCGTTCTCAGTTGTTTCTTTTTTTTTTTTATTGCTACAAGTGGCCACGGAAATGCTGACTGTTCCAGCTGTATCTGACAGGAGACTGACCCACATTTCCGAGCTGTTACTATCTCTCTACTCCTCCCTAGTGCAAACAAGGCTGAAGGAGCACGATATTCAAACCCTTTGCTGGTGAACCCAACCAGCCATGCTGTTGAACCCAACCAGCCATGCTGTTCTATATTAAAGTGGAAAGGAAGGGAAATATCATTTTGGTTAGGACGGAAAGCATTAAACAACTCTGAACAGGTCAGGACGCTGCAGTGAGTGGAAGGAACAGGAGCCTAAATCTGGACACCAAACAGGAAATATTAGCCATACAAATACTCTAAACATAATAAAGGCACACTTCGCTTCACCCTGTACCCTGAAAAGATTACAAAGGCTCTCATTCATGAGTCCAAACAAGTGGTTTGGGTTAGATAACAACATGCTTGACATATAAGGTCATGATCCAGTTCAGTTTTAAGAGCTGCGCTGTTTCATGAAGCGGGAATTCAAACTCGGGGGGAGTCTGATTAAGGGGTGCCAGTACTTTTCATAAGACTGGTGCCAGTTCTAAGAACCTTTGCTTGCTGATATTTATGAACTTACTGCAGCGATTCTAGCTCAGGACACTCTTCCTTACAGCTAGGACGCCGCGGGGAGCTCCAGTAAACAACCACTTTTCCTTCCTAATGTTAATTTGAACGAACCTGTGTGACACAAAATTCGATTTATCGACTATCTGGTCGGACAAAGCTGGTCCTGCACGAGTAGCTAAAGCTAGCAAACTACTCGAGAACGCAGGGAAGAGCCTAGTGGCTAGTTAGTTGAAAGCTTTTACAGTCGTAGCTCGAGTTGGGCTAATGTAAGCTAGCTGATAGTGATGGGACGTTCGAATCACTTTCTTCGAGCCGATTCGCTCGAACCGTCCGTTTCAACGAATCGAACGACCTACTCTACGTCTCATTGATTCCCAAGCAACTGTTCCTACTCATCTCTACTCATACAGGGAAAGCTGGTGTGGCCAGTTCTGCAGAGAGCGTAAACAGACACACAGAAACAATGTGAGCGATACAGCCCACAGAGAACAGGTGGGCGAGCTATTAGTTATAATGAGGTACTCGCGCTGTAAACTTAACTATTTAATTATTCGAAGTCTTCAGCCCTTTTCACTGCTGCATACGCCACAGAAAGTATAAACTGTTCAACTCAGCTGAGCGTGTAAATCGTCTCGACTTGGCTTAAAATTACAATTATTGGACGAATCGGTTCAAGTAAACGATTCATTCCTCCGAATCGCTTTAATCCCAGCTGACTAAAGGTTAACGCTAGCTGTTTCAGTGCTAGCCAGTCGCTTAAAAGCAAAACACACGCGGTTGGAAAGAGGTTCATGGTTTGTATCGCCTACCTTAGCTGGGTTTCCACGGTTCATGCCCTTATTATGCACTCGAGAGGTTACAAAGAAGCAATTTACACCAAATTTTGTGCTGTTTGCTGCAGATAAAGGGAGCTAGGCTAGCTAGCTTCCCGCTGCTCTGTTGAGAGCCATCAAACTGATCTTGGCGGTGTCCTACGTTGCTGTGTTGTGATTGGACGGAGACGTCGTGACGCCAACACGCGGTTACGCCTAAGTCCCCGCCCACAGCTGGGGTTCATCTGTTTTTGGCGCGCTTTTCTGAAAAACGGTTTTTATCCTTAAAACTCTCTAATCCGCAGCTTTTCAAACCAAAAAAAAGTATTACTGGTACTAAAAATGTATACTTACTAGTAGGATTTTTTGTCATTCCTTTTTTATTGCAGAAACAACAACCACAATATTACAAATACCTTACAAATACCATTCATGATGAATATATGAAAATAAGAGAGAGTACCACCCACCCATCCCCCTTTCTACCCGTTCACAACCTTCCCAAATCACCACACCACCCGCAATCCAACCCCTCTTTCCACCCACCAGGGTTACAACAGCAACATTATACCATATATAACATTATATTTTAAAAGAGCATAATTTAACTTAGATATCAAGTCAGTCCACATTAATACAGTACTTGGTCGTGCGTCGTTGATTCTTGCTGATGACAGTTCCAGATAAGAAATGTCCAGGAAGCACCGAATCCAGTGAGTCCTTGAGATATCTTGTCCCAATTTTACCATGTAGGAATAGTATTTTTATGCTTTTTATGATGTTTTTTTTTTTTACAAGAAAATAAAATGATCACGTTCATATTAATTAACTGAATTGTTACCTGGGCAAATGCCTACACCCTACAAACAAATTATAAAGAAAGACAGATCTTTTTTTTAAACTCTCACCACTAGATAAACATCTGAAAGCTTTGAGAGGAGAAAATCAGGCTTCACTCCACTTCAGATCATCAAACATCCACAGGTGTTTATGTTTGCTCCTCCACCGTGAGACTCAACACTGTGGGTCTGAAAGCTGTCAAGCAGAGGGTCAAAAAGTAGAAAAATGTTGGTGTTCTCAGAACAATGGACTGACCACTCCAGGGTTCAGACCTCAACATCACTGAATCTGCTTGAGATTATTTAGACAGTGAGAAGCAGCAAATGCAACCAACTTCTAAAACCTTAGAGGTTTTAGAAGAAAAACAGCAATCTCCTGAAAAACAGCAATCTCCTGAAAAACAGCAATCTCCTGAAAAACAGCAATCTCCTGTATTGTATATCGTCGCTGTCCAATGAAAAACAATGATCTCAATTTCTGTTGATTTCTATTATTCTACACCAAATTTCACAATAAATGGGCCAATAGAAGTGCTCCAAAATAGCTTGGCAAAAATTCTGGCTCCATTGACATACATTGAAAGTGAAGCCCTCTCCTGCAAAATTGCCATTTTGGAAATACTTGCTTTTAATGGGACAGCAACAATATGTTTAGCTGTTGGGGCTTCTGTTTAGTGTTCTACTCAACTGATCAACTGCGGGGAGGTATCTCCTAAACCAGATGTTGTTTACAGCTTCACAAATCAAATAAACTGAATTATAGTGAGAAGAAAGCAGCTTTTATTAAATGTAGTAAGTAAAAGCTAAAAGCTGAAGAATAAATGCTCCAAAAGTTAAGAAGGTAATACCACTGATTATTTAACTCTGTATGAATCTGTGGTTGAAGTTTGATTAGTGTGACGTTAAATGGTTCATTCATAGAGAAACTTGTATAGACATTTTATTTACTATCCAAAACTACCACTGAACCCACATGTGTATTTTAATATTTATATAGCTTTAATATTGATGATGGTACAATAATGTGAAATCAGAAAATATAGTTTTCTTTGGGGGACTATTGTGCCTTACAACACGCTGCATGTAGCCCTCCACCATTAATGGATAACAATAAATGTATTAAAATACATTTTAGACCCAAACTTCTGTAAAACACCACAAAACTCCTGTAAAGCAACGTCTCGGTCATCAGAGAGCAAATTTATAACCATTTCATATAATATGAAACCTGTCAGTGTCAGAGCTTTCAGAAGCATTCTCTTCTGATTTAACATTTGGTGAACATCTGGTTTCTATCACCATCACAGTGAACAATGCTGGCCCTTATAAGTTTCTCTAAAACAAAGCACTCTAAATGATTTTGTTGACATCATGACCTTTTAATCAGAGTCCACCCTTTAATGCACTTTATCCCACTAGAGGGGCAATCAGGCAAAATATATCACCACAATGGAAACAGGTCTAATTTAGCTCTCGTTGTATTGAAACAGTTGGTCAGTGTGTGTCAAGCACCAACAATACAAATAAAATAAATAGGACTATATTCCCGGGTATCAGGTTTGTAGCCAAAGAACACAACACACACTTGTTTCATTCCTTTCATTTAATAGGATATGACGTGATATCATATCACCAACAATTAATTAATTGCTTCACCTTTTTGTGTCTCTCAAAGTCAACACAACGCAGTGGGCTGTTTTCATAATGGACATCGCCGTGAGTTCCCTGCCCTGGAACGCATTAGCCTGCTACCTACATACATTAAATAACTACAGGTTCCCAAAAATAACTGATCTGGTATCCATAAAAATTAAATATTGCCAAACCTAAATGTGGCCACATTCTTATAATCAGCGGAAAAGTAATGGAGTGTGTTTGCTGTTCCCACCAACGTTGAGCTCTTGCTAATGACGAAGCTGACCTCTATAACAGTCTTCAAGAATAGGCAAACACCTACACAGGCAAAAAAAGAAAACAATAAAGCTTTCAAAGGCTGGAGAAACCGGATGGACGGGTACGTAATCCATCATTTCTGTATATGTACACGCTTTCTATAATTTCAGCCAAGTTTTTTGGTAAATCTGTTGACATCAGCTGATTTCAAGGCACATGTAGGTGCTTCCTCATTTGAGCAGAACAGAAAGCAAATCTACAGAATAAATACAGATCTTTGTACAGTATTAGCGGTGATTCATAAAGCCTCGTTCTAAAAACAACATCCCTCCCTTTGCTCACTCTGTGCACTCTGTTTAAGCTTCTGAGGTCACCGTGGTCATCGTCAGAGTCGCTTTATCCCAGACGAGCAGGACCACCTCTTGTGCATTCACTTTCTGTGCGTCGAAACCAAAAGGCCTCCAAAGTTTTCAGCCCTTCTTGTAGTGCGGCGGTCCCCCGCAGGGAGGAGAGCGATCTCCTTAGTGTCCGCTTGGGGGTGGGGGTGGGGCCGGAGAGATCAGGTGGATGTTTTTCTCTCGATCCGAGGAACGTATCTAAGGGTGGCAGCCCTCCATAACACGGGCGCTAACAGCAGACTTAGCGTAGTGACGCTGAGAACCAACAGATAAACCTGAAGAGGAGAGGCAAAGATATCAGTTCACAGGAACCACCAATAGACCATTCCTCCATAGACCATCCGGTTTTATGGTCAATACTAGCAAGTTTCAAGTTTATTTGTCATTTGCACATCATGTCAGGACATAACATGCATTGAAATGCTTGGGGTGAGGCTCAGATACAACTCTACAGCAGGGCAGCATTATATATATAAAACAGGTCAAACATACAATACATAGACAATAATGAAGTAAAAATAAGCTAGAAAATATACATATAGTTATAACTGAAATATATAAAGGACTATACAAAACATACACAAGATATATACATAAGATATAACAGAGGACATATGTAGAAACTTTAGCATAGGCAGGTTATTTAAGAAGATAAATATATTAAAAGTGACTTAGTGATATTGTCCAAAGCAGCGATATCAGAATAAATATATAATAATATAATATAATATAGCAGCGATATCAGAATAAATATATAATAATATAATATAATATAGCAGCGATATCAGAATAAATAATATAATAATATAATATAATATAGCAGCGATATCAGAATAAATAATATAATAATATAATATAATATAGCAGCGATATCAGAATAAATAATATAATAGTGTAACATAATGTAATATAGCAGTGTTGGGGGTCTCTCAGCCTCACAGTTTGTTCAGGAGATCACAGTATGTCACACAGGATCGTAAATCTATTTGAGATAAAGATTTAACTACACTCACTAATCCTCTCGAACCAACATAACCCACTTGAATTATAATTCAACTAGCGAAATCTAGAAATCTAGTTTTACCCTGGGAGGTGGAGTAATCTGAGTGATTACTGACGACTTCTGTGATTTTAATCCAGTGCTAATCTGACCTGTTTGTAATCTTTGTCTGCTGATGAATAATTCTGGAAGAAATCACCTCATAATATTCACTCCCCAGTAATAATAATAATTATAATAACAATCCACATCAGAGCAATCGTGAAGGCAATTGCCCATGATCCAACTGACAATATCAAATTTTCCACATGTTTTAAAGTTGCTTAAAGTTGCACCTTATACAATTATCAAACAGATGTAATATATATTTATTAAAGGAACAGGACTTCCTAAATTTCCATATAAACCTGTTGTGTGATGTTCTTCTCCCACTGACTGATAAAATGTATATGGTAATCTAGCTAAGCCACATTTTGTTTAGTGTGTATAGCAAAAACCTCTGGCATTTAAAATTTTCATGTGATTTTAAGGTTAAACAGCGACCCTGCACAGCATTAAACCATTTACACTCAAAGGTGTCCAATGTATATATAGACTATAGAGCAGAGAACGGAAAAAGGTTTATGGGTCACATGCAAAAAGCAAAACCAAGTGGGTAAACGAACCTAGCATGGTGGTTAACCATGGTATATCAGGTTTAAGCCGAAGGGGATGTGCTGAGGTGACGGGACATGAGGCCAAGTGTGTCCCAATTCTGCTGTGAACCCTCCGAAGCCTTGAACACCTCTTACACCTTATTTGCTCACCCTTTGTTGACGTTCTAATGGTATTCACTTTAAGGAGAACCTTATAGATTAGAGTGAGAATTGGAACAGGACCATTGTCACATAATGTTGATGTTTAATATCCACGCGATGATGTTTCGTCTGTTCGTGGTGATTTAGGGAGGTTACAGTTATCCTATAACCGGACCTCCTCTGCTAAAACTAGACCTGGGTAGTTTTACTAGAGCAGTGCTTACGACCATTCAGCACACTGTGTGTTCAAAAAAGAAACACTTATTTACAGTTTGTACAAACTGGAAAGTAAAATCTTATTTTTTGCAGCTTTATTGTCGTTTCAAAATCAAAAAACACCCCATAGTGACGGTCTGACGCACATTTCGCTCCATGCTTTAAAAAACACTTTTACTAAATCCTTTAAAAACTGTTTGTATAAAATATATAAAATAAAATAAATAAACTAGGATATAGGTATGGAGTTGAGATTGGTGACAGCCTGAGTCCAGTGTTTGTTAACAACGTAAGACTAGCATCTCCCAGCACACGTGATTTTTCACTACGCTGTTCTACGACTTAGTTATAAACGTTAATAAAGAAGACAGAAATGAGGATTAACATCACAGGGCTCACCTCTCTGGAGATGATGCCAGCCCGGCGGGCACGGCTGCCCAGGACAAAGGAGAACTCGCTGACTTGTGCTAACCCGGCCGATACCAGCCAGCGGATGTGTCGGGAGCCGAGGGGAAGGATGGCAGACAGCACCAGCACCGCCATAACAAACTTAGAGAGAGAGAATGTGGAATCACAGCAGATGAGCTGAAGGATGAAGCATAACGAGCAGCTAAGTTATTATTTTTAAATATGTACAGATGGCCATGTGCAGGCAGTTACCTTCATGATCACCAGTGACAAGGTTAGAACCAGAAGAATGGTCAGCTCGTACAGAACAAAAGTTGGGAACACATGAAGCCCTGAAAGAAATAATACAGGAAACTAATCACTCTCAATATGCATGGTGCCACATCTTCCTTGTCAAGCAGCACCAAATAGCTAATTCTGGATAATAATACAGTAATCATTTTTTAGGGGGGGTTGTGAGGTCCAAGTCTAAAGTAGAATGGTTGTTACTGATAGTTTTAGCTGGTCAGAGTCCAGAATTAAGCCCTCTCGAGGCTATTGTGTCTCACATTAAACACAAACTAACTTGTTAATGTTTTTCAACTGTTTAAAGCCACCAGTGCTGAGTGGAGCAATATTAACTAGACTATTAACAAGACTATCTGCAAGTTTACCCACATCTTCACTATATGTTTAGCTGCTTTCACTGCTTGTTTAATGATTGTTATATACGAGTGTGTACAACAGTGACAGAGCACAGGAGCTAATATGTAATATACTATAGATTAACATTGATTACCTTCAATTACATCACTGTGCCCTCCAGATGTACCAGTATTGAGATAGGATGGGACTGTTTCAGTTCACTTACACTTTTTATAAAGACTCAGAGACTGCCTCAGTCAGAGACTGCCTCAGTCAGAGACTGCCTCAGTCAGAGACTGCCTCAGTCAGAGACTGCCTCTACCTGTGCCATTTCTAAAAAGCTTTGCCATCCAGATTTCAAACAGAGACTCAGCTTTCAGCTTTTATTTGGAGTTTAGTTGATTAAACTGTAAATACTGTTTGATCAGAGGAGGATGGGTCTCCCCTTGAGAGTCTGGGTTCCTCCCAGTCTGAGGGAGTTTTTCTTGCCACTGTCGCCTCTGGCTTGCTCACAGGGGGATATATGTTCTAACTGTCTGTTCAAACTTCTGTAAAGCTGCTTTGTGACAACATTGTTGTAAAAAGTGCTACACACATAAACTTGAATTGAATTGAATTACTAAACTATTATGTTACAAAAATGTAAATTTTGACTTTAATTCAAAAACAACTGTAAAAGCCTGTAATCCTAAAAATGTGAAGAATTTTACCTGCCTTTAAAACATCTTCTGATTTTGAATTATGTTAATGTGCACCAGTGTGCGCACACGTGCGTGTATGTGTTTGTGTATGTGTGTTGGGAGGGGAGGGGCTGAGGAAATTGTAGTCAATAATATCAGGTTTCACTATCCTTCACCCATCTTCAAAGAAGACACTAGCTACTTCAGAGGCCCTGATACCATGTTTCATTCAGAAATACGCCACAGCCTGGAAGGACAACACAACACAACTGCTGAACTGTGACAGGTGTGTCAGAGCATGGAGAAGAGCAGAGAGATCACAGACCCACTCTGATAGAAGCTGAAATATCATATTGCTTCTCAGCCTACTCACCAATAGATGCGAAGAAGATAATAGCTAAGAAGTCCCTGATTGGCTCGACACAGCTCATGACCTCACTGGTGACCATGTGACCCTGGGAGGAGAGGAGGGCTCCAGCAAGAAAACAGCCGAGCTCCATGGAAACATGCAGGAATTCCGTTACCTGCACAGCGTGAGTAGGTCATGTCTTTAATGCTCAAGGCTCACAGGATAACAACCTTACAAATTCAAAGATTAGTCATTAGTTATGGTGATAACTTCTTAGTTACCAAGTTTGCATTTACCCCATACACTAAAATGCACCAGCCAGGATGTATTATGGGTATGAAGTTTTAGTACTAGAGCTACTGTATGTGGCTAATGTATCGAACAAGTAACAGAAACAAAGAAACAAACTGCATGTCTAAATCAATGCAGGCGTCTACGTTAAGTTTATAGTTAATCTCATAAAGACTTATGTTTATTTTGTTTCTGACTCTGTATGACATGCCAATTTCTATAAAATAGACAAAACTACACCAACGATCCAACTTTATAATGACCTGCTTATAAGGTTGTTGGTGCTCTGTGTGCAGCCAAAACAGGTCCAACCCACAGAGGCATGGACTCTACAAAACCTCTGAAAGTAAACTTCGGTATCTGACACCAAGATATTAGCAGTAGATCACAGAATGGACGTCCTACAGACACTCAATCGGATTAGGATCTGGGAAATTTGTTGGCCAGGACTACATCCTGAACCTTTTCGCCATGTTCCTCAAACCATTCCTGTAAAAGGAATGAAGGGAGTCCACAACATGTGGCATGTGGTAATGTTGGACCCAGGGTTTCGCCAAACACTGCCCGGAACATCAACATTCCTTTCACCGCTTTGTCTTCATCCAACAGCTCATCCTGGTGCCATCACTTCTCTGCAACTGCTCCAAGATCCAGTTTATATGTTGTGTGTAGACAAATGAAGATGGACAGGGGTCAGCAGGGCCACTCTGACCAATCTACAGAGCTTCACATGGAGCAGGGTACAATGCACCATGTTCTGTGACACATTTCTCTCATAACCATCATTAAAAAAAACTTCTCTGACTTGTGGCACAGCATCCCTCCGTCGGTCCGGACCAGATATTGTCCCCGTGCATTATTGAGCCTTGGGCGCCCAACAGCCTGTCACTGGTTCATGGTTTGTCCCTCCTTGGACCACTGTTGGTAGATACCACTGCTGACCAAGAACAGCCCACAAGCCTTATCACGTCAGAGATTCCCGGACACAGTTATCAGGTCTTAAGTATTTGGTCCTTGTCAAAGACTCTGGTATTCCCACCTGCCCATTCATCTTACACTCAGCAAATCGACAACAAGAACTGACTAATCGCTTACCATATAATATATCCCAGACCTTGACATTCGCCATAGTTAAATGATCATTCATGTTCTTGAATTATCTGTAAGTACTGTTCTGGCTCATCGCTGCATATTGTGTGGGAAAATAAAAAAACAGCCATCCTGAATGGTATCTGTACTTCTGTAGATACAGCCTCAGAAAACACTTACACAAGTCTATTTGACACTACCAAACTCCTTGTGGTCTGATGTATGTGCTGCAATGTCTATGATGATAATTGGTGAGGTGCAGATTTAGCTTGGCTCCAGTAAAAAAAGCTAACTTTAGACATTAAACATGTCACGGCTAATCAAGTATATCTAAAGATAAGGAGAGAATTCATGAACTATGGCCTCGAGTAAGCTCAGTCACTGTCACTACATCAACAAAGCCAGGGCCTGGTGTTACACTGAGTTAGATGAGAGAACGTGACAAACACTCACTGTTAACATTAAGAACACAAACGCTGTGGTCCCCAGAACAAGTATCTCTTTGTTTCCTTTGCTCTCAGCATGTAGCTTTCTGTAAAAGGGACCAATCAGATGAGACCTTAGGAGCCAGCAGAGCAGCAGCACGACAGCGAAGGAGACCAAAACTTGAGCCAGAAGCACCAGAGCACGCAAGCTTCCAATCAGAGCACTGCAACAGAGCAGAGCAACCAATCAGAAATCATCTTAGCTGAAAACAGCTCTAGTCTAGTTTACTCGTTGTTACTGAAGTATGTAGTGTTATCATGTCTACCAAACCAGCACTCTGAGGCTTTACAAAAGAAGGATGTAGATGGGTTTAAGAAGACATCCCAAATTAGGTTTAATAGATTACTCTTTCTGAAAAATCACCTTTATATGGGGAAGATTCTGTATGAACAAGATGAGACAAAAATACAGAAGGTATCAGAAACCGGTAGACAGTTATAATAAAGGTCTACATCGAAACTTTGTTCTGCCAAAAGAAGAAATCGCCAACTGCTGAAGCGACAGGTGTATCTGTGTGCTTGTGCACTATATTACCTGTCCACGTCTCCGTTCCCCACTTGGATGAGTGTTGGCATGATGGCGATGAACAAGCCTAGCTGCACATCCTGCATTACCAGCATTCCCAGCAAAACACTGCTGTAGTCCAGTTCACCTACACACATACACAAACATCAACAAACCACAAAAACAGTAGCGTAGTGTAGAGTAGTGTGAACATTACAGTCTACTTGTAGGTGCTCCTCTTAAGTGAAATGCTTCAATTGTTTAGCTGCTCTTAAAGGAAAGCAGTGGATCATTACAGACAATATTTTAGATTCAATACTGGTTAAAAAAGTAGTATCGTCTCTAATGAGTCCAGTTATTATCTTTGTTTAACCAAATTAAATGTTAATGTAATGAAACAAAACCTTCCCAGCAGACATTGCAATGGAAACAAAAATCCATTCTGGAATTTATCAACACATTTAAGTCTCTATTTTGGATTATCTACTTGCTTTGATGTCAATAAACAACAAAAGATTTAGAAAGTTAAAAATGTGAAGGCCACAACTCGTCTACGTGCTGGATTCAATGATTGTGTGTTAGAATGTACAGAAGTGTGTTCTCTGTAGAGGATGTAGAACTTATTTTTACTGAACATTAACATTAACACTGTAACAAGCTTTTCTTATTGCTGACTGCAATTTCTAATGGATAACAACAAACCCTCTCTCGCTCCCCATCCCAACCCTCAGGCGCTCACATATACAGTTTTTGGCGATCAGATCACGTTCAAATCACTCCAGCATGTGAAGATGGACCGAGGCGTATCTTGGCCACATTAAACACAAGTTTAAACAGAATGGTTTCTGCATCTGTATACAGATACCTGAGTAAAATCGGAGGTCATCTGATCACACTGGGGGCATTATTTACTGAGACGTAAAATTAATCTGGCCAAAGTTTATCTACAAGTGATTCGGACATGATGGAAGACGTAAACACCAACCTTCCTTGTCCCCCCGGCTCCCAACTGAGAGGAATCGTGACACCAATGGAGTGCTGGACAGCGACAAGCAGCTGGAAATGAAGACTGTCTGAATAGGGTGGAGTCGAAACACCTGTCCCCACAGAAGTCCCGCCCCCACCATCAGGATGCTGAGGTAGCCGGAGCCTTGAACAGAGATCTTCCAGACCTGCACAGGGACCAATAACCAAAAAGTCTTCAACTGTACATACAATCAACAACACTGTTATAATGATAATGTTTTCTGAAACACTGTTATTACTGAAGTCCTCTAACTAATGACATGTCTTACTGTGTGCTGTGAGCACCCTGACCAATCACATTTCCAGATGGGTGTTTTGATGAACTAAGTTCTTTCAAATATTCAAAGGTAAATAACTTTGGTCCACATAGAGCAACCCATTCAGATTATTGACATTTTTTTTGATAAACTGGCTGAAAGAAATATTGCAACAGTTAAATCTGTCAATATAATCAGAGTATTAGTAGTTTCTCTGTAACAGGCAGCTCAATGTAACTGACCTAAAATAATCTGTGCAGAGTTTTGGTGGTCTTCAATGGTCAGGACCACACAGGACCACCACAGAGCATGTATTATTTCAGTAGTGGGTCATTATCAGCACTGCAGCGATACTGATGTGGAGATGTGTTATTGTGTGTAGTGTTGGTGTGAGTGGATCAGACACAACAGTGCTGCTGGAGTTTATAAACACCTCAGTGTCACTACTGGACTGAGAATAGTCCTGTGACCACTGATGAAAAACTAGATGACCAACACAAACTGTGCAACAACTGATGAGCTACCATCTCTAAGTTTATATCTACAAGGTGGACCAGCAAGGCAGATGTGTCTAACTGAGTGGACAGTGAGTGGACAGAGGGTTTAAAAACTTCAGTAGCACTCACCACACCACTACCACATCCACTCACACCAGCACAATGTATTTCAGGGAGTGTTTAACTGCAGTTAAATAACACTTCAGTAAGCAGTTTAGAAGTTTTTTCTCATCACTGTATATACAGGAAAATGTTATTTGTTGTTTAGTTCACAGATAGTAAATATGTTTGGTATGCTGGTAATAAATATGTTTATTTTCTATAAATCCTGATTCCAAATGTTCAGGACTACAGGCTGTAAAATCCACTGACATTCATATACATTATCCCCCAGTTCTCAGAGCATTATCTACTGCCAACCCTAAACAGACAGAAGCTTCTACTTCTTCTACAAAAGAAACAGTTTTGTAAAGAAATGTGTCTTCTTATATTTCTATTGTCCTGATTTAGTCCTCAGTGTCTCAGTGTCCAGATTACAGGACATGACATTTCATTTTGCGCATGTACAAATAAAAAGTCTACCATTTTCCTTTCTACATTTTACAGGAGGAATCTTCTAGAAGGTCATTCTACATCCTGAAATGAGTAGAGCATCAGTCAGACCATTTCATTTGGCCAGGTGCCAGGTTTGTTTTGATGACAAGTTAAAAAAAGGAAAAGCTTTGAATAAATGACCGATCAATAGAAAGTTCTGTAGAAGTGAGAGTGGTGACGTATCTAACTCTATAAAGCTGTAACACATGAGGAAGAATGAAGAGCTTAACTGTTCGCCAGCAGTCAGTCAAGGCACCTTTTCTATTTACTTTATTTGATTTAAACTGATGAAGACACTCTGATGAGCAACAGAATGACTATTAATAAATGATCTCAGTCGCTATGACCTTTTACTACCAGACAACTTAATGACCCACAAGACATACAGTCTACTACAGCTGGCAATTACGATATTAAATATTTCCCAGCATAAAAATGTAAAAAAACCTGTGTTATCATATTGTCTACATTCCTCTACTGTATGAATCACCAGCCACTAGTTCTCTTTCCTGCAGAGTCGTATTCCAGCCTGCATCAAAGATCAGGGGCGCGCCAAGCCGACATTTAAGGACTAGCAGAAACGTCCAGCTGAGCTTTAAATGCCAGTATTTAAGCTGAACCCCGTGTGTGAAAGTAGGAATAAACTAACGTTAGTGGCACTGGATGAGTAGAAAGGCTACTTTAAGGGGTATTCCACTGATTTTTCTAATCATCTTCAACCGTTGAGATGTAAACAAAGTCATTTTGCGTGGTTTGATGTGAAATATTTAATTCTAGAAAAACTTAGAAACCCTGATTACTCTGAGGGGTTTAGTCTCATACTGTATAACTGGATATTACACAGCTCTGAATAACTGACTTAAATACTGTCTCACACTAATAAACAGAATGAGGTGGGTTTAAAAGCATTTCATTCAATCACCCACTCTGATGGGAGTCAACACCCACTCCAGCATTCCTTCAAACTCTATATAGCAGTTAGGAAGGTGTGAATGAATGAGAGGGACCCAAAGAATAATACAGAAAAAAGCTTGATTTCATGGATATCAATAAACCACAAAGCTGCTTGGCGTGAGGAGATACTAAGGAACAAATGACTGGAATGCTGAAAAGCAAGTACACAAAGTTGTCCTGGTCATAAAGGGTAAAGTATGCAAATCATGAAAATGACAGAAGCAGGCCCTGTTTTTTTCCCTGTACCTTGTGGAGTCGTTCAGGAGAGAACTCAAGGCCAACCACAAAAAGAGTGAAGAACACACCAAGCTCCCCCAGCGTCTCCACCTGAACCATCGACTAGTGAGAGAAAAACAAAATGTTCAAACATCCTCCAAACTGCACACAAACACACACACTGAACGTCTATTTCACATTTACACTGCACAGGTATACAGGTAAAAAGGTTTGCTCATTAAAGTGATAGCAAGAAACCAAATACATATTTATAGTTTACTGTTAGCACACAAGCAGTCGGTCAATCAGATGTTTTTGGTGTATTGAGAGTTTCATTAGTGCTACACTGACGCTGTAGAGCATACTGCTAATTATGAAATGAAATAAAAAGTATGTCACATATTTAAAAACAACAGTCAGTGCTTTCCCACATATAGGCTATAGCTGGACGCCACCTCAAAGCATAATAACATCACTCAATTAGTATTTTATCCTACTTTACTAACAATGCTGTAACTTCTTTTCTTCAGAACCGGCTGGCCTGACCTGTGAGGCCAGGTTGATATCTACAGGGTTTGAGGCAGATTATGGATAGTTGCTGCCATAAACCAACAGGTTCTGCTACTCCATAAACTATATGACGACCATCTATATAAACAAGCTTTTTAGCTGCCAGGCCTGACCTGTAGGAAACACTTACAACTTCATTTAATTTATGTCCTATTTTACCTGTAATAAATATGCTTTGATGCTTTGATGCTTTACATCAAAAGGATCAAAAGCTTATACTTTGCATTATTTGGATACCCAAAAAAGTAAAACAAATGTTCGAATATTCATATATTCAAATAAAGCATTCATCCATGATCAACAATACAAGACTCTTACCTTAATGCTATTAAGCCCTGAAGGACCAAGTAGAATCCCACAGACTATGTAGCCGAACATAGGAGGCAGGCCCATTAAAGTGCAAAGCCAGCCACAGGGCAGAGACAGCATGACCACTGACACCAAGTCCTGTAAGACAAAGTCACATCACTGACAGAACCAACGGTGCTTAAATACACACAGTTTAACACAGCAATGACACCCATTTACAAACTAATCTGGAGTTAATACTAGAGGTGGACCGGTCAGCGTTTTCAGTGCGATCGGCTGATAGCCGATACCGATCGAGGACGGGGCTAGATGCCACGGCAGGCTACATGCTATGCTGCATGGGTCATGAAACAAGGTGGAAACCAGTTTATTACCATTTTTAACGAGCTCGTGTGAAACAGTATAATATTTTAACTAAATTAGAAGTTGGTCTATGTGGGAGTAAACAGCTTGATAAGCTCCAGAAGAGCCTCATCTGAAAAGTATCTCTACTAGGAACAGCAGAGCGTAGATCCAGGATACAGAATGCCACAGAACGTTTTCTACAGCCGATAAGAGCTGCTTATCTAGAACCATAAACTCAATCACTCTGGCTGTGGTTCTTTAGCTCTCTGGCTGTTTCTGCTGCTGTACTGTTTGTACCAGTCAGATCTGGTCTGTATGGTGTTCTGGGTTATTAGTTTTGTGCTAGCTGTGTGTTCTAGCTCTGCTGTTTGCTGGTACTCACTGTGTTCAGCTGTGTGGTGTCTCTGAAGTGTGTATCTGATTAGTGTGTTAAATGTCTTTGTCTTGGTTCCCGCGAGAGACGCTGATGTTACTAATTTTACAGATGTTATAAACTGCCCTGGATAAGTCTGAGTCACATACGGTAACAAACTGGCAGACGGACGATGTTTTCTTTCTGCACGTGCGGTGAACGCTTAAACTGTTCTCGCGAGGCCGCTGCTTCAGTCAGTCTGAAAATGAAACGGTATGTGTTTCCACCTAGTGGTTCAGATAGGAATTGCAGGCAGCTGGCCGGAGGGGGTTTAATGCAGGGCTCCTCTTCCTGGAAGAAACTCTAGCTGGAAATACAGAAATTAGGCTCATTTGTTTATCGCCATCGATCGGCTCTCGAGATCGACTAAATTGCAAAAATATCGACCGATCGCCGATCACATATTTTGATTACAAATCGCCCGATACCGATACATGGCCGATCGATCCTTCCATCTCTATTTAATATTTCGCCATTCATCTGAATCTGTTAATAATAAAACAACAGTGAAAATCTAAGACCTACATAATCCACACATAACTGAACTGCATCTAATCACAAGAATATAAAAAAAAGTGAAAACTCCCTGACAGAATCAATAAAGATGGCTGTGAATTATTTAGAAATGGTGTTTTTAAATGATACATCAAAACAAAAGTGCATTTTCATCTGTTACATCAGCCTCAATATTGATCATGTAATCATATTTATTTAGTTTTGTCCTCAATCTCATCATATCCAAACCTCTTCTGCTAACTGCTTCTCCCCATATCACACAGTGTGACCAGCCTACTGGGTGAGAGGCTTATGCACTTCCTCTGAGACATGTGAAACTCGCTGCCCTGTCTTTCTAACGCAGCAGTGTTGGTGTGAAGTTAACAGTACCAAGTTATGTTTTACTGTAATGTGATTTCAATTTTTCCCTTTTCTCCAAAGTAATGTATTACAGTTTCAAAGTACTGTTTAATAGCAGCTGTGAACAAATTGTATTACATGTGATAAATGTCTACTAATGTAATATCTGTGTTTGTGTGCTACCTGCATCGCCTCACTTCATGGCTTTGTGAATGTGAGAAGTGCAGTGCGAGTGTGGGAAACGCTGTAAACATGACACACACTCTGGCAATCAGTTTTTTTTACACTAATATGAACCTGAAATAAAGTGAAATGAATAAAGACTGCATGCTGAAGAGGAGAGACACAACCTCACCTACACAGACCACACTCGATTATCATTCAGGAACAGGAACAGAAGTTTTGATCTCCGTCAGTCAATCATTATTTTAATCAGCACATCGTCGCTGTCCAATAAAAACAGGTATCTTCAAAATGGCAACTTTACAGGAGAGGTCAAAAACTGCCTTCACCTTAAATAGAAGTCAATGGAACCAGAATTAATTCCAAGCTATTTTGGAGCATTTCTATTGGTCATGTAAACGGCACCTGCTGCATTTAATTAATGAGGAAAAATAGAAATCAACAAAAATGGAGATTTATTGGACAGCGATGATATCTAGCTGGATCTTGTTGACAGGAAAGTGTACTGACATGTCTTTTACACAGTGTTTGCTGTGACCTGCTATTTTTCTCTAAATAAATTACTGAAAGGACTATAGGGTTTTGTATGAGATGTGTGTAAGGATGTTTCTACCCCTTTTGAGGGGAACTCCAGCTTTATGTGCACCCGAGAGGTTAGGTCCGTGAGGGTGGGTAGGCAAATACAGGACGGACTCCGCTGAATATGTGCAATCAGTGGTTTATTATGCGACGTGGAGAAAATAAACAAAAACATATATAATACAAAACAAAACAGAAACATAAATATTTACAATATATACACTTGAGTGGCTCCAGCGTCAGCCAAATATGCTCCACTACTACATCCACTAGTAGCGTCACCTTCCACAGAAAAACCCTGAATCAAATTTCCCGTGGCTCTTATTCAGTACACCCCGCCCCGGGCCAAACCATTACATCACCCTAGGGGTGTACACTCTATTACTTGTAATGTGGCCACTCATCCTTACCACTGGTACCATGTCTCATTTCTTTTCTACAGTAATCAAAAACTGTACTTTCTATATTTCTTTTACAGGACCTGTCAACTTAGCCATGCAAGGACCCCCCTTCTCTCCTAGACCTGTGGATCCTCCCGGCCCAGAGAAAAGGGACCCCTGCTCCCGCCAGCACTCTTTTAGCTCCCCTTGACCATGTAAGATCTCAGGTAAGCAATTCTTATACTTCAGCATAGCTTTAAAGTCTTTGCAGTTCCACCGGACCACCTCAAAGCTGGTGATGAGGTATATCAGTCACCACATCACAATGTGTAAGTGGGTTTTACAAATCAATACAGATGTGAATTAGGTCTTAAGCCTACTTTTTACAGGACATTATAAATATGATCTTGTTCAATTTGAGAGAAGTTGTAATGGAAACCGTTTATTGATTAACTACCCCAACACTGCAATCTCATTGGACAGCTCAGTGCACCATCTACCAATTATGTTATAGGAGCAGACAGACTACCATATAAGAGAGATAAGGACTCAAAGAGGGTCACTGACCTTAATGAAGTGATGGTCAGCGCGAGGCATGGTCGAGTCTCGGGGTTTAGTCAACACATACTGGTTGTTCTGGGAGTCAATGAGCATGCTCAGTCCCAGATCACTCTCCGCCACTTGCCGTGATACGTTTTTCCTCTTATTGTCCTCCTCATCCTCCTCTACCCTTAGGACAGCCTCCACATTAACCCCCTTCATCTGAGGAAAGGTAGATGGAAAGATCAAGAAAAAAAATGTCTGGAACTAACAAACAACTTCCTGTATATCATTTAATACTCCGAACTAGATGCCCATCTAAAGTCAATTTGGATTAAAGTTTCCCGAATGTTTGAAATGGACCCATATTTAAATGTTTCTGTAAGTACTTGGATGAATCCTAAGGTATGTATTGGTAAATCCTCATTTCACTAGAAAGAATGGATAGAAAAGGGAATTTATACATTGGGTGATCTCTATCATAACGGTGTTCTGAAGTCCTTTGAAGACCTGGTGCAACAATATGGAATTTCAAGATCTCAGTTCTTTAGATATCTACAACTACGTCATCTATTATTTAGGATTTTTAAACCTGATCCAATAGCCCACCAATCTGCAGACTTTCTAGACACTATAGTAAAGAGCTGCGGATAAGGTCATGAAACTTCAATTTATTACTCGATGATGATTCAAAACCTGGGTAGAAACTCTTTACTAGCTCTCAAGAAGATATGGAAAAGGGATTTGAATCAAATGTTGGGAGATGAAGAGTGGGATAAGATATGTGGAAATATTAAAATAACCGTTTATACACCGTTTTTATTGGACTCTCTCCAGATTGTTTAGGTTAGGGTTAAAAGGCACATCAACTTGTTGGAGATGTAAACCTGAGGAAGGTCACTATTATTTGTACATACTTGAGCATACAAAGAGCGATGTTGTTTTGTTATATTTGTATTGTTTATTTAACACTATTCATAAAATAAAAAGTATTAATCAGACAAATACTCTGAACTAGATCAAATTGGTTTAAAACATTTCTAGATGTTACAAACCTGGTTAAAATAGTAGAATACAGTTGCAGTTCTGAAGAGGCCAAAGACATATACATTAGTACACACAGACTGCAATTAGTCTAAATGAGCAGTTACTGGCAGTGTTAGAAGAACATACTAAGAATACAAGACAAGCTGAAGAGGGATGCTCCACTTAAATACCCAGGCCTATATATAGTTCTGTATGAAGGACAAATGAGGATACGGCATCTGCAGCCGTCCCGACCTGCATTTACCTCCTTCTGACTTTTTCACATTTTACAACAGTCATAAAGAAGCGTTATAGAAATCCAGTTGTACTGAATCGTTCTACAATTTTTAGCTTAAATAGCCAATCTGTGTGTTCACCATATTCATTTAAAGGTGTGTCCTACCATTAGCCCGCATTATTTTAAAGTACGGCTTGAAATGTGCAGCTAAACCTGTTCCTCTCAGTGAATTAGCTTTGTTTGACATTACACAAAGATCTGGTCAAACAAGTAGTCTGGAAGAGAAGGATACAATCTGTATAAAAAGGCGTGACACTCCGATGTGTCAGAAGTCCTTCTTTAAGAGGGTTACAGTCAGTATATATAGTATAGTCTTTCTTTAAGAGGGTTACAGTCAGTATATATAGTATAGTCTTTCTTTAAGAGGGTTACATTCAGTATATACAGTATAGTCTTTCTTTAAGAGGTTACATTCAGTATATACAGTATAGTCTTTCTTTAAGAGGTTACATTAAGTATATATAGTATAGTCTTTCTTTAAGATGGTTACATTCAGTATATACAGTATAGTCTTTCTTTAAGAGGCTACATTCAGTATATATAGTATAGTCTTTCTTTAAGATGGTTACATTCAGTATATACAGTATAGTCTTTCTTTAAGAGGTTACATTAAGTATATATAGTATAGTCTTTCTTTAAGAGGTTACATTCAGTATATACAGTATAGTCTTTCTTTAAGATGGTTACATTCAGTATATACAGTATAGTCTTTCTTTAAGAGGTTACATTCAGTATATATAGTATAGTCTTTCTTTAAGATGGTTACATTCAGTATATATAGTATAGTCTTTCTTTAAGAGGTTACATTCAGTATATACAGTATAGTCTTTCTTTAAGAGGTTACATTCAGTATATACAGTATAGTCTTTCTTTAAGAGGTTACATTCAGTATATATAGTATAGTCTTTCTTTAAGATGGTTACATTCAGTATATATAGTATAGTCTTTCTTTAAGAGGCTACATTCAGTATATATAGTATAGTCTTTCTTTAAAATGGTTACATTAAGTATATATAGAATAGTCTTTCTTTAAGAGGTTACATTCAGTATATATAGTATAGTCTCTATTTAAAAGGTTACATTCAGTATATACAGTATAGTCTTTCTTTAAGAGGTTACATTCAGTATATATAGTATAGTCTCTATTTAAAAGGTTACATTCAGTATATACAGTATAGTCTTTCTTTAAGAGGGTTACATTCAGTATATACAGTATAGTCTTTCTTTAAGAGGCTACATTCAGTATATATAGTATAGTCTTTCTTTAAGATGGTTACATTCAGTATATACAGTATAGTCTTTCTTTAAGATGGTTACATTCAGTATATACAGTAGTCTTTCTTTAAGAGGCTACATTCAGTATATATAGTATAGTCTTTCTTTAAAATGGTTACATTCAGTATATACAGTATAGTATTTCTTTAAGAGGTTACATTCAGTATATACAGTATAGTCTTTCTTTAAGAGGGTTACATTCAGTATATACAGTATAGTCTTTCTTTAAGAGGTTACATTAAGTATATATAGTATAGTCTTTCTTTAAGAGGTTACATTCAGTATATACAGTATAGTATTTCTTTAAGAGGTTACATTCAGTATATACAGTATAGTCTTTCTTTAAGAGGTTACATTCAGTATATATAGTATAGTCTTTCTTTAAGAGGTTACATTCAGTATATACAGTATAGTCTTTCTTTAAGAGGTTACATTCAGTAAATACAGTATAGTCTTTCTTTAAGAGGTTACATTCAGTATATATAGTATAGTCTTTCTTTAAGAGGGATACATTCAGTATATATAGTATAGTCTTTCTTTAAGAGGGATACATTCAGTATATACAGCAAGTCTTTCTTTAAGAGGTTACATTCAGTATATACAGTATAGTCTTTCTTTAAGAGGGATACATTCAGTATATACAGTATAGTCTTTCTTTAAGAGGGATACATTCAGTATATACAGTATAGTCTTACTTTAAGAGGGATACATTCAGTATATACAGTATAGTCTTTCTTTAAGAGGTTACATTCAGTATATACAGTATAGTCTTTCTTTAAGAGGGTTACATTCAGTATATACAGTATAGTCTTTCTTTAAGAGGGATACATTCAGTATATATAGTATAGTCTTTCTTTAAGAGGTTACATTCAGTATATACAGTATAGTCTTTCTTTAAGAGGGTTACATTCAGTATATATAGTATAGTCTTTCATTAAGAGGGTTACATTCAGTATATACAGTATAGTATTTCTTTAAGAGGTTACATTCAGTATATATAGTATAGTCTTTCTTTAAGAGGTTACATTCAGTATATACAGTATAGTCTTTCTTTAAAAGGTTACATTAAGTATATATAGTATAGTCTTTCTTTAAGAGGGTTACATTCAGTATATATAGTATAGTCTTTCTTTAAGAGGGTTACATTCAGTATATACAGTATAGTCTTTCTTTAAGAGGGTTACATTCAGTATATATAGTATAGTCTTTCTTTAAGAGGGTTACATTCAGTATATACAGTATAGTCTTTCTTTAAGAGGGTTACATTCAGTATATACAGTATAGTATTTCTTTAAGAGGTTACATTCAGTATATACAGTATAGTATTTCTTTAAGAGGTTACATTCAGTATATATAGTATAGTCTTTCTTTAAGAGGTTACATTCAGTATATACAGTATAGTCTTTCTGTAAGAGGTTACATTCAGTATATACAGTATAGTCTTTCTTTAAGAGGGATACATTCAGTATATATAGTATAGTCTTTCTTTAAGAGGTTACATTCAGTATATACAGTATAGTCTTTCTTTAAGAGGCTACATTCAGTATATACAGTATAGTCTTTCTTTAAGAGGCTACATTCAGTATATACAGTATAGTCTTTCTGTAAGAGGTTACATTCAGTATATACAGTATAGTACGCTACATTCAGTACATACATTAAGGAGGATCGGTATCTTAAACTGAAAGTGTGAATTTAAATAAAATTAATTTAATTTTTTTAATGCAGACACTGTTACAAACTCACTGACCTGTTTGTTGTTGTCAAAAACATGGTCCTCAATCTCCTCCTCTAGGCGGTCGGCGGCCTTCCGTACATCCTCCAGAATCTCCTCCAACATTGAGAGGGTCTTGTTACGGTCTTGAGCCACTTTTAGAGCCTCCTGCTGGTGCTTCTCAGCCGCAACCAACTCCACATACTCCTCTTCCTCCTATCAGGGCAGAAACATTCCATATCAGAATAAGTTATTGTTTACAATACGCCTGCGTGATAAACCATCAACAATAAATATCAAAATCAAGGTTTAAACTTTGAACAACTGTCCATTAGGTGGTGATATGCAGCTTAGTCGCTAAACAGGGAAGGAGAAATAGTCTAACCATTCATTTCTAACAGCGGAGTTAGCCAGTAATATCAGAAACAAAGGTTTTCTGAGCATGAAAACCCAAAACAAAGATAACTATTCTGTTATCAAAGAGACGTGCAGGAAACAAAGTGCACCAACAGCCCTCTATGGCAGAGAAACGTGACTGTCCATGCAGTGGTCCTTTTTTATTTATAATGAAAACATGTGGCAACAGATTTTAGTAGGAAATGACCTCCGTACATAAAGTCAGTGTGAAGACAATAAGCTACAGGGCAGTATTTTCAGTTCTTCACTTTTGTTTAGAATGTTAATATAGACAGTGGATCACCTCAGATCTCTTTAACATCCATTAACATAAGCGCAAAGACAGCTTTGTGAAGTTAAGAGAACTGATTTCAGATTGGTTAGTTGCTACACATTTGAAATCGGTTTCCTTTCATTCCCTAGAGGCCGGAAAAATCAAAGCTTCAAAACAATTCAAAGTCATGTTTGCAGCCTCCTCTGCTGAGCTTGTGTGATTGGCCACTGACACACAGGAACTCTTTTCTGCAGCGTGGTGTCTGCAGTGTTCTGAAGCATTAAGACAACATGGCAAAAAACATATGGCCACACGTGTCCTTCATCCCAAACTGCAGCTTTTCTGAGACTTTGTAAGTTAAAACAGACAAGATACAACCTGTAATACTGTAATAGATACTACACAGACTACACATCAACTTCAACCAACATGATCTCAGCATTTTATTTAATATTGCACTGCACTACATCTGAATACACAGGTGTAACTAGGACTGGGCGATATATCGAGTTTTTAAGAAATATCGATATATTTTTATATGAGATATAAGATGAGACGATATAGTTTATATCAATATAGTTTGTGTTGCGCTTTAATTATACTTGTAGACCCCTCAAAAACGTACCCCTCCCTGACCGCTTCACCCGTAAAAGCAAGCAGCAACAGTATGAAGGCGGATACAGACACGAAAGAAGTCTCTGGTTTTTTTAGTAAAATAAAAAAAACAAAGCCTGTCAAAAGTGCCTGTGTGACATTTGGGATGTGTAGCTTTGATGCAGAAGTGCCTTTTTGTTATCACCATACGGGAAGAAAAAACATTGATATATATCGTATATCGCCATTCAGCTAAAAAATATTGATATATATTGTATATCATCATTCAGCTAAAAAACTATCGAGATATGTATCGTATATCATCATTCAGCTACATTTTTTTTAGATATATCTTATATCACTATTGAGCTAAAAAAAAATCGAGATATATATCGTATATCATCATTCAGCTAAAAAACTATCTATATATATCGTATAATCATCATTCAGCTAAAAAACTATCTATCTATCTATCTATCTATCTATCTATATATATATATATATATATATATATATATATATATATATATATATATATATATATATATATATATATATATATCGTATATCATCATTCAGCTAAAAAAATATTTAGATATATCTCATATCACTATTAAGCTAAAAAACTATCTATATATATATATATATATCGTATATCATCGTATATATCGTATATCATCGTATATCATCATTCAGCTAAAAAATATTGAGATATATATCGTATATCATCATTCAGCTAAAAAATATTAAGATATATATTGTATATCATTCAGCTAAAAAATATTGAGATATTATTTTTGCTTCATATCGCCCAGCCCTAGGCGTAACTATGCTCACGCTGTAATAGTAGTTAGTCAGTGTTCAAGTAGCAGAAATGTGTATTGTGACATAAGTAATCACGATAATAATAAAATATAGCCTTATCAGTTATGACCATGAATATTGCTTGCAAGTGTCGAAATCATGGAGAGTTAACAAGGTTATGTCTTTGAGTTACACATCATTATCATCACCGAACAGAACAGATATTTTCTTCAGCGATCAAAACGCAACTTGTAATTAAAATGTGATCAGTAGGAAACGCATGTATGGAATAGTATGTTGTGAGATGTTTGACCACAGCCTCCAGCCCCAACTCCAGGATATCAAAGCACTAAGGGGTCCGGGTTGCTGGACTCGTCCGGCTTTGCCCACTACAGCAAACAACTCATTTTCTCACAACGCAGGAACTTGTCACTCAGAAACGCACTTTCTCTCTCGCACACACGCTCACTCTGCTTGTGTCTGTGAAGCACCGATAGCAGTGCATAATGCCGAGTAATGCTGCCTCGAGTCACCTCGGGTGCTGTCCTTCAGTGAGGGAGATAAGAGTCCTTCTTTCAGCGAAAAACCTCCTGCACTTCAGCAAAACGCCAGAAAAGCGCTGTTACCAGGGAAACAACAGCATATCAGCCTTGCCTGCCAATTACAGTCACTTTGTGCTCATGTGTAGCTCAAGGGCCACTACCTAAACACCATCAATCACTAACAGCAGACCAGAAGACCTCCAAAATAACACTGAGGAATAAATGAGTCATAATTCGTTTTTTCCTGACCTCTCCTTCCTCCTTAGAAACAGCCTGTTGTCATCACTGCCTTGAAGACTCACATGTAAAAGTTTCTGTTTGTTTTTGAACTGTCACTCACTCCTCGCTGTTATCTGGATCGGCTGCACTGATTTGCTAGATTAATCTTTTCCACCCCAGCAACTCCTCATCACCTCAACGTGATTAAACGAGGCTAAACTTCCATTGCTTTCATGGTTGTGACATCACACAACGTGCATCGTTTGCTTTTCTGTTCTGTTTACTGTGTTACTGTCTGTTATAAAGCAGGTCGACAGGCTTGCCCTGGATGTTTTTATCAGCCTAGAGTTCATGAGTGCTTTTTGAGGGCTTGGTCCTCAAGTTAAATGAAAAAAGGCCTGTTGAAAATATATATATATTTTTTTTACATTTAAATTTGTTGTTTAGCAGTTGATCATTATTACTATGACTAAGTCAAACATTATGTGTCATTACTGGAGTTATTCAGCTGCCATTACTCTTCTAAACACAAAAGTGAAACGTTTGAACTTAATTAGTCTTAACTGTTAACAGCAGCATCACATGACAAACCATATGGACAGCATATAACCTCCAGAGAGGTGGACACAGGTACTCAGTAAGGGTATCGCTCTAGCTTCAGATCAGTAACCGTACTGTGCTATACTGCTCTGCTCAGTGAGGTGTGGTGTCGGGAGGTCAGGAAGGAATCCATATGCTGAGTGAAACTAACTGCTTCCTTTCACCTGAGCTTGAAAGATGTCAGCCGCACCACATTAGTTACATTTCACAGTCCCGCCTCTCCGGCCTCACCTTGATGGCGGCCTCTCGGAGCGCCTCCAGTCTCTGGCGGCTGCTTTCCTTCATGTTCACCACGTCCCTGAAATCGCCCTTCAGCACCCGCTGCAGGCCCAGCACAGCCTGGAAGACGGACCGCTCGCTCTCGTTCAGCTCCTTCTGGAACACCTCCAGCGTGTGCACCTGGAACAGCCTCTCGGCGTCTGACAGCGTCCGGTCCCGCCGCACCGCCACCGCTGCTGCCTCCAGCTTCCTCACCGCGGCGCTCTTCTGTCGCAGGAGGCCCGAAAGGCGCCGACAGTTCTCCGCCACCCACTGGTGACCATGGGCAGCGGCTGCCCCCCGGCCGCGGTGCAGTTTGATGGCATGCTGGGCCACCTGATCCCCTGGCTGCAGCGCCCCCGCCAGGCTAAGACACAGCAGCGCACACAGGGCTCGCATTCAGCCGAGTGAGGCTTCACCTGGACCTGGTAGAGGAGGAGACAGAGAGGGTATCAGATGTATTACAGGCAGATGCATTATTCACCCACTGGTATAGAGAGCGGGGTGGGACGTGATTTATTTTATTTTTTAGAAATTAAGCATATTTTGGGGGTCTCAAAAATGGCTGTTGAAAAAAAGAACACTACCAAGTTGCACACGAACTGTTGCTACAAAAGCTTGACCATAAGAAGGATGCACTAACCAAGACTGGAATATTTATTTTCTGTGCCGCAGACCTTCTGTTGATTAATGCCATAGCACTGTATTCATCATTATTATAGATTTAGCTCCACGCATACAGATAAAATCCCACTATAACAGGCAACCAAACTGAACTACTATAATTATAAATGTATATTAACTTTTGAAAAGAATAACTAATACATTATATTAATCATACTAAACCAGTGATATTACCTGTATGAGTAAAGCATCCTCACAACCACAAAAGAAACTCCCTGAACGTTGTCCATAACATTCTGAAATAAAACTCTTCATTTGTTGCTGTATTTTCATATTTCCTTATGAAACATGATGTATATTAATATAATATGTGTAACATAAACATACTTTGTGTAGACCTGTTTATACATTTGCATTGCTGTATGCAGTCTTTAGCCAGCTGATGTTGTTCCCACAGATTTGTCAGACCTTTGTATTGTATTTACCAACAAATGGAAAACTTTTATTGGGTATTAAAACTTACATGTGTATAACAATGCTTTAAAAAGTGTAGCATGAAAATGGCAGAGTACAATTCATCATTCAAGTGATCTAAATAGCCTATAGAATATGAGGCAGCTAGAATCAGCAGCTAGTGACTTTAGAGTTTGGTCAGTGCAAATAATTAATTGATTATAACCTAAATTTCAAATGCACAAAAGGTTTAATTATCAGTTACTAGTAATTACAAGCCAGGAATTCTGTAAGAGGGAGGAAAAGGAAAGGGAGATGGGGGATAAAGTGCAGACAACAATTGAAACACTGCAGAAACTGTGTCATACGACTAGCTTGGGACAAAACAGGATATGTAAACTGAGCTCGCGCAGGCTGTGCTCAGGTATCCGGGTTGGCCAAGTAAACACTACAGGTGACTGCCCCTATATCAAACTCCACACCTGTCACACAAAACATGACTCAACCAGGGACGGATGAAGATGCCCATTGCGGTGATCTTGGCATGTGCATCTCACATACAGACACAATTTAAAGTTGCGTAACAGGCAACAAACTTGATATCATATAATGATATAAAAAGGGTAATTAATGATTCTTTAAAATTATAGTTTATGTAATTTAGTGGTAAAAATTAAAGCCTTGCAGAGAAACTTACCAACTGCAATGTCTCTCCAAGGTGAAGTAATGACTACAACACAAATAGAGACATTTTTCTTTTTAAAACCAGCAGTGAACCTACATGTGTCTTCTGAGTTTCTACATGTAAACTTGATGACGATAAAAAAAGTGGTAAATCAGTAAAAACACACGACTTCTATGTCTCCGACATTAAATAACTTTCTGTGTGTCTGTTAATTCCTATCACCACCACAGTCAACAATCCTAACTCCTCAAACTGATCTGAATGACTTCTGAATATCTTTTTTTTATTATTGACATATACAGAAACTTTGATTAGTCAGTGAAATTCATGCTTCTATCTAAAATGTACCCACATACGAGAAAGGATGGAGAGCAGATTATCACTTAATGCACAGCATCCCCCTCAAATCGAGCCATGAGAGAGCTGATCTCAGATCAGACTCCTTCCTATTTACGGCAACTGGCACAAACTCTGATTGTGGATCAGCACTTCTGTTCACGAGCTGCTCTGGGAATACAGACCCTGAGGTTTCAGCAAGAAAAAGAAGAGAAGCTTATAAAGAAAACGTAAAAACGTCTCAAATAAACTGTAGACACGTTAAGAGTCCCAGATAATAACGCGTCCTCTGTGTATCATGTATGAATCCCTACTTTTATTCAGACAGTCTTAGTTCTCGTCATATGTTCAAGACATTAGCTTTTACAAGAAGTCCAGCGATAAGCACTCCGTCCGCTGCCGACTTACTTTCAGTCCAAATGAATGAATTCTCAGACCCAAACACTGCCTGTCATGTCACACGGACACCTCAGCCGACCTACAGCTCTGGTGTGAGTCAGGGAGGAAGAAATGGCGACGAACATGAAAAACAGACGACATAGCTACCTTGAAGAAGTGTGAGAGGTCTGCGCAGCCTGTGCTCCTCAGAAAATGAAGCGAACAAACGGGCCCTTGTATCGCCGGCCCCTCAACCCGAGCCACATACTAACGTTATAGCAGCGCTGTGGGGGAGAGAGAGAGACAGACAGAGGGGGGCAGGCGCTGTGCTGACGGCGAGCTCAGCCTCAGTTTGTCCATTCACACAGGTAAGTCAGCGGCTGAACAACATGAAGTTCGTGACGAGTCCGTTTTCGGCCCTTTAAGACTAAATGGCCAGGCTTGAACATCGCGAGGACGTTAAACTGATGATGTTGATAGACGAGCCGAGCCGACCTGCTCTGTTTACCGAGCTGAAGTTAGCTTCCTAGTCGAACCGTCCGGTCCACCTTAAGAGAGCAGCAGCGGCCGCAGCAAGCCTGTACAGTAGAGACGGTAAACACCGCACTGTTTAAGGTGGAACGGTAGATTCGACAAGGAAGCCAACTTCAGCCTCATCCGTGTTTGTACAGCGAACTGACAAGTGGTCGACTCATGCTAGGCTAGGTTGAGCATTTAACAACCGGGCAGTTTTCGGGCATATTTGACTAAAGTACGGGTCGACGAGTCGTTGGTTGTTTTGACTTGGCTAGTTTAGTTAGCCTGGTTAGCTAATTAAGTCAAGTAAGTCTGAATTTTGTTTCACTTCCGAAACAAATCAAGGCGATTGGCTGAGAGGGGTTTCGTGGGTTGTGTAGTTTTATCTGCAGAACTAGCTGCCTAGACTTTCTGTACCTGTTTGTAGTTCATTCGCTTTAAAGGGGAACTCCACCGATTTCTCAAAATGTTTAGCATTATTCCATCGTCGAGATGTAACCAGTCACTCAGAGTGCTTTAAGGTAAAATGGTTCGTTAGAAAGAAACATGGACTATTATTTCTTTACAGTGGTGGTGATAGGAACCAGAGCAGGGTCTAAATTACAAGTAAAGCAATTTAGTTTACTATCCAGACCTACCAGCGAGCATACAAGTGCCTTCTGAGTTTTTATGTTATGTTTATTATGGGAAATGTAAAAAATTTAATCAGTTAAACTGATCAAAATGTTCTGTAAAATGAAGCATTTTACAATAAGACCACTCTGAAAGACTGTTTACGTCTTAACTGTTTAATTATGTATGCATTTTAGAAATTTGATGAAGTTTCCCTTTAACTCTTATTAATTGTAATAAAAAAGGGGTACAACGCTAGTTATTAATTTATTATTTTCGCGATCTTCCAAAAAACAGCATGTTTGCATATAACTATACCTATTCAGCAAATAGCAGCTTAGCCCCGCCCACTCACGCTGACGTTATAAGAAGGGTTTCAGTCTGGACCGCTTGATAATGAGGCACAATACAGGCAGCCAATCAGAACAGCGGTAATTTTAATATATTAGCCTTAAAGGCATGGTAACAATAACAGTCTACACATGTAACGGCTAAATAAAGGTGGATAAATGGTCATTCAGAAATGGATTATGTCTGGTTTGGTCGTATAAGTACTATAAAATACAAGAATACATGTTTGTTAAGAATTCTGAACACTGAGCTAAATTAAGGCTTTCAAACTCTCAAAAAGACTACGGGTTAACCTTCACCAATGATAAATATTACTATAGACATAACAGTACATTTCATATGTGCAAAAACTTTATTAACTAATACATTTGCTGAAGTTTCATTCTCTCACGGCAACGGTCAGTGCCGCTAAAAGACTACAAATCCCAGCGCGAAAGAGGAACGTGCGCAGTCCCGCGCATGCGCACGAAGGGGCTGTCGCCTATCAAGTTGGTCCAACAGCGGGGTGATAAAATGGTAGGTGGTAGGAAGACACGAATGGCAAAAACCCGAACTTGAAGACAGAACGGGGACTTAGAGAGGTGCAGAGCGGGAGAGGGGTGTTTATGTGCCCCGGGGTGGAGGTCGGACGTGTGGTGGTTGTGTTTTTGGGGGAGTTTTCCTCCGGCTGTGTCGCATTGTCACGGTGGAGCAATTTATGAGGGAATATGGAAGGTCAGTTGTTGGTGTTTTGAGAGCTGACAGACTCTTTGCTCAACACGACACTTTCACCGTTTTTGGTAGTTGGCCTATATGGAGGGTTTGTCCACGGCGACTTTGGGTGAGGTCGAAGCCGGGCGGGTCGGTGGTCCGGACGGACTGAGACCCAGTCAACAGTGAGGAGGCGTTGGAACTGCATTTTTGTTTACAACCGCCCGAACGAGGCTTGAACATGGTGTTCCTTATTTGTCGTAGTGAGTTAAAGCAACGAGCAGTAAGTATATGCTGTCAAACATGCTGGGCTTTCCCTAATCGTTTGGCCCGACCACCCGCCCAGGACATTAATATGTTTCTCGATGATGCATATGAATATTTTGGATGTCAGTGGGCTGTCAGCAAACTTTCTAGTTTCAAGGTAAAGTGGGTGACGGATCAGCACCTTTCACATAAAGCTCGAGTGTCTGGTTAATGATGCCTATCACCAGACTGGAAGTGGCTCCCAAGTTGAGCACTGTGTTTAACTCACTGTGTTGAGCTGTGCACTGCTGTCTGGTTTGTTGTCATATCAGCACTACCTTGCAACGATTCTCCTCTGTTTTGGTTTTGCAGAGCTGTGTTGCTGTCTTGCTTTTACTTGTATGGCCAGTCTTTTTCTTACTTCCATGCAGACTAGTGACCTGTCAGTGCGGGTTACAGTGATGTCAGTTGTACAAATGTCTTGTCTTTACACTTGACAGTCCTGAACACTGCATACCACCTGAGGCCTCATTTGTCAAGCTTCTAATCTCGGATTCATAGAGTTCAGCCCACGCTACTAGGATAAGCATGCATTCATTAGGCTCTGAAAAATCTAAAACTTTGCCAGTATTCTCAGAAGTTTGATTAATCAGCCGCGTGTGTCTTATGTGTGACTTTTACCGTCCACAGCATAAGCTGAAGTCCTCACAGAAAGACAAGGTACGCCAGTTCATGTCCTTCACCCAAGCCGGGGAGAGGACAGCTGTCTACTGCCTGACACAGAATGACTGGAAACTAGAGGTGGCCACAGACAACTACTTCCAAAACCCTGATCTGTACTATAAAGAATCCATGAAAACCACAGTGGACCGCAAGAAGCTGGAACAGCTCTACAACCGGTACAAAGGTGAATGCTTAGACGTTAGGATTGGGCATTATGACAGTATTTACAGAGATGATGATAAATCACATCGCTATGTTTATTTCTGTCTGTGCGTAAAAGTCCTGTGCTGTTATTACAGAGAGAGCACAATTAGTCTTTAATTGTTTTTAATACTGTTTTAACTCGGATGCTGCTGGTTCTTGTTTATTATATAATTTTAAAGTTAAATAGCCTGATGCATATTATGCAGTGCATACAATGCGTTCTGGAGCATGGACATTTTATTTGTGCCGTATAATGCAGTTGCACTGGTGTAAATGATCAGCACCAGTCAACACCTCGCTCCAGCACCCCTCCTACCTCTCAGCTTCATTGTCATTAGAAAGTTATGCAACAAAATGAATATATTAACATTTATTTTTTTTTCATTCACACTTACAAATATTGTAAGAAAGCTGAATCCTCGACCCAGTATTGTGAATCAGGTTGTGTATTTTTTAATACTCCTCCTTGTAAGTACTGTGAGGTTGTATTTTTGCTGTATTGCTATCCCCAGTAGTGGTTTCTGGTCAGTTTATACTTCAAAATTAAAATTACTGTCAACAAGTAGGTCAGTAGGCTCCTACGCTCTCCTTCTGGTCATTGGTATTAGTCTAGGTCTTTATCACCTCGACAGATATGTCTGTGTTAATTTTCATAATGCCTGCAGAGACATGTGCACCTGTGTGTGATTATGATTATGTTTTTCACAGACCCTCAGGATGAAAATAAAATTGGCATTGATGGGATCCAGCAGTTCTGTGATGACCTGACGTTGGATCCGGCCAGCATGAGCGTTCTGGTGGTGGCCTGGAAGTTTCGGGCGGCTACACAGTGCGAATTCAGCCGGAAAGAGTTCCTAGACGGCATGTCTGAGTTGGGGTGAGCAGTGTTTGTTACATTTATTCATTTTTTATTTGTTGTTTTGCCATTTTCTGAAATTAAATGATCATGATGATGATGATGAAAGTGATTTTGAACAAATAGTTGATGTCATGTGTTTTCCTGTACATATTTGATTATCAAATTGATGGTGAAACATCTAGAATCTTTGATACCTTTGCACCTGTGCTCAAATATGTCATGCCCATTATTAATAATGACAGATCAAATCATTTCAAATCATCATGTGTTCTCCATAGCTGTGACAGTCCAGAGAAACTGAAGGCCATCCTACCCAGACTAGAACAGGAACTCAAAGACTCTGGAAAGTTCAAGGACTTTTACCAGTTTACCTTCAACTTCGCCAAGAACCCAGGCCAGAAAGGCTTAGGTAAGTGTCGCACAAAGCGGAAAAGGGCAGCACATTAACCATCGTCTCAGTGGTGGCATGTAAAGGGCAGTGTAATTTACCTGAACTTCACAACAGCTCTGTTCAGAAATGTAATTTTGAATGTGTGGGGTTGTAAATGACGAAGTTATGCAGTATTAGAAGATCATTAATAACTGAAACTTGTTGGAAACAGAAGTCTGTGTTTCCTCTGAGATGGGTATTCCCTGACTTGGGATTCTGCATTGTGCTGGTTAATACTGGCATACAAACAAGGCTGCTGTTTGTGGGTTTGCAGTGACCCCTCCTTGTTAGTCCTGCACAGTGGGCCATTGTCCGACCCATTGGACACGGATCACTCCCTGTACCCCAGCCCCCTCGCTCTCCTTTCCTCCCCTGTATTCCCCTCTTCTCCTTTCACTTTCGTCTCTTAATGCTATCTGTTTCTCAGATTTAGAAATGGCTGTAGCTTATTGGAACCTGGTGCTGACGGGCCGGTTTAAGTTTCTGGACCTCTGGAACAGGTTTCTCTTGGTGAGTGTCCTTCAATCCCGACTACCGGGCGGCGTTTGGTTTTGGTCCTTACTGTAAAAGTCTGAATCTGTGCAGTTGGTTAAAAAATTTAACAAAAGTATTTAAAACTTATAAAAACTAACCACACAGCATGGAAATGTCTAAGTGATGGTTCCTACTGTTGAGAGTCTGAAAGCTTGATCCTCAGTGATGTGACAACCTTACACAGCTGGGAGTAGAAAAGAGGATATTTGGTAGGATGGACCTCCCTCTCCTCCATCATACAGTGCAGTGGTAGCCAATGCAGCTGAGCAAGTTGAGCTTTCCAGAGATGTTGTGTTTCATGGCAGTTTGATAAGTGGGGTAGTGCCACATGACTTGGAGGAAGCATATGCTCACCTTTATCTTCCCAGATTAGTAGCATCACGTTTGATGGAGAGACCTGCCTAGTGAGTGGAATTGGTCACAGCTAAACTCAGGTCAGATCTATTAGGGAGGAAATTATATTAAATATTACCGTTCTTGACCAACTTTCAGAGCGCTATACGTTTCCCATCCTGGTCCTAGATGCCTTCTGCTATGTACAGTAATATCCAGCTGTATATAAAAATATGTGTTTAGTTTAATACTGAATAGACAATAAAACAATTGTGTTGTAACTAGAGATGGAAGGATCGATCGTCTATGTATCGGTATCGGACGATTTTTAATCAAACTATGCGATCGTTGAGCGGCCAATATTTCTCCAATTTAGCCGATCCCAAGAGCCGATAGATGGTGTTAAACAAATGAGCCAAATTTCTGTATTTCCAGCTAGCCTTTCATCCAGGAAGAGGAGAACCCCCTCCGGCCAACTCCCTGCAATTCCTATCTGAACCACTAGGTGGAAATACATACCGTTTCAGTTTCGACAGATTGACTGAAGCAGCGACGTCGCGAGTAAAGCATGCGCTGATAGAAAACCCTGTCTGGCGTTTTACTGTATGTGACACAGACTCATCCAGGGCGTTTTTAAAATGTGTAAAATCAGCGTGTCTCGTTAAGGAACCAAAGCAAAGATATTTAACACTATTTAATCTATTTAATCTGATACGGCACTGCATGCGGCTGAATACAGTGAGTATCAGTAAACAGCAGAGCTAGCACGCACAGCTAGCACAACACAAACAACCCAGAAGACCATGCAGACCAGATCTGACCGGTACGAACAGAACAGCAGCAGCAATTCAAGATCTGCATTTAATGATTACAGATTTAGTTTAAAATAACCAGAGTCTACGTTTAATGACTGCAGTTTTTACTGCATTTATTTAATTAGCTTTTTTAGTTTTAAATTAAGGGTCTGAATGTAATGATTGCAGTATTGGGGATATTTGTTTGATTTACTTTGTTTATTTACTGATAATTTTGTCACAAATATTATGCTGTTTAATATGAGCTCGTTAAAAATGGTAATAAACCAGTTTAGACCATGTTTCATGACTTGCTTGCGCTAATAATTACATGTAGTCCTGCCGTGGCGTATACTCCGCCCTCTATTGGTATCGGCTATCGGCCAATCGCGCTAAAAGGTGATCTGCGATCGGAATCGGCCTCAAAAACGCTGATTGGTCCATCTCTAGTTGTAACAATCCATGCAAGGAAATAAGCCTACGTCTAAAAAAAAATCTTCTGTTCTCATTATGTATTTTATCCCTGTCTTCTGAAGGAACACCACAAACGGTCAATCCCAAAAGACACATGGAATCTCCTTCTAGACTTTGGGAACATGATTGCAGATGATATGTCAAACTATGATGAGGAAGGTAAGGCTGTTCTTACTTACTGATTAGAATAACCTGAAAGTTGGTGGGCTTTGTTGCACAGTAGTGTTGAATACAACCTGTATGAAAGATGAGGACACCCCATTGAAATATTAACATGATGCCTTATAGAAATATTGATTACTTATTCTTATCTTTCTTCAGGAGCATGGCCGGTCCTCATAGACGACTTTGTGGAATTTGCTCGGCCAATTGTCACAGCGGGCAAACGCAAAACCGTATAATCACCACCTACCTCTTGGAGAGGGAAGTGGCATCTTATCTCTCTGTTGAGACTTTTTTATAGCAAAAAGATTCAAAAGAAACAAAAAACGCAAGAGACTTTTAAGTTGTGAGTTTGTGCTACCAAACTTGGGTTGAACAGTGTGGAGCTGACCAGGCCTTATCAGGAATGAGGGAGGTTGTTTGGAGCACATCACCACCAGAGGGCGACTGTGTACCAGCCCTGAGTGGCATCTAGCTGGAGGAGTCCCATCATCCATCTTGAGTTGCCCTAGCCTCAAGGTCACTGTGGTAATGGACATCATGACCCTGCCCTGCACCGTGGACCAAACTGCGGTTCAGGGGTGACGCTTGCGGTATGTGAGAATCAATAGCATGTCGAATCCCAAGGCTGGAGCCCATAAAGGGTGTAATATAGGATAATAGATTGTGCATGTTACTTGTGATTGATGCGCAGCGTTAAGCTGTGCAAAGTTAAAGAAAGGAAAACCTAAGGATCAGTTTTCATCGAGCAATGCCATGTACAAACCGTGTCATTGCACATTGTTACCAATTTGCAAGAAGCGTAAACTTTCAGGTCTGTTGTCCAGCACTGTAAAGCCTAATTTCTTATATTTGAAATGTATAAAAAACACAAGATCCCGTTTCGTAAACAAGTCAGTCAGAAAACAACATGCAGCAATGCTCAGAACACCAGCAGAAGTGAGATTGCTACAGTTGTAAAATACTGTATGTAATAGAGATATGTACAGACATATTGCTACAAATGCATATGATTATAGATACATGATGTTTATTAATGTAACAAGAAAGTATTTGGAATAATCTATCTTGAAAGCTTGGATGTCCTTGTTGTGCTTTTCCACGTTGAAACATGTAACATTGGTTTTAAGTTTGTTTTAATTATTTTAAGTAGAAAGCTGTTTTTTTCCAGGTTTCAGTTTTCACAGTTTTCTTAATTATTGATTCAAGCATCATATTTATGACATGCCTGGCAAAATATGCATGTTTCGGTCCGCATTACTTTGAAACAGTGATGGAAATCTAACAGAATTGCGTACCATTTTTTTTCTTCAAATAAATCCCATTTGACTTTCTGTTGACACTTTTAATACTAAACACTAACTTAGAGATTGTGAGAGTGCTCAAAATCATGTTTCTTTATTTTTATTTTGCAAACACTTGCACACACTACAGTAAATTGACTAGAAAGCTCATATTGTATTTTTTGGAATTTATTTATTGTTTTTGTAGAATTCTGGACAAGGTGCTATGGTGTTCTGGATCTCCTCATTTACCTGTTACAGATTGCCATTTATTTGTCCAGTTCTGTTTGTTGGACATGCATTTCCATCATGCCGGAGATGAACCTCCTCATAATGTTGTCCTCATGTGGTACGCCTTGCACATTGTTCAGTGTTTGGACTTCTGAGTCCTGGGTCGTGGAGTTCATCAGTATTATTGCATATGTAAATAAAGATTATTTAAAGAATAAAAAAGCTGTTAATCTCCGTTATCAAATCTGAACCCATTTGTTTGACTGTGGAATAAGGAAGGTGTTCAATAAAGCATGTTTTTAACAAAAGATGACAAAGTAGACTAGATTTTTGTTTTGTTTTGTTATACAACCAAAGCCTTAGTATTGATTTCCCATGTTATCCTGTTTCATATAATATAATATTTACTACAATTCATAGCAAAAGTATAAAATATAAACATAGATCTACTTTTTGTTGGGCACACATGCATAAAATTATTAACCTTTAAAGTTTTCAAATTATTTGCAGCTGTGAATATATTTTAAAAATCCATGTTAGGAATGTTTAGCAGTGCAGTTGATGCTATTAAGGTAATAAAGCTGTGGGATGAAGAATGAGTTTCTTGTGTTTGTGAAGTGATGAAATTTTGAGGCTTGAAAAAACTTGAAATATTAAATAGTGTATAACATCATACGTTACACTTAGACAAAGTATTTGCCCCCTTTCCCAATTTCTTCTAGTTCTGGACTACTGTCAAACTTGGGTATACATCATCAAAATATTAGACGAAGAATACCCAAGTAAACACAATTTTTAAATTTATGATTTAAACTGCCCCTGTGTGGAAAAGTTACTGACCCATTAGCCACTAATTCAACCAGTTAGCCAAATTCAGTTGACTACTGGGGTCAGTTTTACCACTTTCAGGCATGCTCACTGTCAGCTCTATTAAATCTTAGAATAGAACCTGTCTGGCAATATGAAGCATTGCCAAGCTCTAAAGAAATTAAAATATAGATGCAAAACAAAGATCTACCAAAAAAGATCTCAAAAAACCCAGAACGTCTAAAGAGCTGCAGGCCTCACTTCCATTAAGATCAATGTACATAATTCCACATTGAGAAAGGCCAAAAGTCATATCCAAGGGAGAGACGTAAACCACTGCTAACTAAACGTATCTCACATCTGCCAAAAAACATTTAGAAGACCCCCAAGGCTTTTTCAGTGATATTCTGTGGAGCTACTTTCAGCTGTATGCCAACAGCATCATCTCTCACCCATTTCATATTATGGACTGGTGGTGAAAGTCACCTTTCAGGACTAGTATTCTAACTTCTGTCTTTACCAAAGTGTTCTTGGTGGGCAAAGGTCACCTCTCAGGACTCTACCAGCGTAGTTATTAAGTAGGTATTTGTCAGATTGTTGAATAAAGACAGTGCATACCTTTGGACCAGCTGAGAGACCCCTGAATGAATCTACACCTCCTTTATATGGGGGCCTCAAAGGCATAATAAGACACCAAAAGTGTCCTTAACTGAGGAAAGATATATTGGAACAAATATAGGAATGCTTCCCTTCATCAGATCCATCATACACAGCTCCTTGTCATCACGTCATGTACCATCTGCCTTCAGTACTGCCAGAGTGATACACAAGAAGCTCATGCCACCCTCTCACTTTTCCAGTCAAATTCAGCTCCTGGATCCAAATCCGGCTGGCTTTGACCGTGTGCATTCTACTGAAACGCATTTTCCAGCAACCACCGAGAAGCTCCATGCAGGCAGATCAGATGGTCCAGCTTCTTCTCAACCTCTCAACCTTGCATACATGCAGACTCTCCACTGGTGTTCCACAAGGCTCAGTGCTGGGTCCATGTTCTTTTCTACACTCGCTTTCTTGGTGATGTAATATCTTCCCATGGCTCCTCTTACCACAGCTATGCTGATAACACTTAAGTTCATTTTTTTCCTTCCCTCCATCCAACAGCCATGTTTCTACTCACATCTCGGCATGTTGGGCTGAGGTCTCATCACAGATGGCAGCCAACCAACTGAAACTGAACCACCAGCACGACCAAGCTGTTACTCATTCCCAGAACTATTGGTCCCCAGCGTGATCTTGTCTTCTCCTTTGAGAACTCTTTGTTCAGTCAGTCCAAAAATCCTTGGTTTAATTTTGTTTTAATTCTGTTATTGTTCTCTGTATGGAATGACACAAGTGTTGGTTTAGTGTCTTCTCATCTCAAGACCTCAGTACGGTGTCTCTGACTGGTTTTCTTTTAGGTGCTGTCAACTCTTACAGGTGACCTAGAATGCAGCAGAACAACTCTTCTTCAATCCTCCCAAGTTTCCCAATGTTATTCCATGGTTATTCCATGTCCTTAGTGTTAAAAACAAGTAGATAAAAACAGCCAAAAAGCAGCTTGTATAACATTATGTTTATCTATGTCTACGTTAAATTACCAGCTAATTACTTAAGACAAGACAATTACAAGGCAGCTGAAATTAAATTGAAGGCAAAACAACTGTTGTGGAAAAAAATCAATAGGGTGTTTTTCTTTGCAGCACTCCTGCAGCTCACTTTGCTTGCCTGTTCACAGTTGTTGGATGGCATGGTAAGTGAGAGTAGAGCTGAAGCATGCCAAAAAAATACATTGAAGAGAAGAAACAGTTGAATTAGCAACTTTCTCAAAGGACTGTGTTTATGCTGAAACCTCAGTTTGCTGGTCTGAGAGGAGTCCTAGCCTTTGTTCAGGTTCAGAGAGAGCACAAGCCTTGTTGGACTACATGTGGTTTGTATAATAACATGGTGTATAAGTAAACGTAAGCAAGAAAGCTGTACAATGCTGCAGTAATGGGGTTATAGGTTATATCTAGTATATGCTATCAGAGGCAGAAGTATTCTGATGTAAAATGATTACATTAGAACATGTGAAGTATTAGTATTAAGTGCATACAGGTCCAGACATGATCAGATTTTCAGATTGGATCACTGGTGTAAATTTGAGGCACTGGGCTTCAATAATCAGTCATGTTAATCAATCATTGTTCATGCGAACGTTTTCCCAGTTGCTTTTGTTCTAACTGTAAGAAATAGAAAATACTAAAACATTTACTTTGTATTTTTACATAATAAAAACAAATATACACAGATGTATATGTAACCATTACATCTCAGTTAAACACAAGAGCAGCACTCAGAAGGTACATACTCAGATTACTGGAGAAGAATAGGTTAAAGGAGAGAAATGGCCATGTTTTCGCATCAGCCTTGAAAGGTTAATTGCCAGAGAACCGTCAACAAAGCAGAAAAAGATACTAGTGATGCTTTTCTGAACCTGATCTTGAGATACAGACAGTTCAAGGCGAAAGAGGAGAGGCCTACAAAACGAGTCTGTTATTTCCCAGCGTTCCAGCACACTGTGTGATGATTACTTGGAGCCGAGTAGGATCATGGCTGTCGCTCTTCGGTAATACTCCATTCTTGTCCCAGGCCTTTGGGGGGTGGCGGTGTGATTGGTGTGCGGAGAGTTAGTGCTGATCCTGGACCAGCTGACAGGCTCAGCTCTCGCCCTGGTGCCATGGGGATTGCCTTTTTAGGAGACACCTGATCGCAGCCACACAAAGAGTGTTTGTTGATAAGGTTCTGCTGGTGGGTGTGTGCATGTGTGGAGCGAGAGTGATGAATAGTGGTGATTAGGAAGAGTGACTTGGAAGGGAGAGAGGAGGGGGCGTTTAGGGGGTTTTGGTAAAGCTGTTGTCTAGTGTACGGGGAGACTGAGACAGTGGACTCCTATTGAAGAATCAAGAAAAGGTAGAAGACAGACTTTGAGACGAAAGGTCCTGAAAAGTATCAACTCGGGAGAATCTGGGGACAGTGTTACCCATAATAGCATCTTGAATAGTTATTCCTAGATGCTCTGGAATTAAAAAGGATCCTAATGGAGAAATTCCAGGCGGGAATGGTCCTGGGCGCAGTGGGAGATGCCCTGGGATATCGCAAAGGCGACTGGGAGTGGTGCTCGTCAGGAGCTCAGATCCAGAAGGAGCTTTCAGCTCTCGGTGGGCTGGATGCCCTCAAACTGGATCCAGACAACTGGCCCTTAAGTGATGGGGCAATAATGCACATGACCACAGCAGAGGCCCTTGTCACAGGTAAGGATATGGGCGGCCAGGTGAGAGGGGGAAAAAGGTATATTGACCGTGCCTAAGCATGTTTGAGTGAATCCTTATGATTGAGGTTGATGTAAAAGAGAGTAACGAGTATTTTAGCACCTTACAAGAGAAGTACATTAGCATAGTTATAATATAATCATCAAACATACTGGTTTGCATCTGCTCCACCATTGCTGTTAAAAATAAACATTTTCAGATGGACCGTTTGAGCAAGCTTGTTCAGCCTTTGTACTGCACTGAGATGGCTATGGTGATATGTGGGTTAGGGACCCTGTTAGTGTTTACAGCTGTAAACTCCTAAAGAGATGTAAACAAAGCCATTGGAAGTGGTTTGGTGTGAAATGCTTTATTCTACAGAAACGTACAGAGTCAAAACTGTTTACAGTAATGGTGATAGGAACCAAACTTTTCATTACATATCGTCGCTGTCCAATGAAAAAAATTATCTTGATTTTTGAATTTTAAGTTTTCTACATCATTTGAACACGCCAATGGCTGTTTACATTGTGTGAAAACTTCATAATGAATGGACCAATAGACATGCTCCAAAACAGCTTGGAGAAAAAGTATGTTTTTGGTCTCTCCTGTAAAGTTTTTCATTGGACAGCAATGACATAAACTCTCATAAGACACATAAAAATTTCCCTGTAATGTCTCTGTATAAGCATTGATTCCTTTCAGCACTGAAGAAAATGAGAAAGGAGTAAATCCATTAACTATGTTCAAAGTTGTATAGCCTGTCGGAGCTCATAGGTGGAACACGTGCCAGTATTTTCTCAGGCTTTGTAAAGACCTGCCATATATAGCAGGAGAAAAGCCTCTCACTACACCCTTTCCAAGTCATACACTCATTATTCCTCCTCTCTATAAAAAATACACCACTGTCTTCATAGAGACATCTTATAAATCTCTGTCATAAACAGTTGATGACATTTTAACACAACAAAACACTGCACTGCCTCTCGTCTCTCAGTGCCAAACAATACTATAATAGGACTCGGTTTAAATTCCCAATCGTCCACTTGTCCCATCCACTGGCATCCTGATGCCCACTGACTCCAGGTAATCTCCATCATGACAATAAATAACTCGAGCACTGATGGCAATCTTTAATCCTTTGGAACCTCAACGTAAATGTCAATCCCCGTGTTGACCCATCTCTGCAATATACCACTGGTATGTACATGCTACATCCAAACTCTAGTCAAGCTCTGGGGTTGCCAGTTAAGCTTAAAATAGAACCTGAATGAATGTGATCTTCCACCAGAGCCGGACAATGGTTGTTGGACCGCTATCATTTTCCTTGGCGGGCTGTGTTCAAAGCCTACTGCGGTTCTTCTAAAAGGCACGATGACAGCCTCTGGGATTTGGACACTGCTTATCCGAATTCCAGCAGCTCTTCACTGCTGAGAATACAAATTCCACAAATAAGACCATCAGAAGTCAATGGGGCCTTCCTTAATCTTCAACAGGAGCCAACCAACCACAGACTTGTATACTGGAGACTGGAGACTGGGTTCTCTTCTTTATACTTAGTTTGAAGAAATCAATGGCTTGGTCTGAAATCACAAATAAGCTGTTTGCCCTTTACCCAACATGTTGGCCATCAGTTCGCACTTTTTTGTTAGCACCTGAGAACTTCACTTTCAAAGTTCCTCTACCTTATATCTGCACTCCTTGTCCATTTGTTCAGTTTCACTTACCACATCACTGTTGTTCTAAAATTAAACCATGTAATCTGTAATCTGTTTCTTCATCTACTCTGTTTCTTCATCTGTTTCTTCATCTACATCTTTCTTCATCAATGCTGTGTCTGATCCACTCTCACCAGCACAATACACATTAACACATCACCACCATGTCAGTGTCATTGCTGTGCTGAGAATGATCCTCTACCCACATAATACTTTTTTCTGTGGTGGTCCTGTGGGGGTCCTGACCATTAAAAACAAGTACAAATACTCGTTACCTTACTTAAGTAGAAATTTTGGTTATTTATACTTTACTGGAGTAATTATTTTTCAACTGACTTTTAACTTCTACTCCTTACATTTACACTCCATTATCAGTACTTTCTACTCCCTACATTTACACTCCATTATCAGTACTTTCTACTCCTTACTTTTACACTCCATTATCAGTACTTTCTACTCCTTACATTTACACTCCATTATCAGTACTTTCTACTCCTTACATTTACACTCCATTATCAGTACTTTCTACTCCTTACATTTACACTCCATTGTCAGTACTTTCTACTCCTTACATTTACACTCCATTATCAGTACTTTCTACTCCTTACATTTACACTCCATTATCAGTACTTTCTACTCCTTACATTTACACTCCATTATCAGTACTTTCTACTCCTTACATTTTAAAACTAGCCTCGTTACTCCTATTTCATCTACAGCTTGTTTTAATTCATGTACATTTACATTCCAGTAAAGATTATTAATAACATGTCTTTGAAGTTGGACTGCATCATTACAATACTTATAGACAACTAGTCATCATATCTTCTGCTCCATGAAACACATGTTAATGTTCAGTAGTAACAGATATACTTCTTTAATATATTTACATTGTACTGAAATACATTCATGTTCAATGGGTGTATATGCGGCTGAAACAGGAAGCCTAGCGCATCCCAAACTTATCAACATTAACATTTTAATATAACATTATAGTCATTATGGCTTTTAGAAGAATGATTTTTGGGGGGAGGTGGGCTAGTGCACTGTAGACCCCTGTGGTGCGGCCTAAGCTTTTGTACTTAATGGCATTTTTTTCCTTCCATTACTTTTACTTTTACATTTTAAGTAGTTTTGAAAGCAGTACTTGTACACTTTTACTGGAGTAAAAAGCTTGAGTTGATACTTCAACTTCTACAGAAGTATTTTTAAACCCTAGTACCTATACTTCTACCTGAGTAATGACTGAATACTTTTAACACCTTTGATTAAAAAGGTTAATATGTGTTCAGAGAATCAGACGAGCTACAGTTTGTAATTGCAGAACTACAAAGTGCACCTATATGGTAAGTTGAGTTGAAATGTTGAGGCTGTTGACAATCCATTGCTTTGCAGTGCAGGGGGTTAACTGAATAATAAGCAGCCTAATAACACCTCATAATTAGATCCCCTCTCATCACATCCTCAGGTTCCCACCCTCTAGATTCACACCCACGCCCACTGTGAAACTCTTAAGCCTGCCTGTGCTATATATGAGCCAAGTTGTATGTATGAGGGATGTGAGGGAATTGTGGGAGTGGGTCCTGTTGGGCCACACAGAGCCCTCTAATATCCGGAAAGCATCCCAACCAGACTACGACACACGACACAAGTCGAGCTGCTCTTTTAATCTAGGCTAAACTTAGCCTGATGCACTCCTGCTCAGCTGGCTGGAATGCCAAGCACGCTAACACCACATGAGGGCATTAGAAAGCGTCTCTGACTGGAGAGATAGCGAAAGTGAGTGTCCACCTTGTGTTTATGCCATGTCCTCCTGCATGAACCTTAAAGGGGCACTCCACCAATTTCATAATTCCATCAATCTGATGTATGTATGTTATATAGAAAGTTTGCAACCTGGGGTGGCTAAGTGTACAACATATATATGTTGTAAAGCACGCTGCCACTGGACTCAGAGCAGTGGAGACGGGCTCTCTTGTGTGACGAATCAGCTTCACCGTCTGGCAATCTGATGGATGAGTTTAGGAGAACGGTACTTGTCTGACTGCATTGTCCTGCATGTGTAAAGTTTGGTGGAGGGGGGATCGTGGTGTGGGGTTGTTTTTCAGGAGTTGGGCTCGGCCCCTTCAGTTCCAGTGAAAATAACTCTTAATGCTTCAGCAGACCAAGAGATTGCTTTGCTTTTAATGCTTTGGGGACGGCCACTTCCAGTACCCCTGACTGCTGATGAGTGAGTTTGGTGTGGAAGAACTTGACTAGCCTGCACAGAGTCCTGACCTCAACCTGATAGAACACCTTTAGGATGAATTAGAGCGGAGACTGCGAGCCAGGCCTTCTCGTCCAACATCAGTGTCTGACCTCACAAGTGGGCTTCTGGAAGAACGCTCAAACATTCCCATAAGCACACTGCTAAACTGTGCGAGGAGCCTTTCCAGAAGAGTTGAAGCTGCTGTTATAGCTGCAATGGGTGGGCCGACATCATATTAAACCCTATGGATTATGAATGGGATGTCACTCACTGTCACTGTGAAGGAGGGTATTAAAACAAGTCTGAACAAATTATGGTCTGGGGATTATTTTGTTGTTGTAAAACAATGTCTCAGGCATCATGTGGCACCCATTCATGCAACCAATTTTAAAGACATTAAAGTCTTCAGACTTCTATCACCAACATTGTGAACAATCCTGACTCCGTAAGTTTCTGAAGTATTTAACTTTTCACATCAAACCACTCTGAATGACTTTGTTGACCTCTTGACCAGTTAATGATGTAGAATTTTATTAGCACTTGTTTAACCCACGTCGTCACGTACAATAAAAGTGTACAACACAAGTCACTAGCTGTCCTGCAATGTTCTGCAAAGATTACTGGTGTCTGGAGGATCTGTACAGAGAGCTGGTGCGGTTGTACGTGGAGGCCATGGTGTCCCTTAAGGGCCGAACTTCTGATCCAAGCACAGTTGAAGGCTGTGCCTCCCTCAAACCCCACAATTTCCTGCTTGCCTGGCACACGCCGTTCAATGAGAAAGGTACACTTTCTTTTATACGTCTGATGCAGTCATCTATGTAGCTCAGCTAATTAGCCTTTGCTTGTGCCTGTTTTCATTGCTACAACACCTGATCTTGCTCGTACTTCAAGGTTCTGGTTTTGGAGCAGCTGCAAAGGCAATGTGTGTGGGGATGCGCTACTGGCAGCCTGAACGTCTGGACAACCTGGTGGAAGTGAGCATTGAAACAGGCCGGATGACCCATAATCACCCTCTCGGTAGCATATCATCCTTCTCACCCGGGTTTCACATCCACTTTATCACTTTTAATCTGAGCAAGACTAAGGCTGTGGTTTTGTGTGCAGGGTTTCTGGGCTCTTTGTGTACTGCCCTCTTTGCTTCATATGCGGTACAAGGCAAGCCGGTGGCAAACTGGGGCCGTGATCTCATTAAGGTAATTCCAATGGCAGAAGATTACTGCAGGAAAACAATACGCCACGTGGCAGGTGAGGAGCCTACGATGTGCACAAGACAATACTTGTAATGAAATTACATACAGTATACATAATTTTGCGAAATATAGCTGACGTTAGCTGGTTAGCACGCTAACGTCAGTAGATATTTATGTAACAAGATACATGGACATGGATTCTGTTGATAATTTTGGTTAATTTTGGAATGGTTATTATATTGATTACATACTGATTATGTCATCTTGCTTATAGTTCCTTCAAATGTAACACTGTGGTAGAACTGGACACTAATCAGAGCTCATTAAGGGTGTGTCTCAAAACCTAGTGAGCTGCCTGCATTAGACATATGTAGGCTGTCCCAATTCTTAGATACATTAAACATGCTGTCTACAGAGGAACCTTATTTTAACCTAATTTTAAGGAAGCATTGAACGCTTCTTCAGCCGCTAAGACAATCCCATGATGCAGCGCAGGCGAAGCTACGAGCAGTGAAGTGGCTTTGAAATGTGAGTTATTTTGATTCTCTCTGGTGTTTTAATGTGTTTCTTGTCATATAATCACACAAAACAATATTTTATTTGCAACTCTGTAACGAGTCGTTGACCATTTTGTAGATTTATACTCAGGTCATTAGCATTTATGCTAGCGGATTGTTTTGAATGCTGGCCGGTAGCTTAGCAACCACCTAAACCACGGGTTGCCTGCTGCAGTGGGCGGGAACAAGCCGTGAGGCAGTCTCTCTCTAACTAGAGCGTCTCAGTAATCTGTTTTATGAGGAGAGACGTCAGACAGCCTACATAAACAGTGCCTACTTAGACACTCACTGGGTTTTGAGAAACACCCCAAGTGTGTAATCATTTAGGTTATGACACAGCTTACAAGTTTAATCAGGTAATACCTTGCCAAAGTAACTTCTTAGTGTTCTTAGTGTGTGTATTTCATATCTGAGAGTAAATGCTGCATATCTTTATCTCGTCCCTCAGAATACCAGGAGTACTGGTTTTACTTTGAGGCCAAGTGGCAGTTTTATTTGGAGGAGAGGGGCATAGAGGAGGAAGGCCAGAACAAACCTCTTTTTCCTCATAGCTATGACGCAGAGGAGACTGATAAGGTTAGACGCTTCTTTACATGCTTATTTTATTAGTGTTTCATCAGATATTACCCACTATACACACTCAAAACTGCTTCCTTCACAGACCTCAAGACATCTACCCACTTCAAACCTGAATCTCATCAGTAGTAAACACCTAAGAAATTCTATTATCAGGCGCATTTTTGGAAGATGCCCTTATGAAGTGTGATCTTTTACATAATATAATATATAACATATAATATATAACATAATCCTTATTATACTGCATGTCTCTCAGGTGTATAAGCACTGGAGCTCAGAAGGACGAGCAGGGCGAAGGGGCCATGATGCTCCTATGATTGCCTATGATGCTCTGCTGGCTGCAGGTTCGAACTGGGGCGAGCTCTGCAAACGGGCCATGTTCCATGGAGGTAAAGCATCAACATCAGACAAACCCAACATGCACCTAAACCAAGTGATCATTTTCTCTCCTTCTTTCTACACGCCTTGTCCATTTTATCAGCTCCACTTAACAAACAGGTGCACTTTGTATATCTACAATTACAGACTGTGGTACATCTGTTCCTCTGCATATTTTTACCCTGCTCTTCAATGGCCAGGACCCCCATAGGGCAGGTATTTTTTGTGGATGGTGGTGAATCATCACTGAAGTTGTGATGGTATGTTAGTCTGTGTTGGCCCTGTGCCTTAAAGAACTGGCTGAAAGGATATCTAATAAAGCATAAAAGGAATAACTACAATAAATATATACTATATTATAATATATAAGGATGAACTACAGTCTGTAAGTGTGAAACTACAAAGTGCTCCTATATAGTAAGTAAACCTGATTAAACTGACATTGGGTGTAGAAACAAGGAGGTACTTAATGAAGCGGCTGATCGATGCACACACATTAGTAGTTGCTGCAAACAATTCTATCATAATATAATAGAAATTTCTAGCAACTGTAACAGTAATTTTGTCTCACTGAAATTGTAATATATATATATATATATATATATATATATATATATATATATATATATATATATATATATATATATATATATTCTTTTTGTTAGTTTCCTGTTTTGTATTACAATTTTAATTTTTTACCTATTTTTACCTATTTTTTTGTTCATTGTGTTTTTTATTTTTGTCTTTTTATTTTATTTTATTTTTTTTTCTTGCATTTGGTATTTGTCTGCCATCTACTGCTCTCCCTCTTTCCCCCTCACCTTGTTCTAAATGTTACATATCTTAAGAATGTTTAGTGTTGTAAGTAAGTAAATAAATAATAAAGTCCTATTAGTCCTCCGATAAGAGGGGGTGGTGATGGGCCCAAAAAAAAAGAAATTTCTAGCAATTATGCGTCCAAATGTCAGAAAATGCAAGAATCTGAAAAATACCGGTAGTGTCGGCACGCAACGCCATAAGACAGGCATGAAAGGAAACCAAAGCACTCTGCGGCTTTAGAATAAGGATTCTAAAGCCACCTCTAACACAAAATGTAGCTAATCAAGGTCATGATGCATTCTTTATTTTTATTTAAATATTTCTCTGGCTTATTTGGCCAAACCAGATCTGCACTGCTTCTATTAGTGCCATAGTGGAATAACATTTATGACCAATCTCATACCAGATAGGAGGAGGAATTTTAACTGGTATACCAGGATCATATACCATCTGCTACTAAAATGGCCCAATCAGATTGGAAAGGAATCTGATTCACTAGATTTCTCTAGAATCGACAATTTTTCAACAATCGTTGCTAAGATATGAGGAATCTCCCTTAATGTTACGTTTATGATCTCTCTTTTCCAGGAGAGAGCAGTGCTACAGGTTTGATTGCTGGCTGTCTGTACGGGCTGCTGTATGGGATGAGCCAGGTGCCTGCTAGTCTGTACCAAGACCTTGATAAAAGGGAGAAGCTGGAGGAGCTAGGAGTCAAACTGTTCCGGGCTGCAGCTGCTGAAAAGTTGACAGAGAAGTAACTGCCCATCACTTTCCGGCTCAAACTGGAACATTTATATGCTGCTCACTCTCGCTTACCTGTACCCAGCATCCTCCTCTCTCTGACACCCCATCCTTTGTCAATTAACAACTGAGTATTTCTGTTTTCTGGAGCTCTGCATGGCAACAAGCTAAGAAGACACTAATTTAGTTATATGTAAAGAACATAATATGATACTCAAATAACTATGATGTTGTTGACTATCATAATATGTTGACAGTTCAGTGCAGATATATGATTCATAAACTGATTCTGATTCTGATTCTGATGTTGACAATTCAATGATGCGGGCCATGTAACTTTGATTGAACTGAAATATGGGCACCAGTAGAGGGCATCATAGCAACTTACATATATAGTTTGACTGGAAGGTCCATTATTGTCTTGTCAAGTTATAGTAAACATTTAAGTACATGTATATTATGTAAATGAATTAAAATATTTTATTAATAGAGCATAATTTGTAGCAATTTCATTTCTGACCACAATTCTTTCCCTACACTTTATACTCCTTTGGGTAACCCCTTAAACTCTAAGGCCTATCAGCAGCTCCAAAGTCTCACAATTGCATAGACTGTAGTATTTAGTGAATAATCTGGAATTTACTTAATTTATAATTATGATGCCAAATAACTGAACAATAAACCTAGAGGTTAAGGGGTTAAATCCAAATGTCCTAACTTGTGACTCCTTTCACATACCTGCGTTGTTCTACAGCGCCAGCATGAAGCAGTGATTTTGAATTTCCATTATTGCACAAGCTCTAATTTTCCAAAAACAACATTAGGCTGCTGCAGCCCTGTTATGTTCCTGCTATAAACCCTTAGCCCTCAAGTGCACAAAGCAACTTTACAGCAGTGGCCCCAGTTCTTAATCCTCTTTCCTGCCCTTGCCCTCGCTACTTGACAAGATACAGTGCAGATCTAATTACACAAAGAGGTGACTATTACAAACAGTCTATTGAGGATGTTGCTGCTCCATTCTGAGTACAAAGAAGGCCCTTTTATTTCATGCAGACCAGAGCAGGAGGCGTGTCAAGTAGCTGTTGCCACAGAGACCAGCACAACAGTGGATGTCAAGGCTCTTAAGCGGCTGGTCTTGGATCGTTCCTCCAACCCAGTGGTCAGAGAGATTCTGGAAACTCTTCTGCAATACTTCACGCAGGAGCTGCCAAATCGAGGTCCACAGAGCCAGGAGAAGAGAGTAAACAGGGACAGCGTATGCAGGAGTCGCAAAAAATCTTCAGGGAGTAACGCTAGTCAGCGCCTTACCACCTTTCAGCTTCTGCAGTCAAAGTTTCTCCTGGCTGCCCCAAAGCCAGCAGTAACCAACAGGAGGGAGGTGGGCTCTCTGAATGTAAAAGGACTCAAAGGAACCAAGGAAGTGGACAGAGCCAGTAGTGATATAGGTCGAGGAGTTAAAGGAGGGAGGTCCAGAGTGCAGGATGTGATCGCCAAGTTTGCAGCAGTGGAGCAGAAAGAGAGAGGACTTGAGACCAAGAAGGTGCCACAGAAACTAATCAGGCAGATCAGCAAGGGTCCCCTTCTGTCGGGTATCATGAAGAAGTTTGAGGCTCTAGCAAAGGTGCACAGTAGAACTGATTTAACTGAGAGCAAGAAGCCAACATGCACAGGTGTAATTCAAGCAAAGGGTAAAAAGGACATGCATGAACAAAAGAAAGCTCAAGATTTGGGGAGTATTGACAAACAACAGTGTTTCCAGAACCAAGGATCAGATGATTGTCTTGGCAATAATAATGTTGAGGAGATTCAAGCTATTCTGCCAGCAGTAGAGAGAACACAGTGTAGTTCAACTGATGAACAACAAGATTTTGCTTCTGAAAAAAAGAATAATTTTAATATCTTTGGACAGTTGAAAAGTGATGTCATTATTATGGGCCACATTAACAGTGCTGTAGAGATCTCAGACCAGGTGAACAATGATGCTGATGTCTATGACCAGGTGACCAATGATGCTCATATTAACGACCAGGTGAACAAAGATATTCTGGAACAGGTGAACGATGATGCAGATATATCAAGCCAGTTGAGTGACAATGTAGATATCATGGACCAGTTGAACAGTCATGTAGACACTGCAGGCCGGTTAAACAATACTGTACATATCTCTGGTCAGCGTCTGAGGCACCAGGTCAATGATGATGTAGATATCTCAGGACAGTTGAACGACAATGTAGATACCTTGGACAAGGAAAACACCTCAGGCCAACTGAACAGTGAAGTAGATATCTTGGGCCAATCTCTAAATGATCTGAAAGTATTGCAGCGGAAAGTGAGATATGGAAGAGTTGAGATTATTGGCTTCACTACTGTGGTGGAGAACTCTGACTATGAGCTTCACTGTGCACTTGTAGCAATAGAGATCCCAAAGAGGCGGTATCTAGCCACTGTTGTACACAAGCCTGATGTTTGGGTAATGGCCAACTCATCAAAATCGCTAATAGAGGTTTTGGAGCATGATGAGAACAAGTGTTTGGCATCAATTAATTGTTTGGACCAACCGTATGAAAAATGGCAAACATCTGAACACACAATCTCAAAGAACTTGGACGAAAGGCCTCTAACCATGGAACAATCATTACAGCTACACAGAAACTCTATAGATGTGCCCTGCCTTGTACAAGGACTGTCACAACCCTTTAAACCTTTGTGTTCTGAAAGTCCAAAGGAGCAGCAGTTCTTTCACTCTAGCACAGTGTTCGTTCCAGATCAGGATTTAGGGCCTCAGCAAGATGTGCCTGTTGACTCCCACAAAAATCCTGCTCTTCCATACAAAGATGAAAATTCAACAGCTGAGCAAGAAGTCTTGGCTAAGTGTCACGAGAGTCCTCTACATAAGGCAAATAATAAAGCTAGGAATGCTGGGGAACTGAAATTGGAGGAGGGCCAAGGCCTCTGGGTGAAGGCACAGGCAGACCCTTCCGCTTCTCTGATTCTGCAAAGAGGCCCTAGATCACTTTCCCTGGAATGGAACGTAGCTCCAAGCAACCACCTTTTATCTGAATTACCTAAACCTATAGGCACTGACAGTGAGATTCAACCAGACGGGTCCATGACCTTTCCTGCTTCTGTTCCTCTAAACAAACAATCAGACAGTACAAGCTTTGAGTGTTATGACAGTGACACATCTCAAGACACATCACATATGAAAAACCCATGTCCAGCGAATGTCTGCTTTGATTCAGTGAACGAAGACATTAATCACAGTATGCGAGACATCCCTTCTGTCAGGCCCAAAAGTGTGGAGGCAAGCAGCAATACACTAAAAGAAAGGACACCAGAATGCAGTTCATGCAGTCCAAAGACATTGCATAGTCAGCACAGCCAGTTTCCACAAATAAAAGAGGGTGAAAAAACTCAGGACAGGCCAAAATACAGGACGGTGAACTACAGCGATGCCTCTGCAAAGACAACCTATGTGCCTAAGATCATTCGATTCACTGACACATTCAACTTCTGATACTTCGGTTAAGATTCATTTCTACACCTCTCAACTCAAACATTAAAGCTGGATTTGGACAACTCTTCTCTCTTTGTGTCCACTAATTTTATAAGACACAAATCTATAGACATTACACACAGTGCCAGTGAGCTCACACTGGCAAAAGTAAGAGGATTTCTACATTCAGTACTAATAAAATGTGATCTAATCGTTATATTAGTCACAATTATGGACATAGAATCTAACTACACACAGACAGATGTATTTTTCACTTCTTCTATTGAGCACAGTGAGTAAACATCCACATTATACGCCAGCAAAAGTATATGAACCTTTGAATTTAACAACCTGTAGGAATTTTGGACCATTCCTTCCTTCTTTCATCTATGATTTTGGGATGGCTTGCATCACCCAGCATCTCTTCAGGTGGAGGTCCTTACATTCTCATGTAAACTGTTTTGATACACCTTTGAATTCAATGTTCTATCAATGACCCCAAGGTGTCCAGGCCTTGAGGCAGCAATGCAGCCCCAAACCATGATGCTCCCTCCACCATGCTTCACATTTGGGTTTTGGTGTTGGTATATTGTGTATATAATTTAGTTTTACTGTGGACTGATATAAAACTAGGTCTTCAGCAATGCTTTTGTAGCTTGTTCAGCTTCATATGTCTCCAGAACACGTCTTCTTAGGCATTCCAAAACTTTGCATCGAGGCATGGTTCAGTGTTTATTTCCATAAAAAGTAGATTTGTCAGTAACCTGGCTTTGTGTGCTGCCTTTATTTAAAGCATCTATGAAACCCACACTGTCAATCTTATTTCCTTAACTAAAACAACTTTTGCCAATTGTTTCTTAGAAAATATATTAATACAGAGATTCACTTAATTTTAGTGCAGCTGTGAATGTTTACTTAATGTGCTCAATGAAGATCACAAAAAGTACAAACGTTTGTGTATCATTAGTTCAGTTAGATTGTGTTTGTCTGTTATTGAATAACAATCACAGGCCTGCTATACAGATGCATTCAAATGTATTCTCAAGCTGAATTGAACATCCTCGCTGTCCAGTGAAAAACATGTATCTCAATTTTTGTCGATTTCAATTTGTCTACATCAACGAAATGCAGCACTGTGTGAAAGCTTCATGATGAATAGACCAATAGAAATGCTCCAAAATAGCTTACATTGAAAGTGGAGACCGTTTTTGGTCTCTCTTGTAAAGTTGCCATTATGGAGATACTTGTTTTCATTGGACAGCTACGATATGATGGACATTAGATAAATGTCATCTCTGGGTATGTTTGGCCAACCACATTTTTGGGCAAAACATTTAATGAAATATATAATTTAATTAATTTAAATTGAAATCAAATAAGGATAAGGAAATTTATGGAAATGTAATGTAATGTAATATGAATGTGAACTCAAACAGTCATGGTTTCCAGGATGTTTGCTCTTTGTGAGATTACGCTGAGAATCAGTCTAGTTTCTACCAGAGATAAGATTTGGCCCTGGATTTTTCAATGAATAACCATGTCTTTCAGCACAAACACAGAAATATTAGCATGCCACTGGGTTTGGATTCTACAGTTACTGCCTATAATGGAGGATGCTTGACCCTGCCAAGTGGCCCCGACTCAAAGAGGCTTGGGGCCAATAAATTTGGATGAAGGGTAATCCAGTGTGCATATAAAATCAATACAAAAACAAAATCCGAACATCACTGCATTTTTCTAAGATTTTTTTTCATCTATAACACAATTTGTCTGAGTTTGTAACACAAATACACAGTGAAATCAAAAATTGACTCACTCTGAATCCACTTGCTATTCCAAACACTCAGTAGCAGAAAGAGCAGGCTCTTGATAACGTGCATTCAAGTGGCCTACTAGTACTTCAGAGAGACTTCAGTAGAGGAAAAAGTATGCACTAGTAAAAAGGAACACAGAGAAGAAGATGTTGTTTTCTAAAATCATCAAACTGAATTGTTTTTGCAACAAGATGAAAACAAAATGTAAACTTTAAAATTCATTCGAACATGAGGCACCAACACCAACTGGGCAGGTAAAGACAGGTAATTTAATAAAGATCAGGTAATTTAATAAATGTAATCATTTAATAAATGATGGAAAAAGTGTGAAGAAAAAGAGGCACTACAAATGACTGCAAATGATCTTATATACACTGTATCATCTTATAAGCTTGAAGCAGTCTGGATTCCACCTGTAGTTTTCCAGAGTTTCTCTAATATCAGTCATACACAGAGTACACGAGTGTGTAAGACTGAACAAACTCAGGGTCACTGAGCAGGTATTTCTTCTGTAAATGTCAAAGACCTGAAGGTTCTCCTATTCTGGTTCTCCCACTAAAAAAAAACAGTTTCACCCACAAAAGCACAGACTGATGGCTATTACAGGCTAAGCTGACCACAACTACAGGAACTATGTCAGGTGCATTTAGATGGTCACCTATAAATAAGTGCCTGTTGTCTATCGGAAACAGATCAACTCATTGTTTTTAGACCGGCTTATCTTTAGTGTATTTGCAAACTAATACCCTCTTTTAAAATAAACAGTTATTCCAGGTGTAACACTTTATTAGCAAAACTGACAGATATTCATCAGAAAATGAGTACGGCCTATAAACTGGAAAAAACATTAATTATCTTGATAAAGAAACCGTCTCTCACTTCATTCAGAACTGTCCTCATACTGTTACCTTTTGGAAATCCTTATATAAGGAAACAGGCTCTGTTCTGATTAGACGTGCTGTATTAAGTCTCATACAGAAAAGCATTCAGAGCTGAAACACTGCTTAGAGTGTCAGTGTGAGTGTGTGGCAGTAAACTGCTGTAGGCTGAATACAGCATGTAAACAAGTTGGCTTGTTTGTAATCAGGTTGGGTGAACTGGGTACTGAATACGACCTAATATTTTAAAACTTGCAAAAAAAGTTTACAAATATGATTTGAACTAAAAAAAAAGCAAGTGAAATTAGATTATCCATGATATGGGCCCTTTAAAATGTAGACTTCTGACACAGCTATTCGTTTCCCACATTGCGAAGAAAGGAGCCGCTTGGCCAGCAGCTCAAACTCACCTGATAACAGAATGACTGACAAATACACCTGCAGCACTGAGCAAACAGCAGCCTAGTGTTGCGAACAGTGGACCACAGTGTCAGTGTTTACTGTAAACTGTAGCAGGCATTCAATGTTGGACTGTGCAGCATCATACCACACGTTACACCCTGAAGGACATGATTCACAGTTCATTACTGGAGGTGAAATGATAAGAGAAAACGATATACCCAACAGAGTGTTGTGGTGTTGCACTGGCGGGTTCGAGGATAATCCACTTTCAGCCTCTGTTCTGCTTTGCAGACGAGGATCAGAGCAGGAGGATTTAGCATGACTGGCACAGCAGATGGCAGTGTGTTTACCAAACAACTAACAGGAGAGAAATGACACAGAACACACCCTCGCCAAAGAACACACGCCTGCGTTCCCGAAACAGGGAGCGCACATTCATCAGCATTCAAAGCTAAATCATAAATAAACAAATACAGTCTCTGTAGCAACTCACTGTGGTAGACGAGTGAATAGCTTGATCTAATCTAGTGTAACAACAGGAGCTTTGATTATGAGTGGATGTGCATCTGCTTTAGGGCAGAGTGTAGTAATCATATAGACAGCTGGTAGTTTATAGAGATCACAGCATGGTACAGTAAAGACAACTGATTATAAGCAGCACTAAGCTCCTGTAGTGGTGTCGTAGTAGCCCTTTGTAGAATAGAATAATCTATCCAATATTTACTGTCTGTCTTGTTGTCTGTAGTGTGTTTCTGTAGTGTTGTCTCTCTGGTTTTCAAATATGCATGTACCTCTTGTCACCTGTCTGCTGTGACTATGAGTATTGGACTGGCCCGAGTAAAGCCATTAATGACCCACCTACCTCCAGCATTACACTACTGATAAAGTACTAATATTTAATGGCTTTTTGTTTGTTGTGTCAAACCACACAACTGCAATCAGGCAAGACCTTCAAAAGACTCACAAACTCACACCCGTTACCTCCATACTTTGGTCACAGCAACCGGTAAACCACCTTTTAGAGAAAATCACATGAAACTAATTCTTAAAGGCACAAAATGAAACATACAAGTTCTGGAAGCTCTCAGTGTTATTTATACTATTAAGTTTAACTTTTTGTTGTTAAAGTCTATGGTACAGTAAATCTGAAGTATATAGTCATATGTTTTTTTTTATAATAGCTTTGTAAACAGTCTCAAATTACACCAATAACAACTGCTGTGGGGGTGACGTCATATGATCTGCCAGTAGTGCCCTACAGCGACTTTAGAGAGTCCAGTTCAGACACAATAAAAAAACTACTAAAAAAGTAACTGCTTTAGTGAACTGATACTTATTAGATCTTCATGTTTAGCTCATGTAATGTTTGCTGTTTATGTTATGATGACAAAACAGTCAGAGAATACAGTTGAAATTATATATATAATATAAGTACTGCTTAAAGTATAAAAGTAAAAGTAATGTAAGAAAAAAATGCCATAAAGCTTAGGATGCAATACAGGGGTCTATAGTGCAGTAGCCCACCGCCCCAAAAAAATAATTGTTCTAAAAGCCATAATGACTATAATGTTATATTAAAATGTATTAAAATATACACCCATTAAACAAATTTATTTTAGTACAATGTAAATATATTAAAGAAGCATATCTGTTACTACTGAACATTAACATGTGTTTCATGGAGCAGAAGATATGATGACTAGTTGTCTATAAGTATTGTAATGGTGCAAAAAGTCAAACTTCAAAGGCATGTTATTAATAATCTTTACTGGAATGTAAATGTACATGAATTAAAACAAGCTGAAATGGAATAGGAGTAACTATTTAAGGTAAGTATCGAGGCTAGTTTTAAATTGTAAGGAATAGAAAGTACAGATGATGGTGTGAAAATGTAAGAAGTAGAAAGATATATATAATGCAATAATATAATACAAGATTCAGTGTCTTTGTGGACGATTTGTATTAGTCTGTTTGTCATTAAATGTTGTGTAAATTGTAGCTGCTGTTTTAAAATAACATGCAAAATATTACAGATTAAAAAAAAATAAACTCCTGAAGCGATGGACCTGACTCCTCTCTGTCATAACTCTCTGACTCTAGTAAAACATTAAAGCTTTACAGTTAGTAAACCATCCAGTGGAAAGTCTGCTGAGAGTCGAGCAGTGGCTGGGATGTCACTGTGATGTCTCTGTTCAGTGTCAGCTCTTTTCTGCTCAGCTGACAATGTTAGTTGGGAACAGTAGCCTGTAGTTTCACTTTGAAAGATTTTTTTCTGGTACGAGGCTTTATCTTTCACTCCACCTGATCTCTGCATCTCCCGATTAGCTAACACTCTCTCCCCCTTAGTAAAACTGATGACATGAAAATTCATACAGTGCTGTTCACATCCACATGACAATGAATACATTAATATACATTGTGAGAACTGGCCAAACTGGTCTGTCACATTCTGGTTTTGTTAAAAAAAAACCTACACATCTCTAATGTGAATAAAACACTGTTTCTGCCTGTTATCTACCCGTTTCCTGAACCTACCGATTGTGGAAAATTCTGCCAAACACAGCCAGAGTGCAGCCCTTAGGTTGGACTCAGTATTACAGACTGATGGGGAACAGTGTTAATTTTGATTTAGTTTTATTCGTAGTCTTTTGACTAAAATGTCATTAAGTTTTAGTCATAATTTAGTCATTTGAATTGATTTTAGTTTTCTTATTTAGAATAAGAATTCTTTATAAGAATTTAGTCTAGACTAAATCTACAGTCGATTCAGTCTACTAAAATATAAAGGGTATAAAATGTAAATGCTTTTATTCTGTTACCTTCAATTATTTAAGTCATTACTTACACAAAATTAAACATTTATTATCCAGTTATGGAATATTATTCATGTTTGAAAGATCAATACACACAAACAGATTTAACAAACAACATCTGAGCTCTTCCGAACTGCATCCTTGTATCGTCTTTTTATTTATTATCTCTTATTTATTAAATTAATTGTTACTAGTGCTGTCAATCTAATTAAATTACATGCTCTGTGATTAACTAATCTACATTAATTGCATGTATAACTTTTTGCTTTTTTTCGTTTTAGCATAACAGTAAATCAATTAATTAATAACTGCCACATCTCTAGGTCTCAGTGTTTACTAGAGACACACAGTGCACATTACATGCACTAATAAACTGTAAATAAAACTACATAATCTGTTTCGTGTGTACGGAGAGATTTGGGACATGATCATCAAATGCAGATGGTTGGAGTTAGCTAGCTAGTTTCTCGACTCTGGTCCGGACACACTGCCCTGCATATACAGCGCTTCACCTGCTTCCCACATACCTGATCAACTAATCTGATCATTAACACCACCTTACTGAGTTAATACAGCGCTTCACCTGCTTCCCACATACCTGATCAACTAATCTGATCATTAACACCACCTTACTGAGTTAATATAGCGCTTCACCTGCTTCCCACATACCTGATCAACTAATCTGATCATTAACACCACCTTACTGAGTTAATACAGCTCTTCACCTGCTTCCCACATACCTGATCCAACTAATCTGATCATTAACACCACCTTACTGAGTTAATACAGCTCTTCACCTGCTTCCCACATACCTGATCAACTAATCTGATCATTAACACCACCTTACTGAGTTAATACAGCTCTTCACCTGCTTCCCACATACCTGATCAACTAATCTGATCATTAACACCACCTTACTGAGTTAATACAGCTCTTCACCTGCTTCCCACATACCTGATCAACTAATCTGATCATTAACACCACCTTACTGAGTTAATACAGCTCTTCATCTGCTTCCCACATACCTGATCAACTAATCTGATCATTAACACCACCTTACTGAGTTAATACAGCGTTTCACCTGCTTCCACATACCTGATCAACTAATCTGATCATTAACACCACCTTACTGAGTTAATACAGCTCTTCACCTGCTTCCCACATACCTGATCAACTAATCTGATCATTAACACCACCTTACTGAGTTAATACAGCTCTTCACCTGCTTCCCACATACCTGATCAACTAATCTGATCATTAACACCACCTTACTGAGTTAATACAGCTCTTCACCTGCTTCCCACATACCTGATCAACTAATCTGATCATTAACACCACCTTACTGAGTTAATACAGCGTTTCACCTGCTTCCACATACCTGATCAACTAATCTGATCATTAACACCACCTTACTGAGTTAATACAGCGTTTCACCTGCTTCCACATACCTGATCAACTAATCTGATCATTAACACCACCTTACTGAGTTAATACAGCGCTTCACCTGCTTCCCACATACCTGATCAACTAATCTGATCATTAACACCACCTTACTGAGTTAATACAGCGCTTCACCTGCTTCCCACATACCTGATCAACTAATCTGATCATTAACACCACCTTACTGAGTTAATACAGCTCTTCACCTGCTTCCCACATACCTGATCAACTAATCTGATCATTAACACCACCTTACTGAGTTAATACAGCTCTTCACCTGCTTCCCACATACCTGATCAACTAATCTGATCATTAACACCACCTTACTGAGTTAATACAGCGTTTCACCTGCTTCCACATACCTGATCAACTAATCTGATCATTAACACCACCTTACTGAGTTAATACAGCGCTTCACCTGCTTCCCACATACCTGATCAACTAATCTGATCATTAACACCACCTTACTGAGTTAATACAGCTCTTCACCTGCTTCCCACATACCTGATCAACTAATCTGATCATTAACACCACCTTACTGAGTTAATACAGCTCTTCACCTGCTTCCTACATACCTGATCAACTAATCTGATCATTAACACCACCTTACTGAGTTAATACAGCTCTTCACCTGCTTCCCACATACCTGATCAACTAATCTGATCATTAACACCACCTTACTGAGTTAATACAGCGCTTCACCTGCTTCCCACATACCTGATCAACTAATCTGATCATTAACACCACCTTACTGAGTTAACACAGCGCTTCACCTGCTTCCCACATACCTGATCAACTAATCTGATCATTAACACCACCTTACTGAGTTAATACAGCGCTTCACCTGCTTCCCACATACCTGATCAACTAATCTGATCATTAACACCACCTTACTGAGTTAATACAGCGCTTCACCTGCTTCCTACATACCTGATCAACTAATCTGATCATTAACACCACCTTACTGAGTTAATACAGCGCTTCACCTGCTTCCTACATACCTGATCAACTAATCTGATCATTAACACCACCTTACTGAGTTAATACAGCTCTTCACCTGCTTCCTACATACCTGATCAACTAATCTGATCATTAACACCACCTTACTGAGTTAATACAGCGCTTCACCTGCTTCCCACATACCTGATCAACTAATCTGATCATTAACACCACCTTACTGAGTTAATACAGCTCTTCACCTGCTTCCCACATACCTGATCAACTAATCTGATCATTAACACCACCTTACTGAGTTAATACAGCTCTTCACCTGCTTCCCACATACCTGATCAACTAATCTGATCATTAACACCACCTTACTGAGTTAATACAGCTCTTCACCTGCTTCCCACATACCTGATCAACTAATCTGATCATTAACACCACCTTACTGAGTTAATACAGCTCTTCACCTGCTTCCCACATACCTGATCAACTAATCTGATCATTAACACCACCTTACTGAGTTAATACAGCGCTTCACCTGCTTCCCACATACCTGATCAACTAATCTGATCATTAACACCACCTTACTGAGTTAATACAGCGCTTCACCTGCTCCCCACATACCTGATCAACTAATCTGATCATTAACACCACCTTACTGAGTTAATACAGCACTTCACCTGCTTCCACATACCTGATCAACTAATCTGATCATTAACACCACCTTACTGAGTTAATACAGCGCTTCACCTGCTTCTTACATACCTGATCAACTAATCTGATCATTAACACCACCTTACTGAGTTAATACAGCTCTTCACCTGCTTCCTACATACCTGATCAACTAATCTGATCATTAACACCACCTTACTGAGTTAATACAGCGCTTCACCTGCTTCCCACATACCTGATCAACTAATCTGATCATTAACACCACCTTACTGAGTTAATACAGCGCTTCACCTGCTTCCTACATACCTGATCAACTAATCTGATCATTAACACCACCTTACTGAGTTAATACAGCGCTTCACCTGCTTCCTACATACCTGATCAACTAATCTGATCATTAACACCACCTTACTGAGTTAATACAGCGCTTCACCTGCTTCCCACATACCTGATCAACTAATCTGATCATTAACACCACCTTACTGAGTTAATAAAGCTCTTCACCTGCTTCCCACATACCTGATCAACTAATCTGATCATTAACACCACCTTACTGAGTTAATACAGCGCTTCACCTGCTTCCCACATACCTGATCAACTAATCTGATCATTAACACCACCTTACTGAGTTAATACAGCTCTTCACCTGCTTCCCACATACCTGATCAACTAATCTGATCATTAACACCACCTTACTGAGTTAATACAGCTCTTCACCTGCTTCCTACATACCTGATCAACTAATCTGATCATTAACACCACCTTACTGAGTTAATACAGCGTTTCACCTGCTTCCCACATACCTGATCAACTAATCTGATCATTAACACCACCTTACTGAGTTAATACAGCTCTTCACCTGCTTCCTACATACCTGATCAACTAATCTGATCATTAACACCACCTTACTAAGTTAATACAGCTCTTCACCTGCTTCCTACATACCTGATCCAACTAATCTGATCATTAACACCACCTTACTGAGTTAATACAGCGCTTCACCTGCTTCCTACATACCTGATCAACTAATCTGATCATTAACACCACCTTACTGAGTTAATACAGCGCTTCACCTGCTTCCCACATACCTGATCAACTAATCTGATCATTAACACCACCTTACTGAGTTAATACAGCGCTTCACCTGCTCCCCACATACCTGATCAACTAATCTGATCATTAACACCACCTTACTGAGTTAATACAGCTCTTCACCTGCTCCCCACATACCTGATCAACTAATCTGATCATTAACACCACCTTACTGAGTTAATACAGCTCTTCACCTGCTTCCTACATACCTGATCAACTAATCTGATCATTAACACCACCTTACTGAGTTAATACAGCGCTTCACCTGCTTCCCACATACCTGATCAACTAATCTGATCATTAACACCACCTTACTGAGTTAATACAGCGCTTCACCTGCTTCCCACATACCTGATCAACTAATCTGATCATTAACACCACCTTACTGAGTTAATACAGCGCTTCACCTGCTTCCCACATACCTGATCAACTAATCTGATCATTAACACCACCTTACTGAGTTAATACAGCTCTTCACCTGCTTCCCACATACCTGATCAACTAATCTGATCATTAACACCACCTTACTGAGTTAATACAGCGCTTCACCTGCTTCCTACATACCTGATCAACTAATCTGATCATTAACACCACCTTACTGAGTTAATACAGCGCTTCACCTGCTTCCCACATACCTGATCAACTAATCTGATCATTAACTCCACCTTACTGAGTTAATACAGCTCTTCACCTGCTTCCACATACCTGATCAACTAATCTGATCATTAACACCACCTTACTGAGTTAATACAGCGCTTCACCTGCTTCCTACATACCTGATCCAACTAATCTGATCATTAACACCACCTTACTGAGTTAATACAGCTCTTCACCTGCTTCCTACATACCTGATCAACTAATCTGATCATTAACACCACCTTACTGAGTTAATACAGCGCTTCACCTGCTTCCCACATACCTGATCAACTAATCTGATCATTAACACCACCTTACTGAGTTAATACAGCTCTTCACCTGCTTCCTACATACCTGATCAACTAATCTGATCATTAACACCACCTTACTGAGTTAATACAGCTCTTCACCTGCTTCCCACATACCTGATCAACTAATCTGATCATTAACACCACCTTACTGAGTTAATACAGCTCTTCACCTGCTTCCCACATACCTGATCAACTAATCTGATCATTAACTCCACCTTACTGAGTTAATACAGCTCTTCACCTGCTTCCCACATACCTGATCAACTAATCTGATCATTAACACCACCTTACTGAGTTAATACAGCTCTTCACCTGCTTCCCACATACCTGATCAACTAATCTGATCATTAACACCACCTTACTGAGTTAATACAGCGCTTCACCTGCTTCCTACATACCTGATCAACTAATCTGATCATTAACACCACCTTACTGAGTTAATACAGCGCTTCACCTGCTTCCCACATACCTGATCAACTAATCTGATCATTAACACCACCTTACTGAGTTAATACAGCGCTTCACCTGCTTCCTTTATACCTGATCAACTAATCTGATCATTAACACCACCTTACTGAGTTAATACAGCGCTTCACCTGCTTCCCACATACCTGATCAACTAATCTGATCATTAACACCACCTTACTGAGTTAATACAGCGCTTCACCTGCTTCCCACATACCTGATCAACTAATCTGATCATTAACACCACCTTACTGAGTTAATACAGCTCTTCACCTGCTTCCCACATACCTGATCAACTAATCTGATCATTAACACCACCTTACTGAGTTAATACAGCGCTTCACCTGCTTCCTACATACCTGATCAACTAATCTGATCATTAACACCACCTTACTGAGTTAATACAGCGTTTCACCTGCTTCCCACATACCTGATCAACTAATCTGATCATTAACTCCACCTTACTGAGTTAATACAGCGCTTCACCTGCTTCCCACATACCTGATCAACTAATCTGATCATTAACACCACCTTACTGAGTTAATACAGCTCTTCACCTGCTTCCTACATACCTGATCAACTAATCTGATCATTAACACCACCTTACTGAGTTAATACAGCGCTTCACCTGCTTCCCACATACCTGATCAACTAATCTGATCATTAACTCCACCTTACTGAGTTAATACAGCGCTTCACCTGCTTCCCAGATACCTGATCAACTAATCTGATCATTAACACCACCTTACTGAGTTAATACAGCGCTTCACCTGCTTCCCACATACCTGATCAACTAATCTGATCATTAACACCACCTTACTGAGTTAATACAGCGCTTCACCTGCTTCCTACATACCTGATCAACTAATCTGATCATTAACACCACCTTACTGAGTTAATACAGCGCTTCACCTGCTTCCTACATACCTGATCAACTAATCTGATCATTAACACCACCTTACTGAGTTAATACAGCGCTTCACCTGCTTCCTACATACCTGATCAACTAATCTGATCATTATCACCACCTTACTGAGTTAATACAGCTCTTCACCTGCTTCCCACATACCTGATCAACTAATCTGATCATTAACACCACCTTACTGAGTTAATACAGCGCTTCACCTGCTTCCTACATACCTGATCAACTAATCTGATCATTAACACCACCTTACTGAGTTAATACAGCTCTTCACCTGCTTCCCACATACCTGATCAACTAATCTGATCATTATCACCACCTTACTGAGTTAATACAGCTCTTCACCTGCTTCCCACATACCTGATCAACTAATCTGATCATTAACACCACCTTACTGAGTTAATACAGCGCTTCACCTGCTTCCTACATACCTGATCAACTAATCTGATCATTAACACCACCTTACTGAGTTAATACAGCTCTTCACCTGCTTCCTACATACCTGATCAACTAATCTGATCATTAACACCACCTTACTGAGTTAATACAGCTCTTCACCTGCTTCCCACATACCTGATCAACTAATCTGATCATTAACACCACCTTACTGAGTTAATACAGCTCTTCACCTGCTTCCCACATACCTGATCAACTAATCTGATCATTAACACCACCTTACTAAGTTAATACAGCTCTTCACCTGCTTCCCACATACCTGATCAACTAATCTGATCATTAACTCCACCTTACTGAGTTAATACAGCGCTTCACCTGCTTCCACATACCTGATCAACTAATCTGATCATTAACACCACCTTACTGACTTAATACAGCTCTTCACCTGCTTCCTACATACCTGATCAACTAATCTGATCATTAACACCACCTTACTGAGTTAATACAGCTCTTCACCTGCTTCCTACATACCTGATCAACTAATCTGATCATTAACACCACCTTACTGAGTTAATACAGCTCTTCACCTGCTTCCCACATACCTGATCAACTAATCTGATCATTAACACCACCTTACTGAGTTAATACAGCTCTTCACCTGCTTCCCACATACCTGATCAACTAATCTGATCATTAACACCACCTTACTAAGTTAATACAGCTCTTCACCTGCTTCCCACATACCTGATCAACTAATCTGATCATTAACACCACCTTACTGAGTTAATACAGTGTTTACAGCAGGACATGCTCTGAACTGTACAGGACGGTGTGCTTTCAGGACTAGGATTAAGAAAGGCTAAGTTAGCGTTAGCAGCGGTAAAGATAACGGTGGTGCTGGGGGGCTGATGTCCAGCGCGGTGGTGATTTTCTCTAAACACAAACTCTAAACTCTCTTTCTCTCTGCTCACACTGTCTAGATAACTTAGTTCCATCATGAGTAGCGACAGTTCACAGGCTCGTATGGTCTTCCCGGGTTTAGACCAAATTTGTGTAAGTGTGAATTTGATTGGATGGCTACCCAGACTGTCCCGCCTCTCCATGTACGCTGAAGTAGTTATGATTGGATGTTTTTCTAACTTGTCCCCGCCTTTCACAAAACTAAATCAGTTCTGATAGGGTGTCGTCCCTGCTAAACATTTTCCTCTCGTTTTTATTCGTTGACAAAGTGTCAATCAATTTTCTCATAGTTTTTATCCTTTTATGTAGCTTTTATTTAGTTACTGTCTCGTTTTCGTCATAAAAAAAAGGTTTGTCGATAAAAACTATGACGGAAATAGTTCGAATTAACACTAGTGAAGGAAATGAAGAACCACATTGAACAACATGTTCAGCGTGCTTTCCCAATGTTGTTCAATGTGTAACATTTGAACCACAAGAGATATTGCAAATCTGACTGCATCAATCAATTTCTGACACAGTTCTGTTCCTCTTTGATGTGCTATATGACCACCTTCTCATTGGAAAAACTTGCCTTCAGTCTTGAAAGCTGCCATGCTCGGCACATAAAAGATAGGTCTCCTCACCTATTACTTGCTGGAGTATTCAGATATGTCATTTTCCCTTTCATTCCTGAAATAAAAGGGCGTCCTGAGATTTTTGACTCACCATGTATATATATAGTAGACAATAAAATGTCAGCATGATAAACAAAGATATTTATTTGTCTGTGGGATATTTGTCATGTTTTGGTGAATCTGTGAGTGAAAAACTCTAATAAATAAATGCCTTTGTATTTATATGGGCGGATATGAAGCCTCTCTTGGAGGCTTAACACTGTTAACTTAACGCCACTGTGTGAAGGCTATACTTTAGCCTGGCTAGCTCTCTCTCTCTGTTATGTTGGCTTTATGGTGTTACATTACAGGTGTTACAACATATTATAGGTCTAAATTCTCATGACTCATTCTCATGAATTCTCAGTGACTCATAATATAGTAGTAATCGGAAAATACTTATAATTAAAAGTTACTTTTATGGTATCATGGTATTTACAGTCTTCAGGGTGAATCTTGAGAAATGAGAGATTACTGTGACAATTCACATATCGGATTTGCTGTGGGAATACGAGGAGATGATTTAAATCACATTCATCTTTAATTCGTTTAATCACAATAAATATCCATGTAAGATTTTAGTCTACACTCCTCTAGATCACTGCCTTCTGTTTTGATGATGTGAATATAATCAGACTGCAATATAACTGATAACAGCTAACTAATGCAGTGATCACAAGGTATCAGGATTTTTTTTTCAAGAATGAACTTCTATGTTTTTTCAAATTAAATATTATATGTTTATTATATAAAGTGTATTTTTATCACAGTGAATAACTTTATTAAAGGTTTTATAATCAGTAAAAGATTTCTCTATGGTAAGAATGAATGTGGTGAAGTAAAATGTCCAGAAATCAGCATGTTTTGTTCTGTGAAGAGTTTTTCCCTGAATATAACGAGATGCTCTGAATTACGTTGCTGTAGAGAGTCATTAGACTAATATTGCTAAATGTCAGGTACTTGGCATCAAACTGACTGAGTAAATAATGCTCTAGTGTTATGTGATGTCTTATTACAGCAAGTATTTACAGATAGCTCTGTACATAAAGCCTCTATGTAGGTTTATATAAACTAAATTCCCTTTTTAAAAATACTGCAAGCGTTACAAGATTCAAGTCAGCTTCTTGTTTAAATCTTTCTGTTTCACCTTAAATGGTGCAGCAGTCACAAAAGCTCTAACTCACCTCATCTAAAATAGAAAATAGAATAAAACATCACACATATCAATCCATATGATACTCCCAAGATTTTTGTTTGCATATCTGTCCATTCCTGTGTAAATACAGTGATGAACAAATGTTTCTCTAACTATATCTTTCTAACACATCAATGGATACCTTCTTAATTCTTAAATTACACTTCTTTTACATTAAAAGTTAAACTCACTACTACAATCTTACACCAGTTAAACTCACTACTACAGTCTTACACCAGTTAAACTCACTACTACAGTAGTACACCAGTTAAACTCACTACTAGTCATACACCAGTTAAATACACTACTACAGTCTTACACCAGTTAAACTCACTACTACAGTAGTACACCAGTTAAACTCACTACTAGTCATACACCAATTAAATACACTACTACAGTCTTACACCAGTTAAACTCACTATTAGTCTTACACCAGTTAAACTCACTACTAGTCATACACCAATTAAATACACTACTACAGTCTTACACCAGTTAAACTCACTATTAGTCTTACACCAGTTAAACTAACTACTAGTCTTACATCAGTTAAACTCACTACTATAGTCTTACACCAGTTAAACTCACTACTAGTCTTACACCAGTTAAACTCACTACTATAGTCTTACACCACTTAAACTCACTACTACAGTAGTACACCAGTTAAACTCACTACTAGTCTTACACCAGTTAAACTCACTACTATAGTCTTACACCAGTTAAACTCACTACTATAGTCTTACACCAGTTAAACTCACTACTACAAGTATACACCAGTTTCTATACCAGTACAGCCTGCGTGTGAAAATTAGCTCATTTAATGGGAAGTTTATAAACAGAGTAATTTCATTTGACTAGAAACTGTATGTCATAAATCAAAGTTAGAAAAAAACATTCTAAACCTTTTCATAAGTTCTAGGATTCATATGATCTTAAAGGTGGTTCTGAGTGTTTAAAATCTAGGACCTCAACAGAGATCACACGTTCTTCATCGGCCTGGGGGGGGGGGGGGGGGGGGGGGGGGGGGGTGTATGACGTATTTGTGCAATGAATGTTGGGTATTGTAGTGAGAGAACACGAATTCATAAAAAATACAAAACAATACAAACTGTAAATAGATTACTGTCATTATAATATACAGTACTACACCTAACAAGATACGGGTGCGCAATACAGGGTCATGTGAATTTTGGGGGTCTCGAAAAAGAATCTTTTTTTACATTAGGCTGTCTGTTCCTGAAAATCAGATCCTGACGTACAAATTCAGCGAAGGACCCACCAGTAGGTGAGCTCCTGTCTCTGGTAAGTAACTAGAGCTGTAGCTCTGGTCTGCCTCGGGGTGGCGCTGTAGCAAACTGTAGTGTAATAGCTGTGCCTGTGGCGGGTATATCCCACAAAACCCCACATTATACCCCAAGTACCCCTCGCTGCAGAACCACAAGTCCAAGGGGGTGGGGCTGGATCTGATCCAAGGGGTGGAGCCTGACCGCCCTTATCTTTTTTTCATTGGTTTAAAGTCATCGCATTTCAATTGGTCGTTAAACTAACACGTGTCGCTTACGTTTTCCGACCAGGACTTATTTTCATTGGTCTACAATTGTCTTATCAATTAAATCCTGGAATGAAACCTTAAGACTTTTAACTTTTAAAGATGAAAATGTTCTTTGCTACACATTTTTTTCAGTTTACTGGGAAACGTTAAAGTGGACATGAATAATTGAAAAAAAGGAACATATCAATGATCACCAACATAATAGACTACTGTACATTTCCTAAATAAATATGTACCATTTCATTTTAATTTTTTAGTTTTACCTTTAATAAAAAGGGCCTACAGACAAAATAATAAATAAATAAATAAATAAAGGATCAGTGGTATTGATGCCGGTGTCTACCTACCAGCTACCATGTTTGTTTTGTTTATTCATTATTACAGATATTAATACACAACCAACACAGCCAACAGAAAACAGATTTCTGTAAAAAGAATGTAATAATGTATCTGTTTCCAAAGAGGGCTTGGAAAAATGTCCAGTACTCTGAAAGTTTAGAATGAGGATGTTACAGGGAATTTTTGTTTCTGTCAGATTGTTATATACCCTTATAAGCGACTAGTTAGTAGCATTAGCAAGATAAAAATTAGTCTGTTATGAACTTACTTTCACGTTCGTGATTGTTTACTTGAATCTGACCGGCAAGTGAGTAAATACGAATGGGAGTCCGATGTGCTTCAGACCAATGAAAACACGACGTAGGAGGAGTTGGATCAGATCCAGACCCTCCCCCTTGGACCTGTGGTTCTGCAGCGAGGGCTATCTCCGATATACCGCCTCATATCTGTACATCTGATTTTACATGCCCAGTTTTCCAAGAGATTATAGTGAAGAGTGAAGTTTACTGAGGCTGTGAGTTGTTATTGGTACTGAAGACAGTAGAGGAGAAGTGCGATACCAACTTTGTAAACAACTGAAGCGCATTTCCAGAAGAAACCAAATAATAAACCAAGCTTATGGTTGCCACTGAAGCATCAGCTTCTAATTCGCCAGTTGTTAAAAAAAATTCCGTTCCACCTTAAAGGTGCCACGGTGTAACTGCTGCACCATTTAAGGTGGAACCAAAACTTTTAGGCAATAAGCTGGCAAATAGGGAGCCGACTTCAGTCTGATCAGAGTTCAGTAGTGTGAGGAGCTAAAACTATTACTATACTCTTTCAGATGACACAGCTGATGTCTTTATAAACAGTTGAAACTCCCGTAGTGGAGGAGTAGCCCCGCTCTCAGTTCTGTGTGTGGGGGCGCTGTGTGGCGGAGAGGGCGGAGAGGGGCGTGTCTAAGCTTTGATTGACGTCTGTCCTTGAGCTCCCGAGAGGAATTACCGGAGCGTGTTAGTTGCTGTGGAAAGAGTGAGAGACGGAGCGGAGAAGAGCTGCAGGTATGAGGAGGGGAAGCCGGTCCCGCCGGACACGATCTTCGGGCAGAAGTTAGGCGCTTCGACGGTTGGAGAGGAGGAGAATCAGGAATGAGTGCACCTCCTCTGCCAGCTGAAGAAGAAGAGTTAGCGCTCCGGCTGATGTAGGCTACATCGGGACAGCTAGCTAAAGTTAACCCGCAGACCGACTCGCTCACCCGGCGACCTGAAACACTCCTACGAGCTCGAGTACAGCAGCGAGGTTTATTAACTTCAGCTCCGTTCGGTCCGCGTCTCTCTCTCTCTCTCTCTCTCTCTCTATCTCTCTCGCTCTCTCTCTCTCTCTATCTCTCTCGCTCTCTCTCTCTCTCTCGCTCTCTCTCGCTCTCTCCCTCTCTCTCTCTCTCTCTCTCTCTCTCTCTCTCTCTCTCTCTCTCTCGCTTCATGGCACCGAACACGGACGGATTAGTGCAGATCGACAATTTACCCTCACGCACTGATGAGCTGGAGTGCTGAGCGAGTGAGAGTGTGTGTAGAGTGAGTATGAAGTGTGGAGAGTGTGTTCGGACCTGAGTCTAAACTCGACCTCACTATGGAGAAGAAGAAGAAGAAGCAGGAGAACGGAGCAGGTTCATCAGCACAGCCTCAGCTTCGCATTAACGTGCCGAGCACAGCAAAGGAGAGAGTTTCCAGGTACTGTGAGAACTACAGTTTCTGTAAGTGTTTATTTAAGATCTTTAGTGTGTTTGTGCACCTGTTCCTCACTAGGTAGTGCTTTAGTGTGGGGGTAGACACGAGCGAAAAGTAGTGCAGGGTTCTGTAACAATTACAACTCAACTACAACATACCCACTACTAAAATACTCGCTACTAAAATACCCACTACTAAAAGTAAACTCACTACTACAGTAGTACACCACTTAAACTCACTACTATAGTAGTACACCAGTTAAACTCACTACTACAGTCTTATACCACTTAAACTCACTACTACAGTCTGACACCACTTAAACTCACTACTACAGTAGTACACCAGTTAAACCCACTACTACAGTCTTTCACCAGTTAAACCCACTACTACAGTCTGACACCACTTAAACTCACTACTACAGTAGTACACCAGTTAAACCCACTACTACAGTCTTTCACCAGTTAAACTCACTACTACAGTCTTATACCACTTAAACTCACTACTACAGTCTGACACCACTTAAACTCACTACTATAGTAGTACACCAGTTAAACTCACTACTACAGTCTTATACCACTTAAACTCACTACTACAGTCTGACACCACTTAAACTCACTACTACAGTAGTACACCAGTTAAACCCACTACTACAGTCTTTCACCAGTTAAACCCACTACTACAGTCTTTCACCAGTTAAACTCACTACTACAGTCTTATACCACTTAAACTCACTACTACAGTCTGACACCACTTAAACTCACTACTACAGTAGTACACCAGTTAAACTCACTACTACAGTCTTATACCACTTAAACTCACTACTACAGTCTTACACCACTTAAACTCACTACTACAGTAGTACACCAGTTAAACTCACTACTACAGTCTTATACCACTTAAACTCACTACTACAGTCTGACACCACTTAAACTCACTACTACAGTAGTACACCAGTTAAACTCACTACTACAGTCTTATACCACTTAAACTCACTACTACAGTCTTACACCAGTTAAACACACTACTACAGTCTTTCACCAGTTAAACTCACTACTACAGTCTTACACCAGTTAAACTCACTACTACAGTCTTACACCACTTAAACTCACTATTACAGTAGTACACCAGTTAAACTCACTATTACAGTAGTACACCAGGTAAACTCACTATTACAGTAGTACACCAGGTAAACTCACTACTACAGTCTTACACCTGTTAAACTCACTATTACAGTAGTACCCCAATTAAACTCACTATTACAGTCGTACACCAATTAAACTCACTACTACAGTCTGACACGACTTAAACTCACTACTACAGTCTGACACCACTTAAACTCACTACTACAGTAGTACACCAGTTAAACTCACTACTACAGTCTTATACCACTTAAACTCACTACTACAGTCTTACACCACTTAAACTCACTACTACAGTAGTACACCAGTTAAACTCACTACTACAGTCTTATACCACTTAAACTCACTACTACAGTCTGACACCACTTAAACTCACTACTACAGTAGTACACCAGTTAAACTCACTACTACAGTCTTATACCACTTAAACTCACTACTACAGTCTTACACCAGTTAAACACACTACTACAGTCTTTCACCAGTTAAACTCACTACTACAGTCTTACACCAGTTAAACTCACTACTACAGTCTTACACCACTTAAACTCACTATTACAGTAGTACACCAGTTAAACTCACTACTACAGTCTTACACCACTTAAACTCACTATTACAGTAGTACACCAGTTAAACTCACTATTACAGTAGTACACCAGGTAAACTCACTATTACAGTAGTACACCAGGTAAACTCACTACTACAGTCTTACACCTGTTAAACTCACTATTACAGTAGTACCCCAATTAAACTCACTATTACAGTCGTACACCAATTAAACTCACTACTACAGTCTGACACGACTTAAACTCACTACTACAGTCTGACACCACTTAAACTCATTACTACTGTAGTACACCACTTAAACCCACTACTACAGTCTTACACCAGTTAAATTCACTATTACAGTAGTACACCAGTTAAACTCACTACTACAGTCTGACACCACTTAAACTCACTACTACAGTCTTACACCACTTAAACTCACTATTACAGTAGTACACCAGTTAAACTCACTATTACAGTAGTACACCAGGTAAACTCACTACTACAGTCTTACACCACTTAAACTCACTATTACAGTAGTACACCAGTTAAACTCACTATTACAGTAGTACACCAGGTAAACTCACTACTACAGTAGTATACCAGGTAAACTCACTATTACAGTCTTACACCAGTTAAACTCACTACTACAGTAGTACACCAGTTAAACTCACTATTACAGTAGTACACCAGTTAAACTCACTATTACAGTAGTACACTAGTTAAACTCACTACTACAGTCTTACACCAGTTAAACTCACTACTACAGTCTTACACCAGTTAAGCTCACTACTACAAATATACACCAGTTAAAAATAACTTCTATAGTCATATACCATTAAAATCCATAACTACAACACACAGTCATACAACATCACTACCCGTCAAACAACAGCACTGCAACCCTAAACTACAGTCAGGATTAAAACTCTTGATTATAATTAGGGCTGCACAATATATTGTTACAGCATCGTCTTCACAGTGTGCATGTGCAGTATTCACACTGCAGGACGTGCGCTATTAAATAAGACTAATTTAATCAAACACGCTATGCGGTAGTTTTGTTGCTGCTTGATACAAAAGCTAAACCCACACGGTCTTTCTAACAGAACAGTTTAATCCAGTTGTACCTGGATACACGGAGGAGAGCAGTCACAGCGCTCACCTGCGCCTTTTTTGGTGCATTGAAGTCGTTAAAGTTAATAAAAGGATGGTTTGTAGTTAAGAAGGTCTTCAGAGTAAGAAGTCATTTTTCAGCTGTTTTAACTGTTATTTTGACTTTCTCTGCACAAAATCACCCCAACTGCTCTAGAATTATACATTCTTTCCAATAAACAAGTTACCTGTTACCTTTTGCCCAGTGAGCACTGGGATAGACTCCATCCCTCTGCAGCCCAGGCGGATAAGCAGTTTGGATGATGAATGAATGGATGTGGTGAAAATGACTATGTTTTTAATATCACAATATAGATTCCAGAAATACCCTGCAGTTCCAGTGTTGTGCAGCTCCAATTACATTCATTCATAAAATTCATTAAAACCTTAACGGCCATCATAAGCTGTCTAAAAAACAAAAGTCCTGAACTTCAATTATAAACCTCATAAACCCTCACAATCATAAACCCTGTCAGTGAAGATCAGTACTAGAGGTGGGCAGTATTAACATTTTAGCACTTTTGTAATGAAATTATGTCACAGTACACTTCTCTGAGAATACTGAAATTATCTTCACCACGTTTTCACTGACAAACTGCACACGGAACAAAAAAGCAGAATCAGTCTTATTAGTTTAGGTTTAGTGCAGTGTGGTGACTGAGATCCTGACTAAAAGTATTAATGCAGAACTTCTAAAAACTAAAAAAGGAAATATTGTAAAACGTATCAGATCATAATGTTTTGGAGAATCACATTTTGTTTTTGCTGTATTGCCCCCTCAGACACACTAAACCAGAGGTATTTAAGTAGAATTCAGTACGGTCCAGTTGTTAGAAGGTCCAGTTGTTCTGATTCAGTGGTGTATCCTGTTTACTGAAGTAGTCTAGTATCAGCATCTTATACCATCAGCTACTGAAACACCAACACATCACACATACCGTTCAGTACATTTACTGTTTACCTGCTGAAATGAAGAAATTATTTATAAACTTCTAATAAATGTTTTCCTCACTTCAAGTAAAAACAAGGGCTACATAAAAAACAGAATGAAAACAGAATGAAAACAGAATGCTTTTAAAAAAAAGTGCATCTTAAAGTGTTTATAGAAAAAGTAAATAAAACTTTTGAGGGCACGCTGTCTGAACTAGCCTTCCTCTGACTCGCTTTCTTCTCAGACTCGCTTTCTTCTCAGACTCGCTTTCTTCTCAGACTCGCTTTCTTCTCAGACTCGCTTTCTTCTCAGACTCACTTTCTTCTCAGACTCGCTTTCTTCTCAGACTCACTTTCTTCTCAGACTCGCTTTATTCTCAGACTCGCTTTCTTCTCAGACTCACTTTCTTCTCAGACTCGCTTTCTTCTCAGACTCGCTTTCTTCTCAGACTCGCTTTCTTCTCAGACTCACTTTCTTCTCAGACCTGCTTTCTTCTCAGACTCACTTTCTTCTCAGACTCGCTTTCTTCTCAGACTCGCTTTCTTCTCAGACTCGCTTTCTTCTCAGACTCGCTTTCTTCTCAGACTCGCTTTCTTCTCAGACTCGCTTTCTTCTTAGACTCGCTTTCTTCTCAGACTCGCTTTCTTCTCAGACTCGCTTTACTCTCTGACTCGCTTTCTTCTCAGACTCGCTTTCTTCTCAGACTCGCTTTCTTCTCAGACTCGCTTTCTTCTCAGACTCACTTTCTTCTCAGACTCGCTTTCTTCTCAGACTCGCTTTCTTCTCAGACTCGCTTTCTTCTCAGACTCGCTTTCTTCTCAGACTCGCTTTACTCTCTGACTCGCTTTCTTCTCAGACTCGCTTTCTTCTCAGACTCGCTTTACTCTCTCACTCGCTTTCTTCTCAGACTCGCTTTCTTCTCAGACTCGCTTTACTCTCTGACTCGCTTTCTTCTCAGACTCGCTTTCTTCTCAGACTCGCTTTACTCTCTCACTCGCTTTCTTCTCAGACTCGCTTTCTTCTCAGACTCGCTTTCTTCTCAGACTGGCTTTATTCTCAGACTCGCTTTCTTCTCAGACTCGCTTTCTTCTCAGACTCGCTTTACTCTCTGACTCGCTTTCTTCTCAGACTCGCTTTCTTCTCAGACTCGCTTTATTCTCTGACTCGCTTTCTTCTCAGACTCGCTTTATTCTCAGACTCGCTTTCTTCTCAGACTCGCTTTACTCTCTGACTCGCTTTCTTCTCAGACTCGCTTTCTTCTCAGACTCGCTTTACTCTCTGACTCGCTTTCTTCTCAGACTCGCTTTCTTCTCAGACTGGCTTTCTTCTCAGACTGGCTTTATTCTCTGACTCGCTTTCTTCTCAGACTCGCTTTCTTCTCAGACTCGCTTTCTTCTCAGACTGGCTTTATTCTCAGACTCCCTTTATTCTCAGACTCCCTTTATTCTCAGACTCGCTTTATTCTCAGACTCCCTTTATTCTCAGACTCCCTTTATTCTCAGACTCGCTTTATTCTCTGACTGGCTTTATTCTCAGACTCGCTTTCTTCTCAGACTCGCTTTCTTCTCAGACTCGCTTTATTCTCTGACTCGCTTTATTCTCAGACTCGCTTTCTTCTCAGACTCGCTTTCTTCTCAGACTCGCTTTACTCTCTGACTCGCTTTCTTCTCAGACTCGCTTTCTTCTCAGACTCGCTTTACTCTCTCACTCGCTTTCTTCTCAGACTCGCTTTCTTCTCAGACTCGCTTTCTTCTCAGACTCGCTTTCTTCTCAGACTCGCTTTCTTCTCAGACTCGCTTTACTCTCTCACTCGCTTTCTTCTCAGACTCGCTTTCTTCTCAGACTCGCTTTCTTCTCAGACTCCCTTTATTCTCAGACTCGCTTTATTCTCAGACTCGCTTTATTCTCAGACTGTTGCTTGTTGCTTCATACATGTGTGTGCTGCACTCCCGTATTTGCACAGATCTGATTGGCTGAGAAGCACCTCTGGTGAGCTGACGCAAACGTCTGTGATGGGTCTGTGAATTTACTGCACCGCAAAGCCTGCATACCATACGGACCAGAACTGCTCCGCCACTTCAAATAAACGCGTCTAAATTAAATAACTTTCAGTAGTTTATCGGTTTGGGTCCTGACCCGGACCGCGATCCACCTGCAGTGATCTCTGCACTAAACCTGCTGACCGTCATACGTCACTCATACAGCGTTAAAACTAGGGGTGTGTTTAAAAAATCTATCGCCCCCTAGCATATCAGTTCAGGTAGAGGGAGTCAGTAATTGGAAGAAGATGAAAACTCTGAACTACAGAGTTACGAACACAGCACATAAAGATCAGAGTGTTTTAAAGCCGCCTTCCAAAGAAGACCACCTGCGTCTATGACTGAAGTCGCTAAATATAAAACATCCACCCAAACAAACCTCCGTATGTCTGTTCTTACCATCCTGTGGAGGAGAACCAGCACCAGAGCTTCCTCATCCAGAGAAATGTCTCGCTTATGAAGCTCAGAGGAAGCAGACGTGTCGGGGTATTTGTGAGTTAAGTAACTGTTCTAGGATCAGTGTCCACCGTGCTAGGCTATCTGGGCTGTAACGAACACCCACGCAGAGTGGCTCGGGCAGCTGGCTGGACTTGGATTTAACCGGCTTTCAGAAATTTCAGAAGTACACGCCCGACCTTACCATTATGCAGGTACTGATACGCTTCAGTACTTTTATAGTTTTTCATTGCCGAACCGTCTACACCTTCCAAGTAATTAAAAACGTTGCCGTAGGTAACCTCAGACCACCTTTTCATATAATCCACCCACTGTGTATTTAACCTCGAATAAGACAGTGTTGTCCCATTCGAAATTCTTATTGTCTCTCTGCTCTCCTCCCATGTAACTGTATTCATTTTGGTTATCTGAGCGGAAGTTCTAACACAAAGATGGAAAAACACACGCTTTAAAGTGGGTGTGGAGAAATACGGTGAATATAAACATATAAACTCTAATGTTTTTAGTAATGGTAGGCGTGTTCCTTGTATAGTTTACCACATCAGTTCTCTGAAAATCTCTTTTCATATTCAGACAAAACATATTATTGTAACTGAAATATCCCTAAATGAATCCATATTGAATTGAATTGAATCGAATCGGAAATTTAATTGAATTGGGAGCTTGTGAATCGGGATCGAATCGATCCAGGAAATCAGTGACGATACCCAGCCCTAGTTAAAACTCACAACTATGAAGCGACCGTTCCTCACAGATACTCCACTGAAACTTGCAGCCTTGTACCCGAGACCAGTAAAACTACAACTACAAACCCAGGACCACTCAAACTGTCAACAAGCCCCCAACGACAACCCTGCACCAATAAAACATCCAAACAACTTACTGCCCTACATCCACAGCAGCATTACTGTCATCCGTCCCTAACCCACACACTCCTCAGACCTTTTGCACACATTTGACTGTTTCTGGATTGCTCAAGGCAGCTCTTGTGTCACAGGGTCTTCATTATTAAACACAGGGCCTTTTGGAGTCGCGGCAGAGTCGCCAGCTCGTGTGTTTTCTCTGTGCCTTTAAGCCACTTTATCTTATTACTTTGAGCTGAATGGAGTGCTTTTAACTCTTCCTTTAACTTGGGAATCTTTTTCCATCAGTCTCCTAGAAGGCTCACGCTGGCTACTGATCCAGTTGCATAACAGCCATTCGCTTCCTGGAGCTACCTGTGAGGATGTGTTAGAGAGAAAGCCGCAGACAATGTCTTTCTTATTCTGGCCGGCGTGCGCTGAGGATTCTGCTCCTTTTCGTTCTGTCGCTTCTTTACTCCTTAACGTAATGGGAATGTTTACAGACAGTAAGAGAGGCAGTTGCACCACTTTGAAGCTCAAACACTCCAAAACCACCAACTTGCTGTTGAAAATTAATTTCAAATAGAAAATGAAGCTTTTAGCTTGTAAAGACACTGAAAACATTTTCTCTTATTTGTAAAGTTCTAACTGGGACCAGTTAAGATTAAGTACGATTAAGGATTAAGATTAAGGACAATTACAACAAAAAATAAAAAAATAGAATATAAAATAAATAGAATATAGAATATCGTCGCTGTCCAATGAAAAACAAGTGTCTCCAAAATGCCAACTTTACAGGAGAGGACAAAAACTGTCTTCACTTTCAGTGCAAGTTAATGGAACCAGAATACAGGAGATACACATGTTTTTCATTGATATACAAAATAGAAAAATAGTAGTTCAGTTAACCAGTGTAAACTTCGTCAGTGCAATTATGCACTATAAAACAGTAATATTTACATATATAGACTGTATATATGGTGTATAATATAATAGGCATAGTGTAATAATTATAACAGTATAGTTATTATATATAGTTAACTGTATATGTATATATAACCTACAGTTATACAGATAAATCTGTAAAATAAATATATAATATGATACAGTAATGCTAACAGGATTGCAGACAGTTAGGTATTTTTTATAGTTTTTTATTTATATTAAATTTATATTTTAGTGTTTATATATTAGTTTTAAAGGTATTTTGTAATCTTGCTCTATAATAATCGTAATAAGGAGACTTGCTAATGTGCTTCAGTACTTTACATTAAATGTACTGCGAGAATACTCTTGTTTGTGTATGTGCGTGTGTTGGTGAGGGGAGGGGGGGTGTAGGGGGCTGTGGGTGTGTCTGGACCAAAGGGTGAAGTGAGAAAGTGAGAAACCCACATTGTTTCTCACCACCACCCAACTGTTTTTCTTCTTCCACTTGTGTTCATTTCTTTGTCTGTTTTGCTTTAGTTGGTTTCTCTGTTTCCCCGCGTTTCCCCGCGTTTCTCTGTGTTTCTCTGTGTTTCTCTGTGTTTCTCCGTGTTTCTCTGTGTTTCTCTGTGTTTCTCTGTGTTTCTCTCGGTTTCTCTGTGTTTCTCTGTGTTTCTCTGTGTTTCTCCGTGTTTCTCTGTGTTTCTCTGTGTTTCTCTGTGTTTCTCTCGGTTTCTCTGTGTTTCACTGTGTTTCTCTCGGCTTCTCTGGGTTTCACTGTGTTTCTCTGTGTTTCTCTGTGTTTCTCTTGGTTTCTCTGGGTTTCTCTGGGTTTCTCTGGGTTTCTCTGGGTTTCTCGGTGTTTCTCTCGGTTTCTCTCGGTTTCTCTCGGTTTCTCTGGGTTTCTCTGTGTTTCTCTGTGTTTCTCTCGGTTTCTCTGGGTTTCTCTGTGTTTCTCTGTGTTTCTCTGGGTTTCTCTGTGTTTCTCTGTGTTTCTCTCGGTTTCTCTGTGTTTCTCTGGGTTTCTCTGGGTTTCTCTGGGTTTCTCTGGGTTTCTCTGGGTTTCTCTGGGTTCCCAATAGTGCTTAAAACAGCACAAAGCTGGCTGATTCGTTAGCAGCCCCCCATTTGTCTGTATTTAGTTCAGTCATTTAGCACTAATGGAGGTAGATTAGTTTACTTGGAGTGCTATTTTAAGTGATTACGAATAAGATTCCTGATTTTATCCAGTGTGTTTCTGCAGCGTCTGTAGTTTTACCAGTAATCGTTCTGGAGTGAGTTACATTCAAATCACTCATCAGACATGCAGCAGAAATATAATCGCAGCAGTGCTGGTGATATAAACCGAAATCATATTTAGTGTTTTTCAGTCAGATGCTGATTTAAGACGTCTCTGTATGAAGTGGCTAAATGTTCAGTTGTAATTCACCTTCCTCACTCCACACCACTGCTCTCACTCCACCGCTCTCACTCCACACCACCGCTCTCACTCCACACCACCCTCCTCACTCCACACCACTGCTCTCACTCCACCGCTCTCACTCCACACCACCGCTCTCACTCCACACCACTGCTCTCACTCCACCGCTCTCACTCCACACCACCGCTCTCACTCCACACCACCCTCCTCACTCCACACCACTGCTCTCACTCCACCGCTCTCACTCCACACCACCGCTCTCACTCCACACCACCGCTCTCACTCCACACCACCGCTCTCACTCCACACCACTGCTCTCACTCCACCGCTCTCACTCCACACCACCGCTCTCACTCCACACCACCCTCCTCACTCCACACCACTGCTCTCACTCCACCGCTCTCACTCCACACCACCGCTCTCACTCCACACCACCCTCCTCACTCCACACCACTGCTCTCACTCCACACCACTGCTCTCACTCCACACCACTGCTCTCACTCCACCGCTCTCACTCCACACCACCTTCCTCGCTCCACACCACCGCTCTCACTCCACACCACCTTCCTCACTCCACACCACTGCTCTCACTCCACCGCTCTCACTCCACACCACCGCTCTCACTCCACACCACCCTCCTCACTCCACACCACCTTCCTCACTCCACACCACCTTCCTCACTCCACACCACTGCTCTCACTCCACCGCTCTCACTCCACACCACCGCTCTCACTCCACACCACCCTCCTCACTCCACACCACCTTCCTCACTCCACACCACCTTCCTCACTCCACACCACCGCTCTCACTCCACACCACCTTCCTCACTCCACACCACCTTCCTCACTCCACACCACTGCTCTCACTCCACACCACCGCTCTCACTCCACCGCTCTCACTCCACATCACTGTCCTCACTCCACATCACTGTCCTCACTCCACACCACCTTCCTCACTCCACACCACCGCTCTCACTCCACACCACTCTCACTCCACACCACCTTCCTCACTCCACACCACCGCTCTCACTCCACACCACTGCTCTCACTCCACACCACCGCTCTCACTCCACACCACCTTCCTCACTCCACACCACTGCTCTCACTCCACACCACTGCTCTCACTCCACACCACCTTCCTCACTCCACACCACTGCTCTCACTCCACACCACCTTCCTCACTCCACACCACCTTCCTCACTCCACACCACTGCTCTCACTCCACACCACCTTCCTCACTCCACACCACCTTCCTCACTCCACACCACTGCTCCCACTCCACACCACCTTCCTCACTCCACACCACCTTCCTCACTCCACACCACCTTCCTCACTCCACACCACTGCTCTCACTCCACACCACCTTCCTCACTCCACACCACCTTCCTCACTCCACACCACTGCTCCCACTCCACACCACCTTCCTCACTCCACACCACTGTCCTCACTCCACGCCACTACTCTCACTCTACGCCACTGCTCTCACTCCACGCCACTGCTTCACTCTACGCCACTGCTCTCACTCTACGCCACTGCTCTCACTCTACGCCACTGTCCTCACTCCACACCACCTTCCTCACTCCACACCACCGCTCTCACTCCACACCGCTCTCACTCCACGTCACTGTCCTCACTTTACGCCACTACTTTCACTCTACGCCACTGCTCTCACTTTACGCCACTGTCCTCACTCTATGCCACTGTCCTCACTCTACACCACTACTGTCACTCTACAACACTACTTTCACTCTACGCCACTGCTCCCACTCTACGCCACTGCTCTCACTCCACAACTCCTTTCCACCATCTTCACTCCACACCACCGTCCTCACTCCACACCACCACCACTACTACTCCATACCGCTTCTCCACCGTCCTCACTCCATACCACTGTTCCACTATCCTCACTCCACACCACTGTCCTTAATATTTTTGTGTGTTCATGTTGAAATGGCTTAATATATTACAGCAGTGGTGGTGAAGGTGTAGAATGTGTGACTCTTCATTAGGAGGAATATAGTGGTGCGGTTAACATGACGGTTAAAGCTTTGCATACTGAAACAGCAGGATACGTGGTCACAATATTGTTATGACCTTTTTACATCAGTAACCACGTCTGTAAAAATAATAATATATCGATATACTGTAAGATCAATATACCGCCCAGACCCAATATCTGATTATGACATCTGACGTAAATAGACATGGCTGGGGCCAAACCCTCCCCTTAGACCCCCAAATCAAATGACAATCACAGAACTTGTAAAAGGTAGTTTGACCAGGGGTGCCCACACTTTTACCTATGATTGTAGGTCATTTTGTCTGGAGTAACTTCACCAGTTAAATCCCAGAGTAAATTGTGCTCCAGTTGTGCTTTTTATATACGTTCTCTCACTGGTGCTCATATCTCTGTAGTGTCGACCCGTATGGATTTGAGAGATCTGATGACTTTGACTACGAGTCCTATGAGGAAATGATGTCGGAGTACTTGGCCGTACTCACCAGAAGATCCATCAAATGGTCAAAAATGCTGCAGGGGAGGAACAGAGTGGAGAAGAGTCTGAAGGGTAAGTACAGGCTACACCCTTGAGCACAAATGCAAACAAACTCAAGCGTTTTGCTGTGCACACAAACACACACTTCAGATTACAGAGTACAGAGTTACACACTATAGTCTGTCTGTTTCTCTGTATACTTTGTTTTTTTCACCCTGTTCTTCAATGCGTCCACTCACTGTTCTATTAGACACTCCTGCCTTGTAGTCATCTAGTCCATTATCAGTGGTTACTGGACGCTGTTGGCTGGATAGTTTTGGTTGGTGGACTATTCTCAGTCTAGGAATGACACTGAGGTGTGTAAACACTCCAGCAGTAGCACTGATCCACTCACACCAGCACAACACACGTTAACACTGTGACCCACTCGTGACCCACTTTTGAATCCACACAACTGTGGCGCATGATTGTAGTCAGCTTGGATAAGTACGTTCGGCTCAAACGACAGCAGAATAATCGGTAGAATGTAACAACCGTGTCAGGCCAAACAGCCCTGTGTGTTTCTTTCCTACAGTAAAACGTTACATCCGGAAAGGAGTCCCGAATGAGCACCGGGCTTTGATCTGGATGGCCGCGAGTGGCTCTCAGGAGCAGATGGAGAGGAACCAAGGCTACTACCACTCGCTTCTACAGGCCCAACACGACCCTAAACTGGTGGACGCCATCCGCACAGGTTAGTATAGTGCAGCCTTGTGTTGAAATTTGGGCCTTTAATTTTGATTGAACTCAATTGCAAAATCATTACTGACCCTTTCAGCGAATCAGGATTCGTTGCTGAGAGGTTGTGTGATGATAATGTGTATTTATATGCATTGTGCGTCCCATGGGTCCAGTTTCCCGAACTCAGAATAAGATATAATGTTAATAAGATACACTTCAGCATTCAGTGAGGGTGTTTCAAACGCCGACTCTTAAACAAGAGTAATCATTTTCTGAGTGTGTGTAATATTTACATGCGTAAGCTGGAAAAGAGCTTGTACTCTGTGGCGCCATTGGCCTTCTAACCAAGCAACTGCCATAAGTAACTGATGGAGAGACTACTATTTTTCCACAACACTCTGTCTCCACAGTTACCACGGTAGTTGCTCATCGATGCTTTCGAGAAACGCAGGCCTGGTTGGATTTAGACTTTGTAGTCCAACATCAGTCACTCGACTCGGCTCTCTGAGATTTGAGTTATCACCTAAACTTGTTAGGGGAGCTTTGGTTAGACAGAAGAACTGTTATCATGCTAAAGTAAAGTAGCAGAGTTTACCAGTTGCTGTTGTTAGATAACATTGTTGACGTTGTATTGTAATGTACTTTTTGAAAATGTCATTATTACCGCATATCACAGTGATATTTGGAGATATTTGGAGTTTGAAGGTGAATATACTGCCCAGCTCTGCTCAGAATGAACTGAGCCCTAAGCCTGTATGAGGACTAATGCTTGAGATTGCTTAAAGACTTTAAAACTTTAATCCCAGACTAGGCTCAATCCATGTTTAAAAAATGTGGCTTTTTTGTTCAAGTTCAGTTTTTTTGTAAGACTTTTTATCTTCATGTATTTGGGACTGGAATCCTCTGAATAGTTCTCATTGTGTTTTTTTATAAACACTCTGACTAAGTTAAATTAAGCAGTAGATGATGTGTTTGATGGCGACAGAGCTGTCTGATATTTGTTTTTCGGGCTGAACATTTGTGTAGCGTGTACGTTTGCTTTGCACTCGTTTGTCTACAGATTTGCACAGGACCTTTCCAGACAATGTGCAGTTCCGGAAGACGGCCGACCCATGCCTGCAGAAAACCTTGTATAATGTGCTGCTAGCCTACGGACACCACAACAAGGCGGTGGGGTATTGTCAGGTACGCTCCCCTCTCTACATTTTGACCTGTACACTTCTGTGAGCTGAAGGTAATACATAACAGCGGCTAGCTGCAGGGAGGCCTGCTCCTCAGAGGTAATGAGGGGTTGAATGCAAGTTAATGTTTTGAAGCTGTAGTGTTACTCAGATCAAAGTCTACCACAGCAGGCTTTCTGGCTTCCTTTTATAATACGGTGTTTACAGTGTTTCTGGTGTGGTTTCTGGGCGTGCCAGTTTCCTCCTGCGCAATAATATTTTCCACCATGACAATGTAAACATTTCAGGAGCACCTAACGACTGATTTCCAATGCAAATATTTTCACAAATTCATTACACACTGCATTGTCTGCTCCTGTTTTATGTAACCACGAATTTTCCCTACATTCCTGCGTTTAACTTTCATGTGATGGTGGTAGTTAACAGGAGGTCCATTTGCAGGGGATGAACTTCATTGCTGGGTACCTTATTATCATCACCAAAGATGAAGAGAAGTCCTTCTGGTTGATGGAGGCCCTTATAGGCAGGATACTTCCAGGTTTGTTTAGCTTGTGTGATTTCTCTCTTTGTGTAGATGATATTGATGATGATGATGATGATGGTAATGGCAATAGTATGGGATATGTAAGGGACATGTGCCATATATATTTACTAGAGATGGACCGTTCAGCGTTTTTGAAGCAGATTCTGATCACCGATCTCCTTTCAGCGCGATCGGCCGATATCTGATACCGATACAGGGCGGGGTAAACCCCACAGCAGGGCTACGTGTAGTTATAAGCACAAGCAAGTCATGAAACATGGTCTAAACTGGTTTATTACCATTTTTAACGAGCTCATGTGAAACAGCATAATATTGTAAACAAAAATAACAATAAACAAACAAAGTAAATCAAACAAAAATCCCCAATACTGCAATCATTCAATTTAGACCCTTAATTTAAAACTAAAAAAGATAATTATATAAAAGCAGTAAAACCAGCAGTCAATAAACACAGACTCTGTTATTTTAAACGCAATCATTAAATGTAGATCTTGAATTGTTGCTGCTGTTCTGTTCGTACCGGTCAGATCTGGTCTGTACTGGGTTATTATCTGTTCTGGGTTATTAGTTTTGTCACGTACAGTAAATAACTGGACGGCATGCTTTCTACAAGCACATGCTTTTCTCGCGACGCCGCTTCTTTAGTCAGTGTGTGGAAAATGAAAGGGTACATATACTATATATATATATCGACGCTGTCCAATGAAAAACAATTTTTTCCAAAATTGCAACTTAATTTAATTTCAATGTAAGTCAATGGAACCAGATGAAACCAGAATGTTTTCCAAGCTATTTTGGAGCATTTCTATGGGTCTATTCATCATGAAATCTTCACACATTGTCGTGTTCAAATGTTGTAGAAAACTAAAACAAATACATGTTTTTCATTGAACAGTGACGATATGGTATCATACAGACATCACTTCACTACATTATTATATATGATTTTTATTATATATAATAAAATTAGTAGCTTTTAAAACACTTGAGTCAATGTTGTGAACATCTTTTATTTTCTGTAATTATGTAGTAATGATTTGCTGAAACCAGCCGGCACACACGCCAGCATGTGAGAGTACCAGCACTTCTTTATTTCCACTTTAATTACTGGGTTTGATCGTCTGTCTTACTGTCTACAGCGCTTGGTCTGATTGAATGGATGCTTCTGGTTGACGCCAAAGAGTTTAGACTGCCCTGTCATTACATAACACTAATGCATCTGATCCAACCAATCACAGACCTGTGAGGATGTTAATTAGCTGGAGCAGGTGTACTAGATTGTGGTTTGAACCAGACTCTGTAGGACTAAGCAGATATCTTTTACCACTAATAACAAAATCCTGGTGCTACTGCTGGATCTGGCAAAATGTCATGTTAATGTTCATGTTCATCCTTAGTGTGCTAGGAGTCTTTAAAAGGCTGAATCTATAAGTGAAGCAGCCAGATTGAGAAAACAGAGAAAACCATGCATGAGTGGTTCGTGAGAGCAGTTACCGCTCTGTGCTGCGTGCTTGGAGACTAAATATAAAATGTAACCTGTCAAATTCAGCCAGATCTCAGTTTGCAACTTTTTCTCTTGCTGTCGAACGTCCAGAACTCCAAACAGATTCCAAACAAGATCAGCTGTTTCTGAAACTCTTTGTGGAAGAGGGGTGGAAAAGCTGTGCACCTCGTTATAAAGTCCACACTTTGTTTTAAAGTAGGTGTAACTAATAAAGCGGTGCACAGTTATAGCTGTAGAGTTACTTACAGCATAAACATGACCCTACGTTTGAAGGCCTATCAAGCTTTCAGTCTGTCTGTCTGTCTGTCTGTGTGTTTGTGTTTGTGTGTGTGTTTGTGTGTGTGTGTGTTTGTGTGTGTGTGTGTGTGTGTGTGTGTGTGTGTGTGTGTGTGTGTGTGTGTGTGTGTGTGTGTGTGTGTTGCACCAGTCGCCCAGCTGAGGGTTGAGGAAACCACTGTTAGGACATGACGTTGGTGGCCTGTACTCAATCAGTCAGTGTCTCAACTTACTGTACGCTCGTTGGTATTTTTGACGAGACTTGCAGCTATAAGTGTGTCTGAGAGCCGACTGCCGAGTGTTCAGGTGACTCTGCCAGAGCTATTCTAAGCAGCTGCTCGCTCCTCCCGAGCTATGAATAAGCCTGCTCTCAGGTCACATGATTCTGATCTGCAGCAAGCCTGTTAAACTCCAGTCACACCCAGGAGAGGGAGACACACAGCACCCACAGGAAGTCAGCAGCTTCGCAACCACACTGACTTCTGCTCCTGCCTTACCTGTTTACCCTGCTCAGCCTAAACCTGCTTTGTTGTGTACCTGTGGGCATTAGAGTATCACAGCTGCATCGCCTGGTGATGGTGATGTAGGCAATCCAGCCAAAGTTTCCATCCCAGTACAGTCACAGACAGTGTGCTCTACAGGCTGTAGACTGCTGTAATTCTAGTTTTGTGTTATTATTTTCTTCTACTTCTATCTAGCAATTCATGATCTCTCTGTGTGTTTGTTACAAGCTCATGTTAACGAACATCACAGCAGTTAGATGAACTTGTTTAGTCCTTGGTAAGAGTAGTGTGGTGAAATTAATGAGTGATGTAGAAGCCAAAAGAAAATAAATTAGCTGAAAATCAAATTAATGCAACTTTCCTTTTTAGAACTAATGTGTTTGATCACTGATCACTGAGGATGTTCTTCTCTAGTTTCGCACGGCAGAGCCCAGCAGAATAGCCGACCCTAGCTACCAGCTTTGAACCTAAATCTTTGCACACTTGCCTCAAACTATGTAACATTGCTGAGTAATCTAAAATAACTAAAATAACTGACACTGTATAACATACTGCTATCTATAAAATGACTCAAATACATAAGAGTGGCAGTGTTTATACTGAGGCCCTAAAATCTGAGGCCGATAAAAATGTTTTGTTTTTTTTTGCATTGCTCAACGTGGTCAATATCACAAATTTGTTTACGTTTAAATATAAACACTGTTGAATCTTAAATATATGCCCTTCATTTGCTTTTCATTTGTTTTACCTTCAAGTTTAAATGAAACATATCCCATACTTCCATTGTGGTCTTAGACTTTTAGACTTAAACAATAATAAGAATTCTTCTTATAAAAATATTATTTGTAAGAGTACAGTTTGTTCTGCAAAGGAAATGATATGACTCAAATGATTTAGAAAGTAAAAGTGTGTGCAAATCGGGTAAATAATCTCCTTCTGACTACAGTTTCAGTCAGATATGTTGACTAGATGTAAGATGTTTTTTTTTATTGTTTATAAGTAGTCTTTGTTAGCTGCTTTAGCTTCGTAGCTCTTCGGTTCAGAACTAAAGAGGTAAACATGTCTCAACTCTGAACATCTCCTAGATTACTACACACCAGCCATGTTGGGCCTGAAGACGGACCAGGAGGTGCTGGGCGAGCTGGTGAAGGTTAAAATGCCGGCTGTGTGGCAGGCCATGACTGAGCACAACGTCATGTGGACGCTGGTGGTCTCGCGCTGGTTCATCTGCCTCTTCATTGACATCCTGCCTGTAGAGGTAAAAACCAAGTCCAGAGTGACATCCGACAACCGAACTTACCTCATCCTGGAATACTTCAGCACACGTTTTAGTCTAAACCGCCAGTTTTTTCCACTCAGAAAGGGTTTGTTTATTGTCTCAGGGGTTGTGGACTAAGTGTAGTTTTGTCTAGGTGGTGCGGTGGTACTTGAAGGTCGGGACATTGTGGGCTCAGACATGATCTCATTTGGGGACAACCATGAAAAACCTGGGGCTAAATATCGGTGTGAACAAACTGAATCTGAAATTTCTAAACCAATCCAATGCCTGCATGACTGAAAGGTTCCACACTGAAAACTCTAGTTAAGCATGTAGATGCATGTATGAATAAACACATTACACGCTGTGAAAACTGGCATTAACAGTTGCAGTACAGCTGGTGTAGAGAAACTAGTTGAAACTGAAAAGTTTGCACTCTACATACGACTACACTAGCACAAAGTGTTGATGCTCGCATTGGTATGTCTACACAGCCAGCGAGGAAGACCCCTATAGAATTTAGCTCAGTGCTGTGTAACCCAGTAATACCACTTTACATACTGTAGGTACTGTACACTCTGAACAGCAGCCCTTACAAACAGTTACTCAGTCGTTATAGCTGATGCTACAGCTGATGGTTTAACGTTAGATGAAAGTTGTATTGTACATGTTTTCGCAGCTCAGTAAATGTGGTAACATTTTGTCTTGTCCAGGAATCATTGAAAATTTTGTGGTTGTCATGGTTGGCCTAGCTGCTCAGTTGCTATAGAACTTCTTATGTTTACAACTAATTCATAGGACTTATTTACAGGATTAATTCATAGAACTAATTCATAAAATTAATTCATAGGACTAATTCATAGGGCTAATTCATAGAATTAATTCATAGGACTTATTCATAGGACTTATTCATAGGACTAATTCATAGGGCTAATTCATAGAATTAATTCATAGGACTTATTCATAGGACTTATTCATAGGACTAATTCATAGGACTCAATCATAGGACTCAATCATAGGACTTATTCATAGGACTCATTCATAGGACTCAATCATAGGACTCAATCATAGGACAAATTCATAGGACTTATTCATCGAACTTATTCATAGAACTAATTCATTGGACTAATTCATAGGACTCGTTCGTAGGACTAATTCATAGGACTTATTCATAGGACTAATTCATAGGACTCAGTCATAGGACTCAGTCATAGGACTCAGTCATAGGACTTATTCATAGGACTCATTCATAGGACTGAATCATAGGACTCAATCATAGGACTAATTCATAGGACTCGTTCGTAGGACTAATTCGTAGGACTAATTCATAGGACTTGTTCGTGGGACTAATTTATAGGACTTGTTCGTGGGACTAATTCATAGGACTTGTTCGTGGGACTAATTCATAGGACTTGTTCGTGGGACTAATTCATAGAACTAATTCGTAGGACTAATTCATAGGACTAATTCATAGGACTCGTTCGTAGAACTAATTCATAGAACTAATTCGTAGGACTTATCTTATTCATAGGACTTATTCTCGTTTCTCTGTTTATTTAAGACAGTCCTGCGGATCTGGGACTGCTTGTTTTACGAGGGGTCCAAGATCCTGTTCCGCGTGGCGCTGACTCTGATCCGTCACAACCAGGACCTCATTGCGCAAGCTCGGAACCTTCCAGACATCTGTGACCGCTTCAAACAGATCACCAAGGGCCCCTTTGTGGAGGACTGCCACGCTTTTCTGCAGGTAGGTCTCGCTTAGATGCACTTAGAGAGTAGATTCAGATGTACGCCAGTGCCAGCTCTTCTGTGGTCGTAATTATGCTCAAAAATCCAGAAACTGTTTTACCTCGTATCTCTACAAGGTTACTTTACATCCAATACGTTGTTTTACTTTGAATATCTGTGGATTTTGGCTCCTAATCTCCAGATTTCTGGATTTTTTGTATTTTTTTCCAGAACATTTTCAAAGAACCTGGCAGCCTCTCCATGGCAACCGTCACCAAGATGCGGCAGACGTGCAGAGCGAAGATTATGGCTGAAGAATCCTGACCCTGTCACAACCCCACCCCCCAACTCTCGAAGCATTCCAGACTTATTTGCACTGGACTTTTAATCTGAGACTGTTTAGAACCAGTTATTTAGTTTCTCTACGATACGATGAAGATACAGGAAGCTATTTTCCTTCCATAGTTAGATGTAGCCTGTACAGCTAACTGAATCTCTATCTTGAGCAGCTGGGGACACATTCAGTGGGACTATATACTGTTCAGGTTGTGCGGAGCAAACTTGCTCATTTCCTGTCATATCCACTTTAGTGAATTATATCTCTGTACAGTATTCAGCTTCTAGTCATGGCCTAGATTGGCTTAAATGGACTTCCTGTCACTTTAGGGACTTACTGTCAGGTCTCTCATCTCAGAGACCTATTCTAACGTATATAGTGGTGGAAGCCCAAGTCTTAAAAAATATCAGGCTGATTTCTTTTCCCTCAAAGGTTTATAAACTTCTCCTAGAACTTTGCACATTTCTCCAGATAGACCCTTTTGGGGTCTGTTGGGTTTTGATGACTGTTAGTTAAACTACTGTGAAATGAAGGGTCCGGTACTACTGTGTATGCACGAAGACGTGGAATGTTTTTCAAGGGCTTCTGTCAGAGATTTTTCTTCATGCTTGAATCTAAACCAATCTTTATACTTTGAGCGTTTGTCATGAGACACATGGTCTGTGTCAGTGAGATCATGTGAAACGTGTGTTTTGTCAGCAAATCTTACATGTGGAATATGTAAAATCTATTCTCTGAATCCCTGTAATGACTTTTATAGAATTAAAAGCTTCCATTCTGATACTCTGTGGTCATTCCTGTGTTTAATGCTTACAAATGATGTAAAGGTGTTTTTTCCTGGCAGAAAAATACCTATATAATTGATAAAACTTCAGATATTCAACTGCACTGCATATAATTACTATTTTTTTAACGTTTTCCATGTAAATGTCCTCTTAAATGTTAGGCTGACCGGTTTACTGAGTGCTATAATATGACTGGACTTTAAGTGCAGCACTTAGAATAAAAGTTCAGTTAAATTAAAGCTCCAGGAAACTCAAATCTGTGTTTTCTTTCTGAGAAGGTTAATCTTTCTCCTGTGGGCACAATGTTCCTGTATGTACTGTGAGTAACTTTCCACTTCCCAATAAATGACCGATGCGTTTTGCCCACTTTCTCCTCTCTCATTGTGAAATGGGTCGTGCTAATCCTGGGTAGTAGTCGGGTAAGCTGTTACAACATTCCATTATATTCCTAAAAGTGATAATCATCAACCTACAAAACTACATAGTGCAGCTGTAAAACTGGTTTGGTAAGCCCACCTCGGGTGGTTGATTAGCCACATTCTTTAAAATGGAGACATTTCTCTGTTTCTTAATCGAATTTTCCATTCCACCTTAAATGGGTCATCAGTTACATGTTACTGCTTGCTCCATTATCCAGGGTGGATAGGAAATTTAAAAAAAAGAGGTTGATGAAACTCAAACAGCTACTTCTACCCACACAGTTCAGCCACTGAACATTCTGAAGAGGTGAAACAATAACTTACTGCATAGGAATGATAATAACTACCAATTTACACCCATTCAGTTATAGACTCTACCGCTATTCTGTTATAGAGTCTATCACTATCTGGTTGTAGGGTCTACCACTATTTCAGTTATAGAGTCTATCACTATCTGGTTGTAGGGTCTACCACTATCTGGTTGTGAGGTCTACCACTATTTCAGTTATAGAGTCTATCACTATCTGGTTGTAGTGTCTATCACTTCGGTTACAGTGTCTACCACTATTTGGTTGTAGGGTCTACCGCTATTCAGTTATAGAGTCTACCACTATTTCGGTTATAGTGTCTACCACTATTTCAGTTTTAGAGCCTACCTCTATTTGGTTGTAGGGACTACAACTGTTTCGGTTGTAGTGTCTACCACTATTTCAGTTAAAGAGCCTACCACTATTTGGTTGTAGGGTCCATCACTATTCGGTTATAGAGTCTACCACTACTGGTTATCGTGTCTACCGCTATTTGGTTGTAATGTCTACCACTATTTCGGTTATAGAGTCTACCACTATTTCGGTTATCGAGTCTACCACTATTTCGGTTATAGAGTCTACCACTATTCAGTTATAGAGTCTACCACTACTGGTTATGGAGTTTACAAATACTTGATTATAAAGTCTACCACTATTTGGTTGTAATGTCTACCACTATTTCGGTTACCGAGTCTACCACTATTCAGTTATCGAGTCTACCACTACTGGTTATCGAGTCTACCACTATTCAGTTATAGAGTCTACCACTACTGGTTATGGAGTTTACAAATACTTGATTATAAAGTCTACCACTATTTGGTTGTAATGTCTACCACTATTTCGGTTATCGAGTCTACCACTATTCAGTTATCGAGTCTACCACTACTGGTTATCGAGTCTACCACTACTGGTTATCGAGTCTACCACTATTCAGTTATAGAGTCTACCACTACTGGTTATCGAGTCTACCACTATTCAGTTATAGAGTCTACCACTACTGGTTATGGAGTTTACAAATACTTGATTATAAAGTCTACCACTATTTGGTTGTAATGTCTACCACTATTTCGGTTATCGAGTCTACCACTATTCAGTTATCGAGTCTACCACTACTGGTTATCGAGTCTACCACTACTGGTTATCGAGTCTACCACTATTCAGTTATAGAGTCTACCACTACTGGTTATCGAGTCTACCACTATTCAGTTATAGAGTCTACCACTACTGGTTATGGAGTTTACAAATACTTGATTATAAAGTCTACCACTATTTGGTTGTAATGTCTACCACTATTTCGGTTACCGAGTCTACCACTATTCAGTTATCGAGTCTACCACTACTGGTTATCGAGTCTACCACTACTGGTTATCGAGTCTACCACTATTCAGTTATAGAGTCTACCACTACTGGTTATCGAGTCTACCACTATTCAGTTATAGAGTCTACCACTACTGGTTATGGAGTTTACAAATACTTGATTATAAAGTCTACCACTATTTGGTTGTAGGGTCTACCAGTATTCGGTTATAGAGTCTACCACTATTCAGTTGTAGGTAGAATTCTTACGTTAGTCTTTTCTGCAGGCAGTATTATTAAATTACACCAGTTCCAAACCCATTCTGCCAGACATTTTAAACTCCTACCCTAGCAGTAAAAATTGCCTGCAAGAAAATAATTTATAGATGTGTATAAGTGTATAGATTTGATAGAAACCTGATGTAGACTGTATTGGGGGCGTTCGTCTTCATGGAAATCTTAAGACATCTATGAATGAATGACCCAGCCGTGCTAGGCGAGTTGATGTGAGGAGGATGGTCATCTATGTATTCTACACCTTATCTGAGATCAGCTCACCCTTGTAGGTCCTCTTATTTTGAAAGGCAAGTAGGTGGATCTGGAATCAGTGTTGAGCCAAAATATGCAAAACCTGCTAAATCGGATCTCAGAGGTGAAAACGAAAGACTGAACGGTGAAGCTTAGTAGTTTTTCAATCTGTAAAGTCTAACTGCAAAAAGTGTAACTGCAGTGAAAAATGTGCAAAACAACAGGTGGAGAATTAAGTGCTCACCTCATTTATTGACCTCACCAAGATGCTTTTAAAAAACACTACAAAAATAAAAGCTCAAATCACTGCAATGTCTCACAACCTCAAAGCAGATCAGATAAGATGCAACAGCATGTCTCCAACAATTCTTCACTGTTTCAAACCTTCTGGTCATCCACTACACGTGAAACAGAAATGTAAGTGCATTACAAGCATATATATGTTACAGTTATCTTCTGATTTCATCAAGGAAGTGTTATACATTATACAGTGGAGTCTGAAAGTTTGAGAGCCGACTGACACAGAGTTACTTTCTCCATTTAAACATTGAAATCACTACTTCTGGTGTATATACATATATATTACAGATTTCAAAGATTGTACTTTTCTCTCAAATTGTTGTGCTGATCAAATCCTTTGTAATGAAAAAATCATATTCGTTTATAAATAATGCCAAACAGAAGGATTTTGATGAGCAGTCTCAGACTTTTGGACCCCACCGTACAACTGTATTCACAGATTTGTGTGCAGCTGGTCAAATGACGTTAGTTGAAAATCAGTAAACGGAGAACTCACTACTGCACATTTGAACACACACTGTTTATCTGCTGAATCTAACCTGTAGGATCTCAAAATCTCATACAGACAGAAATGATGCTCTAAGATGTGTAGAAAATGTGTTAACTTATGTTCACCTTGAAAATCAACACAACACGGAAATTAAATGGAGGTGTTAAAACGTTTGTGTGTGACTGTGTGCATAACAGCAAACTACGAAATCTCTGAAATTCATTTTAGAGCACTCAATAGTTCACAGAGAGCTGTAGCACCTCATCATACTGCATCACTCTCAGAATACATACAGTCACATGCAAAACAATGTTTACATGGTGTGAAAATTTCATGATGAATGGACCAATAGAAGTGCTTCAGAACAGCTTGGAAAAAATTCTGGTTCCATTGATTTACATTGAAAGTAAAGTATCTCCTGTAAAGTTACAATTTTGTTTTTCCTTGGACAGCAATGATATTATATATATATATATATATATATATATATATATATATATATATATATATATATATATATATATATATATATATTGTTTTTATATTCTGAGTTTGGGGAAAAAATAAAACATGAAATATTAAACGGGTCACATTTTGTCATTTGTTTTCCCCTCAACGTGTTAAACTCAGCAGATAAACAGCGACTGTGCATTAAACTGATTTTATCTGTAGAAGATCTGTTGGACCTACAAAATCCTCCATGTCATTTGGCCAGCGGCGGCCAAGCCTTTGCATGCGACCATGCATCTGCCACGCGGTCTCTGCTGTACATGCTGATGAAGCGTTGTTAGACTGCAGCTAAAACCTTGATCTGAATTCTTGCCAGAGAATATTTTACATCATCTACCCAAACTTGAACGTTTACATCTTCTAGATTTCCGTAGCGCTCAATTCACATCCCGGAGGAGGAGGCACAGACTGACGAGTCGTAACGTGAGTCCTGTAGACGCGGGATGGGATTATAATAGGACCCTCGTAATTTTCCCTTTTTGCTGGAATCTCCAGAAGAGTCTACAATCTTTAAACAACTAAAGGCAAAGAGGGAAACACAGCAGAAAGAAAACATCTGGATACGTTCTTAACCGCAGTGTCGTGTTCGTCCTCTCCTAATCCAGATCAGGGCCTGAATACACGGAGGAGCTCTAGAAAAACCCCAGACGCTGACTGAACAGAGAGCTGGGTTTAGATTAAAAAACATTAATAACTGATGATGATTTGGCTAAACGTCAAATATCAATATAGAACGCCTAATCTGCTCACATTAAAGAGCATGTTTAATCTGAAACTACTGTTTGGAATTAAAGAGCATGTTTAATCTGAAACTACTGTTTGGAATTAAAGAGCATGTTTAATCTGAAACTATGGTTTGGAATTAAAGAGCATGTTTAATCTGAAACTACTGTTTGGAATTAAAGAGCATGTTTAATCTGAAACTACTGTTTGGAATTAAAGAGCATGTTTAATCTGAAACTACTGTTTGGAATTAAAGAGCATGTTTAATCTGAAACTACTGTTTGGAATTAAAGAGCATGTTTAATCTGAAACTATGGTTTGGAATTAAAGAGCATGTTTAATCTGAAACTATGGTTTGGAATTAAAGAGCATGTTTAATCTGAAACTACTGTTTGGAATTAAAGAGCATGTTTAATCTGAAACTATGGTTTGGAATTAAAGAGCATGTTTAATCTGAAACTACGGTTTGGAATTAAAGAGCATGTTTAATCTGAAACTACTGTTTGGAATTAAAGAGCATGTTTAATCTGAAACTACTGTTTGGAATTAAAGAGCATGTTTAATCTGAAACTATGGTTTGGAATTAAAGAGCATGTTTAATCTGAAACTATGGTTTGGAATTAAAGAGCATGTTTAATCTGAAACTACTGTTTGGAATTTAAGACTATGTTCAATTCCAGGAGATGAAGAGAGGCTGTAAATGATCTGTTAAGATGAACGGATGATGAACTATGGGTAGATGTAACCGACTGATGGTGACAGAACTACAGCGTTCTTCACGTCCTGATCCTCCTCAGTGTAAGCAGGCCCTTAATCCAACCTGAGAAAGTCAATTTGTGAATCTTCCTGCGAGAGACGGCGGGACGAGGAGCGAGAATACGATCCAGCTCCTACTGCAGCAGAGGAGACTAGAACAGCACATTAATTATTTAAGCCGGGCTTATTCGCCCGCGGTATCTGATGCCGCTCTCTCTGTCTGGCTTGGGTTTCTATTTCACAGACGTGCTCGCCCAGACACACCAGAGTGCTTTCCTAAACCCGGTGTTTACCTGCTGGTGGAGCAGATTAAAGCGATAGTTTGAGGAAATGTTGCTACTTTGCATCTTTTCGTGCGAACCTTAAACGCAGTTGATCAGCCCAGATAAGTTCGGTGTCCGAGGTTTGCTTTGTTAGCTTTGCACTGGAGCTGCAAGGCTAGTGTAGCTAACAGTTACTGTAAAAATCCAAACAATGGCCGAATCCTCTCACACAAGGAAGCCAATTCTGGCAGCAGTATGTCTTAGCAGTTCAAAAGAACTATTTTCTCCCAGTAATGACCTACGGACTAAAAGACGATTATTTTTTTTAATTAAAATCTAGGCCTACTTTATTAAAATACTGATTTATGACCTTAATATTTCCAATATTTTCCAAAATATTGAGTTGTCATGTCAAAACTAATGAACAAACAACAGTCTTATCCTATTCGGGTGCATTTAACTCATTATTTTGAGATAGCACAACAGAATTTCACATTTTTAAGAAAGTAAGTCATTATTTTAAGGTGTTAAATTAATTAAAAATAGTTTTTTTCACTTAAACTGTGCAGGAATGGCCTTCCATACACAAACCATGTTGAGTTGTTAAGTTCTTTCACATGTGGTCTCTGAAACATTTTGTCTGTACTGCTCATTTTCTGTTGTTTAAACTTCAGACACCACATACCTGCATGACTACATTTAAGGTGAGCAGCAAAAGTGCACCTTTAGTAATGATACTACATTAAAACAGCTCCTCCAATCCAGTCTTCTACACAGCACGAGCTCAGGAGCTGGTTTAACACACTAGAGTCTGGGGATCTAAGGCTGTATGAAGTAAAGAGAGAGTTTAAGGCTGAAATAGAAGACTGGATTAGAAAAGCCTTGCACAAGCTCACCCTATTCCTCTCCGGTTACAAACAAACAAGTCTTAATCATTTTATAACTTAAAAGGAAGAATGCGTATTTACACAAATAACAATTTCTTTAAAAATAACCTCTCTGAAACAGACAGACATTGGAACAACGCTGATCAGCCAGGACCAATAAACGAGATTAAACAGTAAGAGGGATTGAACAGGAGGAAATTCGGGGCTTAACTCCTGGGAGCTAATCTGACGTACAAAAGGTTTGTGCTGACACGACTAGAAAAAGGTGTTAGTAATAATTGGGTGACTTAGCTTTTTCTTTTTTTCCTCCTTCAGTAATCCAAGAGCATTAGGGGAAAACAAACAGAAATAAAAGTGGAACAACAAAGTACATACACTCATTCATGCCCACACAAACACACAGGCCAGTCTTTTGTCAGCAGAGTCCCAGTCAGTCAATAGTTAACACTGCTTTTCCTCCCTTCAGGAAAACAACAGATTTTGACTGGCAGCGTCGGTCTTGGTGGAGTTCAAATGGTCTGGTAGCCTGCATGACTTCTCTTTCTCCCAATCAGGTACGCTATGAGAACGATAAGGACCAGGCCAGCCAGGGCAGCACCCACGATGATGGGGATCAGCATGTTGTCCTTGTCCAGCTGACACTCCTCAGCTATTGAGGGAGACAGAAAAACATGAGAACTCTGCAAACCAACCCAGTATCAGGTTACTGAGTCGAGGCAGTTATACAGGGATACTGTATTACAACGCTCTCGCAATATAACCCTCACGACTCAAGAGTACATCAGCTTTTCACAATCCAATCAAACTCTCGCTATAAAATATGCCACAATAAGGAAGACAATGCTCCCTGATTTCCAAATCATGTTGACAACTACAGCAAGGTCCATTTTTTAAGCTTCATCTCTTCCATCTCATTCTTTGATCTATATATATATATATATATATATATATATATATATATATATATATATATATATATATATATATATATATATATATATATATATATATATATTGCACAGATTTCAAAGATTGTACTTTTCTCTCAAATCGTTGTGCTGGTAAAATCATTGGTAATGAAAAAAAAAATCATATACATTTAAAAAATAATGCAAAACGGCAGGACTTTTGGACCCCACCGTACAACTGTATTCAAAGGTTTGTGTGCAGCTGGTCAAATGACGTTAGTTAAAAATCAGTAAACAGAGAACTCTGTTTATTACTGGTATTACTGGTGTTGTTTCTGATTCCTGCCTGATTGGAGGACGGAATATTTGCAATGCAAAACATGTTATCCACTAGACTACGCAATCGCTTACGTATCTCCACTGACAGAAGCCCTGAATGAACACATGTGGTATCATATTAGACAAACTAGCGGATTAAATTCAATAAAATTAGGGGAATTAACGAGGAACTGTAATTTAAACAGGGAATAACTTAAGGACAGTGTCTGGATTGTTTGCATGCGGATCTGTTGACATCGGGATGCAGCAGATCAAGCCTTTGTGAAAGTAGTTCACAGCACTAATACAACCAGGATATTTACTTCTAGTGTAAAACCTACAAATGTGTTTGTTGGCTAACAGTTAGATGATGGAGTAAATTGTCCCATGAGAAAAAAATGCTTTAATGTTACATTTTGAGGCTATATAGGTTCATTAATACCAAAGGAAAGGTTTACAAGACAGTGGTGAGACCAGCTCTGTTGTATAGGTCGAAGACAGTGGCATTGACAAAAAGACAGGAGAGAGAACTGGACGAGACAGAGCTGAAGATGTCGAGGTTCTCCTTGTGAGTGACAAAGATGGATAAGGTTAGGAATGAGATAATCAGAGGTACAGCACAGGTTCAACAGCTAGGAGATAAAGTTAGAGAGGCCAGACTGAGACAGTTTGGACATGTCCAGAGGAGGGACAGCGGGTATATTGGTAGAAAGATGTAAGAAATTCAGCTGCCAGGAAAAAGGAAGGCCAAGGAGGAGACATATGGATGCAGTTAGAGAGGACATGGAAGTAGTTAGTGAAAGGACAGATTGAGACGGGGGAGCTGTGGTGACCCCTGAAAAGGTAAAAGCTGAAAGAAGAAGAAGAAGAAGAAGAAGAAGGAGAAGAAGAACAGGTTCATTAATACCTGTTATGTTAGGCTGCGTCTCTACACCTTTTTATGTTATTATATCTGTAGTTAACGTTTTCATGGGCCTTTGGGTGTTCATAGAGATTAATCACTAAGTAATAATAACAACAACAACATATTACCCCCAGGATATTGTGGCTAATACATTTTTCCCCAATCGTAGTAATGACCAGCCTTCCACAAGCCTGAACATCACACATTACCCTGAACTTGCAGGTGCTCTTGTGCTCAGGTTCCTGTGACTAATCTGAGGCTAACGAAGGGTCCACTGTACCTGTTCCAAACTGGTTGTCAGTGACCCCAAAAGGCTGCACCTGCAGTCTGTAGGTGTTGAGGGAGAAGGTGTTTGCCACAGGAAGAATCTGCTCAGTGGTGCACATGTAGGAGCGGCCCAGCGTGCCCTGCAGGTAGTTTAGAGAGCTGTTGTCCACACTGAACGGAGCTGGAGAGAAGAACACGCACAGACACTAGTTAGATCCTCAAAGTCCTTCCTTACTTCATAATACAATTCACATGGCAATCTAGCCTAGTGTCAAACTTCCACTGAAACCCAGAACACTGTAGATGTTGTTGCTGTAAACAACTATGGATTTTATTTTAAATAATGGCATTTAATGTTACAAAATCAATACACCGTCTGATCTGTAGGCCAGCAACTGGGTCATGACAGCGCAGCAACCTTAATGTGAACCCATAGGGAGGTCTGCCAGGGATGTTAGTCTGTGCCCTTGAATCCACTGTGAACCAAGCAGATAAGCAAATATGCTTATTGGGGTCTTTTAAAAGTTTTTTTTAAAAAAAGGTAGCTTTTCTCAGGTTGGAGTGGAGATAATGGTGTTGTATAATGAGGTATGATGTCATGGATTTAATTATATAAGTCATGAGAAAATCTCAGTTTTGAGGTAATGGTACCTTCCACAACACAGTGTTTTGAAAAAAGTGGGGGCAACTTTGAATCACCCCCAACAAAAGTATAAAAGGTAATCAGTTTTGTATAATAGTCAGAGTGTTTCTGTAATCTGGGGGGGGCATGTCTCCATCTTGCAAGATCTTTTCTGATTCACTCTATTTTTTTTTTTGGCTTTATTACTAAATCAATAGGGAAGGCATTTTAACAGAACAGAACTCGAATCAGCCACGTGTCTTGTCATAAATATCTGGACAGCATCAAAATACATATTAGCGGCAATATATATATATAGATATATATCAGTTGGATAATATTTGGATTTCTTTTTTTTAATTCTATGTTTATTTGGGAAGGAAAAGACTTGCATTCCACCTTTTTTACATATCTAACACATCTGAAAAAAGAAAACATTAACACAAGGCTTCCTCCTGTTTACCGGAACATAAACATAAAGAATACATAATTAAAGTAATTAATAATAATAAATATAATAATAATTATCAGGGACAGAGGTTTTGTTTTATATACATGCTACACGCAATACATCATTAAATCTTTTATTATCTTTGTAAAGATTAATAGAAATCTGTTGGTTTAATGTATAAATCTTTTCCATATCTGGTTAAATTTGTCTTTTTGCAGACTAAGAGAGAAAGATAAGTCTTCCATTACATATATCTCGTGGATTATATCCAGCCATTCATTCACAGTGGGGGGCATTTAAACGGGATGACACACCCAAACATTTATTCCAAATTCCTGTGTATTTCCTTCCAACATGACATAAGAATTTTACAATCCCATACTATGTGATTAGCGTAATATTTGGATTTCTAAGGGTGTAGATATTCAGCTCTCTCCCTTACCAGTCATATCGAGCCAGGTAGCAGACAGACTCATACCGCTGAGGTGATACTTTTTGAGGGTGTCATTCTGTGGACACAAAGAAGAATCAATTAGGAGGACAAGAAGGACGAGAGAGCAAATGTGATTATGTGTTAAGGACTCTCACCAGCGTGAACGTGAAGCTGAGGTTGGTGAGGCCATCCATCAGCACCAGAGTAGCCGTTGTGGACTCGCACGACCCCGTGAAAGACGTCCTATTGGGCTGCAGGTTCACAATTCCCTGAACAGTCTGCAAACACACGGAGAGACCAAGTTCAGAGTCGAACACAGTCAAATCTGAAAGTGATATGAGCGTACAGAACTTCTATACACAGTTATGGCATAACTGAGTTCACATCGGGTCAGAGTGTGTGTAGCGTGTCAGAGTGTGTGTAGTGTGTCAGAGGGAGTGTAGCGTGTCAGAGTAGTGTGTGTAGTGTAGCTTTTTGACGTTGTGAGTTCATGTCTGTTGTCATATTAGATAATATTCATTACATTAAATGATTAAAAGATGCACAGTGTACACAAGCCACAGAATCAAGGAGATGTTCTGCCCTCAAATACAAAGTCTACACTATACTGATAAAGATATACAACAATAGCAGAAAATCAACTTCCCTAATTATTTTAAAAATACAATTTACTTATAACTAAAGCAACTGTACACAGTGGTGGTTTTAATGACAAAATTAATAAATTAATAATAGTAAAAATTGACTTTTGAGTTTTGATTACATCACTGTGCACCAGTAGGTGGAGAAAAATAATATCAACTAATAATCTTTCACTCTACCTCCCACCAACCCCAGCTATTTATGTAGCAAAACTGCTTAGCTAGCTCAGAGATCCTCCCTGCTACTGTTTCACATGAAAATATGTTGTCATATAATCAGTAAATATGATAATAAGTTGAATTTGCATACTGGAACCTTTATTAACTCACTAGTCAGTAAAATATTAATATAAATAGAGTAATCTGGGCAGGTCTTGCATACGTAGCAGACCTTAAGGTCACATTAGCACACAAAAGAACACTTTAACGGCTAGCACACACATGAATCAGGGCACGTCTCCTGTAAATTATAGTTATACTTGAGAAATTGGATGACATATAATTAGGAAGTGGTGTGTGGGCCCTTGTTGCCATGCAGCTAATAATGATTTTTTAACTGGACTTGTTGACGCATGGTGTTGGTGTTGTATGATCACGCATGAGATGTGGAGTTGTTTGTTTGTCACTCTGATCTGCGCTCATTTCTACACTGTTCTGAGGAATGACGGACACTTTAATATGATATTAAAAGACCAAATAGTGTTTAGCCATTACTAAGAGCCTGAATGTGCCTGATGACTACATGATGATGATGTATGAATGTGTTTACCTTGTTCTGAGACTTCGAGAAGTATGTAACGTTAAGCTGCAGTCCCATTCTTGCCAGAAGACACACCGTGCCGTTAACATTGGTGACGTTGTAGCTGCCGCGCTCTGGGTTGGTGGGTGGAGACGGGGCTGGCGTGGTGGTGGGAGCCTGTGTAGGTGCTACAGTGGTGGCAGGAAGATCGGCTGGACACACACTCTCTGAAGAACACGTAAAACATAACACACTCAGTACACTGACTCTATAATAACAGCATCAGCCTGGACCACCAGAGAGAGACTAACAAATAACGTATACTCAGGTCAGAACCACCATCTGCATTGTGAAGGTTAAGGACCCCAATGAGTTCTCGTTCATACACTGGAGGGTCAAGTCACTTCACTGTTTGTGAAGACTTTGTCACTTCGTATCAGATACTTTTCTCCATGCATACACCAAATGACTTGGTGCAGGGTTTGAATTGTTGAGGTTGTGTGAAAATTTCATGATTAGTGGAGTTAATAGAGGTGCTCCAAAATAAATTCTGGTTCCATTGACTTACATTGAAAAGCTGCAATTTTGAAAATACTTGTTTTAATTGGACAGCGACGATATTTAGGTAGTAAATATTACGGCTGTGTATTGTTGATAAGAACCTGGCGATAAGATCTGTAATTATAATACTGGGAGGTTATGGTTGCACATGTTTAATTTTTAGAAAAGTGTCATAGTTAATGTTAGCAGTTCTTTGGTTTAAACACAATAGTATAGTATTACCTCACTAACACACACACACACACACACACACACACACACACTAGTGTAGCAAGCCTGTGTATGTTGGCCATGCAATGGACTGACGAACTGTCCACACCTGTACCCTGCCTTCGCCCGATGACGCTGGGATTGGCTCCAGCCCCCAGTGACCCCAACTAGTGGGATTAAGCGGCAGATAATGGATGGATGGAAGGATATACACACACACACACACACACACACACAGGTTTGCTTGGTCCCGCAAAAAGCAAATCAAATTTCGATTCAGTCTGCCAGACAAATGGATCCTGTTCTGCTTCTGAATTCAAGGCTGTTGTCACAAAAATGATAAGTGTCTTAAGTTTATCTGTAGTTTCAGATGCACTCAAGCTTTAAGCTGCTTCATGTTTAAATCAGAGAGATGCATTCTAGTTTTTACATTATGCATTAGGACTGGGTAGGTCACAGCTCCTCCAGGAGAATGCACGTAATGTTGAATACAATGCACCACTGAACGGAGCGTGAGCTCGGTGTGAGGCCATGCATGTCGTCAGAAAATTGTAATTCCTAAATAAAGCAGGTTAATGACGGGGTTCTTACAGCGCTCACCTGCTGCTCGGAGAAGAGCATGCCCCATTGGTTTTGCCAGACTGTGGTTCAGTTATTTAGTGTGCACTGAGTATGGGTGGAGTGTTCCAACTGTCAAAACAAACCTAACTGAAGAGAAAGTTTAACACCAGCACCAAAAAAAATGTAGGAGCACTCTTAGAGCACACCAAGAACTGACACCACCTTCTCCTTTCCAATACCAATACCTGATTCTCAAGTATTCACAGACACCGATACTAACTCTGAAACTAACTCCTTCTTTACAGGTGCCTATAAAGAATATGAATTTAATTTTTTTTGTGAATGTAAACACAAAATACAATAAGTTTTAATTAATAGTTTTTACTGTCTGGATAACATCTAAAAGGATTTAAAACAAATAAGTCACTGTGTTTTTTGCTATTTACTTTTGAGTATTTATTACTGCTTGTGTCAAATGTGAACTAATAACAGCAACTTTTTGCTTCAATGAAGGTGCATCTACTGACAAGCGTCAACGCAGTATCACATCAGAAACTTCTCTGTATCGAAGAGCCAGCGTTGGTGCTGATACCGTACAGGTGCCAGGTTACTTATAGCAGGGTATAACAGAAAGACCACCTAGAATTTTACCATTGGTGCTGAGGTTGGCGCTGGGCATGTAGGCTTCCATCCGGACGTCTGAGAAGGTGACGCTGGCGGAGGAGCCCTCCAGGCGGATGAGGGCGGAGCTCAGACATCTGTAGGTGGTGTTGAGTTGCGCTGAGATTCCCGAGGTGTTGGTGAACAACGTAATAATGTCTGAAATGGTTAAACAGGCTCACATGTAACTTCAGTTTTAGGCACGGTCACAACTGCACCCAACTTTGGCCTACACTCAAAAATACACCTTTCCATGTTGTTAGATATGATGATAACTGCAGACCCCATAATACCACCTTCTTTTTTCTGATTCTGTTTTTTTATAAAATAAGCTATAAAATAAAGCTATAAAATAAAGCAATAAAATAAAATCTTTTTATGATGAAAATCACGTTTTCACACACCATGATCAAACTCCAACACTCAACTATCACGCCCAATACAGTTCTCATGTGATCATTACTTTGATTACTTATTATAAGAAACTTTGGCTCAATTTATGACAGAATCTGATTGAACTCATTCTTTACTTATCAGATTTAGCAGTTTCTGCTGATATCAGAAATCGGATACAGTGACAGCCAGTAGATAATTGGTGACGTCTCTAACAATAATTATTAACTGCTACTCTAAAACACCACAGATTAGAGCTGAACCGTATCCAACCTAAGCTGCTACTGCGGTATATTATTTTAGGATGAGGTGTAGGTTTGATGACATAGTCACCAAATAAGAGAATGCATTGCTTGATTTTCAAGACATCATTCAATAAATGTCAAACAACCTAGCTTACCATTGCTTAATGCCGAACAGTGCTGATAACTAGGTGATGCTCACCACTGGACAGGTTTAACCATTTCGATTCCAGTAAACAACAATTCAATCTGAGTAAATAAAGCAACTGCCATTGAAAGTAACAAAAAAAGATTGATTAAATCTATAGGGTTCAAATCTGTAGTCTGATTGGCTAACTGAGTGAGCTATCACAATCAGGACCCTTCCTAAGCACAAATGGTGGAATGTGTTTGTATGGGCATCAAGATTCGGGCAACAGAAAATTTGGCATGTCATTGTTGCAATACTGCTGTCACTGTCTTGCCTGAATAAACTCTAATTAACATCCATGTAAAGCAGAACGCAGCAGAACGACAGAATGGAGCGTTTCTCACCCTTGCTGGAGGACTGAGGGAAGGTGGCGCTGTCACTCAGGTTATACGTTACACTCAGGTTGGTCACTTGGTACAGACGGTCATTTTTGGAGAAGACCAGGCCTAAAGAATGACCATCACCAAAGGTTGCCAGCAGCTGTGCAGAGTCTCCTGAGTCCCCACAGGAACTACCACTGCCCACTTCAGCGGAGTCTGGGAGCGGCACGATCACTGTTTTCTGCAGGTAAATACACATTACCATCACAAGCATGAGAGTTAGCATGCTGTTATATGATAACAGGGATTACTATGGATACAGATGAGGACGCAGATCACTGAAGGCTTGTAATCATTTTTTAATGACATTACAGAATCATAGGGTGTGTCTGAAACGGTCCACTCGTTAACTCGTTCCCTGTTCACTACATAGGCTCTTCTATGTAGAACACTAGATAGGGGAGCAGTGAGGAAGACAGTAGAGTGATTTTGGACAACGATCTTTCCAAAGAAGCCGCTATGCATTGTGGGGCGTCAACCTGTAAGCAGTGTACATCGGTTCTCCTCTAGTTTTACGTTGCACCTGACACCCTGAATAGAACACTTAACAGTAAACAGGGTGTGATTTCAGACACACCCCAGTGTTTGGTAAATACAGCCCCAGATCTTAATACAGATGAACTGAAACTGCTATAAATAGATTTACAGTTACTGTAGAAATTACAGTTTCATTTACTTTTTAATAATAATTTCTTATTTTTTCCAAAAAACTTTTAGAAACATCTAAAAAAACCTCTTCTGCTGTGTGTGATCTACAACATTCCAGTCCAGACTGTAGAAGTTATTACATTTACAGCATTTGAAAGACACTTATATGACTTAATCGTGTGACGATGGCGTAACAGGTTATACTTAAGGATTCTTACTGGTACAGTGTCCATGTGGGGGATCGAACCCCAGTCTACACTACAGCAAAACACTAACTATTAAATAAAATAACACATAATTAACATGATTATCAGTTATTAATGACGTGTATGACGAGCTATTCAAAGCATGTGAATGCTACTGGACATTAACAGCAAGTAACTGGACATGATACAACAAGTTATAACTACTGTGTTACTGTGTGAGAGGAATAGGTACCACTTTAGTTTGAGGTCATCACCTTCACAACACATTAAGTGATATTTATAAGTGCTTATGTTGACATCAGGCAGCACTACATACTGTAAGGTCGTTCAAGTAGCAAACCAATGTACCTGCGTGTGCAGTGTAACTGTGTACCAGAGTACAGATCATGTAGCTGATGATATGATATGTAATACACTGGTATCGAGCTGCTTTGTATATTACAATTTAGTGTGCGGTTAATTTGATGTTGTTTAAATACACAACTTGTTTGAAAAACACACCACCACTCAAACATTGGCTATATTAGTTTTTTCACTGAAACCAGACAACAAAAATATTTTAGTCTGATTCAATACTTTAGGAATATTTTTAAGGTATGAAATAAATAATATGCTGTATTTGTGTTTAGGTTCTCTACCTCTAAGTTTGCTCACCAATCTGGATGTTTGGTTTATTATGAATTTGTTTTCAGTGTTATTCTGCACAGTGGAGTTTTGCTGCCAAACAGAATGAAAAATAAACACTTCAGCATCTCGTCATAACAAAAAAAGTATGTTGTAAAAATTATATATATCATAATTAGAATTAAGTATGTGTACCAGTCAGTTCTGCAGTGCTGCGCAGTCGATTATACTAGGAAACTGCCAGCCCTGCGTGGTTCTACAGAGCAGCTCGGTGTGAACAGGTTTATGAGTTGTTGTGCTTCCCATATTAAAGTCTTTTGTAGATACTGCTGCTGGTGTGAGAGGGTCTTAAGATTTCAGTGCAATATAACAGCATAAAATAAACATACTGTTAAAATAATGAACCACGCCACTGCGTAAAGTCAAAAACAGCTTTCAAATATTTGCTACCAGACGTTATTATAAGATTAAATTATTTCACAAACAATAAATCTTTGACATTGTAGAATAAAGAGATATTTTATTATTAATATGAGATATTCTTTTTTCTTAACTGAGACATATTTTCTTGTAATAACGGTATGTGTCATTTGTACAGTTTTGTAATTATTAATAAGTTTATTTATTGTACTTGGCAGAAATGCTCTACCTTAATTCTCCTTTCTCGTCATTAACAGACTTGTTATCATTCTGACATGATCTCATTTTTAACAGCTTCCTAATTTATTTTTAATTATAAAAAAGAAAAAAAAATTCTATTTACTTCAACTTATAATATATTATTATACTTTATATTTTGTGTATATATATATATATATATATATATATATATATATATATATATATATATATATATATATAATAAAGATAAAAAAATATATATATCTTTATTTACTTTTTGAATGAAGGAACAGCAAGTAAGATTTTTATTGTACAGTGTAACTGTTTCTGCTGTGCATATGACAATAAAAGTCTTGAATCTTGAATCTTAATCATTTATTGAAAGATATGAAGTTGTATAATGTGTGCATATTGCATTCATATTACAGCACTGATATCATTCTGCAATATTCAGTGTGCTCTGCTTGTATGGGTCACAAAGCTATTCAGATTTTATACATTCAGCTGAAACTGAACAGGTTTTTTGTTACTGGAAACATGAACTCTACATGTGAACTGTGAAGATCATACCGTTCCATTGGTTACGGGGTACGTGATGGAGAAGTTGGCAGAGAGCTCTGCTTTAATGCACGTTGAGTTTCCGTTTTTCACCTCAAACGATACTCCATGTGCCACAGCCAACCAACCTGCAACAGAGAGCAGCAGAGTATGTTTTACTTATCAGATCAAGTTGTTTTGCTATCGTTTATATCAGTAATCAATGGATATGCACGCAATCTGAATCGTCTGTGCTTTTGTGATATTAAGTTGACTCTTAATGACGGTCATGTTAAATGAGTAGGTAAGTGATTTATGTGTGAAAACTCATTAAAAGAAGAAATTCTGTTGTTTATATTAGAAGTTTGTAGAAGAAAGTACTGCATATGTGCTATTGTGCATGTGTGTATTTACTCCACACAGTGTGAGCTTCTGATTCCAGAAAAACAACAATAAAAAAGTAAAATTTATAAAAAAAATAACAAAAAAAAAAAAATAATAATAATAACTTTGTTGTCTGTAAAGAAAGTAGAATTGGTCGTATGTATGAACGGCGCAAGTTCAGGCAATCAAATGCACAATGAATCAGAGTTTAATCACAGTACAAAAGTTTAAAAATGCTAAATTAAAAAAAAAGATTAAAATGCTAAAACAATAACCAACCACACTCTGCTTTCTAATATTTTTCTCCTCTCCTCATATTAGCGGAAAGCTCACAGAGCCTTTGATCAGAAAAACAGCACTCATACTAGACCCTAGCCTGAGGACTACAAAACTGACCACCAGAGGGCGCTATATGCATTGATTTTAAACAAAAAAGCAGACACGCAAGTCCCTCTACATATGGACTTGTGGTGAAAACCAGACAGCATGCAGATCTTTAAGATGAATGTGCACCACTCATTCATTTGTATATAATTCTATTAGCCAGAGCGTATATATAGCTTTTCTCCCCATACGCTAAACTGGAATACACAGAAATAAAACTTGCAATAAAACTTATATACATAAATGTGTGTATATATGTGTGTGTATATATTTATTAGGTACACATCCTTGTATTTACACTCATTGTCCATTTCATCAGCCCCACTTATCATACAAGAGTTAAACACTCACAGACTGTAGTATGTTAATGTAAAGTCAAGAGACAGTAGCTCATCTGTAGCTACACAGTTTGTGCTGGTCATCATTTAGTCTTATATCAGTGGTTACTGGACACTGTTGGTTAGATAATTTGCTTGGTGGTCTATTCTCCGTCCAGCAGTGACCCTAAGCTGTATAAACACTCCAGCAGCAGCACTGCTGCGTCTGATCGGCTCACACCAGCACAACACACACTAACACCTCATCACCACATCAGTGCAGTGCAGAGAATGGGCCACCTCCCTAATATAACCTGCTCGGTGGGGGTCCTGACCATCAAAGAACAAGATAAAAGAACAAGATAAAAAAGTGATAACAGAAAAACAGATGAACTACAAAGTGCTCCTATGTGGAAAGTGGAGCTAATGAGTGTAGAAACAGAGAGGTGTGCCTGGCGAAGTGTCTGGTGTGTGTTTCTACACTAAAAGTGGCCAAAAAGAAAGAAAAAAAAAAACACTCAGCTTGTTTACTTGAGACACCTGTTGCACGAGTCAACATAAATTAGAGTAATATGTAAACACTGTCAACCTAGTCAGTCTGCTGCTTCTCTATTGTACAGTCGGTTCCACAGACATTCATTTCAGTGTGTTTTCTGCTGTTGCCTCAAAAAACAAAACAAACAAACAAACAAAAATAGCAGTCCAGCACTAATTACAGTCTGTGGTAAACAACAGAATGCCACATCTGCAGAAACAAGAGATTCGGCTGAAAAACACAGGTGCATTCCTGAACCGCACTGTGGTTTAAGGCAAGGCAGATTTATTTGTATAGCACTTTTCATACACAGTGGCAATTCAGAGTGCTTCACATAAAGAAAAGTAAAAGCATTAGAATAAATCAAATAAAGTTGCACATATATATATATATATATATATATATATATATATATATATATATATGCATATTTATATATCAGTTTAAATCCTTTACATCCTTTAAAACCTTCTCTGTTATGAAGTACTCCATGTTTAACCAGAAAGTCCAGAAAGATGGATCTTGAACCCTAAACCTATTCACTCTGCCTTCGCTCCATTCTGATGCCTCTTCCACACGAGTCGTTGCACGGTAATGAGCAGGGCCTCAGGAAGCTACGGTGCCGTGTGACTGTGCACATTTGCAGTCACGCTCACTCACACGCTGCCTCGTTCTGACATTACACAGCAGTTTGACTTTAAACCCAACAAACAGAATCTCATTTGCTTTTGCGATGCACTGCGTTCTCTGCCAAAAGCTTCAGGACACAAAGCCTGACCAGAGAGCCGGTGGCTTTAATAAGAACCAGCACCATAATGAAAAACAGCATTACAAACACAGCGTGGTACACAGAAACATCTAGAGGGGCTACTCAGCCATTTAAAAGAGGCCTAAACAGCCTAAACTGGCATACGGAGATGTTTTCAGCGGTGAAGGTGCTGATATATAACGAGCACTACAACCTTAACAGAGTTCAATTACATCCCAAATCTGTTCAGCGTCCTCACTGCCAACACAATCAGTCTATCAGTCACAATATCTAGGACCTGGTGATTGCAATGAATCTATAGATGGTGAGAGATTGAGATTGTTCTAACAGAGTGGTTCAGAACAGGCTACATATCCCTACTGTCCAAAGAAAAACGTGTATCTCCATTTTTCACTATTTTAATTCTATATCATATGAACACAACAGCTGTTCTTCAGATTCTGTTAAGGTTTTATGATGTATTAACTAATAGAAATGCTCCAAAATCACTTCTAATAAAAACATTTTATTAAAAAAAAGTTTTATAAACTTTACATTAACATACATTCATGTCTGCACAGAGACAGTGATATATAGTGATATATAAACACTAAACAAGCTGCAAGTTTCCTTTCCGGTGCTTTCTGTCTGCAGCACTGTGAGAAGAAAGCTGTGTCATGCTTACAAGACACTGTGTGTTCAGCACGGAGGCTCCATAAGTCAGGACGCACAGCTTCACTTCATTAACACAAACTCAAACATCATCTGATACACTGATATTGAGTTATATCACTACTGCTGTCACTCCATGATGAACTTGCTCCCACACGTCAGCATGTTAGTCACCTCTGGGCTTGTACTTAAAGGAGCATTCAGGCCCAAAAGGATTTAACACGTTATGCCTGGTTCACACTACCTGACTGATCGGCAACACAGGGTCACGAATTACACGACTTTCACTCTGGAGAATCGCCGACTCATCTGGCTTCGGTACGAAAACACAACTGTGACACGAGAACTAAATGCATGTGAGAGCTAGCGATACCACGAAGAACATAAACTATTTCCAAAACAGACGTCAACAAACCAGCTGTACAAGTTGCTGTGCTGATCTGAAAGAAAGAAGAAAAAGGTACGACAACCGCTAAAGGCACGGGGACAGCAGGGACTGGTCTGCAGAGAGAGCTGGATTTTAATATTTTATCAATGAAAAGGTATGTGTCGCCCGCAGCCGCAGAGAGATTGCGTGAACGGTGACGTGGTTCTCTCTCTATGCGATCTCATTGGCTGAAGCTAGATGCTGCTGTTGACTCATAGTCGCTGACTGGCCTAGATATTAAACATGCTAGATATTTGACGAGAGTTTGCAATTAGTCGGCAAGCACTCCACGATGGCTCGGCGAGCGTCTTTCAACCGTACACACTACACGACTGAGCGAGCGCCGAGTGGTCGAACAAAAAACAGTCAGTGACTAAACAACCAGGCTAAAATCGTGTAGTGTGAACTGGACATTAGTTGCTTTGTTGCCTCTTGTCACCAATTACTTCACGATTCTCTGTTATTAAAATGTTTTTACTTGACCAGTGTTCTTTCGCTTCAGTACCCAGCATGCATTACGCAAATACACTGGAAATATTATATATATATATATATATATATATATATATATATATATATATATATATATATATATATATATATATATATATATATATATATATATAAATAAAACAACCTGCTGAATATAAATGTAACTTTTATTTCAGCCACTGAGCAAACAAAGCAGCTGTGTGTATAGTCAAACTGAGGTAAGATAACCGAACAGCCTGATCTCGTTATCCTAGCTCATTAACTGCAGCTTTTAGGGTGTTGTTCTCTTCATCTGGGGAATCATTTCTGTAGTTTGATTAATTTACTATTTCCATAGCATTAACAGTTTATAGCCATTTACAGTTATACACCTAGTGGGGCTATGCATTGGCAAGAAGCTGTCGATACAATCCTTCTATTAAAACACACCACTACATGAAATGGTTTACCAGTGCTTACAATAGCATTGCACCCTTGTGCTGCTTGTTAATGTTGGAGTGTAGCTGAAAATGGATTACAACACTGCCTTCTAGTGGTCAGAGGTTTGAACACAACACACAATGATTGCCAGGAATCTGTGTATCGATACTCTGTGAAACATAATATCACAATATTCAATATTTTGATATTTTCTTAAACCCCTAACACCTATGAGAAGATAATCTGCTTCCCAGCACTAACATTAGCTATGTCAGCCTTCGGGCTGCATTAAACAGCCAAGAAATAATAAAAAAAAAAAAAAAAAAAAAATCCACCCTATGGTAGATACTGGAAAATCAAACACTACACACCAACTACAGCACTGGTGTCGGAGGCATGTGTCCATGTCTAAAACAGATAAAAGAGCAGAAATATTTTTCATTTTGACTGGAGCGCTCCTTTAAGAGTACTATAGTTTTAAAGAAGCAATATGTAAATGTTATAGTTTAAAATATTACAGCAATAAATAAACATTATCAATAGAATGTGAAGCATTAACAGTTTTGATGGTATGTCAAAGACGTCTATGTATCACGTTGCAGAGATGCCTACTAAAGTTAGCATGCTAACCAGCTAGCCCTGGCCCACCCTGTCTCTTAATACCAGTCTGTGATCATTATAACGTCCAGTACTGCCCACTCATGACAAAAAATCCAGAGAGGTGATATTAATAGAAGAAAGAAATAATAACAACAAGAATAGAAAGGGTAAACCTTGGTGTTGCTTTTCTCTGCTGGAGACGCTCTTGGTGGAAAAAGGGATGAAGTTTGTTTTATCAATGTTTTTATCAAGACTGGTAAGACGGAGGAGCAATTGTTATGTTGAGAATAAGACTTCATATGTGGGAGTATAAGAAGCTTTTCACACACTGTTTCTTTAAATTAGTAAATTATAGATTTAAATACAACTACAATCTATATATAAGAAAGAAGCCCAACGCTGAACGCCAGCCTTTGGAAAACCCTTGTGAAGTATAAAACACGAGCCTTGTAGTCTGAAGAGAAATCTTAACTTTAATTCACAAAGAGAGTCCAGTGTATGGACTCCACAGAGCGGTCAGTGTCTCTCACACAGAGAGGCCGCTGTGAGCACACAAAGCCAGGCTGCTGTCACGTGACGCGCACGAGCAGCACAAGCACAATGCTTCGTGAGAGAGAGAGAGAGAGAGAGAGAGACAGAGAGAGAGAGATGTGGTTTTGAAGCGACATGACGCTTTATTTGAAACGTACCACACCTCAGAAGCGCTACAGGTCTCCGCAGGCCTCCCGTATCATTATAATTAGTGTGGCGCGAGTCACGAACTGAGTCGATTCTTTAAAACGATTCATATAAATCTAAGTGAACTGAACGATTTTGTAGCGCTTCGTTTTCTTTCTCTACACTTTTCCCTCTTTCTTCATGCTTTGTTTTTTAAGGTGTGTGCATTGTGAGTGTGTGGAAGGAAGCCAGATGAAATAAGACAGCTTTTTAAACTCTTTTGTTTCTTGCAGCAGTCTCGAAATTTTCGTTAGTAATATTAAATATTACGTAAATATTATAAGATATTATAAGATAATTATCTGATAACGATATGATAATAGGTGTCTTTATATATGTATATAGTACACACTAAGTGGATTTTGAGAAACAAATCATTATTTCCAACACGACACGTCAATGCTATGAAAAAGAAAGTCTTTATTTACGATTCTAGCTGAAAATGTTGACATGCTGCTGCCAGAAACAACAGAAGTAAGTATGTATAGCTAGTGAGCAGATGCAGCGCCTGACACGCCGGTGTTGTGCCGAATTCTGCACCCACGCCAGGAAAAGCACCCCCTCTCGGGAGCGCGCACACATCGTTTTCTTGGCTTTAACTTTACTTAAAAAATGGAAATACCCAAAATCCTGTTCTAAGCTACGCTGACTCTTAAAAAAAATAATAAAAAAATAATCATGTCACCTGCACCCCCTCCCGAAAGAGTGAGCTTTTCCTGGCGGGGGTGCTGAATTCGGCACAACAGTTGTGCCGAATTTCGCACCCCCGCCAGGATCGCGTACGCACATTGATTAGTAAAATGAGACGTATTCAAGTTTATTTGATCAAAACAAACAAACTAATGCCAGCGGATTATATCAGTTTTCGATTCAAGCGACAGAGCGTGCGCTCCCGAGAGGGACTGACTTTCCTGGCGGGGGTGCTAAATTCGGCACAACACCGGATCTGACTGTACATGCAGGAAAAAGCGGAGAAACAAGAACGTCAACTTGGGTTCAATGAATCGTTGAATCGGTCAGCCGGCGAGTGTCGGTTCGCTGAACTGAATAGAGCCGGACCATCACTGAGTCACTTTGTGGCGTAGTTTGTTTAAAGAGAGCTGCCGGACTGACATCTCACCTCTTTCTTATCTGCAGATAAGACCGAACTCGGAGCTGAACGAGGAACTGGCACTTGCATTACAATTAAAAACGCACAATATCTGCACATAATTACAGCATGAAATAAACAAAACACTCTAGTAAACAGTGAACTGTAGCTCAGCGTGACGAGGCGCTGTGGAGTTCACGGCTGTCTACATGTTTAGTATCGCTCTTTAACCGTCTGGTCATCCGCGCTGTGTCGTTACTTACCCAGCAGAGCTACATACACGGTGAGCGCAGCTGCCCTCAGTTTGAGGCTCATGTTTCCGCTGTAAACTGTAGACCTGACAGAAACGAGGATCCTCTTCAGTCGCTCCCTCTAAATCTTTGACTCGTTGATCGTTTAAATCCTCAGATTTCGCTTTCCCGGCCTTTTCTTTTAGCAATCACAGTGACAGCAGCTCGGCTCTCCCCACTTCTCTCTTTCGCTCTCTCTCTCTTTCGCTCTCTTTCTCCCTCTCTCTCAGCACTAGGAATGTTCGAGTCATGTGAGAAGGACAAGAGAAACACCCAGCACAGTCACGTGACCCCTCCGCTCCTGTCTTCTACTGAGCATGCGCACATCACCCATACAGCACAGTAACGTTAATTCAGCCTTATATCAACCTACTGTACAGTCCCCGCTTCATCATCACTACTCACCCTTAATCACTGCTTGATTGAAGCTATCTTAAGTATTATATATGTGAATGCTGGAAGCATCTTTTGGTAGGGTGATTTAGGCTATTAAAATATTCTGCCTGTAGGTTTAAATCTACCTATACATATTAATACGCACCACAGTAGCACACTGACAAGCACAATGAGTATGTGTTTAGTGTATACGTAAAATAAAATCGACTTTCTGATCTTCATCTGTTCAAAACAGACGTCCAATCACTGCTGGCCATGGCTAAATATTTTTTCTAAAAGCAGACTTTCACAGAATAATGTGAAAATCTGTATTATTGGTATTGAGTATAAGGTTGAGTTGTAAGTAAATAGTGCTTTCACGTGAAACTTTCCGTTGTGAAGTTATTCACAATGGTGAAGAATGGAACCAGACGTCTGAAACCTTTAGTGCCTCTTCAACTCCCTCAAAAAACGCTAATATATAAAATGGTTAGATGTCTGACACCTTGTTTTATGATAGTTTTGGCTTAAAATATGTTTTAATGCATTTATTTTAAACCAATCATGGTGGAGGGATGACATACACAACCTTGAAACAAGACCCCCCACCCAATAAAATGTATATAGTTTTTTAGATTTATGTATCTATGAGTAGCAAAATGGTTATATGGTAAACACCATGAGCCCTGCTTTCTGTCACCACCACCAAAAGAAATCAAGAGTCTGTAAGCTTGTCTAAAATGAACCGACTCTGAATGTTTACATCTAAAATATACAGAATTGTACAGAAACTGGATAACTGCAGCCAAAACTGAAGGCTAAAACCATCAAACAAACTAAAACATGGCTCAAGTTAAGTGGTTAAGAGTGACATCTTGCTTTATTTATCCTAGTGTTAAAACCTCTATGATCATGCTTTAGTGTGCAATGTTAAAAGAGATCATACCTATAATTAAATCAACAACTAAATGAACCTGCTGCTCCAGAAGATATAAACAAAGTCATTCAGAGCGGTGGGCTGTGATTATAATGGTGAGGAGACGTCTGAAAGGTTTAAATGCCTCTAAAAGCTACATTACACAAAATCTTCACATTAAATTGCTACAGAATTGCTGCTTAATGTCTGAGACATAGACCATGTTGAAGGTACTTTAAGTGGCAAAATGGTAATAGATTTATAGTTTATAGTTTATTTTACCTTAAACGTTAAATAAGAAATTCTGATTTAAATGTTTAGATCAGTGTTTCAGATCCAGTTCTGTAGTCCGTCATTGCGCATGTTCGTATTGTTCGCACAAACGCAGCACCTAGTAAATCTCACAGTCTGCACAAACCCTGCGCCACCACGACGCTCCAAATGCGCCTCACGTGCACTAGTGTGAGTCAGCTGAGCGCCGCTCGCCCTCAGACCGGCGGCAAATCTCTGAATCTCAGCTCGTTTAGCCGCAGCGGCAAGAACACGTTATCACCAGCCGCCCCGCAGCCCCGCAGCCCCGCGGCGGCAAGAACACGTTATCACCAGCCGCCCTGCAGCCCCGCAGCCCCGCGGAGAACCGGCGTCATGAGGTGTAAAGGAACGTGACTGTGCCAGTGAGTTCACTGAAGCGGACAGAGCCTCTTAAGCCCGCCGAGAATCACGTCCTGCCACTCAAATAACAGCTGAAGTATTAAAACACACTAAGTTTTAAAACACATGAAGTATTAAAACAGCTGAAGTATTAAAACACACTAAGTTTTAAAACACATGAAGTATTAAAACAGCTGAAGTATTAAAACACACTAAGTTTTAAAACACATGAAGTATTAAAACACACTAAGTATTAAAACAGCTGAAGTATTAAAACACACTAAGTATTAAATCAGCTGAAGTATTAAAACACACTAAGTATTAAAACACATGAAGTATTAAAACACACTAAGTATTAAAACACACTAAGTATTAAAACACACTAAGAATTAAAACACACTAAGTATTAAAACACACTAAGTATTAAAACAGCTGAAGTATTAAAACACACTAAGTATTAAATCAGCTGAAGTATTAAAACACACTAAGTATTAAAACACATGAAGTATTAAAACACACTAAGTTTTAAAACACATGAAGTATTAAAACACACTAAGTATTAAAACACACTAAGTATTAAAACACACTAAGAATTAAAACACACTAAGTATTAAAACACACTAAGTATTAAAACAGCTGAAGTATTAAAACACACTAAGTATTAAATCAGCTGAAGTATTAAAACACACTAAGTATTAAAACAGCTGAAGTATTAAAACACACTAAGTATTAAAACACACTAAGTATTAAAACACATGAAGTATTAAAACAGCTGAAGTATTAAAACACACTAAGTTTTAAAACACATGAAGTATTAAAACAGCTGAAGTATTAAAACACACTAAGTATTAAAACACACTAAGTATTAAAACACATGAAGTATTAAAACAGCTGAAGTATTAAAACACACTAAGTTTTAAAACACATGAAGTATTAAAACAGCTGAAGTATTAAAACACACTAAGTTTTAAAACACATGAAGTATTAAAACAGCTGAAGTATTAAAACACACTAAGTTTTAAAACACATGAAGTATTAAAACAGCTGAAGTATTAAAACACACTAAGTATTAAAACACACTATGTATTAAAACACATGAAGTATTAAAACAGCTGAAGTATTAAAACACACTAAGTTTTAAAACACACGAAGTATTAAAACAGCTGAAGTATTAAAACACACTAAGTTTTAAAACACATGAAGTATTAAAACAGCTGAAGTATTAAAACACACTAAGTATTAAAACAGCTGAAGTATTAAAACAGCTGAAGTATTAAAACACACTAAGTATTAAAACACATGAAGTATTAAAACAGCTGAAGTATTAAAACACACTAAGTATTAAAACAGCTGAAGTATTAAAACACACTAAGTATTAAAACAGCTGAAGTATTAAAACACACTAAGTATTAAAACACACTAAGTATTAAAACAGCTGAAGTATTAAAACACACTAAGTATTAAAACAGCTGAAGTATTAAAACACACTAAGTATTAAAACAGCTGAAGTATTAAAACACACTAAGTATTAAAACAGCTGAAGTATTAAAACACACTAAGTATTAAAACACACTAAGTATTAAAACAGCTGAAGTATTAAAACACACTAAGTATTAAAACAGCTGAAGTATTAAAACACACTAAGTATTAAAACAGCTGAAGTATTAAAACACACTAAGTATTAAAACAGCTGAAGTATTAAAACACACTAAGTTTTAAAACACACTAAGTATTAAAACAGCTGAAGTATTAAAACACACTAAGTATTAAAACAGCTGAAGTATTAAAACACACTAAGTATTAAAACAGCTGAAGTATTAAAACACACTAAGTATTAAAACAGCTGAAGTATTAAAACACACTAAGTATTAAAACACACTAAGTATTAAAACAGCTGAAGTATTAAAACACATGAAGTATTAAAACAGCTGAAGTATTAAAACACACTAAGTATTAAAACAGCTGAAGTATTAAAACACACTAAGTATTAAAACAGCTGAAGTATTAAAACACACTAAGTATTAAAACACACTAAGTATTAAAACAGCTGAAGTATTAAAACACACTAAGTATTAAAACAGCTGAAGTATTAAAACACACTAAGTATTAAAACAGCTGAAGTATTAAAACACACTAAGTATTAAAACAGCTGAAGTATTAAAACACACTAAGTTTTAAAACACACTAAGTATTAAAACAGCTGAAGTATTAAAACACACTAAGTATTAAAACAGCTGAAGTATTAAAACACACTAAGTATTAAAACAGCTGAAGTATTAAAACACACTAAGTATTAAAACACACTAAGTATTAAAACAGCTGAAGTATTAAAACACACTAAGTATTAAAACAGCTGAAGTATTAAAACACACTAAGTATTAAAACAGCTGAAGTATTAAAACACACTAAGTATTAAAACAGCTGAAGTATTAAAACACACTAAGTATTAAAACAGCTGAAGTATTAAAACACACTAAGTATTAAAACACACTAAGTATTAAAACACACTAAGTATTAAAACAGCTGCGCCTGAACACTCAGTGATTCACTTCAGCGAACCGACACTCGCCAGCCGACCGATTCATTGAACCCTAGTTGAGGTTCTTGAGCCCCTCCACTCCTGCCGCCCCCCCAGCCGGCCTGCAAACACAGTTACATTGTGACAAAGTACTGTTTTAGTGCCCACAATGTTGTCATAATGTTAAATTGTAATTCCTCAGAACGTTGTGAAAACGTTAACAATGTTGTGACAACGTAGTGGTAACGTTGTCAGTATGTTGTCACAACCTCCTGGAATCTGTCCTACGTTTCATTATATCTGCACACAACTCCATAGAATTTTGCTGAGTTGCCAAATGGTAGTTGTAATATAATACACATTATTTAATAGTTAGTTAAACGTTTAGACAACATTGTTCAGACAATGTAAACCACACCACCTTTTGACAACGTTGTAAGAAAATAGATATCATTGCTGTCCAATGAAAACATTTCCATTTTTGACGATTTTCATTTTTCTACATCATTTGAACACGACAGCAACTATTTACATTATGTAAAAGATTCCACGAGGAAAGGATCAATAGTAATGCTGCAAAATCACCTGAAAAGAATCTGGTCTAATTGACTTGCATTGAAAGTAAAGACAGTTTTTGGTCTCGCCTGTAAAGTCACTATTTTGGAGATACTCGTTTTTCTCTGGACAGTGACGATATGTTTAGTCTTAGCTGAGCAGCCGCTCCTCCTGAATTTCAAACTCTTGTAAACAGTTAAAATAATAATTGAGAGAAGATTTTTTCTTCTTCAAGTCTTCAAGTTGTCATTTCAACAAAAACTCCAGCAGTTCTGCTGATCCACTCACACCAGGGCAACACACACTAACACCACCCAAATATATACCTGCCCTGTGGTGGTCCTGTAACCCCCTAGAATTCTTCATTAGAATTCCACAGAATATTGTGACCACCTTGTTCAGACAACGTAAACAGCACCACCTTTTGACAACGTTTGAAGAAAGTAGACAAAGTTGTGTGTGTGCAGTGATTAACCACTGCGTTACCATCATCAGCAGGACGTTTAAACTCTCAGTTTCAGCTTTGGACAGTAAATGAAATGGTTGTGACATCACAAAGTCTGGTTTTTGGCCCCACTGTAAAAACTGTTGAGTCACTAAGTATCTCCACTGAAAACACTCTAATGACAGCTTGACTCGCTGCCCTGATCTGCTCCGACTTGTTGAATGATGTTCACACCAAGGATTCACACGTGAGACGTACAGCACCAGTTCCGTTCTCTGTGCAGTGCAGTAGGTGTGGAGGTGTTAGAAGTCCGAAATGATGTGGTTTTACGGCTCTACGAGAGACCACCAGCTTTTCTCTCTGTCTGGCCACTTCCCTCCCTCCCTCCCTCCCTCTCCTCCTCCCTCCCTCCCTCTCCTCCTCCCTCCCTCCCTCCCTCCCTCTCCCTCCCTCCCTCCCTCCCTCTCCCTCCCTCCCTCCCTCCCTGGCAGGCAACAATCTGTTTCTTCAAGAAATTACCCCCTAATTCAGTGAAGGAAATTCACTTAGTCTGAGATAAACAAAAGCCTGCTCTGCTACGCCTGAGCCAGAAAGAGCAGAAATCTCAGCTGGACAGACAGAACTACACACTAACAAACCATCAGAGCCTGTTTGGTGCTATACAGAACCATCTACATCAAGTTCTCCAGCAATCTGAAGAACCACTTCACCATATAAATGTTGCCCATGTTGATTTTTTTCATTGTCTCTATTGAATATCTCTGATAATTTCAATATGAATACTCAATACAACGAGATAGAACGCCACTCCTAGCACTCTGACGTCATTTTTTAGTTTAGGAAAACTAATAATAATAAAAATAAAATGTCTTTGATGACCAACTCAGAAAACGCATTAGTTTTACACACTTAGGAACATCAGAACCTGTTTGGTGCTATACAGAACCATCTACAGCAAGTTCTCCAGCAATCTGAAGAACCACTTCACCATTTAAACCAATCACTACACTAAACAACTATCTTTAGAAGTGTACGACAGAACTGTGATATTACATTAGTTACACTGTATTGTCACACTAATCTGATTGGTAAGTAAATAAATATGAATTTAACTACTATTACTAATAACAGTCATTCTTTTCAGTATTAATAGTTCTGATCTTTTTACTAAAATAATTTATTCACTGTTTACAAGGCAGCCATTCTCTGCACTAGGACTGGCTATCAGTCAATAACGATACAGATTCCTCCACCATATCACACAAGTCCAAACCTGAAGCGGGTGTGGTTTATTCCAGAAGTGTTAGAAGTGTGATGTAGGTAAATCTACTGATTTGGCAATAAAGTATTTCACAGAGGTGAACCATATTTCACGTTTTCTCTTTGAACTGTATGGTTCCTAAAGTAGATAACTAAACTTCTCGACCTCCAGTGTAACCTAATTCTGGATGAAGGAAAGCATCTCCAAGTCTGTCCTGAAGATGGGATCCAGATTTAAGCCCCAGTTGTGATATGGGTCACAGGGTGTGTAAGTAGACGCAGAGACGCAACACGCCCCATTCTGATTGGAGCAGAGAGATACAAGAAACAATGAAAAATAATAAACTTTTTTTTAAAAACTCATTTAAAGTGCCTCACACATCCATTCGGCTATTAGTTCACGCCATCAGGTGTAGAATCACTCCAGTAGCTTTAGAAGACTAATGGGTAGGGGTGGGCAACATGGTAAAAACATCACACCACGAAAATGTGTTTACCTCACATCGTCATGACAACCAGGATGAATAATAAAATTTCACAAACCGCTCACATTAATTCAACTTCTGTTCATTTACGGCTGCAAACTGCACAAACGGACTGGAGGAACAGTTCATAGGCCTACAAACGAGCGTCAAAGTGACCAGATTAACACTTTTAATGCTAATTAAATGAGAAACAGTGACTAAAATGCTGGTTCGGTTGGCGCAAAATGTCCAAACAGGTTGAGCAGCAGCAGATAAACAATGTAAATGTCGGCCATGATGAATTTTTCATTGTCTTTATGGAATAACACTGATCATTTCGATATCATTCGTAAACACAATACCTTTCTCGACATGAAGAACACACAACAAAACAACAGAAATAGAACGCCACTCCTAGCACTCTGATGGCTTTTTTTAGTTTTTGAAAACTAATAATAATAATAATAATCATAATATTAATAATGACAGTAATAAAATGTCTTTGATGACCAACTGAGAAAACGCATTGTGACATAGTTTTGTTGCTATAATTATGAATATAATCATATTGCCCACCCCTAGCGATAGGGGAACATATTAAAAATATGTTTTAAAAATGCTGAAATGAATGAATAATAGGTATACACACACGCAGACACACCCACCCACCCAGCTGTTTTGTGATGATGTCACACCTACAGTCACAATATTCTACTTAAATATGATTTAATTCTTTGATATCTTTCTGCACTTACAAAGAATAGAATCTCATGGTCTACAAAAATTGACGTGCCAGAGATGTTTTGTGGCAAATGAGAACTGGGAGAAGTTAAAAGAAAAAAAAAACAAAAAAAAAAACAACACGCACGCAAACACACATACAAACACACACTGGTACACACAAACAAACACTCATAACACAAACACACAGAAAGGTGCTTGTCGAGCCATAAAGAACCATACGTTTCTTCACGTCACTCTTTTCTGGTCTTTTATCTTTTGCAGCGTGTGAAGCTTAGAGAACAAGTCATTCCGGAGAGGTCACACTCTGAAGTGCATGTCTGTGTGTGTTAGTGTGTAAAATGCTTGTTTTTTTTCTCCCCCCAGATTATCCCAGAAGCCTGAGCGAGAATTTGTCAGAAACCCTGAAGCAAACAGGACCTGCCGCCATTCGTTACTGCGTTTGCACAAACATTCGTTATTTTGCACAACTGAACTAATACGTCCTGTTTTTTCTAGTAGCTGTTTTCTAAAAGACAAACCAGCAGAACAACCAAAAACAAACCAACTAAAATACAAGACGGAGAGATAGACAAACAAGGTGAAAGAGAGAGAGAGAGACAGAGCTTCAACATAAAACTGCTAGAAAAGTATGGATTGACCACAAATAATCACAACCAAACAAAAAGAAAAGGGAGAAAAGAAAAAACAAACAGTGATAAAGAGGAAAAAAGTGCTTGTTTGTGGAAATCATCAGCTGAGCTTCGCCTCCTTCTTCTAACAGTTCGGCCCTTAACCCCACCCCTCCAAAGTCCAGTACACCCCCTACGCTAACCCTGTTTACTCTCAGTAGGTGTGGCAGGGTTTTAGGGGTCAGTAAAGGGTGGGCTATAAGCTGTCCTGGGGCCAGTCAGGCAGGGAAAGCCCTGTTTGCGTGCAGTGGGGTGAGAAAGCAAGGGGTCCGCCGTCCAGAGAAAGGGGCCGATCTGGCGTCTCCGGCCTGGACCTCAAGCTACATAGTGATACTGGTTGGGGCTCTCCTTGTCACGCTCCATGTAGTCTCGGTCGATGAGGGACTCTATGCGCTTCTTCAGGTCTCCGGGCTGGTGGGAGGAAGATAGAAAAAAGAAGAAAAAAAAATGAGAAAAAGCATAAGGGGGGGGGCTGTGTGGGTGTAAAAAGGGTACACATGAGGTGACGTAAGTGTTGCAATGCATCGGTGAAACTCATGAGAAAAGTTTCACGGTTTCACTATTTTCTATTTGTCCTCTGAGCTTGTGTCTTCTACAGGACCCTCTCAGCTGAGAGCTAATCGTTACTCTTTAAAGATTAGATCAGACAAGAACATTTCAAATGAAGAGAATTACATGGCGGCTTCTGACTTCAACTCATTATCAGTAACATTAACATGTTTGTGTGACCAAGTCTTTCAACACTTCTCATTCAGCAACTACTAAATTAGTCAGCTATGAAACGAACATGTACTTTATGAGAAAAGGGTCTGTGAGAGTCTAAGGGGCCTGGGTTACGGGCTCAGGGTCTAATCACTCTCGTCTATGGTGCTATGTGGAGGGCTGTACCTTGACAGGGAATTTGAGCTGGTTGTAGAGTTCCGACACCAGCAGGTTGTGACTGAGAGTCTTTCTCATCTTCATGATCCTAACCACTGCAGCGTCTATCTGATACTGCCTGTCCTGGAACACTCGCTCCGTGGTGCTCACCTGCTCCTCCACCTGAGGAAAGGCAGAAAGGACAAAAGGATATAAGGTAAAGGAGAGACCTAGCAGTGAACTGAATAGGGAATAGGGGTGTAAGAAAATATAGAAAATATTGAAATATCAGGTTTCGTGATACTGTATTAATTCTCAAAAACACAGTATCGACACACAGATTCCTGGCAGACAGTGAATCATTGTGTGTTGTGTTTAAACCTATGACCACTAGATGGCAGTGTAATCCATTTTCAGCTCCACTCCAACATTAACAAGCAGCACAAGGATGCAATACTGTTGTAAGCATTGGCAAACCTGTTAATACAGTGGTGTGTTTGAGGTAGTAGGATTTGAAAAATCTCAATATATCACTTTGCTCACAGTATCGCAATATATCAGAATATCTTGAATCGTGACCGCTGTATCACGATATGTATTGTATTGCCAAGTTCTTGCCAACACACAGTCCTAATATGGAATGTTTACTGCATGTCAAAAAGGTTAGTAAGAAACGTAGGAAAACAGTAGGAATGTTTTTTTTGTTTATGTGAAACTACTATGCTAATAGTTTAGGTATATATTGATATACGAGAGGATAAAATGTGTGGAGTTCAGCATTAATTCTAAAGCAGGTATTTCATTCCTTCAGTTTTGCAAAGAAACTTGGAAACAGCTTTCTATTTAATGTGCTAAGTTATTGTAAACCCAGCTGGATGCCCCCAAATTCTAAGCATGTATAGCACTCATGTGTATCATTCATAATCTGCAATACCCTTATTACTTCTAATGCATGGTGCTAAAGATAAATACAGAATAATGAAAGAAATGGGAAATAAATCTTATGTTGTTTTCATCATGCTTGTGATCAACAAGAACCAGGATCAACCAGAAAAACTAAATGTGTGGCACAGGATTTACTTTTCAGCCACCACATTTGTTATCATTACAAACTGCGGGAGACGGTAACGGACACAGACAGAGTCTGCAGACTATAAATACTCGCACAGAAATCAGAGAGCATGACAACCCGGCTAAATAACAAGAAGGAAGAGAAAGAAAGGAAGAGAAAGAAAGAAAGAAAGAGAAAGAAAGATTGGGGAATGATGTACCGTCTCTTTCATCTGAATCTGGTTGATTTTAATGCGGAACAGTTTGTGCTTAAAGTCGATGTTGAAGTTGAAGCGGTCCCCGTCCTCCACGTCTTTCCCTCTGGGATTTTTGTTAAGCACGCGGGCTTTCCCACACGCCAGCGACTGCAGTGTGCGTCTCAGCTCACCTTCCTCTGAGAAAACATAAGACTCATCAGTTTCTACTCACGTCAGAAAGCCAACATTATAAACACAGACTGTAACTACAGCCTCACTTTCATGAACACTCGACTCGAGCAGCCTTGAAAAGCGAAAATGTGTTTGTGTCCAAATGTTTGTAGACACCTGCTCATTCAAAGTATCTTCTGAAATGAAGGGTTTTAAATAAGGAGTCTGTCCCAACTTAACTGCAGTCACAGACTCTACTCCTCTGAGAAGGCGTTACACAAGAAGTGGGAAAACTGCTGTAAGGATTTGAATGGCTTCAGCACTCAGTGAGATCTGGTACTGAGGTTCTGGGACTGTCACTGTCCAAGTCTTCCCAAACCTCCTATACAAATCACTCTAGATAATACAGATCCACTGCTCTACAGCACAATGCTGGGGGGCTTTAGAGCCCTCTAGCTGCTGTGTGGCACGTGTGGTTGTTCCAAAGTGTCTAATTCTAAAAGGCAATACTATTTCATAAAGATTACGGAAGCTGTGAACCGAACTGAACCCATTAAATGTTAGTACATTAAAGTAGCTGAATTCACTAATAAGAAGAGATGTCTACATACTTTTGGACACACATCAATTCAATTTTATTCCTAACAAACAAAAAAAAAATTCAAGGTTCCAGAAAGCTCTTGAGATGTTTATTAAATATGAATCTTTTCTTTTTTTTCATAATCTCATGACTACACACACTGCAGAGTGGACTTTCTGACAGTAAAACAGCTTACGCAATTCTGTGGTGAGAAAGCAGAACAAAAAAAAGTAAGAACAAAAAGAAGAAAGCAAGACAGTAAGGAGAAGAAAAGAAATCCCCATTGTCGTATTAGTCAAGGATTGTCCTTGTACTGTAAGGGGAGTCTGTCTTACCTATTCCAGTAGCTGTCTGCACCTCCTCCAGTGTAAACTCCTCCCCTTCATTAAACATGAGTAAGACAAGAGTCTGGAATAAAGACACCTGCAGCTCCTTTTTACCCTACACACACACACACACACACACACACACACACACACACACACACACACACAAAGGAGAACTTTAACACTTAACACTTCAATAGGCCAACCCACAAAAAAATAACGATATTAAATCCGAGCACTAAACGTTTAAACTGAGCTTATTAATATTAAAGTGACAGCTCAGCCAATCAGCTAATACATGTTTTGTATTCAAGCTTAAGTTTTTTTTATTCCCACTGGAGCTGTGAGACTAATGTAGCTAACAAGTTTACACCCCAGCAATGAGCACTGAGGAAACCACACGTTCTGTGACTGTGTCTAAATGTTAAGTAATCTCAGACAGACGTGCTTCAGCGGTGTAAGGAGAAGAGTTAGCGCACCCAGTGTTTCACAGAACTACCTCTCTGTCCATTAAGTAACAGACTAAGAGCAAAAGAGACTGACCTCCTTAAACTCAGCCTTGAGCACCGCATGACCCAGAGTGGGCTGCCACTGAAGCTTTCGCCCACTGTGCTTCCCCAGGTAGAACATCTTGAACACCTCCTGAAGCTTCACCATCTGAACACACAAAACCAAACCCCTGCATTTCACAACGACAGTATTTAAACAGAAAAAATAAATAAACATCAAACAATTCGTATTGTGAGACCTTCACCTCCCGCGTTCAGTGACTGTGTGTGAGACGTTATATTGTGCTTTATTTGGACGGGACATTTTCTATTGTTGACGTTGTGTTCTTGGCGTTGGTGAGCTGATGCTAACCAGTATGTTTCCAGTGTACACAGTTGAACAATACACGGCTGAGCAAAACGTTTACAAAACACACACGGCTGCTGAGGACTGCTTCGCTTTATTGTTCATTCTTCTGTACTTACAGTGTGTGTACGTTGGTTTTCTCTTTTTTACTTTATTGACGTGAGGCCACCTTTTAATATGCCGCTGTTAAATGGACAGGAGTCTGGTTGGCCTAAATGTTGCTTTTCCCATGTTCCACTGAAACTCAATGAATTTTCTGAGAAGGAACTTCTGCTTCATACAGCTACACATTATAAAATAAAAGCTGCATACGATGGTCTGGATCTAGGTTTTTTACTGTCTGTGAATAGCTTCACTAATGAAAGTGCTCCATTAGTATTAAGGAGAGGACAGTGCTAGGTGCTTTCTCTCTCTGGGGGTATTACACAAATAGAGCTGCACCTAACGATTCATTTCTTAATCGATTAATCTAACGATTATATTTTCGATTAGTCGGTTAATCAACCAATGAATGATTTTGTGATGTATTAAAGGGTTGTTATGGTTACTGTGTGTTGCTCCGCACTGTGGACTGGCCGTGTAGACTGACTGTTTCTGCTCAGATGCTGAGACACTGATGGTGTGCTAGGCTAGGGGGTTACCTTAAAAATCAGACTCGCTATCAGTTTGCTGGAAAAGCTCAGCTGCTTGCTTTCTGAGATTAGCTTCTTATTTGAATACCCCCATTCTACCTTAAATGGTATAGAAGTTACATTCCGGCGTCTGTAACTGCTGCATCATTTAAGGTGGAAAGGCTGAATTCACATAAGAAGTTAACTTCAGCCACGTCTTTCTTCAGGTTTACACTCAGTAACGGCTCCCTCGGCTAGCTCAGTTTTACAGTAGACTCTAGACACTGTGTATGGTTTTCTCTGGCCCGTCTCTTTTCTTCGTCTCTCCTTATTTTCTCTCTCTTTCTTTATTTTGCAATTGGCGCCATCAAACCATGTCTTCTTTGTGTCACCTGGCAACACCGTAAGCATGCGCTGTATATGGTTGTATGGATTAAACAAATCTCCGATGCATAGAATTTGTATCTGTGATTTTTTGTAATCGAGTTGCTCGAGTTTCTCAAGGAATCCTTTCAGCCCAAATTACAACCATTACAAACTCACGCAGCAAGTTTATCAGCCAATGTCACCACTTCAACCTGCATTTTAAAAGTTGCAAACAAATAACAAGGAGAGACAATTATTTGTTAATAGCAAATACGACATCAGCTACAATATCATGATCCAAACTTCCTTCCACTTTCAAGAGCCATCGTAAGAGAGGGGGGCTTTCTTAGTCTACAGTGTCTTTTTAAAGATTGCATCTATGGCTGAAAGAAACATTAACACTCGACTAGGCTGCATAACTGCTGCATCTCAAACCACCAATTGTAACGTCCGAGTGATCAGATAGCGGTTTCCTTTGTGTGAGTCGTTGTGCTCACACTCAGCACGCAAAGTGCAAACAGGCAACAGCATCATCTGCCATCAGTGTGTTGGACCACACATTGGTTTGGCAGACAAAGACATGTGGGCATAGAGCAGTGTTGGCGGTGTATTAGATCTATCAACATTTGCACAATACTGTGCAATACTATCTTCACTGCCTCTCTCACTCACACACACACACAGACACCAACCTCAGGGGGCAGATGGACCTCCATGGGGGTATAGGTTGGCCAGTAGCCCATGGTGAGGATGTTGACGGTTAGCTCTATGTTGCTGGGCTCACTCTGGTTCTGCATGTACTGCAAACAACAAGAAACAGAAAAAGAAAATCTCACTGCAACCAATTCTCTAGCCAGTGTTCATCTAAGCTCATAAGCAGGGCTCTAATTCCTGAGAACATCACAGCTCTTTCAACCACATGCAGAGAGGCGACACCTTGTTGAGCTCAATGCAACATCTCACTAACTTCCGTTAAAGCCTTTGATTAAAATTAGGAGACTGTTGTTGAAAAAAAAAGCTGTTGCAGAGGTTTTGCTCATTAATATGGGTCTTCAGAGAGTAAAAGAAAGTAAAACACGTTAGATAATACTTAGAGAAAGTTCAGGTGTAGTGAGGAAACTGACCCCCTATCTTTTATCAAGATACAGAGGAAAAACACACTCAGTCTAAAACACTGTTTAGGCTAAAACAAAGACAGAGCTATTCCAATCCAACCGTATACATGTTTGATCATGCTTGATCGAGGTGGTTGGGGATTAAGGTGTGTATGTGTACCTGCTTGAACTGGATCATGATGTCTTTGGACAGCTCCATGTCTTTGAACATGCCCTCGAGTTTGCTGGTGAAGGCTGCACCGCACTCTGAAAAAGACCACAACCGCACATCACATCAGCGTTTCAGAGGGTACCTGAGTCACAGGCCACGTTCCATCACTCTGGCTTACCCTACAGCGTCTACTAGAGCTTCTACTGGTGTTGGAACGTCTCCATGTAGCCTGTAATTTGAGTTCTTACAAGCTCAAGCATTTAAGGATGTGCGTGTACAAGATAACGATTATTGATTATTATCATCTTTAAGGAAAAATAGTGCACGCACAAGTCAACATGTATTACATATTTTGATGCACATGTTTTTATTTGTGTAAATGTAACACAGCTATTAAAAGTTTTCAGGTTAATAACATCTTCCAGACTGTAGTATTCCAGGCTGAGCCCAGCTGTGTGAGAGCTCTGTGTCGTTATTACAGATTCTATGACAGCAGCCCTCATATTAAAATACAGCTTTTTAATGGCTTTTAAATAACACCAGTAGACGCTGGCGGACAGTGCCTGCAGGACAACTACAGTTTAATCAATGAGAGGTAAACTATTACAGGGGACAAATGGTAAGCTACAAGTCTCCATGAGAACCTCCACTGTAATAAGACTTCACAGGCTGTATGAATACGAGTGAGAGTCTAAAACTGAGGGACAGTCGGACCCCTGATCGTAAATATGAAGTCCGAAACATTCTTCACTCAAGTTAACGTAGACAGTTTGAGCTACGCACACATGGCTTCACACAAGGCTGCACTGCTGTTTCCACTGCCATAGCAGATCACTTACAGAAACATATACCATACAATGTCTCCTTTTTATTCCAGCGGAACAGATAAAGAAAATCTCTCTTCTTGTTTCTAGTGAGAAAGCTTTCATACCCCACCACCTGTCTGTGAGGTGTGTAGGCTACGTGTCATTTGTGCCTCTAAAAGTCAGAGCGTAAACTTTTAGTCTTTTAAACCGTTTAAGGTATTACACACACACTTACATATATATATGCACATCATCATCCATTGGTTATATGCACAAAATCACCCAGACTAACATTAGTAATCTAAAAATGTATCTTTAGATTAACCAACTAATCGAAAAAAATTATAATTAGATTAATCGATTAAGAAATTAATCATTAGGTGTAGCCCTGGGTGGGGAGAGCTTCCCAGCCTCAGTCTCTTCTCAAATTACCCCCATACGCTATGATACACAGTCATTGGTTGGAACATGCAGCCGCAATTGCTGTCACTGGGCATCACTAATGAAAACTGTAAAATACGTCATGAAAAGAAAAAAAACAAAAAAACAATTTTCATTCTCAGGTTTTACAAACTCTTCATAAAGTTAATGTTCTTGCTTTATTAAAAGTAATAAACACTATTAAACACATTCTGATGAGGTTTATTTTGTCTCTTTGTACAACAAAGAAAACTAAAGTTCTCCTGGTGAATTTGTCGCCATCGTTTTCTACTTTTCTATGAGTTGAACATGACATGTGCCCTTTATATTTCCTACTTTATATATCTTTAGTTAATACAGGTTCAGTCCTCTCCTGTAAAGTAACTATATTGAAAGTTTTTTTTAAGCAAAAAGCATGAATTTGGTTGGAGCCTTTTCATCTTCAATGGTACAAGCACTACTCATACAGTTCTGCTGACTGGTAGTGTGGTGCTCTAAAGCATTTCGTTATCTGATCACTGCTGCAGAGAACTCGCAACACTGCTAACGGGGTCAGGGCTGGTGTTAAACCACAGCTGCCACGCTCACTTCTCGCTCGAGTCATCATGTGATTACAGACATCCTTGTGCCTCAAGGTTGGGAAATCAGGCTGTGGGGTTTCCATAGTTACTGGTCATTGGCTGCAAATCATTGCAGCTTCGATAAAGGGTATTTCCTCTTTACTTCCCCTTGTAAGGAACTACTATCGAAGCTGCATGCAGAGAGCAGACTAGCAGGACGAGCTTACCGTGCTTGAGTTTGGACAGCATAGACTTCTCTGCATCCACAGAGGCACTTTTGCCCACCAGTAAGCGCTTCGCCAAGTCTTTCTTGTAGAATGCTTCAAAGACATCCTTACCTGTAACATAGACACAAAAAACTGTGACAAACAAACTAAAAAAAAAACAAAACAGCAAACCGCATGGAAGATCTGCACTTACAGACTGTAGTCCATCTGTTTCACTGTATACTTTGTTACCCCCTTTCACCCTGTTCTTCAATGATTAGAACCCCCAAAGGATCACCACAGGGTCCATTTGAATGGTGGGTCATTCTCTGCACTGCAGTGACACTGACACCACCACTATGTCAGTGTAACTGCAGCGCTGAGAATGAGCCGCCTCGCTGATAGTACCTGCTCTGTGGTGATCCAGATGATTAAAGAACAGGGTGAAGGGGAATAAACAATATATGCAGCAAATCAGATGAAGTACAGTAACTGCTGAATTATTAGGTGGTCATATATATATATATATATATAATATATAATTAATTAGGAATTACAGGAATTACAAGCAACAAAACCCGAAAAGCTATACAACATTCTGTGTATAACGTGCAGACGTGTTGTAGAGTAATCATCTAATAACACAATGCTGACACAAATAAAAATAATGTTAGTTTGGAAAACAAGTTGCTGATGTTTTAGTTTTTTGCCAGTGATGTCACATGATGCAGTGCTCACTGTTTGGTGCCATGTGTGAGTTCACATGACTCTATTTGGGCTGAAAATACACAAAATATTTATTTCCATTTGTTGCGGAGATGTGACGTGTCTGGAAGCTGCTCGGCTGTGTCACAGGGTTTGTGGGGATATAGCTTACACCAGCAGAGCAGCTTCCAGCTAACACAGGTGAAGTTCATGATAGAGATGGACCGATCGGCGATCAACTTTTAATGCGATCGGCCGATAGCCGATACCGATAAAGAGCGGGGCTATGTGCCACGGCAGGGCTACATGTAATTATTAGCGCAAGCAAGTCATGAAACAGTCTAAACTGGTTTATTACCATTTTTTAACGAGCTCATTTGAAACAGCATAATATTTGTGACAAAATTATCAGTAAATAAACAAAGTAAATCAAACACACATCACCAATACTGCAATCATTCAATTTAGACCCTTAATTTAAAACTAAAAAAGATAATTAAATAAATGCAGTACAAACTGCAGTCATTAAACGCAGACTCTGTTATTTTAAACGACAATCTGTAATCATTAAATGTAGATCTTGAATTGTTGCTGCTGTTCTGTTTGTACAGGTCAGATCGGGTCTGTACGGTTCTCTGGGTTGCGGTTCTCTAGCTGTGCGTGCTAGCTCTGCTGTTTGCTGATACTCACTGTATTCAGCTGCATGCAGTGCTGTATCAGATTAAATAGATTAAATAGTGTTAAATATCTTTGTTTTGGTTCCTAAACGAGACACGCTGATTTTACAAATTTTAAAAACGGCATGGATGAGTCTGTCACTGTCAGACGGACATGTTTACCTTCAACGCATTTTTTTTCTGCGACGTCGCTGCTCTGTCGAAAATTAAAGGCTATGTATTTTCACCTAGTGGTTCAGAGAGGTATTGCAGGGAGGGGGTTCTCCTCTTCCTGGATGAAACGCTGGCTGGAAATACAGAAATTAGGCTCATTTGTTTAACGCCATTGATCGGCTCTCGAGATCGCCTCAAAATGGGAGAAATATCAGCCGATCACCGATCGCATATTTTAATTAAAAATTGGCCGATACTGATACATAGCCGATCGATCCTTACATCTCTAGCTCATGAGGACCACATGCGAAGCTCAAAGTAGGTGGGTGCGGGTGGGGGACAAGGCGTCTGGTGCACGGCAAACGCGCGCAAGGTTTTGCGAGTGGAAGTGGCCAAGAATCACGCTAGATTTTGTGGGCACAAGCTAATGCGACTAGTGGTTACATCAGGTCAGTGCAGTCACTAATAATCAGGCTTGGACACGTCCACAACTGCGTAGTGAGACAATTATTAATATTTCAGAAATACAGATTCAGGGACGAGCACTTTACCGTGGATGAAGCGAAAGATGATCATAATCTTGTCAAGGATTCTCTCCAGCTCTTCCTCTGTGGCTTCCTTGTTACCAGCGCGCAGTTTAGAATCCACATATTTGGCTGCAGGTAAAACACACAAACACACACACACATACACAAACACAGACATACACACACACACACACAGACACACACAGACACACACACAGACACAGACACAAACAGACACACACAGACACACACACAGACACAGACACAAACAGACACACACAGACACACATAGACACACATAGACACACACACACACACACACACACACACACACACACACACAGAAGGTTAGTGGTCTGGTCTTGTAACCGGAAGGTCATGGTTTAGATCTACTGGACCAACAGCACACAACTGAAATGCCCTTGAGCAAGGCACCTAACCCCCAACTCCTCCCCAGGTGCTGTGGCTAGGGCTGCCCAACATTCTGGGCAAGTGTGCTCACTGCCCCCTAGTGTGTATGTTCACTAGTGTGTGTGTATAAGTGGGCGTTTCTCTGCACGGATGGGTTAAATGTGGGGATCGAATTCCACTGTGTGCAAACAGATGTGGCTAATAGTGGCTAATATAAATATTTAAGTCTAACTTACCTGATATCATGGCGACTGTTCAGTGTTCTTACACTGTAGGTGTATCTAACAGGTGACTATGTTACAAATGCTCAGGTGTGAGCTATAGTACACCTATAACAACAAAGTTAGCTGACCAACTGAATCATATCCTGTGCAGTGTACAAGCCATCACACACTTGAAACATGAGCAGCCTGTTTCTGACCACCGAGCAGGCCTTAACATCTGTACGTGAAGGTCTATACTTCCTGTCCTGGGTTACAGCTAAGCTCCTTTTTTCCATATTCACCAGTACTATTCAGGCTCAGTTTGATCAAAAGTGTCTAATATTTACCCCACTAACAGGAAGCTGCAAATCCAAAAGAACCAAACTGGCCCTCCTTACAGTTACAACGTGCAAGAGCTACATTACCAATTTGCTAATATGAGCAAATAATTATATTTAAAAATTGCATTTCATAAGTTTACAGTTATATCTAATAAACTGTCAATACAGTGTGGTATTTATATTAATATCATGTGTATTTTACACTATCACAATATCTGCATTGGGCATACCTACATACTATATACCATGTGTGTGTGTGTGTGTGTGTGTGTGTTTAATACATTGGTTTCAGTCTCTAGCACAGCTGTAAGGCAATTTTCCAGCTTAAATACTCTTGATTCAACTAAACATGTTTAGTAGTTGGTTTAGTAGCAGGGGCACTGTGCTGGACTCTGGCCTTAGCTCCCCACCTCTGCTCTACTGGCAGTTCTAGCCTTTACCCTTCCAGCTTGGAGGCACAGTGTGATAAAAAAAAGACATAAGTGGTGGGTGGAACAGGCCACAACTAAAATTTGGGAGAAAATATGGATAAAGATAATAATAAATACACAAAATAGTTTCCAAACTGCTGCTAAAAGCAAAGTTAAATGGTCCAAAGGTGGTACTAGTAGGAGCTAAAGTTACAACAAGGTGGCAGCTTTTGGGATTATTAATATTTACATGACTGATATTGTTCCTCAAAATAACCTGTCTAGTCTTTAATACACTGCAATATACACATTGCAAAGTGAGAACATTTGTGAGATAAACGTTTAGAAAAGCAGGCCCCCCACAAAGTGTATGTAAACAAATATCTGCAAACAGAGCAAAGCAAACACTGGAGGAAGATTTTAATCAGGTAAACCTGGCCTGTCCATGAAATACTGCTTAATCAGTGACAGCGGAGAATGCTTAGAGTCTGCGCTTAAGAGGTTCAACGTATTTGTGAATCAGCTTGAGGACAAAACCAGTTTTGGTTAATAGAGATGGAATTAATTTCTTCATAGCTAGCTCCTCTCACTATGCGTGACAGCTACAGGACTGATGCAATATACAATTACCTTACATTATACCTAGGACTAGCCTGTTCATCAGTTTTCCTGTTTTTATTATGGGTCATTTATAAAAAAGGCCTACTCAACACGAGCGCACCAGACTACTGAAGTAGAGTGTTAATGCACTGGAAACCACTGCAATGGAGACTAACAGTTCTTATGTTATGCCATCTAGCTTTCCAATACATATATTTAGGAGGTTCGGCTATAGTTTATTTATAGGCTACGCATTTCACTAGCTAAAATCAATTTGTAATGTAATTTCCACCATCTATCTATTTATCTGTCTGTCTGAGTGCGAGGGTTTAAATCATATTACATATATGCCGCCTTCTATATATAAAAAAGATTTCCAGACGATGACCTATTGTATGCTAGTGTCCAATACTACTACTGAGCTTGTGTGTATTAAGACTTTGTGTGTAAAAAGGATATAACTTTCAAAAAGAGGGATCAGTATAGTCACTAAATAATCAGAGATCCAGAATCAGAAGAAAGACAGAAAAGCAAAGAAAGAACAGAATAATTGAGGTAGAATTTAGAATGATAAGCTAGAAATGGGCACCAATATCTGAACTTATCTTAACATTTGCTTACTTAGAACAGGAACTTAAATAAGACACATGTAGGCATTAGTTTTTGATTGGGCATGTGACACAGAATTACAGAAAGTGCTGAGAACGAAGCAGCTGATATTGAAGCAGCTGATATTGTGTCTCACACTACCAAGAACTAAGAGAAAACCCTAAAAACACAACAAGGGGGAAAAAACATTTATGTTCTACATTGTAACACAGATCCTGTAGGTCTAATGGTAAGATGTTAATTACATACAGCACAAATACAAACATGCTGAATCACAAACTGAATCACTAAATGTTCTATTTTTGATAGAAATATATATTTGAGGGGATTTTCTTCCTATTTTAGTCACTGCAAGCTCCAACTCTTAGTTAAGTCTCTACCTATCACATGATGCTGCCAAGCTGGTATGGGTTTTTTCATGGCATGTGACGTGCCACCACATCTTTCAATCTGCCTGTAGCGCAGCTGAACAACTCAAAGCTTTTGGAGAATGACAACTACCAATTCTGTCATGTCAGCTAACCAATACCCATGTTGGCTTGCATCACAGAAAGCGGGAGAAGCACCTACTCAATTCTTGAACTCCTAGAAACAACTGGCCACAACTGGCTGTGCCATTACTTATACTTGAAAAATGTTTATCTTCGACAAAAACATTTAAAATGGCCAATCTCTAATATAGGCCCCCCATCTCCCCTCTTACCAATGAGTTCTGCTGGTTTGTTGGGTCTTTTGTTAATGAAGCTCTCAAAGGCCTCCTTCATGGCGTTGATGAAGGTTTCGTTCCTCTGGAAGCAGCGGTGGGCCACGTTGTCCATTTTATCCTTAAAGTCCAGCAGCTCCTGCACCATGTCCTTGTCTTTTTCTGGACAGCCCACAATCTCACCCCCAAAACTCTGCAGGAGAAACACAACACTGACTGAACAAGATCAAGTAATCAATCAGTCTATTCATCCATCAATCAACATTTATTTATCTAGCGCTTTTTACAACCAGTGTTGTCTCAAAGCAGCTTTACAGAAAAGCAGTTTATGAAAAAGAGGAAGCAAAGAGGAGGATGGTAAGAAAAGAGTCCATGCATAGCAAGACTTTAGAAAGGGTATAGAGGTCCAAGCCCCTCTAGAGCATGCCAGAGGTGACGGTGGCAGGGAAACACTCCCTTGATAAAAGGAAGAAACCTTGAGAGGAACCCAGGCTCGAGGGACGAACCTAATCTCCTCTGGAGGACCCCGGACAGAGAGAGATCAACAAAGCTAATCAAAGTATAACACAGATTACAATAAGAAGCTCAGCTTAAATATGTTTTATAAATATTCTAGGAGTTTGAACCATCTTTTAGGTTCTCTATCAGTGCGAGAGACAAACTAGGACAAACTAGGGAAGAGACAGCAGGGGGACTACTGGGCCACTGATGGAAGAAGGAAAAAAGAGAGTTAACAAGAGTAAACGTCTTTAGTACTTTTCCATGCCTGATAGACTTGTAGCCTGTCTGTTACTGAACAACTCATCAGCTCCCTCCGTGTCCCATTCATGAATAGAAAGTGAGCACAAAGGGAGCACTGCTGACTGGACGTTATTAGGACAGCCATTCTCAGCGCAGCAGTAACAGTGACATGGAAGCAGCACGGGAACGTAGTGGTACAAACACCACGCACACTTACTGGCCATTATATTGCAAACACCCACATTGCTGATCCACACTGTAGACGTAGAGGTAGAGACCACAATTCTCTTATCTTATTCTCACAGGCCGTCTAGTATTCAGTCAATGGATCTTGTGCAAGTCAGCATGACTGAAAAGTCAAACTTACTATACAAGCAGCAAAAATAAACAATCGTTTGTTAGCTAGTTTTTCTGCTCACTGGTTGTTCTCAGGACATTGAAAGAGTGCAGGATAAATGAAACTGGGGTCAAGTTTCAAAGGGGGCATACAAACACTAAAAGTTTAATAAGATATTGTCATAAGATCACAGAGACTATTCTTAACCCTGCCGAGTCTCAGAGGTGCTTAACAAACAGCTCAGTATATGACCACCCTAAACACAGTGTGTGTGGATGTTCACATAAACATAAGCATCTACACTCACTGGCCACTTTATTAGGTACACCTACTGTTTATCTACACACACTGGCCACTTTATTAGGTACACCTACCGTTTATCTACACTCACTGGGCATTATATCAGCTCCACTTGCCACATAGGAGCACCTCGTTATTCTACAATTACAGACTGTAGTTCATCTGTTTCTATGCGTACTTTGTTACCCTGTTACTTAATGGGCAGGACCCCCCACAGACCCTTATTATTATTTGGGTAGTGAATCATTTTCAACACCGTGGTGACGCGGACATCTTGGTGGTGTGTTGTGCTGGTACGAATGGATCAGACGCAGCAGTGCTGCTTGAGTTTTAAAACACTGTGTCCACTCAATGTGCGCTCTATCAGACACTCGGACCTTGCTGGGTCACTCTCTAAAGTCAGAGATAACAAAATATACAGAGAAACAGACAGACTACAGTCTGTGACTGTAGAATTATAAAGTGTTCGTTCACAGTAAGTGGAGCTAATAGAATGGACAGTGAGTGTAAATACGAGGAGGTATTGACAGTGAGTGCATTTCACCTATTCAAAATAACAACTTTACTTCCAAACATCCACACACTAAACCTGTTGTTTTACTGTATGTGACAGTGTGTGTGTGTGTGTGTGTGTGTGTGTGTGTGTGTGTGTGTGTGTGTGTGTGTGTGTGTGTGTGTGTGTGTGTACCTTGATGTAATCTCTCCAGAACTGCAGCAGTACAGGCAGACCCCCTTTCACTTTACTGAAGAGCTGGTACAGCAGAGTCAACTCCGTCACACGATTCTCATCTAACAGAGTGCTTAGCCCTGAGGGTCGGAGAGAAGTAGATTTTATAAGGTTTTATTAGACCATGCTACATCTCTCTCTCTCTGTCTCTCTCTCTCTGTCGCTGTCTCTCTTTTATATTTACATCCACAGTCATATTTTAATGTCCAATCAACAAATATATACCATATAACACATACAATAAATAAAAGCAAGAAATGCATTTATTTAAACATCACAGACTTTACAAAAACAACAAGAACACATTTAGCAGAAGTAGAGAGTAACGGGTGTCTATATGAACTTCAGCTGTGTCTGGTGTCTCCTACGCTTCGACAGTTAGGATAGACAGAGAGCTAATTACAATACATTACATTAACATTTGGTCAAAAAAACAATTATGTTGTTAATCACAAATACACACACTTTCTCATATACACACACAAACACAAACACACAGTCTCTCTCTCTCTCACACACACACACACACACACACACTTTCTTATATACACACACAAACACAAACACTCTCTCTCTCTCTCTCTCTCACACACATTCTCATATACACACACAAACACAAACACACACACTCTCTCTCTCTCACACACACACACTCTCTGTCTCACACACTCTCTCATACACATACACACTCTCACACACTCTCTCTCACACATTCTCACACACACACGCTCTCTCTCATACACACACAAACACACTCTCTCTTACACACACACACTCATACACACACAAACATACATACTCTCACACTCTCAAACATACACACTCACTCACACAAACACACAAAACACAATCTCTCTCAAACACAAGAACACACGTACTCTCACACTCTCAAACACACACACACTTTCTCACACACATACACACAACCACACAAAAAAAAAACACTCTTACACGCACACACAACCACACATTCTCTTTCATACACACACAAAGACTCTCTCAAACCCACTCACACACACTCTCTCTCTCACAATCACAAACACACACACAGGAAGCACCAGTTCAACTGTTTCTGTATCGCTTCCAAGCCTGGACTCAGGATATGGCCCAAAACTGAATACAGACTAACTGAAGCTCAACAAAATTAAAAACTGGCAAATTAAAAAGCTGCAAAAGGCTTTTTTGATATTCTGATTTGTTAAGATGGGCTTTAATTTGACACATTTGAGACACATGGCACTTTTGTTATTTGGACAGTTGCTTCATCTCCTTAAAACACACAAAATTGACTATAATATTATCTTTCTTTATTGTTTTATATCACTATATTTACAACGCTTTGGTTCATAAAGCAAAACACAAAGCAAGAACTTGATGTGTATCCTGTTATTACTAATATTTCACGTACCTTTCTGTAATATGGCCGTCATGTGTTCACCCAAAAGCTGCTTCTCTACTGTAGAAATCAGTGGTTTTCTAAAACAGACAAAGACAGAGTACTAACTAACGATTTATTATTATAACTAATACGACTGTCAGGCAGACACAGAGGCAGAACTTACTGAGTGCTCTGATCTAGGTAACTGATAACACGATCATTCTCCTCCTCTAGCCGTCGTGCTACATGGTGCAGGTATTCAGGCACCTGAGTGAAACACACATGAGCAATGTACGCTAAGGAGCTAAGATATGGGTTTAAGGTTAAATGTGCATTGGTTTATATGTACAGCAGAAAATCATAAACACAAGCCATTAGTGCTTACATCTCTCTCTAACATCAGTCTTTGACCTTCAGCGGCATACAAGCGATCTGTCTCTACTAGAAAGCGCTGTTCGAAGGACTCCTTATACACCTAAACAAAGAAAAAAAAGCAATGAGCATCATAATTAACAAGTTCCAGCAAGTGGAACTTTTGTCCATCTTAAGAAAATGGGGTAATTCAAGGGCTCTTTAGATAAGGCAATGAATTTATACAGAGAAGCAAGACAACACGGACAAAAGAACAAAAAACAAACACTTAAACTGTTCTCTTAAAGCAACTCTTCTCAATGATCAATAGTGCATGTTTTTTAAGGACCTTTTAGATATAACTAGTTTAAGATCTGTTACAGCAGGGGTGTCCAAACTTATTTCAAAGGGGGGCAGACTGGACAAGATCAAAATAGCTAAGGGCCGGCCTCTCTTTACAAAAGTATTTTTCATAGTTTATATATAACCCTGTACTGAAAATATACAAAAACAAACAAAAAAAAATTTACAGAATAATGAATAATTATTTAACTAATTAATTTAATTTCGTAATTGCAGCAGCAGTAGATCAACAGAGCTGCATTCTGTCTGAACATGTAGACTGTATATCACTCAGTCACTGCATGCCGTTCAGTAAATTCAGGCCCAGTCAGGAAAATAAAGGCTCTTCAGTTTAGATAACTTAGATTACTAACACAACCGTGAAGAGCACCATACATGTATATGTACTGCTGCCCTCATCAGGTGAAAGGAAGAACTGCAACATACCAACAGGCCACCAATAATGTATTCTTATGAGTGATGCTGCAGGCCAATAAGAAGTCTGCAGGCTGGATTTTGGACACCTCTGTGTTACAGTGATCATATTATGTATGTTCACCAATTATCAGTTGTAAACAGAGAAGCGATGCTTAAAAACAAACAAAAAGTAATTAAAATTTTTGACTGACCTCACCTTAAAGGATTACAGCGGAAGAATACAAGCAATTAAATCTTTTTCATTTAAGGCACAAACTAGCTCTACGTTCTACAGTCGTCATTTCGTTAAGCACAAGTTATAAGTGATGACACTGCAATGCTTCCAAGAAACCACCGAAGAAATCACCTGCAGGTCTGACAGCATGCCCAGCAAACTGCGCAAGAGACTCCGATCCACAGTCTCGCCGTTCCTCTCTCGCTCTATTTGCTCCAAGATTCCTTCCACTGTGCGGCTCTGGACCATGCTGTCGCTCACAATGTGTGTCCTAAACAGCTCCAGCCCGGTGTCCCTACGTTATAACAGCCGAAATTAATCACTGTAATAAATTAAGTAGGTGGGTGTGAAGTCTGTAAACAAGGTTTGTGCTGTGTAAGCTTACCAGATAGAAGGAAGCAGGGAGTTCTGGAGAACGTAAGTGCGATCCAGGAAGAGGAAAATGCTACGGATCATGATCTGAAGAAAGACAGGTCGTATTAAAGAACCGCACAACATGCAAACACATACCTGTATTATTATTATTTATTTTTTAAATCACAAAGTATTTGCAATAAGGAACCATAAGTCAACTACTGGCAACAAGATTTTCTCTCAGCAGCTCTTTATCCATGTTGTTCAACTATCACTCATTTTTAGGGAAGTAGTGATGCATCGCCAGTTCATAATCAATTCAAATATGCAACGACTGAAATCGATTGAGATGTGAAATAAATCGATATCTTTTGGAAACAGAAAAGGGTACTGCCGCTGTTTGTCTCACTTTTTTGACGCCTATACATCACATTATTATGGCATCACATGAGGGTCAAAACTAGGGAGCGCAAAAATATATATTAAAAAAAAAAAAAAACAATTTTCACTGGCGAGCACAGAAAGAAGAACTGCACATGCATCCTTTAATGTTTTTTCCTCTCACGACTTCATGTTTTCTTGCAAACTGCAACACCATTGGCTGCTCTCGCTGCTCGAGGGCCAAAGATTTCATAGCATCTTTAAAAAAGATCAACCAAAAAAACTAAAAAGCATTTTAAGGACTCATTAAGATGATTTAAAATCACTCATGCTGCTAACTAATCATTGTTTATTCATTGAAAAGATACATTTTGGCTATTTTAAATAACTTACATTAAATACTATTACAGTACAGTATAAATACTATTATAGTATTAACACTACTATATTATATTATATTATTATTAGATTAAATTTTTTTTGCTCTCTCAGGGCTGCTGTTCTTTTTTTTGTTTACCACTCGTGTGTGTCTGTTTTTTTTCCCTTTACCGTTTGTCTGCAGTGGTCCTGCCAGCATCTGTTCATCCTCTTCAAGAATGACAGACTGTCCAGTGAATCTGTGAGAGCAGGTTAAGGTCTTCATCCTCACTATGGAGTCAACCTATCTATCACTACATCTACACACTGCCTTCCACAGTTAATGAGAAAGAGCCTTGTTAGGCTGACAAAGTAGCAAGATGCTGCCCCCTACAGGAAGGAGTTAACTTAAGGAGCTTGAAAACATGAGCCTTATCACTGACAAACAGAGTAACACAGCAAAACACACTGTGCTGGCCAGTCTCACGCAACACATACACACAGAGAAGGATATTCTCTAAACTGGTGGATCTGAGCCTGGACGTGGTCTTCACACACTTGCCGGAGCTGCTTATATAACATGGGAGAGACCTTGTAAGAGCAGAGATTCTCTACCGCCTGAGGGAAAGAGAGAGAACAAGATAGAAAGTGTTGCATGAGTGAGATATGAACATTGTTTAACAGTATTCAGCATAAATATCAGGTACATGACCATAAGCAGTGCACGGACACAGTCAGTTGTCATGATATGACTGCACTATATAAGAACATATAAGAAAATGATCTGAATAACCAAAAGTATAACACCTTTACAAACACAGGCAATTCCAGTAGAAACCAAGAGTTAGTGTCTCAGGTTAAACGCTGGCTTGTCACCAGTTGCACACAGCTGCCAGCTCTTCAGACAATTTGGCACAGGCTGTAAGACCCTTGCAGTTTGAGGCAAGAGTATCAGCTTGAACTCAAGGTGCAGTCCAAACAAGTGCCTTCTTTCTAGCTAACTTGTTCTCAGCTGTGTTTATAACTGAGAATAGCTGAGCGCGTACGAGCCGGCTAGCCGTCCAGAGCTGTAGGAAAATTATTCAGACTGCACCGAGGCCGAGTTTAGCCAGTGCTCCACTATGAAGCCCTTTATATACTATAAATAGAGCGGCTTAAAAATCTTCACTCCCCTGTTCACTGAGCAGAGTTCCCCATCTTATTTCAATAGAATAATAACTAGAATCTCGAATATTAGCAAACAATGTTCTATTTATGTTTGTTCTTGACTTTCATGGTTTGAACCGGATTGTATTTGCCCTATAAATGGTAAATAGCTTTCTAACCATCTAACTTACAGACGTTCTTAGTAATAATTTACAGCATTAAAACTGTAACTAAACCTTTCAGTGACAAGTAGAGCACAATGTTCTGCAATCTGGCATGTTGTGCTGGAATGTTCTGCTTGTTTACTACTTGACTGCTCCACTTGGCACACAGCTAAAATGTTACGTCACCATAGGTAAACAGCACGTAATGCTATGATCAATCTGGACCGGGAAACAATAATCCGAATCTAATTCACCAAACCATAACAATACAGGCAGGTAAACTAATCATCTCAACTCTGCACAATCTTTTTCAAAAAAAGACCTTCAAACTATGACGATTCACATGCTCTTACTGTCTGAATGAGCCTTATCTTTGTCCTTGTTTTTAAATCATTAAAAAAGCAGCTTCCTTTTACGTTATGTGAGAATTTCATGTCAAACAGACCAAACAGAAATTGTCCACAATGTAAAAAAATTGATAGTGTAAGTTTCTTTAAAGGACCTTTTTAGAAAAAGCACCCAAAAGGATCCAACCAGTAAAGAAAACAGGAAAGTAGTCAGTATAACTAGTTTAAGATCTGTTGCAGTGATCATATTGTTTATATTCATCAATCATCAGCTGTGACCTGAGAAGCAATGCTTAAAAACAAGCAAACAAAAAACAGTATAAATTTTAGTTAATCACGCTTTGAATGACTGACCTCACCTTGAAGCATTACATGAGAACGTAAAAATTTCATGTCAAATAGAAATTGCCCTTGTCACATCATCACACTTACTCAGACTCTACTTTAACCAATAAAGTAATTTTTTTAATCCATAGTTGTCTTCCAAAAGTAAAGACATGCAAAATGTTTTCAGGAACCTTTCCTCTATGGAAAAACTTTAATCTACTAGTACAGACAAACACACAGGATTCTGTAAAACCCAAACCAAAACAAAATGTAAAGGTGGATTAAGACTGGCTTTGTTTTGGCCTTCTTTGTTTTGTATCATCTTTACAAAGAAAAAAAATAAACAACTCTACCGCTAGCCACTGGCTTTATCTACTGCTAATAGTCAAGAAGCATGCTGCAACAAGAACGTCATACTGAAACAGTGGATTTTTTAAAAATCTAAATATAATCATTTTTTTAAATAATCAACAGTGAAGACGACAATCTCTTAGTATGTGGGAGAACTAGAATAAAGAACAAGTAAAGTTTAGCCAATTCTGACATTTCCCTAAAAGCTTTACTTTACAAATACACCTGTTTTCGCCCTTAGTGTGTTCAAACTACAGAACCACGTGGGTAAAGAACCACAGCATTGGTTCCAATGAACATTCACTCTTCACATTTTAAATCAGACACACTTTTCAGCTTGTCAGAATGTTCAGAACTGAAACACTAATAATGTATAGAGGCTGTTACTATTAACTATTACTCACGATCAGTCTGAACTTGTCACACTCCATATGTAAAACTACAATATATTGCCCTGTATTTTGTTTATTATTCATTCTAAACGTTTAAAGGCTGAAGAGATTATGTAAAATTACTTTTGTTTAAATGTTGTTGTGGGAGGAATTCCAGTGCAACTCAAATCAAGCACAAGGAAAAGGGAAGTAATGTATGTAAGCATGACTCCAGCATGACTTGTTTAGATGTTCTGATATGAAAATGTGAAGTAACAGGCACAAACCATGGTAGATTAAGGCCCAGGCTTTATGTAAACACATTAACAGCACACACACTTCTCCGCGTGTTTCCTTGAATGCATATTACTCTGTCAAGGTCAGTTGGCGCAATTTGTATTGGCCAATGATCCAGAACCATGGTCAGCTGGTCAGCCTACCTGATAAAGCTCCTCCAAGTTGTATTTGATGGAGGTGCTGTTCTGGATTGCGCCGACAGCATCTCGCAGCTTCAACCACGTGTCCTCTGTGTAGGTTTCTGTCAGCTTCGGTCTGTCTGTAAAACACAACGCAAACATTTTCAGTATTGCTGTTCTGCTGCACAGCCTCTATCAATCAGCAGAGCTTCAAAACATATAGCTGTCGGACTGAGAACACTATGTAATAGAGGACGGCCAATTTTTCTGCACAAGATAACTCACTAATGGAAATTGCTTTCAGTCTAGGCCTAGTCCTAACCTGGAACCTGAACTGCACTGATATGGAAATCATGGGCTGTTGTTGATATCTGATATGTATCTGCTGATGATGATAAACATTTATAAATACAGAAATATCATCTACATGAATTACCATCACAGAAAAAAAACATTAAACCATTTCCTGGACAAATAAGAATAAAACGCAGATGTTTTAACACTCCAGTTTCGCTTAAATGTTTCTTCTGTAGTACAATAAATGAATAGAGTATCAGTTTAAAACTCAGTCAAATCTAAATGAGTCATCTTTCCGACATCACAGACTATTTTAGAGGGCCCATAACAAGCAAAATCTCTCATCAGCCTTAACAACTAGCACATTTACATATATCCATTTATTCAACCCCACTTATTTATGATGACACTACGACATTATAAAGCATCTTTTAGTCCAGAAATCCTTTTCAATGAGGCACAAAACCAGGCAGCCAGTCAAAACAGAGCTCACTTACAAACAACAGAGAGTTTCTCCCTCTGGCACATACTTCAGTCTTTATAACTTTGCAGAGCATTTACATCCACACAACTACACAACACACTTCACTAAAGGAAAGACGAAAAGTAATGTATGCAGTGTTACAATCAGCTGATAGTGATATGTAGTCAATACTATCACCTAATACTATCAAAATTATGTCTTTCCAACAGCATGAGCCTCAAGCACTGCCACCACTAAGAAAGACCTTGCTCGGCATCACTCTGTGTTATGGTGCATTCAGCAATAAGGAAATGTGATCATGTATGTCATTGAACTGATTCGTAGTTTAACAGATAATCAGCAACTCCTGTGGGTTTTCATTATGAAACCTGACCTGTTCCTTCTGTACAAGCCTGACAGAACCTGACTGTGTGTCTGAAGCTGAAGATCTTCTCTACTCGGCCGCTTCTTGGTCGAGATTTGGCCAGAACGCAAGTGCTGCACTTCTAACGGACCGAAACACTCGAAAAAGAAGCGCGTACATGTGAAATGTGAGGGTCGATAAAGTTACAAGTTAAGACAACAACCCAAGCAAACGCATCGTGTGTGTTTTAAGAGTTTTGTTTCTGTATACATTAATCATTTTTGCCGTCACTGCTAAGCTGGCGAGCCTCTGCCTGCAGTACGCATCCCTCTCACTTCAAAACAAACACAAAGCGACTAGCCGAGGCTAGCTCACATTTCAGCATGCCCCGGTTTTACTTGAATTCCCTGAAGCTGGGGTGCATTCAGCTAGCTAACATTTCACACAGCCATGACATTTTGCTGGGCTTACATAACCGCCTGCACCAGGCTGGAGCTTTGAAAGAAGCTTGTTGGCAAACGCTCTCCGGTAATAAACTCCAGAGCGAACAGCAGCTTAGCTTAGCCGGCGTTAGCCACACAGCTAGCCGCGCTAGCTAACTCACCTTTAAAGTTTTTAATCACCAGCTTCTTCGACGCTCCTGACTTTGAAGCCATTGCAGCAGTTGCAGGACTCTTTGTCACTCCGTTGCTGTTCTCTGCCAAGGCTGAGAAGCTGGCTTTCTTGTTCTGTCGTGTGTCTTCTGCCATTATGTCGAGAGATTTGTTTTTATTCCTCCTTCGCTCGGACAGCGAGCAGACTGGCTGGCACTGTTTTTGTTGGGGGGCGGATTAAAACTATGTCTTTGGCTGAGGCTTAGCTAAAACAAGACGTGGGGCTTGGCGAATACGTGTAAATGTAAAGCCAAGGCCCTTCTAAATAACTAATCTCTCTCTGACAAAGTTGAGAGGAAACTAGGTGCAGATGAACTGAAGCTTTTCGGTTCTGCTAAACTTAGCCGGCTAGCTCAGTTAGCCAGCTATGCTAATCTAAATATAAAACACTAACTCCGCTAAACTCCGTCAATATCTCCAAACCCCCGCTCGCCGTTCGCATCCCCGAGGCTTTCGGTAGTCATGTGGGGGTTTGGCCTGCTGTTTTTGTACGAGAGAAGGCGCAATCGAGTGAAAAGTGCAAAGCGATCATAGTTAGCGGTTTGAATTTTGGCCGTAACAAAATGGCCCGTGCGCCGCTTCTCGCTCCAGCGCGCGATGATAAAAGTCCCTGGTGCGTTATTTTACTGAGGCGAGTCCTCAGACAGAGATTAACTCTTTAGAGCACCGCGACTCGCCTAAACACATTCTGATAACTCATCATTTAGTAAAGCGTACGTTTAGGGTCTGTTCGCTGTCTGAGAACAACACATTCAGAAACTTTAACATAACAGGTATAAATATTTCAGCACCATGGAGAGAGAAACTAATCAATGAAGCCATTATGATCAGGCTCCAAACCTCACTCAGTCCTAACCTCCTCACACCATACAGGAGCACTTTGTAGTACTACAATTAGAGACTGCAGCTCATCTGTTTCTTTGTAAACTTTGTTTTAGAACTTTACATGGTTCTCCAGTGGTCAGGACCACTACAGAGCAGGTAGGACTTGGGTGGTGGGTCATTCACAGCACTGCAGACACTGACGTGGTGGTGTGAATGTGTGTGTTGTGCTGGTACGAGTGGATTAGACACAGCAGTGCTGCTGGAGTGTTTAAACATCTCACTGAGAACAGTCCACCAACCAAAATCCAGCCAACAGTGTCCTGTGGGCAGAGTTCTCTGACCGCTGACAAAAGGCTAAGACAGTTTAGTTCATCTAGTCCTTTATCAGTGGTCACAGGACGCTGCACACAGGACACTGTTGACTGGATGTGGCTGGTGGTGGTGGCTGACTATTCTCAGTGCAGCAGTGACACTGAGGTGTTTAAACACTCCATACCAGCACCAACACACACTAACACACCACCAATACATCAGTGTAATACATGCTTTATGGGGTCCTGTGGGTTTTCTGGTCTTTAAAGAAAAGGGTAACAAAGTAAAGAGAGAAACAGATGAACTACAGTCTGCACTAAAAGTGCTCCTATGTGGTCAGTGGAGCTGATAAAATGGACAATGAGTGTAAATACAAGGAGGTGGTTTTAATGTTATAGTATAATTATTTTCACCTTTGCTTTGTGTGAATATGAGTACAGGAGGATTTACTGCCTGTTAGAAAACTGCCTGTCATAACTGTGTGTATGTGCAGTATTTTTTTGTAATCAATAAGTAATTAAACTGGTAATAAATTGTAATTAGCTATTTACATTGACTTTTTTGTCAAGTTATCTCTATAGATTCCCACTTTTGACTGTCCTGGACCTGACCTGAGGAGGACTGACTCTGTTAGTGACTCTCAGGTCTTCTCCAAGTTTCTTCCTCAGTTTCAGTCCAGTATTTCTTGGTCACTGTAGTGCTCGGGATGCGCACGGTGGGCTGTGTTCCAGGAGATATGTCCTCCTTCACTTTCATTCGGGGCCAGATTCGAGGTCACTGGGCTGATCAGAGAAAGAGACTGTTAAAAACAAGAAGTGTTTGTGGCTTCACAGGCAATTTGATGAGCAGACAGAAAGCAATACAGGTGGATTTTATATATTTAGTTTTTGAATATGAAACTGAAGGACAATATAAATAAACAAGGCTTATTAAAGTTTCAGTGTTTTAAGATTCGGTTTTTGTCAGTAGTGATTGTACAAACAGTAGCAGTACATACTGTTATTTATATCAAGTAAATTACAAATCCATTTATATCATACGTTTTTACCAAATTTTAAATCATCTCGGACTCTGAAGGAGGTTTTCTTTCTGTCTTTGCTTCTTTTTTTAAGGAAAAGGAATTAATTGTGTATTAATTCAGTTTACATTCATGTAACCCAAGACATTTTATAAATAGATTCTTTCCGCGAGATGGTGCTAAGATACTTTTAAAAGACTTTTCTGCAGGCTGTAACAGTAGAAAAACTCTATACATAGAGTCTTTGGGGTTGGTCAGGCGCTAGAGGGCGCTCCCCAGCGTGCCGAATATAAATGGGTTTCTATGGGGCTGTTGCTAAATTGTAATGTGTTACTTTGAAGTACTTTATTTTAATACAATTATTACATTTTTATTTCTTGCCTTGATGCTTTTTTAATACATATCATATTTTTTGTCCCAGCCACTGTGAAGCATTACATGTATGAAAAGCATTTTCATTTCCTTATGTATGTCTGCCACAACTACCACTATTACTAATATACTACTACTGTATACTACTACTGCTACATCTGCTACTAGTATTAATAAAGGTAATTCTGTTGTAAAAAATATTATTTATTATTGACCCTGAGACTTTTTACCCCAGGTTTAAAACGTTCTTTTGATTCTGATATGCTTATTCGACGCTAGTGAAAAGTAGCGAATCTGCGTTTCTGAATCCATCTTAGGTTCACATGGGTAAACACGGAGGTTGCGCAGCGCACTGAAGCTCTTGTGCACACCTTGTCGCTAACAGAGTGATATGAGACATTAAAGGTATTTACTTTAAAGTGTTTTGTGTGACAGTTACTGACCAACAACATACGTTTAGCTACAGATTCAGGTTAAACTTTAAAAGGCGCATTTTGTAAATAACCGGAAAGCAGAATGAGAGCGGCTGCTAGCATATCAGCTAATTCATTTAGCCGCCGTAGCAGTTCACGTTTTGGTGTAAAGCAGTTCTGTTAATATTAACTTATTGTGATTTTAAAGTCGTTCTCCGACTTCTGTAGACCGGGCAATCTTTCATTTACACGACGAACACCGATGTGATGTGTTTTATTCCAGCTGTGCTGTCTGTCTGGGATCAACATGGCTCACATCACCATCAACCAGTATCTCCAACAGGTACGTTCAGTCTGAGGACAGTTACTAAGAGAACTCCTCGCTTACATACTCAACATTAAGTTGAAGGTAACATTAAGGTAAACATCTCTTCAAGGTAGTGTTGATGTATTTTATTGTGTTATTGTGCTAAATTCTATCGTCCTGGTAAACACTGTACAGTTCCAGTTCAGTTCCAGTGTTACTGTGGGGTAAAGAACATTCACCAACTTCATGTTACATTAAAAAGAGAGTTTTATAAGAGCCGCTTAAATGTGAATCCCATCGATTTCGGCAATTAGAGATTAAAAATGTAAACTTTAATATGAGTTTTGATGCGAAATGCTTTGAGAAAGTTATCCGTGACAGAATTGTTTTCAGTGGTGGTGATAAGAACATCTGAACAGTTTAATGCATCTGAAAACCCCTGCACAGAAAGTTTTTACATGAAATGGCTTAAAATATCGTGCCTAATGTCTGAGACATTGTTGAGTGATAAATGTGGGGCCTTTGAGACAAAATACTTGAGACCACTTTTTCTTTTAGATTTTCAGCAGTAAACAGTATAGTACATAAAACGGACACATTTGCATCAATAAGTTGGGGTGTAAAAAAAAAAAAAATACACATGCATAGATTGGAGGCAGACAGGGTCTTATTTGTGTTGTGATTAAGCCCCCGATCGCTAGATAGCAGGGTTGCAGCCAGTTGTCTACAGCCATTCGACTCCACTTACAGTTCTGCAGTATGTTGTATCTAGTAATATGTCAGTAATGTGTTATGAGGTGCTTACCAGTACTCTGCCTTATTGGTACATATCTCTACAATGAACCGTCTTGCATCTTAAAGAACAAATTAATTACACAGAACGTTAGCAAAATCTGTATAATTTATGCCGCACAATATGTGAAATACTGTATATTAGTCATTAGTTATTTATAGATTTTTGATAACACTTTATAAATGTGATGCTATTGGCTCGGTTAGTCAACATTTTGTAATGCAAACAATGTTCTCTATGTTGCCACCCATTCACCAACTCATCCCAAAGGTATTGGATGGTGCATCATCTTTCCAGTGAATGCACATCCACTGTTCCAAAGTCCAATGCTAAGGGGTTATACTCCAAAAATAATGTGCAGGTGCTCCAGATTATCCTGTGATATTGGCCGTGCATACATGATGTGTGCAATTAAATACCTCTTATTAGCTGCTATGTAATTGCTTTTATATATATATATATTCATATAATGGGCATCTCCACCTTAATTAAGCTGTGTGTTTATGTTGCTACTGTGTAATGAATCATGATAAGGCATTTCTATATCTTCAGGTAGTAGCAATGCTAAAATAATAGTATGTAACTCTGTATTTTGTATGTATTTTTAAAAACATAGGGTGGTGATGTAAGACGTCTAAAAGTGTTTTGATATACAATTACTTATATTTGATAGTTAATGTGATGATGTTAATACATAAGATTATACTTTATTGATCCCAGAGGGAAATTCAAGATCTCTGCATTTAACACATCCATGCAGTAAAACACTCACATATACACACACACTAGTAAACAGACACACTAGGGGGCAGTGAGCACACTTGCCCGGAGTGGTGGGCAGTCCTACCACAGGGCCCGTGGAGCAGTCAGGGGTTAGGTGTCGTACTCAAAGGCACTTTAGTCGTGTCCTGTCGGTTCATGGAATCAAACTGGTGATCTTCCTGTCACAAGGCTGGTTCCTTAACCTCCAGCCCACGAGTGCTCAATGTAAACGCCATGTTCTAAACTCCCACAGTAACACACTTCTGAAACATTTAAGAACTGATCAGAATACTGAGTCTTGCTTCCATATCATTGTTTTCCTCCGTAGCTATGTTGTAAATCAGTATTTCAGTAGTGATTGACGAGTAGTGTATGGGGCAGCCCTAACAGTCAGTATGATTGATGTCTGTGCTATAGAGGCTGTATGTTGGGCTTAGTAGCGGCGCTCTTTTCACAGGTGCTGGAGGCTATTGATACAAGAGATGGTGTCTTTTGTGCAGAGCTGCTATCTTTTAAACACCCGCATGTAGCCAATCCCCGTTTACAGGTAAGAGGTTTATTATCTCTCATGTTTTTAATTCTGCTCCTGTTTACACAGTGCTTGTCGTTATTGTAGCAAGTCCGTGTTATGTCTGTGTTTTATCCATTTTGCAGGTACAGAATGTCACACAAGCTCGTTTATTCAGGATTATTTAGGACTTTGATGCAGTTTGAAGCAAGTGTGTGATGATTAAGACACACAGACTGAACAATAACAATGCGAGTAGTTGAGCCTTGTAGCTCCTATGAAAAACTAAAGACACACATATTGGTCCTTAATATATTTTGGCTGATTGACTGTGTTTTAAGCAAATTTTAACTGAAGACCTTTAAAAGATGTGGTTTGCTTTTAAGCCACTTTTTAAGATTGCAGCGGTTTGAGAAATGCCATTTCCGCACCAGTCTGTGAGAAAGATATGTTTGCTTACTCTTATTTGTTATCCACAGCTTTCCAGTCCAGAGGACAAGTGTCAACAAGTGCTGGAACCTCCTTATGATGAGATGGTTGCTGCACATCTCAGGTAAACTGCTTATTGAAGTGTTTCAGCCAACACATTGTTCAGCTTCTTTTCTCTTTGAGCTTGGATTAAAAAAAAAAAGATATTTTATTCTTTCATTCTTTATAGCCCCTGCTGTTGTTTTCCTAATTTCTCTTTGCAGATGCACGTATGCTGTGTCCAACCATGACTTTGTGGAGGCGTACAAATGCCAGACAGTAGTGGTTCAATATCCTTTTTTTATAATAAAGTTCTATAAAATACTTTTTTCCATAATGTTTACCTTTTTTTGGTCTGCGTCTGAGAAGGACAGTACATATGGGTGTGAATTTAGCTACAGACACCACACGTAAATACATTTTAACTTCTTGATACTCTGTTGGAATTGCTACACCATCATTTCATGCATGTTCATGCATGTTTCATCTCAATGAAAGCTCAGCTGTCTTTGTTTCACCTTAACATCATACATCATTTTTAAAAGCGTTTCAGGCGCACAAAGAGGAGAACTGGTAAGATTCCACCTTTACACCACAAAATGTATCGATACTGAGCAGTTTCAAACAGCCTTCTCAGAAATATACTGCTGTACAGTTGTGATTATAGGTGATTGATCTCTTCTTGTTTATTGTTTAGGGCTTTGCCTGTGATGTTTGCTGTAACTCTTGACCTGCGAATATTTGCCAACAATGTAAGTTATTATGGAAGGGGTATTAAGCTCTCGCCTAGACTCTTCTATTTTGTTAAGTACTGTTATGGATCCCATTGTTTACAATAGTCACAGTGTATCTTGCATACTCACACTGATTTACTACATCTACTGGCTAAGCATAGATATTTATATAGATTGAAAATGCTGTATATCTCAGAGCAACCCTGTATATGATGTCTAGATCAGAGCACCACCCTGAGGTATGATATGATGCAACCAATGTGCCATACAAATTGGAAAAATATTCCCAATAAAGAGTTTTTTACAGACTCAGTATTGAAAAGTACTAAAAATACAGGGTATATATTGAATCTAATACAGACTATATTTTGGACTATATTGTACTGGTCTGAAATAGGGAGTAGTACGTCACCACTACGTTACCATTTAGAACACTAAAGTGTGCCTTTAGATTCCTCCGCTCACTACTATATTGTTGTGCTACTGAGGTTTTACTCTCTTAACACCAGAGCTGTCACTTAAAAGAGCAAACCACTAGCCAAACATTAATTTTGGCTGATCACACTTTTTCTTCTCTTACTCACCAAATACCAAACCAAATAGCCATTCATTAACTTAACCCCAGTTTTTAAGTACTACTTTTTAATTTCCATTACTTTTATATATGTTTTTTTTTTGTTTGCTACATTTTTGGTAAATGAAACCAGTTCAGTGCTTTAAAGCAAGTCTCAGAATGCAGGCTGAAGGCAGAACGTCCAGGCTGTGGTGTAGGCGTTGATGGAATGAGAACATGCTACTGTTAGTGTTATAGCTCCTGCTTATGATGTGCTGCTTGTGAGTGCTCAGCTGCTGTGGTTTGCTGCTTTGGCTGAGGTGTTCTTCTTGTGTGGGCAGGCGGAGCAGCAGCTGCAGAAGAAGGGCAAAGGGAAGGTGGGAGACATGCTGGAGAAAGCAGCCGAGCAGCTGATGAGCTGCTTCCGAGTGTGTGCCAGTGACAAGTGAGTACACACTAGAGGTGTTACACGACTACTTCATGCTTTAGTTACAGGCTGCTGCGAGCACACACTGAGAGAGCCCATACTGTGTACTAGCATAGGCTAAAACTAGCATAGCTGCCTAAACAACACCCCTAAAGCTGAAAATGAGAACACACTGTGCCAGGGACGAAACTCAGACACCACCAGTCTTGCAGTCTCCGTCTTAGATTTGACTCCTAGTTGAGGATCATAGTCACTCGTGTGGAGCTGGTCTGGATCTGAAAAGACTGACGTTGCTCAGAAGACGGCAGTTTTCAGACTTTGTAAGAAAGCAGCTGTTAAAGATCACTCCACAGCTAACCTGCTCCATCATCTCCCAACAAACCAGCACAGAGTATGAGGAGTATGAAGAGCTTTGGGAGTGTGCCATCCAAGACAGACCTAGATCAGCTAAGGTGTCTGGCAAAACACACACTTAGCTAACTTCAGCTCATTAGAGCCCCCCTTTCTTGGCCCCTGACTAGCAGCATATAGAGGAAGATGATGGATGGATGGATGGATGGATATTGATATCCTTTAAGATGTGCAAGCTAGTAAAATATAGTACTTTTACAAACATGTTTTTAAATAATACAGAATATCGTTTATCATCGTTATCTACAAAATTACAGAAAATATTGAAATATATATATATTTTTTTCAATATTGCACGTCCCTAGTACACAAGTAGGCACTTCACAGAGGATCATTTGTTAACTGTTGTCAAGATAGTGGCCTTAAAATAACTGGCATCACAGAAAGTCACAATATGGAACTTCAGCTTTACCTGATATTTACTTTCCTGTGTATCTTTAGTTTTCTTGTTATGTCCCGTATTAGTGCTGGACTGAGCAGCGCGAGCTGAAATGTTAGTTTGAACAGGATGGGCGCCAGTGTCTGTGTTGTTCAGTTGGGTTCCGTTGGCACTTTGCAAACATGTCTTTGGCTCAGATTGGGCTCACCCCCTCACCCACTCTTCACAGAGTCTACCCTGCATGTCCCTCTACTTTAGTTTCTTCTTCCTATCTAATATTACTACCTCAAAACAGTTTTAAACCAGGCGCACTGGAGTCACCTATTTGTATTGTTGGCGGTATTTAGAGTCGAGGTCCAAAAGACCCACTTTGTAAGAAAATGGCAGCACAGGAAACAAATAAAAGGATTCAGGAAAGGATTTGTTTAGTGTTGTTAAAAAGACGAACTTTAGACAGTGCGTACTCCTAACATACTGATAAGAGGCTTGGCTTTAGTCAAGTCAAGTAACAGTGAAAGTGGTGATAGAAAGTTGTGCAACAGCGTGATTATAGTTATCTTCTTCTTTCTTTTGTTTAAAATGTTATAAAAATATTGAATCACAGGCCCAGTATCGTGAATTAAATAAGGGGCTGAATGTGTCGTTACACCTCTACTGCTGTAGGCTAGAAAACACATGTACATTATTAAACAGTATGAGAAACGCTCAGTGCTATATGTGTGACCAGAGGCTGAGTCATCATGGAGGCATGAAAGGGTTTAAATCATCTTAAATACCTGTATCTTTACCTGTGTACCGTCATGTGTCCAGTCTGCTCTGCCTTTACATGAGATTCTCCACGTTACCGCCTCCGGCAGGACTATTTTTTGTTGTTTTCTAAAACTTCTCAGCACAAACAGTGGATTTATAATAATGAAATCGTAAGTGTTTAGAGTTGTATCAGACAAGAGTCTCCTCCATACACTGTTAGTACAGCACAGGAGCTGTTTTACTACTACTTTACTACTATGGGGCCGATATTTGCCAGATTTTAATACATCCCTGTTTTTAATACATCCCTGCGCACAGTTCTCTCTCTCTCTCTCTCTCTCTCTCTCTCTCTCTCTCTCTCTCTCTCTCGCACGCGCCGTGCGCTGGTATTTTTTAACCCACTTCTTAATAACGTGTTAATTATTGGTATGCAGAGATGTATGTTACTTTCTTTCAGCAGTAATATGGTCATACTTTATTTTTTGGGGGGCAGAAAATATATTTTGTTTATTCTGTTAAGTCAGTGTTCAATAAATGATGTTAAGTTCAGAAATGTTGTGCATTTACTTGTTAATACTAGTGACATTTTAGAAGCAAGTAAAGCAGAAAACTTCTAGATATCGGCTCTAAAAATCGGCAGCACATATCGGCCAGCAGCTGACCCTGACCTGTAAACATCGGCATCGGCTATAGAAAAACCCATATCGGTCGATCTCTAATTTATATATTATTTGGAACACTGTAGAAAGTAGGAATTAGTGTTGTAGTGGTCCACCAGTGTGGCCTGCAAGTCATATCGCAACCTTATTTGTAGTGATATACTTAGAATATTGTATTTTGTCTGTGGCAGACAGCTGTATGCTGTACATATGCACAGAGAGCAGTGTGTTTGCATTCTGTTGTCCTAATAATAATGATAATAACACACAGTGTTTCTAATTCTTTGTCACTCACAGTCGTGCTGGCATTGATGACTCCAAGAAGTGGGGAATGTTGTTTCTCATCAACCAGTTGTTCAAGATCTACTTCAAGGTAAGGGACACATGTTTTGTTAGTGCTTTGTTAGTTTTGCAGGTCTGAGAAAAGACTGTAGCTACCGAAATACATCACACTAAATCTTCACACTCTCCTCTAATTTCAGACTTATGTGGTTGATGTGATTCCTGAGGCTGTATTATATCATAAAAACATACATGTGCTCTTATTTACAAGCAACAGTACAATGTCATAAAATATAGTAGAATGTTTAAAATTACTTATTGAGAAGCATAAGTTTCCATTTTTGTTGTGAACTCTAGTCTTGTACCTCCAGTGAAAGTTTATTTTTTGCCAAACTGTATCAGAATCACCCCAATTATCTAGTATACCAACCCAATTCCGAAAAAGTGGAACATGTTTTTATTTACAGTTGAACATAGGACACATATCAGATGTTGAAAGTCAGGGATTTTACCATTTCATGTAAATTATTATTAGAACCTGAAGGCAGCAAAGCATCTCAAAACAAGTTGGTGTAGCGTCCCTGCTTCTTTTAACAACAGTCTGGAAACGTCTGGGAAGTGAGAAGATTAACTTGCTGGAGTTTTGGGAGAGTGATATTGTGAATATTGAGAATGGTTATTGGCTGTAGTTTATGTGTACACAAATTTCTCTTTGATTCATCACATCATGAGTCCAGTGTGAAATATCAAGTGCAGTTTAAGCAGGGTTGCCAACTTATTTAGGGACTTTTCAGACCCTCTAGCAACTTTTTTTTTTTTTTTTTTTTTTTTAACGACTAACGACAAATCTAGCGACTGCTTCTGGTGTTGTTGGAGACTTTTGGAGACTCTGAGGTGAACACACATGATCTTCAGTTACTGTCCTCCTGACCACGCCCCCTATCTACAGAGCATATGTAAATATAAACATGTCTTAGATAGATACTTTATTGATCCCAGAGAGAAATTCTTCAGTGTGTCACGGCCGATTTCAAAGGCAACAAAAAAGAATCCACAGAAGTAGTTAATTTATTCAGAGTTCATTTGTAGTTATAATATATTTAAGGTGTTTTTACTCACTTTTTGTCTCCCCCACAACGTTATTCCTTCAAATACACGCAAATAGACCGTTATGCAAATTAGGCGATTACGTCATTTAGCGACTTCTAGCAACTTTCAGGGCAGCCAATAGCGACTTTCCTCACTGAGTAGTTGGCAGCAGTGAGTTTAAGGTTGCCGTGCAGGCCTGGTCATTTCTGGCATTTCTCTTTGAGTAAAGTAGCAAGCACCAGTCATTTACCTGCTACATCTGATATCTGACGTTCCTCTCTCCAGATCAACAAGCTGCATCTCTGTAAGCCGCTAATCCGGGCCATCGACAGCTCCAACCTGAAGGACGACTACAGCATGGCCCAGAGGGTCACTTACAAATACTACGTGGGCCGGAAGGCCATGTTCGACAGCAACTTCAAACTGGGTTAGAGTCGCAACTCAAATCTCACTTCTTTGAATGAAGATTAGAAGCTATTAAAAGTTGTGCAGAACACGTTTAACCTGTGTGCTCTCAAATAGATTTATGAGTTTCGCTGTTTGTGTTTTCAGCGGAAGAGTACCTGTCCTTCTCCTTCCAGCACAGCCATCGCTCCTGCCAGAGGAACAAGCGGCTCATCCTCATCTACCTTCTGCCCGTCAAAATGCTGCTAGTAAGAAATACATACTTACGTATCCCATCACATCATTAACAGGTGACCGCAGTGCATGCATATGATCACAGTAGAGCTGCACGAAACAGTAGAGCTGTGTTTCAGCAGCGTAATCACGCATGCGCAGTAGTCACATTGCAACATGTGCTGTGTCCAGCAAGATACATTAAATAAAACGACACGCCGCAGCTTTTTCAATACCTGATACAACACACACAATCCTCCTTTTCCATAACTGACCTACAGGAGAAGTCTCTGATAACACAGGAAGACGGTAACAGTGCTCATGTTACTCGTCCTAGTAAACAGACACACGTTCAGCTTCACAGTGTCCACCTTATTCACCACCATCACTGTAATATTTCATAGGTTTGTTCAACATTGTCACACAAACGTAATAACAATGGATAGTGGATTTTGTGCCTGCAGTGTCTGGAGCTTTTAAAATGATAAAGAAAAAAAAACTGTTTTGTAGATAACTATCTTCACTATTCTTGTAGATACAGAAAATTGAAACAGAAGTTGGGACACCTTTGATGTTTATCCTAAAGTTAGGACAGCATTACGCATGTTTAGTCTTGTTGGGTTGTTTATGTAATAGTAAGTTAGAATAAGATGATAAACTTGGTAATAACTGTTAATCTCCAATAGCGTCTGCTCTTTTGGTGATGGTGACGAGTCCCTTATTATAGGTTAAGCAACACACAGTATTAATATCATGACAAGTTAGGTCACTGAGTTGAGCTTGGATTGTTAGAAGAGTATTAAATTAAAACAGAGGTGTGGTGTTGAGGCACGGAACAAAAAGTATTGCAATGTCATTTTGGCCCCTAATTCATCTCTTGGACCCCTTGAATGTCTTAAAATCCAAATTCTGGGTGATCTCTAAAAATCTTGGTGACATTACAACATCTGTTGGGAGAGAAATGGGTTCTTAAATACAAATTCAGGGAAAAGTCGTTATTTAACTGCTTCACACGCAATCAGGGAGCTTCAGTCTTAGGTATTGTTTACTAACTAGGGATGGAGCACTCGTCTGCCTGCAGGTGATGTTGTACCAGATTGGTTCAACCAGTTGGTCTTTCATTGCCTAGCAACTGTAACTGCCTGAGATACATGTGAAAAACTTTGCCACAGTATATTTGTAACTTGTTATTTGTAACTTGTTATTCAGACTTGGTGATGAGTAAGATCTTAATTAATGTGTGGAAGAAGTAATTACTAGAAAAGAGCATTTCCAGAAGAAGTATTGTTAAACCAATGAAGTCAGCGTCAGGTTAACAGCCTGCCAACATGGGACCCCCTACACGCTGTATATAGATATAGCTATAAAGTCACTTAAGGACAACATACAAAGAAGTAGTTTTCTGTTTTCTTTCTTTTATCACTGCGAACTATGACTTACTGCTGATGTTCAATGTAGGCCTGATTCTCTTTCTCAGGGCCACATGCCAACAAACCAGCTGCTCAGGAAGTATGACTTGATGCAGTTTGCAGATGTTACAAAGGCAGTAAGGTCTGATTGTTTTTCTACACTCGTTTTTATGGTTTAAAAATAATGACTAATGTTTGGAAGCCCATTTTAAGCTGGATTGTTTTACCAAATTCTGTAATATTGTAAGAAATCGGCCAATTAGTACAGGACTATTATTAGTACTATGCGTAATTTTGCCAGGATAACCCTACGTATTAAACATTAGGATATTAAAGCTCTGACAGATGTTGCACTCTATAACAAAACCAGCACAGTACAGGTGTGTGTGCATTACATTACCTTGTAAATATTTATTAAGCTCTGGATTCAGCTACTTATAGAAGGTAATTCAGTCTGCAGTTACTGATTTTTTGATCTTTTAATACTTAAGCCATCACAGATCCCATCAGCAATCCAGCTTATCAGGATGTATAATAGGAAACCATCATTGTTTGCTTTCTTATTATCTTTTGCTAGTGAGGGAAACCTGTTGTTGTTGAATGAGGCTCTTTCCAAACATGAGACGTTCTTCATCCGATGCGGTATCTTCCTCATCCTTGAGAAGCTGAAAATCATCACCTACAGGAACCTTTTCAAGAAAGTGTAAGTCGGCCTTATAGGCAGCCAATGTCTTAGAAAAAAAAGAGCATTACTGTATATGTGGCTCCAACCAGAATAAGTACGTTTTTTTCCATGTTTTGAAAAACATTGTTGATTTTCCTCTGTTTAGGTATCTTCTGCTGAAAACCCACCAGCTCCCTCTAGATGCATTCTTGGTGGCACTGAAGATGATGCAGGTGGACGAGGTTGATATTGATGAAGTTCAGTGCATCCTGGCCAATCTCATATACATGGTAAGATGTACATACATAACCCATTACAAACATGCCCACCTACTCAAACATAGTAAGCTGTGCTTAACATGCTTCTTAACATATATATATTTTTTTGGTTTATAATATTTATATTTCCTTTTGCCTGCACCACTCTGCACCACTCTCTTTATTACAGACTAATGGCAGTGCTTCTAGTTTTAATCTTATGTTCCTCAGAACGGCTGCAAAAAGCAAGTGATGGTGAATAAAACAAACAGTTCAAACCTATAAATTAAATCTATGCTTGGAGCAGCGAACATATTGTCGAATTACATCTGATACAGTTTAAACTCATGTTAACTGCAGCAATTCATTGAGCCTAGAGTGCAGAACCCAAATAGCACTACTGCACTAATTATCTTTCGCTGTCTTTGACTCTAATATACATACATAATAAACTACACATGTCATATTTAGAGTGGTTCCAGGTTATAAGTCTTATCATTAGGATATAAAAAGGATATAAATAAATAAATAGATAAACCTTAAATTCTGGCTATGGATGCACATATTACTAAGATCATATCAGCAAATAATCAATTAAAAATATAGGCGTCTGCAACAGATGTTGTCTGTGTTTGAACTCCAGAAGAGCAGAACACTTAGGTGACACTAGGGTCCTGTACTAAAAAATTTTTTACCCTGAGTGCTGATCCAGTTAAATGTACTTCCAGTTTCTAGATATTATAAATGTTTATGTATTTGCAATAATAGAAATGAAAAAAAAAATATCATTCAGTGCATCCTCTGTTCTGGCAGCTCTTTACATGTTTAGAGAAGAAAGTCCAGGCTCTATGGCCGCAGGAGGTTCTGTAAATGAGGGAAAAAAAACATACAAACTCACCACCCAAGATTCAACCAATCAGGGCAAAGAGGCGTGTTTACTTGCCTGTCAAAACTGCACGTCCACAGTATGTATTGGGGGGTCATAGACTAGCCACTCAGCTGGAGAGTTACAGCAACGAGTGCATTCTGAAGAGACCCACTAAGACAGTTTCACAGATTGTTTGAAGAAATAATCTCATGGGATTTTTTTTAAGTTAAGAAAAGACTTAATAATAAAGGTTTAAACTACTGAACAAAACTGAGGAAGAAAAAAGAGCATCGGTTTATCTTTCCATATACTGGAGTCAGAAAGCTTAAAATCGGATGGACTGTTCTTTATCTTTAGCAGTTGGTGTACTAAGCTAGCTAAGATGAGACAGATGTTGGCTCATCTATAGATAACCAAACAGGCTTTGAGCTCCAAGGAAATATCTCCAACAAAGCTAAAGTTTGCTGACATTGAGTGACTAAATAGCTGTTGCAGTGTTTACTTGCATGCTCGGCCTTGTAATATTGTTTGGAAAGAAAAAGGGTGTAAAATTTAAAAATGTCCAGAGCCTCAAAACTCATGCTAGATCAACTACTGATTAGTAAGTGACCATGGAATTAAACAATCAATTTATAAAGAATTTGATGAGGGAAAAAATCTCTGTTGCCCACTCTAGATACTCTAACCAAGCCCCTACCACTTAGCAAAATCATTTTATGTTTAATGTTTCTGTAAAGGTGTCCTATTCTTAGTTGTAGTTAATATATGTTAATATTAAAATATATATTGTTTGTATTGTTTTGTCTCACTCAGGGTCACATCAAAGGTTACATCTCACACCAGCACCAGAAGTTGGTTGTCAGTAAGCAGAACCCATTCCCGCCTTTATCCTCTGTGTCTTAAACTGCATCAATTTGAAAAGACTGATCGTGGAACAGCTGTCCTTTGCTAACATTGACTTCTGCTGCATTCATGTATTATTTGCGTTGTTGTCTTTTCTGAGCTCCTAATTAGAAAAGCACTCACATTCTTACAGGTTTCTTTTATAAACTGAAATAAATTTAAGTTTTATGGTGAAGAGTTTCAAGAATACAAGTTTGAAGCAGTGTTTCCGGGTTAGAAAGAAACTGAGAGAAGTATCTGGATTTGAATAGACTCCCCGAATGCAGCATGTTGCAAAACAGCATTGCTTTTCCAAATGTTGTATTTTCCTTATTTGTTTTTTTTATTATTGGTTATGTAAAATAAACTTCACATGATTTTTGTACAACTTGTCAGTGTTAATAATGGATTTGTTTTTTTAGATGTTGAGAAGCAAGAAAGCCAAAATATTTGAACAGCCTGTAAGACTATAATGTTAAAATGAGCAGTTTATTATTTTTTAAATCAGAACAGTGGCTTATTTCTGGCTTCAGACATCATCTTTGCTCTGCCTCCGACTGCAGTACGAGTTGGCGAATCCAGTGTGAATATCTGGAGACTTTGGTGAACACCAGTCCCTGATTACAGTCGCTTTCAGACAGAAATAGTCCAGTCAGGAAAGCCGTGTTTCCCTCCACTGTTGCAACAGGTGTCCCAGACTTGAGATCACACTGGACCCTTTTCTGTTGTGACCTTGATCTCGCGCCACCACTCTTAGGTTCCTGCTGCTCCATGCAGAACATCTTATTGGTCAAGGAGAATGTCAGGTTGAGTTTATCTTGGCACTCCTCTAATGAAAGATATGAGGGACTGCTGGACCCAGAGACCACCACACCTTCTCTGCCAGTCTTCATCAACACATTCTCGCTGTAGTCTTTCTCTGGCAGGCAAAGGGATGTAGTGTCTAGACCCATGTTGATTGGCTCTTTTAGCTCCAAGAAAGCAAGGTCATCATCGGGCTGACCTACGATATACCTCTTATGGAGAGTCCATTTGGTGGCCTGTGAAGCATTTCTTTTTTCATTTGAATCACCTGCTGTGGAAGGTATTATATTAGATGAACAAACATGTTCAAGCCAAGAACCATTTATTTTTAAAGTGTTGAAGTGCCACCAACTTGTTAAACTGATGTGATGATGTATTAGCTAAGATAAATGCTGTTACTTACCAAAGACCATGTGCAGGTCTTTGTCTGTTGTTATACATCCAGCTGTGGTAAGTACAGACCTCTTTCCTAGGATCACGCCGTGACAGACCACGTCACCACTGCCATCCACAAAGGTCACCTAACCACCAGAGCATGGTCCACTTAATCTAATTACTGTTTTAATGGTCAACAATTTAACATTTACTTCATCTTAAAGATGTTGTGATTTGGTCCTGGAGCAACTTTTGGATTAGGAAAGGTTGTGTCTTTGCTCGGACAAACCTAGTTTAGGTTTGCAGTTTATTACTAGGTTTGGGTTTGGTCAGTATTTAAAATACTTCTCAGTATTGGGGGGTCATCCAGCTGTTAACTCACTCGCTTCAGCAGCAACAAATGTTTGATTTACCAGTTGTTTTTCTGGAAATGCTCTTTAAGAGTTTGGTAATGTGACCTTTCTCATTAGTTGAGATCTTACAAATCTTGTCATCTCAGTTTCTGAAGAAATTGGACAATGTGTCATATTTACAAATATGCTGGGGCATATCATAGGGTTTTTCAGAGGTGTCCTGGGAATAGTTATAGTTGCTGTGAGAGCCAGCAGGACAAACAAATTGCATCACCTTCTTAAAGCAGACCAGCTGAAGACAATGAAAACTCACTAATTGTTGGATGAAGCAACTAAACAATGTCTTTTCCCTGAATTTGTGTTTCAGCATCCTGTTTTTTTTAGAAACGGACAGCATAATGTCAATAAAATGATTTTAGGAACCCCAGAATTTTCATTTTGAGATATTCAGGGGGTCCAGTAGACTAATCTTTGCCTCGTAGGTGTGGTTAAAAAAGGATGTATTGACTCTGACTCTCCAGGACCAGTATCAGACACCTTTGCTTTATGTGGATTGGTTATTGTGCTCACCTGCCATGGACAGTGCCCTTGGGTGCAGAGCTTGTTGATTTCATTTTCATGCTTGTTCATATGGCCATATCTTTCAGAGGAGATTTGCAGATTCCCACAGGGGTTCTGAACTAAGAGAATGGGAGAATGGAGGTACTGGAAATACTGAACATTCCAAGTGAAGAACTGTTCCCTGAGGGTCCACTAATGATTAGTATAGCAAAACTATAATAATGACCTTTATAATAATGGGCCGGTCTCATTTCTCATTTAGCCAGCTAACTTCAGGCATAGTTTGACATATGTAAGATGGTGCAACCTGTCACAGTCATACCCCAAACAATAGGAGAACATACCACTAGAAAATACAGTCCCTTCACCTCCACCTTCACTTATTATTAGCCTAGAAGAAACGCTGTGAGGTCAGAATTAAGCAAGAACATTTGCTGAATGTGGATTTTTGCCGTCATGGGGACAGTAGAGGTCGTTATTATGGTCACTTACCAAGAGCTTCAGTCATCATTACGTTTGCTCCTCCTTTCATTGGCTACTTTGTGCTTACATGATCTAACTGGTACCAGAACCTTCAATGCGACTGACAAGAGATTAGAAAACACTGCTGGAGCAGAGCTACTTTTTCTTGTTTGATTGATATGACTCTACGATACAGTGACTCACTATTGCCTCTACAAAGTGGTATTATGAGACAGGACGGGTAAAGGTGGGGGTGCATGTGACTGAGGGGAACTGAAGTAATCTCATAGAATAAAGAACCTTATAGAATAAAATACGATGTGAGCTGTCCAGTTGGTGAGTAGAAGAGAATTCTGGTCCTTGAGCACTAGAGTTGGTCTAAAAGTGTCTCTGTCCTGGACAAGCTGTTAAATCTAGCCAAGACTGTGGCGTCGAGACACGGTTAATGTTCTAAAACAAAAGATCGAGTAATGTCAGCATCATTGCTGTGATCTGAACCTCAGAACTGCATAGAAAAATGTACATACCTTGAGGTGCACAGCTTCTGCCATCACTGCGAAGGCTGTAGCCCTTGGCACAGAAACATCGATAGGATCCATGGATGGGTTTGCAGTAGTGTTCACAAGCCAGAGGGCCTCCCGATGGGCATTCCGATATATCTGCTCAACACACAAAGATGAATGTGATTTAAATTACTATGTAATCTACACGTAGTTCATCCACCGAGATATGTCTGGTGTCCGAAATTTGCTTTAATGACACCATCATGGATTCATGCTGTTTATGGTGAAGAAATTGTGATTTGTCAGACCCGACACCATTTTTTCAAATTCATTGTCTCATGATTGTTAGACTAAAGCCTACAGTGTCAATCTTCCTGACTCCTCGGTAACCCATGTATTAGAAGAGAAATCTCAAGCAAAATTCAGTTGTTTAAGTCATTCAGCGTTTTTAATGTGAAATTGTTTATTGCAGTTGTGACGGGAGCAGGGATCATGATATCTACCAAACAAAAATAGTTTTATTTACTGTCAAAAAACACTTCTGAACACATTTAACTCATATTATTAAGTATTGTCAAGAGTATTAATAGCAATTTCGTTTGATTGCCTTCTTTGAGGGAACATTTAGAGGCATTAAACACTTCAGCTGTCTGGGTCCTGTTACCACTGTCAACAATTCTGAGTTGGTAAGTTTCGGAGCATCTGATATCAAACCACTCTGAATGATTTTGTTAACCATATAATTATACATAGATTTAGAAAAATTGGTGGAATGCCTACCAATTTTTGGTTGTTAATCATGTAAACTGAAAACCCATGACATCAAGACATCAAAACATTACCCTTTTCACAGTTGAACCCGCTGTACATGTCTGTGCACGTGCAGCTGTAGCCTCCTACTGCGTCTTTACAGGTGCCACCATGTTGACAAGGGTTGGGTTTACACTGATCTCCATCTGATGCAAAGAAATATTGCTTTAACATTGCTGGTGTCTTCTTTCTTCAGCATTCCAGTCACAGATAAATGAATGAAACAGTGAATAAAACTCACCATAGTATTTGGCCCAGAACTCTTCCTTAAAGGCAAAACATGCAAAATAAAAGTTTAGTATAAAATAACTGTGGTATATGTTAAGTATTACGCTATAGAGCACTTAAAACACAGTTATAAAGAACTACCATGTGTTTTAGTAACAGTCAGTTCATGCCTGGAGGAATGTGTTACTCATAGTTAAGATACAGTGACCAGACCAGGGTCCAGCCAGGGACTGGAAAATGGGGACGTCTGGTCACTCTACCCTAACCATGAGTCACACTATCCTCTAGGCATGAACTGACTGTTACTAAAACACATTTCTTCTATAATGTCCCCGTTTTTAACTTTTAACTAAAACACAACATCACCACAAATGTCTTTTCAAGACACGATATAACCCAGAGATTGAAAGCAGGGTGACATTACTGCACCTAATTCGTACTACCAGGTCATAGGTACCTCTTTTTCATTTTATAGATAAAAAATTATACATAGTAAAACATTTTTAATATTTGAATGATATTACGACTGACAAACTGAAACTGTCCCCAGTTTTCATTTAAGATATTTGGTCACCTTAAAGAGGCCTGTGCAATATGACGAGATATTTTTTTTATCATAATAAATTCCATAATCTTATAATAAGCTTTTCTTCATATAACGTAGATAATATCAGTACACTCTCCACCTTTCCATATAAATAACAGACACAATATACTGTGCGCCCAAGCTGGTTGGTGCCAACCAGGGCAGCAACCCAAGAACCCGCGGGTAGACAGCAGTGGTGAGGAAGGAGGCCTTTAGAGACTGGTTGGCTCCCAATGAGCAAAAATGTTGCCAGTGGCTGAAGTAAAAACCATGAAGGCAGGACTTTGGAGAGGCCATGGAAAAAGACTTCTGGTTGGCTTCAGAGAGGTTCTGGACAGCCATCTGGTAACTCAGGAGTGGTCAAAGTGGCTTTGCTCAATTCTGATTCTTTCCCAACTGTACAACAGTGGACCTGTGAATTTTTAAGTGGGCATGGGAGTTTGTGAACCCTGTCTACATGTGGGTTTGGAGAAGGCTTATGAAAATGTTAGCCAAGATATTCTGTAGGATGTCCTCCCGGAGTATGGGGTGCCGGGGCCACTATATTGAGAGCTGTTTGTAAGTCAAGCTTGTTTGATGTCGGCGTTAGTGATGGGAAGAGGGATAGTGAGATTGGCTGCAGGCTGGGCCAGGTGGCAGCAGTAAAGCGGTCACTGTAGTGGTGAAGTGGGAGCTGGTTCATAAGCAAAGCTCTTTATTTTCCATTGAGTCTACATCTTCAACATAACCTATGGTCATGATCTTTGGATAACGCCTAAAAGGAATGAGATCACGAGTGGCAGACATCTTCCTGGGCAACACTCGACTTGATGAGTAGCTCAGTCATTTGGTTGTAGCTCAAGTAAAGTTGCTACTCCTCCATATTGAGACCATCCAATTGAGGTTGTTCGGGCATCTGATTAGGATGCCACCTGTTTATCTCCTGTTGGAGTTTTAACTGGCATGGACACATGGGACAAGAACACGTTGGATGGATAATATCTCAAAGTTGGCCTGGATGAAGCTTAGGGAACCCCTAGAATGAACTAAAGGAAGTTGCAGGGTATCTTTCCCTATTGCAACCCCAACTCCAGCTGGATTAAGTTGTTAAGATGATCATGATGACTACTTTGTCTGTTCTAACTTATCAGATGTCCAAAAAGGATCCTCACATATTGTATATTATGGCAACGTACAGAGGTGTCATGATATTATCTTTTTGCCCTGGTGCCCACTCATAGTACTGCAGGGTCAGCAATAGTTCACCAACAATTTATCACTATTCTTACTCGAACTGCTCACTGCTGGCATAACTGCTCATGATGTGATTAGAGTTAAACTGTCATAAATATTTCTCACATTAAAGCTTACCGTTTTTTGCTTGTCCTCGAAGACCTCTCTGGCCTCCTCCTTGTTGCATTTTTCTTCATAACACTCTCTTTCCAAGTTACCCTTCAGGATCTCCTCCACAAAGAAAGAATTGGCCCGTTTAGGCCGTAGGAAGATCGTGCTGGCTTGTGAATGAGTTGGGAAAACTTAACAGGACAAACAGTATACAGCAGATAAATGGTAAAGAAAGAGTTCAATAATGCCAATGCAAGACCAATAATGCCAATGCAAGTCCAATAATGCCAATGCAAGTCCAATAATACCAATGCAATTCCAATAATGCCATTGCTGATCACACCAAAAACTAATAATCACCAGCTTCTATTCATTGTTAGCCATGTTAGCAAGTCTGCTCAGGCTATTGCATTAAAAATACTAAAAATGCTGTTAAATCAGTAAAGGTTACAAATTGCCAAGGTTATTTGATCACGTTTGTTAACCTCAAGCCACCTTGGAATGAAAGAAGGCCTTCCCATCTGAAAATAACTGTTTGGGAACATAGTGTGATTCATTTGTTGAACTTTGACTAAACTTTAAAAATTGGTTTGCAGGTTGCTGAAAAGAAATGACCCTATTTAATTTCATAGCTATGTTACTGATAAGTCCTATTTTGTTATGCATCACATGGCTGGTTTGGACATTCACCATCAATACATGACTAATGAATACAGCATTAATGAATAATAAAACATAGACATTTTCTAAACTGTTCAGGATTGTAAACCAGAAAGAGAGGTTCCAATTAAATATTAAGTAGCTTGTAGTTTGGTTTATCTTCATCTTTTCAAGTCTAATGTCTCTTTACCTGTTTGGCCAGCGTTGGTCAGGAGGTAGTTGCTGTGCAGTGCAAACAAGAGAAACTTCCATGTTTGAAAATCCATCACGTTCAGACAAATGCCTGAATGTTTTATCCTTGACAGACCCACTCTTCTGCCTTTCTGTCTGTTACGCCTCCCACTTTTCTCGCTACTTACTGCCCCCTAGTTCATAAATGTAGAGTCTATCCCAAGAGCTCCCTCTCCACAAATTATTTGTGTGTGCACATACACATGGACATGCACAGGCTTAGTGAATTGTGATGCTACTTCAAATGTTGATGGTAATGTTTACCTTCATTCTCAGTGTTTAGTTAAATAGTAAAAATGGTACTAAAAAATAAAGATTAGCTGTTCTGTTACTGGAAACTGGAACCAGCTGCAAACATTGGGGTTGAAATGTTTGTTCTGTAAGAAAGCTTTGCAAACAGGGCCTAACATGAGTTGGACTCTAATCTGTAAACAAACTAACAAGCAGAATGTACTCAAGTAGCAAATCAGCAGGTTTGGACATTAGACCCTGTTGTTTTTCTCCAGAATCTGAAACAGTATACACTGTATATATATGTCGTCGCTGTCAGAAAAAAAACTTTGTATATCCAAAATGGTAACTATACAACAGTAAGAAACAAATCTTTATAAATTGTAATAGGTTAACGCAGTGTCCTTGCAATGTTGGACAATGTTCATTTCTATTTAAGCCAGTGTGTAAACTATCCCATGTTTTCTAGGGGGGTCCCATGTAAGCTGGCTCTTTCAGAGTTGGCTGGTTCCTAACTCACTCGCCAAACACATGTTGGGTTTAATATGATATTTTGGTTTGATAATGAGCTCTTTCAACGCTTCTTTACTTTTCTTTCTGTCTGCAGTCTAAGAAATGAGAAAGTCTTTTTAATTTCATTTGGAAACTGGGTATCCCAGACATAGTTACACTTCCTAAGCTATGAAGAACCAACTGGGAGAACCAATTTGCTGGTGTCACCCTAAAGCAGACGCATGAAGAATACCAAAGAGAGATATTCGCTGCTAAATAATGACATGAGCATACTTTTATTTTCAGGGAACCCACCGAACTTAGATTTTAAAATATTCAGGGGGTCCAAAAGGTTCAAGAAGAACCTCCTGGATTTTACACCTTGATTTTAACAGATTGCAAACGCAAACAGGAGTTCAGTAAATCAGTAAAAAATGGTAGACGCCACTTTTTCATGTCTGATACTGATACCGCAAGAGTATCTTGCTGATAATGATACCAACTCCATACAGTGCTTTTCCCTCTTTTAAACATCTTATGTGTTAATATTTTGTGTGGATGTACTTCTAACTATCTAAATAACATCATGCTACTCCCCTAAAGGGAGAAATACCTAGTCCACAACATGACCCAGTTATACAACACTGTGATATCTTTTTAGTTATGAGTTTATGTGACAGTTTAGGCTAATGGATCATATTTGATTATACTGGACTGATGTTTGGTCCAGTGATTTAGGCTAGTATCAGACCAATACCGATATTGAGTATCATATTGGCGCACCCCTTTCTACTAGTTATTTAACAAAAACCTTGTGGGGATGAGGATATATGATCATTAGAACACTCTTAAAGTTTCATAGTAGTCAATGAATAATTCATAGCAGTTCATAGATCATGGCTGGATTACTGACTGGGCCAGTGGGGCCAGAGGGTCAGAGGGCCTCAGGGGCATTTTGCAACATTTATGATACAATATATTTTTTATTTCTGAGGGCCCTCCATTTTAAGGATCCTCTGACTTTTAGGAACTTTCACCCCAGGGCCTCTTGGGGCCTTAGCCATGCTTTTGGGGGCCCTAGCCATGCTTTTGGGCCCCTTATGATAATGGACGAGGCGTTGTGGCACTGCTCTGACTTCGACCTCTGGCTATTAGAGATCCTAGGAAAGATGGGGGCATAACTTTACAGGGCCCTGGTTATGAGAGCCCCTACCAGTGGGCCCTAGAGAAGAGCAGGGCATACCATTAGAGGGCCCTTGATCACGAGGGGCGTGGGTTTGGGGTGGGGGGGTTATCCCTGGGCCCATACTATCCTTAATCCATCCTTGTCATAGATAATAAGCATCAGAAATAATAACAGAGAATAAGCCAATAATGCCCAAGAGGTTAATTCAATAATTATAACTTTGACACCACAACAAAAGCAGACATAACCTGTTTAAATCAATATAGAATCTTTATTTAGTTGTTAAGTTGTTTTATATGGCAATCTTTTATATGTATCTCAGTTTCTGATTCCTGTCAATCTTACTTCACATCCACATCACAGGTGTATACCCAAAGACCTCTTTTTCCTAGCCTTTCCAGAAGCTCCCGTTTTGGGCATGACTTTGTCCATGACGGAATCAATCCACTTGATGTACTTGGACACCTGCGTGTAGACGCCATACTTTCCTTTGCGAGCGCAGCCTTCACCCCAGCTCACTACCCCGGTAACGAACCAGGTGTTCCGGTACTTGGTGACATGCGGGCCACCGCTGTCACCCTGGCAGGCGTCCTTGGTCTCTCGGTCGTAACCGGCACAAAACATGCGGTTAGAGATCTTGAACTTTGTAGACTCCATACAGGTAGCTCGGTCAACATAAGGCACGGTCAACTTCTGCAAGACTGGGGACTGCGGGCCGCCCTCGTAAAGCCGGCCGAAGCCGCTGACCATGCCATCATCTTGTTGCATGAGCACGCGTTCCGCAAAATCGCGTTCTGGCATGCAGGCAGGGAGGATGAATTCATTAAACTTGATGGGCTTGACGAGCTTGATGAGCGCAATATCGTTGTGGTATGTTTCGGGGATGTAGCCCATGTGGACCAGAACCTGGTCGACGTCATGCGTCACTTCACGGCCCTCTCGGACCAGGGTGTCAAATTCCCCTATTGGAAAACAGGAAGAGAATTCATTTATAGGGTCTTGGCTTGAATATGCAGTACAAGGGAAAGAGCCTTTGTGAGGTTCTTTAAACAGTTATCACACACAGTTGCCTTTTTAAAAAAATGATAGAATATGTAAAATATATTAGAGAGCTGAAGTGGAGATAACAAAAAATACTGAAACATTTTAAAGTGACATATAATAACTTACTTTATACATGCTATAAACTGTTCAACACCAACTCTAAAACTAAACTACACTGTGCAGCCAAAAGTATGAGTACACCTGACCATCACCCTCAAATGAGTTTGCTGGACATCCTATTCTAAATCCCTGGGCCATAAAATGGATTTGTCTCCCTTTTTCTCAACATATTTTAAAGATTGTCTGTAGAAATTAGTACCCATTCACTCAAAAGAGCATTTGAGAGATCAGGGACTGATGCTGGATAAGTCGCAATTGACGTGTGCAGCTGCTCAGCCATGATAATCCATTTTATACACCTGGGTGTGGCTAAAACACCTGAATTCCATCTGTAACGTGTCCACATATTTTTGGCCATATAGTTTATGTTATGTCGTTACTGGAGCAAGGCACAGAATGAAGTTTAGGGGGGGTAAATTTAGAGTACGAAGTAACATACCTCCACACCCCCAACCGACAAACACACACACACACACACACACAAACATATATAGGATACCTAGTATAATTCTGATGGATCGAGACTGGTTCATGCAGTGGGCAGCAGACAGAATGAAGTACTGGTTTAGTATGGTCCCTCCACAGAAGCCTATTTTATCCTCATTCACTAGCAGGGCCTAAAAGGTAACAACAAGTAACAGACAATTACCAAAAAAACCAAAAAAACTACCAATGACCCCATTACAAATAAATATCTAATAAAGCACTAATAACAATACTATCCAAGAATATATATGACATGCAAGATCCTATATCAGTTGTATTCAACAGACCAAAAAAAACAACAACAACAACACAGGTCTTAATGAAAACAAGCTGCTTTTCATATATGTTAGGCCAGTACTCTGAGCTATACAAGATTTTAAGTCATTGGCAACTATTAATTCCACCAATACTGAAAAATGGTTAGTGGCAGCAAAATCTTTCATAAATGCCTTTGTATGATGTGTGTACCTGCCATGGGCAGTCTCCAGGTGGACAATCTTCCCCATTAACAATTCTTGTGTCTCCAGCAACTTCGGGAAGCAATGGTTCCTCTTGTACAGGGGTGACCAGTTCATAATCATCAAATCCAAACAGGTTATCTGGATCAGTCTGAGTCTGATTGCTCTTTTTTGTAACAGATTTAACTACATTTTTGGTTCTTGTGTTCATGTCACTGGCACGGCCACTGCTATTGCTTGTACCAGTAATGTTTTCCACTGCATGATGTGTAAGAAGACTTCGGGTCTTCTTGGGATGCACCTGACCACATCTGAAGGGATCTGTAATGAAAATGAGGTGAAATGAACGTAAACCATAGCTGGTGGCTCATTCTGACCTCACCTATAATGGTTAGAAGATATGAATGCCTTTGAAGAATGAACTGCATCAAGAGAGCAACATGAGAGTTTGGACTATATTCTGCAGTCTCCAGTGACATGAAGCTTGAACCATCTAATTAAGTTTGAATGCTTTTAACAATGAATGGATAAAGACCTTTGTACTCAATCTTACCATCAGATACGCAGGACTTCCCATCAGCAGCCAGTTTATAGCCTTTAGCACATGAACACACTGCAGTATCACGATACACACTGCAGAAGTGCTCACAACCTCCATTCTTGACCTCACACAGTTGAGGTATAACTGAATCGAAAAAAAAAAAATTAGAAAACTGATCTCACACGTAGAGACTGGAGGCATAGGCTGTGTGTGATGATATGACCACTTACCAATCTCACAGTTGTAACCCTGAAAGAGTTCAGGGCAAAAGCAGACATATTTTCCAATTCCATCTTTGCAAACACCATTGTTGAGACATGGGTGGGACAAGCATGCATTTCCATCTATGATGGAAACAGAAATATCGGTTTGAGTTGATCATGTTAGTTCCTGGCTGGTGGAGATGATGAAATACTTCAGTGTGGCTACTTCGTTGGTAATTAAACTGGGTTAATAAAAACAGAAGCCAAAATGTGATTGGATGTTCAAGGACTGCCCTTCTACTTACCAACATACACATTCCAGAACTCATCCTATGGGGAAGGAAGAACACAGTACAGAAGTTACAATAAACAGTGATGGGAAGATCGGACAACACAATGGATCTTCCTTAGAGGTTGACTGTTGTTACAGTGAGTTTAGTCAGCAACTAATTGCTTTGACTGGTCTTATCGCTTCTGTCAAGACAAAACATCAAATCTCCAAAATGGTAAATGATAAAATGATAACCACTTCAGGAGAAGGAAAAAATGTACTTTACTTTCAACGTAAGGCAGTGTAACCAGAACGCATTCCAAGTCATTTTAAGCCATTTCTTTTAATAATGAAATACACACAATTTAAAAGGCTTTTCCAAATTTTACAAACAACTAAAAAAACATAAAAATGGAGACTGCTGTGTTTCTCATTGACAGGATTTCGTATACACATACGAATGTGGTATTGATTGTATGTTTACACTTGAATTAAACGTTGCTTTTGTTATCACTTCCAGTAACTGTGACGATCAATAGTACATAGTAAAAAAAACACAATGCGATGAAAAGATATGAAGACAAGTGAGTGTTAACGTGCCGTCTGTTGCTTGTTCTCAAAGATCTCTCGGGCCTCCTCGTAGCTGCACCTCTCCTCTACACACTCTCGCTCCATGTCACCCTTTTTAAACTCCTCAAACATGCTGTTGGCCCGCCTGTGCCGCGCAAACACCTGGCTGGCATCCTTGTTCTGGAGGAATACTGGACAAACAGTCATCAACAACACAATCTGGTGGTTTCGTTGTTACGGCTAGAGCATAACTAACAGACAGAAAGAAAACTACATCCACTTTTCTTTGTTTGCCTGTCTTGTATTACAAGGTACTAATGACTAGGTAAGCACTGTCATATTACACAACATCAACCCAACACTGCTTTACTAGCGTCCAATGATTACACACAAACTTTACAATGGGCTCAAACACAAATGAGGTAGATTTTACAAAGTCAAACCACAACCTTTCATGGTAAAAGGATACTTACCCTCAGAGGTGGCACAGAAGTGTACGAGAATTAGACAAAAGAAGGTTTCCAATGCCCAGAACATGGCAAGTTTATATCGTGAAGTACGTCCCTGTAAAACAGAAGTGAATTCTGCAAGACAGGCACCGGGGATCAATGACCTGCCTGATAAATGGGAGGAGAGAGCGAAAGGACAGAGAGCAAAATATATACTGGAAACTGAAAGCATCTTAAATGTAAGCAAGTGACATTTTCACCTCATGAAATTTGAACAATATTTAACTTATAAATGTATATTATTAACTGGGGGGTAAATAAAAACTTTAGCAAGGGGTGGCCAGGTAAGCCCCTGATTTCTCTGGGGTGGCACGGGGCTAGAAATGGACTAATTGAAGAGCAGTATTGTATTAAAATGATACAAAAAGTAAGGCCTTGTTTTTTTCTGTACAAAATTAAACGTCTTTTACATTATAACTAGTAAAACTTTCAAAGACCCTCATTCACACACCTGTTTGTAGAGCAAAACACACCATGACAGGTTTATTATAAAGTATAGCCTAATCACCCCATAAGCATAACTGACACTTAATTGATGCTTTCTAATTTTAATCAGAAGTTTGACTAGATGTGTTGTTGTGCTTCATTCTGCTGTGGCACTGGCCACCACTTGGCTTTGCCCCCGATTATGAAGTTAATATATTCTACTGCTCTAGTATTTGATCAGATCACAGAGTGTGCAAGTAAAAACATATATGTATAGATATATATGGATCTTATAGTATTCCTACAATGAGAAATGATGAAGAGATGACATTTAAGTTGTTTTCACTTTGCTCGGGGATTGCTCTCTGCTGTATATTAGAAACTGTGTGAGACTATTTAACATATAGCTGTTTTTTCAGGTTCTCCGAAACCACCACAGGAAATACACCTTTAAATCAAGAATCTTCTCTAGCGTCAAACTGCTTATCTGAACCAATCCTATCAGCCCGCTGAGAAAGAGCAAGCCACAACTGATCTTGGGACTGTGAGCTAATATTTACGCTGTGGCCACTGTCCTCACACTCCCTACAAGAGACTGGATGTTCAAACACCAATGTCTGTCAGCCACGTGCCTGAAATCTGAAAATGAGGGAAAACACACCATATAATTTTCTGATGATTACAATGGAGCCAATCATGTGATTAAATTAGAAAGCGAGCACTTGATCATAATAATAGAAAGTTAAATGACCACACAATGATGATTTAATATCTTTATTTCTGAAAAGAACAGTAACTTAATAACTAGTGTAGGTTAAGCAAAAGTGGAAGGACGCTCATGTTCAGCATTCATTGTTACCGACTTCAATCAATTCAGGACGAACTGCTCGACAGGAGATGCTGCAGAGACTGAGATGTTAGCAGTTTTGTTGAGTGCGTCCAGCTGGGTGACTGGCATGTCCATGGTCTGCTGAATCCAATCCAGAAAGTTGGAAACTTTGGTATATATCTTGTAGAACCCTGGATGGGCACAGCCTTTACCCCAAGACACTATCCCTGTCAGGAAAGTTGTGTCCCCATACTGAGTGACCAGGGGGCTGCCGTCATCTCCTCGGCAAGGCTCCTGCCTACCCTCAAAATAGCCTGCGCAGAGCATGTTATCTGTGATATTAACCCCACTCTTCAGGGAGCATTCAAGTTTAGACAGCAGTGGTACGGCGAGCTTGCGGAGGACGGGTGACTTTAACCCTTTAGAACGCTGAGAGCTTTGGATGTTGCCACCTTCAGTGTGCCGACCCCATCCGCTCATAGTATGGAAGCGGACAGAGAGGAGCTCCATGTCAGTGAACTGGAGTGTTGGCAGGCATATGGGGACAGTGTGAGCTGACAACGTAGCTGGCTGCTGTAGCCGCAGAAGAGCCAGGTCACTGTCCATTGACACTGTGTCATAGCTCTGATGGATAATGACGTGTGTTACAGGAAAAGCTTGTTCTGTGCCGTCCATTACATCAATGTTATGGTCGCCTGGGTAAAGCAGAGAAGATACATTAAAAAGAGATTATATATTATATCATGTTCTCATTACACAAGATATTGCTTGGTTCCTTTTTTGCTCCTTTCATGATGTTTCACAAGAAAGAAACCAAATTTTATGTAGTTGCCACTTTACAAGTGTGATACATAGGGCATTGGAATCCCTCCACTATACCAGTTAAAATTATAGTATTGGTTTTGCCATAACCACACAACTAACATTAACCCATTTAGCTGAGTGGTAAAGATGTTTCAATCACATTTGAAATAAAATATATTTCATATATTCAACCACCTACTGTGAACCTATGTAGTCCACTTTGATTTTAAGGCTAAACAAGAATGGACACCAGAGCCATTTGCCTTGCTTTCTCTCACATTGCCTAAGAAATCGTCTGACTTGGACAGCAAGCTGTGCATCAGTTGGCACTGGTAACATCAACGACTGTAATATTTACCAAGTTTCTGTAGTGTCTGCCAGTCAGAGGCTTAAAGTGTTTGGGACGCATGTGTATGAGACTAATTACTTGATAAATTCAACAAATCTAAAGATTATTGCTTTAAATTCATGTTCCACACTTAAATGGTGTGGTAGGCTCCTGTGCAAGAGTCAGAATGTAACTGCTGTTCTATTTAAGGTGTAACAGAAAATTTAACAAAACACAGCTAAATTAAGCCAACTTTGGCCACTGTTCTTCTTTGCTCTGAAATCGCTCCAGTATCACTCTTTTCTGCTTTACCCATGACACTTTCTGTCTTTCATTTTCTTAACTAACTACAGATGCAGCACTGGTCTGCCTCAGGGTGGATCAGGGTGGAGCTTCACCCAGTTGGTCCTTCATAATCTAGCAACTGTGCCCTGAACACAATTTCCCAAAAGTTTAGTAGAACAGTTTTAACAGACTAGAAAAGAGCATTTTCCAAACATTTTGTTGAAGCTAACAGAAGTTTTGCTTGAGTAAGATGAGTAAGCCAAGATGGATGTGGAAATGTTCCACTCCACTCAAAGGCAGTGAAGTAGATTCAAATTAGAACTAATTAATGAAGTGGCCACAAGTTATATACCAAATCTGTCAGAAACTGTAATTATACTGTGATACACATTTTTGCCCACTACTATGACAAGTATATGAAATACCTGCTATAACCTTCAGGTAGTTTATATCTCTTTTATCCACACAGTGAGCAGCTGTGATGACCCAACTGGCATCCACTAAAACCCCACCACAGAGACTGTCTCCATGATAATCCAACAGGACCTGTATAAACAAAGTGTGAGCAGATGGACAACTAGAATATTAATGATCTTATAAAGAGTGTGCAATAAGCTAATACAATAACAAATATTTGTAAAGACAACATAGAAGACTCTATGGCAGCTAAACTGTTGCTAACCAGTCACTGACTAATTAAAAGTAGCGCCATGTTTGCTTTTGCCATGTATAAGTACACTCAGAGAACATTATCTATTACTGAAGACTGAAGAAAACAATAGGCAGAGGTCAATAGCTAAATGATCCAGAAGGTAATTCTGTGTAAAATATTATGCATGAGAACAGTAGAGATTGATTCAGTTGGTAAACAGATTTAGTAAATACCCTGGTGTAATCGGATAGTAAATAGCAAGTAATAATAAATAAATGGATGTTTTATGTTGAATTCATAAAAGTACTGTAAACACAGAAGCAGCTACACACCTGAGCATGGTAGGAATCTTGATGGTAATTCAACTTGATGGTAATACAAGGCTCTTACTTTATTTATTAGTATTATATTAATTATTTATTTATTCAATATTGTTTCGCACTTTTTTCCTTTTATTATTAGTAGTAATATTTGTGATGTAACAAAAGTAAACATATGACGCTATGTATATAGTGTAGGTCTTTATGTCATGAAATGAAATCAAAATTCTATAAATAGTCCACGCACTAAGTATGCTACTGAGTATAGTACAAAACAAGAGTGTGTTCTGGTGCACGTATGCTACCTGCCAGGGGCAGTGGCCTTTAGGGCACTCTTTTCCACTGACAGCTTGTGGTCCAACAGTCTGATTCATCTGAAGGGGTGCCTTCCCGCATGGATACTGTACTACAGACGATAATTCAACATCATTAAAAGCCAATACAGAGACAAGAGATCGTATGACAGCTCATATCAGCATACACTTCGCATGAGACTGTCACATGTAATAGATTTAGCTCCTTTCTCGGGATATAAGCTTCTATTCGTTCTGGTCCTACATTTTTCTAGAGGATTTTCACACCTTGGGCGACGCAGGACTTTCCATCCTCTCCGAGAGCATAACCTGAAGCGCAGGCACACTTGTGTCTGGGTCCTGAATCATCGCAGAACTGCTCACAGCCACCATTAAGATACAGGCACTTCAGACTATCCACAAAATCTAAAAAAGGGAATTGTGTTTTAAACAGAAAATCAACACAAATTCTTTTAAGATGTGCACTTTTTTAAAACTGTGAAACATAAAACCTGAAGCAGATGGGTGTGTTGAACGAGAAAATTTATTTGAGTCTAAATGAATAAAAAAGAGAAAATGTTATGTGTAATTTGTGAATTAAATGATTGATTTGTGTACCTTCTTGGCAATATTTGCCCTCAAAGCCCTCTACGCACTGACAGATGTAGGAATTTGCCAGGTATATGCATGTCCCATTGTTTTTGCATGGATTGGTCAAGCAGGGCTCCCGAGCTGATGTTAAAATAAAATTATGTACAGCATAAAACATGTTTACAGGTTTAGTGCTTTCAGCAATTTCTTTTTCTTAAAAATGCATATTTAACTGCAATATGCAGTACAGTTTTATAGCCGAGGCCAATGGCCTATTTTATGTGAAGAATGTTTATCTGTTTATATAAAAAAAAGAATAATAATAAAAATTAGAGGAATCATTTTTTTTTTTCCTTTTCCCCACTCACCATCGTATGTCAGCCAAAACTTTCTCTGTGAGAAAACAAAGCAAGCAAGAGTTAAATTTCTTTTGACAACAATAAAATTAAATTGTCTTGTCACTGATTTATATGGTCATTATTATAAACCATAATAATGGTGGGGAGATTCCATGACTGCACTACTTACAAAATTTACAGAGTTTTTAAAATTGATTTAACATTTTTAACACTGAAACTAAGAAAACACAACAAGTTTTTTTAGAATAGAATATTTAAAAATCATTTCTGGGTAACATGTTTGAACATTCCAGTAATTTTGTCAGTCAATATAACTTCACATAACATAAATAAAAGAAAATCATAGAAGTTCTACTTTATGTCTTCTTCTTGATCTTCAGAAAATTTGAACGATGTAAGCTCTTGCTGACTTGTGGAATATTCCAGATGTTTTTCAGGGGTAACTGCGTTCAGGCAACAGGGCCGAGCAAACGTCAAAGAGACTAAAGTGTACATTTCTATACCCTGTAATGGTTGACTCATTAAAAGGATGTTTCAGCAATGTAATGTATATAATATAAATATAATGTATTTAATGTATATATCAAGTACAGAAAACTGTAGTTGGACTGGGGAAAAGCTGTACATGTGTTTTATTAATGCTTTTATTAATGCTGCACATATACTTTATATGAGTTTAAAATGTATTTTACTTTACACGCATATTTGTAGATGTAATACCAGTGCAGTACATAATATTGTAATAATTTCCAAATAATGTAATAAACCCCTAAAAATGTCGACACTGCACTTAATGTAATAACATATGTAAACTGTATAAATATGTAAAATATGTAAACTGTATAAAATGTTAATAAAAAGATATTAAGTATAGTCAACCTGAAAATTTTATAAATTCCTAATAATGTGATATGGTATTATGTTATTAGTAAAAATAGTATTACATTATGAGTTAGGGCATTGCATTACAATATTGGGGAGGTTATTACGTTTTTGGGGAAATCACTACATTATTTGGTCGGACAGACAAAAAACTGCAAAAGACTGGCCTGCATCATCATCTCTTTTTAGAGGCATGCCCAGTAACGTTAAAGTGCAATTCAACCAATGTTTCAAAATGTGTGCACAATTAAATTGTTAAGATGTAAACAAAGTCTCAGACGCGAAACGCTCTGCTCTAGAGAAACTGTTTAAAATGTCAGTGGTGTTATGGGAATCATATGTCAAACTCTAAAAGCTCCCTCACAGAAAGTCAAGATATGGGCAAAAACAAATTTATGAAACAATTTATGTCATAACATTATGTGTATGGCAAACATCAATATTTGATCTTTATCAACATCACATAGTTTAAAAGCTGAATGTATATAAATATATGTAATTAAAATGGCAATTGTCTGCACTGCAGACACCAGCCCCTGGTTTCTATCACCACCACTGTAAATACATCTACACTGAAAACTCTACAAGGAATCATTCTCACATTAAACTACCCTGAAGGATTTGGTTTTACATCTCAGTGCCTGAACTAAATTGAATTTTAAAAAATGGGTGGAATTCCCCTTTAACATCTCGCTGGCCCGCTAACAGTGTTGTGGTTAGTTTATTTTCACACAAAGGTGCAAGCTGGTTGTTATCAGGTTGTTTGTAAGACCAAGTCGGTTCAGGAGAGACCCTCGCTGGTGTCAGCCCACCGTTTTTTCGTCGTTTTCGAACACTTCTCTCGCCTCCTCGTAGTTACAGATCTCCTCCACACACTCGCGCTCCAGGTTTCCCGCTTTGGCCTCTTCCAGAAAGCCGGAGTTCGCGCGCTTAGGACGCTGCAGCACCGCGTTAGCCTGAGCCTCCCTCAGAAACACTGGAAAAGAGAAAGAACGGAGAAAGGAGAACACACTACTGGAGGCCCACCATAACATTATGGTTTTGAGCGGGTTGTGTACATACCTGTCCCGGTTATTCTGTGACAAAAACACGCCAAGACGACTAAAAGCGTTTGGGTCTTCATGCTGGAGCTGTTAGCCGTTAGCTTAGCTGTGGGGCTTCACACTGTTCTGGTTATCCGTTTGGTGGTCAACACTCTCACCCTTCGATCCGCAGTGCAAAGTGGTCGGGGTTTCGAAGTAGGTAGACTGAAATCTGGACATTGTTCCACTAATACCAAAGCCTAAGCAGCCTGTGTTGATGTGGTTTACATGCAGTTAAATTAAACCTAATACTCTGTGGAGATAAAAGTGGACCACTTTCTAGTTTGGCAGTGTACTTTTTGTCTACATTATTTTCTTTACATTCCTATTTAAAAAGGCAAATAAAAACATTATTATTTTTAAAATGATAAAAAATTATATTTATAAAGAAAGCAAGTTAGTGCTGAAACCATCTTATGTTTAGCAAACAGCTCACCTACACCACACCACCCACCATCACACATTCAGAGACATAAGAAAGATACACTTCAACTGTGAGAAACGTCTTTTATTTCAGACTGACAGAAGAAACTGAATTGCAGAGAGGACACATGCTGTATGGACTATTTTGCTATTTCAAAATATAAATAGAAACTGTCTATTAAAAAACTCTTCAAGAGTTCTTTAGTAAAAGCAGTGGTTCTGTGGTTCTTCTCTATGACGAAAACCACAGTTGTAGAAGATAATGTTATTATCTGTGTGACTGACTATACTTTGCCTGTGTTTTACAGACTATGTTGCTATTGTTGAATTGACTGCTGGCACTGACGTGTGCTTGTGGATCCACTCCAGGTAGTTGGACACACGTGTGTATATGCCATAGTGTCCAGGGCGGGCACATCCTTTCCCCCAACTCACAATACCCAGGAGAAACGTGGTGTTCCTGTAGTGGGTCACTAGAGGTCCACCACTGTCTCCCTTACAGGAGTCCTGTTTACCTTCAAAGTAACCAGCACAGAACATGTTGATGGTGAGCGAGACATTGCTTTCGTCCACACAGTCTTGCGTGCGGATGCGTGGCACCTCAAGTTTTCGGAGAACCCTTGAAGTAGGCCCACCCTCACTGCGCCGTCCCCACCCGCTTACAGTATGCAAATGGACGGCCCAAAGTTCTCGTTCAGCCAGCTCTCTGCGGGGAAGGCACACGGGTGCGGCGTACATGCTGTAAACAATGGGCTGGCGAAGACGTAAAAGGGCGATGTCGCTGTCCGCTGTCGCTGAGATATAATTAGGGTGCATGATTATTTCCTCCACTTCTATCGTCTGCTCTGAGCCTTCATTCACATCAATGTCATGTTCACCTGCGTCAGATAAAGAAGGCCATTATGCACACACTGGCTTCAGGGAGGTGATGGTCATCTTAATGTCAAGCTTAATATTAAAATATGTACCTGCAACAATCTTTAAAAACTTGACCAAGAGCTTCTCCAAACAGTGAGAAGCTGTGATTACCCATGTTGGCTTAATAATGGCACCCCCACAGAACCCCTTATCTCCATACTTTAGCAAAACCTGAGGAGCACACACATGTAGCAAATTAAATATATTGTTGCTGTCCAGTTTGAAAATGCCAGCTGCTCATTACTTTCTGCAATTTATGCCAGATGTATCGATAGGAATCTACATTTGCTTGTTATATTAACTTATATTAACTTATATAAACAGGAAAATTAATCTTTATACCTGCCAGGGACAGTGACCTCTTGGACATTCTGTTCCTCCAACTATCCGAGCCCTTGGGTCTTGCTTCAGGTCCTTCCCTAAAGTATTATTCTGAAGAAGTGGCACCTTACCACAGGGAAATGTCTCTAATGAAGAACGGCAAAGTCAAACTAATTCAGTAGGTACACTACAGCATCCTGTATACACAAAGTGCTTACTGAAGCCAAAACAGTGCCCCCCACAACAGAAGTTAAAAACAGTCGTTAAAATAATGTACTTAGACATTTATCCATCATTTGTAGTACGTTCACCTTGAGTCAGGCAGCTTTGACCGTCTGGTCCAAGAAAGTATCCATCTGCGCAGTAACAGTTGCGCTGCTCCTTTCCCTTCTCACAAAAATGCTCACATCCTCCATTGTTATGGAGACAGGAGTCAGGAATATCTTTAAGTACTGAAAGATTGGACATCAAGAGACCAGTGAGCAGCAGACAGCCTAGCCTCAAATCTCAATTATTTATCATTAAATTCAATACTTTCTATATTGTCATAAATAGATACAGGAAACTTACCACTCTCACAGTTTCGCCCATTAAAACCTGGTGGACACAGACATGCGTACGATTCCTTGAGTTGTGAACAGACGCCGTTGTTTTCACATGGGTTTGACGCACAGTGATCTTTAACTGATTAAAAAAAAAACAAAAGCTCAGAATCGAATGACGATATACACATTTCTGTTAATATGTCAGCAACTGATTGTCTTACCGTTGTAGGTTTTCCAGAATTCATTCTGTTGGGAAATAAATGTATAAAAAGCTCCCTTAATAAATTCTGATAGCAGTTGCAATGTACATGATGCATGGCCTGATTACAAAGACTCCCGTTTAAATTCAGTTCAAACCAGTTACTCTAAATAAATTCAGGGTCGTTTTTGCTACATTTTAGGAGATGCCTAAACAGGTGTTGAGCTTTAGTTCATGCGTCTTTAGTTCATAATACTGACCGTGACTTCAGTGTGTTCAAACACCTCTCTGGCCTCCTCATAGGAGCATTTTTCCTCTAAGCATTCCCTTTCAAGGTTTCCAATCTTCAGCTCCTCAAACCAGCCAGTGTTCGCTCGCTTGGTTCTGCTGAGGACTCCATTGGCCTCTTTCTGCTTTACGAACACTGCAAAGTGACCAGGTACATTGCAGAACTGTATGTACACATGTGAATGACCACAAGTACACCGACACACAGTCTTGTATACATATGTACACATTTAACACCTCTAAATTGATGATAGATATTTATTGCCATACATACAGAGATACAGAGTATTTTACCTGAAGCAGCGTGGCAGTAGCATAAGCTCAGTATAAGGGAAAACAGAGATAGCGGTTGCATGTTGGACAATGGCAGACGTCCTATCTGGTCCTCACAGTTAAAAGGTTCAAAGTCTGGGAACTCTGCGCAGTCAGCAGAGGCTAAAAGCTCGAAGCCTCCGGTAATATACTGATGATGCTCTCTGTAAAAATCTCATTTCAGTGTACAGAGGAATCTTATAGTAATCTGCTGCATTCCTTATAAACAGCAGAATGATGTAAACGTAAAGGTAAGTTATAGATGGTTAGATGTCAAAGAAGTTAAAATATTTACTTTTGCAGAATATACTGGAAAGATAAAAAAGTTCAATTGTGGTTTCTTGAGCAGTTTGTTTTTAGAATATATAGTGGGGTCCAAAGGTCTGAGACCCCTAGAAAAAATCTGTTTTGCCCTCTGTTCAAATGTAATACAAAGTTGTCTATTGCAATAGCCAATAATGAATAGATTAAATTAATCTCAGAGCCATGTGACCAAGTGAAAAGGCTGAAAAACAAGAAAGGCCTGGGTCCCTTCAGTTGGAACAGTGGTTTAAGGTTAAGGTTTATTTATTTATGTAGTGCCTGTTGTCACAGAGCAGCTTTACAGAAAATCCATCTTTGTTGTTTAAAAAAAAATCCCAAAATACAGCCTCAAACAAGGATCTCACTGTAGATCTTTGAAGTCGTGCGACTATGAGCATTATGTCCATTTTCAGAGCTAAGGGTTTAAGCAGTTTTTCACTACAGGAAAATGAAATGGTGTTTCTTCAAAATTTCACTGTTTTACCTAATAATACACCTAAAATGTTTCAAACCCACACATAATCTGTAAATCCATTCTGCAAGGAGCAGTTTAACCACAATATTTCTCAGGTTGTTAGTTTGTGTGGGGTAGTTTGTGTGGGGGAGTAGTACAGCAGTAATAGACTGCATGTAGCAATGTCCTAAATTATTCCAGTGACACTTAGAATAAAATTTATCTAGTTTGGGACATTTTAGTTTTGTTCAGGGCATAATGAAAAGATTTTAAAGGGCATTCATCTTTTCCATTGAGGAAAATAATACGGTTAAGTTCGTAATTTGGTCATCATGCAAATTGCTGCACAGCTTCAGAAGTCTTTTGTTAAAGTTGTTTTGTAGAGCTGAGGTATCCCAACAGCACTTGTGGTTTTGTTACTTTCTGTTATGTTTTTTTTTCCAGTTTTTTAAATGTATTATTTTTACCTGAAATATGTGTTTAAGTCTGATATATTTTGTTACTCCAATGATAATGGTTGATATTTCAGTTACTAGTTTATACCATAGTGTCATATTAAGAAAAGACATTTACTTCAATCAACACCAGAAATCTGTATGTTTTAGCAAGTCTGGTCCTCCGTCTGGAATGATATAAATAATCTTGTCAGTTTGTCTACTTCTGCATTTTAATGATGTTTTGTTTTAGATGTGGAATGTAACTGTAACTACATTTTTTAGTGTTTTAAGTTTATTCTAAATATTTGTACTGTAATTGCTGTCTTACAAGTGCAACTTCAGTAATAATAATAATAATAATAATTTAAAAAAGACATTTAGTTACTGCCTGCTTTGTGATATGATAATGAGAGACAAAAACTGTGCAGCAACAGATCAGTCTGAGTCTATATCTACAAGGTAGGCCAACAAGGTACGGGATGGGTGTCTTATAGAGAGGAGTGTGTGATCCACTCGTACCAACGTCAGTGTCACTGCAGAGCTGAGAATGATCCACCACCCAAATACTACCTGCTCTGTGGTGGTCCCGTGGGGGTCCTGACCATTGAAGAACAGGGCGAAAGGGGGGCTAAAAGATATTCAGGGAAACAGAACTACAGTGCAGAAGCAGAGTTGACAATACGCACAACCCATGACTTGTAAGGTTTATTTTTTATTAAAGGAAGGACCTCACAAATTGAGTAGTACATAGACGCATAGTTGCAGAACACATTCAATTCAACATGCAATTGGCAAAACTTTGCAAGTTTGATATCTGTCATATACAGAAGTATGATATTTAGATATTTTAGGATCTACCTCAGCAGTAATTCTTCATGAAAATCCTGTTTATTCTGCATTCATAGTGTTTATAATCCATTCCACAAAGATGGATACGCGAGTATAGATCCCATACATATCTGTGCGAGCGCAACCTTTTCCCCAGCTCACCACGCCCGTCAGGAACCAAGTTTTGTTGTACAGGGTAACCAGTGGTCCACCACTGTCTCCTTGACATGCATCACGCCCTCCTTCCTTGAAACCAGCACACAGCATGTTGTCAGTTACCCTGAGACCCGAGTGGGCTCGACATTTCTCTAGGGAAACCCTTGGCACTTCCAGCCTCTGGAGCTCAGTGGATGGAGGTCCATGCTGAGCAAGTCGGCCCCATCCGCTCACAGTGGACATACGCACTGCCCCTAGAGTGCGATCAAAAGTGCCTTTTGCCGGAGGAAGGCAGATGGGCACGACGTAGGGGCCTAATGTAATGTTCCTGCGCAGGTGCAGTAGGGCTAAGTCGCTGTCAGTGGTTGAGTGGTTGTAGAGAGGGTGGATCAATATTTTGGACACCCTTCGAGTCTGCTCTGTGCCTTCCTTCTTTGAACGGATGTTTTCACCTAAAGGGGGGTGGGGGTGGGGGTGGGGGGGGGCGCAAGACAAGCAAGAAGAACTGAGACAGCAGAAAACAGTTTGGGGGCCTTGCAGAGTGTTTAGTGAAGCTATGTCAAATGTAGTTGATCAGCCAAGGCATGTACTGTTTTGCATCTTTAGTGTTGGACTGCAGCTACAAAGCTAATGTAGCTAACAATGATTGGAAGGATGTATAGGACTGATATACTGTCATCCATTAATATGGCTTAAGGTATGGACTGTCCGTCTTATATATGTCACTGTATCTCTATTTATTTGTCTGTCTGTACAGAAACCTTGTATGTATTATTTGATAGACTTGCTCAGCTTTGAAAAACCTATGATGTTTTAGTATGGAGTCAAAATAGGGTCATAAAGATTTTGAGTTTGTAAACAATAGTCACAAATGTACTGAAACTTGTACCTGTGTTTAAACAACTACATGCACATAAAATCCAAATCCACAAATGAACTAGAATGTGCAAACTTGAAACAAAAAGTAATATTAATAATAATTCAAATGTACAAATGTGGAAAAATATTTTAAATATATAAAAATATATTTTTTTAATTTGTAGAAAAGATTTGCATTTGTAAATCCAATGTTCTGAATGTGTTAATCGGTACTGCTCAAAGTGTGGAGGTAAAAATCCTCAAAATGTAGCTAGCTAGCTAACGATGATTAATTAATTGGCTACAGTTATCCGAAGCTAGCACAACAGTCAGTAGTATGAATAAAACCACTGCACAGAGCCGGCCTGTTATCTTCTTTAGAACAAACTTTTTGCTAAAGAAACATGAACTAGCATTGTATCTGTGCCTGGCAGCGGCATGTGGGCATGAGTTTGGGAGGCGTGTTCCAACAGAGCGCAGAAGTTGAGTGACAGCACCAAATCAGTGTTCTGACTGGTTAAACAAACCTTGCAATCTGATTGGCCCAGCTTAAGCTTTCCTATTGGTCCATCAATTAGCCATCAAAACAGGGTCAACATTTGCAAAGAAGGTGAATGTGAGGAATTTTACCTCCACACTTTTAGCAGTACTGATTCACACATTCACAACATTGGATTTACAAATGCAAATCTATTCTACAAATTAAAAAATATATATTTTTATATATTTAAAATATTTTTCCACATTTTAATTATTATTAATATAACTTTTTTGTTAGAACTTTGCACATTCCAGTTCATTTGTGGATTTGGATTTTACGTGCATGAAGTTATTTAAACGCCGCTACAAGTTTCAGTACATTTGGGACTATTGTTTTACAAACTCTAAATCTTTATGACCCTATTTTGACTCCATATTTTGGTCATCTAGTTTACACAGTGCTAAATTATGGCTCAGAAGACCAAGCAAAGGCAAATAGCCACACATAAGACAAGGACTTCTATGTTAAATAGCCTCTTCACACAATATAAATTTGTACACAACTGTGCAGAGGTCTTAGGAACCCATGGTCGATGTTTGAAACTTTTTTCTTAGTAATAAGAATATTAAGAATATATAGCTAGCCAGTAAGACCACCATATATTTTTTAGAAAAGATGTAAATAAGCATAAATACAATACAAATTAGCATTAATGTCTTGTTTTGAAAGAAGTAGGTAATATCTTGTAAACCAGTTTGAAGAAAAGGTTTATTTTCAGATTTCTCCTAGACGCCCCAGACATTGCCTGTATTTATTCAATTTCTTCAGCAGCAATCTGGATTTAGCTTAATGAAGTACTGAGTAGTCAAAGCAGGTATTGGATGATAACTGTAAATAATACTGGGTTGCCACAAAGAAAAGCCTGGAAAGTGTTAAACAATCACACTGACATATGTAAAATCACTACCTACTGTATAAAAACTATTTAAATATTTAAAACATTCAAAATATTTCAAAATATTTTTGCATTTAAAAATGTTTTGCTGATCAAATAAAAGCTTCCTATCTGGTAAAATAGCAGTTAAAAATAATAAAGTTCCTAGAACATTTGCATATCATTACATTTCTAAATAACTTTTAATTGCAATTGTGGTTATTGTCAGTCATTAGAATGGAGCGACTGAGCTGGGTTATAATCAACTATTCCATTTTGTTACATGATGACTACTTAAAGACTTAAAAAGGTGATAATCTAGATTTTAGTGTTATTGAATGAAGTTACACAAGTGCAGCAAAGAAAAAAAGAAGAAAGCAAAAACGTTTGTCGTTAATCTTCCGCAGCTGCACAGGCTCTATTTATTACACTAACGTTGATGTTAGCATGACTGTTGGGTAATTTGTATAAAAAACAGTAATTTGTTCTGTTAAACTTTAATGGGGCTGTATTACTTATTACTTCCTGGAAAAGATGATCCCATTACTCATCTACTTTACATGGTCTTTACTCTTTCCCAGATTATCTTACTAGGCAGCAGATAATTTAATTTCACATAATAAAAGTGTCTAGAAATAAGTTAAATAATCTTGTAATATTCTAGTATTTATCTTAATGAGAATTATTAGATCTAATGATTTTAAGATGATAATTTTGTGCACCATTAATATTAAATGGTACATTAAGGTGGCCCCCGTTCCTTTCTGTTGTCTAGGGCCCACAGTTGCCCCTGTATGGGCTACTAGCTTATTTGTTAGCAACATTAGACTCTTCACTGGAAAATGAAAAGATAAAACTTTCAGACACTAAACAAGTATTGGCTGATAGACTACATTTAATGAGGTGTAGTGGAATTGTGTAAACAATGTGGGGAAACTAAGGTGGGCAGTTCATGTTTGCTAAAACATGACCTGATCTTGTGTTTTCCTTACCCACTACCACCTGTAGTTGGCCTGGGTCTAGTTGCCAGACGCAGTGAGCAGCTGTGAGAATCCATTGATTGTTTAGAACAATTCCCCCACATTTATACACAAGTCCATGCTCCAGCAGTGCCTGTATACATGAACACAGAAGGTCAAAAATGATGGTACACTGAAAAACATAATCTATCCACACTGACGGCGCTCTTGCTCGTCTATACCTGCCAGGGACACTCTCCTTTAGGGCACATATGTCCTTTAATAATCCTAGGGCCCACGTTTTTCACCACTGGTCTTCCACAAGAGAAGTGTTCTAAGGAAAACATGATCAGCAGGAACTTTACATGGAGGCATGGGATCAGACCTTGTGATAGGATTGAGAAATCAGACCCTTGGTGCAACAGGGTGGAGACCCACCTTGTGGCACACAACTGCTGTTGTCTACACTTAGGCTGTAGCCAGTAGCGCAGTGACACTGGCGGGCCGAATCTCCAGTCTCAGTACAGAAATGCTCGCAGCCTCCATTTTTAAACAGACAGCCATAAAAATTCTGAGGAACTGTTTCTGTGAAGCAACCATGAGCACTGTTAGAGGTAGAGTGTAACAAACAGCATTATTGTCCAGAAGTTAGAAAGTTAGACAAGAGTGATTAACAAATCCACTTTGACATGCAGTTAAACAAGGCAAACACAAGACATTTAATGTTTTACATTCTCAGCTTTACTGCTTATTTAGAATTTTTTAAGTTTAGAACTATTTTTAACCCCTCCGTGCAGTGAAACACCCAAATATACACACACACTAGTGAACACACACACCAGGGGGCTGTAAGCATACTTGCCTGGGGAGCAGTTGGAGTTTAGGTGCCTTGCTCAAGGGCACTTCAGTCGTGTCCTGTTGGTCCAGGAGATTGAACAAGCGACCTTCCAGTCACAAGACTGGATCCTTAACCTCCAGCCCACGACTGCCCCCAAATTATTTTAAAGATATGATTGTTCTGAAATTGTTGCCAGGAGCATGTTTAAATAATTATCCTAAAAACAATTTAAGACTGGGATCACTGTGAAATGTAAAAAGGCCCAGTCCCTTATAAGCAAAGATAAATCAAGCCTGGCCAAGTTGCTGAGTGAAGCATTTTTTGCTTGAGAACAATGTTTTCTTCATCTGACCCACTATGGTTTATAATGACCTGAGGTCCAGGTTAATAGAAGAGATGATCAGTTATGGCAAGCATGGCTGAGGTATCCATGATAAACACATGACAGGAAATTAAATGAAAAGCAAATGGATACAACACCACAGCTAGGAATGATAAGCCAATCATAAAATGTACAGACTGATCAGAGTGCAGAGAAGGGGTTTAATGTATGTCTCGACAGGAGACTGGACATGAAACAGAACAGTAGACAGAAGGACAAAAGAAACAATAAAATGAGACACTTGACTAGACAGTCAACTGGGCAGGAACAGAAGAACCATGGGTTTGGATAGTGACTGGATCAACAATTGGACGGGTACAGAGATGGGGACTGGAGTAAGCACCATGATAGAAATAGCAATAGAGACAGTGATGGGGACAGAGACTGACACAAAGACTGAGACAGGGATGAAGACGTTAACATTGACTGGAATACACAGCTAATATACAGACACAGGAGGAAAGCAGACATGCTGTTTTAAATGTGTTACAGGCATCAGTGAAGTTGATAAGGTGAAACATAAGATATCTTTTATTCGTACGGGTCAAATTAAAGTTTTATATATCATCCCAACTTTTATGGAATTGAAATTATTTATTGTGAACAACTAGAAGTTCCTAAATGATAAGTAATATGTTATGATTATACATTTGCATCAATTTTAGTGAACTGATCTTTGATTTGATCTTGTGTTGTGCTGAAATATGATCTGATCTTTGTATAGAAATATGAGTTTTGGGTGGTACTTTTTTTTAAACATTATTTTTGAGGCTATATAGACGTTTCAGTCATTTTTAAAATCAGCTACATCTCAGTTACAACTTTGTAACTTCTAATTATTTGAGATATGAAAACGGTGAATCTCAACATTTGAATGGTAAGATAGTGGTGTCCTCTAAATCGTCAGTAGAAATCCTGTTGTTCACTTTACCTTTGTCGCAGTTCCGTCCCTCAAACGTGGGTGGACATATGCAGATATAAGTATTCGCCTGACTGACACACGTGGACCCATTTGTACATGGACTTGATTTACAGTGGTCTACCTCTGCAGACACAGCAATGTTCAAAATATAGATCAAGCCAAAAAAGGAGAAAGACAAAAGAATGTTTTCATTTTGATTACTTTCACCAGCGGTTAATACTGTACCTGTGTATGACCTCCAGAACTCATCCTGCAACACATAAAACATGATTGAAAGATCTGCTCTGCATGTGATGTGTTTACAGTGTTCAGTCTCCCTGGTGCAGGAACGCTGGCCAGTAATGCTGTTTTACTAAACCTGGCTTTTAGTGGCACACTTCAGTGTTTTGCTGTAATGTGACCCAGATTTTTTTAGAGCTTTGACAGACAAAAAATCTTGGAACTCGGTTTTGGTGTCTGGACAGTGCAGTCTAACGGTGTAATGCCGCATGTTACGGTGATCTGAATACACACTGTAAACTGTATTATTGCACCAAGTTTAATAATTAATTAATATTATATATTATATATTATATATATTGTTAATTAATTAATATTATTAAGACTATTATTAGTGCTTATCAAACTATTGAAGCTTAGCTACTACTTAGTGTTCGTTGTTCAGTTCCAGAATTAGCTTATTCTAGTCTAATGATATCAATAATAACAACTATTATTATTATTGTTGTTGTTAGTATAGATGATGATTTTCGCCATCTGACAAATTTTAAACCATGAATGTTTGCTAAATGTTTAATTGTGGTAAAGCGCTTAGTATGCCACAGAACAGGTTAGTCTTTATGTTCCTCTAAAGCTCAGTCAGATATGAGTCTTTATTTTCTAAACGTGCCTCAGTGCTGAATCAGTCAGCTGGAAGTTGTAGAAGGATAACAAAATTACAAATGAATAATTATATATAATTATAAATAATGAATGTTTAAGAAATTCTGTATTGCCATCAAATGAGCATGCCCTTTCATCCCTCGATGCACGCTGTCAGGAACCCTGTGCGCACACTGCTGGCTATAAAAGCGCTCAGTGTCGCTCAGTCTGATTTGAATCTTTATTCTCTTGATCTGCCTCAGTGAAGCATCAGTCGGCTGGAATTTGTAGCAGTGTGTGAAGATGTTTTAGTTTTCCCTCTCACTAAACTATAACTAGCTTCTAGTCACGGTTCACACTAGGGGTGTAAGAAAATATAGAAAATATCGAATATCGGGATATTATGTTTGGTGATACTGTATTGATTCTCCAAAACACAGTATCGATACACAGATTCCTGGCAGACAGTAAATCATTGTGTGTTGTGTTTAAACCTCTGACCACTAGATGGCAGTGTTGTAGTCCATTTTCAGCTCCACTTCAACATTAACAAGCAGCACAAGGGTGCAATGCTGTTCTAAGCATTGATAAACCTGATCATATAGTGGTGTGTTTTAATAATAGGATTTAAAAAATTGCAATCTATCACTTTGTTTGCAGCATTGCAGTATATCACAATATACTGAATCGTGACCGTTATATCACGATACATATTGTATCGCCAGGTTCTTGCCAATACACAGCCCTAGTTCACACGCAGTAACAAAAGGTTTGCTCCTTTAGGTTTCAGTCTTTATCCTCCAACTTGAGTCAGTCAGGCTTCAATAAGCCAGAATGAACCTGCGATGTGGTTTAGCCACAGCATGCTAAGCTAATGCAGTACCATGTTTTGTTTGTTGTTGGAGACACATTGTTGATACTTTAATAGTTTGCTATGTGGTGGTTTGAGTGATCGGATTAGTACTTAGTACTTGTACTTAGTACTGATTGGATCACATAAAATGTATGTTAAATGTCTGATCGGAGTTTATGTGCGTATCGATGAGAGGTGTTCGGCTAATGAATTTCTGATAAAGACCTGTTTGTCCTTTTGTTGTTGTTTATGGATGCACAGAGACCCATTCACCTGATGTTACTGATTAGGATATGCACACATAGATCAGCAGAGGTATGTACATGAAGTATGTTCACAAGTAGGACCATCAAACTAGAAAATTTATATCTGAGCAACAAATCAGAACTAAACAATTAGACTTGTACTGTGGCCATAGCCATGATATTACAATTACAAGCTTGCCCACCAGTTGTTCAGGGACAGAGAAGATCTCCCTGGCCTCTTCATAAGAACATTTCTCCTCCAGACACTCCCTCTCCAAGTTCCCTACTTTCAGCTCCTCCAGGAAGGAGTTGGCGCGCCGATAGCGAAGTACTTGGCTAGCTTTGGTCTTACTGCGAAAAACTGGATCTGACATGCATCGAAAAACAGAAGGTAAAGAGAGCAGAGAGGTTAATTTATCTGGTGAGGACATTAATTAACTTTTTTAGCTTCTCTTTAGCAGCAAGTTAAAGAAGACAGCATGTGGTAAACGTGGATTCTGTGTAGATTACATGTACAGATTAGCTTCTGTCTTACTTTATAGACCTTGTTCCGAGAGGCCAAATCTGATATGGTCAGGCCACAGATGCATATGCTCACCTATGCTGACCAGGTAAGGACACTACAGCATGAACCAACACAACATGACAACACACTGACCTGATCAACAGACTGCTAACAAGCTATAGAGGTAATAATTAGAGGCAGAACATATTAATAAATATATTCTATTACTGTATCTGTATAAGCTGTAACATAAGAATGTGCACAGCAGTCTTATCTCACACTGAGTGTGTTTACATGGCTTTAACAATCTGATCATAATTGGATTTCTGCTGCTTACATGACATTTAATGAAAACATTGTCATGTAAACAGCACACTCCACAGGCCTAGTGTGATTATGAAATCTGATAAAGAGAGCTAGATTTTAACTCAGTAATCAGATTTCTTAGCACATGTATTCTCTTACTCGGATTTCTTTAGTTTTTTATAGTGTTTAACACGGCAACTGCAAGGTGGTAACAAAACCAACTACATGTTTGACAAAATGAATGATTTGAATATATTTAAACATTTTCTAGATAGATTTATCTTCATATTGTCGAGTAAAGCGACCTGTTTAAAAAAGCTGCATGAAGTTTAGTTTAAGTATTATGTTACATTTACATTATCACGTCTTGTTCTGCGAGTTTACTGGTTACTGCCAGACACATGTAGTCCTGAAGTTTTTCCATTATCTGATTAATCAAGTGCACGTAAACATGTTAATCAGAGTACTGACAAAATCTGATTTTCTGTTATCGGATTATTGAGTACACATAAACACACTCACAAAGACAAAAACAACGTTGACAATGTGGCTTCAGAATTTGGATGGGTATAGCAAAAAAGAGATTAACACTGGTTGTCAGGTGTGGGAAAATATTTGACTCTAAACTGGTGACATTAGTGTCAGTGTTTCAGTTTATATGGGTATATCCATAGTTACAGTGCAGCCTCAGCTGCCATGTTGATATTTGTTAAGTAAAAGTAACCCATCTTATTTTGCAAGGCTGGAGTTCTGTACAGAATATTTCATTTTTTAATTTTGTGATTATAACTATATTAAATGGTACAATTACAGTTTAGTTGTTATGTTGTAATGTCATTCCAATTGTTTTGCTGTAAAATAGTTTTTAGTAACCAGGGCTCAAATTTTGTGACACATTTTATGTACTTCTCAAATGACCACTAAACCTAAACCTGCTGTCTGTTGATAATGTAAAATAGACAAATCTGAATACAAAAAAAAACCTTTGCCATACCACAGCAGTTTAATATCTCTCTTCCATGAACATTTTAGACCCAAATCTTATTCCAAAACTTTCATAAAACATCAGGCAGCGCATCTGTAAACATTTCATAAAAGAACTTTGTGAAGGTGTTTTTTTTAAGCGGTTATAAACTTTGTATATGCTATCACCACCACTGTGAACAAGTTTAAACTCATAGTTTAAATTATGACTGAATTTATATATCATCAAATTACATCAAATGTTTTGAAATGTGGAAAAAAGTGGAATTCCACTTCAAATACATTAAAAACATTTTATGTTGTATCTGTGGACGTAGTATTTAAGCGTAGTATTTGTAATGGAACTGAAAGAATGGTATGGAGTTTTAGTTAAAGTTAAAGTTAGAAATGTTTTTGCAGTGCAGGTTTGCCCAAATAGTGAGAGACACAGTAGGCTGTTTAAACATGACTAACGGACAGAGACAAATACGAAATCTTACTAAGAGACCAGTATGTGAGCTGTCAGTAGTGACGTGGTTTCATAAATGTGGTTTTGACTCTTGTGCTCTTCAGACTACCACTCGTACCCTTATCTGGATGTATACAACTTAACAGACAAGTCAGAGCTTACCTTCTGGAAGCCCAAGGCAGACTGGGATACTGAGCAGTGTGATTAAGAGGCAAAGCTTCTTTCCGCCTGGGCTCAACTCCATTATGCTGTTTCTGGTCGAAGGGTTTTGGTCAAAGTTCAGTTCTGTCCCTCTTTGAAATCTATGGGATGAACATGTGTCTGAAAACCAAAAGGGGGCTGGCTTGGGGACTACATAATACTTTTAGACACAAAGTGTATTCCCTATTACTTAATTCAGCAGTAGATGGTGCCATTTTTCATTTTTCCAGTGAACAGGTGCAGTGCAGCGCTGTAGACATAACCTTAACCTCTTCAGTTCAATTTAGAACAGAATAGCATATATATATATATATATATATATATATATATATATATATATATATATATATATAAGTAACAGTTTCTATAAACTCTATAAAAACAGTATCCAATATCTGAAGCAGAATAATACCAATAATTATATAACAATAATAACAAATATTATATAACATTGAATAGCAAAACACAACTATGGGATTCGTTAATTTATTATGTTTCTTCAATAGATTATTAACTATGTATTTATTTAGAGAGCAAAAACATGATCAGTATGTCTTGTAAAAACAGAGTAAATAATCAATGTATCAATAATCATAACATAAAACATAAATTAACTACACATTGTTGATTCTGAAACTATGAGGGTATATTTACCCAACTTACATTGGTTCTACTAGTTTAAATAAAATGTACAGACAATTAAATCTCAGAAAAATAAAAAGTCACAGATATTCACGATTGCACTTAAATAATCAAACACCACATTACAATTTCATGTTCTGTCCTCATAGTGCCTTTCAACAGAGGTATTAAATGCGAACATTAGAAATAAAGGCAACACACTACTACTAATAAAGGAATTTCTGTTATTATAAATGATTGATTACACATATTTGGTGCACCAGTATCAGTCACTGTGCATTATGATATGTAAACAGCAAAAATAGCTTGTGTAGTGGCATAAAACACATACTCATTAAACAAACATAACAAGGTGTCTTTAAGTATTATGCACTCAGTCCAACCAATAGTGTGTCTAATTAGTACAGAGATTCTATCCTATGATGAACTGCAAAACTATGTTGGTCTCTTCCTATGGCTTGTTTTGTATACCAAATCTAGGACAGCTACTGAAATTTAAATTTTAAATCAAGCATGTTTCTGTGAAAGGAAGGTGGCAGAGTGGAGGTTGGAAACCACACATCCTCGTGGGCATCATTTCCTGTGTAGATTGTGTACCAGACTGTGAGAGCGCCTGCGCTAACATATTTAAAACAGGAGAGAAACAGAGGGACCTTCAATATCAGCCTTTATGGCAGGTTCTTCAGGATATTGGGAATTTCCTCCTTTGCCCCCCTCAGGCCATCCTTCCAGTCCTGAGGAATGGCTTCACCAGCATATCCTGCCCTGGCCCCCAGGAGAGCCCCGAGAGCTGCACCTCTGTTACAGTTCTCACCTGTAGAAATTAGGCACGTTAGAGAAGCTCCATCAGTAGAGATAACTGATAATGAACACTGTATTGTGGATAACACTTTATATACACCAATAATTAAACTACTTTACATTTCAAAACACTGTAATTCATGTAAGTAAAGTAGTGATGTAAGGCGTGTTACTCCTAATTTTACATAGCTCTAATACAGCCAATTACTGCAAGCAGTTCATACAACCTAATGTAAATATTATCATTCAGCCACTTCAGAGCCACTTATATTAGGAAACTGCCTTCTGAATATTATCCACTATGCTTTATATGAATGTGATAAAAAGAATGTAATTTCTTAGCTCTACTAATAACTATTCTTCCTTTACTTGTGCATTAATGAGCTGCAAAGCTATTGGTTGTAATTATCAAAGGAAATTACTGACTGATAGTCATGAATAATATCCCTGGGAAGTAATGCATCAACAACTGACACAACTAACCATACGTTCCTGTAACTGGGAATCGTAATGATGGATCTGAAAGGGTTGTGGCAGACCTGCCTTGCAGTGGGATAGCTTGTATTTTTAAGCAGTCATTTGAAATAAGACTAATAATAAGGTCTTGAATCTATTTCTATTTATCAATAGTTATATTTTATATATAATCTATTTTTTAACAGGGGCCATTTCTGTTACATTATATTATTCTATATTAAATCATAGTATGCAAGTATGCAAGAATTTATCACAATCAACATAATACAAAGTTGACTTTACTTCTGCACTAATGTAAATGTAATAACAAACTGCCATGGAGTTCTGGGACTAGATTAAATGCACTGTGGCATCTTCATGTTGCCTGGCCCTGCCTACCAAAAAAAAAAAAAAGACAGAAAAAAAGTTTCTATGCACATATTTTTTTTTTATGTTAGCCACCAGTGTACAAACATGCAGACGCAGTAATTCCACATGTCTCCCAGGTCTGCATTTACATGAAACATCTATTTAAAAAATACCCAACACATTTAGATATAACCACGTTATTTATACAACATTACTGACCAAGTATGCAAACCGAAAGACAAGAACACACTCATTTCACACCTCACCTCCACAGTTGGTGTTGGCTAGGATTCCCCCCGTCACGTCATTGTGAAAGACATAGGCCAAATAGAAAAGACTGCCGAGAGCACCTGCAGCGCACAAACAGTGAAGGCTTATGAGCGTCACTCGTGTCGTATAAGACGGAAAGAATAACTTCACTTCACCAGAAAGAGATTGATATGAAAAACAGTGCCCGACTAAAGTTTTTGAAATATTTATTTTTCCACTTGTCGCACAAAAAAAGCGCTGAGGTTTATTTTCGCAGTTTCAGTTTTGTTTTGTGCTTTTTTAGTGGCTCTAGACGCAGAACCACAAGAGAGGAGCACCAGTTTTCCCAAGAACTCTTAACACACACACAGTCACATGAGCAGAGCACTCTGTGAATCTGACGGATCTGAAACTGATTTCTCAGTAAAGTGATGATGGTTTGTTGGATGAAGTTATACGACTGAAAGCACCTTAACAGATCTTTACCAGGTTTGTTTAGTACACAGACTTCACGCCTTCGCTTAATGGTGTTAGAAATTCGGCCTTCAGGAATGAGAAGTCAGGAGACCTTCAGCCTTGACTTTAATGACACACATGGGAATGTATGAGTACAGCTCAGTCGATCACAACTAGTCTGTTAGCGGTCGGGAAGCAGTCCTAATCACGTGCATGCATAAGCACACACAGGCACAGCTTAGGTCATCTGTCTGTTGCCGGTCCAGTCTCTTGAAGTCCAGTCTAGTTAATCTCTGACTCGGTCTGACTCTAGTCCAATATGGCATGGTTTAAGTAGTAGTTAGAAAAGGGTCAAATGGGAGGGGGGAGTTTGGGGTGTCAAAATTAAGGGGGGTTGATATGTTGCCACTTTGTGGGGTGATGGGTATCAGCCTAAGGGCAGGAGACAAAGGGTCTTTTTAATACAAGCTAAACCTAGAATATTCTTTTGTAGGTTTACAAATCCTGACTATAGCACTTCTATTGCTGCACAACTGATCACAACCTGTCCATCAACAGGGCTGTCACTGATCAGATACTATCTGGCTGTGGACCATTCTCAGTAGTAGTGGCATGTTAGTAGGTGCTGTGCTGGTGTGGTTTGTACCTCAGAGTGCATTTATAAGGTATGTGTATCTGATAAAAGCACTAATGAGTGTAGATAGATTACCAACTGGTGTGTAGAGAATGGAGGCACACCTTTTGTGTAGCAGGCAAGCCCAAGTGCTTCTACAGCCTTCTGGTGGACCTTCAGTCTCTCCTCTGATGAGATGGGAAACCTACAGCACAGTTCAGACCATGTGTACATACAACAATTAAAAGTAAAAGAGCTTCAGAAACTGTTTTACACTGTTTGCCTTTCCGCACATTCGTTTTTAAATGGAGAGAAAATATTATATCAGACAAGATTTACTAGCCATAGCTCTAATCCAGGGATTCCCAGTCCCGGTTCTGGCATTCACCTTGTGTCTTATGAACAGTGATGGGCTACCATGGGTCACCATGTTATCTGTTATGTTTGTTCCACGGTTGTCTGTTATGTAAAATTGTCATTTAAGTTGTGAGCTGATTCTGATGTCTACTTATTGCAGCTCTTAAAAACATCCTTGTGCACGTGCTTACAGGCCACTGGTGTAAAATCTCATTTTGCCTGCTTCTTATTAAGATATTTTCATTAGATACCTCTCTGCCTGGTGTACGTAGTGTTGGCAGGTGTCCCATGCATTGAGAGCTGGAGATTTCAGAGCCTGCTCAGCCTGCTGCTTCAGACAGGCTCCATTTAGGGTGGCATGGAGCACACGAGCATACAAGGCCACGAACATGTCCAGCTTTGGGTACGGATGGGTGAGCTTCACAAACTCTACTGCTGCAGACACCTGAGCAAATTCCAAAAAAACGAGGTCAAACAATAATCATGAGGTAAAGTTTGGGTGGAGGTGATGGTTATAGCCACCATGAACTGAGTGTGTTAAGAAATCTTGGTAGGTTAAGTATACTGTGATATTAGAGATTATTGTTTATAATGCACTCATGACATTAAGCTTGAATTACACTCACCGCTTCATCCTCATTGGCTGCAGCAGACAGGAGTACAAAAGGGATGGCCATAGGAAGGCAGCCAATAGCATTGAGCTGACTGTCAGGTACGGATGTACTGATAATCTCGTTGTAGCGCTTCTCTGCAAACTCCAAGACCTAGGACAGCAGAATGGGCACTTTACATTTCTATACTTGCTCATTTCACAGTTGTTGTGTAGCTACAGTTGCTAGGTTTCAGTGAACTCAAAAAGAAAGATTCAAGAGTTTGAATATGCACAGCAGAAACAGACATTTACACTGTACAATGAAATTCTTACTTTGCTCCTCCATTCACCAGTACTTTTTATATAAAGTATAATAATATAATAATATATTATTAATATAATAATATATTTAAACTGTAGCGTACAGCTGTTTTTGTTAAAAAAGATGAATTATTTATGCTGGAGTGCTATATTTTTTTGCTTAAAGTCATTATAAACATTTTTAAATGATAACTGGATTGTATTGTTGGTTCATTGATTCCAAGCTAAGCTGTACATTTTGCATGCATACACAAGAAATACAGTTGTAAATTGTAATGCGTTTTGTTTGTATGTTGACAATCCATTAGGTAGATTGAGATTTTTGCCGCTTCTATAATCCCACCACAGCTGATATTAAATAATGTATTTGTGGGTGGAGCACAGAAAAGCCCATTTAATTTGAAGTGCCAAAATCCAAAACAGCATAGTGGATGATAGTGTTGTACCTTCTTTCTTGCTGTCAGAATGAAGAGGGAGATCAGTTCAGAGTGTGAGCTTAATTCTTGAGGATACTGTGATGCAGTGAGCTCTCAAAACCTGGTCAAACCTCAAACCAGCAAACAGACCATATATAAGTCCAGCTGACTACAGTTCAACTAGCCTAGGCCTGTATGGCCAGAGCATTATCTCCTGAGTTTGGGGTAGATGTTCTCGGGAAGGAGCCCCCGTGACATAAGCCTGCAGGATCTGCTGAGCCATAAAACTATATGACGGAATTCACTGAACCATAAACGTCCCTCACTCTAGTACGTAAAAAATATACCTCATCAGGGGATGTAGGGCTCAGCTCCTGCCAATCAGAGAAAAAGGATCGATGAAATGACTCCGCGTAGGTGTCATTGTGACTGCCAGGCGTGGTCAGGAACTGGACATAGTCAGACAGGACAGCTGCCCTGGCTGCAGGTCCAGCAACACTTACACGGTGCCCTGAAGAGAGAACCTGAGATACTCTTAAAGCACAGAGTAGATTCAGTGTATTCTCTCCTGCCTGCAGACCTACAAAACATAGATAGATAGATAGATAGATAGATAGATAGATAGATAGATAGATAGATAGATAGATAGATAGATAGATAGATAGATAGATAGATAGATAGATAGATAGATAGATAGATAGATAGATAGATAGATAGATAGATAGATAGATAGTCATACATATAGCCTTTGGATCTCAAAGGACATTTAGGTACACAAAACAATACAATACAGTCCATAACAAACAATAGCAGAGAAAAGTAGCCCTCCTGAGACTATTATTGGAAAATATATTGTATTTGAAAAGTTACTGCTGAACGTAAGGTTTTGTTTTGTGTATATAGTGGGAAGAGGAAAATACAGGAAAATACAGGAAAATACAGGAAAATACAGGAAAAATACAGACCGTACAGTGAATACTAATGTAATTTAATATGTAAGTAACTAAACATGTACCGCAAAATAACACTAACTGACTCTAGACTTCAGTCATTCTTAGGAAGGTTTACCTTGATGATAGTGCACTGAGCCTCCCGGGGCTTTCCAGTACTGCAGTTTGTCATGGAGGATGACACTCCCTACCACAGGAGGTTTGTTGCCAGACAACCAGGCTGTGCGCCCACTGCCAGCTAAAACCAACACAGAGACAGTCAAATACAGAGTTTGTGTAAAATGGCAACCCAAAAAGCACGCTAATGTGAACAACTGCAATTGCTGTATATATATATATATGCTAAGCACCGGCATTGGAGAGGGTGAGGATACTAGAAGGATGTCGTTCTTTAGGTGCAGTGAAGCCCGTAATCCAGCCATTAAAATCCGCTTTGATGTCCTGGACATTGTAGTACCAGTGAACTGGCATAGACATAGCATCTGCTACGCACATGCCCCAGAAAGCTTCACAGACTGATCTGTGCACCTGAGTCTTCATAACTGGTCACGTATTTCTGAAAATATGTAAAAGCACATGGCACACATTAATAAACTGCACATGTACACGTTTTATTACAGTTTTATACAGTCACTGTTACAACAAAAACTTTGCGTCATTCTCTATATTCATCATTTAAAAATGCCAACAGCCTTTACACTGTATTCAAATTTCACAAACAGACCAGTAGAAATATTCTGCCATGAAGTAATTTTCTAGGGATATGAGGTTTTATTCCAACAGAGACAATAAACTAGTTTCATCTAAATACACACGCAAAAAATATGTCTAGGCAAGTGAGAACATCTTAAATGGAAATTCCGCTGAGTTTTGCTAAACGTTGTATATAATTAAGTGGTTGAGAGCGGTTTGGTATGAAATGGTGTGGAATAAAAAAAAAAAAAACGTACCAAGTGTGAATTGTTGCAGTGACAGTGATGGGAACCAGACGTCTGGAAAGTTAAATGCCTCTAAAAGCTTCATCACAGGACGTTATTACAGGAAATCAGTTTGAATACATTGCCTGATGCCTCAGACATTGTTTGATCCCAGATTACTGGTTAACTGGCAGTTTCGGATAGTAAATAAAAAGGGTATATTTTTGTTGTAGACATTCTGACCACTGGTTCACTGTAAGTCTGTACGTTTCTCCAGAACTGACACTTTACATTAAACCACTTTGAATGTCTTCTAAAGTATCGAATATTTCTTGGTATTAATTTAATTAATTGATATTATATACATATATGATACCAATAGATTACAAAGAATTACAAAGTCATTGTTGTCTCTGGATGTCTGTCCCCTCAATCTTTCCTTCAGCATTTTAGCTGCAAAAGCTGTGACTGCAGAGAGTAGCAAGACCTCAGTAATAAAAGACTGTGACTTTAAAGGAGAATTCCAAATTTTTTTCAAAAAAATGTATTTCAGTTATTGAGAGTAAACTAACTCATTCAAAGTGTACTGACGTAGAAAGATTAGTTGTAGATAAACTTTCCAACTCTTGATTTTCTTACAGTGGAGGTAATGGGAACCAGGGGTAACACAAATATAGCTGTTTTATTAACTATTCTAAATAATCAGTGAACCTACACGTAAGTACTGAGTTTCATATTCAATGTTAAAGATTGTAAAATAGGGGAAAACCAAGTTTTCTTTGGGGACTATTTGCCTTATGACACTTTGTGAGTATTTCTTCACAATTAATAGCTTTACAAATTACATCTAAACCCCCACATTTGTTTTTGCAAAACAATGTCTCAACGCATTCTTAACCATGTCTTTTATGTAATAACTTCATATACGAGCAATGAACTCTTCAGACGTCTGGTTCCTACCACTATTGCTTGCTTCTCTGCAATTGTGACTCGGCAGGTTTCTCAGGAACTGAGCGTTTTGCAGTAAAGCACTCTGAGTGAATCTGTTTATTGGTTAATTATTGAACTGGTCAAATTTTATGAAATATTGGTGGAATTACCCTTTGAAGTAAGTGGCTCACCGACAGCAGCGTTGTTCTCAGCTTCCTTGTGCAGTGAACGACCCTGACAGCCTCACTGCCTCTCAGGACGTTATAAACCGCTCAAGTACACAAAGCGCCGTTTCGGCGTTACATAAGTTCACTGACGTTATAAAACACAACAAAATCTGGGGGAAAAAAGGAAATACATTGTTCTCTTTATGTCAGTAGATCTAAAGAGACCCCGCTTCCTTATAGCCAGCTCCTTTTTCAACTTTACCCAGTTCCACCTTAAAAGATGAGTATATAACCTACTATTTAAGGTGGAGCGGGCAAAATCGAGCAAGACGTCGGCGAATAAAGGTTGTTTAGCTGCAAATTCTTGTAAACACGTACAGTAGGAGTTAATTAAGACACGACTACGCGGTGCTTAGGTGTGTATATAATATTTTTTGTGTTTTTTTGTTTGTTTCGTGTAGTTTTTAAACATTGAATAATCGACGACATCGGCCACCGACTGCTTTGGTCCTTTTGGTGTAACTCAGCGCGGCGTTAGCACCAAAATAGCGCGCTGCATTGTGGGAGGACTTCGCGGTTGTTTCATGACAGAGAAAGACAAATGTCTGTAGTTTTATTCCCCGCCATAAATTACATACTGTAGAACATCTCATTTCATTCATTCAATCCAGAGTGCAGCACAGAAAGTAAGCACACAGCAAAACTGACTGTACTGTTGTTAGCACGACTCAGCGTTAGCAGTTAGCGAGTTAGCCGGCTGGCTAAGTGAGTGATGAGAGTTCAGTTAGCTATAAAACATTCTGCAGTCTAATCAATCTGTTTTAATAACTAGACTCCAGCACTGTTTGGACTGATATCAGTGCCATTTTCACCTACACTTTAATTCAGCTGAAGGAAATGCACATAGGTGTATAGCCCGCTGTGGCCGCTGTTTATGTGGTTGGAGAATAAAAAACGTGTTTGTTCTGGACTGTCACAGCACATCGGTTTAAATGGACGACTCGAATGATGTTGGTAAGCTAAGCTGTTGTTTGTTTATTGTAAACACGCGATGTAGAGTAAAGACAAGTATCACTGACAGTAAAGGGGCTGAAATTTGGTCACTGTGTGCAGAAATGTAGGCTGTGACAGTATGGTCAAGTCTTGTATCCCGTTTTCTCTGTTTCCGTTATTCTTGTTATTATCAAAAAGTCCAGCAGTGCAGAGATTTATATATTTCCTCAGGGTTTGGTTTCTAACAGCATCCTAACTTAAAGATGGTCCTCACACTGAAAACTTGCTTTGCCAGAAAAGACCACTATTTTCCCACCATTTCTGTCCTGAGGACTATTATACTGTACTGTTAATTTATCTGTTTTGCATTTGTCTGATGGCATTGCAGCTGTACCTTTGCTGCTATAACACTGAATTTCCACGCTGTGGGACTAACAAAGCATTATCTTATCTTATCTTAAACTGTTATACAGCGTTTGATGTTAAGTGGTTCATTGTAGAGTCATATTTCTTTACAGCTGGAGTGATTGGAACCAGGAGCGACCATGTCTACAACACAAATATAGTCTTTTTATTTAGTAATCACCAGGAAACCTGCATGATGTTTTTCTATTATTAATGATGGTAAAATAGGGGCCCTGCATACATCGCTCTGAATTACATTTAAACCCAAAATTGTGTAATCAGTCTTAAACCAATGCATTAGATATCAAGCACCATATCTAACCATTACATGTTATGTACACCCTCTGTGAGGGAGTTTATAGAGGTACGGAACTCCTCAGGTGTTTGGTTCCTATCACCGTAACAGTGAGCAGTTCTGATCCAGTAACTTCCCTAAAACAGTTTTTTACACCAAAGTGCTCTAAATGACTTTGTTTACATCTCAATCATTTCATTATGTAGATATCTTACAAATCAGTGGGGTTTCTTTTTTACAGTATACTTTTAGTAAATTGGGCATTGATCAGTCAGACATATGATATTTAAGTCTCATGTTTAATTGATTAGGTGAGCAGGTATATTACAATTGTCTTGACAGTACAGAACTTGTGTTCATTTTAGCCAATCCTTGTGTAAAATACTAGCAATAATGTTATAAATCAGTGCAACCAAACTATAAACTGTGCTTAGTTAGACAATAATTAAGAGCTGGGCAGAAGAGAATGAGAAGCGTGCTGTCTGTAGTTTTTAAATTAAGAACACTGTTTTGAATGCCCTTTTTTAAAACTCAGTACTGTATTAAAATTCCTACAGCCTTAGTGTTCAGTGTGGGGAATTACAAGTTTCATCACTGTCAACATATATGATGTCCAAACTGCCGTACCTAAGACCCCTGAACTTTGGAACCTGACCAGTAAAAGAACCCCAAGCAGCTCTCTCTGATATGACAGTCTGGTTAAAGAAAGCAGATCACCAAAAAAGTACTTAAATTTATGTTATGAACTTATGAGCTTAAGTTATGAAATATCATTACATTTAATCACTAGCAATAGTATTAAATAACATGTCACATTTAGAATAAAGAGTGGCAAAATTAGTACAGAGTCTAACATAAACGTACATAGATGTTTAATAAAATTGTATTCAAATGTTTTACAGAGAGAGCAAAATACTTTTGGTCTCAAATGGACGTGGACCTGGCTTTTGAGGAGTTACTGAGGTTCCTTATGAGTCTAAAAGACAACATTAAAAGCAAGACTGCGTCAGACAAAGGTAAATACAAAATCACCAACACACAGTTTTATGTCCTTTATCACTGTTAGCCATCACACAACACAATATGCCTTGAATAAAACAACACAAACTTTCAGATTATGCACACGAACAAGAGTCCTGAACAATTTTCCCAGTTCTTGAAACTTTGCAAGAGGTTGTCGTGAACTACTGCATCGCAGGTTTTTTCTGGAACATACATGGTGGTATAATTATTTACTACCTTTTTAATTGCAAATTTTGTTTCCAGAGGAAACAAGCAGTGGGCAGCCCTAGCCACAGCACCCAGGGAGCAGTTGAGGGTTTCCTCCAGGTGCCGATTAAAGATGCTAAATTGCCCCTAGGTGTGAGTGTGTGTGTGTGAGTGTGAGTATGTCTTTGTGTCTGCCCTGTGATGGATTGGCAGCCTGTGCCTGTTTTCCACTGGAATAAGCTCCAGCACCCCCATGACCCAAATGGATAACTGGTTTAGAAGATGAATGAAGACTATCAATACTTAGCTTCCATGTATAGCTACAATATGGCTACACAAAATATTATGATATCATGCTGTATGGATTTTGACATGTTCTGTTCAGCTCGGTTGTAATTAGAGATGGACCGATCAGCGTTTTTAAGGCCGATTCCGATCGGCGATCACCTTTCAAGCACGATCGGCCAATACCGATTGAGGACAGGGCTGTATGCCATGGCAGGACTATATATTATGCTGCATGGGGCTGCTTATTAGCGCAAGCAAGTCATAAAACATGGTCTAAACTGGTTTATTACCATTTTTAACGAGCTCATGTGAAACAGCATAATATTTTAACTAAATTAGAAGTTGGTCTATGTGGGCATAAACCGCTTGGTACAGCTCCAGAAGAGCCACATCTGAAAAGTATCTCTACTAGGAACAGCAGAGCGTAGATCCAGGTGGAATATTAAGCAGCAGAATGAACGTCTTCTACAGACGAGAAGAGCTGCTTATCTAGAACTATAAACTCAATCACTCTGGCTGTGGTTCTTTAGCTCTCTGGCTGTTTCTGCTGCTGCTGTTCTGTTCGTACCGGTCAGATCTGGACGGTTCTCTGGGTTGTTTGTTTTGTACTAGCTGTGCGTGCTAGCTCTGCTGTTTGCTGATACTTACTGTATTCAGCTGCGTGGTATCAGATTATTAGTGTTAAATGTGTTCCGCGAGAGACGCTGATTTTACAAATTTTACAAACTGCCCTGGATGAGTCTCAGTCACATACGGTAACAAACTGCCAGACATACGATGTTTTCTTTCCGCACGTGCGGTGAACGCTTGAACTGTTCTCGCGAAGCCGCTGCTTTAGTCAGTCTGATGAAAACGATAGGGTATTTATTTCCACCTAGCAGTTCAGATAGGAATTGCAGGGACCTGGCCGGAGGGGGTTTCACGGAGGGCTCCTCTTCCTGGATGAAACTCTAGAACGACAGAAATTAGGCTCATTTGTTTACCGCCATCGAACGGCTAAACTGGAGAAATATCGGCCGATTGCCGATCACATATTTTGATTAAAAATCGTCCGATACCGATACATGGCCGATCGATCCTTCCATCTCTAGTTATAATTGCTTGACGGATTTCAGACATGACATCAACAATGCGTTTGATTATTGGCGCCCATCACAACCTTGACTTGACTGGGAGTGTATTGGAGGAGTAAATAGTGGATTGTGGACACCCCATACCATATGATAATCTGGAAAGAATACCCAACACATTACTGAGTGAAAAATTATTGTTTTTTTTATTCAACTTTTGTTTAATAGAACAAAATTAATTACAGGTTATTACAGGACACATTAACACTTAACTAGAAACAAGCTGAAAGACTTGTTTCTAGCAAGAGAAGATATGTTTATGCATATTTCATGTTCCATAAAAATCAAGTCTATTGTGTGGTTCTTCAGATTACATCCAAGCTATGAATATCATCCTGGAGGCGGACTTGACGCTGAGTGCAGCCTTGAAGAATGTGGCCATTGAGGAGGTTCTCATCAGTGAAGGTATTAACCTGCTTAAAGTATAACGTGTCTCTTTGTGTCTATTTGTGCAGCCTTCCATATGTGATTCAGATGAGGTCTTAAAAGGTCTGGTTTTCTGTCTCGTTGAAGATAACTTTGTGAGGTTATCTCAGCACTTTTACACAATTATTCTGAATCATTGAACTTTTTTAATGCTTCGTTTAAAGATGCTGTTCGGCAGCTTGTTTATAGAAAAGCCCAACAGAAGAAAAGCACACAGACCTAACAGAAGTGTGTCAGCTCTATGTTTTTTCCACATTCACTGCAAGCTTAGTATTTTTCACTTATGTTAAAGGTAAAAGGCCCTGGTATACGTCACATCCCAGAAACTCGTCATGAATTCCGTTACAGTTCAGTTGAAAATTTACTAACTGCTCAAGTTACAAGAAGGGAAATTAGTATTTCCACAATTCAGACAACCCTCAAGCCCAGTTTTACAAGTGACATCAATCTAACACCATATTTTTCTGTGAGAACCTAAAAGTGCCTTGTTACAGGCTAGTCTTCTCTATTACCTGCATTTTAACTTGAAGGTTTGTAAAAAGAAAAGGTTTGTATTAGAGCCCAATGCGCTGTTTTGAGAAAATGTACAAAACTTGTACATTTGTGTATGCTGTGAAATATATGCAGTTCTGTGTAGTGGTGATGTGTAAGAACTGTATGAATTACTGTGTGTACCAACGTTTATATATACCACAGCACATACATTTGTTTTAGTGGTACTGATGGAGAGGAAAACATGCATTTTTATTTTAACTGCAGCATTTACGTGGATGAGTGCTTTAGACCAGGGGTGTTTAATTAGAGCTCAGTGAGGTCCAGTAAAAGGAGATTTCCTCAGGCCAGGGTCCGGACCGTCATCATTTCTAACGAGTGTTATGATTCATTGGTGTATCCTGTTTACTGATGTAGCTTAGAATCAGCATCTTATATCATCAGCTACTGAAACACCAACATATCCCACATACCGTTTAATATATTTCCTCAATTCAAGTAAAAACAAGGGCTACATTTAAAAAAAAAAACACAACAACAACAGAATGCTTTTAATGCTAGTGTTTATTTATAGAGAAAGTAAATAAAACTTGTTAACTCAGCTTCACAAATTGACATGTAGGTTTTACAGAGCGGTAAAAACGGTTCCTGGTAAAACAGTCAGTTTTCTCTGTTGACTTTTCTGTTTTTAGAGCACATTATTTTTCCTGACTCGCTTTAGTCTCCGGCTGCTGCTCCTCACTTCGTACCTCGCCTGTGTGGGCGCGCCTCTCTCCCCAATCTGATTGGCTGAGGAGCTCCTTCTGTAATCTTACAGCGTACGTGATTGATCTGTGAATTCACTGTGCCGTAAAGCCCATATATCGTAATGACGAGAAAAGCTCCACCGCTTAAAATAAACATTCTCAATAGTTTATCGGTTTGGGTCCGCATTGGACAACGTCTGGGCCCGGACCACAGTCCGCCTATTAGTGACCCCTGCTTTAGGCTATCAAGACTGATGTCAGTGCAGATCAAATGCATGAAGTCCTAAAATATGATTCCTTTTTGAAAGTGTGTTTTCTGGTTGGTTACCGTTTTCACTTAGAGAAGAAGGTGTGTCAGGTGTGTAAGGAAACATAGATTCATTAACTTTTCTGATATTATGATATGTTTGGAGAAACAGCTTCAGTTTTGAATTGTTTGTAATTATTAGGGCTCATGAGGCTAACGTGAATCTTTTGCTACAGACATTCTGACGGTGTCCGTGTCAGATTCTCATTGCACTCTGCTGAAAATCAAGGATGGACCTGTACCGGAGGATGTCTTACACGAGGACAGCTCAAGGTTTGTGTTTTAGTTTTTGTGGTGATTTCGATGTATGGTGATGTGATCAGTGTGTACCATCTTTGTTTAAACATTTCAAAACAAACTATAATTATCTATAGAATCTGCAGGAACACCAGTTTGGTGGTATGTTAGGGGCATGTATGTACCATGTTGATATTAGCATGCTAATCAGCTAGCGCTGACCTGTCCTGTCTAATACTACCATTTTGGACGTCACTAGGCGATAGTGAGTCGGTGTAGTAGCAGGTCTGCCTAAAGTCCTCACATGAGCAGATGAAGAAGTCGCAGTGCTTATTAAGACAACAGTTAACATTGGTGTTGTTGTCCACCTCTGGAGAAGGGATGATGTTTAATGCTGAATTTGCCACAGGTCTTTAGGCTGGTAAGTAAATAGGGGGTGGAGTGAAGAGGGGGGAGGAGCGGCTGTGTGGAATATGAATGTGACAGATAATTTAATCTTACGCGGCTCCTTTTTACTCCAGTGTTTTTCAGCCTGTATCCAGTATCTGTAGCATACATTAGATTAGCAATACTTGTGTCCTTGAATGCTGTTGATAAGTATAACAGATGTCAGTGCATAGGTTGTTTTTGTTCTTTTCATAAGGCAGAGAGATTATTGTTTGGTAATCTACCACAGGCTACGGATCCATTAATAAAGTTTAAAAAAAAAGATTCTCCTTTAATTTTATTGGACTGTTTGGTTGTGTTTTGTTACAGAGGCTCAAGGAATCCGGAGTCTGGTTCAGACAACAGCCAGATGTCTTTATCTAACAAAACCGACACAAATTTATCAGGGAAGTCTGACCAGTATGATCATGTAGTGCTGCTCTCACCAGAGGACCAGTTGGCCCCCATGTCACCCGTCCAGGTTTCTTACCAACAACACGACTGTGGTCCAGCCTGCCTCCCTCGTCTGCCACCTAGTGTAAACTATTTTCTGGGTCATAATCCTCTCAGAGTGCCTCTTCTCTGCCACTTTCAGAGGCATTGTGCTATGCTCCGTTCATTTGCAGAGCAGGAGGCGGCGCAACAAGAGGAGGCGGACTCAGTGGAGGCAGACGTGCTCTATAAAGCCCCGTGTGGGCGGGGCTTATGCTGCATGGATGACGTGCTGCAGTTTTTGCAACAGACTAAAAGCCTTGGAATACTGCAGCCAGTCAACTTTAGCTTCAATCCGCAGGTGCTGCCAGACCGGCAGGCGCAACCGCGACTGCTCGGCTCCACTCCATCTCTTGCATCAACCATCTTGTTTGAGAGAGACATTAGCCGTGGAACAGAGGCGCTCCCGGTTCCGCTGTGTAACGAGGTGGACGGGGTCAGACCCAAGGAGTTCCGTTACCGCAAAGACCGCTGGCCTCACGGTTGTTTCTTAAGTGCAGCTCCGTTCTTCTCAACCTGTTGCGACTGTACAGACGGCTGCAGAGACAGTAAGACCTGCTCTTGTCTTCAGCTGTCTCTGAAGGCTGGTGCTGACCCAAAACAGCTTTACGCCCATCAGCGGCTAAATGAGCCTGTGTCAACGGGGTAAGATGAAGAATAGCAATCTTTTCATATGGAATATGGGAATTGTGGGCCGATGCCATAATCTTTAAAAATATACAAACATACACTACCAGTCAAAAGTTTTAAAACGTTTTTAAAACGTTTAGCTAGTAGTGTACTAAAACTTTTGACTGCTACTGTATGCCAATGCTGATATTTGTTGTCTGACAGCTGTCCATTGATACTGACATTCTTATATAATTATATCATTGTGTCCTTGGTAGCGATATTTCAGCCCATTGTTTGATTTGATTAATTATAACAGGTCCACAATTTGGTTTTCTTAAAGTTTGAATAAAGACAATTGATGACTTTAATGTTGCTGCCCAGCTTTCTACCAACACTGGAACTGTGAGGCAGGAGGAGTGCTGGAGCGAGTTGTTGATTGGTTCTGATTATTTGCAGATGTTGGAGTTTAAGATCAAGGCTTGGTTAAGATTAAGGCTATAACAACCAATGCCTTACTTTACCCCAATCAAATTTTATCATCATTCAAAATTCATCTGTATGACAGTTGGTTTCTGTTTTCATGATATAAAAAAATTATGCAGTAATAGCTCGTTATAATGTTTCCTGTACTGCTGTGTATTTAAATGTCTTTGGATGTCATATTACTATTATGGAGCATGATAAAGAGCTTTTTATTTTTATTAAATGATGTGTAAGCTCTTCTCGCAATTGATGTCATTGATGATTAATTGACTTTGTGGACTGACGTATTCCAGAGTTAGTAAAGATTAATGGTGTCTATGCTAATGATTCTCATTGCTGGTCCTGGAGTATCACTGTCCTGCATGTTGTAGTGTTCTCACTATTCTTACACTCCCAGATCACCTAAGGAAGGGTTTGTTAATTACTTTATTAATTGGTACAGGTGTGTTGGGAGCAGGGCTTACTCTAGAATGGGCTGAGCAGTAGTACTTCAGGACAAGGAATGTTTTAAAATAAGGAATACTGATTTGGTCTTTAAGAATAAAGTTTAATTCTAAAGTCCCTGTAACATTTTAACAGGCTGTATGAGTGCGGCCCTTGGTGTGGATGCGAGAAAAGCAGGTGCCTGAATCGTGTGGTCCAGCGTGGACTCCGTGTTCGTCTGCAAGTGTTTCGCACCTGTGACAAAGGGTGGGGTGTGCGCTGCCGTGATGACCTGGACAGGGGCACGTTTGTCTGTACGTATGCAGGTGAGTTGTCGCATAGCTTATGTAAGTTTGTGTGGGTGTTTACAATTCAACACTGCACTGCAATAGAAAGTTTTTAAATGATGAACCCTAGCGGACCTGTAGTACCGAGAACCTTAACACAACAATGGACTGACGGGTCTCTAAAGAAAGTTGTTTCTTTCTGGCCATTTTGAGTCAGCAAGCCATCAACTGCTGATGCTTCAGATACTAAACTAACCTAGAATGTTGTTCCCTTTTATACTCACTTATTAGTAGAATGTTTTTCAGCTGTGCATCACAATTGAGCAAGAGTGTCCTAACAACCGATTAGCCCAATTACATCCTTAACTTGGATTGGCAGCTGTATCAGGAGATTTAGACAGAGGACTGAGAATTGCTGATAATAGAACTATATGCACAATAAGCCTCTATACAAAAATAGACTTTAATACAAACATTTCTATTTTTTAAAAATCATCTGATACACTTACATTAATTGTGAAATGGACAATATTGTTTGCATGAAATGAAATTCTAAAGTAATCCTAAACTTTTGAGCGGTAGTGTGTGTGTGTGTGTGTGTGTGTATATATATATATATATATATATATATATAAAGAGAGAGAGGCTTTAAATGGCTGTGGGTTTAGTAGGCTACCCTCTGCCATTATTATAAATGAGTGAAAAAGTAGTATGCACTTACTTTCATGTGATGTCAGGTCAGGGCTTATAAGTGTTAGCTTGCTTGTAGTCTGTATTTTGACTTATTAATGACCTCATAATTCAGAGGAGTTGCAGTTACATTTGTTTAAATTGAGCTGAGGACGAAGTCTATTGGCTTTGGAACTTCAGCACCAGAGACATGAATCCATTCATTCTGCTGCAGAAGCAGATTGTTCATCCTCATCCTCTGGGTCTTCTGTGTTGGGCGCCTTCTGAGGTCTGTGTTTAGTATTTTTAGGCTGTAATGGCACTTTTTCGACACTTAACTGCAAACACATTTCTGTATTTATTTCTGAATGTTCAGGCGTTGTCCTTAGTCTTGGGCAGCCCATAGAGGAGCCCCTGCCATCTAAAATCTCAAAGGAGGACCCAGTATCAGATGATGAGGTGGAGGTAGTTGAGGAATGGACTCTTCCTACTGGGCAGAAAAAAACAGCGACTGAATCACTGGACACTTCTCCTGCTCTTTATATTCCTGTGATCCAGAGGCCTGCAGGTCAACAGCCAGCGACTGTAGATGGAGAAAAGGAATCGCTGGAGCAGCAGGTCAGTTCCCACAGTTTTCCGTATTGAGTAGATGGATGATTTTGTAGGCTCTGTACAAAGCTCTTCTTGCAATTTGTGTGTTGTTTATAAAATAAAACACAGGGGCTTTTGCACCAGCAGCTTTTAACTAAGATAGTCTTAACTGCTGTCATAGCTAAAAACAGTTTTCAGTGAGGACGCCTGTTGTACCAACCAAACTTATACCTGGACACACCTACACTAGTGTTTCTCTACCTTTTTAACTGTCAACCAGGATGTACTTTGGGGTTTATGACTACCCTCACTATCGACTCATCACTGGAACACAGCACAGGTCTCTCCTGTAGAGAAATGTGAACTTTAGCTCTAAAGAATATTTCTGCAGTCTACTTTGTTTCTAAACACATGCTGCAAGGCTATTTCTGCCTCTTGGAATTTTTTTAAGAAGCAGATAAGGTGGCTACTGAATAAAATGTGAAAAAGTTAGTTATGCCTGCTCCCAGCTAGGTGTTTGCCATAAAATGTTTCCTATCTTGTTAAAAATTCAGCTTACAAGCAGCTGGTGCCCATTTCACACCAGACATGGTAAACACGCCATGTGAAATATGCTCCTATATTAATCATTGTAACCTTCCACACTGGCGGAAAGTATTCTAGCAGTTTCCATGTAGAGACGGTAAAGAAATACAATGTACAGTCTAGGCTGATAAAGAAGCCATCGGCTGTACTTTTAAACTTTTGACAAGCTTAAAAAGAATTGTGAGTAGTGTAATGTTGTGAACCCACATGCATTTCCCCTATTTGTCCATCCTTTGCAACAAATCAGGTTTTCATTGATTATCTCTTTATAATCAAGTTCATTTAAGTAATACACAGACAATAAACACATTTATATGACATGACAGTGCACTGCAAATAGAAGCCACTTTTGCCTCACGGAGTGGTTTTGTATTACCACACGCCACATTGCTTCTGGTGTGAAACAGAGATACAGTCTTTGTGTGAAATTGGCTGTAAAGTTACACATAGACAGTTATGACCAGTTGGTTTAGCTTAAGACTTTAAACAACCATTGAAACTAATTCACGGGCGCTTGTAAGGGTGAGTGATTATTTTATAATTAAATAATTGATTAAATAAAATATTTAATAAAAATGTTACTGATGCATTTGAAAACTTTGAAATCTGTTGATAATTGTTTTTAGTTTTGTTTAGTATTTGAAGACAAAAATTATTTGATGACCAAAAACTATTCAGATAAATTTAGCTTGCTTTGTTTTAACGAGGTTTTAATGTATATGTTACAGCCAAAAGCATGGGGACACCAGACACTGACATCTATTTAAGCTTGTTGTAAATCCTTGTTAAAAACCATTGACATTATTATCGATTTGCCCCCTTTCTGCAGCTGTTAGAAGGGCATTTATGATATCAGGCAAGGTGGACGAGAACGCCAGTAGGGTTGAGGTTAGGACTCTGTGCAGGCCACTGGGATTCCTCCACGATCAAACTCTTCAAGCCATGTCTTTATGGTCGGTGCTTTGTGCATGCTGGAAAATTTTGAAAAAATTGAGAGTTTATAATTGTCTAAAATCTTCAGTACCTGTAGCATTATTATCACTCTTCACTGGAACCAAGGGGCTCAAACCCTAAAAATCAGCCCTGATGCGTTATCCCATGTTTATTCATACTCATAAAAATTAACCAATTTCAACATTTGATGCTATGAGACGTAAGGCTAGTGTAATTTCTCAGATTATTTCCTTATTGAATCTTTTGTTTTGTTTTAGGTTCAGCAGAATGAAATGAAAACCACTTCATCAACTGATTCCAGTAAGACAGGTACAGCCAATGCTCCACATCCAGGTTAATAAAGAATTATACAAAGCCTACAAACTTAAACTATACAATTAATCAACTCTTAATTACTACATTGATAGAAACTAAAAGCCAAGATGATAAAGAGGAAGTAGTGAAAAAGAAGCCCCGTTTGGATGGCAAGAATGAAAATGGACACACCACCTCTCCAGATCAGACAGTGCCCAAAGGAGATGTACCGAAACAAGGCTGTCAGGACCAAATGTATTACCTTGATGCTTCAAAAGAGGGAAACGTTGCAAGATTTATAAATGTACGTAGACTTGGTTTGCAGTACTTAAAAAATTCTGAAACATTTGTACAGTCAAAAGGCATGGTGTATACATAAAACACAAATAACAGAAAAAAACAATGCACACCAGTCATGACATAAAACATTTATTAAGTATTTTATCTTGTTCTTTGTATAACTTGGGTCTTTGTGACTTGGGTCATCATGTATAACTTTGTGACTTGGGTCATCATGAAAAATGCCCAATACGGTTTTGTGGAGCCATTCATTTTGTGGATTTGGCCCTATAATTAAATGAGCAGTTTTCCTTTTTTGGTGAGCTCATAAATAATTAGATTAAATAAAATTAACCTCTGTGTAAATAAGCTAGGTTGTCATGTTTAGTTATGCTAATATTATTTACATGAGGCTTGCTAGTAGCTAACATTACCAATACTAACTACTTATTGTCAATTAACACAAAGTAAATCAAGAAAAGTTCTGACATCTTTTTAGCAATGTGGAACGGTAGATTCCTCCAGATAGTACACCATTTTCATTACTGTTACGTCGTCATATATAAATTCTGGGAATGTAAATATTAATGAGTTAAGACTGTTACATATTGTGATATTGGAATTGGCCCGTTTTACTGTCATCATTTGTAAGTGTGAGATTTGTATTGGAAGGAGGTACATCAGCGGTTGAGGTTCACAGTATTTTAGTTCTACTGAACTGTACTGATCTCTCCTAATTCAACTATGACAATGTAAATACATGTTTTAGTCTATGGCACCTTTAAGGAACTGCCTTATATGACATGATCAATTGAAACATACGCTTTTATAGATATATATGTATTGCCATGAATTGCTTTTCTAATAAATCACCTTTGTTTTTGGCACCACAGCACAGCTGCAATCCTAACCTGTTTGTCCAAAATGTCTTTGTTGATACCCATGACCCCAAATTCCCAACCATTGCCTTCTTTACATCCAGGTAAGGGAATGCATATAGATTTTTTATGTAACCCCTTAAAACCACAGGCTTTACTACAGCCCATAAGGCCTATTCACAGCAAGTATGATTTTTGTTTTTAATTTATGCAGTTTTATTGTCGAAAAATATTTAAATGAAGTGATGCATTTTAAACACTCTTGTGAACAAGAGAAGAAGGAGGATGGGAAAGGGAAAATTTCCAGCTTGTCGTTTGTCATATAAGCTTTTGTGCTTAGTCAGAAGCTGATAAGCACAACCATCACAATCCCAAGAGAGCTCTGATTGATCAGCAACACATAAATACAATGCCAAGACTGAACCAGCTGTGAATGGGTCTTAAGGGTCAGTATTCGTTTTATACATTGAAAGAAATGCACACCGTGCAGTGTTATGCCTGTGTTTTTATTTTGCAGGCCAATCGCAGCCGGGACGGAACTGACCTGGAACTACTCCTATAAGCCGGGAAGCGACCCTGAGCATGAGGTACCATGTCTGTGCGGTTACGAGAATTGTCAAGCAGTTCTCATATGAGCCAGAAGTCAGAAGGGCTGCATATACCACCACATGTATGAGTTGCATCAGCAGTGAGATCAAGCATCAAATCAAAGACACAGGAAACAGTCAAACCCAATGTTTATGAAATCTACACTGTATGTTGAAACCTTATTTTGAAATGGTGCAAGCACAAGCTGTCTTTTATCATGGCATAATTCAGCTCTGTGTTTGCACTTACTGAAATGTAATTTGCCAAGTTTAAATGAAATCATGAAAGTTTGTTGCCATATTTTGTTTTTAATACTTTCTGCCATGAAGGCAACAATAAAAACGGTATGTAACGAGTGTCCTTTTTTAAAATAAAACTTTACAGTGAACTTTTTAAAAAATAAACCGTTGTAGTGCATCATTTCAAACAGAAAACTGAAAGGATTAGGACTTCGCTGCATCGGTGTTAATAGTCTACATAGTGACTACAGCAGTGAAACTGTTTCATGTTGACTCATAATGCAACAAGTTCAAAGCTAATGTTAGTGAGGTAGAGTCTCGCTAAATACCTTCTCTCGTTGTGGCTTCTTTACTTAGTTTGAAAAGGTGAAAAAACGTTTTGTCTGAGATAAAGAGTTACACTGATGTTAGCTCAGTTGTTTGTATTAGCTAATAGCTGTGCTAGCAGAAATTCCTAATGGTTGTGTGGCATATTTGCCCACTTGTTACTGAATTGAGAGAACACAGATGCAGTGAAAACAATATAATATCATGAAAACATTGATGTGCTATGTTGGGTTGTCTCTTGTAACAGCCTTATTGTTGTAAATCAAACTCCCTGGTTTGTCCACAACCTAGTAACCTTTAAATTAAATCAATATATCGTCGCTGTCCAAAATAAAAGTCCCCATTTTTGTTGCTTTTTATTTATTTTTTTATATATAATTTGAACACATTAGCAACCGTTTACATTGTGTAACAATTTCACGATGAGTGGACCAATAGAAATGCTCCAAAATCAGTTGGGAAAATGTCTGGTTCTATTAACGTACATAAAAAGTAAAGAAGGTGTTTGGCTTCTCATGTAAGGTTGCCAAGTTAGAGATACTTTTTTCCCTGGACAGTGACGATATGAAACATAAGAAAATATAAAATAAGTGCAAGTAAAGGTGGTGAAAGTGACCAGGTAATTATATCTGTGAAGGCAAAACAAGAGATTGTTAGCCATAGTCTGCATGGCCTTGTACTGACCATCACACTTAATGTATGGAAAAAAACACTTACACTGCCCTTAGACTCGTCACTCACCTCTCCCACCTCAGGGCCAGTCTCCTAATCCACTGGGTCCACTCTCCTCCTCTCGCTGTTGAGATAGAAGGTCTGGGTCCACTGTCCTCCTCTCGCTGTTGAGATAGAAGGTCTGGGTCCACTGTCCTCCTCTCGCTGTTGAGATAGAAGGTCTGGGTCCACTGTCCTCCTCTCGCTGTTGAGATAGAAGGTCTGGGTCCACTCTCCCTCCTCTCGCTGTTGAGATAGAAGGTCTGGGTCCACTCTCCTCTTCCCGCCGATTTGGCTGCTGTGACCAGCGCGCGTGCAGTCAAACAGAGGTTAGCATGGCTTGGCATAGTAACACTACACTTCATGAGCATCTCCACCTGTTGATAGCAGACCAGTTGCCTCCTTTTCTGGATAGTTGGATATTTAAAAAAAACAAAACAAAAAAAAACCAACCCTCATAGCTAGAAAGAATATGGTCCATGTTTCAGGCTGCATCCTTGACGGCAATGTCCTAGGTAAACTCAGGAGGAGAAACCTGAGAGATAAGCAAAAAGATCAACTCAGCAGTAGATGAGTTTTTTAATTGAAATAATGAAAAAATAGCATTTTAGAATTAGACTGTTGGGGGAGCAAAATCTATATATTAAGGTAAACAAAAGGAGAGGCTATGTAAATAAGTATATAAAAACTTAGGAAGGCATTTAACAGGGGAAGAGAAAAGAAAAAACCCTGTTCTTCCATGATCCATGTCTTCTGAAGGTTTTTCCCTTAAATCTTTCAACCTTGGAGTCATTTTATTCAGTACTTTCCAAAAGAAGCAAGTTCACGTGTAGTAGGGGCCATCAGTTAAACCTCCCCCCCAATTTCAGAAGCTTTATGATTTAAAGAGACAAGCTTGTGTTCAGTGGTTATGTAGGTGAAATTACCTGAAGCTACTTAAACACCAAGGACAGGTATGATCAGAAACAATTAAGTGATGGCCACAACCTGACAACTTCTATAAGGGAAGGACAAGTAAGAGAGACAAAATAGCATATAAAACTTTATTAATGTAACAATTTTTAAAATAAGTGCCATAACAAAACAGACTTAGAACTCTTGAGACTGGACCTCTTCACTGTTGTCAGCATCTTTGGGTCCCTTGGTTTTCTTGGGCAACAGCTGGGCCTGGATATTTGGCAGTACCCCTCCTTCAGAGATGGTGACTCCCCCAAAAAGCGTGTTCAGCTCCTCGTCATTCCTCACAGCCAGCTGGATGTGTCGCGGCGCAATTCGCAGCTTCTTGTTGTCTCGGGTGGCATTACCTGCCAGCTCCAGCACCTCAGCGCACAGGTACTCGAGCACAGCAGTGAGGTAGACAGCAGCCCCAGAGCCCACTCTATGCGCATAGTTCCCCTTCTTCAATAGGCGAGCAATGCGACCCACAGGAAACTGAAGGCCTGCCCTGGATGACCGGGACACAGAGGTCTTGGTCTTGGCAGCAGCAACCACTTTCTTTCCACGGCCAGACATTTCAGCAGGTCTACATTTGTTAAACAAAAATAAAGTTAGTTTCCTCTAAGGGTTAAAGCTTGCTCATCAAATTTGCTTTCTTACTCCCCACCAACTAACATCCTTGATCAGTTATTCTCAAATAGACATGTCTGTAGTTTGACCCCAGATGTAAAATCATAAAATTATATAAACATTGCTGAAGTACTCTTAGAAGTATTTAAAAAGACAGAGAAACAAACAAACTAACCACTTTTAGTTGCAATAGAACCATGAAAACCATGAATCAAACAGTTTAACATTCAGTTTAAAAAACACAGGCTAAACAGGCATATCACTACTTATTTAGACAGCCTAAACACAAGCAAAGCTCTGCAGGCCCATTACCTTTCAGGAGCAGTTCAACAGCAGTAAAGTATCAAACAGGAGTGACTGACATTGCTGTGTGGTCACGAAGCTCTTATACTGTGGAGGTGGAGGCCTAATGAAGTTCACCTGTGCAATCACCCCACATTGACTCTTCAAGCCATGTCTTTATGGTCGGTGCTTTGTGCATGCTGGAAAATGTTGAAAAAATTGAGTTTATAATTGTCTAAAATCTTCAGAAGCTGTAGCATTATTATCACCTAAACAAACAAACAAACCCTAAAAATTAGGACTAGGACTTCGCTGCATCGGTGTTAATAGTCTACATAGTGACTACAGCAGTGTTAACTGTAGAAACTGTTTCATGTTGACTCATAATGCAACAAGTTCAAAGCTAATGTTAGTGAGGTAGAGTCTCGCTAAATACCTTCTCTCGTTGTGGCTTCTTTACTTAGTTTGAAAAGGTGAAAAAACGTTTTGTCTGAGATAAAGAGTTACACTGATGTTAGCTCAGTTGTTTGTATTAGCTAATAGCTGTGCTAGCAGAAATTCCTAATGGTTGTGTGGCATATTTGCCCACTTGTTACTGAATTGAGAGAACACAGATGCAGTGAAAACAATATAATATCATGAAAACATTGATGTGCTATGTTGGGTTGTCTCTTGTAACAGCCTTATTGTTGTAAATCAAACTCCCTGGTTTGTCCACAACCTAGTAACCTTTAAATTAAATCAATATATCGTCGCTGTCCAAAATAAAAGTCCCCATTTTTGTTGCTTTTTATTTATTTTTTTATATATAATTTGAACACATTAGCAACCGTTTACATTGTGTGAAAATTTCACGATGAGTGGACCAATAGAAATGCTCCAAAATCAGTTGGGAAAATGTCTGGTTCTATTAACGTACATAAAAAGTAAAGAAGGTGTTTGGCTTCTCATGTAAGGTTGCCAAGTTAGAGATACTTTTTTCCCTGGACAGTGACGATATGAAACATAAGAAAACATCAAATAAGTGCAAGTAAAGGTGTTGAGATAGAAGGTCTGGGTCCACTGTCCTCCTCTCGCTGTTGAGATAGAAGGTCTGGGTCCACTGTCCTCTTCCCGCCGATTTGGCTGCTGTGACCAGCGCGCGTGCACAGTCACACGCTCGGTTTAAATTTAAAATTCAACGGAAACTTAGCGGTTTAACGGACCCCGAGCAGCGGTCATCTGAACAATGTACAGGTGAGGAAAATACTGTAGTTCTGTGTTTTGTTAGTGTTTTTGGGAACAGATGAATGAACACTACAGAATTAACGTTATCATTAATTTTAGTTATTGTGACCTAAACTTAACTCCTTGTCAGTTTAACTCACACAAGCTAAGCAAACCCCATCCTACTACACAACATTCATTTCCTGTTATTTTATGTATTGCTCAGTATATCTTTGATATGTTATACATATTTATTAAAAAATCTTGTTTTTGATTACCTTCATAATTATTTTAATATGTGGAAATACGTCCCTGACTGCAAATATTTATGTCGATAGTTCCTATCAAATGCCATACTGAATACAGAAGGGTCAATTTTGACCCTTGTTATGTGTTAGAAGGGCAGTGATATAAAAAAGGCCTGGAATATGTAATTGTCATTATCAAAAACAAGTAAATTGAGGAATTCATGGAAGCTTGAATGATGAAAATTAATTAATTTATTGCAAAGTAATAGAAAATAAAATATCTATCGCGTCACATTTGACCCAGGTTGTGCATCAAAGGGTTAACGCAAGCAAGAGATCTCAACGACCTGATGACCTGAGGTAATCTTTACTACATCAGGTCAGTCAGCTTCATAACACCAGTGAAACTGCAGCACAAAACGTTTGTCTGCTTACCATACACAAATAAAGTTTGCCTCAAACAAGTGGATGAAGAATTTACCCGGCTGATCTTGTTTTTTGTTTTTTTTGTTGTTTTTTTAACATATAACCTCCACAACCTAGCATGTCCTGGATCAGCATCAGATAAAGCAATTCAGTGTACTTTACATAAAGAAAAGCAAAAGCAACATCAAAAGGAAAATAATACCTGAAAGGTATGTGCAAAGTTCTAAGAAAATAAATTTATAATGCTAACATACAATAAGAGATTAGAAAAAGAGATGAAAATAAATATTTAAATAGTATTAAAATAAAGTAACTGTTAAATAAAGGCACATTAAAAAAGCATTCAGAGCATATCTTTATCTGGGAGTTTGTTCCAGCAGTTGGCAGCATAAAACTGAAAGCGGTCAGCAACATTTACAACGTAACCAATTTATATTAGGCCAAATTATATTGTAGTTTGTGTTTTTTTCCCCCAAAATTAGTAAATTTAGTGTAAAATTAAAAACTTTTATCTATGCATAATCTGGGTGCTTTTGGAGTGGAATTTGGAAGTTTCCCTAAAGAAGACTTTCCCAAAAGTATATATATACACAAGGTTTTGTTTAACACAGCAATATCCTTTAGTGAATACTAATAAAATACTTTCAGGTACATCTACATAAGTGATCAGCATGGTGGGAGAAAGCACCTGGCACAAGAGCAGCAGAACAGCACGTACAATGAGGAGGCGGCGCACACAGGCCTGATGGAACTTTTAGATTAATAAAAAACCCCAACATGGATTATATATAAAAAATAGTGATGTATATAAAAGTTATGCACAGCTCAGTATTGTACAAAAAGCATGCAAACTCTGATACAATGCAGCCTGTGCAGATTTGAACCCTGAGAATGCACCAAACAGAGGTTAGCATGGCTTGGCATAGTAACACTACACTTTATGAGCATCTCCACCTGTTGATAGCAGACCAGTGGCCTCTTTTTCTGGATAGTTTAATATTTTAAAGAAAAACAAAAACCTCATAGGTAGAAAGAATATGGTCCATGTTTCAGGCTGCATCCTTGAGGGCAATGTCCTAAGTAAACTCAGGAGGAGAAACTTGAGATAAGCAAAGACACTCATGTACTGTCATGTTTGTTTTAATTGAAATGTGAAAATAGCATTTTAGAATTACTGTTGGGGAGTAAAATCTATATATTAAAGGTAGACAAAAGGAGAGGCTATGCAAATTACCCCTTGTATATAAAACTTAAGGCATTTAACAGGGGAAGAGAAAAGAAAAAACCCTGTTCTTCCATGATCCATGTCTTCTGAAGGTTTTTCCCTTAAATCTTTCAACCTTGGAGTCATTTTATTCAGTACTTTCCAAAAGAAGCAAGTTCACGTGTAGTAGGGGCCATCAGTTAAACCTCCCCCCCAATTTCAGAAGCTTTATGATTTAAAGAGACAAGCTTGTGTTCAGTGGTTATGTAGGTGAAATTACCTGAAGCTACTTAAACACCAAGGACAGGTATGATCAGAAACAATTAAGTGATGGCCACAACCTGACAACTTCTATAAGGGAAGGACAAGTAAGAGAGACAAAATAGCATATAAAACTTTATTAATGTAACAATTTTTAAAATAAGTGCCATAACAAAACAGACTTAGAACTCTTGAGACTGGACCTCTTCACTGTTGTCAGCATCTTTGGGTCCCTTGGTTTTCTTGGGCAACAGCTGGGCCTGGATATTTGGCAGTACCCCTCCTTCAGAGATGGTGACTCCCCCAAAAAGCGTGTTCAGCTCCTCGTCATTCCTCACAGCCAGCTGGATGTGTCGCGGCGCAATTCGCAGCTTCTTGTTGTCTCGGGTGGCATTACCTGCCAGCTCCAGCACCTCAGCGCACAGGTACTCGAGCACAGCAGTGAGGTAGACAGCAGCCCCAGAGCCCACTCTATGCGCATAGTTCCCCTTCTTCAATAGGCGAGCAATGCGACCCACAGGAAACTGAAGGCCTGCCCTGGATGACCGGGACACAGAGGTCTTGGTCTTGGCAGCAGCAACCACTTTCTTTCCACGGCCAGACATTTCAGCAGGTCTACATTTGTTAAACAAAAATAAAGTTAGTTTCCTCTAAGGGTTAAAGCTTGCTCATCAAATTTGCTTTCTTACTCCCCACCAACTAACATCCTTGATCAGTTATTCTCAAATAGACATGTCTGTAGTTTGACCCCAGATGTAAAATCATAAAGTTATATAAACATTGCTGAAGTACTCTTAGAAGTATTTAAAAAGACAGAGAAACAAACAAACTAACCACTTTTAGTTGCAATAGAACCATGAAAACCATGACTTGAACAGTTTAGCATTTAGTTTAAAAAACACAGGCTAAACAGGCAAATTATTACTTATTTAGACAGCCTAAACACAAGCAAAGCTCTGCAGGTCCATTACCTTTCAGGAGCAGCTCAACAGCAGTAAAGTATCAAACAGGAGTGACTGACATTGCTGTGTGGTCACGAAGCTCTTATACTGTGGAGGTGGAGGCCTAATGAAGTTCACCTGTGCAATCACCCCACATTGGTGGTTGGACGGTTAGGATTAATTAGAACAACTAGGATGAGAAACGGAAGTGACTGAAGTAGTGACTGGAATCCTAGTAATCAGCTCCATTACATTTACAAACATGTATATAGTTAAAGACCTTTTAAACATGGGTACGCCAGTATTTTGCCTCTCCTAGCCCACTATAATTATAAGCTCCTCGACATATGATCATTAAAACACTTCAGAAGTGTTATTTTCTTTTGCATCAAAGTGTGAAACCATTTAACAGCCAGCACACCACCATCAAATGCAACTTATGCCAGTGACCGACATAATCAGCACTACTTCTTCCAAAACACAATATATGCTGGTATGTGTTGGTTCTTCTTGTAAAAATTATTTTATTGCAGTATAATGTTGAAAATGAAGATAAATGACACCCCATTTGAGGAATTAACTAGTTTGTTCTCTGGTCAGTGCTCTTTGTCCATTAATAGGGAACAGAAAAACAGAGTTACTAAGAAATCGAGGAGCACCGATGAGCTACATCCACAACTGTAAAAGTGTCTGCAACGTGTCTTTTTGATCACTGTATCTTATTCTGAAGGATAAACCGACAATTCTGTGTATATGAAGTACTAACTAGATGTTTGAGGCATGCTTGAATAACAAGGCTGCACGAATTCGCTGATCGCCAAAGTACAACTGCGTAAACGCTGCAATGTGTATTATTTGTAGATCGCCCGTTAACTGCGCATGCGCGTTTCTGGTCCTGCGCGTGCGTTCAGGCCACCTGAACGGCTTTGCGGTCATATGACCCCTGTCGTACATAAACACTGTCGCTGTTGACATGCTGTAGAGGAGTGTTATCATGACCCCTGTGGTGCTGCTGTTGTCTTTGGCCTTTACGGCCGTCCAAGCCGGCGACTTTAAAATCCCCCCGCACGAGGAGGTGGCGCGAATGGCCCGGTTCGTGGTGAACCGGTGTGACTGGGCTTCGATGGCCACCATCTCCACACACGAGCCCGTGAAAGGACAGCCGTTCTCCAATGCGTTCTCCATCAGCGACGGCCCCCTCGGGAACGGCACCGGTACCCCGTACATGTACCTGACACACATGGAGATATCCGTGCAGGACCTGCAGGTACGAACACAGACACACCTCACAGTCATGTCTCAAAGGGGGTCGCCTCCTAAACAGCCGGAGAATCATAGTAAAAACATTGGATAACAGTACTTCAGGGCATTTTCAGGATTCTCAATATATAAAATTTAGTCTTTCTAACTTTTAATAAGAAGATATCAGAACTTGTAGTGCTTCATATAATAATAATAATAATAATAATAATAATAATAATAATAATAATGATGATAAATCTCTAGGAGTGTCCCAGACTAAGAAACTACAGAATTTAGTCTGATTTGTCAAGTCAAGTTTTTCAACACCAGACTAAAGAACTGAAACACCTAATTAAACAATGTAGAAGAGTGATTGGTATAAGAGTGCTCCATTCTCCAGCACTAAAATGGTGAGGTATGTAGGAAATTAAGGAGGAGACGATTTTTCCATGCACTGTATGCACCATAAACTATTTTAAATGTTTCAATAGTGGTTTTATTATTAAGCTGATATTTTTACCAAATGTACAAAATATCATAATGTGTTGGAAGAAACCGTGCAATTTTACGAAACATCAGACTTTCTTCACCCCATATAGCCAGAGATCAACATGTTGAAAAGTCGACTAGGATCACTTCTATGTATCTTCAACTACTGGGATTTGTGTTCAGTGTTTTACAAAGTGCACTGCACTAAACCCGGTTAAACAAGATTACCTACGCTCACTTTGTAATGAAACATGTCTGTTCTGTAAGCACTGATGATATTCACAATATGCTCAGAAAGACATAGTTTATTGTGCTAACCATAAAAATGATTATTGTGCCTGCCCCTACTTTTAAACACTTAATAATGTTGAAGTGCAGAAAAGCCTGTTCGATATAAGCAGTAAAATTAAAGGTCAGGGACATTCCTATTGGACATTACTGTTTTGGCAAGAAAAGGATCTGAAACTAAAGTTTAAAGGTGTCTGTAAGGAGGAGCAATAAGCTGACTGCCACTGTTTTTGTTCTTTTTTGTGGTTTAAGATTGTCAGCACTAATAATTTCATATGCTGCTGCACACAAGTCTGTATGTTTGTGACTCAGCTGGTATTAGTCATGACTGTGACACAGCAATTTTTTTTCAGCACTCACTCAGACTGTTTTTACTGATTTGGTCTTTATCTGCATTCACGCTATCCAGCAAACCAACTGCTGAACCATGTGATGACTTTTACTGGCCCTTATGTAACAGCTTGCTCTCACAGAAAGTAATGTTGAATATAGGCACTTTTGGCAAATTGATATTTGTTTATATATATATATATATATATATATATATATATATATATATATATATATATATATATATATATATAATGACAAATCTATTAATAATACTAATAATAATAATGTTGTAAAATGTTGATATTTTAGCACAGTAGTCTTGTGGTACCTAAATATTGGTACCCAAATATATCTATTCTTTCAAGGTGCAATAAATTATTGATTATTATTGATTATTTTTAAATCCAAATGTCTCTCCAGTGTTGCTAATTCAAACACCTGATGTCCCCTGACTTTCTGAGCAATCTTGCTGGTTTCCAAAAAAAACCTCAGGAGTGTTTTAAACTACGGCCACTAAATTTAGAATATAATTCTATAAAGTAAATAAAACACAATCACCGTCATTCTGGATAAACCCTTCCGCTAAATGTCATAAATGTACATGTATGCTTCTCTTAGTTAAAGTAAGAGCCCTATAGATCTATACTGAAGTGCACTGCACTAAACCCAGTTAAACAAGATTACCTACGCTCACTTTGTAATGAAACATGTCGTCAGTGTTCTGTAAGCACTGCTGATACTCACAGTATGCTCAAAAAGGCATGGTTTATTGTGCTAACCATAAAAAAATGATTGTGCCTGCCCCTACTTCTAAATACTACTTCATTAAATAACATTGATCACAAGTGCAGAAAGCCTGTTCAATATAAGCATTAAAATTAAAAGCGAGGGACATTCCTATTGGACAATATTGTTTTGGCAAGAAAAGGATCTGAAACTAAAGTTTAAAGGTGTCTGTTAGGAAGAGCAATAAGCTGACTGCCACTGTTTTTGTTCTTTTTTGTAGTCACAGTCATTCTGGATAAACACTTCCGCTAAATATCATAAATGTACATGTATGCTTCTCTTAGTTAAAGGGTATTGAAGAGCCCTATAGATTTATACTGAAGCCTTTTAAATAGCCATTAGTAAGAATGATGGTATGAAGATCTGTCTCTACAGCGTGTCGGTTATTATGGCATTTTATATTGTGAATGTATTCCACAGGTGAATCCCCAGGCCTCCATGTCTGTGTCTCTAGCTCAGACACCCTTCTGCAAGCACAAGGGTTATGACCCCCAAAGCCCCCTGTGCGCCCACATTATCCTCTCTGGCTCTGTTCAGGAGGTATGAAAACACACACACATACACACATACACACATACATACATACACACACACACACACACAGTTATTTATGCAGTAAGTTAAATCATTAAAAGGAAATTTCCTGTGTTAACATGTCCTGTTCTTTTCTTGTGTGTAGGTGAACGGCACTGAAGCTGAAATAGCAAAGATATCGCTGTTTAACAGACACCCTGAGATGATCGATTGGCCAATAGATCACAACTGGTTTTTTGCTAAAATGAACATCACCCAGGTGTGGGTGCTGGACTACTTTGGCGGTGTAAAGATGGTCTCTACTGATGACTACTACAAAGCCACACCATATGCGCACTGTGAGTAATTTATAGTATTCTCTTGTTTCTTTATGGTCTACTTTGATATGCTAGTTTCATAGCAGCTAGATGATAAACTACACAACAGGGCATTCCAGTAAAATAGTAGCAGTAACCTAGCATTTAATTTGTTTCCAGTCAAGATGGCAATTGGTGAAAACATTCATTTTCAGGAGTTATTTCTGAAGAGAATAGATATGAGTATAGACAAAAAAACAGAACTCCTACTGAGAGAGCGAGAAGAAAATCAAGTTGTACTCTTGTGTTTCTTTCACTGTGAGAAGACAGCTCAGAGGCCTGAAAATACGTGCAAATGTCAGGAAACCGTTACCGTTACGTATAATAAAAGGACACAGGCTAAAAATAAGTGGGTTTGTTAATTAATCAGAACAGAATCAAATCAAACCTCAACATCACTAAATGTATTTGGACAACCAACTTTGTGTAAAAAAATATCCCTACAGATTTCTTTACAAAAAACTGAAAACAGGTCTCCTGCCAAGAATGGAAGCTGTTATAATGGAAAATGAGTGATCTCTGATAAAATATATATTAGATTTATTTGTTGCTTTTTCTGTAATTTGGTGCATTTGCACACTTAGAAGTCAGAACCAAGATTTATGTTTAAATTACTTTGCTTTATGTAGCACAGCACGTCTGTCGTTGCAGTTTTCTGTGTGCAGTGATATGAAGGAGCTCTCATATATGGGCCTATACACTGCTCAGCTAACCTCCCCCCAAATGCATTCAATTTTAAACATGCAGGCACAATGAGCGGCAAGTTAGAAAAAAAGAAAGAAAAATGAGGTGCTTGGCCACGTGCCGACACAGCAGGTGGGGCTGCAGTTGCATCATTTTTGCCACAGACATCCTCGTGCCAATTACAAATAAACCTTGCTATTGCTGCTGTAGTTTTTTATATTTAGGTGGTACTGCTCTCCTGTCTGGACATTTCTCCTGAGAAAATATAACTTACCAGTTTAGTATGAATTTTCACCAGACCAAATTACAAAGAAATATTAAGTCTCTTCCTCTTGCTACTACAGCAGCTCATTGTTACCTCTAGTCCTTTTTCTTCTTCTGTTGTTGTTGAATGGGTAGTGATAGCCTGCCTCAGTTTCCTGTCATTGATTCCAAAGTCTAAACCGTCCAAAAAAGGGTTTTCATAATGATTTCATAAAAACCAGAACATGGTTCAGTTTAATCCAGACCAATACCACCTCCTTTGGTCTGACTGGTTTTCACACCTGCTTTTTTGGTTTACACCAAATAAAAAAAGTCTAAAGAATCTGGACCAAACAGGGTGGCTGAGAAGTAGTAATGTCTATGTTTTTGACTTTTGCACAGGGTTTTGGGGGTGGGGGATTTATTAGTCTTTAAACTGAAAAAATCTCACTCTGGGGACTGTTTTGACAAAGCTGTAGAAGTAAGCAAGTTTACAACAGGGGTAGGTTTTGTGTTGCTCTATTTGTAATCTTTAAAGGCTTAAGTTATACAATAGCTACAGTAGATATTAGGTATTAGGTAGTAGATATTACAGCAACTAGCAAAACAACCTTACAAGAATTAATCAAAACTATGGCAATGTTAACTGTTAGCTAAAAAACGATGGTGTTACAACTATTATAATTATCTGAACATTTATAATCTTGTGTCTGCCTGTTTTTTCTCCACAGGAGGTTTCATGCAGCAGACGTGATTAAGAAGATTTTCCAGAATGGCCTCAATTTAAGGGCACAGTACTTGCCGTATGAGTGCATTTGCAGTTTGCTCAGTTTTACAAGAACTTTTTACAAAATCATATTTTTAATATCTATGCTTTATATGTAGTTTATAACTATATTTTTAAAACACTTTGACCATTACATAAAATGATGTAAGGCCTATATGGGTTTTTTCATATTAGTCGTGACGCACGTCATTGCTGCCTTGGATGAGAAGATCCATGATCAGTTTTTGCACTTTGCACAATGGATTCTTTACCTTCTGTCGTAGTCTTCACATTACACTAACAGCTCTCCTTTATTTAGGCCTTAATATCCTTAATATCCTAAAACCAAAGGGAAAAAAGTAGTGCTGTTATTCTTACAGATGCTGTTATGTATTTTTGTTAGAAATAAGAGTGTGTTGGCGGGATAGTGGGATGGGTGTGACAAGTGAAAGTGTTTGCCACAATGTGGAATAAAGCATATGTGTTAAAATAAAATTTGTTTGAATTGATCCACTTTGTTTTTGTTCTTTTACATCACTTTTTCTTTTTTCCTGTGTTTATAGTCCAGAAAAAAAACAAAGCTCACTGAAACTCACTGTACCGTGTTTTCACCTTTGTTTGGCTCTTGGTAAGCGTCAGGGGTACCGCTTTTTTAACTTCTACAAAAGCGAAGAACAAAGGTGTAAAAGTTGTGCAGGGAGACCCCTGGTTTGTTCTTTTTTGACACAGTCATGACCCCCTTCCCACCCCACCTCTTGACAACAGCACCAGTAACCAGCACTTGACAACAACAGCAGTAAGCAGGCCACAGAGCTTAAGTCTTCAGTGGCAGCCATGTCGCAGGGTAGGTGGGCTGTCTGCATCACCAGGTGGAGCTCGGAGGAGTCACTTCCTGTCACCAGAAAGAACTCGGAGCTTCAAAGAAGCAGAAGCTTCACCGAAGCCTGCAGCACAGCTGCGCAGAGAGGTCTTTCAGCACTGCTTCCCTGTGCCCAAGCAACTAAACCTCTAACCTTGGACCTGGCTTGGTAGGACTGTTTCTGGTCAATCTTATTCTCAGAGTGACTGAGAGACGACGTGCAGTGATTACCTTTGAGAACCTTTGAGAAAAGAAGTATGGGTCTTCAGAAGACTGCCGCTTTGGTGTTCTTCATCTTAATGGTCTCTCCTGCAGGTAAGACTTGACCTTCTACTTGAACTCCTAGTAATTACTTAGAGTTTCATTAAGATTTCCACTAACTTGAGTAAGTTTATTACAGTTGAGATGATTGAAGAGCTCTTCTGAAAGAGAATAGGATTCATGTGGGTCTAGAACACTGAATGCATGCAAAGAGCATCCGCTCTGAGAGCTCGGTCGCTTAACTAAAAGCAGCCATTTTTGTTCAGCTAAATCCTGTTTTTACTTTGTTTTTGTAAGAGAAGCCAGATTGATGAACTGAAATAGAGTGAATGTAAACTCAAGGTTGATAATAAGGACAGAGCTGACACAGATAAACACTTTAGGTGTTTGGATTTTATGTGTAAGTAAGAACGTTAGGCCCTGTTGTAGTCATGTGTGAGGGCCTCAACTCTTTTATGTGGTTTGTGCATTTTTCTGCATTTGTGTTTGAATTCATATGGGAACATTTAGTAAATATTTAGTATATTGTTTTCTGTGACTATTGTTTAGAATTGAGCAGTAAAACCAACAATTGCTTCGATAAACTCCATTGCATCTGTTAAATCTTTACTTTTTTGGGGGGCGGCTTAAAAGGATTTTATATATATATATATATATATATATATATATATATATATATATATATATATATATATATATATATATATATATATATATATATATATATGATTTTTTCCCTTTTTTATTAAAACCCAATCTTTTGAGTTTTATTTTTTGATTGACAGTTAAGAGTAGGCATTTAGGCATAGTATACTATAATGTGCACAATGAAGTTTTTTTTTTTTTATTCAGGAAGACTTCAATAAGAAAATAAGACTGTTCATTTTAGACCTTGATAAGGAGTGTAACATACAAACAATGCACCAATATCCTCAAAGCTGTTTTTAAAATCTTCTTACGATTATTTTCTTTTGTGAGCTGTGCCCTTGATTGGTTGCTATTTAACACCATGTTTCTAACAGTATAGTTTATTTTCTAAGATCTATCTATAAAACCGGTAAAATCTACTAAAGTTTAACACAAACTTTCTCTTCTATAACGCTGTTAGCTGCTTTGACCAAACTGCCTGTACGCATTCATATTGCGATGTACTCCAAGGAATTTACAAGAAAACTTCAGAGCATGCAATGATTTGTTAGCTTTGGAAGAGTCGAACTTAAAAACAGATTAAAATACAAAAGAGCTTCTTTATATTATATGCTGAATCCTCATTGTGTTTACTTTTTAAAGATCACTTTAAAACAGAGAATAGTGCAGTGTTGTGCTTCTTTGCGTATCGTGGCTTAACATTTGCAAAGTAAATTCACCAGCACAAATTATCCCTAGCAATTACATTTGAACATTCTCTATCTCTCTCTCTCTCTCTCTCTCTCTCTCTCTCTCTCTATATATATATATATATATATATATATATATATATATATATATATATATATATATATATATATATATATAGGGGTTGTTATAAATCTTGCCGTCTCTTCAGTTTAGAATTTTAGGCCGCAGTGTTTTCTAGCCTACATTAATAGAAACATAGAGAAAATGTGAATGTTCTAAATAATGTTAGTAAATCAAGAACATCCACTGCACTGTTGAATCCATCAGAACAATACAAGTTAAAATGGGTATTCATACAAAAAAACTGATACAGTGCTTTGGGGAAACCTACTCTTCAATCTTTCCCTGCTTATTAGCTAAACAAGAAGTGAAAGATACTCGGGAGTCTTGTAACAGTCATTTGTTCTCTTCACTCATGACGGCGTCATTGCTGGGACTCCGTGTTTTTGTGTCCAGGCACAACAGAAAAGTGCTGAGAAGGCCTGAGAAGTTTCTTTTTTGTGCTCATCCCAGACCAGTTTTGCAGTTTCTCAACCCATGGCTGAGGTTAGGATTCACATAAGAGTATCTGGTCCTGAGTCAGTCATAGGGTTGAGCAAATGTAAAGGCTTTGCTGTCATTACTCACAGAGGAACTCTGTGTAGGAGGGCACTTTCCATCTGCAGCCTTGAATAATACTGCCTTTGACCTGATGCTGCTACTCAACCTAAAAGAACGATATATATCACGTATGATACACGCGATTACACAAGTTTCAAAAAGGTGTGCACCTCTCCCACCTTTAAATGTGATTTTGAGAACGCTCAATAAGATAAGACATGTTTCCATGCACTGTTTATTTTTTTTCCACCCCAATACAGAAACTCATTTATAGAAGCTAAAATTGTGGATGTTTTTTTCCATGTTGTTTTTGTTCCAGTAGTTCTACTTAGAAAATAGATCAGAAGTATCAGATTATTAGGGGCTGCAATCTGAAGCCACCACACCCATTAATCAAATGATGAATATTACAGAAATGACAAACACTGTTTGTACTGCTATTAAAAGTATTTTTTTTGTTTTAAAAGCAGTTTGGATTCTAGCAAAAAGTAAGAGAGGACAAATCTGCAGGTGTGCCCAAATGTGGGCACATGTACGCTCGTCAAAACATGTTAATGTGTAAAGAGAAACGTTAAAAAAGGGGGGAAAAGGTGGTTTCTAGGTAGAACTCATATGGCCTACGAATAATTTAAAGATGTAATGTAAACTTCCATGGCCTCTCATTTCATTTCCTTAGATTCAAAATAAATAATTACTCTTCAACCGTCCGCTTGCTTATAAACTATGATTTACCAAGGCCAATGATCAAAACCACAGAATCTGGATAGAAAAAGAAAAGATAATAAAACTTCTACCAGCGGGCAAAAGACCTAGGATTTGTTCAAATTTTTCCTAAGCAGATTTTCCTTTGGAAAAGTGAATGGTGTTGATAGCGGCTCCTAGTTTTAATAATTGATCCAATGTACATTAAGATGTGTAGTACAGAATTAAAGAATGTTGACTCTGTATACAAAGTCTGTTTCTCTTTTCTACAGTGTTGTTTATTCCTGATGGTCCACTTTATTCTTTGAATCGATCGTTATGACCATTCAGAAATTCATGTACAGTCGTGCAACGTTACGGTCACAGCTGAGGCTGTTAATGTTAATTCAGCTTTTGTGTTCATAAAACTTACTTATTCGAGCAAAACAATATGTATTGTAAGGTAAATACAGTTTTTCCGTTTATGTGCTTCTAGGCTGCTGATGTTGAGGAAAATAGTATTGTCTCTGTAGGCGTTGCAATGTCAGTTTACAGTCAGTGACATCATTTAAATTGTCTGACTTTTCATTTTCAACGAAACACCTCCAGAGTGTGTTGAAACTCAGCAGAATGATAAACAATATCAGACAGACAAAAGGAAAAATAGAATACTAGATACAGAAGTTCTGTGCTTTCTGACAGGCGCAGCGGATTTCTTTTTGTGATCTATTATGCACATATCGAGGACTTTTAAGGTGAAATGTTAAAAAAAACAAAAAGCTGTGGTTTAACAATCGCATTTATTGGAAAATGGTATCAATAAAAATTGAAGCTTGCTACGTTTTCAAACTACTGTAATTTTTACTGTCTCTTTCTACCGTGTTCCTTTATGTGAAACAATGGGTTGAATATTAGTGGAATGTGATTAGCTTTATCTGTATGGGTCAACTTGTTATAAGAACACTGGCTACAAAAAAAGTGTCTACATTTCATGCAGCGACTATATGACCTACCTGAAATGGCCGCACCAAATGAAACAGTGGTGGTTTCTTCATAGTTCACCTTCGCTCAACCAAAGCGCCACAGCAAGACCTTGACAGCAAAGCTAATCTGAATGTACAGTGCACGATGAGGACTCAACACTGAATCTAAAATCGTTTATTTATTTATTTTTATATAAAATTATGATCCAGTTATTTTTAAGGCCCTGTATTTTTTAAATTTTTGTTTTTGTGAATTTTCTTCATGCCTTTTATGTATTTCTAGTTGTCCATTGTCTTCCAGGCATTTATATGCTGGCAATCTGCATGCCTTTTTTTTGCGTTTTTTTACAGGGCATTGCATAATTGTTAGACAATTTTGTAATCGCCCAACAAAACCTGGGGCAGTAAGAGAACCCTGCAAGCCAGGTGCAGCGAGCAAATGGAACTAATGGTTTGTTATGATACGCGAGAAAACTATCTATAAATATAAGTTTGATGTGAAACCGACCAATTATGTTTTACATGTGAAACTTGCAACCCACACAGCAGGACTTACAAAAACATTTAAAACACTGGAAACACTGAGAAGCTTTGAGATTTGATAAGAGGCTGAATGGGGGCTTTGGTTCCATGTAAGCCAGCATGCAAATTCATGAATTATCTATGCTGGTATATCCAATGTACTAATTACTTGACAGTGATTAGGTGAACTGTGAGAAAGTGGAGAAAACCAAAACTACTTATGGAGCAATATTATAAAATATTAAATGTATCTTATAAATTAAGATTAGACATTTTGGCTTTTTAGGAGAAATTCCAGTTAAGCAAGTTTGCGAACAGCCTGTTTTGTCAGTATGTGAACTACTTTTTAAAAATGTACTGTTTTGAAAAATGAAAGGTTTTGTTAGGTAGTACAGAAGTTGGTACGCAAACCCCTTTTTTCGTCTGAAGCTCACTGACCTAATCATTAACTGGGTGTACAATCTTCAGGAAAACATGTGGCGCAAAGGTGCTGTCATTAGCTGATATATCATAAAAGAGATCAGCTTGTTTCTTGTACTTGTAGAGAGTTTCCTTGAAAAAGTTGTTGACAAATTCATGACCAGCAAAAACACATTTATTATGGCCTTTCTTGGTTTTGCTCTGTCAATGTTAACCAAACATGTGAGCGACTTTGTGGGAGAACAAATAAATTTAAGGCGAGGGCCTGTATTTAAAAGCTTATATATAACTGGTACATTGTAATGAACCACACAACAGACCTTAAAACTGTTTTTGATTAGTGATCTCAGAGACGCAGTGTTTCATGTAGCACATTAAAGTAGAATGGAAAAAATCTATCGTCCAGTTGTTTGTTCTATAAGAAAATTCTGTTCTATATTTGCAACGTTCTCCTTGTGACTTGCAAGAGAAACGATGAAATGAGTAGAAACATGAGTATAATGTGCCGTATGCTTGTGCTGGTGTCATGCTAATCAAGAAAAAAGGAAATAAAGAAAACAGAACTCTGTTGTACTGGAGCGTCTGGCACTGGTAATATTTGTATGTTCATGATTTTTATAAGTTTGTTTTAAAAATTGATAGTACTTGTGAAGGTTCCTCAGGTCTGTATTGCACAAGCTGCAGGTTTGACAGAGAGGTTGATGATCAGTACGCAGAAACCCATAAACATGCCACAATGGTTTGTGCGTCTGGGTAAAGCTCCTACTCCTGAAGTAATCTCCTGTTCCTCAAGACTGAGTTGCTGTCTTTGTGCCACCCCACTCTGGTTAGGCACCCACTGTAAATATAAAACTTCTGCATAATGTATTGTTAGGGCTTGTCTTAAGGTTGCTAACAAGAAGGGAAACTTAACCACACCAGTACACCTCTGTGGTGGGTTGAAAGGGAAGCTTAGACTTGACCACAGCCTACACAAATTAGAGCCAACATATGCAAAGATCTGGAAAGACTCACTCCGAGCTACAGCCTTTGTTTATAGAGGTTCAATATGTAATATTTTCACAGTTATCAGTCGAAGACGTTTGAGGGTTTTTTTTCTATTAGGTTCAGTGGAACATAGTCAGGCCTATCTCGGCATCAACTTTTACAGGAACCGACTGAACGGAAACCACAGACTCCAGTGGCCCGTGAGTGCCTAGGGCCACTGCAGATACTTCATACTTTTTCATTATCAGAATTACTAGAATTACATTAAATAAAAAATTAGGGCAAATATTGTAACAGCGTGGTGATGAACAACACAATCAACACAGTTTTGAGGAAAAGGAAACTAGAAAAGTTACAAATCGATTTTGATGCTAATTAATCTTTTATTTGAAATGTTTACAAAAGTTTCTATTTATGATAAAAAAGAAGAAACAGCACACTCTTAAACTACCCATAGTTCATTATAACAAATAGAAACTATATACCTCTTGCAGAGCACCCTCTTAATTAAAATAATAAAAAAATCTAGATTAAGATTAATCTGTTTTTTATTTTAAATCTCAAATTATTTTATTTTAATGGTCTCATATCTCTTTCTGATCTCAAATGAATTAGTTTGCCTTGTTGTTGTTTTTGATGATGATGGTAAATTGGAGAATTTGAACAGAAAATGTGAAGGTATGTACCGGCACAAACAGTCTATATTTAGAAAGAACTCTGTGTTAGATTTAAAAGCTGGTAAAACAAAAACAAATGTTAAAACAAATGAAACCAGTACGAACAATGGCTGGGGCATCAAGGAGAAATTTAAAACCTATGTTTTTCTATCTAGCTCAAAAGATATCAGTACTTTTGTGAAACCAAGAGATTAATTTAAATGTTTGTTTGCAGCCGTTCCATAATTTTATGTTAGTTTAGGCATGAAAAACTAAATTTACGTGCACAGTAAGCACACTACGCTTTGCAAAGAACTGTATGTTCACATGAAAAGCATTGGACAGATAAGGTATTCCTGTTAAGTCTTGATAATCTGTAATACTCAGCACTCAAGATCTGATTGAGGGGACTTGGTATTTAACGTCATAACTTAAAATTTTCATTAAAGCTTCAATGCGAAGACATGCTGAATGGTGGTGCCATTTTTGCTTACCTCAGAGTGATACTTGAGGTTTTATACCAGGGGTGCCCTACCCTGCTTATAGACAGAGGTGTCAAGTAATGAAGTACAAATACTTTGTTACCTTACTTAAGTATAAATTTTGGTTATTTATACTTTACTGGAGTAATTATTTTTCAGAAGACTTTTTACTTCTACTCCTTACATTTACACTCCATTATCAGTACTTTCTACTACTTACATTTACACTCCATTATCAGTACTTTCTACTCCTTACATTTACACTCCATTATCAGTACTTTCTACTCCTTACACATTTACACTCCATTATCAGTACTTTCTACTCCTTACATTTACACTCCATTATCAGTACTTTCTACTCCTTACATTTACACTCCATTATCAGAACTTTCTACTCCTTACATTTACACTCCATTATCAGAACTTTCTACTCCTTACATTTACACTCAATTATCAGTACTTTCTACTCCTTACATTTACACTCCATTATCAGTACTTTCTACTCCTTACATTTACACTCCATTATGAGTACTTTCTACTCCTTACATTTACACTCCATTATCAGTACTTTCTACTCCTTACATTTACACTCCATTATCTGTACTTTCTACTCCTTACATTTACACTACATTATCAGTACTTTCTACACCTTACATTTACACTCCATTATCAGTACTTTCTACTCCTTACATTTACACTCCATTATCAGTACTTTCTACACCTTACATTTACACTCCATTATCAGTACTTTCTACACCTTACGTTTACACTCCATTATCAGTACTTTCTACTCCTTACATTTACACTACATTATCAATACTTTCTACTCCTTACATTTACACTCCATTATCAGTACTTTCTACTCCTTACATTTACACTCCATTATCAGTACTTTCTACTCCTTACATTTTAAACATAGCCTCGTTACTCCTATTTCATCTACAGCTTGTTTTTATTCATGTACATTTACATTCCAGTAAAGTTTATTAATAACATGCCTTTGAAGTTTGACATTTTACACCATTGCAATACTTATAGACAACTAGTCATCATATCTTCAGCTCTATGAAACACATGTTAATGTTCAGTAGTAACAGATATGCTACTTTAATATATTTACATTGTACTAAAATACATTCATGTTCAATGGGCGTATATGCGGCTGAAACAGGAAGCCTAGCGCATCCCAAACTTATCAACATTAACATTTTAATATAACATTATAGTCATTTTGGATTTTAGAACTTTTTTTTTGATGAGGTGGGCTAGTGTGCTATAGACCCCTGTGGTGTGGCCTAAGCTTTCGTCCTTAATGGCATTTTTTTTCCTTACATTACTTTTACTTTTATACTTTAAGTAGTTTTAAAAGCAGTACTTTTACACTTTTACGGGAGCAAAAAAGCTTGAGTTGATACTTCAACTTTTTTTTTTAAACCCTAGTATCTATACTTCTACCTGAGTAATATATGTGAATACTTTTGACACCTTTGCTTATAGAGAACTGTTACCCTGTCTAGCTTAACTGACCATGTTAGGCTTAAATACTCAGATGCTCTGAGCGCACCAGACCAGGAGTTTCATAACACTGTCAAAGCTATGGTCTGTGTGGCGATGGTTGAGTGCATTTATCTTTGGTTGACAAATGTTTCAATGCAAGAAAATCAGTAGCATATATGTTTTTGGATGTATTCATAGTTCTAACAAAACAATGTATGTTCAGTGTGGAGAGGCCAAAATGTAATTGTATTAGTTCTGCACCATTTCTATTAATCTATTAATTATTAAATATTCACACAATAGAGCAATTGCTCTGTTAAGATGACGTACAGAAACGCAGTATGAATGAAGAACTAAACAATATTAACAAAAACCCTGTTATATACAGAATGATTGAAAGGGAAAAACAGTTCTTGTCTTATTTAGATCTAGACAAACAAATGTTTCCTTTCGGGACATTTCTTTTGGTACATTCATCATTAAATTTACACACAATGTTAAAAACCAATCTCTTTAAATGATGTGGGAAAATGAAAAACATCTAAAATAGAGGTGCAAGATTTTGTTTCTATAAGATTTTGTTTTTATAAGATTTTGTTTTCTCCAAAATGTTAGCCTTATAGACAAGAATGTTCTAACTGCTTCACATAGTTCAAATAACGTTAAAATAGAGTTTTATTCCAAATAATGTTGAAGCATTTATCTCTCCATTCATCAGGAAATGTTCACACAATGGAAAGAAAAGCTGCTCTTCAAATAACGTAGAAAAATAAAAACATAGTCCTAAACGACTGCGATGAGTTGTTGTTTTTTATTATTGGAACATTGCAGCTCACTGAAAACAACAAATCTCGTAAGACCCCAGTACGCACTATTTTTAGTTTACACAACATCTGTGGAAAAACATACAGACTAGGTGTTTATTGTTGACAGAAAAAAACAAGCACTTGAAGTTGGATTCCATTAATAACTGTATTAATAACTGTACACAATTTTAATCTAGAGATGAAAAGTTAGTCACACCTTTCAAGCACCCTGTTATATGCATGTGCCTCTTTTATCACCTCAAAATCAGTCTGTGTGTGTGTGTGTGTGTGTGTGTGTAGGAGTATATTATAAATATGGCCCACATGAGTCTTCCTCCTCTCTCTCTCTCCCTCTCTCTCTCTCTCTGTCTTCCTCTCCTCTCTCTCTCACTTCACTCGCACACTGACGCACACACACAGACACACATACACAGTCAGTTACACCACCTTACCTCCTGGGCTCGGAGAGAGCTGCAGCTGAGGAAACCACTGAACTAGAAACTGTGCGAGTCTCACCGACCGCAGGAGGCTTGGTGGATCACACACTGCTATGCACCTTGTCTGTGTGTGTGTGTGTGTGCGTGTGTGCTGTGTTGCATTTCACAACTCTAATTTGCATGTTATGTTCATTGCTGATGAAAAAAAAGCTTTAATTGTACGCGGGTTCGAGGTTTTTTTATCACATTTTTGGAAATGATTAACAAAAGAGACATTTTTGCTTCACAGGTAATTAAATATAGTTTGTGAACGTTTTCAGATTTTTCAGCTTCCTCTGTGTTACGTATGAGTTCAGTCATGTACTTTTAGTTCATATTTTTAACTGCTAGCTCTTAGTATTCAAAACAATGTAATATGCATTTAAGCAGCAGTGGCCCTCAGTCACCCGTTCTTATAAAAAACTTCTTAAAAGCTTATGCAGTTAAAAGCTTAAAAGAGTATGCAGTTTCCACAAAGACTCTAACATTCACCAGCGTTTCCTTATTTAGGACTAACTATAATTAAGAACACATAGACGTAGACTTTTTCTTGGGCCCTTTCTTAAGAATAAATTTAAGAAAAGAAGAAACTTAAGAACATTTAGGTGAGACTTATTGTTTCAGCAGTCTTCATATGGAGTGTACATTTTGTTTCACAACTGAAAAACTTAGGTTAAATTTCAACACATCGTCGCTGTCCAATGAAAAACATGTATCTGTGATTTTGTCGATTTTGTGTTTTCTACATCGTTTGAACACGCAATATTTTGTAAAAAAAAAATTATGATGAATGGACCAAAAGAAGTCCTCCAAAATGGCTTGGAAATAATTCTGGTTCCATTGACTTACATTGTAAGTAAAGTAAGTTTTTGGTCTGTAAAGTTGCAGTTTTGGAGATACTTGTTTTTCATTGGCCAGCGATGATATTTATACGTTCTTGGACAAGGTTTTGCTTTGAAAGCGTTTAAATTGTAACAGAATGATTCACAGTTTTTAAATTGAAGTTGCAATTCTAAACACAATAGTCTCCCACAGTCTTCACTGCTGTCTTTACATTTTAACGACATTATGGTTCATCCCCTCAGTTTTGCACACTGTATTTAATGTGCTCGTCAGGAAATTACAGTTGCCCTTACAGAAAATAAGTATACTTAAAGTTCATTTTATTAAATAAACTTGAGTAAAGTTAAAGTATATTTTCCAAGTATACTTTATGTAGTTACTGTACTAATATCATTGTACTAGTAGTACACTTGTATATGTACTATTTTAATACTTCTTGGGACTAAATTGGCCCATTTTATTAATTTATGAAAGTATACTTTTATGTTTTTTAGTGTAAGAGTAGTATACTTCAAGTACACAACTAGATTACATCTTTTGTGCTGCATCTAAACTAAAAGGACTTCTTTTTGTAAGGGTCTCCAAATTGGTCAGCTCTGGATGAAACTTCTGTTAGTATAGTAGTATGCTAAAGGGAAAGGAAATTGTAGTTAAGAAGCTAGTTATTTGGGCATAAAGGCTTTAAAACGCTAATGTTAGAATAAATATAGAAAGTTTTAAAAGAATACGAATTGTTTTATCTGTGTCAGTATTTTCATTTGTACCGAGTAATTGACAATGACAGTGATTTACGTAGGAGGCTTCATGTCTGCTACTCTTGTGAACGCTGGAAATAGAGAATTGATTATAACACAACACTTATTGTTCTCTCTTTTTTTCAACAGAGGCATCGACACTATATGACCCCAAATTCTGCTACATCTTAGATGTGTTCCTGTTGGCCTATGGTGTTATAATCACAGCCTTGTTTCTGCGTGAGAAAGTAAGACTACGCTCCTTCACTGATGCAATGCTCTCTACACTAACTGAGCCGATAGAGCACCTTTTTCTCATTTCTCTAGCACAAGGCCGTTACTGTGAGACATTTCATGTTAAAGGCCTTAGATTTAGGAAAGCATTATATTCTCTTTATATACTCTTACTATATACTCTGTATACTCTCTGTTAGCAAAATCTAATTCATAAAATCATATCAGCAACTTTTTTCTTTGTCGACTAGACTTTATAGGAGTGATGTTCAGAGTCATTTTTTAAATGTCTTTAATATTGATAGTTATTTAAATCACTGCACAGGCTCAGAAATGTAAAATGGGAAAATAACAAATGGAAAATGGAAATGACAGCAACTAAATTAATTAACGTGACTTTCTCTGTTTTGTAACCAGTGCTGCAAGCCCAAAAGCAAAATAGAGACGGAGTCTGATTATCAGGTAAGTGTTTTAATATCTTAAGCATACATTTTAATAAAACTGAATTAAATAAAAATACACAAAATATCTGCAAATAACAGAAAAGGTGTCACATGCATTATGTGCCGTCACAGCACATCACATTGGGATATAAACTTCAGTCTCCCAATAAGTGACTCTACAGGAGAAAGAAAAAAACATTGTTAATGTCTAATGTAAGCTAATATAATAAACTGCACTCAGAACAAAATCTCATATTGTTTTTTTGTTTGTTTTCAGTTTTTGACAAGATCTGAAAGTAACTTTTGCCCATTACATTTAAAATACATTTAATGATAAATGGACCAAAAAAGCCCCAAAGTTACCGGTTTCCTTTACTGGCACTACAATTAAAATGTTTTTTTTTTTATTTCAGTAAAGTTATCATTATTATTGAAATACAAGATGTTGTTCGGCACTGATAACAGTAATTATGGTTCTGTTGGTCTATTTGTCATGCAATTTTTATACACTGTAAGAAGCGCATGGCATTTTCAGACAATCAAGAAAAAATATAGAAAAAAGGAAAGGCCAACAGCATAAACACTGCTCAAGACATGAGTAGTGAAGGTGTTCAAATGTATTTGTATGGCTTTTGAAAAATCACACTTCTTCATTTTGTTTGTTTGATGCATTTATTACATTATTATTTTTGTAAAAAATAAGGATCTAAAGGGTGCTCGATCCCATTATGATGGATTGAGACAGAGAGACGCTGAGAGTGGACGAGGCCGCGGGGTGAGTATTCATAACTGAGCAGCTAAATAAGTAGATCAAACACTTGTGTGATGCATATGATGGTCAAGCTAAGTGATTAGGCAAGCTAAACCTGGTTAACATTATTATACATCTAAAGAATAAATAAATATATATATATATATATATATATATATATATATATATATATATATATATATATATATATGCTACTTTATGTTCACACTGTTTGTGTAATCTCACGCAGGGTCGCAGAGAAACGGAAGACACGTATACGGTAAGGACCTCTCATTAACAGAACATTACCGTAACCCTTTTAAGCTGGCGTGTGAAAGAGTTGCGCAACTCTACTTCTGAGGGTGAAAAATGAAAAGTTCCTGGTATTAGTTAGTATTAGTTATGTGTTGCCCAGGTCAGGTCAAGGTGAGAACAGTTGGTACTGATGGCTAATAAGACTGTTAGTGGACCTGCAGAAGTGTTGATATAGAGCAATTGTGATTTAATGTAAATTATTTAACTGAGAACGTTAATAACAAAGTAATGATTTGTTTTCGTTTACAGCGTCTGCAGAAAAAGACAGATGACACGTACAAAGAGATCCAAGTGAAGAAAGATGTAAGCCTTGTTTTTCTTTTTAATGTTGCTTCGTGCAACCTACAAAAAAATAAAAAGTTCCTACAGTTCTTGGCAACATGTATACACAGGACAAAATATAGAATAGAATAGAATATCTTTGTATTATATGGAAACACCTCACTGAGAAAACCTCTATGTCTTATATCAATCTAAATAAAATGTGTAGGCCAATGTACTAAATGTGCTAATGAGTTCTGTCTCTCATCGTAATCATATTTTTAAAAGCCTTTTTGGATTTATTCAATACAACTATAGTAATCACTATTATCCAGTGATCTAAAATACAGACTCGACTGACCCCAGACATTTTCTGGGTGAAGAAAACCCCACAATGCAGTCATATAGGTTATATTTCAGAAATGAGTAGCTTATTGCTGTTTAAGAAGTGTGCTGAGTTTAGATTTAGCCCAGTTACTTAGTCAGGCTTATTTTATATATATATATATATATATATATATATATATATATATATATATATATATATTACCCTGGGGGTGGTTTCTTCCCCGAATTAGTCAAAAAACCTTGCCTGGGTGGTCTTCGTAGGAGCGTAGCAGGCTTGTTAAAGTCTTTAACTTGTTGGGATGGCTTGTTGAAATGAGGCAGAGGAACTAGAACGTGGTGAAATGGAAGTAGAACAGGTCAGGGGGTTGTGGCAGAGGGGAAAAAAAGCGTGTGGTTTGAGCTGACAGCTGTCTTTATGTGTCTCTCCACAGCGTCGTCAAAATGACCAGGTGTACCAGGTAAGCAAATTAAATTTCACACAATGGACACATTCCGTTCAGATTTTTATCTTTAGCTCTAATATTTCTAACAGATTATGCTGTATTGATAAGCATTCTTCAATTTCTAATGGCCAAAACATTGTTCTCACCACGTCTTCCCCTCTGTCTGCACTAGGGTCTGAGCGCTGCCACTAAAGACACCTACGATTCTCTGAACATGCAGCCTCTGCCCCCACGTCGCTAACACCAGCAGCTGTTTCTGTTATGACAGCTACTAAAGTACAGTCCAGCTCCACAGCTTGCATTACTGAATAATGCTGAGTCTATAAATTCTCCTGTTACATTAATGTAGGGCAGCCTGACTCTGGTTTACTGTACGCCGTTCAGATTTGACCAGCCTTGTGTTTTTGATTTGACCTTTTTGGTGTTCAGAATTTATTGGACGTTGTTTGTTCTGGCTTCAGGATTTTAAATCTACTGTAAATGCAGTTCGACTAGAAGTACTATTCTACGACCCCCCACATATTTACATCTTCAAATACTGTAAAGACTGTATCGTTCCTGTGTCCTTCTATATTTGGAAAAAACCCCAAAAAACTAGATCTGACTGTACACAGAAAATCCACCAAGATAGCTTATATGCTCAAACTGTACACTTCCATAAACGTGGAGTGTCCTGGACAGGCTGGATGGCATGTTATTTCTGTGCAGTATTTTGTGAGGTGATATGATTACTTTCATGTGGTTGATGGTTTGCCATGTAACATACATGCCTAGCAAAAATAGCGTAGGAGCACCAAACTAGTTTCCATCCAGCTATAAATGTTTGCACAAACTAGCTACTGTGTGTTGTGATGAGGGTCATGAGTGTGTTTTAGTATAGACACAGCTACTTATATAGCTTTTGCTTATATGGTCACTGTCTAAACAAAAACACATCTCCACCTCTGTAGACTTTTATTTCTTTACAGCATCCGAGCACAGCAGTCTTTTACATGGTGTAAAAATCTCATGATCAATGGATCAAGAAATGCTTCAAAGTCGTGGGTCTATAAACTTAATATATATGTTATTGAAAATGTTGTCTTCTCCTGTAAAGTTGCTGTTTTGAAGTTTTTCTTTGAACGGTGATGATTTTTTATATACTGAACTTATACTGAGAATTTCTATATATTTGCTGTTAAATTGCTTCATTTCTCATGATTTTGTTGTATAAAAACTTCTTTTGTGCATAATGTTAGCAGTTATACAGTGTAAGCTGTCTAAGCAGTGGTGCGATAATCCATTATCAGAAGCAACAGCTTCCAAAAAGAGCAGACTATAATACCAGGTCATTTTCTGAGCAATAGTCTTAAATGTGCCTTACTGTGTGCGTTGTTGTTGCTTTGTAAAGAAATGTTTTACTGGTTTTACACAATAAATCTTCAAATGCAACCTATTCCATGTTTCTAGATTTTTTTTTTGATTTTTTTAGATCTGAAAGTCTGTAGAGTGAGTGTATTAGAGTATACTACAGAATTGCACACAAGAAAGAGCACGTTTTGCACCTCGTCACCGCAGTTCAGTAGAAATTAAAATAGTTAAAATATAGAAGTCAGTGTTTTTTTTTCCTATTGAATGCATTCTGTAGAATAGCCTGGACTCACTGCTTTTACTGTTAAGAAGGACAAACAACTAAATACAAAAAATATTATAACAGTATAGCCTTAAAATTCAGAGTGGGTGGGCAGGGATAACTGCTGGAGACTTAAATGTGGATATATGTGAATGAGTTGATTTTGACTTGATTTACTATTTAGAGCTGCTGTTCTGCAGGGCTGTCCAGCCAGATTTCAGTTGATGGATTCAGTTTCAAGAGTTGATTCAAATCAATGAACCTAATCCCAAAAAACTAAACATGAAGAGACACACTTGCCGAAAATAAAGGATACAGTTGTAATTATATTATACTGTAGCAAGCTCCGGTGATAGACTGCCGGCCTATCGAAGTTGTTTCTTGCCGCCATCAACTCCTTACTTGGCACTGGTAATGTTTGATTGTAAGCCAATGTTTTATTATAGTGGGTACATTTTACTTTACGCATGGCCAGTCTATTTGAATTATGTGTTATGGGAAGGTCTTTTCCTAGTGTTTAGAGAATAAAAGTGTATTAAATCATTGCCCTGCACACAAAATCAATTTTTAAATCCATGTCAAGCCCAAATTCACCGAAGGCACTGCTATGTGGATAATAGTCCTAGGACAAAACTTCTAAACGCTGTATTCACCTCAGCTTTTCTCGTGTATGTGAAAGTGTTCTTAATGGAGTTTCGTTTTCTGTCAAATGGAGTCATAAATGAACAATCAGTTACATTGATCATCCTAACTTACATCTATATAAGGGTCCAATAACAAATCACAATTGATGCATTAAAAGCTTCCAGATTAGAGGAACTATGAGCTGAACGTGTACATGCACATGTAAAATTTGAGATTTTTCAGAAGTTTCAGATTTGATACAAATGTAATTCCTTTTTGTTGTTAACCTGAAAACATTGCACTGAAGCTTTACCTCCTCCTGGGATCTGTTACTCCTTTTATGTAATGCATTCTCTCTGTTGAAGGTTAAGTATACGAGGAGCTCTCCAGTTGTTACCTTGTCTGGGTTCTTTTTGTGCATCAACTCTTCAGTCCAACAAAAAATACATGAATCGAACTTGTAATTGTGCAGCATATCAGAACCAGACAGACGCTCGCACAGAGAGGAGAGTTTTACTGTTACTGTCAGACACAGTTCATCAGACCAGTTTCGCTAAAGGCGGACGTCTAAATGCCCTTTAGAAGTGGTTTCAGTATCTTTAGCTTACTGTTGGAGTCTTCTATGAAGTCTGCACAAAAGTTAAACTGCCTGCACCGTCATGCTTCTCACCCTCTCACCAGGTTCTGTCAGCTACTCTGACCCAGAATTCCAGGATTCTGAAACATCTCTTGTCCTCGAGATTAAGCAGGAACTGTTTGAGTGATGTATTTGTAGCCAAAGGAACAGATTGAAACTATATATATTATATTTCTCAGCAGTACAGTCTTTGAAGAAAGTAGAAACTCTGTTACTGTGTTTCAGCAGATTTTCTGTTCTGAAAGGATCTGAAAGCGTTTCTCCACCTCAGACAGTGACTCAGACTTAGACACCTCTGACTCTTGGAACAGCACATACAGGTGCATGTGTGCCAGACATGATTGGCTGCTCAGTGCTTGTTGAGTGCTCACTAAGATTTCTGCTACACAGTTTTTAGAAAGAAGCAACTGCTGAGCGTCCAGTACATGTTAAAAACTTTGTGAGCCCAGTTCTCCCTGCCAGTGCTCCTGCTACGTCCTGGAGTTTCTGTGTATTTTTGACTGACTGTATAGATCGTCACCTCAATCTATAATTTGAACTGGGTGAACCTCCTCAACGAGATCCAGTAGATTCTGTTATATCCTTTAGGTTCACGCAGTGGACTGTGAAGTGGTCGGAATACCTAGCTCATTCCAAAATACTCAGTAGAAGAATGCTGATCTTGGATCAGGCTGTACCTGTAACTGAAAATGTGATTGCATGGGGTGATCTTAGATCTTAGATCAGTGTTCTGACTCTGACAGGAAAGTATGCTTCGTTAAATCCAGCATCAGTCACATTCAACGTCCTTGAACATGAAGAACTATTGGGTTAATTTAAGAAGACCAGCTCCTCAGTGTTACCTGCTTGTCAGGTAAGATCTTATAGACTCCATAGCACTGACAACTGGCACAACAATTGTGAAGCATATCGTTAGCTAAGTTGTCATATTCTTGTATCTACTTTGGGAATCATCTGTGACCGCTTTTCTTTAACAACTAGAGGTGGACCAAAGTCTTTCAGAGTGGGGAATGCTCTTCAACAGTGTTTGTTGGACTTGTTGGAAGCTGCCCCAGATATGGGGCGAGTGAGGAGACATTAAAAGTAGCTGCACATCACGTCAGAGAGCTCACGGTTAACAGGCAGAGATAAAATGAAGTCCCTTGTTTACATTCCAGTAGTCGCTCAGTAGCGAGACGTTCAATAAGAGAAGGACCCGCTCAGCAGACGAAAGAAAGCGGAAACGAAGACAAACAAGGTTAGCTCAGATGAAGGCATGTGAAGTTCAGCTCTGCAGCAAAGTGACTCTCCAGCCCACCTAACGACAGCATCTGCCCCCTCCCTCTTCCTTCTGCAGGCAATGAGGTACTCAAGCAGTACAACTCTGCCATCTGCTGTGTGAAGCAGCTCAATTCAGCAGCACCAAGGGTACCATACAGCTGAGGCCATTTAGCTCAGGGTCATATAGATACTTTAAGATACAGTTCCAGGACTTTTGAGGATTTTGCAAGCAGTATATATATTATTGTCAATAAAATTGTAGCCAATAACTTAATCAGCCCATATATAATGTGTTGTGTCATTGTAATTAAAAGTGTTTTATCCCAACTAGCCATGAAATGCCCCAGTTCCGGCCAAGCTTCAGAAGTGCTGCTTCTGCAGTAACTGGTACAACTACACTCTTCAGATTCTTCTCTTCCAGTATCAGTAAACACGTACAGCCTCCCAGATAGCAATGTTAATATGGCCGAAATCTGGGCCCACTTTAGTGCCATCCTTCATTGTGGTATGAGGGTCAGAAGTAAATGCTGGATGTGGTCTGTGTGTGAGAGCATTGCCACATGAGCCAACTTAAATCACACATGGCTAGGGCTGCAGCTAATAATTCATTTCTTAATTGATTAATCTAACTATTTTCGGTTAGTCGATTAATCTAACGACTTATTTTTTATATTACTTTAACATGAGTGTTATTATTTGTGAACACTGGATCCAGTGGATGATTCTGTGTATATATATATATATATATATATATATATATATATATATATATATATATATATATATATATATATATATATATAATGTATGTGTGTGTGTGTCTAGTAATTTGTTGTCGAAAGAACACAGGGGGCTGTGGGGGGGGGGGATTCTACATCTAATGTATTAAACGGTACATTAAATGCACGTGATCTATAAATGACTAAAAAAAGACTCAAAAGTAGCAGAGAGTGTGTTTTTAAGCTCCCGCGGTATCAAGAACAGTCTTAGGTTCCACACTGGATGATTAAAAACGGTTAGCAATGCGACTTTCCTAGTGACTCTACTGAAATGCACACCCAGCACACTCATTCTACATCCCACGTTCCTACAGTATCGCTACAATGTGGTCAAATGGTGGTGCGGTTGGCACCTTAACAAAATTCCGTAGAGCTCCACGCAGATATAACAGAACCTATAAAGGATTGACTGACAAACTGACAACGTTGCACCTATGTTGTCACAATGTTGGCAGATAACTTTGGCAGTGTCACCGTTTTCTGAGGAATTACATTTCAACACTGGGCGTTTTCACAGCGTAACTGTGTTTGCGGGTTAGACCCCGAGGGCTGAAACGTTCCCACTGCAGCATTGTCACAAAAACATGGGAGGGAAGGAAGCAGGAGGTCAGAGACACGAGCCGCATGTGGAACGTCTAAATGTTGACACATAAAAAGGAGCAGCAGAGAAATAGAGCCATGTTAAAGACTGATGTAGACCAGCAGAGGTGTCAAGTAATGAAGTACAAATACTTTATTAGCCTACTTAAGTAGAAATTTTGGTTATTTATACTTTACTGGAGTAATTATTTTTCAGAAGACTTTTTACTTCTACTCCTTACATTTACACTCCATTATCTGTACTTTCTACTCCTTACATTTACACTCCATTATCAGTACTTTCCACTTCTTACATTTACACTCCATTATCTGTACTTTCTACTACTTACATTTACACTCCATTATCAGTACTTTCCACTTCTTACATTTACACTCCATTATCTGTACTTTCTACTACTTACATTTACACTCCATTATCAGTACTCCTTACATTTACACTCCATTATCTGTACTTTCTACTCCTTACATTTACACTCCATTATCTGTACTTTCTACTCCTTACATTTACACTCCATTATCAGTACTTTCTACTCCTTACATTTACACTCCATTATCAGTACTTTCTACTCCTTACATTTACACTCCATTATCAGTACTTTCTACTCCTTACATTTACACTTCATTATCAGTACTTTCTACTCCTTACATTTACACTCCATTATCAGTACTTTCTACTCCTTACATTTACACTCCATTATCAGTACTTTCTACTCCTTACATTTACACTCCATTATCTGTACTTTCTACTCCTTACATTTACACTCCATTATCAGTACTTTCTACTCCTTACATTTACACTCCATTATCAGTACTTTCTACTCCTTACATTTACACTTCATTATCAGTACTTTCTACTCCTTACATTTACACTCCATTATCAGTACTTTCTACTTCTTACATTTACACTCCATTATCAGTACTTTCTACTACTTACATTTACACTCCATTATCTGTACTTTCTACTTCTTACATTTACACTCCATTATCAGTACTTTCTACTCCTTACATTTACACTCCATTATCAGTACTTTCTACTCCTTACATTTACACTCCATTATCAGTACTTTCTACTCCTTACATTTACACTCCATTATCAGTACTTTCTACTCCTTACATTTACACTACATTATCAGTACTTTCTACTCCTTACATTTACCTTCCATTACCAGTACTTTCTACTCCTTACATTTACACTCCATTATCAGTACTTTCTACTCCTTACATTTACACTCCATTATCTGTACTTTCTACTCCTTACATTTACACTCCATTATCAGTACTTTCTACTCCTTACATTTACACTCCATTATCAGTACTTTCTACTCCTTACATTTACACTACATTATCAGTACTTTCTACTCCTTACATTTACACTCCATTATCTGTACTTTCTACTCCTTACATTTACACTCCATTATCTGTACTTTCTACTCCTTACATTTACACTCCATTATCAGTACTTTCTACTCCTTACATTTACACTCCATTATCAGAACTTTCTACTCCTTACATTTACACTCCATTATCAGTACTTTATACTCCTTACATTTACACTCCATTATCTGTACTTTCTACTCCTTACATTTACACTCCATTATCAGTACTTTCTACTCCTTACATTTACACTCCATTATCTGTACTTTCTACTTCTTACATTTACACTCCATTATCTGTACTTTCTACTACTTACATTTACACTCCATTATCAGTACTTTCTACTCCTTACATTTACACTCCATTATCAGTACTTTCTACTCCTTACATTTACACTCCATTATCAGTACTTTCTACTCCTTACATTTACACTACATTATCAGTACTTTCTACTCCTTACATTTACTCTCCATTATCTGTACTTTCTACTCCCTACATTTACACTCCATTATCTGTACTTTCTACTCCTTACATTTACACTCCATTATCTGTACTTTCTACTCCTTACATTTACACTCCATTATCAGTACCTTCTACTCCTTACATTTACTCTCCATTATCTGTACCTTCTACTCCTTACATTTACTCTCCATTATCTGTACTTTCTACTCCCTACATTTACACTCCATTATCTGTACTTTCTACTCCTTACATTTACACTCCATTATCTGTACTTTCTACTCCTTACATTTACACTCCATTATCAGTACTTTCTACTCCTTACATTTACACTCCATTATCAGTACTCCTTACATTTACACTCCATTATCAGTACTCCTTACATTTACACTCCATTATCAGTACTTTCTACTCCTTACATTTACACTCCATTATCTGTACTTTCTACTCCTTACATTTACACTCCATTATCAGTACTTTCTACTCCTTACATTTACACTCCATTATCAGTACTTTCTACTCCTTACATTTACACTCCATTATCAGTTTTTTCTACTCCTTACATTTTAAACATAGCCTTGTTACTCCTAGTTCATCTACAGCTTGTTTTCATTCATGTATATTTACATTCCAGTAAAGATTATTGATAACATGTCTTTGAAGTTTGACTTTCTACACCATTACAATACTTATAGACAACTAGTCATCATATCTTCTGCTCCATGAAACACATGTTAATGTTCAGTAGTAACAGATATGCTACTTTAATATATTTACATTGTACTAAACTACATTCATTATCAATGGGCGTATATGCGGCTGAAACAGGAAGCCTAGCGCATCCCAAACTTATCAACATTAACATTTTAATATAACATTATAGTCATTATGGCTTTTAGATTTTTTTTAGGAGGTGGGCTAGTGCACTGTAGACACCTGTGGTGCGGCCTAAGCTTTTGTCCTTAATGTTGTCCTTACTTTTTCCCTTTTTTTTACTTTTTACACTTTAAGTAGTTCTGAAAGCAGTACTTTTACATTTTTACTGGAGTAAAAAGCTTCAGTTGATACCTCAACTTCTACAGAAGTATTTTTAAACCCTAGTATCTATACTTCTACCTGACTAATGACTGTGAATACTTTTGACACCTTTGTAGACCAGTTATCGGCCAGGAGTAATGAATGAATGGATGTGGTGGTGTTAGAGTCTTCTTTCACTAAAGCTTCCAGTTCACTGCTGGTGGAACACATTTTGTGATCAGTAACACATGACGCTGTCACACTGTTGTCAGAAGTGGGTGCTTTTAACATTGTCCGAACAACATAACCAATAAATAACACTGTTTAAGGTTTGATTTCTATCTCAATTCCATAGAGTTCCATGCAGATATAATGGACCATATAAAGAATTCTAGGAGGAGGTATCAGGTTCATCATTGCTGATAAAGAGAGAGTCAGAGAGGACCAGCCATTTCAAACGAATCAATAAACCCTCAAACCTAAACAGACATCTCCAGACTAACCAGTGACTCAGAAACCCAGACGAGCATTTTCTGTGAAAACATGATGGACTGCAGCTCCAGATCACAGCCCACATCTACCACCTACACCCCCCCCCCTTTGTTCACGCTTGCTTTTAACATCTCTTGCAGGTTTCGATGAACTTTGATTGATGAACTTTGTTGTCTCTGATTCTCAGGTTTTCAGTGTCAGCACTTCAGAAAAGAAAAACAGAAGTATATTTTAAAGGCTGATTTTGGAGCTCCTGTGTTTTTTGTACATCAGTGCGTCAGATTTCCAGGTTCACAGTGAAGACTTATGAGAAGGAAGAACTGATGTCTCTCAGCCGAGGAATGTTTTTCTGCATTGGGCTCTGACCGATTCCCTTTCTGTTGTATTTTGAAGTATAGATAACTGGGTTGTTGCTCTTGATTAAATCACTGACCAGCTGGACTCTCTATATCAGTGAGAAGAGTTTACTTGACCTTATGTCACTTACAGAAAATAAGTATACTTAAAGTTCATTTTATTAAGTATACTTTATGCAGTTACTATACTAATGTCATTGTACTAGTAGTACACTTGTATATGTACTATTTTAATACTTCTTGGGACTAAGAATTAAACTAAATTGGCCCACTTTCTAGTTTTTAAAAGTATACTTTTAAGTACACTTTAAGTGTAAGAGTAGTAAACCAGGTGTACAACTAGTTTACAGCTTTTATACTGCAACTACACTAAAAGTAAATTTAAGGGTTTATACTGTTAGTTTACTAGCTTGTACGTTTTCTTTAAGTGAACTTAACATAATACTTATAATTTACTGCTTATATTATTTTTGTACTTTAAAGTATATGACTAGGTTTAAGGGTTTTTTTCTACGTAAAATAGAATTTAACAACGTTTACTTACTCACCAGTGGACACACGTAAAATAAACAAGACACACTCAGATTAAGAAACATATTTGTATCTTTATAAATCTTTATAAATCAAATTTTAAATAAATATTGTACTGGTTGTGTTTTTGTGCAGAGCAAGAATACTTACTTCTACTATCTTAATCAAAAGATTAAGTACAAGTAAAGGCCAAATATACTTAGACTGTTTTATACTTGTCAGTATAACCCCAGCATACTTAAGTATAACTGTGTTTAGTATATCACTGAGAAGTACATAAAAAGTAAACTGAAAGCATACTCACTTCCTTTTAGTTTAAAAGAAGTAAACTAATGGTACACTTGAATAAACTTCTTTTTTGTAAGGGGTGGCAGCAGAGTGCAAGTTACAGCCTGGGCTGTGCTGGGTTGTGAGGTGGTTGTCCTGGTGATGAAGAAAAGAGGAATGTGAGAGGAAGGATAACTTAAAGCTGCAGCTGTAGCTCCATTTACAATACAGGTGCACTTTGTAGTTCTACACTTACAACCTGTACAATCTGTTCCTTTGTGTACTTTGTTACCCTCCTCTACCCTGTTCTTCAGTGATCAAGAAAAAGGACCACCACAGAGCAGATATGGTGGGTCATACTCAGCACAGCAGTGACACTGACGTGGTGGTGGTGGGAGTGGATCAGACCCAGCAGCACTCTCTGTCAACAGTGTAGATGTAAAGTAGCTCATCTGTTGCTGCACCGTTTGTGTTGGTCATCCTCTAGTCCTGTGGGCAGCATCTTGTGATCACTAATGAAGGACTAGAGAATGACCACAGACGAGCCATCATCTCTTTTACATCTTCCCGGTGGACCAGTACGGTAGGCATGTCTATTAGAGTGGACAGTGAGTGGACACAGTGTTTAAACACTCCAGCAGCACTGCTGTGTCTGATTCACTCATACCAGCACAACACACCACCACAACTTCAGTGTCACTGCAGTGCTGACAACGACCCACCACTCAAATAATACCTGCACTGTGGTGGTCCCCTGAGGAACAGGGTGAAAGAGGATTTATTGCAGTACGCAGAGAAACAGATGAACTACAGTGTGCTAGAGTAGAATTACAAAGTTGTAAACGGAGCCAAAACTCTCCTCATGGCAGAAGAGTATCCTTAGTATCACACTTTTACAGTCTTTAAAAAAAAACACACTTGTTTATTTTTATAAGACAGCAGGAAACCGACTATATTAGGGGTTTGGTGGAGTTATATTTGGTGGTGTTGTGTTCCAGCGGTTTTCTACATGATGTTAACAGACATACAGTGGCTATCAATAACAGCAGTGGTGAAGGTGGGTTCTGCAGGTTTTAGTTCTGCAGGTACTAAAACTGGCCTGTAAGTATAAATGTTACATGTTAAAGGTTTAGAGTTTTTGTTTACGTGTTATGTAACATCCCAACAGCACAAGGCTACCTTTCTCTGACCTTCTTGACTTTGAAGCCAAGACAGAAATGCAGGTAGAGGCAAGAAGCAAAGCATACATGAAAGCTACAGGGACTTTATCATTAAGTATCAGGGCTTCTGTCTGAGGTGGAGGGAAGAGCTATCAGATCTGGATCAGGAACACAGGAACTGGATGATCTGGTGAGAACAGGTGTACACGAGTGACTGCTTAAAAGAGACGACGATCATCTAAGAGCACCAAGAAAGGTCTAGAGCTGAGGAGAGAGTCTAGAACTGTGGAGTTTACACAAGTTACCTGCAAGGTGCCTCCTCTGTAATCAGTGTTGTGAGCATAAAACATAAAACATAAAACAAAGGATTCCCTTATAAATGCAATATAGACCACTTTTGTGTATGTGTTTTTTCCCTTCATGGTGTGGACAGACGTGTCCAATCCTGGTGCTGGTAAGACGGTAGATCTCCAGTCGCAGCACTGCTCACCCCAGATATACAGCAATTTGGAACAAAACTCTTCAAATTCTCAGTCGATCTGTACGGTATGAGTGGCTCAGATAAACTGTGTTCACTTTAGTAGACAATCCCACCTTGTAGATGTAAAGTCAGACAGTAGCTCATCTGTTGTTGAAGTTTGTGTTCTTCATCAGGGGTCACAGGATGCTATCAGTGTCACTACAGTGCTGAAAATGATCCCTCATCCAAATACCTGCTCTGTGGTGGTCCTGTGTGGGTGCAGACCACTGAATAAGTGGGTGAAAGGGACCCACAAAGTATACAGAAGGACTACAATGCGTAACTGTGGAACTACATGGTTACGCAGGAGGACTTCATAAAAAAGTATTCTTTTTTTCAGTACTGTATGACTTTCTGCTTATAATCTAAATGCAATTTTTTATTTTAGAGGAGATATTTTCTCATTTTCAGTGATAATTTTAGTTTTAGGGTCTGCTAGAGTGGATTTACATGCTTCAACTTTTCCCAAAACACATCTTTCTCATATTGTATGTTTATATTCAACCTCTCAAACGCTCGGTTGGAGCTCATATGTCTTTAAGCCCCGCCTGCTGGGCCCTGATTGGTCAGCTTGTCCACTGTGAGACCTTTTCTATTAATTTTATTCTATCTTTATTTTTTGTTCCATCCATCCATCCACCCACCCACCCATCCATCCAGGTAGAAGTCGTCTGTAAGCCAGTTGAATAGGTCTGATGCTGAAAGATAAATCTATGTATTTGCTTTATTTCTATATATAGTGTTGTAGTTTATCAGCGTACCAGTGAAAAGAGACACAAAATTCTGAGAGCACACTGAAAATGATTTAATGATATATACAACTACAGCATTGTCCATTTTCTAACAGAAACAAAGATTACACAAAGCATGTTAAAAAACAAACAAACAAACAAAAAACAAACAGCAGACTACAGCATCAACGCCAGGTGACCAAATCAGTAGGTTGAAATACTTTCACCCACTTCACCATGAAGAAGCTTATTTGTGTGCATTTTGCTTCGTTGTATAGAAAAAACATAACCAGCCCTTTTCTCTACAGTTAAATATAAAATGATACACATTCCTAGCCATAGAAAGCATGACCTCCATACTGATATATTTTTCCATCCCCAAAGTAAAAAAGGCCACTAGAGAGGAAGATGCACATTTTAAAATCTGCACACAGCAAAATGCTCAATGCTTCGTTCCTACACTCACCACTGTTCCACACAACTCTCTGCAGAGGAGAGAGGTTTTGAAAGACAAACATTAAATGTTAACCAAAAAAATGGAAATTAGAAGAAAAGAGTTAAATAGTTAAAAAGGAAACTGAAATAGAGAAGAAATCTTTGGTATTGTATCTAGAACACTTTAAACAGTATTTAAAAATATTTTCTTTTCACTTTGGAAGAACTTAGTTAATCTGCTCGTCAGTGCTGAGAAATCCCAAATTAAAGTTCTTTGCAGTGCCTTTAAAAGGTGAATTTTACAGAGCTTTCAGAATTTACTGCATAATTAAACAGTCAAGATGTAAACAACCAAAGTCTGATACTCTGTTCATAGCAGGGACTGTTCACAGTAGTGGTGATGGGAACCAAACATCACTATACTGCCTCCAAAATCCAAAAAGACATAACTCAACAACAGGGTTGCCAGATACCAGAGGCACTGTTTTATGAGTAGTTTGAGTTTGGTCTTAAAATGTAAAAACATTAATCCTAGAGATATACATGCAGTAAACCCAATGAAAAAGAAAATATTAACAGTATGTTATCATTAACACTCCATTTAAAACAACACGTAGGTTCACTGGTTGTTCTGGATAGTAAACAAAACGCTTATATTTGTGTAGTGAACACTGTGAGCCAGGGTTTCCATCACCACCTCTGTTCAGGTTCCCTACAAAGCAACATTTCTTTCATAGCTGTATGCTTGAGAGAGAAAACATTACTTAAGAAAACAATGGTTTGCTGTGTGATCGGCGATGCAAATCTTTGTTATTTCTTGTGTACACTTACACTGCCTGGCCAAAAAAGTGTGGGTTTCAGTTGGAAACAGTTCTTTTAACCTTAACTGATACTGTGAGAAGCTTCTCATTTCCTGAACAACCATGTGTGGAAAAAAATGTCCCATGGTTGTGGGAAAGATTCTTACTGTGGGTCAAATTATTGGCCTGCCCCAAGCAAAGAAAACAGCTAAGAAGAAGCTATAATGAGTGGAATTGGGTTAAAAATTGCCCAAACGTTTATAAAAACCTGGAAAAAGAGTGGAGAACCATCAACTTCACAGAAGAAATGTGGTCAGGAAAAGTTCTCTTGAACACTTAAGTGAAACGCTTCAAAATAAGCAACAGCTTTGTTTACTTATGAAAATCAGAGACTCACAGGATTGGGATTAAACAGCTGTGTGGCCCTAAGAAAAGCAATAGACTGGTAATGGAAAAGGATCAGGCGGTCTGGTGAGTCCAGATCTACCTTATTTCCAGAGCTTTTGGCCTGGCAGTGTCGTATTACTCAATACCCAGCGTCATAAAACCTAATACTGATCGGGGGGACGAGCGAACCTGAATTCATTTCAATCTCTATTAAGGCCAACTCAGCACTTCTCCTCCTCTAAAGAAACGCTGCACACATCAATGGGATTTTTCCCCCTTCAAAATAAGTGCGTCCCAACTCTGAAATGACACAACGGTTAAGCTGTATATAATATATTAACAACTACTTACATATAAAGACCAAACAGTAAGTAAGTATTTCAATGAAACCAGATACAGGAGAGAAGGGGGGGATTTCCACTGAGGGAACACATCCATGCGCTAGTACCTGGTTAGCAATATCGCTAGTAGAAAGCAGCGGTGCAGAAGGCATGTGCTTTGGCAAGTAAGAGAAAACCCCCACAAGTCCTCCCAAAAAAACAACAAGTACAAACATGAAATAGTAGTTTTAGCAATGCAGTAGTATTTAGTACGTTCATTATGAAAACCAGCACTCTGAAAGAACTGCTTAAACGCTACGACTGAGAAATATTTGAAGATTTCTTTCCCCCATGAAAACCTGACTCGTCTGCAGTGTTTAGAAATGGTTGTTTAGATAAATTGCATAGCGTTAGAAATGACTTTGGTGGGCTGGAATGGCCTTGAAGGTACCCCAAAGCGATTGTGTCACTTAAAAATGGTTAGAATGGCCTTTTTTCCAGTGAGGCTTATTAAGAGCCCTGATTGACTTTTTCACTGGTTGTAGCCATCAAAAACAGCTGCCAACTGCAGTTACACAGGCACATACAAAAGGTGCCCCATACAGGGTATACTAGTAAGCTAGTTAGTGCTGTTAACCGATGTGAGTAAGAAATCATTTAACTCTCAAGTAAACCTTATCCATGCTCTAACGGCCACATCTAAAGCCACACTGTTTATCTTAAAACCATGAAGACCTACAGCACTCAGAAAAAATGAAGGTCAAAATTCCACACATGCCTTGAACATCAGTACTTCACTTAAGTATTAAATGCTGCTGAGATATTTCTACAAAAATATAGCCGCTTATACGCACAAGTCTGTTCTCTCTCTATGTACACATGATTAATATCCTCAACTGGAGGCTTTACAGATCTGAAGCTGAACACTCTACGCACTCTATTCAGTGATTACAGATGTGACGTGTACTTTGGTTGAAGCTTCTTATATCAGTTAGCCTCAACACTAACACCAAATGTCCAGCTAATTCTCAGGATTTGTTCTGAGAGATAAAAGTAAATTTACCCATTTGTGGTCTGTATTCTTATATAATTAGGTTAGACAAGCTTTACAGAACACTGGCAGAAAGTTCAGTTCCACAGAAACTAATGAGAAGCTGCAGAACACGACTCTTATCAAACAACAGGACGTACACTCGTAGTTTCAGCAAAGCAGTAGTATTAAGTATGTGTGTTCGTTATGGAAACCGGCACTCTGAAAAGACCTGCTTACATTCATTATCGAGACATATTTGGAGAAAAGCTGACTCGTCTGCGGTGTTCAGAAATTTTTATGTTTAGATAAATTGCATAGCGTTAGAAATGACTTTGGTGGGCTTGAATGGTCTTGAAGGTACCCCAAAGTACAACAAATTATGTTTTTTCATGATGGTTAGAATGGCCATTTTAGGCTAATTGAGAGCACAGATGTACTTTTTCACCAGTTGTAGCCATCAAGAAGAGCTGCGACCTGCTTTAGACAGGAACATACAAAAAAAATAATTAATAATAATTAATAATAACATTTCTTTGCATGCATGTGAAATGTATCATTTAGCCATAAACACTTGATTGATAGACTAAACACAAAGTTCACTGGCTTCTAGGCCTTTATCCACATATTAGATTCTTTAGATATTCGTTCATTGGATAGCTATAGAGTTTTTTTATTTTGAAATTGGGATATTCTGTTTTTGGCTAAACGTAAGCTATCAATAAGAGTGAACTGCAAAATACCGTAACCTTTAAGGCTCATGAGAGAAAGGTGACAACTCAAAAGCTTGCCACATGCCGGGTGAGATTATAGTGTAACATTCCATTTATAATTTATTAAACAAATTAAACAACAACAACTAAAAAAACCAACAACAAGTAATGCGCCAATGTCTCATTAGATATCATTATGTTGGGACTGTTGCCAACGCTGGGTGAAGCTTGTCCAACCTATTAAATTTGTGGATGGAGAACAGGCAGATAAACTACTGAGCAAAGCTACATCTTTCACTCTTAAAATTCTTTCAGTAACAGGTGATGAGAAATTTTGGTTTGGCTGTTTGACTTCCAGCTAAATTCTTTGAGCCTAATCTGATGTTACAATTCAAATGTATGAGCACTGTGTAAAGTGGCACATGAGTAAATGTATCTTCTGAACATAAATCCAATTTACCCCATCCTTCTTGTGTGCTGCCTGTACACATTATCCAGCCTCGAGTGAGTGCTGAACAGGAACTAAGGTAACGAGAGTTGGACAGAACAAAGACCACTTGCATTGCTCTTGAAGAGACACTGCTTTGAACCAGAGCCTCTGAGATTTATTACTAGTTTTAAAGCCTTCTAACCGAGTTTATAAAGTGATGCAATAGTCAGAACAATAACATTTTTAAAAAGCCTCCCAAAAAACATCAACCGAGACCATTTTCAGTAACATATCTAAATTAAACCATAAAATATATGAAATGATCTTGGTTATAAATCTGAAATACTCTACAACGGGCCTGCACAAAAGGCCTGGAAATAAAAGGAACCTTGTACAAAGTGAAATATAAACTCTGTAATCTCATATAAGGATGATTCGTTAACTTGTTATCAAAAAGTCTCACATTTTTTGGTCAAATAATTTGTCAAAGTTTTTTTTTTAGTACATGATTTCAGGAAAAAAAAAAACCTCCAACCCATGCAAACATAAGGTAAAGATAGCTGAACTCCAACTGCTTCCTCAGCAGGTGCCAAAAAACTTGTACAGCAACGTCTACTGTACAGTTGAAAAAGCAAAGGTTCCCATCAAGGTCCTACGAAAGGAATTGCTAAGAAAGATAGTCGGCGTTGTCCAGAAAAAGTCTCCCGGCACAAGGAGAAGGATAAAGAACGGTAGTAATAATAAAACGTCTCCATATTTGGTAATAGCACAGGGATTAAATAAAGTCTAAGAAAAGCGAGGGAAGAAGTCAGAAGTTCATTGCGCCTTGGAGGCCACAGTGATGCTTTTGACTGCAGCAACAGCACTCTGGTGCGTGTCATTGGTCACCTGTAGATTTAGAGGCCCGCTTGTAGTGCCGCCTGCTGACAGTACACTGGTGGGGAGCAGTGACAGACCGGAGGGGTTCAGGAGAAGAGGAGTGGTCACCAGACTGGGAGCCGCACCTCCAGCGCTAGTGTTGGCAAACAGTAAGTTGCCATTTCCATCAATGGAGGTTATTGGTAACGCCCCTCCAGATGCAAGAGCTGGAAATTAGCAAACAATGAACTCAACTTCAAATGAGACAAACAGAATATAGACGTGGCAATTAAATAATAATCAAGGAATCAAAAATAGATATAGAAAGTAAAACACACTCGCTGATCACTTCATTAAGTATTTCCACCTACCATTTTATCAGCTACAGTTTGTAGTTCCACAATTACAGACGGTAGTCCACCTGTTTCACTCCCCCCACCTTTTAACCTGTTATGGACACCCACAGGACCACCACAGAGCAGGTATATTATTTGGCTGGTGGATCAATCTCCACACTGCAGTGACACTATGGTGATAATGTGTCAGTGTGTTGTGTTGGTATGAGTGGATCAGACACAGCAGTGCTGCTGGACAGTTCACTAACCAAAACTATCCAGCCAACTGCAAACGGTGACCACTGATTAAAGACTAGAGGACGAGCAATCTCTGACTTCACATCTACAATGTGGACCAATAAGGTAGGAGTATCTAATAGGGTGGACAATGTGTTTTAAAAAAACCTCCAAAAAAACAAAACACACACACACACACACACACACACACACACACACACACACACACACACACCTCATTACTATGAGGTCAGTGTCACTGCAGTGCTGAGAATTAACCACCACCCAATAATACCTGCTCTGTGGTGACCCTGCAGTCTGTAAATGCAGAACTACAAAAGGGCACCTACATGGTAAGTGGAGCTGATTAAACAATAAGAGATACGAGGAGGTGTTCCTAATGAAGTGGCTGTTGAGTGTAAAGTTTACTCACCCTGAATGGTGGCCAGTGTGGTGTTGCTCATTAGAGCTGCTGAATTCAGAGCGTTGCCAAGAGCCGCCGGAGCCAAACTCAGCAACGCTCCCCTGGCACAGAATTGAATAATTATAATTATTTATGGAGAAATGCAACAGCTGCTACAACATGTTGTAAAGACATGATCCGAGGAGCATGTACAACTTTTTTAAACATACTGTTTACATCTTAATCTATACTCCTCTGTAGCACAACAGATGGGTACAGACTGAGATGTAAACAGTCTGTTTAATAAGGAGATACAGACCCTTTAAAAAAAAAAAAAAACCCAAACAAAAACAAGCCCAGAATCTTAATGTTAACATAGTTTGATCATTATAAACATTTCCTTTTTTACACTCAAATATATTTTTGACTGCATATTTTCCTTTTAATTAAATAAATATACTGCCGGTATAACATCTCTGTACTTCTCCACTCCTGTGATACTCAAGTCTCAACAGAAAGACAGATAATTTGATCAGTACCAAAAACGTTTCACAACAGTAAAAGTGAGGTGCTTCTTTCTGAGAAACAAGCTACACATTAGCAAATATTTGCCCCATTCCCCGTGCAATAATGTATTCCATCAAGCTGCTAAAGCAAACACCGGAAATTGGAGAAAATCAAACATCTGTGAACGAGACATGCAGCTCTAAAAACCTAATAGAGCCTTCTGTTCCAATATACCACATATAATGAACACAAGAACATTTAGACTAAAACTTAAATTCTTCCAGTTCTATGAATCAGATTCCCACCACATGGACACTATAATTATCACCGACACTGTTAACTGAAGTGTATGCTCAACAGCTTTTTCTTAGCATCCACTGCTGGTGGAGTTTTGGGGTAACCTGGGTTATAAACAGTGAGACAGAATTAGAGATGCCCCTGCAAATCTGGGGTGCCCCACTGCCCATTTGACAGGATTCCACATTTTGCATCCTTTTTATTTTTGCAATTATTTCCAGCTTTAAAGTTGACTCCCTTCTGTATTAGTTAAGTATCGGTGGGGAAAAAGATAAATCATCAGAAGGGGGCTTTCTAGTCTTTAAACTGGAAATCTCACTGTCAAGACATCAATGGCAGCAATGTAGAGAAGAGGGCATGCGTACATGTTGCAATATTACATTTGGCTGGACTGTGCCTTTCAAAGGCTTTAACAGAACCTGAACATTAGTGTCAGGTGCGTAAACTCAAACTGTCTAGCAGCAGATCACCCGCCCTACAGCTGCGCACCCCTGCTGTACCACCTTTAAACTGTCTTACTTTACTTATGAGGACTCCCATTGATTTCTATTCGTTTTAATGATTACTATAGTAATATGAAATACACATAATCCCAACCTCAATATCCAATAGGCAATTATAAACATATTAATAATGTCATGCAAACAACACATGCTGAAGTGAGGACCTCCAACATGTCCTGCTCTCCTATCATTGTAAGGACATGTGGTCCTCACAGGGACATCACAACGTGCAAGCACACACATGCAAATCGTCGCTGTCCACTGAAAAACAGATATCTTCAAAATTGCAATTTTACAAGAGAGACCAAAAATATACTTTACTTTCAATGTAAGTCAATGGAACCAGATTTTTTTGCAAGCTATTTTGGAGCACTTCTAATGGTCCATTCATCATGTAAACCATTTTCACACAATGTAAACAACCATAGGTGTAGACAACTCAAAATCGGCGATACATGTTTTCATTAGACAGCAATGAAATACAGAATAACACAAAACTATAACGTATATGCTTACCCCTGAGCTAGCTGGGACTGTGCAATAATTCCTGGGTTAAGGCCTGCTGCTGCCGCCACAGCTGCCAGGTTAGCTCCACCCAGCCCCGCTGGAGTCACCACAAGCTGACCTGCTCCCTGTGCTGCTGCTGTAGTCATGATGGAACCACTCTCAGATGTAGTAACTGCATTCTGCTTTGAACTGGCCAAGGATGCTGCAGTGGCAGAGGTAGCAAGGGATGGTGATGTGACCGTTGGGGCTGGAGTGGCAACAGCGGGTGCTAAAGAGATGACTGAAGCTGTATTTGAGGTGATGGGTCCTAGAGTTGTACCTGGAATTAACAGAACTAAGGGTCAGAAAGAGATACCAAAACAATGGTTGTCCATACTGCTGCATACAAAAAAGCATTCCTGTCAAGTTTTCTGGAGAGCTTCCACCTCTACTGCTAGCACTAACGTATGGTGTGCCCCAAGGCTCAATGTTGGGCTGTTGGAACTGTTGTAAGAAAAGTTATTTGCAGTTGCATAAAAGATGATGAGCTTTAAGTGCCCTGAAAGACATAAAAACTATGAGTCTGATGCGGCAAATAGGTCTAGGTTATCTAAACAAGTGGTGATTTCAGCACAATTGATAAATTCAGCTTTTAGCAAGCATCAGTGCCTTTTTTACATATCGTTTGCAAAAGAAGCACCACAATTGAACCTCATTTACATAGAATTTACATGAAGCATGTAGATGTCTCTCTAGTAAGAGAATAAAAGTGAAGCATTCAGCAAGCCTAAGAGCCAATGGTTGTCCTCACTGGAGGAGTCTGAGGTTGAGCAGGAACTGCATTGCTCCCCCTAATGGGCAAAGCATAAACAGTATGACATAGGACAAGGGGAAAATTAAATAAATGTGAAATATCGAATGACATGACTGTATAATGTGTTGATATTATTAAGCGTTATTGCTGTAGTGTAAAAATACATATACAACCTTTGGATAGCTTTGTTTTTGGGCCACAGTTATTTATAATACAATTATCGTAGACCAAAACCTTTCAGAAGAAAATGCAGACGTATCAATTAATTTTTTCTGCATGCATGTTATTTTCCACTTTTACTGTTATTACTATTAACATTATATTACTGATGATCATTCTGATCTTTTACACACAATGAGTAAATTGAGCCAAGACAAATTTAAAGAATAAAAAATAGTCTGTAAAATTTGCGTCCCATGTTATATAATCAGATTACTACACACAACTTTAATGCTGGCCAAAATCACAGAGTAACTAAAGGTACATTTTAAATTATGACTACATTTATTAACAAAGTCAGGAGCAAACATACCAGTGAGTGTGAGGCCAGGAAGAGAGGCAGTGCTGAGAGGGAGTGCTGGATTCACAGTTAGTGTGCTTGATGCATTGGACACCTGTGAACATGCACACAGTTATTACTGGACAATTCACATCCAAGTTTGCTTTAAAACACACTAGCAATTGTTTTAAATGAATAAACTACAGTATTAGGTTCTACCGGTGTAGCGCTGCTAAAGACGGTTTTCATTGGCGTGCTGGGTGCGTTGCTGCTTGGTGGATTGATCCTCTTCTCCTTCTGCCGACGGTTACAAAACCACACTCTCACCACCTCCTTCTCCATGTTTAGCTGATCCGCGATCATTGTGATCTCGTCAGAGGTAGGCTTTTGACTTTGCTATAGAAGAAATAGCAGCCAATAATTGGCAAATGAGTAAAAGGTGACTGACATTCTTGCATTAAAGTCACGGCAATGTCTTTCAAACAAGTCCTCAATGCATATATCCAAAACACCTAAACAGAAAGCTGTATGTGTATAATGTGTATACCTTACTAGACTTTTCATTGATGACTGTCCTGCTGAAGGCAGTGATCAGAAACTGGTAATTACTAGGTAAGCTAGAGACTTTGGGTGTGTCTCAAAACCTAGTGAGGCTCTACATAGACAGCATTTTACATCATAGTATGCGCTCCTGACACATAGGTTGTCCCAATTCTTAGATACCCTAAACATGCTGTCTACTAACGCACCTTATTTTGCTCTGATTTTAAGGAAGCATAGAACGCTTCCTCAGCCACTAAGGCAATCCTAAGGCAAATCTCTGAGCAGTGAAGTCGTTTTAAAATGTTTTTAAAAGTTTTTTCTACTTTCTTGTTATTTAATCACACAAAACAGTATTTTATTTGCAACTTTTCAACGAGTCGTTGCAGTTTTATACTCAAGCCATTAGCATTTATGCTAGCGGATTTTTAAGCCTCGGGCTATTGTTTTGGATGCAGGCTGGTAGCTTAGCAACCGGCTAAACCACCGGTCGCGTGCTGCGGTCTTATGAGATGTCAGATAGAACGCTGCCTACCTAAACAGTGGCCTACCTAGTCAGTGCCTACTTAGACAGCTCACTAGGTTTAGAGACAGACCCTTTGTATCCCTTGCTAAGACTGCACCCTGGTGGTAAAGAAGTCTGACCTCCAGAAAGCTTTTCTCCAAGGCAACACGGATATTGGTCTCAATGCTGGTCCTCTTCTTGCGTCGGCGGTTCAAGCCCTCACAAAGGCCTGGGGACAGATCACTGGGACTAGAAACTACTGCATCCGAAGTCATGTTCTCTATGGGAACGAAAGAAAAGGAGAAAGATTTAGCAATACCACATAAACCAATGCAGTAAGAGTTGGTGGAACAAAGCTAACCACTTTCAGTAGCAGCTATTCTTCAGAGAAATAAGGTACATGGAAGGTAATACACACCAGCATCATTAAGCCACTTTTCCAGCAAAGGTTTGAGCTTGCACATGTTCTTGAAGCTCAGGTTCAAGGCCTCAAAGCGGGAGATTGTGGTCTGGCTGAAGTCGTTTCCATAGAGTTTGCCCATAGCCAGGCCCACGTCTCCCTGGGTGTCAAACGAAATTAAAGTGGAGTCAGGACGCAGACAGCATCAGAAAAAGTAACAAGCATGGTCTAGGGGTCAGGGCTATAACTAGACCCAAACATAGTCCAAAGAGTTATGTCCGTGAACAGCTAGACCTGAACCATACCCATGAGTTTTGAGTCTGGACCCAATCTAATACTGCTGTCCAGGTTCAAATTCCACTTTAGCCAACATATTCCTCAAGCAACGTTTTCAAGCCACACCTTAAACATCTTTATTCTTAAACTACCTCTTTATTACAGAGTACAGGACACACTGAACATAAAAAACTGGAACAACATCCTTTTGGCTGCATCATAAATCCTGCATTTTTTTTTTACCCTTCAAGCTTGGATTACCAACATCAGTGGGTGACTCCAACCTGCCATATTAGAAACTGTTTTAAGGTAACGAAAGTCAGGAGGAAGAATAAGTAACTGAGACAAACTAGAGCAGGGGAAAATCTGCTGAAAGTGGATAAAAAGGCTACCAGAACCTAAACATAAAGTCAACCTCAGAATAACACACAGCTGGGGAGACATTCAAAGAAGATGCGAGTGGTCTGGTCCTGTCGGGTTCCGACAGATATTTTAAACGTTATTCTGAGTACCTGAGTAAAGCCCAGTTTTATTCTCCTCTGCTTAAAATTCTTGGCAAACTGCTCCAGTTCCTCCAAGTCACTGGCCTCCTCCACTAGAGAAACATCTACACGCTTGGGGGTGGGTGGTGCAGGAGCTGGCATGGCAGCTATCTTCCGTGTAGGGGTTGCAGCCTGAAAAAAAGTAAAAGATTAAATTTGCAGATATCTGTCTGACTTCCAGTTCATATGGATAATTTCCACAAATGACTACAGATTGCCCAGATATTCATGTCATATATTCAAGGAAACATTGGATTTGGTAAACGACAGAAAAAAATAGCCAGGCTGTCAAGCTATGGTGTAATTGCTGCTGAACTAATAGTAAAAATGGTGATTTTGTGTGCTGGTTTTTTAAACGCAGAAGCTTTGGAAACACTTTCCTCTGTTTATTTGCTACAATAAAAGAGAGCTAGGTGTAAAAACATGGTGCAAGAACACACTGGATAAAGGCTCTGATGTGGGTGAAGCACTCAGTATTCTCTTTAATCCAACCATCTTTGAAAGTTACTGTTTGCTTGATTACTCTCGTTGGTGGGCACCACTCTTAAAAGTTTACACTGCATGTGCTTGTCTCGCGCCTCCAAAACAAAAGAGGTTTGTTTCGGTCAGAATTTTGATTTTCTGCTGTTGTCCTGCATGTGCAATTCTGAACAATGTGTTGGATTCAGGTAATATTTGCATGAACACTGATCTGACAAGGTCACACTACTGCACATCAGATTGCAGTGCCACATACAAGTGGCCCAAACTGGAACTAAAGCAATCAACAAATCTGCAATTCACAAACATTTCATAAATCTGTTGTAACCTCTTAGGACATTTCTCAAAAACAAATTTAAGAAAAAACTGAAAGATGTTATTAGATGTTCCAAATCATTACATAACTAATCTCATCATATGAAGAAAAAGATCAGACTTGGGCCAATTTCACCTGCAGTGAAAGCTTTAGATGCCCTTACAATCAACTACAATAACCAACAATGCATCAAAGGATAACGAGTTCTAGCAAAAACTTCAGTACGTCCTGACACTGTGAGAAATGTCATGAAGTTAGATGGATCTGCTGACAAGTTTTATCTGCACAGTAGTCGTTTGGAGTTCCTGACCTGTGTGGAGACCATCTGTGTGATCTGAGACTGCAGGACCTGGGCCTGGCTGTGAGGTAGTTGTGTGAAAAGGTTCTGTGTTTGCAGAAGGCCTGAAATAAAATACAAGTAGAAAAAGGAAAAACAATGAGAGAACAGGACAGTGGAACAGGAAATCAGAGACATATTAATAATCTTCCAAATTGCTGGCAACATCCCCTCAGCTGCATCATGTATGGTAAACTACACCCCCAAACTAACAGTAGAGGCTATGCTGGAAATATGGTGCAGTCTCTTAAACTCAAGTGGCACCCAGAGTAGAATTCTATCTAGATCTTGGATTTTACTCAATGCTGAAATGCTTAAGAATATGCAGGACCGACGTATGCTGAGACAGGTGCATCCCTACCAGTCTGTCCTTGAGGTGAAGGGGAGAGGATGAACTGGGCAGGCTGAAGCTGGCCAGGCTGCACCAACACAAACTGCGGCAGGTTCAGGCCCGAAGGCTGCAGTTGCTGAATAAAGGTGGAGAGAGAGAGAGAGAGAGAGAGAGTGAGAGAGAGAGTGAGAGAGAGAGTGAGAGAGAGAGTGAGAGAGAGAGAGAGAGAGAGAGAGAGAGACAGATTTTCATTGGTTTGCCCATTTATGTTTTTTAATTGCAACAGTATTTTATGATAGAATACAGAACTTTAGAAATTTCATCTTTATGAGTGAAACATGCAAATAAAAGATAAAAGATTTAACAAGTCTACAAGTTTGAAGTATCAACCTTAATCAACTTAAATAATTTGTATGGCAATGAAAACAAGAAATATTATTAAAACAATTGAAAACCACAGCATTTTATATAATTAATAGTTATTTGTAATAATTGTATAGGATTTAATAACTACATTAAATGTATAACATACAAACAACCACACCATTGTTTGGCCAGCTTATAAGCGAGACGGCAATGATCGGTTTAAAGCATCATCAGCATTATTATATTAATTTAAATACTTAAATAAAAAGCCAAACAAAACACATACATATTGGAAAGAAAGTGTCCTGAATTTCATTTGTGGCCAATAAAGTCACAAAATACTAGTCAGGCTAAAAGTGACTAAATCATTGGTGTGAATGTTCACATAGTGTTTCAGATGACTAGATTACTTCTGCAAGCAGTTTTTTATAGGATTATGAAAAAAAACTTCATATCACTTTATATAAGCTTAAACTGTCCCTATTAATCAACTGCAGGAGTGTGAAGTATGTTTCCTACCGAAGCAATCTGGATTGGTTGGGAGAGGGGGATCTGAGTGATGGGCGTGGCTGCAGAGGCTGAGATGTTGGCTCCAGTGGTGCTGCTCTGCTGCACGGCCGCTGCCAGAAGCTGAGCCTGCTGCAGAGCTGAATTCAGACTCAGCTACAGACAGACATGGAGAAGGAAGTCAATGAATATCAGAGAGCCACGGATAAAAACTATTACAGTCTTTGTGCTCTGACTTGCAAGGTAGACAAAATAATCACAAATAATCACACATTTTCTTACCAGACATTTTGTACCTTTTATTATTTTACCTATATTATTTAACTATACAACACAAACACAATAAGCCCAACACATACATCTACACACACATGCCTTACACTTTGCTTAACCCCTAAATAACAAGTAACTGATATGAAATGCACGTTAGTAACGTTAGTAGTGCCAGTGATGGTCCACTAGCACGGTCATCTCTATCAGTAAACTATAATTTATTTCTATTATTGCTAAGCCTACCATGCAGCTGCCTCTCGTTTTGATTTCAATATAGTTTTTCTCTGATCCAAGCTGTTACTGTTAATCCCACCCTTACTTTTTTACAGTTACGTTGTTCTGTACCAGTTGGAACTCTCTCTCCTCCCTATTTTGTTTTCTACTTTCCTGGTTTTCAGTTTCAGTTTTCGGTCTTTAATTTAAGATCAGTTTTAGACTAATAGTTTTAGATTAGTTTTTACTTTGATTGAATTTATGTAGGAGTACTTAGGTTCTGACTGATAATGTCAGCTTGTATAGCTGCTCTCTGCCCTTAATGCTCATACGTAGTTCATTTTATTGTGGTGTTCACATGATTTAAAACACAAACTCGTAACCTCACAGCAGGACACAACCACAGACGGTCATGCCACCGGAGAGATTCCAGTAAGCATATTGTCACTGTCCAATAAAAACGTATCTCCATTTTTGTCCATTTTTTTTTTACATAATTTGAACATGACAGCTGCCGTTTACTTTGTGGGAAACAGAAATGCCAAAAACAGTTTGGAAATAATTCTGGTTTCATTGACCTACATTGAAAGTAAAGTTCTTGGTCTCTCTTGTAAAGTTGCTATTTTGGAAATACTTGTTTTTCATTGGACAGTGATGACCTACACTAAGCCTTATAGTATACAGTATAATTTTAGACAGCATTAATGAATCTCAGTTTAATCTCACACTGTCAAAGGCCAGGGAGAAACGTGTGTCTATAACCACGGTAAATACATTCCCTGCACTGCTTTCACATTAAGCTGCACAGCAGGCAGCTTTACATGCAAAGCTTCACTAGTGAACATATGTTGCATGGCCAACTGTTGAACATCACATTAAAATATGCTATTTGAATAAATTTAAATACTTTCAAACTGAAAGGAAGACATGGCCAACTATCAGTATTAATGAATTCTTGTTCTGGATGCTTTTTAGTGAGCGCATGACCCCAAACTACCGGCTTCAGGACAGATTATTATTATTATTATTATTATTTATTTTATTTTTTTTAAAGAAGATAAAATCGAAGTATGAGGAGAAAATTTGGATTGCATTTAACTATAAAAGGTTCACCACAAAATGTCTTAACTATAAAAAGAAAAACATTAACAAAAACATCAAATTAGAAAATCTTCAAATTCAACTTTTAATGGTAGAAATTGGATTTTAGCATGCAAGATTTCATTCTGCATTGGTGGTATTTCATTTTCATGCTGAAGCTTTAATTACTAGACTAGCTGTTTTAGCTTTTTATATTTCTTCATCCCAGGAATTCAATTTATGTGTGTGAAAATTAAAATTCATCTGGAAAATAATAAATTCCTGATATGAAATTTAAAATACAATAAAAAATATATTTTGACTAATAAAATGACTAATATTTACTAGTTAAAAATGCAATTTGACATGTGTAAATTGAAAATACCTTTATTAAATCCACTGAAAACTTCAAAATAGGACAAAAGATATTTAAAATAAAATACACAGGTCACAATCTCAACATGTCAAATTACTTCTCACTTATTTGAACTATAAGCTGAACCTGCTTTCCATACACAGTGGATTTACGAAACATAATTGAACACAGAAAAAGAGCCCGTTTTAAGTACGGTGCCATTAAGTCTGCCTATCGGAAAGCCTGCTTGCTTTTACCATTAAGGTTCACTTTGTTTTAATGGAACTCAACGTCTGAAGTTGTGCATATTAATAACTCTTTGTAAAATAAATGGTGTATTTAAAAATGTCTGCATTCATAAACTAAAATATCCCAAACATGATATGGTTTTCAAAACATGAATGCTGCCACATGCAAGTCAGCACTGCTGTGCACTGAACCTGTTTTATAAGACTGGCAACCTCAGTCACACAAATCAGCTCTACTGTCTCACTTTAGTTTATATGACAGTCCAGTCGCTGGTGTTTTTATTAAAACTTACTTTTATGTCACATCATTTCAGCGTGTAGGTGCTATCACTAAGCCGGAATGTTGAATTATTCATGTTTTGAATGAAAAATTACCATGTACTTCAGAAGTCTGTGATGATTAGGGGTAAAAAGTACACATGACAAGATGCATCAGGTTTGAAATCCTGTTGTTTACCACAGGAAGTGATAGTGAGAAATTTTAACTACACAGAATGACTACAGAGGTCTATAGTTTAAAGGAATTACTCTTAATCTACTTAACATGTTTGGTAGCTATAGCGGCAGCATTTCAGATGCTACTTTTTTGCATTTCAGTTTGTTATTAGACCTCGCTCTCTGCCACACATCTGATAACTAACGCCTGATGAAGTTTGAAGAGTCCTTCTGCAGGAACTGCTCTTGTCTGTTTACTAAATATTCCAGTTTATGCATTCGTTCACTTGTGTCATTTTGAAGACAGCAACATAAAGACACTACAGAAACAGACATTAGATTTTTTTAATATTGCTGGCATTAAGAACATTTCCAATCAAAACTACAACATTCGACCGCCAAAAAGTGCATAAACACGTTCCTTAAGGAAAAACATATTCCTGAAAATATCAGTGGCATTTCAGGATGGCCTGCTACAAAACTGAATAATCAGAAAAAAAGTTTCTTTTTTACAAAGCAGTTAAATCTGGATAACACTTGATCTTGTTGGTCTGTCTCAGAAAAGCACAATGATCTCTACTCTGCAGGAAAAATATATATATTTATATATTTGCTTCCACATGGTGGGGAGCTGAACCAGTAATGGGCACAGTTATATCTCAATATTTTCTGTAATTGTGTGAATAACGATAGTAAACAATATTTTGCATTATTTACTACTCCACAGTATGGGCACTCTCAAAGAGCACTTCGCAGCAGCCTGTACTAAAGCATGAAGTAGTTAGCGTGTGGAGTCAAGGCGTTCTGATTGTTGTTTTGTTTCTCAGTCAGTAGCGTACTCGATAACCTCAGCTCGCACATCGTTAACACGTCAATTGGGATATTATTGTAAACAGAAAATTATTCCAAATTTGATCTTATCTGAAATTTGAGATATAACTGACATTATGTGGAGGTATTTCTGCCAGGCTGTCTTTCCTGCAAGTAATTTCTGGTTTTCCACAGTGACTGGGCTATTTTGACAAGAAGAAGGTGACATACAATACCAGCAGTGAGCAGCCTTACAGGTCATAATTATTTCTTTGAATACTTAATTTTCCACTTTAAATAAAATCCCAACTTCATTATTTGTATTAAACGCTGTGAATAAAGCACAGCACAAAGTGAATAATATTTAATTAATTTGAGTACTTAACCACAAAGTTACCTAAGATGTCTATGACTAAACTAAACCAGACATTCAGGACTTGGAAGCTCAAGTGTGCACCTGAACTGAATGAAATGATGTGCTGTAGGTGCACAAATCTCATTCTTTGACTTGTACAGCTGAAAAGTACAGCATCAACAGCAAACTAAGACTAGATTTTCACACTGACCCTCAAACACGCTTACTATCTGAAAGCTAAGAAGACATCTTTGCTACTAATGCAATAGAGAACATAAAACAACTTCTACACAAAACACTGGCCTGGGTTCAGCCGTTAACTGTGTACAGTGTATAATCTGTTTGTCTCTTAAAGAAGAAAAGGTCAGCAAAACTTTTACGAATGCAAAAATCATTTGGAGGGCGGCTCATGTTTCACAAATGAGCGCATTATGCAGTGCATATAAATTCTGCATAGATTTGCATATTCTCCTCCACCTGTTTCAGAGTAACTGCAGCAGAGTTTAATTAACATACCACTCTGATCGCTCACACTTGTTTCTAAGAGATAACAAGTGCCAAGGCACTTTCTCAGTAAATTATTTTAGACTTGTCTCTGGGGTGAAGGATCCTTTGGCATGAAAACTGGAGAAGAAGTGGTCGTTACTGTGCTCCTACGCATTAACGTTCCTTTTACATAACATACAGCATAGAGCATAGAAAATTTACTGCAACCAAACAATATGGGGTGGAAGGCATTAAAATATTAATCATACCAGGATATGGATTTGGCCATATAACATATACTTTAATGTATATAGAGAATCAGAAACTGCACTGATTGGTCGATATGGGAAAAAATCTTGTCACGATATTAATCAAATCAAAATTGCCTTTTTACTTTAAGTGAGGAGAGAAGATATCAAAATGTAAAAAATTTGTTAAAAATTGTTTTTAATATATTTATCAGAAGACTGTACTATAAAACATTACACAACTGTATTTAAAATATTTAGCGATTCTGTTTTCAATAGAAAATAAAGTTTCTCTTTCTCTGAATTTTTGGTTATAAAGTCAAATTTGCCTCTGCTTCCTCACTCGAACTCCTACAGTATACATATTTATCTTTATCGATTACGAAATTACGCCGATTAGCATAACGTGCGCCGATGCGTTGCTAAGGTGGCCGCGGCCACTGAAAGCATGGCTTTATCCGGAGCGCGAGGTCCAGTTACAAACAATCGCTCGTGTGCAAGTTGTGGGAGTGTTTTACACAGAAACGCTCTGTCAGCTCTGCACAGTGGAGATAATCACAACAGTAGAACTGACATCCCATAGCGCTTTGTCAACACAGCAGCAGGACAGCACCTGTTTACTTGTTGTTCTTATTTTATCAGATTATTTTTTAATTATTAACACGTTACATGTTTCTTTCAGTAGTAGTAACGTTTTCTGTCGTCATTTTCTCTTATGTTATTCTCTTTGCTCGACTGTGACGCCTGCAGTAACCAGATTCCTAGCAGGTAGGTTACCTGCCGCTACACCTACACTCTGCGCTGTTTAAGCTTCAACCAAACATAAAATGGCTGGAACTCTAATTCAGCCACCTGATTGGTTTGGAGCGGCGCTATTCTCATTCTCATTGGCTGTTTGTGTTGGAACTTAATTCTATCGACTTTCTATCGACTACGTCTTACAGTTCTTTCGAGGAAAAGCTATTTCACGATAATTATCGTTACCGTTTTATCGCCCAGCCCTATCCCCACATAACAAGCATTCTACGTTTTGTATGTGAGAGAGTTAGGGGTGGGCAATATGAACTGAAGCCAATATTATTGTACTCCACTATTTATTCAATAATATGATATCATAACAACAAAAAATATGAATATTATAATTGCAACCTTAATAACAATAATATAAAATGCAATAATAATAATAATGTATTGCTAGCACTCCTCTTGCTTGTTACTGTTGCCATAATTACTAATGTATTGCCAACTGAAGTACTCTTCATTGTGTAAATACTACCACACAAGCAAGTTTGTTTTTACCTCTTCGCTCATCCTCAATTCTAATCTGCATCTTGTATTTGGAGTCTATAATAATAATTCAGTGTTTGCTGCATCAAACAAAGATAGCTAACTATTGCAGGGTCATTAAGAGCACTCCCTGCTCACTGGACCGGTTCTAGGAGCTGACATGTGCTTAACAGTTTCCTGGTTCACCAGGACAGATTAATCAATCACAGCTAGAATGCTGAGCAGGGCTAATGCACCGTGCCCTTATAAGAATAATATTTGTATTGTACTATATTTAAAAAGTAGCACAAAGACAGATGTTCCTTGGCACAGCTTAAATTCTACCTGTACTGCGAATTCAAACATCTGGCAACCCTGAGTGAAAATATGTTTTGTCCAGCAGAGCAAAAGGGTACAAATGGAGTTGCAAAGAGTAAAAATGTGTGCGGCCACTGTGTAGCGTGACCGCCATAACTTAATGCGTTCATGATGCTTCATGCATGTGGCATGCGCCCAACAAAGCACTGGTTTTGTGCATCTTGGTTAAACTCACAGCAAAGCGTGTCTGTGGATACGACAGTGTTCTCTGCGAAATAGATTTTTAATACATGGGTCTATAAAGGTCCTCAGCAAACCTCCCTTCAAATTCATTCATTTTAAAGCACAGTACATGTGGGAAGTGCAAGATTTGGAGGGGCTCAGCCACATGGCACAACATTATACGGTAGCCTGTGCACAGAGCTGTGGCCACCAGCGGCAATCAGCAGTGCAATGTAGTACAATGTATTGAGTTCATGGTGTTTTATCATGGTATCCATGGTACGGCTACATCCATATCACGAGAGAACATCATACTCATATTTCCTTTATACCGGAATACTGCCCACCCCTAGAAAGAGTACGTCTAGACAAACAGTCTCAGTGAAAATGTGCCTATTACCTGTTGGAGCAAGGCTTGTGCCTGCACATTACTGACTGCGCTGGCTGCTTGTCCGTTTGGTTTCTGCTGTGAGTCCAGCCCATTCGTCTGAGCAGCTGCGAGGGTAAGGAGAAAAAGTTACAAAACGTAATCTTGCACAAGTAACATATCAAGATATCCCACAAACCAATCCTGCTGAGCATTTACCTTGGACATGCATTCCGTTATCCATGGCAGTTTTTCTTGACTGAGTGGAACTGCTAGTAGAATCTGCATAGAAAAGTGAGGGAAAATAAATAAATACAATAAACAAAAACACATACTCAAAGTGACCTCGAAGCTTCGTCCTTGAAAGCGAATGATTTCTGCATGCTATCAAATCTGACTTTAATTCTACATGACATAGGCTGTAGCATAGTGCTGAGAGTTAGCGGGTTTTGTTTTTGCGTGTTCAGCTTTCGCATTTCCCAACAATCCACACACGTAAAGCCGTAAACGTGGGTACAACTGTCAAACAGATTGCAAAGACAACAACAGAAAAACATTTTGAATGGTGAGAGCGAATACTAAACTAAGCTATCCTAGCTGCAATGCTAATAATGTAAAAAAAAACCCCACAAAACCCATTTAAAACACAGCAAGGTCAGCACCTTCCTACTTAAAACTCAACACAAGCCCCCACACATACCTAAGGATTAAGCTTAACAAGCTCTCTCACACCACATTAGATTGTAAACTAAGAAACAGCTCATCCTGAACCAACGCGACATTAGCAAGAATTGTCTAGAAAAAAAAACTGATAAAAAATAATAAACAAATTATTATTAGCCTGTAATACAAACACTTAATAATCATGAACCACAAAAAGCAACTCACCAGAAACAGCCGAGTGCATTATCTCTGTGTAGGCAAAACAATTTGTTGGTGCACCCTTTAAGCTAACGACAAAACAGGCTAGAACAGTGTTCCAATGAAAGGAAAGTAAACCTGTGCGCAGTCCTCCACCTGCTCCTATGCAGCGTCCAGCTGTAACAGTGACAGTTCCGACTGGCATATGTAAAAGTTATTTCCCGCCCTCACCAGAACGAAACAAGAGACAAAGACTGCAGCTGGAACTGTAGCATCCATAATGAAACGTAATCAGTATGCAGCTGATTAAAGCCGTATGCAAATCCTACACCCCATTGCTCGTTAGCGGAGCGCGGCTTTGAAGTTCGGCAAGCAATTCATTTCGGAGAGACCTCTGAAAGCTTTCTGCATAATTCAAAACTTTCATAAATATTTATCTGCTCATTAGCATATTAATTGGATAGCTTTTAGGGTGGGGGGTATGGCAGGCACAACAGCTAGGGATAAGTAAACCGAGTCCAATTACCACCCGAGTGTGACTGTTTTAATTAAGCAGAGAGGGAGAAAACCTTCCCAGCATGCAATCTTTGCCCTGACAACAATGCAGGAATTCATTTGCTAACGACCACTGTGGCGAGCCTCAAAACAACCCAGAGATGAACGGAGTTACTTAATTTACACACCCTAAGATACACCACGCAACTGCTCGGCAACAATGAAGAAACATACACAACAGAGACGCAACATAAAGAACCCTAACATGATTACGCTTATCCGTAAAACACTGATTTGGAATGACACATACGCATGACACTGATCCACAAGTGTCTCTGATTGTTGCCAATTAACATAAATGTCACTTAACCAGTCAATTGCCAAAAGTTCATTATTTTCTAAGTGTTAATTAGCAATTCAAAGGCAGGAATAAAGATGTCAAGGGTTTTAATCAGGTGTACAATCTTAATACACACATAAAATGGCAAGTAATCCTGCAATATAAGGCAAGCTATTTTATAGACTGTGAGCTAAAGCTTTGGTGACATTTCAATTTGTTAAATCTTACACATTAAACTTATTTCTGCAGTTCTCATAACCGTGTGATGCAATGAAGCCTACACAACTGCAGACTTCGAGTAACTGGCCTTTGCAGTGCATTTCCTGACAGATGATGAAGCAATGCTCAAACAGTCTTCTAAAAGACTTGCAGTGCCATCACAGACTAGGATTGTGTGATACTGACAAAAATAATATCTTGATATTTTCAGTTTCAAGCCCAGCGTCATCGGGCGAAGGTGCTTTTTTAGTGAATGACTCCGCTAAAGTATAGTTTGCTGAGTGTGTGTTTTGCCAGACACCTCAGCTGGTTTAGGTTTGTCTTGGACAGCAGGCTCCTGAAGCACTTCATACTCCTCACTCTGCTCATTTGGAGATGATGGAACAGGTTAGTTGTCGAGCTATCTTTAACGGCAACCGCTTTCTTACAACGTCTGCAAACTGCCAGTTTCTCCTCCCTCTGTACAGTCCAGGAGAACCGCGGTTTCCGAACCCTCGTTGCCCTCTCCTCTATGTCTAACTTCTTTACCCACCAGACACTCCTGCGCGCTCGCACACGGTGTTGGAGGAGCTGCGCGTGGGGGCGTGTTCCTTGCGGCTTCCTGTGTGGTGGTGAAAAGAGCTCTTATTGGTTGTCAACAATGTTCACGTGACTATTTGCGTGAGCCAAGACTTTAGACTTGTGATAATATTAAACATGTCTGATTTTATTGGAACACTCGGACGAGAAAAAGACTGACTTAAACCTGCAGTCTCGACCACCTTACATTAAACGATCGAGATGACGCGAGCGCGACTCAACTCTAGCAAGACTCAGGTTTTTATTCCAACACTTGAAATTTGTCTGCGAAGGTAAAATCATTTAAAAATCGTTTGGTGTAACGTCAGCATTAGGCGGTAGACTGCGAGGCAGGCAATGTCTGAGTTTCTTTCCCTACCACAGTGTGTTCACTCATTTTTAGTTTTAGGTGTGTTGTTTAGGCAGCTATGCTAGCTTTAGCCTATGCAAGCACACAATATGCCCTATTCTTTGCTATTAATTTACTGCAGGTTTGATGTTACTGGCAACAGCTTGACACTAAAGTCAGACAGATTATGCATTCAACTTATATCGTTTATAATTGTAAAGATTTTATAAATCACTTATTTTTGTGTTTTCATGTGTTTTTTGGACCTAAAGAGCACAACAAATTACTGCCTCCCCCTGAGTACAGGCCTGCAGACCACGAGAGAGTGCTCCATGACCCACTTGTGGTCTGTGGCTCAGTGGTTGAGAAATCATGATCTGTGTCATGGGCACTTGTAGCACAGTTGAACCAAAGGAGATGGTGCAAAAAGAGACCCAACTGACCACAATAGTGTTACTCTGACAGTTTGAAATGAAGTGTTTAAACTCAAACAGGACTGATATTTACATTTACAGCATTTGGTGGATGCTCTTTTCCAAAGCGAGTTACAGCACACATTTACACAGGGCGGTGAAGGTAGCCTTAGAAGTCATGGCCAAAGATTTTTACTGATATAGTGTTGGGTGGTAGCCTATATGGGGAATTGAAACTACAGCATGGAGGGCAGTAGCGTAACCCATTGTACTACACATAATACACAGGGCTGTGTACTGTCAAGAACCTGGCGATACAATATGTATCGTGATGCAGCGGTCACCATTCAATATATCGCGATATACTGCGATACTGCAAGTGATATATTGAGATTTTTCTAATCCTACTATTAAAACACACCACTATATGAACAGGCTTGCCAATGCTTACAATAGCAATGCGCCCTTGTACTGCTTGTTAATGTTGGAGTGGAGCTGAAAATGGATTACAACACTGCCATCTAGAGGTTTAAACACAACACACAATGATTAACTGTCTGTGTATCGATACTGTGTTTTCCGATATTTGATATTTTCTTACACCCTACTATGTGTACAACCATTAATAATAATAATAATATCACAAAGCTATATATTTCAGTTTTCAATACAAATCATCTTTATGGGGCAACTACTTAAAGCTGTAAGAAAAATTTGTAAATGCACAATAACAAATTACATATTTATTCCTGTGTAATTTCACAAACTGCTTCCAAACAGTGCAATATTATTCACAGAGGATAAAGTCTTAGAAACAGATAACATGTTGAGATGCCAACAGCACAGTTTGCTCACCTAAACTACAAGAAAGGTCTCAGCACAGTTTGAGTGGAATTTGCAGAATTCAAAAGACATCAGAGTTAATTGTACGGTGGAATCAATCAGAGTCCAGTTTGTGAAATAAAGCCTACGGCCTCTCTGCTTAAGCGGTTGCTATGACAATAGTTCAGCGGAGGGTGGGAGACGGTTTGAGTTGAGAGAGCTTTGTAGTTAAAAAGCCAAGAAAACAGAGGTGAGGGAAACGCTATTTGCATACTGCTGTAGCGAGGGCTTTAGAACCTTAATTGACACACAATGCATTATGCAAATGTTTTAATTAATGCATTTAAAATGAGCAATTAATTGGCCTTTCATTCTATTGGAAGCATAATTCAAAGCAGATAAGTGAAGGATGCGGGGATTAGAAATGAGGTGCAGAAATTAAGCATTCAAATAACAGGCATTTAAAATGTAGCTATGCAAAACATTCCTGCCACGGCTTTGGAATGAACAGCTAGAACGTGGAACGTGAACTACTTTCATCAAAACACTGCAACTTGTTCAAAGTAACATTATAAAATGGACAGTCTAAATTCTAAATGCTGAGCCACACTGACAACTGTTGTAAAATACTCACACATAAACAAACCATGCATCCTCATTTACTCAAACAAGCGTTTTTGCCACTTAAAAAAAAGGCTGGAGGCCATGTGTTACAGTAGGTTAAAAGCCCATTTTAAATGATCAATAAAGGGTTAATAAACTTGTTAATAAACACATTTCTAAGACTGTACGCTTATGTTGAACTGTAAGCCACGTAGACAGAAGAAGAAGGCCAAGACGGCTGCAGAGCCAAACCACTACACTGAAACTCTGGGTTAGTTCTGATTGTTCAGGTAGACAGTGGGTAAGTGGGGGAAGTGACAGATGAAACACACAGAACTCAGAAACATCTATTAATAAATTTAGATACATTGATTGTTATTCTTTATTTTTCTTTTCTTTCCTTTTTCTACTGAGGATATTTAAATCTTACAAGCGATTTGCCATTGTGAGAAAAACCCGCAAAGAATCTGCAACCTCATTAAGTATGCAAAAAGCAATGTGAAATTTAAAAAGCTCATCAGATTAAGTGATCATGAATAGGCATGAGCTTCACACTGATGTTTTGTTGCCTGTAAAGAGTTTTTGACAAGCTCTGTAATATTCATTTGAAGAGGGTATTAAACATTCTTTGTGGAATTGTCGTTTACCATTTCACCTGCTTCTTTTTTTCTGGCAACAATCTGGCACACAAAAAATATTTAAAAAGGTAATCACCAACACCAAAAGGCAAAACTTTTAACCTCCTGACTGAATGCTGCGAACATTTAAATATATTTCTATGTTTAAATTACTTCATATTCAGATTTCTGCTCTCTTCTGTTGATGGGGATGTTCTTGATGAAGAACTAATCAACATTACTTTTGCTGAAGATAAATTACCGACCAAATAGTTGATAAACCCTGAGAAACTAGAAATTAGCAAATGCTGCGATGATCAGGTCATCCTGGACGCCGTTCTCAGTGGACTTAGGAATGCCAGGGTGTCAAAGAAGAACTTTGAGTATGTCATTAAGACATAATTTAAACCATAAAAATAATGTATGCTGAATAATTAACTGTTAAATATTTGCATGCATTATTCTTATGCCCAGGAAACGACTAAAAATGGCATGAGAGCATCCCTAAACCTCAACACTTATTAAGAATGCACTGGTTTATGAATATGCATGATTATGCAAATCGTAAACGCCCCCTTGCCTCCTGGATTCTGAACCTCGCCTCTTCCCCCACTACCCTGCACACTGTGCATTCACCTCTGCCCGAAGAGAAATACAGCCCTCTATGTTTGAACAGAGCGAGCAGATGCTAGGAAGCACAGCACAAACAAAAATACACCCTCACTATATTTTTAATCATCAGTAAAATCAACTAGAGATCTTCAATTTGTCACTTCAACATTAGTTACACAACCTCTCAGTCAGTGAGCTGGAACTGGTGGTGTGTGTGAAGGCTAGCAAGGACATAAGAATGAGAGTAACTCAAATCATGCGTCATACAGATGAAAATCTACTTTTAAATAAATGGTTGCATCAACTCGAGTGGGTGTGCATACATAATTTGTTGATTACTAGCATGTGTGAAAACACAGAAATCCAAACCACTCTACTTCACACAAGAGCTCTCTGTGAGGTGCGGCTCTGTCACGTATCGCTAAGAACACATGCATGAGTAAAACAATGGTAAAGTCACATTAAACGAGTGATAAACCTGGCTGGCAAACTTAAAAATATTTTCTATTTGCCATTCAGGTCACATTAAATCTGGAGATGCGCTTTATAAATTTAGGCCCTACTTTCTGACTGAACACCTAAAATATCCTTTACTAAGATTAGTGCGTTTTCTAAAGTGGTCTTGAAGCACACACCAGCTTTAAAAGCCACCCTCCCCGACCACTGATCACTCATTCACACCTCTCACTGTCAGTGGCTGCCTTAAAGGTTTTTTTTTCCTGTCTCGTGACACTTTGACACTACAAAGCATCAGCGCACACATTTAGGGTTAGAGCAGCACCACTGCATAGCTACCAACACCACTTTATCTCTACTAACAAGATACTCCATCCTCAAAGCACACATACCAAAAACTTTATCTAACTTGGCTACTCGACAGGTTTCATGTTCAGCTTTTTTATTTGACTTGACTCAAATAATACGAATTGTGATATTTATACCATTCCACTTCATAAATGACTTATTTTAAATAGCAGTGCTGTGTTTAAGAACTATTAAACACAAAACTTAACGCTCACCTTAATCCAGAAATACGACGACTGCTAAATCCAGAAAACAAACTACTGGAGATGGTTTGCGTCTGCAGCACAAACATTGCTGCCATTCCTCAATCACAAATAGAAACAATTATGCAGGTCAATGGTTCCTACTAGAGGTTTGTTGTGTTGCTGCTGGTGTGAGCGCAGAGTTAAACACAATTTACACTTATTTTTAATCTCCTCAACACTTGCACTATACCTGCTTAACATTATGGGCACTGAATATTATGAGATGCTACAAGACATTGAGGGGCATAAAGCATAACAGAACATTAAACAATTAGAGACAAATTCATCCACTACTCAAAACTGACAAAGATTTATATAATCAGTTCATATTAGAGCTTCAAAACTAAATCCATCTGACCTGAAGGGATATAGATTATCTCCTGTAATCCACCTGGCATCTCTTAAATATAGAATATATTACTTACAGCTAAATATAGATATACAGATATATATAACACTCTGAACTCAATTTGTGTGGTACCTGTTTTCTTGGCATAAATAACTGTTTCTTATGAGAGTTACTATTTTTACTGATTATACTCATCTCCAGTGTATCCTACCAGACATGGCGACAGCTGAATATACTGGAGTGGAACTGGGTATTTCCAGATTTTTTAAAACTGAGTGCAAAGCGACTATTCGGGAACCTGCAACTCTTGCGACACTGTTTTTGTTGACTGAACCTCACAAACAACACTATACTAGCATATGTTTCCAAACTCGTTCAAGTCCGGGTTATAATAGCTATGATCTGCGATGATGACCCAACAACTGATGTATCTAATTTACAACTAACTGGCATAAACGTCTAATTGCTTTCAGTTCTTATCTTTACGTACAAGGCTGTGTGTGTGTATGCGTGTTGTTTAAATTCGTTACTCTGATAAACACCACTGAATTTTAGAATCCCCTTTTCAGTTTTGACTTGCTTGTGAAAGATTGCCTCACAAAGTATGAACGGCTGCCTGACATACATTTCTAACATTTTATCTTAGTCTTGTTGTGAGAAATGTAAATTAGCCAGCACACTTGGCTGCTCGCTGCAGGTTCATACATCATTTCTCAAATATTACCTTTAACATATTTTACCCTGCACTAGAGGTCTGCATTCCTGCACGACTCCCATGGGACCCGCGACAATATCTTGCAGCACAGGGCTAACTGTAAGCGGCGAGTGGTTAACAAGCCTAGAATACGTAGAGAAATGCCACAAAAATAAAAGACGCAAATAACTTTATTCTAGCATTTTAATTGGAATATATAAAAAAAACAAAATTGTAAAATAAAACTGTAACCTCCGTCTAAACAGCTTTTCTAAACTATCTCTTAATAGAAGCAGCATGTTAATCACATGCTTTCTGGTAGGCTAGAGAATCAAGAAGCCTTCAGACAGTCATGGAGATCACAGTTGTGTAAAATGCTCCTAATACAGGTGAAAACATGAGAACTAAGGTGTCTGAAGGAAAGTAACTTTCAAACACGACTAACGTAGATGGAAACCAGTTATACAGGTCTGGCAGGAGCAGGACAAATTGTTTAGGGTTGCAGGCGGGAATGGGGCAGATTTTCTGTGGGAAGAAAGAGATAAAAACGTGGTCCCATGCAGACCCTGCATTTACCCCATTTACTTCTGTAACTTCATTCTTCTTCTCTACTTCTGCTACTAGATAACATTTTAACCTGCCATTTTAGAGGCACCCACTTACAAATTTACCATCTAGATTCACAAGGAACATGCTGTAGTAGGTTGTTAGAAGGCACTAGTGGATAAAGTAATCTGGTAAACCTAACTTACATTAAAGGATGTTTGTTATTTTATTATCATCCTATTTATGTGTGATCTATTATTGATACCACGTAGCAATTATCCCATCAGGTTTTATTCAGAACTTTGGATGACAATCAGGTCAGTTTGGAACTAATTTTTGGACTTTTTGTGGTGTATGTGAAATGTGTACAACATAATGTTAGGCTTAAGTTAGGAAGTATATACCTGATCACGTGATTCAAGTCAGGTTGGCTCAGCCTTGGACAGAGAGCTCACAGGATATATTCAGGTTCGAATCAAAAGTTCAAGCCTAATTAAAGATCTGTCCCACAGTCTAATCAGGAATGTTAACATCACCCTAAAACGAGCAACATCATTAGGTTTGAGGCCAAAAAATAATAATGCCAAAAAAGAAAAAAATTCATCTCCCTCTCTATCCCCATTAGGTACAAACACTTTACCAAATGGTAGACAAAAATATGAGGTTTCAGTTTGAAACTTTCAGTTTGAACAGCATGCTGTTCGCCATGCTGCATCAATCCACGTCAATCATACACAAGAATAATACACATGCAAACAGTTTTATTGCATCCATCAGAAGCAGAGAAATTAGTCATGCCGAATAGTGTCAACCAAATGATGCAGTGAAAAGTGGCATCCATGCAGGACTTTCAAAACAAAACATATGGTTGCTTAGATGATGTTAAATGCAAGTTCAGATGCTTTTGTTTTGGTTTCATGAGTTTGTTTAGTGTCTCTGCAGAGTCGTCAGCTTGATTATAACAAAACAACTCAAATTACTGCCGACTCAGTAACTTTTCCTGCTTCTCAAAGACTAGTAGCCAACAAAAGGAAGAGTAAACAGAACAATGGCTAAATCTCTTGACAATAATCCACATTTAACAGTAAACAGAAGTAGAGACAAACAGAAGAGGACAAGAATTAACACAGACATTCCTCCACCACTGGACACGCTCTTGTAAAGTAATGAGATGACGTTTGATGCTTAACTTGCTGCATTTCTCCTTGACTGCTAAGAACAGAAGAGCGGAGGAGGGACTGTGTATTTTCTGGTGATATGCTGTTTGGAGTATGAATTAAAAAAACTGACTTACTAAACTTAATTCATTTAAGGAAACCTCAAATATTTTGAGTAAACAGATTCTTCAGGGTTCGGAGCTGCAGCTGTTCAGAGGAAATCAGAGCCACAGATCTGACCCAGCAAACCATCAATGTTGTCACAACATTGTCAACCTTCTTACAACATTCTCAAAAAGTTGTGCCTTTGTGTTGGCTAAACAAGGCTGTCACTACTAAAAAGTTATTTTAGGGTATTATAAATACCTGCTGGCACCTTAGCAATAAAACTTAGCAAAAATGTTTCATATGTATATATGTATATATATATATATATATATATATATATATATATATATATATATATATATATATATATATATAGGACTGTTGGAGGTTGTGACAATGTACAATTGCCACTATGTTATTACAACGTTGTCAGATAACATTGTCACAACTTTGAGGAATTGCATTTCAACATTGTGGGCACCAAAACAATCGTTTGGCACAACATAACTGTGTTTGCAGAGTAAATGTCTCTGCTTATAAGTGCCATGGACCCCCGGTTCCCATCCCCACCACTGTGAGACCCGAGTCGGTACAAATTTCATACCAAAACGACTCTAAATGACTTTGTTTACACCTGAACGACTGAATTATGCAGAAACGTTGACAAGCCCGCGGAAATTCCCCTTTAAGACTCCAAATGCAAATCACTTCGACTTAAAGGCATCAATCATTCATGAGCTGACTGTTTGTGTACATGAATATTCATGAGCACCTTTGTATACTGCATCAGTAAGATAAATAAACACCAGACTGGTATGCCTTCAGCGATTAAACTCAACTTTGGTCAAATGGCGAATGAGATTAGGCCCTTTTCAACATTTTCCTCATCTCTACAGTTGCGCTGAAACGGAGCAGCACGTTAAACGTAACCGCTGTGTTAACACCGTGATAGAGGAAGAGGAGGGATGAGAGCTTTCAATGTTAAGCCGACCAACTACTACTGGTCAGGTGGCGAGTTGCCTACTTGTTATTAACAGAGAAAAAGAAAAAGACGTGGCTGAAATTAGCTTATAATAATTCTCAGTCCCACCTTATATCGTGCAACAGTTACATTCTTGCGCCACGATTTAAGGTGGAACGGGAAGTTACAATAATAAGTTTATTTCGAAAACCAAGCAGTTAAGCTGTTTCCAGCAAACAGACAGTGAGTCTGAGTTTTACGGTAACCCGGTGTCTGCAGTACTCGGAGGAAAAACAGACAAGAGAAAAGAAAGGCTACTGCGTTTCTGCGCTTTACTGCTGCAGGTCAACACTATTCGTGACTAAAAAGTGATAAAAAAGTTATACTGTGTCCCGTCTGACCGCATGAATATGTAATGTGTCTAGCCAACTTCTTTTAGCCACTTGTTAGCTGTTTGGTCCCGCGCTGTGTGATGGCGAACTCGAGCCCGAGTTGGAGTGCAGTTAACCGGGCTACCGTAAACTCACACTCGCTATCAGTTTGCTGGAAAAGCTCAACTGCTTGCTCTCTGAAGATTAGCGTCTTATTCGAATTTCCCGGTCCACCTTAATTGGTGCAGAAGTTACATTCTGCCGCTTGAGGCGATTTAAGGTGGAACTTCAGCCACGTCTTTCTTCATGTTTACGCTCAATAACGGGTCTCCAGTTAGCCGGTCAGCTACCTGCAGCACACCCGCCGCACAAAGCGGGCTGCTAACCCAGCTGGCTAGCGGTTAGAAGATATCCTGGCAACTTTCTCCGACTCGAAATGTATTCCTGTTACTAGAAGAAACTTTCAGTGACCATTAGTAAGTCCACTCCACAGCGATTTAAAGAAAACCGAGCTCGCTACGTGAGTATTTACCCCGGGTTTGTTGCTAAAGCTCGCTGCTGTAACGTTCCAGTAACTCCGGAGCTAACGAGCTAGCTAAAGTAAAACAATGTTCGTATTGTCGGGATAAAAGTGTCTTCGTGTGGTCGGCTGAAAGCTGTACTCTGCAAGTGACCGTCCGTGCAGCATTTCTTTGCTCCTAGAAGTAGATGGTAGGAGAAGGAGAAGGAATATGAATATGTAAAATGTAATGATTACCTGCTCTCAGGCGCTCATCTTGACTCGCTGAGCCTCTGTCCGCCATTTTGAATATTTAGTGCAAGTCACAACCCATCCCGCCAGCAAACTCCCCCCCACACACACATACACCCCCCTAAACCAGCCCAACATTCATAAACTACACCTTCCTTCAGCAGAGCGCTCTCTCTCTCTCTCTCTCTCTCTCTCTCTCTCTCTCTCTCTCTCTCTCTCTCTCTCTCTCTCTCTCTCTCTCTCTCTCTCTCTCTCTCTCTCTCTCCAGTGCACTCCTCTCTCTCTCTCTCTCTCTCTCTCTCTCTCTCTCTCTCCAGTGCACTCCTCTCTCTCTTTCTCTCTCTCTCTCTCTCTCTCTCTCTCTCTCTCTCTCTCTCTCTCCAGTGCACTCCTCTCTCTCTCTCTCTCTCTCTCTCTCTCTCTCTCTCTCTCTCTCTCTCTCTCCAGTGCACTCCTCTCTCTCTCTCTCTCTCTCTCTCTCTCTCTCTCTCTCTCTCTCTCTCTCTCTCTCTCTCTCTCTCTCTCTCCAGTGCACTCCTCTCTCTCTCTCTCTCTCTCTCTCTCTCTCTCTCTCTCTCTCTCTCCAGTGCACTCCTCTCTCTCTTTCTCTCTCTCTCTCTCTCTCTCTCTCTCTCTCTCTCTCTCTCTCTCTCTCTCTCCAGTGCACTCCTCTCTCTCCAGTGCACTCCTCTCTCTCTGGTACTTTGTTTATTCGTTCTGCTGATTTGTTTTCATTTGTGTTTATAAAGTGTCTGATTTCACGAAATCTTTTTGGGATTCATAGACAAAAACTCTGACAGACACACTCAAATATCTTGTATAAAGCCTCCCAGAAGAGTGGAAGCTGTTTTAGCTGCATAGTGAACTCCATATTAATACCTATGGATTAAAATGTCAGGTTCCTGCTGGTGTCCCAATACCTTTTAGTCCATATTTGAGTGTATTTAAGATTTTTTAATTATATGTTAATGTTGAATGTATAGTGCGGTGTGCTGTAAAAGATATGATTAAAAATGCTTATCAAATACTTAAATTACAGAGAGATAAATACTCATCACTTCTGTTTATGTTAATGGAAGTGAGGTGTGTTGTTTCAAATTGGGACCTTTTATGTGTACAGTTGTATCAGAGTCTATATAAGGGCCTCGAGGAAGATTAAAGGGGCCAAGTTTCCATGGATACCAATGCATTATGGGCTCCAGTGCGACTCTTGTGCTCCCAGTATATAATATTCCTGTATTGCAGTCCTATAGTGATTTATAATACTTGTAAACTGTAAGATTATTCAGTAGAAATTTATATTTCTACATATTTGTTATAGTCTATGGTGAAATAAGACTTTTGAAGACAAAAAAATCCTGATTATACCTTAATCACCATATTCATTTGGACTCTTAAAGCTGTTGAAACAGTTACTTAGAGCCCCTGAGGCACCAGTGAGCACCAACAAGTGTGTTGTTTTATTTTGTACTAGTGATTCTTTATTATGTGCAGTTTAGTGAGTGACGTATTAATGGTTTTTAATTCATCATAAAATAACCAGATTATATGGTGACCTCCAAGTAGGATGTCACCTAGTAAGCCCAAATGTTTGGAACTGACCGCAAGCTCTTGCAGTCCTGTTTGCTGCAGTTTCCACACAAAGAGGCTGTAGTACTCGTTTCTTGTTCGTGGAGCTGATGTTTTGACTCCCACTGGTTATTATCACAGTTTATGATGCTTACTAGCCCAAAGGGGTCAGCTTTTATTTAGTGCAGCATCCTGGGAGCATCATTTAGGAACTGAAGTATCTACATTATAGCATCTCCTGCCATTTAGTTGTCACTACACAATTCATATTAGAACCAAGATTTTTGTATGTGGTGCTGCACACATTAGAATACCATTAGGTACCATCTGGTAAATTATTATATGTGTTGTTCAGATATTGTCTCTATCATTTAAAAAGCTTATTTTTACATTAAAATGTATTACAAATGAATGTTTTATTCAATGTCCTTCCCATGTTAAGTTACTATTTTGGAGATTTTGGAAGGTTTTTGTCTTACAGCTGTATTTTTGAAGCAAGGTACTTATTCACAAAGGATACATTCTACAGTCTATGTGTGTGCCAGCAAATTCTTATTAAAACACATTTATGTTATGATTGGATGGAACCATTAATACATCACTTCTAATCAGAGTGAACCTAATTGTCTTTATTGCATTTCAGGCCCTGTTTATTTTTTATTGTTTGAGATCCTCCTAGAAATACATGGCAATTATTTAGAATGCTGTGTAAGTCATTGGTGTCCTCTTCAACTCATAGCTGAATCTCTAAGTACATTATCAGTAAGCTAATCAGTAACGTGAAAAAAGCCTATACAGAAACTCTAGAGACTTTGTATTCTTTACTATTTTTGTCAACATTAGACTCAAATTCAGCTTTTTTAAGGCAATTGTTTCCAAAACAGATGTAAGGTATAATAAATGGCAAATAAGACAGATGACTTAAACAAAATGTTTTTATAAATTTCTGACTTCAAAGCTCTTTATATCACAGTGTCATGAAGTATAATAATTATATAAAGTTTACTGTCGATAGTGGAGGGTTGTTGGCACTATACAGTGGCCCCAAAACATTTGGACATTAGTGCCACCCTCCAGTTGGACAAAAGATTATATTAAAAATTCTTTGCAGACTCATGCAGACTGCCTTGCGTACTTCTGAATTCATAAGCCAATCAATGAACACAAGCCCACCAACACCACTGCGGAAAAAAAACCCAGACATGTTCCACATGTGTCCTGTACAGTAAGCTTAGTGCAGTTTGGTTGGAATTCTTCTCCAGTCCTTTTCCACACCAGCAACCTACCGTGAATCTGATGTACTAAAAGTACAAATATTATTTAGTTAAATAATTTATGATCTAAAGACCTTCATGATAGTTTATGAGTGGTTGAAGTGTCTGCTTTTCAGGGCCACTGTATGTGTGAAGGAATTTTCTATATCACAAATTCCTGCCCATTCCATGAAACAGAAAGCATAACATTATACTTTAGAGACCAATACTGTGAAATTCTCCTGTACTCATCTCATTTGTGAACTTTGGATCTACAGATAAACAGCAATGTCTCTTGCTAGGAGTTGTTAAAAGACTTTTCTTCCAATTGTTTCTTCCATGCTGAAACGACTTCATCATCCTCTAGCTCCTCTGCTACACGCTCTCTTGCCCTCTGTCTGATGCGGTTGATAAAAGAAGATATCTCCTCATCTTCATCATCCTGTCTGGTTGTTGTCCTTCCTGTTCTGTCATTGTCATCTAATCGTGACGAGTGTGTAAATTTCCGCTTTGCTGAGTAGTCCTGGAAATCGTCGTCCTCTGTTTCATGTCTAGCATAGAGTCTCCCAGTTCTGTGATGGCTAGACTCTGATGTTCCATTCCAGGAGGCCTCTGCCCCAAGAAGAGTCCTCCTTGGTTGATAACTGAACTCTGGACTGGGATCTCTGCTCAAATCGCTGTCAACTTCATATCGGGACAGATTGTTTGACGCAAAGCCATAGTCCTCCTCCTCCCCTTCCTCTGCCACAATTGAGCTTCGTCGGCTTGAAAAATCAAACTCCGTTTGCTCTGGTGGTTCTACGTATGTTGGCCTGGACATACGAGGTTCAGCTGTATCTTCACCATACGCTCTTGGCTTGCTTGAGGGGGGTCTTACATTTTTGAGCCATTCATCAACACTACAGTTGGAGTTTGCTGAGGCAGGAAGGTTGAGTATTCCTGAACGGCCAAAATCTTTTTTGGGTTTCGGTTTCTCACAGGGGCTGGGTGATAATTCATTGGTGCTAAGTCCACTTGATTTTCCAAGGTTGCTGTCGTCCTCCTTTTCTTCATCCTCATCCTTTTGCTTTTTCTTCTTGTACAATGTACTGCGCTTATTGTCTTCTGTAATCTTCTTCATCTCATATGAAGCCATCTTTTCTCGCATATCAGACTTGATTTCCTTTTCCATGGTGTCAAGTTTATGCAGGTTAACCTGGTCTTGGAACAAGCTGTATAAAGGAACGCTGGTGGTGGTGATTTTGCTCCTACGAGAGCCCAACCCAGAAACTGAAGACAGACCGGACGCTCCTCCAGCAGATAGCACAGATTCTGCCCGTCCCCCTGCAGACAGTACGGATGTAGCCCTCCCGCCAGCGGAAAGCACAGATTCAGCCCTATTGCGAAGCAATGAGCTGGCATAGGAAGATCCACTAAGAACCGAGGACTTGTCATCATCTGCTCCACGTCCAGGCGCAACCACTGAGCCAGCACCCAGACTGTAAACGGACCCTGCTCGAGATGGCGGGAGACTTCCTGTCATCATCATCTCAGCTTGCTTTTGTACGAGTGTTTCATTAACGACATTTGCAATCCAGTTCTGAATGCTTGCTATGTTCACCATTTGCTCTCCATTAGGTCCCAGCATTGGGACAGGAGGTTCTGGTGGGGCAGGTGGGGCTGAGATTTGGGAGTGTGTGCTACGGCCTGAAAGGACAGAAGATCTGCCACTCAACACAGACATGTTATCATCGCCTGCCACGCTTGCAGAAGGAAATGCCCCGGCACAGAAAGCGGATAGCGGGATGCAACTTCCGCTGAGTGAGCTTTCAGTTTCCCAGCCGCACACAGACTGACTCTCCTCAAGCGTTTTTCTGGAACGCTCCAAAATTTCTTCTCGCCGCTGTCTCCTCTTTACAGTGGCCGAATCCTCTCCACGACTCATCTCCAGAATCTCGTCCTTGTTCTCCTCACCCCCATGTTTCTTCTGCTGCTTCAACTTCCAAGTCTGGTAGGCTGTTAAGTTGACATCTTCCAAAGAAGGAGTAGGGGTCTCTGCCTCACCTTTCTTTTGTTCACCACTCGTGTTCTCCGCCTCTGATGCTTTCTTGTTCCACCCAAACTGTAGTCTCTTGATCTTCCACCGCTCCAGGGGAGTCAATTTGTCCTTGTTTTTCTGGCAGAAGTAGTACATGGAGCTCGAGTCAGAGATTATACTCTCTACGTCATCATCGATCTTCTTTTGGCTGGTCGTGCTACTGGCATCGTCATCTTGTTCCTTGAGACGATACCTTGCAGCAGCCTGCTCCTCAATCTCCCTGAGACGCTGCTTCCACAGGTCAGTGTAACTGCTGCAGCTCGTGGTAGACATTGAATCTGACGGGGGGCGGCGAGGTCGGCGCTTTACCCGTTCCCGTAACATCTGCACATCCTCACTGGTCACACTCTCCAGATCCTCTGGCCGCGGAACCGGCTGCTTTCCAGCCTCCACAAGTGACTCTGTATCCTGATCATCGCACAGCAGCTGGGCTTCCCACCAGTCTTCGTTCTGGTACTTCTCATTTCTCTTCTGCCACTCCCGAATCATCTTGTTCACATCTTCATCGTTATCCTCGTCTTCTTTCCCAGGGAGGAAAGGGTCCTTCGCAGTTCCCCTCTGGTCAGGTCCATTTGGGCCTCCGACAATGCCTGCCTTCAGGGCCGCAGCAGCAGCAGATGAAGCAACGCTACTCATAACACTCGCACTGTCCTCCTCCTCCTCCACCATGATGGAATTAGCTTTGACTCCGAACATGCTTTCTTCCTCGTCGAGGCGAGCCCGAGTGTCAATTACGGAGCACTGACTGAGCGTGTCATCATCATCTTCATCTCGCTCCTCCATCAAGGTTTCGTTGAGCTGACGCAACTGCTTCAGGAAGCCCTCATTGGGGTTGATTGCACGTTTCTTTCTGATGTCCGTCAGTGCCTCCATGATAGACATGTTGTGAAAGATCATTAAGTAAGCAGCGACTAACACCGCCGAGCGGCTTACTCCCATCATGGAGGCCACCAGCACTTTCCCTGTGCATAGAAAAAAAAGAAAACATGTTTGAAGTCTCATTCAGTGTCTAATATACACTGTTCACAATATTCACTACAAGAATTTGGAATTACTTTTCAAATGTTTAGACTTCAATCATATAAAATCAGTTTTGTTGCAGGTACATGAATAAAATGATTGAAATATGGAGCTAATATTCTATAGCATTCAAAGAATTTGTAGGATTTTTTGACCCATTGAAATCAGGGTTAGCATTGCATGAATATCTAAAAAGGTGTACAGAACTTCATTAGATTTTTAAATTTCAATATACTTTACATTGATTAACATTTACGTTTTAATTTAATTTAATTTACGTCTTAATGTCAGTCTACATTGAATGTATATTGTAAGCTTTTACTGAATAACAGTAACTAATATGACAAGTGTTTGGAAAAACACGCTAAATAAAGACTCAGTATGTGGAGATGTATCATTCTGCCATTCTTCACCACTGTGTTCACATATCAGATCACTGCTGTTACCCCACTGAATTTAGAAGCTTACCCAACTAAGATACAAATCCTTGTTTTGAGATTCTATTTATAGCAGTGTTGCAACCATTTCTTATAATCCTCTCATAGACTTATTAAATTACAGCCACAGTTGCCTGTGTGTAGGTGTTCCTAGAAAATGTTCAAGATCTAGTCGTCTGCCGAATGGCATGTGTAGTTGATTAATTAACACATGCTCTACAGAGAACATCCTCTGACTGTAACGTTTTGAGAAAAATATATAAATTGACAAAACATATGAAACGAGGCCTGTGCAAAAAGTGATGGATTTTATATTTTCCAATATGTTCATCTCAGTAAATGTTTTGTGTTTTTGTGTTTTTATTACTTCAACAAAACATGTCAGTTGGCCAAAGTAAAAATAAACGTTAAAGTTTCACATTTAGTTTGCCATTTATTATTTACTCCTCAGCCTATACAGTCTATATAAGAGAGTCAATATATATATGGGCCCTTTAAACCACCATGATAAACCAAATTAACCAACTGCTGGCCTAATAACAGAACTTATGCATCATTGTAGAAGGTTTCTGCACCTGAACTCACCACAGTAACAACTCTGACTCACCTCCTTGAGACAGACTACAGATCTATATCAGGGAATGGGTAGTCTAAAATGCATTGGCCAGTCATTCAGACATTTAGATTCTGTAATTGTCTCGCTGTTTCAGTTTGATCAGATGGCAAGAGGTTTGGACCCACAGTTCAGGATTTAGTCACGTATCCAGCAGTTCACTCTTGAGCTGCTGCTTTTTTGTGACGTGATAATGAGCCATTTCTGATTCATGCCCGATTGTAATGAGTTGCCCTCACTCTCACTCCACTTACCCCTATGAGTCAGCAAGGCCTCATCGAGAAACTCGGCACACGTTCGGAAGTGTTGTGAGATGTCTGCATCTGGGAAGTCGTCAACCTCGATACCCATGTACGTGATGTTCATTCCCTGGTAGAAAGTGTCGCTTGTGTAGACTCCAGTGCCATGGCCTGCATTCAGAATGTGAGTGATGCCGAGGCGCTTCAGACGAGCCTTGTTGACCGCTAGTGATCTGAGGAATGTCGATAGAACTGTGTTTAGTATTGGTCTAAACATTAGACAGATGCCTTTTGGTTTATGATGGACATAAATTGTAGACTATATGCCTACATTCTTTTGAAATAACAGCACTGGAGCGCTTGGATATCATTGCAAATTTCAGTTTTGTACATAATCTGAGCTCAGCCACCTCCATTAACATTGGGTGGGAACTTAATTTTATGATTAAAGCAATAGAAATGCTGCAAATTTGCCTCTAATAAAATCTCTGAACATTAATTTACATTGAGAGTAAAGAAAGTTTTAATGGTAAAGCTACTGTTTTGGGGATACCTGTTGTTCTTTGGATGGTGGTGATATATATAAAAATGAAGATGATTTCTGGAGCATATTTCTCAACTTGGTTTAAATGCTGGTTAACCAAAGTTCTTCTCTTCAGGACTTTCCTAAAAGCTACTGGTGCAAAAATAATGTTTGAAGTGTCTTACTTTTCACCAATGAATATGTTAGGCCAGACTTCATCCACTGGGTTCAGTGGGGCTTCCAGGCGGTCCTGAACCAGAGCTCTTTGGATGTCCAACACGCAGGGTGTGTTATAGGGGCTGCGGTCATCGATCATGTCCTTAACGCGATTGTAAAGGTCCTCTACCATGAGTTGCTCTGCTGTCTCCAGCATGCTCTCTGGGGTTGATGCCCGCTTCAGCTCCTTGGGCTTCAGTTCTGAGAAGAAATAAAGATGTTGACTCTAACCATAACCATTTTCCTTGCTCTATGTTCCAAATCCAGTTTAAAAGACCTTACAGTGCTGTCAGTGTTCTTTGTATATGATTAACAGTAACGACAAACTGTGGAACTGGTTTCTTTTTAACGCAGAATGTGTGCCCACCCTCATTGATGATCTTTTTTGCAGCAATGCCTGAGGAGAGATGAATGGGTTCCATGAAGATGCTCTCGGCATCTGATCCAGAGATGATGGAGAACCGGTCAGAGATGGTAGAGAATCGGTCTGACATCATAGAGAAGCTGGAAGAGGAAAGAATGAAGACATGTTTATTATCATAACACGGTGGCTGTAAGAAAACAGTGTTCAAGCACGTTTCAGAGAAAATCAGAACAAGCTAAAACATGAAAGCAGGTAACTGAAACAGTCTTTGACAGGGCTGTAGACTACCTACATATAACGTTATGTAACATTTCATCAACGCTGTAAAACAACACATAAGGCTTCACTTGAGCTGCTGATAACATAAAAATTGAAAATATACATTGTGAAAACATTTCACTAAACCAATAGAAAATAATCACCATGGAAATATGTGTAAGATTGTATCTTTCTTTTATTATAAAGCAGCCGTTTCTGAATTACAAGCTTTTCCTGCAACCGCAATATTAAATTAAGCAAATGTAGTTGCTATGTGTTTGAGGGTGACCTTGGAGAAGGGCAGCGTAGGTAATGCGCTTGAACATCTTTCACTGCAGGGGCTTCATCCTCATCAGGAACCTTTTGATCCCCCTCTGTATTGTTGTCACTTGGGGAGGCCATGGTGTCACAGTCCTCTTAAGCTGATTAATAAAGAAAGGCACACATGCTGAGTCATGACATCAGGGCTAGTCAGGTTAACTGCAAGAATACAAGCACAGAGTCGTATGCAAGAAGCAAAAACTAGTGTTTGCTAGTGTTTTGCAAACACTTCAAATGTTTTGATTGTCCCCAGTCACGTCCAAAGACCTCAACATATCTACATATTAAAGCTACTGGAACAAAACTTTATATGTCCCCAAAACAGTGACTTTACAGGAGGAGTGAACGTCCTTAACTTATAATAGAAGGTACCAGTTCTTTGTGAACAAGTCACACTGTGTGAAGCGCAGCTCTGGTCTAAACATCTGTTACTGTGAGTAAAAGAGAAGTTGATTTCCAAAAGCACTACGTTACTGAGATTATTTTTTTCATTTCCATCTTTTAAAGTTTCAAAATAAGAAAAAGGAAAAGATGTCAAAGCAAAAGTTTAATCACTCTGCATGGTCAACACTTATTAACGCCCCTGTTGGCAAGAATAATAGCTGTAATCTCCCAAACAGTAACCTTACAGAAGACTTCTTTACTTTCATTATAAGCTAATGTAAACAGTGAATTTGG